>CM029631.1:15668709-17073709 GCA_017311315.1 Dendrocalamus latiflorus | reverse complement strand
CATCAAGCATCAACCTGGCCATCTCGACCAAGGTACGGTTCTTCTTCTCCACAACACCATTCTGCTGAGAGATGTATGGAGAAGAGAACTGGTGCTCTACACCTGTCTCACCGCAAAAACCTCTCGAAATAGGAATTCTAGAACTCCGTGCCATTGTCACTGCGGATCGCTCGTAAGGCACCCGGGAGCTCAACAGAAAGCCTACTAAACAAACCCCGAAAATGGGTAAATGTCTCATCCTTCGAGGCTAAGAAAAACACCCAAGAATACCTCGAGAAGTCATCGACCACAACAAGAACGCACCACTTCCCTCCTACAGACTGCACTCGAGCTGGTCCAACAGTGTCCATTTGGAGCAGCTGTCCTGGTGCATCGGTCATAGTCACTGTGACCAGAGGGTGAGAAGCGGCAACCATCTAGTCGTGCCGGCATGGAGCACAAACTAGATCTTTGACCATGTTGAGTTTCGGCAGACTACGAATGAGATCGTGGCTGCTAACTCGGGTTAAATGGTCAAATCCGATATGATCAAGTCTCCTATGCCAGAAAGTAAGGTCACGGGACTCAGAAGCAACTAAACACCTGAGAGGACCACCAGAAGACTCAACAAAATCAGCACAAAAGATCCTCCCAAAATGAGAAATCTCACAAACCAGACTACCCGAAGAATCAAGAATTTTGCAAGCATTTTATACTGCAAGACTACCTCGAAACCGTCATCGGTAAGCTGAGAAACTGAAAGCAAATTATACTGCAACTTACTTACTAAGGCAACATCTTTTAAAATAAATGAATCATTAGCGCGCACAGTACATTTCGCGATGACGCGCCCAGACGAAGCATCTCCAAAGGTGATAGTCTTATCACCTGGAGCATGGGCTAGGGAAGAGAACCAACAGGAGTCTCCGGTCATGTGTCGAGAACAGCCGGAGTCAACAAGCCAACCTCTCCCTTCCCAGCCCGACGAACCTGAGTCAAACAGAGAGTAAAGGCTCAGTACTGGGATAAATCAAAATAGATTTTGGAACCCAATACTGAGTCACACATCGAGCAGAAGAAGTAGCCACACACGACTGACCTCTATCTACCCTACGCTCTCTGTCGCTCAAAGAAGCAGAAGGTCTATGTGCAGACCTGAAGCTGTTGCTGGTTCCGACTGCTATGGGAGAGCGAATCAGAGCACCAACAACACGCTGATCATGCTGCGGGTAGCCATCTCGACGGGGGAAACAAGATCTACCCTCAGAACAGCGAAAGTTACGACAAGGGCATATCGAGGACGAAAACCAGAAAACTCAGTAAAACCAAGTTCTCGATGCTGCTCAAACCCATCAAGTTGAACAGTCCTAGACCTCGTGTTGATCTTAGGTGCACTCAAATTCTGGGGCTGACCCTGAATACGCCTAAGAGCCTCAAGACGGTCTTTACGTGTGATCTTGGCGCGCTTGAAGCATCTCTCGACCAAATGTCCATCCTTCTGACAGAAGGTACAATGGTACTTCACCTTCTGAGAGGTAGAAGTAGCATAATGAGGCTTCGCCTTCCGAGAGGTCGAAGCAACAGGTGGAACCACCTTACTGTCAGAGAACCCCTGGACAAAGATCACACCTGCTGCTGTGGGTCTAAAAACCGCAGGTGGATGTGAGAGACCATGTGGAGGTCATCCCGTGTGTATGATGAGTAATTGACATCGGTTTATGAGAGTCGAGTTTTGTTTGGGTGGTTCGGATTTTGACGTTGCATGGTGCAATCGGGCTAGGTCGGACTTGGTCAAATCTGGTCAATGTGTTTAGGATGCATATTCTGATGATTCGACGGGTTTGGACTTCGACATGGGTAACTGTGATGTGTTTATGCTATTTACACTTTCATGTATCGAGCGGTGCTATTTGATGTGTTTCTTGTCTATGTGGCTGCAGGACGTCGAGGCGGAGCCGTGGTAAGACACGAGGTGACTGGACTAGACACGGGAGGTGTCGAGGTCAGAACGGTCAGGATGTGTCGAAGGCGGTGGAGACTCGAGGTGGTTGCGAGGCTTGGACGACAAGGAGCGCGGAAGCTTCCCGGAATGTGCAGGAGGGGCGAATCGGGAATTTCGCAAGGTTGCACAAGCGGGAGCAGACTCCGTTGGATTTAGCGGGTGTAACAGGGTGGAGACCCGTTAGCCAAGGGCTATATATATGAGGTGGTGGCTGCATGCCCACTCAAGCATTCTAAGTGTTGTGAGGGGTTGTTAGGGTTGGCTTTGGTCAAAATGGGCTTTAGAGAGTTGCTTTGGCTTTAGTCTTTAGTAGTTGAGAGCAGGGGAGAGGACAGAGGTGTTGTCTCCTTCGATGTGCTCTGTGTGTGTATGAGAGCTCCTCCTCATCAAGCATGTAGTGTGTGTTCTTGAGATGGAGACAGGAGAGGATTGAGTGGAGAGTCATGTAATCTTCCATCTTGTTCTAATGTCCATGCGTATAGGGACTCCTTGTAATCCTTTTTGTGATTTGCAATGAAAAATCTGAAGTTTCTCCCTGTTCTTGTTTCTGTTCATTCGATGCTCTTTTTGGTGGATTTGTGATATTTTTGTTTTCTTGTTGTTTGTTGATGGGAAGGCCTAAAATGGGTTGCTATGATATGGGAGATGCTCAAAAGCCATTTGGCTAGTTAATCTTCAAAGCAAACCAAGTTTAATTTCAGTTTTGGCTTCTTCTCCTCCTCTGTACATGGTTTTTCCACTTCTAGGGTTTTGATGTTTCTCGGGTTTCCCTTTATGAGACGACCTTATTTTTGGTATGAGAAGTCCCTTGGGTATTGCTAACTTACCTGCAAAATCTCATGGGCAAAGGGCTAGTGAATCTTGAGTAAGTTGGTTTTTGGCTAGCTCCCTGAAGAACTTTCAGTTTTTGTCAAATTCTGGTATTCTTGCTCTTCAGTCAAAATTTCTGCAATCCAAAGGTCCTGAGACTATTTGGAACTCGTTCTTGAGCTTGTGCTTTGAGGAGATTAAAGCAATAGCATCAATTCATTGTGTTTTGGTTACTGCGAGTTCATTTGGTAGGGTGTAGTATTTTTAGTCCAGAGTCTCCGTTGTCTGAAGAAAAGTTCACTTCTCTGCAGTAATTTTAGTTTTTTTATTTATTTCTCTTAGATTCCTGCTCTCGGCAAAATCGTGAAGACAGCAGTACAGTCCAGTCCGTTTTTGCCTTTCGGTTGACATTAAATTTCAGCATTAGCAGAGCATTCAGTTGGCATTAGAAATCAGCATTAAGAGAGCTTTCGGTTGGCCTTTGCTGTCAAAATTAACAAGTCATCTCCTGTAGCAGCATGAACACTCCCTTTAGAGCCTCTTTCTTTTCTTCTTTTTGCTGATTTTCAACCTTGCTGCATGCGGTCCAAACGGCATTATTTTGAGCTAAATGTTTGTTGGTTAATCTCTGATTTAGGCTGAATTTTTCAATATCAAAATTAATATTCTGTGAGTTGCTTTGTTCTGCATCTTTTGAAAAAATCAGTGTACGAATTCTCGGGGGCGATTTTGAAGAGAGCGACATTCACCCCCCTCTGTCGCCATTTCGGTCCTACAATTGGTATCAGAGCCGGTTAGCTCTAATCAATAGACCTTAACCAGTCTCAAGAGCCATGGCGACGGACAAGTACTCGACCAAGCCGCCCATTTTCGATGGCATCGATTACCCTTTCTGGAAGAGCCAAATGGAGACATACATCCATGCTCAGGGTTACGCTATCTGGCGCAAGGTCAAGGTCCGGTTTGTTGTTCCTGCCGATGAGAACATCAATGCTGGGAATATGCATGATGTTGAGGCAAGGAACATCATTATCCAGGGCCTGAGTCGTAGCGAGTTCGATCGCATCTCCCACCTGTCGTCCGCCTACGATATCTGGGTGACCCTCGACGCATACCATGAGGGCACCACCCAGATCAAGACGGTTCGACAGGACCAGTTCAAGCGAGAATACAACAAATTCGAGATGCTTGCTGGTGAGTCCCTCGATGAGTGCTTCGCGCGTTTGCACAAGATCTTGAGCAACCTCCGAGCGGTCGGTCTGACATACCCCGACTCGGACAACGCTCGTCAGATGCTCGCGGCACTTGATCTGCGTGTTTGGGAGATGAAAGTGACCACCATCAAAGACACGATAGACCTCTTGACCTTGACTCTTGACGCGCTGTACTCGCGCCTCAAGACTCACGAGATTGACGTTGTCTCTCGTAGGTCGAAGTCACAGTCGATGGCCTTGGTCACCGATCCTGGTCCTTCTTCTGATTCGCTTTGCGGTTTCTCCCTTGCTGCTCTATGTGACGTAACTGATGATCTGTTGGAGCAGCTCGAGGATGAGCAACTGGCCCTCCTAGCTCGGAAGTTTTCCCATGCTTACAAGAGGAGGAGGGACAAAAAGTGGGGAGGACCCGTGATTTGCTTCGAGTGTGGTGGCCCCAACCATATTCGGGCAAACTGCCCCAAGCTGGAGAAGGGCAAGAATGACTACGGCGGTTCGGGCAAGAACGACTACACCGACAAGAACCGCAACAAGAAGATTCCAATGCACCCTCAAGGCAAGAAGCAGTTCCGCGACTTCGGGAAGGCCAAGAAGTTGTTCCACCGCGTCCTCACCGCGTTTGACGACCTCGACCTCAGCGAGGTGGAGGGATGGAGCGACGACAACGGGACGGGTGACCAAGATCCCAAGAGCGGCGACGACTTCTCCGGCATGTGCTTCATGGCCCTCGAGGGCGAACTGAGCGACAGCGAGCTGTACTTCGACTCGGACAAGGTATGCCCCACCTGCGACCAGCTCAATCATGCTTTTCTTAAACTAGGTGGATTTCATGCTAGAGCTAGGGCTAGGTGTACTGAGTTAGAGAAGGAAGTAGATAGATTGTCACTCGAGATTATTGCTCTTACATCTGCTCCCTCTAGTGATGATTGTGATACATGCTCTGCTTTGTTGGGTGATATGGAGAAGTTAAGGACCTCGCATGATAGTTTGTCCTCCGAGCTTGATATTGTTAAGGTGGAGAATCTTAGTCTTTTGGCTGAACTAGAAATGAGTAGGATTGCTTCTACTTCATCTACTCCTGTTGAGACTATTGCTTGCACCTCATGTGAGGATAAGGACAATGCTTTTAGAGGTCTTTACACCATGCTGTTAGATCTGCCCGAGTCTTGTGAAAACTGCAATAACTTGAAGATGAACCTAAAACGGGCAGATCATAAAATATCTGAGTTGTATTCTTGGTTGCTTGAGCCAGCTGCTTCATGTTCAAACTGTCCTAAATTAACTGCTGAACTTGAATCTGTTTCCAAGCAGTTTCAAGAAATGATTGACCACAATAAGAAACTGGCTAATTATGCTTCTAAGGACCCTGTTAGCTCACCATGCAAAAATTGTGAAAAACTAAAAATTGACTTGATTGCATTGGAAGAGAAATGTGTGAAGCTAACTAAGGGCTCACTAGAGAAGCTACCATCAGATTGTAATGTGATTGCTGAGAAGGGGAAGGAGCCCAAGGGTAAGGTGGAGACGCTTAGCGATGTAAACCAACCGGCTAGTAGTAGGACTGTCCTTTCAGGGTCGGCTGTGCGTGCACAAGCCACTTTCTCCTCTACTGTTGGTTCTTCTTCTGCTCCCTTACCCTCTGCTGTTCCCTCTTCTCCCTGCTCTTCTTGCACCTCTCTCTTTCGGGAGTGTCAGTATCTTATTAACACTCTCGAGAGGTTTGCAGGAGGCAAGAAGAAGCTTAATCTTATTCTAGACCAGTCCAAGATTTGCAGATTTAATCAGGGTCTAGGATATGATTATTATGAGGATATGAGGAAGCATCCACCTGCCGTGCTCAGACCCATAGCACCAGGTGTGATCGAGACTGAGCCTAGGACCGAGAAAGTTCAATTCAAGTCAGCGGGCTTTGTCCAAGGGATTTCTGACAGCAAGGTGATCCCACCTGCTGCTTCTGGCACCTCTCTCTTTCGGGAGTGTCACACGGAAGGCATGTGCACGCATAGCCGCCTCAGAAGGGACAGTCCTACTGCTAGCCATTTAGTTTACGTCGCTAAGCGTCTCCACCATACCCTCAGACTTCTTCCCAACAGCACACACATTACAAGCAGACAGTGGCTTCTCTAGAAGGTCCTTAGTTAGCTTCACACATTTCTCATCCAATGCAATCAAGTCAGATTTTAGTTTTTTCATAATTATTGCATGGTGAGCTAACAGAGTCCTTAGAAGCATATTGAGCCAATTTTTTACTGTTATCAATCATCTCTTGAAACTGTTTGGAAACAGATTCAAGCTCAGCAGTCAGCTTGGGACAATTCACACATGAAGCAATAAGCTCTAGCAGAAAAGCTTGTAACTAAGCAATTTTATGATCTGCCTTCTTTAAGTTCATCTTTAAATTAATGCAGCTTTCACATGATTCAGGCAGATCAAGAAGCATGGTATAAAGACCTCTAAATGCATTGTCCTTATCCTCACATGAGGTGCAAGATGTAGTCTCAACAACAGTAGATGAAAGAGCAACAGTCCTACTCATCTCTAGTTCAGCTAAAAGACTAACATTCTTAACCTTAAGCATATCAAGCTCAGAAGATAGATTATCATGAACGGTCCTTAATTTCTCCATATCATCAAGCAAAGCAGAGCATGTATCACATTTGTCACGGGAGGAAGCAGATATAAGTGAAGTAAGCTCCCGTGACAATATACCCACTTCCTTTCCCAACTCGCTACACCTAGCTCTAGATCTAGTATGAAATTTCCCTAGCTTAAGAAAAGCATCATTAAGCTGGTCATAAGAGGGGTATACCTCGTCAGAGTCAGAGTAGAGCTCGCTGTCGCTCACGTCACCCTCAAGGGCCATAAAGCACATGCTGGAGAAGTCATCGCCATCTTGGGATCTTGCTCGTCCTTCCCATCGTCGTCGCTCCACCCCTCCACCTCGCTGAGGTCGAGGTCATTGAAGGCAGTGAGGATGCGGTGGAAGAGCTTCTTGGCTTTGCCAAGGTTGCGAAACTTCTTCTCTTTCACTACAAAAAATCTGGGCTTGTATGACAAAGCGAAAATGTCATGTAAAGTAAAGAAGGTGTCATAAAAAGTATCTTATGACGAAAAAGCGGCGTCACGCCGGTCGTCATATAATGACCGTCACATAATGTGCCTCGTGACGATACTATGTACAACCGTCACAAAAGGTGGCAACCTTTTGTGACGGTTTCCTTTCCTTGTCACATATTGTCAACATTTAATGACGACTTCTGCTGTCACATATTGGTGGGTCAACGCGTCACCTAATACATGAGCCGTCACAAATTGAGATTTGGGAGACCTGACTGATATAACTTATTATGACGACCTTTATCGTCATACAGGACTTTGTGACATTTCAGTTGTGTCTTGTTTTATATGGTTGTTTGAGACATCTTGTACACCGTCACAAACCTTGCTTGCGAATACATGACGAACGTGGTAGCCATGTTCAATGACGAATGTGACACAGTTATTTCATGACGGCACATACAAGCATGCAAATATATATCAGAAGCCATCATCCACAACATTCTCATCACAGCTCAAAGTTCAAACATCATAAAGAGGTCCAGGTTCCAACAGACAAGTTCAAACTGTTCCACCACACAGGTTCAAACATACCACATAGTTCTAATAACAAAGTGTACAAAGTTCCAACAGAGAAAGTTTGGTGTTGTGCCAACATAGAGCGCATTTGGACCTACCTCAATCTCTCTGAAGTTTCAACACAGCTCGCAGCAGCGCATTAGTCTCTTCAAACTTGTTATGCATCCCCTTCATGTCTTCTTGAGTCTGGCGCAACAAATTTTTGTTTTCTTCAAGTGATGCCTGCTGAGCTTGAATTTGTGCTTGCAACTCTTGCTGGTTCCTAGCAGCTTCCTCTCTTTCTGCTTGAAGTGTTGCCTCAAACTGAGCTTGCAGTCGTGCTTCTGCGACTGTCGTGGACCGAGCAGTATTCGATGCTCTAGGGACACCAATGTTTGGTAGGAAGGTGGACGAACGGCTTATCTGGCTCAGACTGTCAGCAACAATCTTGGTGGGAGACTTTTGTTCTTGTCCTTCTTCTGGCTCTCTTTCCTTCTCTGCCACCATTTGTTCCTACATAGAATGAATCTAATTAATAACAAGGCCATACAACAATGTTCAATCAGGCATGTAGTTGAGTACAGTAAATCAGTCTGCAATATTTATATAACTTACATATATGTCATCTGCAAGAGGAGTTCGACCATTTTGCGGACTAGTCATACATTCCCCAAAGAAATCAACAGGATCAGGATCCATGTTGTTGTACTTAGGCCTCTGCAGCATGTAAAAAATTATTTACAATGACATCAATGAAGGTAAAGAGAGGGGTAGACAAACATGGGATTTTTTGTATTTGCCAACAGCAAGATGCCAAAATATGTATGCACTACAGATCATACAAGTATTTGCCTCCAGATTTTTTATGCAAACAACAAATGCAATCACTGGCATACTCAATTAATTACTGAGTTTAAGAAAAACAACACAGGAACATGCATCTATGAAACCTGGACACCAGATCAATAATAACAACTTTGCCTAAACAACACCTACTACTGTTGATGAGCATCTCTGATGACATAGCACATTGAAATCTCTGATAACATAGCAACATGGGAGCTCATCTCGGAAATCAGAGGGCCAAACTCAGAATTAGCTTAAAAATCCGAGGTCATCTCAGAAATAATTGGATCACGTGCTGACTTGACAGTTCAAAGGAACATGGTAATGACTATACGCTACTAATGTCCCATCTTTCAATCTAATTACACAAAATACATAGTATCCATACCAGGCTGTATCGATGGGCAACGTAGGACCTAGATCCAGTCCTTTGGTGAAGCTGCACTTGGCCACGGTTCACTTTATTCTTAGAACTCGTTTCCTGCACCACAAATGCAATAGAGTTTTCATTCACATGCACAGGTTGCATTGCATATTAACAAAAGAAGGCAATTCAGGCATGGACCTGATTCTTCGGGTCACACCAGTAGTCTACAAGTTTGATCCATTCCTCTTTCTTCATTTTTGGTGGAGGTTCTTTGGCCATCATCTGTTCTCTTGTCAGGGACTCGTCGAAGTACTTCCTTTTTAGGTGATACCTCTTCTGCCTTACTCCCTTCTTAATGATATCAGTGCATGCAGCTTTGCTTGGTCCCTCGTTCTTAACATCCACATCCAACCTTGACTGCAGCCACACATATGATTTATCAGACACAAAACACAATTTGTACATGGGACTAGAGTAATGCAAGAAACTATTTGGAGTGAAATAGCTGTCTTACCGCCACTTTGTCAAGCACTTTTGCAACTTCTGTCGGCCCCGCATCTTTTTCATAAAGCTTCCAAGAGGTGTAGATAGGTAGGTTGTCTCTAACGGCGACACCAGTTTCTAATGCCAGCTTCGCTGCCTGTAGTGGGACCTCAGGTCTTTTCTTCCCTTCAGCCACATGGATAGCCAGCTTCTTTCCTCTATTGTTAATCTTCTCTAAGCCATGACCCATGGTTTTCTTGCGGACATTCTTTGGGGGCACTGCATTGGCAAATAATAATCAAAATGTGTTATTATAGGATTAACAAATCTATATACTGCATGGAGAAAATAATGCTTGTGAACACGTATTGTTTACCTGGAACTGAGTCGCCATCTGGTTCTCCTTCATCTGTATGACCCTCTGAAATAGTAGCTTCAGATTGCCCACCTGAGTCACTGATGTCATTGCTTTGCCTAGAGCTCTGTCCACCTAGCGAGGTGTCCACACCAACAGTTTTATTAACACTACTTGTGGGAGTAGGTTGCTGAGACAGGCCAAGAGTGGGTCTAGGAGTACTACGCGCAGTGTTTGCACCAGGCAACAACATGGTGATTGGAACAGGCGCTGATATGGCTGGACTGGTCATGGTGATTATTGGAGTAGTAGGCACTGTGTTCGTAGTTTGTGTGGTCTGGCTGCCGCTTGTATTGAGGTGGCCTTGCTGTTGGCTGGCACTAGAAATGGCATTAGGTTTAGGTTTGGCTTTGGAATTGTTCTTAGGAGGCAAGGGCAATCTTTGCCTAGGTGGTGGACGGCCTCCAGGCGAAGGCATGGCTGCACTTTGCCTAGTGAATCTTATAGGCGTGCGCGGTGGCTGCTGGTTGGCAGGTGCCATTGTTGTCGCCTTTTGCTTCTTCTGCCGAGGGCGAGTTCCTGGAACCATCCCTTCTACCTGACAAGAGAGACATGCATATTATTAAATAAGAAAGAAGTGTCAAGTAGATTAAATGACTAAACTGAAGTACATGTTTGTCACAGGGAGACCAGAAACCAGTTAATTGGTCAAGTAATGCATCTCACCTCAGTATTGACCTCATTATTGAGGTCATCATCGTAGTCATCATCACTATCAGAGTGGTTATCAATGTCAGATGATGGATCATAATCATTGTCAGAAACTGTTTTGTCAGACACTACTGTCTTTCCTTTGCCCTTTTCCTTTTTTGAAAGAACTTCTCTAACTTCCTGAGCTAATAGTGGAATACTCAGGGAGCTAAAACGTTCCTGAATTGTCCTTACATTGTCATCCCTGTCCTGCTCGTACTGGGTTTTTGTCATTTCTTCTATTACTTAAACGGTCAAACGCAGAAAGAGCAGAAACTGGATTCAGTTTCTGTAAAGGAGTTGAAAAAAACTAACAAATCAGTATTCTGATAAATGGTAGACAGAAGGCAAAATAACATCAAAATTGTACAAGAAAGAACTACTAGGGAACAAGGCTAATAGTGAACAAGATTGACAGAGAACAAGAATACTGAATAACTATATTGCATAGCTATTTATTAGTCAGTACAAGATGGAAGGTACGTAGCCAATACCGAATAACTGGATTCTCTCTTTTGCTATTTCTAATGAAACCAATGATGCTACAAAGTTGTGTGAAGATGTTAGCCAAGATGGAAGGTACGTAGCGGGCTCACCAAGTGTCAGCGGGTAGCCGGTGAGGCAGACGACGTGGCGCGGAGCCGTAGCGGTAAGCCGGCGCCCTGTGTTGGACGGGCGCCCTGTCGCCGGTTCACCAAATCCGGCTCCGGCCTCCTCCGTCAGGGCGGCGCTGAGGGAGTTCGGGGCGGCGTGGTGGAGATGAGTGACGGCGGCGTGGTGGGCGCGAGTGGCGGCGGGGCGGCGGAGGCAGGGCGGCGCTAGGGTTAGGGCCTTGGGGGAAGGAGGAAACGGGAGTGGTAGGCGCGACTCAGACAAGAGGATAAGGCAGGAGGGTAATTTTTTTGCCTCTACATGGGCGGGAGCCGTGTGGGCGCGAGTGGCGGAGGGGCGGCGGAGGCAGGGCGGCGCTAGGGTTAGGGCCTTGGGGGAAGGAGGAAACGGGAGTGGTGGGCGCGACTCAGGCAAGAGGATAAGGCAGGAAGGGGATTTTTTTTGCCTCTACATGGGCGGGAGCTGTGTGGGCGCGAGTGGCGGAGGGGCGGCGGAGGCAGGGCGGCGCTAGGGTTAGGGCCTTGGGGGAAGGAGGAAACGGGAGTGGTGGGCGCGACTCAGGCAAGAGGATAAGGCAGGAAGGGGATTTTTTTGCCTCTACATGGGCGGGAGCTGTGTGGGGCCCATGTGTCGGTGGTAGAGAGCCTGCGCGGGAGAGCGAGAGAAATGCGTGCCCAATTTTGGTCTGGCGCGGTGGGGCCCTATGTCATTGAGAGAATTAGTCTTATTACTAATTGAAATACAAATTTGGGGGACTAAATGAATTCAAATGGAAAAAAGGTAAGAAACAAAGTTGTTCAACACATCGAGATCTATCATCTATATTTTAGTCATTTTTTCAATTGAGTTTGTTTGGAGAGTTGAAATTTTGAATTTTCAAAGTCGTAAACTTGAAACCAAAATTTGGGGTACTAAGTAATTTCAAATGGAAAAATCATGAATACCAAAGTTGCACAACTCATTGATATCTACATTTCTTATTTAGGTCATTTTGTCATCCGAGAAAGTGATGGAAACTTTGTTCTCAAATTTTACTTATCTCTCTTATAGTTTATGAAAGGGTCTGACCCACTGACTATCCACTGCTACGAGAATGTGCTTGTACCCTTGAGAAGAGGGTAAAGGTCCTATGTAATATATTCCCCAAACATCAAAGATTTCCACTTCAAGGATACCATGCTGAGGCATCTCATGTCGTCTTGACATGTTCCCTGCACGCTGACAAGGGTCACAAGACTGAATGAAAGCATGAATATCCTTAAACATGGTAGCCCAATAGAATCCAGCTTGGAGAACCTTAGCTTGAGTCTTTGCAGTGCTTGCATGACCACCACAGGGAGCAGAATGACAGTGAAAAATAACACTTTGAACCTCCTCATGAGGAAGACAACGTCGAATAACCCCATCTGCATAATGCCTATACAGATATGGGTCATCCCAAAAGAATTTACGCGCCTCATGAGTAAATATACAGATATGGGTCTGCACAATGCCCCATTTTTGCCTGAATTCATTTTGAGTTTGAAATTGTAGTGTGAATTTGCCATATTTTTAAAAAGTAAATTTTGAGTTCTTCAAAATTTGTCTCATGAACACATGACCAAAATCAATGCAACACATGACCAGCTCAAACAACGACTCCAGCAGCTCGCTAGCCACCCCACCTGCTCCTCTCCACACCGGCGACCTGCTCCTCTCCACCTGCTCCCTCGCTAGCTGCTCCTTGGGTCACGGCGACCCCCTCCAGCTCGAGCAACGAGGCCGCCGGCGACCTGCTCCCTCGCCACCTCCTCCCTCTCAACCTGCTCCCTCGCCGGCCTCCCCCACCTCCAGCAGCAACCTCGCCACCTCCTCCGTCGCCACCTGCTCCCTCGCCACCAAGCTGGCAGCTGCAGCCTCGCCGGCCAACCCACCTGGCAACACCTGCCTCGCCGGCCACTGTTCAAGGTGAGCAGAGTTTTCAAAATTCTAGCACCTAAATTTGGGGTTACCAACTGCTTCTCCATGCCGATTGTTAATTTTTTGGCACCTAAATTTTTGCAGGTGGAGATGGATAGAAGCTGGGTTCATAACAGTGCCCCCATTTACGCCGGCCTTTATGTCTGGTGTTGCACAATTCATGGAACATGTCCGAAGTACATTTGGTGTAGATGAGAAGATCAAGTGCCCCTGCCGAAAATGCCTTAACCAGAAAGAGAAAAGCCAAGATGATGTGCACGAGGATATCGAACTCAATGGTATGTCGAGGTGCTATACTAGGTGGATTCACCATGGAGAGGAAGAAAATGATGTTGGACAGGATGATGTTGGACAAGATGATGATGGAGATATGTCATGGGATGGAAATGACCAGGCACCACTTGATGAGGAAGGACAAGCTGAAGATGTCATAGATGATAGTGCACGGGGAATACAGGGGTTGATTCAAGATTTGCACGCCGCAGCAAGCCATGGCTTTGGTGGCAACCTATATAAAGAAATCATGGAAGAGGCAAAGCGTGAACTTTATCCAGGTTGCACCGAGGAGACTAGGCTAACTTTCATTATTAAACTGTTGCATATCAAAGTGTACAATCGGATAACAACATCTGGGTTCGATGCTTTCCTTGAGTTGTTTTCGTCATCTCTGAAGAATGTGCCCGGCCTTCCTAAGTCCTATAAGGAAATGAAAGCTCTGCTTCGGAAGCTTGGTTTTGGTTATGTTTGTATTGATGTGTGCAAGTATGATTGTGCCTTATTTTGGAACGGCCATGAACACGATGATCATTGCCCAGTTTGTGGCTTCACAAGATGGAAAGTGAACAAGGAGGGCAGAAAGAAAGTTCCTCACAAGGTCCTCCGTTACTTTCCAATAATTCCACGCCTTCAAAGGCTTTTTATGTCAAAGCAACGGGCACAGTATGCAAGATGGCACAAGGAAAAGAGGGTACCAATTGAGAATGAAATGAGACATCCTGCTGATGGGGAAGCTTGGAAAGAATTTGATGAGACTTTCGAGTCTTTTGCAGATGATCCCCGCAGTTTGAGGCTAGCCATTGCTACAGATGGATTTAACCCATTTGGTCAGATGACCAATTCATATAGCATCTGGCCAGTGGTAGTGGTTCCATATAATTTTCCACCATGGATGTATATGGACCAATCTAATTACATGCTTGCTTTACTAATTCCAGGAAAAAAATCACCAGGCAAAGATTTCCATGTGTTCATGCAGCCTTTGATAGAAGACATGCTTAAACTTTGGAACGGTGTCTCTACTTATGATGCATATGAAGGCAAAGAATTCAGTCTGCATGCAGCGATTCTGTGGGGAATCAATGACTACCCTGCATTAGGCACCATGTCAGGCAGAACCACTCATGGTTACTTCGCATGTGTGCACTGTGATGAGAATCCATGCTCCGAATGTCTGAGAAACAAAATTGGTTTCATAGGCCACAGACGTTTCCTCCCAAGCGACCATCCGTGGAGGAAAAACAGATCTTTCGATGGCCAGCATGAAAACAGAGAGCCGCCAAGGAAATTTAGTGCAGATGAGATTATGGCAAGGTTGGATGAAGTTTGCTATGTTCCAGGGAAGAATTCAGATAAGCAGAAATCAAGAAAACGACGCCGTAATGGAGAACCAGTATGGCATCTAAAGGTTAGCTTCTACGATTTGCCATACTGGTCAAAATTGAAGCTACAGTACAACCTTGATGTTATGCACATAGAAAAAAATATATGTGAAAACATTTTGTCAACTCTACTTAATATTCCGAACAAGACAAAGGACACCATCGCTGCTAGGCTAGATTTGGAAGACAGAGGTATAAAAAAAGAGCTTCATTTGCTAGATGACAGTGGTAATTCCTCCTCAAAGCCAAGAGCTTGTTACGTTCTAACACCAGAAGCAAAGAAGAAGTTTTTGCAGTTTGTGAGCAATGTTAAGTTTCCAGATGGCTATGCCTCCAATATATCAAGATGTGTCAATATGGAGGGAGCAGGATCAATGCATGGGCTGAAAACACATGACTGTCATATACTGTTGCAGCGTATTTTACCAGCTGCCCTTCGTGGTTTGGTGTGCAAAGACGTATATGAAGTAATTTGTGAATTGGGTACGTTTTTTAGACAACTTTGCTCAAAAACTCTACAGGTTGATGCACTACACCAGATGAAGAAAGATATTGTACTTATCCTTTGCAAGCTGGAGAAAATTTATCCTCCTGTATTCTTTGATGTTATGGTCCACCTAGCAGTACACTTGCCTGATGAGGCACTCTTTAGGGGACCGGTTCAATATGGATGGATGTATCCCATTGAGAGAAGATTGGGCACCTTTAAGCATTTCATCCGCAATAAAGCAAGACCTGAAGGCTCTGTTGCAGAGGCATACACTGCCTATGAGTGCATGACCCAGTGCTCAACATATTTCAGTGACATTATTACTAGGTTCACTAGGCCTGAAAGAAACTTAGATGGTGAACAGAACATCTCCCCCAATGGTTACTGTGTTTTTGGTCATGGTATTAACCTGCTGGGTGCTTCCAAACTTCATTATGAAGATAAAGACTATGACTCCATGGTTTGGTTTGTTCTAAACAACTGCGAAGAGGTTGATGAATACAAAGAGTGAGTATTTGTTCTCATGTCATTTCAGACAACTATATTTAGTATTAGTGTCACAATAAACTGATTAACTTCTTCCTTTATTGCAGAAAGTATAGGGAAGAATTAGAACAACAAGGGGTGAACGATATTGAAAAAATGATGCCAACACACTTCGCTGCATGGTTCGAGAATCATGTGTGTGCAACTTCAACAACATGACTGCATAATTTATGATTCAATACATTTTCAAACTTACTAACTCTCTTTCTTTCCAACCTGCAGATTACCAGATTGAAATGTGAAGGCTCAACAGATGTTGATGAAGACCTATACTCACTCGCATGTCGGCCGATTAGGCGTGTGCGTTCATACACAGCCTGTATAGTCAACGGGGTACGATACCACACTGTGGCTCGTGAGGTAGACAGGAAGACACAAAACTCCACCATCAAAACTATAGGTACTCACAATGATGACACTATTGACTTCTATGGGACAATCACAGACATTATTGAGTTGACTTACGCAAAGAACAGCAAAGGAGATATGTAACATCCTGATTTTCAGAGCCTTTTTGAAGCTTTTAAAATAAAATTCACCATTTGGATTTTTCTGAAATTAATTAAAGCTTAATTGAAATTTTTATTAATCAAAAAGATTTAATATGATTAAATTAAATATTAATATTTGCCAAAAATATTTTATTTGTGTTCCTTGTGTCACAAGGAATTTTTCTGTATTTTCTGGGATTTTTCGGAGTTTGTTTGAGCTCAATTTGAAATTTCCAAAAAAAAAAGAGGAGAGAGAATGAACAGTACTCGACACGTGTCAGCACCTGGTTCATCTTCAACCTCCAGAGCTTCGATCGATCCCGATCGGCTGCGTACATATTTTTCCGTTTTCTCTCTCTTCATAACTTACAATCCGGACATTATTTGAATGTCTTCCCAAAAGGAAAGTTGTGCCAAATCACGCAAGGAATCCATCCCAACTGGTTTCTTTCCGTTTCGTTCATCCGTTTGCCTTTTATCTCCAATTTTCTGAAACGGACTCTAAACCGAAATCTACAAATTGGAGTCGGTTTCTATCTCTTCCAAGCCTATAAATACGACCCCTTGGCTCCCCTAAACCCATCCCAAGCCGTGCCAAGTCCCCTCAAAGCTCAGGACGCCGTCGGCACCAAGCCCCTCCGGTCCCGAATTTGCTCGTCGTGTCTCGAGCTATTCGGTGAGTTTCTTCGTGATCCTTTCGCGTCACATTGTGCCATCATGTCCCGTCTACCTTCTTGCCAAGTTAATTTGGTTTTGGTGCAGCCAATCTCCCGGAATCGAGTTTTCCCCAATCTAGGTCAAGAGCGCTTCCCGACGTCGATTCGTCGCCTCCGGTAAGCTTTAGCCCTTGCCGTAATTTTTCTTAGACTTGCCTCGCCACGTTCTACGCCGTGCTCACTTCCGTTTCCCCAAAAGCCTCCACAAATTTTCGCCCCGACACCTTGCCATGTCCGTCAATGGCATCCCGTGTCCCCCATCTATCCGGTAGTGTTTTCCCCAATCCGTTCGCGTCACTTCGTGCCAAACCATCCCAGGTAGCTACCCTCCAAGTGGTTTTAGATTTCGTCAACCGAGCACCAAGATGTTAAGTTTTTCCTTTTCCCTTCCCGACGTCGTTCGAATGTCGATTGCGCCGTCTCTGGTAGGTTTCTGGCCAAGCCGATAATTTTCCTAGCTTCGCCAAGCCGTGTTCTAGCCCGTGCTCACCCTACTTCTCCATGTCCTATGCCCGGATTTTATTCCTCTCTCCTACCCATGTCGTTGTAGCCGCCCGTGCCGTCAACGGTCTCCGTTTGGCGTGCCGTCAGTTCCTATGTGTGCCTTAGTTCCCTAACAACCTATTTTGCTAGTTAGATTCATCTCCCATGTCTCCTCTCGCTAGCGCTAGCCTCCTTTTCCAAAATTGCTCTCGGGTGATCAGTAACATCTGTGAATTTCCAGCATTTTCTCGCCCCGGCAAACTTTAGATCGCTCGTTCTCCTTCGTCCGAACTCCGATCGACCCGATTCTTCTTCCTAAATTCGTCTAAAATTGAGCTCTGTCTTTTAGTTCTGGTTTTGCAGTTTTTGGAGTTTATTTGAATTTTATTTGATTTTATTTCTTCTGTTCGTCTCGTTCTCTCTCCCGTTAGATCGCGCGTTCGAAGGAGTTGAAACAAGATTTGAAGATCAAGAATTCCTAACTGAGCAAGGCCAAGGCAAGTCGTGTCCTTTGATCATGTTGAACCCAGTTTTCAAATCTATTATGTATTATGTTGCTTTAAATTATCATGCATTGCTAGTTTATTATAAAACCCTTGTATTGGTAGTTAATGACCTAATTGATTATTCCTCCTTGATAATTTGAATGCCCTGATTCCATTGTCACCATAGAATGGGAAATTACTTAGTGATGCAATATTAGCTGTCACATGGGTTGTGCGTTTAATTGCTTAGCCATGCTTATCACTAGTACGTTGGGTTTATCATCACATGTGGTTAATTAATCTTGACTTAATGATATACTTGAATGTGGTGGTTAACCACGGTTATAAAACTTGTTGCCATGGCATGGGTAGTGTCATTGGTGTTGGTTATACAAAATTGGTTTCGCTTGGGCGAATGATCGTGCAGTAAAGGGGGAAGTGTGGATTCACTTCGTGGGATGTGGATGTTTCGCCCGGGTACATTTAAGGACTTAACTTTGTGCGCCATTGATCTGGGTCTTACCGCACAACCACATGTCTAGTATGGGATAGACCTAGCTGATTAACTTGCAAAGGTTTAGTTCAGATATCATCATTGGTAAGTGAGTACCAGGGGTACTGGTTTGCTCACAGTGAGGAACAGGGTTACTGTCCTCATACGGCGCAAGAGGGGGCTTCTGACTGTGGTGGTTAACCCTTCAGCAGTGAAACCTTAGCGGGTGATGTCTAACTAGATTGGAGTGAGGTAAAGGCTTTGTGATAATTTATCTGGGTCTCATGCCTAAGGAAGCATGCTGGCTATTAAGATGATTATCTCTTGTGGGTAAAGTTGTGCAACCTCTGCAGAGTGTAAAACTATTCGAATAGCCGCGTCCTCGGTCATGGACAATGCTCGGTGATTTCACACGAGGTATAGTTATTTCTAAAAAGTTTTGGACAGTGGATGGTTAATTCACTGTTGGTTTAACTTGTGGCTGGGAGGTCCATGAGTGGTTGATTTAGCTTATGGATGGGAGATTCATAAGTGGTACTTCAATTCCTTTGATTATTATTTATTATTGTTTTACTTCAAATGCGCCTTCAATCTATTTATTGTATTTTCAAATGCCGTTTTATGCAAATTAACCTTTCAGCCATCCTTTGGTAAGCCTTGCATACTATATTGCATTCATTTGTTACAAACGGCTTGCTGAGTACCATGTACTCACGGCTTTATGCCCCTGTTGCTCAGTTGAGGAGGAGGAGTATCGCCAGCAGAAGGTTCCAGAAGGAGAGTACTTCGACGTCTTCGCGGATTAGGACTTCGTTCTCCACTCGATAGCCTGTGGGCGTGTCGATTGGCTGCTGCGCTTTCTTTTGGATTTCCGCTGCTAGTTTCTTTTAAGCCTTTCAGGCTATTAATTGTAAGCTTGGCCATAAGGTCGCACTCTGATGATTATTAATAATATTTGAGTCTTTTGTTAGTAAATCGTGATATGTTCGATATTTCATCTTTGTTTATACTGTGTGCACTAGCGTGATCCTGGACTAGTGCAGAATACACAGGAGAGTCCGGATTTGTATATTCGGGTCTCTACAAGATAGAACTGTTATCTTATTGCGGTGTGAATGGTACAATCTTGAGGGAAGGACATACGAAATGAAGATGATGGTTACTTCAAGAGCATTAACATCCAAGGACGATGGTATAAGAATGATCCTTTCATTCTAGCCACGGAAGCTTCACAAGTATTTTTCTTGGAAGATACAAAGTTAGGTCCATGTTGGCGAGTGGTACAAGAATTTGGCCACCGACATATATTTGATGTTGAAGAGTCCGACACAAACCAACCAATCCATGAACAAGTACAGATGAGATGTCAGGAGGCTTACCAAGAGGAGAGTACTTCGACCATAGATGGTACAGTGGGAGACATTTATCCTGATATGGATTTCATGCACATAGAGAATGAACCAGGCAGCCCTGTTAGTAGAGACCCTTGTCGAGAGCATCCGTCGACATCAACATACAGCTCAAGGTGATGAAATAGATGCTGAATACGAAGATGAAACCTTCCTTGAGTACCATAGTCCAGATGAAGGCAACACATCAGAGGAAGACAATGATGATGACTAACCTTTGCATTTCTAGAGCTATTTGTGAACCATGAACTTCTATTAGTGATTCTGTTGTATTTGAATTATGCTATTGTCTGCAGGTTTTTATGACCACATGACAATGTCGTGGAATGCCCAGAATCTGTCCTAAATATATTTTGGGCGTTTTTATGACCACATGACAATGTCATGAAAAGTACAAAATCCGTCATAATATGTATATGCTGAAGTAACATACATCCTGCCAAAATATCCCACACAGGTTCCACATCAAAGCACAAGTGATATTTATTTCCAACATACATTAGAAATGCACATGTTACCATTTCCATACACACAACATATGTCCAGTAGCACAAAGGCCCATATTTCATACCAGCACAACAGGTTCAATACAACATGTCCCAGACTACTTCATGATAAAAGCCAAAGCATTGCCTACTTCTTGAACATGTCCCAGACTACTTCATCATAAAAGACAAAAGCATTGCCTACTTCTTGAACACTACAGCTACAACCAACAAGATGGACAACACCAGGAACATTGCTACATTCACACATCCACACACAAGACAAATGCAGCTTCCCATGCCTTCCCTCTTCTTGCCAACCATTTCCTTCACCTTGTTCAGATTTTGCTCTAAGGTATCAATTTTTCCCACAAGCTCAGGAATTTCTATTGTCGAAGCTGCTGCAACGGTCGAGCTTGCTGGAAGTAGAAAACCATGATCTTCAAGGTACACCACATATTCTTCCTCGAACCAATACCTGGAACATTTCCCCTGCATCCAAATGACAACCACATGCAATTTAACACCAATAGTGCAGGCACTGAATGCTACAAACACTACCATATTCTCAGGGAGACCTATTCAAACATGACTGAAATTTGTGCAACAGAAACTGAACCACTGCACTGACATTTCGATAGGTCTTCCGGGGGCACTTGAAAAACCTCTTTCCAACGTTATACTCAGACTTCGTGGTAGTGGCAGCAAACACCCTCACGTCCTTGCAATCCGGGCACATGATCAATGGCAACCCGGTCACATCATCGATCGGGTCCTGCAGATCGACATCAGGTGGCGCAGGCTCTGCAGCAACGACAGCAAGGGCTCGGGGTTGCGGGGCAACCCTAGCTGTGCTTGACCGCCGAGTCAGAGAAGTTGAGGACGACGCCTGCGACATGAGAACTGGAGAGGGAAGGTGAGCAGAAATGGCAACAGAGGAGGAACAGGGACGGGGCACTGCAAAAATGGCACACCTAGGGCGATGGGGAGCTGCCACCGCCGAGATGACGCCCGCCGCCGCGCTGAGCCCGCCCGCCGATGACCCCTGATTGATGCACATTGGATTGATTACGAATTGCCATGCCAATAAAAAGGAACAGGGAGGGGGATGAGGGCGCCACTGCCGACCAAATGGAGGGGGACGGGGAGGGGATTGACGGCGCCACTGCCCACCATGCGCCACCGCCTACCAACCTGATGCAGTTGCGGTCACCGGTGGATCCCGCGCTCGCCGGCTGGCCTGGCGGCAGATCTCGCGCAGCCGCCGCCCACTGTGTCGCGGCGTCAGCTGGGGAGAGGGTGAGCTAGCTCCGCCCAGAGGTAGCACGACGGCGGCCGTGCTCCGCCCCGACCGACGCTCGCCCAGAGGCCGCCCACCGCTCGCCGCCCGCCGCACCGCCAGAGGCCGCTAACCGCTCGCCGCCGTCTTCTGTTGGGTCGGGGAGACGGGGAAAATGAATTTGGTCAACAGAAGGAGACGGGGGTTCCACCTGCAGGGGTATATTGACGTTGCGGTCGGTCATTTTTTGAAATAACATAAAGTGACGCCGACAAACCATCACATAAAGACAGCTCAAAGCGTCATAAAACCCAAGGCGTCAACCGGATCCTGTCGCCAGACAATTTGTGACGACATTTGGTAGCTTTCAGTGACACAATAAATTATGCCGTCATAAATTTGTTTCTGGCTCATAAGATTATGACGACGCAAAATATTTCGTCATATTATGATACATTATATGACGAAAACAAGCACGGTCATAAGGTATTTTGTCATAAAAAGAAGGATTTCTTGTAGTGTTTGCTTGGAGGCTTCTTGTTGCGGTTCTTGTCGGTGTAGATGTTCTTGCTCGAACCGCCGTAGTCGTTCTTGCCCTCCAGCTTGTGGGCAGTTGCTCGAATGTGGTTGGGGCCACCACACTCAAAGCAAATCACGCGTCTTCCTCCTCTCTTTCTCTCCCTAACCCTCTTATATGCATGTGAGAATTTTCTGGCTAAGAGGGCTAGCTGGTTTTCTGGAAGCTGTTCTAGTAGGTCATCACTCATCTCACAAATAGCAGCAAGATGAAAAACCCAAAGAGTGTCAGTAGATGAACCAAAGACAGGAATGGGATCAGTGACCAATGCCAATCGACTGTGACTTCGACTTGCGAGAGACAATGTCAATCTCGTGAGTCTTGAGGCATGAATACAATGCATCAAGAGTCAAAGTCGAAAGGTCCATCATGTCATTGATGGTGTTCACTTTCATCTCCCAAACACGCAAATCCAAGGCCGCAAGCATCTGATGAGCGTTGTCCGAGTCGGGGTATGTGAGACCGACCGCTCGGAAGATTGCTCAAGATCTTGTAGAATCTCGCAAAGCATTCATCAAGGGACTCGCCAGCGAGCATTTCAAACTTAATGTAATCTCACTTGAACTGGTCCTGTCGTACCGTCTTTATTTGGGTGGTGTCCTCAAGGTAAGCATCGAGGGTCACCCAAATATCGAAGGCCGACGTAAGATAAGAAATGCGATCAAACTCGTTTCGGCTCAAACCTTGGATGATGATGTTCCTTGCCTTAGCATTCGCCTCAACATCGAGCATATTCGCCACATTGATGTTCTCATCGGCAGGAGGAACAACAAAGCGAACTTTGACCTTGCGCCAAATCGCATAGCCATGAGCCTGTATGTAGGTCTCCATCCGACTTTTCCGAAAGGGATAGTCGATCCCATCAAAGATCGGAGGCATGGTGGAATACTTGTTCGTTGCCATGGCTCACAGACCTGTAAAGATCTATCGAGAAGAACTAACCGGCTCTGATACCAATTGTAGGATCAGAAATGACAATAGAGGGGGGTGAATGGTGCCTTTTAAATTTGCCCCCAAAAGTATCCATTAAAAAGTTCTCTTCTCACCAATAGCTATAAGAACTATGATGAGAAAGATGTTTGCTCTCTGGAAAACTTAAAAAGAAATGACACGAGAAAGGAACCGGGACGAATCAAGTAAATCAGCTGGAAACAATAACCAACCAGTCGGACCACAGGAGGCCGGGCGGTCTGACCGCAGGCACTCGGCCGGTCAGACCGCTCCAGTGCTACCGGTCAGACCGCTGCTATGCTCGGTCAGACCGGTGTTGTTGGGCCGGTTTGACCACCATTGAGCACCTGGTCAGACTGCCATTAGGTGGCCGGTCAGACCGGCCCTGGCCCAGGCAGAAACACAACAGTCGACTGAAAATTCAGAACTTGCTCGTTTCAATGTAATTTGAGAAAATCTTCTTATCTTTGCAAACCAACAGAGCAATAACTTGATTTAAATAGTAGCAATGCCTAAGAAATCAAAAGAACTCATGAAGAGAGCAAGAAATCAAGATTTGAGCAAAAATCTGAATAGTGAGTTCAGTATGGACAGATTTCCAAACTGCTCACAAATCTTGAGTCTTTTGCTCATGAGCTTTTGCATTCAACGTTAGCAATGATCTTAGGACTTGAAACCCGAACCTCAAGCCAACTTTAAAGGGAATGAGGAGAATCAACCTTGCTCTACCATGAAACACTAGTTTCTTGCAAACAGAGGAAACTGAGTTTGAGCTGAAAAGGTGATTCTTTGATTCTTTCATTAGGCTCTTGGGAATCTATCTGACCAAATGGTCTTGAGGCATATTCCCATCATAGAGCAAAACACTTGACAAGAAATCAATCAAGATTTCATCTCCCAAACACAAGAACTGAAAATAACAGATGAACTCAGACAAAGCACAGAAAAGGAAATAACAAGCGCAGCTCAAACCAAATCACTCTCATATTGATATTGAGGAAGAGAGATGAATGATTACATTAGGTTTTTCTCTACTCATACATGATTCTCACTGAGAGCTCATACGCACACACACAATGCCCTACTGCACACCCTGTTGCTTAGCTCTCTCTACAGGAATGCTTAACTCAAGCACACTCCACTCATTTCTTGCAATGCCCTACTGCTGTCCACACCAACATATAGTAGGGCTTGCACCTCAAAGTGGAAAATCAAGATGTGGCACACACTCTCCACTCCCTCACCTCATAACCCTATGAGGCAAAAGTCAACACAACCAGATTTTGGAGGGAAAAACACTCCCTCCACTCATTTGCTTGAGTCAATTTACCAAATTACCCCTCAAGCACCTTCCCGGAAGCTTCCCGCAACCGGTACCTTGACCGTCTGGACCTCGACACCTCCCTGAGTCTAGTCCGGTCTGCTCCGCTGCACATGATCGCACCTGGCATCCAGACCGTCTAGACCTCCGACTCATCCCTGAGCCTAGTCCCGATCCACTCGCCGCTGCCCATCGTGTCCACTCGACATCGACCGAGACCTCCGACTCCTCCTGAGTCTAGTCCTGGTCTGTTTCTTCATACCCAACCGCAACCAACGTCCAACCGTCTGGACCTCTGACTCCTCCCTGAGCCTAGTCCCAGTTCGCTCATCGTCGCTCGTCGTGTCCTTCATCGGTAGCTCCAGCTCCGGTTCCTCGTCTCCCGACTCGCAACCACCTCACCAGCCTCGATTATCTTCGGCATCACCGACCGTCTGGACCTCAACACCTCTTGTGCCTAGTCACGGTCCTCCTCGCCTCACCATGACCTAGCTCCAAAGTTCTGCAGTCACATAGACAAGCAAACCGTCACATAGCACCGCACGAAACAGCATATCAACAATAGCATAAGTAAAATGTACTCAACCCTAGAATACCCAAAACAAACTCAAACTCTCTAATACAACCGTCAATTACTCATCACAAACATGGGAATACCTCCACATGGTCTCTCACCAAGGGATTTTGGGATTTTAAACCCTTTTTTATTTTGGAAAATAATAAGGAAATACAAATAGACTTAGAAAATAGTAAATAGAGTTCAAAACGTTTAGAAAAATTCATAGAAATTTCTAAGACGATTTTGGCCTTAGGAAAATTATTTACAACTTAAAGTTGGTCTAAATTTTTATACATAAAATACTTTATTAACTCTGAAATTGGATTTAAAATTCCAGGAAACCCAAATTAAATCCAAATACTTTCAATATTAATTTAATTTTTTTTTTTTTTACAAAAATTCAATTTATCCTTTTATTTAATAATTGATTTATTTAATTAAATTACTTTTCAAAAGAGAAGCCCTTTTTAAAAGCTAAAAGATAGGCAAATAAATTGAAAACTTAGGCAACCAAATAACACTTATTCTTATTTGAAATTAAATTAATTTTGTTTTTTGAAATAAACAGGTGGGCTGTTAGAAATTACCCCTTTAAAAAGAATCACATCCCCAAGATTCGGATGGGCTAGCATGAAATGGGTTGGGATCTTACTCTCTGTGGGTTGAGCTATGATATGGTTTAGACATCTCTTCTTAAACTTATGTGACCTTCTTGCTATTGCCTGGAGGGTGTTGATAGTTGGCGTTCCAAGTGTACTAGTCCTAGTTGCTGTTGCTTCTTGGGACAGTTGTTGTCATAATATCCTATCTTATGGCAGTTAAAACAAGTAACTTCTACTGTTGTAATGGCCCAGCTATTTATATTGAAATTTTTAGTGAAAAAAATATTTAGTTTAAAATAAAAGGCAATGTTATTTGGTTGCTTGATTTTGAATTTTATCCACCCTGATTTTCTGCCTTTAAAAAGGCCATTCTTTTGAAATGTAATTTAAGTAAAAACATAAAAATAGTATTAAATAAAGGATATTTTGAATTTTTATAAAATCCTAAATCAAAGTAATAATTTGAACTCATTTGGTTTTTATTTGGATTTTCTGTGAATTTCTAGAATTTAAAATCAATTTTAGTATTAAAAATATTTTTAGTATAATAATTAAAGACCAAATTAAGTTGGAAATAATTTTTCCTAAGTCTAGACTAATTCCAAAAATTTTGTCACTGGGAAAGAGTTCTGTTTGCTTCTCATCAGCTGAACGGGCCTACTTTAGAGTGATGGGACAACTACACCGCCGCTCATGCCAACGCACGAGCCATTACTTAGAATGAGTTCATGCAAAACTTGCGTAAAACTCATGTCCCCACTGGTACCATCACTATCAAGAAGAGAGAATTTCGAGCTCTGTGACAAGGAGGACGAGCAGTAAATGGGTACCTGCAAAAGTTCAACAGCTGGTGTGTTACGAACTAGAAGGCGTTGCTACAGATGAAGCCAAGCAACAAAGATTCCTAGAAGGACTCAACAACGACCTGTCGATCAACTCCTTTCCAACGACTACACTGATTTCTACTAGCTTGTCAACAAGGTTATCCGCCAAGAGTCCAAGCACCAGGACATTGAGAACCGAAAGAGATGGATGTCTACTCAGCACCTAAACGCCAGAAGCTATCCCAAAGCTAGAAGAACTCTAGCACAGGCTAACAGATTCAAACTATCACCGACAGCAAGAGAGCTAGTTCTGGCCAGCCCTTCTCTCAACACTTAGGATAGCAAAGCTGTGACAGTTGGCTTTCCCAGAAGGACCCGAACTCAGCAGCAGGAGTTACTTGTTTCAACTGCCATGAGACGGGATATTATGCCAACAACTGCCCAAGAAGCTACGAATAGCAAGGAAAGGCACACCTGGTGTACCAACAACCTACAGACAGCAAACAGAAGGCCACAAAAGTTTATGAAGGGACGTCTGAACTAGATCCTAACTCAACCCACACAGAGTAAGACCCAAACCCATTTCCTTGCTAGCACGTCCGAATCTCGGGGATGAGATTCTTTTTAAGGGTGGTAGTTTATAACAATCCAGCTATTTATTTTGAAAATTTTCATGAAAAATTTACTAAATTTAAAATAAAAAAGCAATGTTATTTGGTTGCTTAAATTTTGAATTTTATCTGCCCTGATTTCTTGCCTTTAAAAGGCCTTTCTTTCAAAAAGTAATGTAAGTAATAATATGAAATAGTATTAAATAAAGGATATTTTGAATTTTCATAGAAATGATAACTCAAATTAATAATTTGAACTCATTTGGCATTTATCTGGATTTTTGTGAATTTTTGGAATTTAAAATCAATTTTAGAGTAAAAAATATTTTAAGTTGGAAATAATTTTCTGAAGTCTGGAATAATTCCAGAATTTTTTTGTGAAATTTACTAGAATTTTCAAGCTTTATTTGCTATTTTATAAAAAATTATTTGTGTCTTCTGGCTTTTTTTAAAAGAAAAATTAGATTTTAAAAAGCCTTCGTCGCCCTCGGGGTGACCTGTGGCCTGCTGGATCCACCCCTCTCGACCACGCAGTGAAATCTCTACCTGCACGTGCCTTTTCCTCCTCCCTCTCCGTGGACATCCTGGAACTCCCCCCTTGGCGCGTGTCACCACCTCCAGCCCACACCTGCCTGCCTCTCTCTTTCTTCCCCTTTCTCTCTCCTACTACTAGGGCGCACCTACTAGCTTCTTATTCCACGCACCCCCTTCTTCCTCCCTCCCCTCCCTTCTCCACCTGATGCCGCTATCCCCTGCCGATTCCCCACCGACCGCCCACCTCCCTTTTCTTCCTCCTCACCCTTGCGCCAATTCCCCCATTCCCTGCCCAAATACCTCCTTTTCTATGCCTGACTCCATCATTCTCTTGTCAAACCTCCCCATAATCGCCGCCACCTCCTCCCAATTTTTAGCGATGAATTCCGTCGACCTCTCTCTCCCCCAAGCCTATAAAAGCCAGCCTCCTCCACCATTACCACTGTACCACCTCCCTCTCGCCTCCTCTCATTTCCCCTATGCCCGAGGATTCTCCGTGTTGTGCCCATCTCTTTTCGATAGCCGACGATCTTCCATCGAGGGATTCCGTCGCTTCAGCCATTCCTAAAGCCCGAGCTCGACACCTTCGGCATCGCCGCGCACTCCCGACTTCCTTTGATTGGAGCTACCTCATCACTAACGCCTATGCACCACCACGTTCTCCTCACTACTGGCCATTTCTATCCACCACTCAAGCCCGCTCTACATGGGAATCAACTCCTTGTACTCCTCTCCTTCGTTTGCACCCACTGCGGACCACCCCGGTCGCTAGAACTCCAACGACCCAAGGGTCCCATGCACCACCCCTTACTGGCCAAGGCCACGTCAGCGCACACATTTGCATGGCAACTGTGTGTCCGCCAAATGGTGCGATATCTCATCGCATAACAGCTATGTGTCTGCCAATACTAGCTGCTAGCGGCCACGTGCGTAGCCATCAGCCATGTCAGCCTCTCCAGTAAACGTGTCAACCACATGTAGCGCCACATCAAAGTACAGGTCCACGTGGATGACACATGGATGCCACATCAGCTCAAGGCCCCACCCATGCCATGTTAGCACCACGTGGCCTGCCACGTCAGCCCACGACCCTCCACTGCTACATGTCTGCCACTTGTCGACCACATCAGCAAAATAAGCCGAGTCATCTGCCCCATAGGCGCCACACCATCCCCCTCGCCACCTCAGGTGACTGTTGTTCTGTGGACTCGATCCACGATAGATCGAGCCCACATGTCAGCCTCAGGCCCAAAAAGTCAAACACAAGACTAACGTCATAATCCGAACTTCCTTTAGAAAAGTAAATCAGCCAATTCTAGTTCCTTCGCTAATGTCATAATTCCTTTTCCTTTTGAAAAATAATTCCAGAAATTCTCTTTTATCAATTCCTCTAAATTTTACACTTCCAAGAGCCTGTTTTCCTTCATCCTAGCTCCGATTGGACCCATTAAAATTTCTAAATTCATAAAAAAATTCAATATATCCATTTATTCCATCTTTTTAATATTTTAAGTTTATTTGAATATATTTGGATTTCATTTGAGTTTAGTGGGTTATCTTCACGTGTACACTATGACGATTCGGAAGAATTCTACTTCAACGATTCACACAAATCCGTGGAGCAAGGCAAGTTACACACTTTAATCATGTTGATCCCAGATTGCAAAGTAAAATTATGTTATTTTAAATTATTTTGCATGCATATTTTTATTCAACGTATTTCAGTTTATGTAACATCCTAAAAATTTGGATATCCAAAAAGATGGAGTTTTAAAACTTTTTCTTGCATTTTGCTGGCCTTGAAATTTCTTTCGAATATTTATCTGAAAACTTCTGAGTTTTGGTGACATGCAAAGTGGTACGTGAAGAAACAATATCCAAGCTTAAAAACAATGATCTACACACGAAATGAAAATATAGGTTTTAAGCAATAAAAATTTGAAATCCAATTTACTTAAATTTAAGAGAAGCAATGGTCAAAAGAGTATATAAAAAAGAAGAAACTCATATCTAAATATTGAAATTTTAAATTTAAATTTTAAATGTCATGCAAAAATTAAATCAGTAAACCCTAATATAAATTAAATTGTAAATTAAAAACTTAAACTGAAAATCTAAATTTCAAAGTTTTGGCTTGAGCCCTTCATTTTATCCTTTTCTTCTCTTTCCCTTTTTCCTCTCACTTCCGGGTGGGCCCAACCCCTGCCCGCCTCCTCTTTCTTCTTCTCTCCCTTCCTCCTCAGCGCCTTGCTCTTCTTTTCCCCCGTCGCGTGGACGAGCTTCAGCCGCGTCACCGCCTCTTTCCCTCTCTTGACTCTGCAGCAGGCACCAGCAGCACGCGCGCCAGCTCTGTTCCCTCCGCCGCCTGCCACTGCTCTGCTCTGCGCCGCGTCGAGCCCCGCGCCCTCTCCTCCCGAGCCGCGCGCCCGGGTTTTGCCCGGTGGTCCGCCGCCACCGCCCGGTCCGCCGCCTCCGTTCGGTTTTTCCGTCGCCACCGCTCCTTCCCGCCCTCTTCGGCTATAAGACGTGTCTACCGTTCCCCTCTACAGCCGCGCCATCCTCCCCTCTTTCCCTCATCTCTTCTTTCCCTAATCGGTCTCCTCCTCAAGCCACGGCTGCCGCCGCCATTACCGCCGCCGATTGAGAGCCTGCCGAGCCGATTCCTCCTTCCCCGAGTATCCCTGGAACACGGCGAAGTTGTTCCCGTCCTCGGCCGGGCTCCTCCTTGCTTGTACTTCGCCGCCACCGTGGACCCTCTCCGCGCCGCCGTAGGTCCTCGCTGCCGGCGTGCCTCGGTGACTCATCGGCCCAGCCCGTTGCGCGGTAAGCTTCCCCACCGCCCCCTCCTGCTCATACGCGCGCCGCCCTTCCCCCTCTCTTTCCCGATCGTCGGCGCCCCTTTCCCAACTCACCGGCCGCCGCCCGAGCAACCGCCCCGCCGACTTGCGCCATCCCAGACCGCGCCGCCTTCTTCACCGGCTTGCACCACCTCCCGGGACCCCATTTTGCTAGCTCACCCCACCTCTATGACCTTCCCTCGCCGGAGCCCTGCCGCCGGCCGTGCGCCCCCAAACCCTCTCTTTCGGTCGGCTGGTTTATTCTGGACATAGCTGCAAACAGAGGGAAGAGGAAATAGCTAGCATGCCATGAACACAGTTTATAACTTAGGAATTTCATCAAGGGTGGAACAACAAGTCCTTTCGTATTTGGTAAAACTATAGAAATGACATTAGAACTAATTAGTAAAGATTACAAGAATCATAGATGACTATCATAAGAATAAATCATAGCTATTGTTTTTAGACATCAGAACTTAAGTAAAAGAAGTAGGACAAGTTAGTTGTCCCTAAATTAAAGTATGCTTTAGGTATACATTGTATGGACTTCGATAATTAAAATTTGTGAAAGCCCTTTTTGTAATAGCTAATACAATTCAATTAGCATAAACTCAAATGAAGTGCATATAATCTAGTTGTAGATATATATATGTAATAAACAGTAGGAAGAAAATGGATCAAAAATCAAATTGGATTTAATATTGGCTAAAGTCACATGTAAATCAAGGCCAACAAACTGATTATTTTACAAGGATTAAGTTATTTGAATATTAGGTAATATATATTCTCAAATAGAAATCATCTTGCATATAAATTACTTAAGATCAAAACTTAAAAGGGGGGGGGGGCTTTATATAGATCATATGTAATTAAAATATAAATATCATGGGAGTCCTTTTTAAAATAATAGCTAATATAAATAGTTATCATAAAGCCAACTTAATAAATCAACAAATATATGCATTGTGGATATAATACATACCTTAATTCGTAAATGCTAACTTTGATAAAATAATGTTCGGCTAAATTCATACACATACGTATATATATAACTTAACTCATGGAGCTTCCTTGATGAAAATAAAAATAGTAAAAGAAACTATTAATAAAAGATTGATTCATTGTTTTCTACCATCGGCCTTGCCTTAAGCCACTCAAATCACCCAAACCACCCATTAACTCAAAGTAAAACTAAATTAAGTTTATTCGGATTTATTTGGATCTTTTGAGTTACTTGCTTTCATTTGGATTCAGTCGTTTGTCGCGTAATTAGAAATTGGGAGTCGTGAAGACTCATTGGATCAAGTGAGGTCAAGCTCGAAGTGAAGATAAACGTCAATTCAAGAGAAAGCATCGTGTGAGCTCAAGTCTGCGGTAAACCGCGCCAGGCGAGTCAATACTTTGATCATGTTGAACCTACGTTTTCTGCAAATTATTTTTGTTTAAATTATCAAATTGCATGCTGTTATCTTATATGCCAATACATGTTTAATTTAAGATTTTAGTTATATGCCCATTGTTTGCTTGATTAATATTACACCTCCTTTGGAATCATTGAATATGTGAACCTTGTCACCCTAGCAAAATTATAATAGTAACTTTTGAAAATAAGTCCCTAATTATATGCCATGCTTAGTACTGCATAAATACTCAGGGGCACTGAAATGTCCCAAACATCATTGTCATTTGAAATCATGAGAAACTGGTTTGGGCAGTCATGGTGGGAATGACTGGTATATTTTGACATGATTATTTTATGCTCCCAAAAATCCTGACTTGCTTAAATATCTGAGCGGATGGTTTGGGGGCTGGTATGTGGTGCGGTGGGAGCACAAATTGTGGAGTGTGGCAGAACCGCTCAGATAATACTAAGGACTGAATCTTGTGATGACCTCCTGATGTAAAACAGTACAACCACAAGTCTATAATGGGTACGACCTAGCTGAATAACTTGCAAGGGTTTAGTTCAGATATCACCGAGGAAAGTGGGTGCCAGGGTGTACTGGTTTACTCACAGTGAGGCACAGGGTGTACTGTACTCGCACGGCGCAAGAGGGGGCTTCTGACTGTGGTGGTGTAACCCTTCAGCGGTGAAACCTCAGCGTGGGTGGTGTCTAGCTAGATCGGAGTAAGGTAAAGGCTTTGTGATAAATTATCTGGGTCTCATGCCTAAGGAAGCATGTTGGCAAAAAGGATAGTTCATCTCTTGTGGTGAAAGTGTACAAACTCTGCAGAGTCAAAACTATTCGAATAGCCGTGCCCACGGTCAAGGGCGGACATGGGAACTTACTCGAGTTAGTTCTATTTAAAAATGTTTTGTGGGTGGGAATGGAAAAGTGGAGGGCAGCGGAAAGCCCTGATTTGAGTTGTCCTGGGTGTCGTCCCAGTGGTAAGTTAAGCGGCTATAACGCTGAAAGATGTTATATGGTGTGATGCCATATGTATGGACCAATTATGGTGATATTAGGCATATGGTGTGATGCCATATGTATGGAAAATCATGTTAATATTCCTTGAACATTATGTTTTGTTCCAAAGCTGCTAGGTCTCAGGAAATTTTATGTACTGTATTTTAAATAAGTGGCATTTCTATTCTTACAAATAAAATATGGGTGGAATAAACAGGGTTGCGAGTAAAGGAGATGGATGTTTTAGTATGCACCTAAAGGTATTGGTGGATTCAGGTCGATCATGAATAGGAAATGATAGTGTGGGTTCTGGTAGAAATAAATTAGTGGGGTCCAGTGGAATAGATAGGCTAGATAAATGATCTAATTGAATTCTCAGGAATTTAGAGGAATAATACAAGTATTGGATTATAATTCTTGATTAATGATAATCTTGGTGGATATACGATTTAAATGATTTTGGAGAATTAGGGAGTGCAAAGGTAAATTGCTGGATTACTACACTAACGATTAATATTGGCGATAATGGGAATCAATAGGAGTTGATCAATTATTAGAGGGAGGAATTGAATTTCTGAGAAGACTGGATGATTCATAACAATTAGTGGATTATAATCTTGGTAAATTGAATTTTCGGTGGAGGTATATTTGTGAATTAGCTAGTGATAGATAATGGAAGATGAGATTGATTATTGGAATATGGTTTTGAATCAATGACGAAAAGGATTGAGTACGAATGATATCGGTGGATTTGAAAGTAATTATGTTAGAGAATCATTAGAATTCCGAGGTGAGGAACTGATGAATAGTAATGACAGGATTGGATTGTTAGTAATGCAAAATGCAATGTATGATCGGTGGATTACATACATGATGACACTTGCTGTTTGGGGTTTTAGACAGCAGTTAATAGAGAAAGTGCATTATTGGTGGATTAGGTAAATTTTGGGAATTGTAGTGTGGAGTTAGGTAGCAATAATAACACTTGATTAAATAAGAGTAATAATGCTGCTAAAAGCGATTTTTGGCAAATAAAATAACCCGAGCCTCTCCTTTGTTAAGCCATGCATACTATTTATTTGCATTCTGTGTATTGGCTCGCGGAGCACGGGGTCGGAGTGCTCACGCTCGCTTTCGCGACAAAATTTCAGAATCAGGAACCAAATCACCTCGCCTCAGCAACAAGATTGAACAAGCTGGCGGAGAAGATGTAGATGTTAAGGGCTAGGTCGCGAACCTCCAGTTGGCTGCCTGTGGGCATGTCCTGAAGGTCCCACCTGTGTGCTTCGTTCTTCCGCTGCTGCAATTTTCCGATGTCGGCCTATCCGGCCCATGAGTAAGTCTATTATTTTAATTACGCTTCCGCATGATATGTATTTGATATTCATTACTGTAACTGTGAGCACTATCTACTGATCCAGGGAATAGTGCAGCTCAACACCGTAGATTCCGGATTGAAAAATCTGGGGTCTTACATATCTCCCCCCTTTGCTTAGGAGCATGACAATTCAGGGAATGGCTAAGATCAGGAGAAAGCTACCTGGATGGAATACCGTGGACTTGGATGACAGTGGGTACAAGGTGGACACTCCGTATGATCGTTATTGAATAGAAAGTAGTTAGAATATTTTGTCAAAATATTGTAATATTTAAGCCCTGGAGGCGTTGTAATAAACTTTAGCCCTGCGTGGCGATATTCTTTTAATATCATAATGTGTCTCTAATTATTGTTCTGCTGCAATACTCTGATAGGCTTATTATTCGTTAGAGCGATGTTTTATCGGCTAAAACGAATGATAATCCGTTGACTAGCGTTATTACCCCATGGTAATAATGCGGGTCGTCACATGGGATGCTTGCACGGATTCTACATTAGTTCAGTTTGAATTGGATTTGGCACTTAACAGATTCCAATCCAAGTTTTCCTCTATCTCTTGAGTTTGTTTCCTAGTCTAGATGAGTTCAAGTTGTACGTGCATTAGTTAGCTGAACTTATATGGTCGGTTTGTATCCGATTTTTTGGGAGTTCCTTTCAAAAACCAGTGTCGGTTTATTTGAGGAGTCTGTTTTTTTGGATAAGTGGAGTCGGTTTTCAAGAGAGTTCGAGTCCTTTTTGTAAACACGTACAATTATAAATGCAATTGAGTCCAGTTTAGTTTCCTAGCCAAACTCACGTAGGGCCTTTAGTCATAGCATTGTGTGTGCGTGTGTGGCCGTGCCATGGGCACTAATATAAAGTCAAAGGGATACCCCATGTAATTTTAGATGAGATTGCTTTGAGTTGAGAAATACATGTAAGCCATGGATGGTTTGTGGCGCCATTGTGTGCTTGCTTGTTGAGATTTTTCCAATTAGGGTTTACTGAAGTTAGCGCAAGGCAAGAACACCTTGTTCTTGAGATTGCCCATAGAATATACACGATTCTTCTCTCTCAATTCATGAGCCATTGTTGCCCACGGTTAGAGAAGCTTGGTTGATTGCTTTTAGTTCATGCATCCCTTTACTAGTGCAATCTACCTCAATATTGTTCGCACCGCAATTGCTGCTGATTGCATTGGCTGCAAGGAGGAAAGAGGATTATTGAAACCCTAGTTCATCTAAAACCTCAAGGAGGAGAGCCGGTTGTTGCACTTGTTCTTAACTGGCGCAAAAGAAAACCCTAATCTTCATTGTTGCCGCGAGGAGAAAGGGGAAACTTACCGTTGTTCATACTGTGAAGATTAGACCACCACTATGCAACAGCTAGCATACTAGTTGGTCTGTATCACTTTGCCAAATCTTCTTTTTTTTGCCATGGTTGTTTCAACATCGTTATTTTGATTTTCTCTATAAGATCCATTTTCTTCGTTTTTGATACCGTGTACAATCGTTTCGTATCTGATAAACACTAATAAGACTACTATATATAAGAAAGGATATAAGTAACAGTCAGCACTCCAAAACGCAATTAGAAAATGCCGCACATTCTACCCAGCAAATCTCAACAGTAGAAAGAAGAATCGGGAACATTCTCAGATGGGAGTGACTACTGACTAGGCATCTGACGTCCTTACTGCAATACATATATTCTCAAATAGCACCGGCAACATTTCAGTAGAACCACTACAATATCTAAATTGTTCATCTATGTTTAAAAGCCGCCGGATCTTTAGCATAACATTGATAATTAGTGACTTGTCACTGTTCATCATTCACACACTAGGTATCGTACCTTCTCCAAAATTATGGAGTACTAGCACTGTACCATCACCAATCTTTTCAGCAAAGGCGACTTTCCTCTGGTTGCTTACAAGCGGCCAACCCACTCCAAACAGAACCTTGAATTATTGGCTGTCCTTGGACATTCACTCGCTACTCATTAACTAGGATAGTCACAATCGAGCCATTAATGCCACGATTAATGCCGATAGGAGAAAAAAATCCATCAACTACATCATGCTACAATATAATTGCGTTCGTCAGAGCAGTTTCTTGTTAGTTAGCCATATTTTTTAGTGCAGTGCATCTATACTAGTTAAAAGCATGGTTCTACGGTGAAAACGATGGCGATGGCCTGACAGACGGATTCACCATAGATATTCATTAGACTGCTAGCGAGTTAGGATAGTTTGGGAAGAGATCATGGCTAACGTGCTTGACGTTCCACAACACGCTTGAGACTTTGCACGAGGATAGCGCCGTGTGGACGGTGTGGACCTCATATTTTATTTCTAAGACAATGTCTTTTGGTTTGTCAGAGCAATGCAAGTAGGATCGGGACTACTGGCTTATGACTTGCCATCTCGTCTTCTTCCATATAGCGGAGCCCTACGACCCCCCAAGTCATGAGACCTGTAAGTAAAATGGTTTGTTAGCTCTTTTCGTACAATCTGTTGCTTTAACTTCTACGTTACGTACAATTCGTTTATCCTTTATTTCCACACTCAAATAACCATTGCATATCAGACCATTTTTCCCAGGCAAATGAAGATCAGATGGAAGAGCGATGACTGGAGGGCGATATAGCTGCCGTGGACCATGGCCAGGGAGCAGTCGGTGAGGACACAGGTTGAGTAGGAGCGATGGCCGTGCAACCCATACACGTACGCTATGTACAATTGTAGGCTAACGGGCACCCCGCGTAGCCTCCATCGGAGGCCACACACACTGATAGGTTGGCACTAGACCCAACAGACACAATACGACATGATATAATGTGACGGTAAAAGATTTCAAGTTCGTATTTGTACTACACTTATTGTGCATACATGACTAACATATTTCGTCCGTCATTGCAGCACAATCAGCTTCACCGTATTGTGTTCGAGGGTGGTGTCACACTATGCTATAGACGTTCGAGCACCTTGGAACACGTATTGGCATCCATGCATAACTTGTACGAGGATGCCAGACATGCACTAGGGTCATCAACTGCGATTGTCCTAGTGACATGTTTATCCCCGGGGGGTGAACCGTACCATCATCCATCCATAGCTTTGTCTACACGTCCTAGCTCCTCGACGTACCGCCCTAACTTTGAGCATTCATCGTCCGCGCAGTGCACTGCTCATATTTTCCAACTTCATATTTTACTACAATTGGCACGATACCATAGTTCATTGTTCTTCTTACATGTCATCTTCGTGTAGGCTATTCGTGCTGACACTACTCTACTTTCATTTTCATTGCGGAGGCAACCTAACGCCAGACCTCGCTCGTGTGTGTGGGGGGGGGGGACAACAGAGCACAACGCATCCATCCTCATCACGGAGACAGCCTAAGACACATGATATCCCAGATAGCGATGTCGACTTGCCTATCTAAGATTGCGAGGTGCAATGCGACATGTACGCACCCATGGACCATTCGTACCTCTGGCAGCATGACAAGTGGTACGATCAGACATACGATAGCTACATGGTTCACCAATATTGTCCACACAACACGTGATTCGCATGCTACAGTGCCGCCCGCTTGCTCGTTCGCGCGTTTGCTCACCCGGTCGCTACAGTGATTGGCGACCCAATCCGTTCGGTCGTTTTGGCCCACCTCCGCTCGGCCCAGGTGAACAGGGTCATCTTCTTCCTCCTGCTCGCACGACGGTGCCGAAACAGGGGAAGAAAGCGACGGTGCTTGGTGGAGCTGTAGGGTTTTGCAATGGGTTTGGAGGCTATGGACGGGTTCTTGAAGACATCAGGGTTTCATTTTTGGGGTTGGCACGGCTAGGGGGACCGATGTTCACCAGCAGCGAGCTCAAAAGCTCGATACGGTTTTTGATGGCTTGGGAGCTATAGGGGCGACTATCCCTAAAAGTAGCGGGTGTTTAACCATCTAGGGGTGACCAGGGAGGTCCAAGTGGCGGCGATTTGGGCTAGAGAGCTTCTTCGCGAGCTGGCCACGGTGAGGCTCCAAGGCCGAGCGACGAGCTTCGACAACGAAGAAGAGGAGGGCTCAGGGAGCTAAGGTGTTGGTTCGGGGAGGTTCCTAGGAGCTTGAGGAGGCTGTGGGCGCAAGCAATTGAAATGCGATTGGCTAAATCAATGGAATTGAATTCATGCTCACTTTGAGGTTTCTCGGTGATAGACGGCTATACTCCGGTCGATGGTGTAATTGGGGGGATGCAGAGAGCTCACTGGACTTCAATACGGTGCTTTGGAGGGGTCCGGTTGCTTAAATAAGGTCGGGAGGTGGTTTGGCACCGGGGAGGGGGGAAGATCAATGGCGGCGGCCAGTTCAGTGGTCAGGAAGGCTCGAGGCTGCTGGTGGAAATGCGGCTGTCTTGGGCGTAGAGAGGCGGCGGTCAAAAGGCACTGGCATGGCTCAGGTCGGCTGAGAGAGGGAGCGGCCGTGAAAGGACAGGGGAGGTGGCGGAGCTCGGCCGGCGGGCTGACACGCGTTCAGGGCGACTGAGGAGCTGTCAAGGCGAGAGAGCGCGAACGGCTTGGCACGAAGAAAGAAGTCGGGCGGCGGCGAAAAATCAGTGCCGCGTGGTTTCTCCTCTGCTCACGCAATGTCGGCAGGGACTAGGGGCGGGGTTGGGTTGAGATTCGTGCGGTTTTGGTTAAGGATCAGGAGAGATTAAAATCAAAACGCAAATTTGAATTCTTTGCAAAATTCTGTTTTGTTCCAAATACGCTGAAGTGCTACGTACGCAAACAGTTCGCAGCAAAGAGCCTGATCGACGAAGCGTGAAAAACGATGCCCCCCCCCCCCCCCCCCCCCCGCACGTCACCTCCGGCCCGCCGCAGCAGCCGCGCGGCACGCTTGCCTCACGCCTCGCGCTGTGCGCAGCGCCCCCCGCTTTCCGTGGCGCACGGCAGGCAGCGCGACGAGGCGAAAAAGGCGTCTTTTGTAGTGAAAAGGGAAGGAAAGCAAAAGCCGCAGACAACAAGCGGATGAATCGATGCTGGATTCGATCACACTCGCTGGACGACACGGCACGAGGCGGCCCACCCAATCCTGCGTGGCCGCCGCCTGCCTGACACCGTCGTCAACGAGCCAGGAACCGGGAACACCACACTACCACGGTGGGGTAGCACCAAGATTCGATATCCTTCCTACGAGTTTGAGCTTCTCCAATAATTTATGCGAGGTAGGTGTATCTTGGTTGGAATGTCTTTCTTTTCCTACCTAGAGAATTCGATTGATTTTAGTATAGCCCTGTTTAGAACACGTGAATTGATCCGGTTTCTATGAAATTTTTTATGAATTTTTGGTGAAGTTCTTGAGTTTCAAACATGACCTAAATAGTAATAATAGTAAGTAAAGAGTACATACTGAATTACTGAGTCAAAAATGAGTTTAAGCTTGCACTCTGAAATTGGCCAAGACTGGTCCCTTTGCGCTCTTTATGATGTGGTTTCAGTTCCGAGGCTGAACGACAGCCACATGGGATGGGATCTGGACCGTAAGAATATGGGTGGCAGACGCACTTGCACGGGTGTCTCGTCTGACGCCTTCAACGCATGAACCATTTTATTGGCAGTTTAAGGCGGATGAGAAATTTTGAGGTAGCAGCCGTAGACAGTGGTACACGACCACTCCATCCGTCCATCTCACAATTCTAATATTTTCGGTCGGACAATGTCGTAACGCTACTGATTTCATATGACATAAGAAAATCTTCGCCAATTTTCTGGGAAAACGATAACCACTGACAGTGCCAGCCAGAGCAAGCAGGCTACATTGCACAAAAATCACTGTCAGCCCCCAACCACAATCATTTTCCTCTCTTTGCTCTCTCTCTCTCTCTCTCTCTCTCTCTCTCTCTCTCTCTCAGTGATACATTCTTGATTCTTCTGATCTCCAACCCTTTTGTTTACATCACACGAGGGAATAAAGGAAAGAATAAGCTATCCCGATAGGCCCGGGTCCTTGCACCGGTGCCTTGGCTTGTTGATGCACAAGAAAATGGCCCCCGATCTGCTGAAACACCCCCCACAATATTCCAAATCCAAGGTCAAATCCAAAGTCTGAAATGAAACCCAAAGAAGAGAGAAAAGCACACGGTACCAACCTTGCAGAGGCAGAAAGGTTCAAGAAAAAAACTCTACTACTGCTAGAAGACTATTAGCCTTCATTCAGCTCAGCCCCACTTATTTCGATTTAAACTTCTAGTTTTTATTTTTTTTAAATTTTATATTTTTCTGGTTTGTTAGCTTTTTTGCTAGTTCTTTTTTTTTTGCGTTGCCCATGATGATCTAACCTGTTTTCTGTTTTTTATTTATTTATACTAAATAAATCATCATTAGATACAATATAATTTCAGTTAGCTTACAATATCATTTTAGTTATAAGTCTATTTACGTCAGCTCAACCAAGCGCACGAGTCCTTCACCTTTGGGCTCACAAAGCAGCCACCTTTGCTGCTTTGCTGGTCTTCTTGGTTTGGTTGCTTCTGTGCCCCAGTTGCATATAAGCATGGGTTTGTCACACCTCACAAGCCTTTGCTTTGGCCTTTCCCCCATCGCCTAATAGCTTGGATCCTTGCTGCGCTTGTTGCAAGTTGTAAGAAACCAGGAAATAACTACTGGTGTTCAGCTCAAAAGCATTGAGCTTTATTGCGCGAAATGAGCAGCGCATTGCCCAGAGCAAACCGGCCAAGGAGGAGGAGAAGATGTTAGCCGCGGGTTGCCGCTTACTCGCCCAAGAACTCAAGAACCAGGACGGCGGCGGCGGCGGCGGGAACGACGGCTCGAAGGCGACCGGTGCTTTGAGGATTAGCCCTGCAGTGGTGTTCGTCGTGGTGATATTGGCCGTGGTGCTGTTCGTCTCTGGGCTGCTTCACCTCCTGGTCCGGTTCTTGCTCAGGCGCGCCCGTGCGCGCGCGCGCGCGGAGGCTGGCGCCGCGGAGGTGGACGCGGCCGGCGGAGGCACGGAGGAGTCCGCGCTGCAGGGCCAGCTGCAGCAGCTGTTCCACTTGCACGACGCCGGGCTGGACCAGGCCGTCATCGACGCCCTCCCGGTGTTCCTCTACCGGGAGGTGGTCGGCGCCGGCGCCAAGGAGCCGTTCGACTGCGCGGTCTGCCTGTGCGAGTTCGCCGGCGACGACCGGCTCCGGCTGCTGCCCCTGTGCGGTCACGCGTTCCACATCGACTGCATCGACACCTGGCTGCTCTCCAACTCCACGTGCCCGCTCTGCCGGTGCGCGCTCGGCGCGGACGCCGCCGCCCTGTTCGACGCCGCGTTCGACGAGATGGCCGAGGACTGGAAGCAGGAGGACGCCGTGTTCCCGGTGCGCCTCGGCAAGTTCAAGAACCTGTCCAGGGCGGCCGGCCCCGTCCACGACGTCAACGCCGGAGGCGGCGGCGGCATTGTCACGAGAGAGGAGGGCGAGACGAGCAGCAGCAGCTTGGACGCCAGGAGGTGCTACTCCATGGGCTCCTACCAGTACGTCCTCGCCGAGGGCAGCTTGCAGGTGTCCGTCCATAGGCGGCACGGCGACGACAATGGCAGGGCGGCGGTGAGGCTGCGAGGTATCGGCGCCAATCCGGCTGGCAACGAGGCCGTCGAGGGGAAGAAGATCGGTGCGGGGAGCAAAGGCGACAGCTTCTCGGTGTCCAAGATTTGGCAGTGGCCGCGGAACGGCAGGGGGAAGCTCCCGGTGCTCGCGTCCGACGACTCGCCGGCGGTGGACGGCAGGTTGCACTGGCCAAGGAGAAGTAATGGGGATTCATGACACAACGATTCTACGTGGGTAATGATGATTTTGTTGTGGTGGTGTGTTGCAAACTATCTTGAGCTAATTTGTTCGTCTTTTTAACTGCCTATTGATTTGTTCATAGCCATTCGTTTACATGTGCTTGTGCTGTTGATTACTTGATTTTAGCTTCTAGGTTCATGACGAACTTTGTGTCTTTTGCTTATAACTTGACTTATTCTGTAATAATAAATCGCTGTAGAATTATTGGGCGAAATTTGGAACTACCAATTCCAAAAGAGAAGTCTACATCAACAGTGAATTAATTTCAGTATCTAGGCCACATTAGCTAGAACTGATCGAATTAAGAATCATAACAACCATATTAGCGGGGGATTCCGGCCCCCTCGCGTGGCCACGTCGACCCCGGCGCTCCCTCGGCCGGCACGTGTCGCCCGGTTTTGCGTACGGCCGGGGGAGGCACTTCCCTCCTGTTTTCCGAAAATTACGTACATGTCCTTTTTCCTCGCGAAAATGTCACTGGCAGTTTTTTTTCACCGAAATTTTTGCAGGATAGCGCCCCGCGGTTTTTTAAATTACGTACGGGTCCTCGTTTATTACGTACAGGCCCTCGATTTTTTACGAAAAAGACCTTTGACTTTTTCGAAAATACACATGTGCCCTCGATTTTTTTAAATTTTTTTTTCAAACTCCTCACGGATTATCGCCTGGCTGGCGCGGCGTGGCGCCGCGCCTATGAGGCTAGTTTGTTTTACTGGTAGATTCTTGCCGTAGCAAGCAAAGCAAGTGCGTGTATATTGTAGCACTACTCTTGCTTTATCTTCAAGTGTTCTCCAAGATTTGTAAAACGGAAGCGATCGTTTATTTGCACCCATAGTTCGGTTCAGAATTCAGGTCTTCTGTCCTATATTAGCTTTGCAATTTTCCTGCCCAACTACATCCAATAGAGCCATCTTCTAGTGGCTTCAATTTTTTTAGAGCATGCTTATTGGCTGTTGATGAAGAATTGGAAGAAAATTATTGGAGTCCTACTAAAATTCAGAATTGAAACTTAACAGAGATGTCTCGAGCCTTAACTGACAGCGCAAGTAATGTGATGTTACGGGAGAAGTAATGGCTTCCGGGACAGGTAGGGTGGACGCATCTGGGAGCAGATTCTGCTGGTGATCAAGATTAAGGCCACGTTAAGGCCCCGATCAATTCGATTTTTCTAATAACTTTTAATTAAAATAGCACTGTAAGGACTATTAATTTGTTCTCACATATTTAATTAAAAAATAAATAAAAAAGTAAAAACCAGTTATATCTTCACAGATAATGCGAAGAAAAAACACGTTAAAAAATCAATGCGTTTTACATAGCTTTGAGTTTCTAAAAACTAAAAATCAGCAGGCAAAAACTGTTTGGACGAGGCTAAATCGCAAGAATATGAATTAATTAATTAGTTAATTACTTTATTATGTCTCGATTTATTGCTTGGACTGGAGCGTTTCGAAACGCCCGAAAGCGATAGATAGCAGTATATGCTACTAGTTAACGTACACGACGTATCGATCGTTTAGTCTCCGCGGCTTTAATCGTTGCGACTGCAGCTGCATGTGACGCACTGGTCCTACGTGTGGTTATGTGTCTGTATCTGCTACTAAATGAACAATAATACTACTAATCTTCAATGAGATGGCAGGATCCCTCGCCATCACACTGTGCATTCAATATGCTTTTTGTATGATTTTGTTAGTCCTTGTTATGAAAAAGCCTATTCTACCCCAGTGATGCAAGTGCAGGTGATTGGTCGTCGTGTACTCCCTCTGGTCCAGAATTAATAAAAAAGTTGCGTAAAAAAGCAAAGCACATGTGTTTGCGAAGCAAAATTATCTTTGCTAAAATGATATCTATTTTGTGTTGGATTAATTGGGATTGGTCCATTTTAATTTAGCAATTAATCAAATAAAATTCTTAGACCCACTATTAGTGCTATATGCAAAAACTGTTTAGTCCCATATGGAGAATTGAATGGGAGTTATACCACTTTAAAAGGTGGAACGATGTAACCCCCTTGTGAAATTGAAGAGAGCCAATACGCGCGCGCTCGCTCGCTCGCCTCGCCACGCCGAGCCGAGCCGTGCCGTGCGCGCAGGCGTGTCGGGTGCGGGCGCGTTTTTCTTTATCTATTCGAAAATCGAAACGCACTGATTCGCTGGCAGTAACGGTGCAGTTACTAGTGGTTTATAACTGCGGTTATGTAACATCCTGAAAATTTTGAAATTTGAAAATATGAGTTTCCTGAATTATTTTTGCAATATATTCTTTTGGAATTTGGATTTTATGGTGTTTTCCTGAAATTGGATGAGATTTCAAATTTTTAAGAATTCATAAAATACAAAGACAAACAATAGTAATTCCAAAAAGGAGAATATGCAAATAATAGAAAACTAAAATTTTAAATATGAATCTGAAAAGATGATCCAGTATAAGGGGAGAGAATTGGCCAAAAATATAAAACCTTAATTCGGTAAATGATAATATAAATATCAATGAGCACACATATATATAGACGAATAGATATATACATATATATCCATGAGCACACATATAACCTAATTAATAATAATAATAAACACTCTCATTCAATAGTTAAAAAAATTAAATTAAAGCTTAAAATTATAAATGTCATCCAAAAATTAGTAGAACTTTAATGCAAATTAAAAGTTCAAAATCAAAAATCCAAAGTTTAGAAAATGATTAAATCTATCTCTGTTCTTTCATTTTCCCCTACCCTCTATTACAAGTGGACCCATCCCTTTTACTCATCCTCCTCCTTTCCCCTCTCACCCCTCCTCACTGCCAGCGGGCCCGGCCCCTTTTCCTGCCGACAGCCTGGACCGAACCCCCTGCACGGGCGCCCCTCTCCTCCTCTCGTTCCTCTCTTCCTCCATTCCTTTTCTTTCTTCTCCTCTCTCCGTTCTTGGATTTGGCTGAGGAAGCTCCACGTCTCCTCTCCCGTTTTGCCGCGCGTTGTCTCCCTCTGCGCCTACTCGCTTTGCGCCTCGCACGCCCGAAGGACCACGGCCCCGTCGCAACGCCACCCCCGCACGTCGTCGCGCCCTCGGCGTCTCGTCGCTCGCGCCCACGTCGCCGCACAACCGCACGTCGCCCACGTCACTGTCGCCATGCCGCGAGCTGTACCTCGGTCGCCTGCTACAGCGGCGCTACAGCAGCCCTCTCCCTCGCTATAAACAAGCTTCGGCTTCTTCGCGCCGCTCCCCTTGCCACCTTCCTCCCGCACCCGAGCATCGGTCGCCGCCCGGGTTCCACGCCGACCCGCCGCGCCAGTCGCTCACTCTTTAAAGCAATTGCGCCATGAAATAGCTCCACTCTCCCTCTACCTTCCCTCTGGCCTAATTGGAAAAGCACCGTCTGAGCTCACCGGAATTTTCATTTTCGCCATTGCCGGCCGTCGCCGCCATTTCCACCGCCACCACCTTCTCGGCCAATTTCGCTCCGATTACTTGCGATGGGAGAGACTTCTCGGTGCCCCAAACCTCCTCCAATCACCGGCCAGCGCCCTCCGCCGCCCGTGCTCCTCCTCCACGGCGACCTCCTCGTGCCGTCCATGGCCCTCGCCGCCGGCCCACCTCGGCCCCTCTCCTGCCCCGCTGCTGCTTCCGGTGGGTTCCCCGCGCCCTTCTCTAGCTCACACTCACCCGGAACCCCTTCCCTTTCCCCTCCGGCGCCATCTCCACCGTCGGCCCCGACCTCGCCGCCGCCAGGTAAGCCGCCGGCCATCGCCTCGGCCAAATTGGCCGGCGAGGTCCTACCTATGAGTGGAGGCGAGCGTGAGCAACCTATTTTTCGAGTGCTCACCTCCAGCCATCGCCTCTGCCGCCGGCGGCAAGGCCAGCGCCGAGGGCCGCCTGGGTGCTCTGTTCTGAGCCAGCTCCCCGCTTGCTTCTTCTAATTTGTTTTTCCTCCCCATCACAGGCGAGTGGATGCTCAGTTGGTTAGCTGCGGTGTGCTGAGCAATTTATACTGCAGGTCCTGAGTTCGAATCTGTTGGCTGTACATTTTTCCCTCACATTTCTATTCCATTTTTGTAACCCATTTTGATTAATAAAAACCAAGGAAAACCTGAGAGTAATTTAGAGAATCTAATAAAAAAATTAATTAACTAGGGTGTAATTGAGAGTATTTTAATATTTAAATTTTGAATTAGCTCATATATGATTAATTATATGGCTTGAATAATTATTTAAAAGATTTATTATTAATTAGAGACATTGATAAAGTCATTATGACTTTGATTAAATATCCCAAATTTAATAAAGATTACCCTTGCATGAAATTGAAACATATGCTTTAACATCTATCCTACCATCATTAAAACAATTCCGTAGGTAGATTTTATCAATAGCTATATCAAAATATGAACCCGAATAGCAAGCTCGGCCCAAGTAAATAAATTCAAAGTTTAAAGATAGGCCTAGTTATAGTTGAGGTGTAGACAAAAATGATAAGGTGCCATAAATTAAACCCTGGCATAAGATTTAATGAATATAGAACTTAAATGTAGGCACCATATGCCCTGAATATTAACACTCAACAAAGTAATGCTCCGCTAAACTCATGCACCAACTCATAGGTCCAATCTAACTCATGGAACTTCCTTGATAAATATAGAAATAATAAAAAGAAACTATTAATAAAAGATTGAGTTATCGTTCTCTATCCCTAGCATCGCCTCAAATCACCCAAATCACCCTCTTAACTCATAATAAAACAAAATTTGAGTTCATTCGGATTTATTTGGATCTCTTGAGTTATTTGCTTTCATTTGGATTCAGTTGTCCATCGCGTAATTAGAAATTGGAAATCATAAAGATTCAGTGGACACAGCAAGACAAAGCTCGAAGTGAAGATAGAGACCAGAAGCTCAAGAGAAAGCATTGTGTGAGCTCAAGACTGCGGTAAACCGTGCCAGGCGAGTCAATACGTACCTTGATCATGTTGATCCTATGTTTTCTGCAAATTACCTTGTTTTAAATTATCAAATTGCATGCTGTTAATTTATATGCAAATACATGCTTAATTTAATATTCTAGTTACGTGCCCATTGTTTACTTTGAATAATATCACCCCTCCTTTGGAATATCTGAATATGTGAACCTTGCCGCCCTAGCAAAAACATAATAGTAACATTTCGAAAATAAGTCCTAAATTATATGCCATGCTTAGCATTGATTAGGAACCCGGGGCAAGAAATTGTCCCAAGCATCACTTTTACTCATGAGAAATTGATTCGGGCAGTCATGGTGGGAATGACTGATATATGTTGGTATGATTACTTTATGTCCCCAAAAACCCCAACATGCTTAAATATCTGGGCGGACTAGTTCGAGTGTGTGAATATGTGGTGCAGTGGAAGCACAAAGTGTGTTATTGGTAGACCGCCCAGATAACCCTAAGGACCGAATCTCGTCATGTCACCCGTGTAAAACAGTACAACCACAAGTCTGTAAAGTACAACTTGGCTAAGTAGATTATCGAAAACTCTGGACTCATCTCACTAATAGGGGGAGAGAAGTAATTATGCAGGGGCAAGGGAAGGCCTAAAGGGACACCGAGTGGAGGGTGAAGTTTCCCAGTCGTGCTAGCGCAGAGGGGAGTGGAGCCCGTACGCTAGTAGCTGTGGGGAACATCCCGTGCAACATATGGGACCCACCGCAAGTGGGCAGTCTCCCATAGGGGTGAGATGACAAAAGGGTCTAGATACTTTGAAAAGTCACTGTGATGGTCTGCTCAACCACATGACTAAGGAATCGTGTGGGGCAACGAGTTGATTGTCCCTTGTGGTGAAAGTGTACAAACTCTGCAGAGTCTCAAAACTATTCGAATAGCCGTGCCCACGGTCAAGGGCGGACATGGGAACTTAACCAGATATAGTTCTATTTCAAAACGTTTTATGAATGGGAATGGAAAAGTGAAGGGCGAAGGACTGTCCTGATTTGAATTGTCCTGGGTGTCGTCCCAGTGGTAAGTTAAGCGGTTATAACGCTGAAAGATGTCATAAGATGTGATGCCATATGTATGGAAATATCAGGCATATGGTGTAATGCCATATGTATGGTAGATCAAGTTAATATCCCTTGAGCATTAAGATTTGTTCCAAAACTGCTAGGTCTCAGGGAATTTTACGTATTGTATTTCACATAGTGGCATTACTAATCTTATAACCTAAAATATGGGTAGAATAAACAGGGTTGTAAGAAAAGGAGATAGATGTATTTAGTATATACATAAAGGTATTGGTGGATTCATGTCGATCATGAAAAGGGAATGCTAGGGTGTGTCCTGAGAGAAATAAATTAGTGGAGTCCTGTTAAATAGATAGACTAGATAAATGATCTAGTTGAATTTGTTGAGGAATTGGAGAAATAATACAAGTATTGGATTATAATTCTTGAGTAGTAATATTCTTGGTGGATATATATGATAGCGCATTGATTTTTGGAGAATTAGGACATACAAAGGTAACTTGCTGGATTACTACATTAGTGATTAAAGTGAATTCTCGGAAGATATTGACGAAAATGAGAATTTGTAGGAGTTGATCAAGTACTAAAGGGATAAATTGAATTTCTGAGAAGAATTCATAACATTTAGTGGATTCTAATCTTGGTAAATTGAATTTTCAGTGAAGATACACTTGTGGATTAGCTAGTGATAGATAATGGAAAACGTGATAGAATGTTGGATTATGATTGTGAATCAATGATGAAAAGGATTGAATACGAGTAATATCGGTAGAGGTGAAAATAGTTATGAAAGATAATTATTAGAGTTCAGAAGGAGCTGATGAATAGTAATGACAGGATTGAATTATTAGTAATTCAAAATACAAAGAATAATCGGTGGATTAAATAAATGATGATACCTGCTGATTGGAGTTTTAGGCAGCAGACAATAAAGAAAGCGCATTTTTGGGGGATTAAGTCAATTTTGGCAATTGTAGAATAGAGTTAGGTAACAGTAATAACACTTTGATTATATAAGAGTAATAATGCTGCTAAAAGAGATTTTTGGCAAATAAAATAACCCGAGCCTCTCCTTGTTAAGCCATGCATACTATTTACTTGCATTCTGTGTATTGGCTCGCGGAGCACGGGGTCGGAGTGCTCACGCTCGCTTTTGCGACAAAATCCAGAATCAAGAGCCGCATCGCCGCGCCTCAGCAACAAGATTGGACAAGATGGAAAAGAGGGTGAAGATGTCAAGGGCTAGGTCGCGAACCTCCAGTTGGTTGCCTGTGGGCATGTCCTGAAGGTCCCACCTGTGTGCGTCGTTCTTCCGCTGCTGCAAGTTATTGATTTCGGCCTAATCGGCCCATGAGTAAGTCTACTATTATATTTATATTTCCGCATGATATGTACTTTGATATTCAGAACTGTAACTGTGTGTACTATCTACTGATCCAGGGAATAGTGCAGTTAAACACAGTAGATTCCGGATTATAAAATCTGGGTCTGACAGGTTACTTTCGAGTAATGGCTGCAGTTACTGGTCTCTTCATTTTTGCTGTTACAAGAGAACAGAGCATAAGAAGGCTCTCCTCTCCATACGAAAAGGGATACGAACAAACAGTACTCTCTCTGTTTTTGTTGCTGCTCTCTGCAATCTCCGGTCCAGAACCTTGCGCGCACAAGTTTCTGGGTGAGTAAACCTCCGGAACTTCGTCCGTTTGTGTACCTGCACGGGTAGGCGGGCAATCAAGTTTTTGGGGAGCGCATCGGCGCGACTACTCAATCTGCGACATCTACTTCCTGGTGGTGAATCGTTCGCGGGACTGCACTGCGAACATCGTCCTGCATCACGCCTCGATCGACTACACCAAATAGGCTATCATGTCGACTGATGGTAACGGCGCCTCTGGTGCCTCCGGCACTGGCCCCGCCCGAGGGTGTAAACTGCAAACTTCTTTGATGTATTTTCTGTGCGCTATGAATTTGTTAATAGATATTGCTGTTACCTTGTTCATTAGCGAATATGAGTACATCATTGTTAGATCGCTCATACCTTTCTATGTCATGTTTTATATGCTAAATTTCTGGATTAAAATATGCCAAAAATTGACTAGATCTCCAACAATCCAAAAACTTGATAGGTCTTTTTCGGTAGTTGGCTTTGCTGCGTCGCTTAAGCCACACCCTCTGTTTGATGGTTCAAATTTTAAGAGATGGCGTGCACGCGCGATCCTGTGGTTTACTGCCATGGAATGTTTTCATGTTGCACAAGGAAAGCCCACTGAGCCTCTGTCTGATGAGGATGGACGCAAGTTCAATGTAGCGGATAACTTTTTCCGAGGTGCACTTGTCAACATACTGGCGGATAACATTGTGGATGTGTACATGCATTTGCCTACGGGCAAAGATATGTGGAATGCACTTGAGGCCAAGTTCGGAGTTTCTGATGCTGGCAGTGAGCTGTATGTCATGGAGCAGTTCTATGACTACAAGATGGTCGATGACCGTTCTGTAGTAGAGCAAGCTCATGAGATTCAGGCGCTGGCAAAGGAGCTTGAGAACAATAAGTGCGAGTTACCGGACAAGTTTGTGGCTAGCGGTATTATCGCCAAGTTACCACCCTCTTGGTCGGATTTTGCTACTTCTCTAAAGCACAAGAGGAAGGAGTTCAGTGTTACTGATCTCATTGGCACTCTTGGTGTTGAAGAGAAGGCGAGGGCAAAAGATACTCGTAGCAAGAAAGTTGCTGCTGAGGGAGGTTCTAGCGCCAATTTGGTGCAGAAGAAGAATCCTCAGGCTTTCCACAACAAAAAGAAAAATAAGCCTTTTGTCAAGCCCAAGGCTACCACTGAGTTTAAGAAGAAAGGCAAAGGAAAGGGCAGCTGCTTTGTGTGCGGTGATTCTGGCCATTGGGCTAAGGATTGTCCAGATCGCAAGGATAAGCAGAAGAAGTCTGCCAACATGGTTATTAGTGACGCTAGAGGAACATCGGGGTACGGTAATTATTTACCTACAGTTCTTTCTGTTTGTCAATCACCTGAGTGGTGGGTTGACACTGGTGCTAATATTCATGTTTGTGCTGATATTTCCTTGTTTTCATCTTATCAGGTCGGTCGAGGTTGCTCCTTGTTGATAGGGAACGGATCGCATGCAGCTGTTCATGGTGTTGGTACGGTCGATCTGAAGTTTACTTCGGGAAAGACCGTGCAGTTGAAGAACGTGCAGCATGTCCCCTCCATAAAGAAGAATCTCGTTAGCGGATCTCTACTATGTAGAGATGGTTTTAGGCTTGCTTTTGAGTCCAATAAATGTGTCGTGTCTAAGTATGAAACATTTGTTGGTAAAGGCTATGAGAGCGGAGGTTTGTTCCGTTTTTCTTTGATGGATTCCTGTAATAAAATTGTGAACCATGTGTGTAATGATGATGATGAGTCTAATGTTTGGCATTCACGACTTTGTCATGTTAATTTTGGGTGTATGACGCGCTTAGCTAATATGAGTTTAATCCCGAAATTCACTTTGGTCAAAGGTTCTAAGTGACATGCGTGTGTTCAATCAAAACAACCTCGCAAGCCTCACAAGGCAGCAAAAGAGGCGAGGAATTTGGCACCGTTAGAACTCATTCATTCTGATTTATGCGAGATGAATGGCGTGTTGACTAAAGGGGGAAAGAAATATTTCATGACGCTTATAGATGATTGCACTAGATTTTGCTACGTGTACTTATTGAAAACAAAAGATGAAGCATTGAATTACTTTAAGATCTATAAAGCTGAGGTAGAAAACCAACTTGAAAGGAAAATCAAGCGGGTAAGGTCTGATCGTGGAGGAGAGTATTTTTCAAATGAGTTTACTGTATTCTGCGAGGAACATGGAATTATTCATGAGAGGACGTCTCCCTATTCTCCTGAATCAAACGGGATTGCCGAAAGAAAGAACCGTACTCTAACTGATTTGGTTAACGCCATATTAGACACTGCGGGACTTTCTAAGGAATGGTGGGGTGAGGTTATATTGACCGCATGTCATGTCCTGAATAGAGTTCCTACAAAGAACAAAGAAGTAACACCATTCGAGGAATGGGAAAAGAAGAAGTTGACTCTCTCATACTTGCGCACCTGGGGATGTTTGGCCAAAGTTAACGTGCCAATTGTCAAGAAGCGCAAACTTGGACCAAAAACCGTAGATTGTGTATTCCTTGGTTATGCTATACACAGCGTGGGTTATATGTTCTTAATTATAAAATCTGGAGTACCTGACGTGCGTATTGGTACAATCATAGAGTCCAGAGATGCTACATTTTTTGAGAATGAATTTCCTATGAAAAGTGATGTATCTAGCTTATCTAGTCAAGAACCTATAATTTCCCTTGATTCTTTTGTGCCGATAGAACATGTTGAGCAAACGCCTGTGGAAAATCCTGAGGAGGATAACAATGAAGTTACTCGAAAGAGTAAGAGACAGAGGACTGCAAAGTCTTTTGGTGATGATTTCATTGTATACCTCGTGGATGACACTCCAAGAACCATTGAAGAGGCATATTCTTCTCCTGACGCTGACTATTGGAAGGAAGCAGTACGGAGTGAGATGGATTCTATTATGTCTAATGGAACTTGGGAGGTCGTTGACCGTCCTTATGGGTGTAAACCTGTAGGATGTAAATGTGTTTTCAAGAAAAAGCTTAGGCCTGATGGTATAATTGAAAAGTACAAGGCAAGGCTTGTGGCCAAGGGTTATACCCAGAAAGAAGGCGAGGATTTCTTTGATACTTATTCACCTGTTGCCCGATTGACCACAATTCGAGTACTACTTGCCCTGGCTGCCTCTCATGGTCTTCTCGTTCATCAAATGGACGTTAAGACAGCTTTCTTAAATGGAGAGTTGGAGGAGGAGATTTATATGGATCAGCCAGATGGGTTTGTAGTAAAAGGTCAAGAAGAAAAGGTGTGCAAGTTGTTAAAGTCTTTGTATGGCCTAAAGCAAGCACCTAAGCAATGGCATGAGAAGTTCGACAAAACTTTGACATCTGCTGGCTTTGTTGTGAATGAAGCTGACAAATGTGTGTACTATCGCTATGGTGGGGGAGAAGGAGTGATCTTGTGCTTGTATGTTGATGACATACTGATTTTTGGGACCAACCTCAATGTGATTGAGGAGGTCAAGAACTTTCTGTCCAAGAATTTTGAGATGAAAGATTTGGGAGTGGCTGATGTGATTCTTAACATTAAGCTACTGAGAGAAGGTGATGGTGGGGTTACACTCGTGCAATCCCACTATGTGGATAAGGTCTTAAGTCGCTTTGGTTATAGTGACTGCAAACCTGCTTCTACTCCTTATGATCCTAGTGTGTTATTGAGGAAAAACCGAAGAATAACAAGGGATCAATTGAGATACTCCCAGATCATTGGCTCATTGATGTATTTAGCTAGTGCTACGAGGCCTGACATCTCGTTTGCTGTGAGCAAGCTAAGCCGGTTTGTTTCAAATCCGGGAGATGATCATTGGCGTGCTCTTGAGAGAGTAATGCGCTATCTAAAGGCAACTGTGAGCTATGGCATTCACTATGCTGGGTACCCAAAGGTACTGGAGGGCTACAGTGATTCAAACTGGATCTCTGATGCCGATGAGATAAAAGCCACGAGTGGATATGTGTTCACACTTGGAGGTGGTGCTGTTTCCTGGAAGCCTTGCAAGCAGACCATCTTAACGAGGTCAACAATGGAAGCAGAACTCACAGCATTAGATACCGCCACTGTTGAGGCTGAGTGGCTTCGTGAACTCCTTATGGATTTGCCGGTGGTTGAAAAACCGATACCGGCTATCCTGATGAACTGTGACAATCAGACTGTAATTATCAAGGTGAACAGTTCTAAGGACAACATGAAGTCATCTAGGCATGTTAAGAGGCGGTTGAAGTCTGTCAGAAAGCTGAAAAACTCCGGAGTGATAGCACTGGACTATGTCCAGACAGCTAAGAATCTGGCCGACCAATTTACAAAGGGTTTATCACGTAATGTGATAGATAGTGCATCGAGTGAGATGGACCTGAGACCCACATGAGTCGTACCATAGTGGTAACCTGTTCTACGTGATCAGAGATCCCATGAAGTAGGATGGTGAAACAAGCTGTTGGTTGACTGGAAGGAGAGACCTTTACAAGGCTCATTTCTTCAGTGATGCACTTCTCTCCTATTCTGTATGGCAGGTTGGTTTTTACCTCAATGTGATCCGAGTGGCTTATTTAAAGCAGAGATGTCGGCCTACAGGACATCTTAGAAGGAACACACCTATATGAGTTCGACTGCTGGTCACAGTCTATGAGATTTGGGTGATCTCTAGATACTCATGAATAGGCATGGAGTATGACTTATACGCTCCAACCAGAGGGGATGCTTTGGGCAGCCTAGTACTAGTAAAGGAATTGGGTAAAGTTTGTTCGCACAAAACTGTCGATTCAAGGCATAGTCCATTGTTCAGTTGTGGATGAGTGTAACTCCTTTCCTAGGTGGATGTTCAACTTAACAGTCTCCATCGAAACACTGGTATATCAAACAACAGCAGAACTGAGAGCATTTCTCGTGTGCCTTGAAATTTGGTGGGGATTGTTGGATTAATTGGGATTGGCCCATTTTAATTTAGCAATTAATCAAATAAAATTCCTAGGCCCACTATTAGTGCTATGTGCAAAAACTGTTTAGTCCCATATGGAGAATTGAATGGGAGTTATACCACTTTAAAAGGTGGAACGAGGTAACCCCCTTGTGAAATTGAAGAGAGCCAATACGCGCGCGCGCTCGCTTGCTCGCCTCGCCTCGCCACGCCACGCCACGCCGAGCCGAGCCGTGCCGTGCCGTGCCGTGCGTGTGCGTGCGTACGCGCAGGCGTGTCGGGTGCGGGCGCGTTTTTCTTTATCTATTCGAAAATCGAAACACACTGATTCGCTGGCAGTAACGGTGCAGTTACTAGTGGTTTATAACTGCGGTTACTTTTGAGTAATGGCTGCAGTTACTGGTCTCTTCATTTTTGCTGTTACAAGAGAACAGAGCATAAGAAGGCTATCCTCTCCATACGAAAAGGGATACAAACAAACAGTACTCTCTCTGTTTTTGTTGCTGCTCTCTGCAATCTCCGGTCCAGAACCTTGCGCGCACAAGTTTCTGGGTGAGTAGACCTCCGGAACTTCGTCCGTTTGTTTACCTGCACGGGTAGGCGGGCGATCAAGTTTTTGGGGAGCGCATCGGCGCGACTACTCAATCTGCGACATCTACTTCCTGGTGGTGAATCGTTCGCGGGACTACACTGCGAACATCGTCCTGCATCACGCCTCGATCGACTACACCAAATAGGTCATCATGTCGACTGATGGTAACGGCGCCTCTGGTGCCTCCGGCACTGGCCCCGCCCGAGGGTATAAACTGCAAACTTCTTTGATGTATTTTCTGTGCGCTATGAATTTGTTAATAGATGTTGCTGTTACCTTGTTCATTAGCGAATATGAGTACATCATTGTTAGATCGCTCATACCTTTCTATGTCATGTTTTATATGCTAAATTTCTGGATTAAAATATGCCGAAAATTGACTAGATCTCCAACATTTTGAACGGAAAGGAGTTGTTGTTGGATCTGTTCTTTTTTAGCTTTTGATTTTTTTTACAACAACTAGTTTTTTAAATAAAGTGTTCTTTTAAGATAGGGATCTACTAGTTAATTATAGTACATATTATACTAACTTCATTTTGATCGGCAAAAGCCACATGTGAGTTTCAGTTACTTTATAATCTCTCACATAAATAACCAAAAGTCACAAACTATAACAAAAAACTATAAGTCATAGCCAAAAAAGAACATACCGTTTACTACTCCTCTAGCAACAAACCAAACACTAACGCACACTAACATACATTAGGCAAAGGCATGCAACGCAAGGGGACAAATGACAAAATAAAGGCTTCTGAACGCTGTTACCACTGGAGCAATGGAACCAACTATTCTGGAATGGTGCTGATGCTACCACGCTGCAGTGTGCGATCAGTAGGGGTGTAAACGGATCGGATTCGGTCGGATATTGCTTAAACCGTATCCTAATCCATATATTTTTTTCGGATTCGGAGTCGAATACGGTAAGACCGGATACGAATACGAATTCGGAATATTCGGAGTTTCGAATACGGTACCGTCGGGACGGATATATAACGAATTCGGCTCGGAAACAGATAATATAGGCGGATAATACAGATGATTACAGTTCCAAAAGGTACAGTTTCACTAGTAAAAAGCTGCAGTCAACACTCAATACTAAATCAAAGGTGGATTCTTACCAACGATCCCAGTGAATGAAACATGAGGATCCGAGAGATATATATCATATATTCATATGGCTGAACCTTTTTTAGCATATCTTCTTTTTTCCTGATGGAAATAGCTGCTTTAGCACATAATCCAGGTAGCAGAGTAACAGGGATCGAATTCGGTCGGATATTACTCATTCCATATCATATCCCATATTTTATTGGATTTGTTGAAATTTATTTGGATTTTTTAGATTTTATTTTTAAGCCAAGAGCAAAAAAAATTATTTTAACTATTTTCTAAAAGCTAAAAATAGTTTATGTTATTTCCCTAAGTTCTCCTAGATTTATAGTATTTTTGTGCATTTTCTGGAATTTTTTTGGTGTTATTTGCATTTATTGGATTTGTTGGAATTTATTTGGATTTGCTAATGGGCTGAAAATGATGATTTGGCTGATGGGCCGGATATCCGAAAACTATATCCGGGTATTATCCGATAAAATTCCGGATAGTATCCGTATCCGTCGGATAGTCCGCTCCCGAATCCGAATCCGTATCCGAAAACAACTATCCGAATCCGACTCCGAATCCGATAATTATCCGATATGACTATCCGAATTCGATCCGACTCGGATTCGGCGGTCGGTCGGTCGGGAAATATCCGATCCGTTTTCACCCCTAGCGATCAGTCTGATGCTGACTCTGATGGATGGCCATGTGTATGGCGGTCATGGATAGGGCATCAACTTTCACGGGATGTACCCAGAAAAAGCTCGGGTGCTTACCAGATCATATTTACGGAGAATCAGAGAAACTTGAGGGGCATCAAATCAGGACCAAGTTAATCTGTACATTTCGTTTTGGCTTAGGCCTGGGTTTTTCACTTCTTGCTACAATAATTACCTTTTAAACGGTGTATTTTTTTTAAAAATAAGGTCTACTAGTTAACTATAGTACACACTGTACCGACTTTAGCTATATCAGCTAAAATCATATACGACTGTCTCTCTCCGTAATCTTTCTTGTGAACAGCTAGAAGCCAAAAGACACAAGACAATGTCTAAAAGAACACATCCCAAATAGTTTTCAAGATGTAAATGGTAAACTACACATGAATAATTGTGTAATTAAAAATACGAGTTGGTCGTGGTCCGTTCTCCTCTCCCTTCTCTGCAGTTGTCCGATCTGGCTATAAGATAGAATATGAACTATTTATCTCGCGCGCCTCCCCTCCTCTCTCTCTCTCGCGCGCGATCAAACTGCCCTCCTCTCCTATACACACAGGGTGCCTAACCCGCATCCGAAAAACCGGCGTGTAAAAATTGAAAGAAAACAATATGGTCTCTACCCCGATTGAAAACCATCTTGCCAAGACATTATCAGCAATCGTCATCCTATCCCCACCCCCACCCCGCGGAGCGGTGAAATTAGATTAAAATCCCCAATCCCACCGGGCAGCCATCCCCCCATATTCATCGGCCGATCCATCAATCGCCGACCTCGACTCCGACGAGCATCCCCATATGATCCGATCCTTTGCAGCGCAGATCCATCCATCGATGCCACTCATTGCCCACACACGACCACGAGCCGTCCTTCCCAGCTGCCTACCGCTTGTATGGAAACACGCAGCCGCAAGCGCACTGCCTCCTCCTCCTCCTTAGCTTCAACCTCACCCTTCGCCTCAGCACACAAGTGCTCCTGCCACTCCTCCATCGTCGCGCTCGTGCCAACACTCGCGATGGACCCCTTTCCCTATTCCTGCTGCCGAGCACGCCTTGGTCGCTGACAAGGGCAAGGACCCCAATCTATCCACCTCCAACCCCTCTCTCCCTGTCGCCCCCGACAATGATGACTCTGTCGCCCCCTTCCCACACTCCTCCTCTACAGCACCGCCCTCTAGAGCCTCCTCTGTAGGCTCGGTGTCAGCCTCGACGACCTCTTCCCCTCCTCCGCAGCAACAGTCGATGCCTCCTCCTTCTCGTTGAAAAATTTAGACCTACAATTATGAGTTAATAGTATATTTTAGTAATTAATGATAATCATATTATGGGACTAGCATTTTTCATAAATTGAATGGTAAAGTCCCGCGATGTTGAAGACATTGGATGACATTATGAGTTGATCATTATCAAGTCAATGTTAGGGATGAAGGATGGTATCATATGTTGATGAGTATCAAGTCAAGATCCTGAAGAGATGATCATAAGGTGATCATCAAGACAAGAAAAGACACATCATGTGTTAATGGAAAGCAAGTGAAGAATGCATCATGGGTTGATGCATATCAAAACAAGGACTCGACTTGAAGTGAGGATGTTTGTCATCAAGCTTCAAGAGGATACTCAAGGCAAAAGCATAATTAGCTTAACTAAGGATGTGTTCCTAGTTTTTTACCTATCTTGGTATTTGGTTGGAAAACCGAATTGCTAGTATAAGTTGTTGTACTATTAAGAAAGGTCATATTTAGTAGTTTGAGTCTCATCATGTGTGATAGCTCAATCTCACTTGCTTTAGCTCTCTTTAGCATAATGCTAGTATTTGCAAATGCTTTTTGCAAATAGTTATAGCTCATGCATAATCCTTGTGACATGTAATTTAGATTTGCAAATGGTTGAAGTCTATGTTGTTTATTCCTTATGGTATGATACTTAGATTTATAAATATATTTTGTAAATAATTGAAACTCATGCATAATGCCTCTGAGCACCATTTGTCTAAATGAATTGTTTCTTGCAAGTATCATGTTTCTCGATACACCTTGCCAGTACCGTTTCAGTTGCGATATCTGAAGCTATAACCTACCATACTGTGAAAGAAATGCAATTTACTAGCCATCTATGGTACATGTTAATTGACAGGCAATGGAAATAACCACTGCACTACGAATTATCACTTCCAATGCTTTCCATATATAGATCCAGTTCATGCAAGGGAATAGATCCAGTTCATACAAAGGAAGATTTTTCCTATCATTTAACTGATATAACGCTTGCTGTTAATGCTAGAAATCAATGTCATCATCCGGAACAACAGCCGAAATCCACCTCAGGCCAGTCTCAGTGAAAGTTTCATCTGCATTTAATATGCTGCCACATAGGCATTTTTGATGATATGGCAACATTTTTAAGAAGAGAGAGAAGAAGTGAGTTTCATCTAGATGAAACTCTCTTGGCACGATTACCAACTCTATATGAGTCATGAAATTAAATGTCTATGAAACAATAGAATGAAACTATGCATTGAGGATGGATGTTTCATCCATGTTTCATTTCATTTTACATGATGTAACAGTTTTGGAAACAACGCCATGAAACTCTCCACTAAGAGCAGGTACAATAAGGCTTAGTCAGCAGGCTATAGCAAATACAATATCAACCAAATCTTACGTGGCAGAGAGAGAAAGGAAGAGAGAGAAGGAAGCTGGCTACTAAATTACAGCTAGCAGCATGTAAAAATATGCATTTCACTCTCTTACACGTGGGGCCAAATAGTTATTATAATAGCTACCTTATTGTATGAACTATTTTTTTTGAAGGCTATAGATGAAATGGACAAGTGTTATAGCCACTAGTTGGCTATACTATTATACTTGCTCTAAGAATGGCCTTAGTAAGTGGCTTTTCACTCAGCCATTGGTTGAGTTTTGTACTGGATGGGTGGTTAGTTTCCGAGACTCTTTTAAGGTTTCATGTGTTTTAGGTGTTGCGTTGTGCAAGTATGATAATTCAGCATGAATGATAGTTTTAGGTAGTTTAATTCGATGTCCTGAGTAAGAATTGTTCTCATCCAGTGCAATGTGTTACACAAACTGATAGCTCAAGGATCCAGGAGTAATGACTCGCGAACGGGATTGGCATGTGGAGGTGGCAAGCCCGACTGGGGCTCTTTGGACTGGATGCAGTTTTTTCATGTTAGTTTTGGATTGGATTGAAAAAAATCTCCAGAAACCCGAGGGCCTGTTTGTAAAGGGGATTTATATCGAAATCTTTATTTGACCTAAATACTAAAAATTCTTAGAATAATCCTCTCTTCCAAACAGACCCGTAGGACATTTTTTTTATTATATTGATCACGCTCTATTAGGACACCGTTGTAAAACACAAATACCTTACTAGTAATTGTGTAATGTGCAATCAGACATCGAATAAACCACAACCAAGTGTAGAATAAAAGGGTTTGGAAATTTTGTGCAAAAAGTAAGCCTGAACTATGCGCATAATTGCGTAATGCTCCAACCAGGGTTCAGAAAACTATGGTAACCGCTGGTAACCGGATTTCCCGGTGGATACCAGGAAATAAAAAACCGACCAGATTTTTCCAAAGTGCATTTATATTTGTGAGCCTTTTGTAACTATTAATGCGCTTCCTAGGTTAGTTTAAACATTTTTTATACTAGATTACCTATTGTATAAGTTAAATATATTTCGAAACATCCTAAATTCAACTTTTTCTTGTGTTTCCTGGTTTTTTTTAGCATTTTTTCCGGTTTTTTAGCGGTTTCTCCGTTTCTTTAGATGGCAACTGACCAGTTTTTCCGGTTACCGATTTAAAATTCAAATTCTAAAACTTAAAAGTTGACCAGGTTTTCCTTGGTTTTTCCAATTACCAGCCAGTAACCGGCCGGGAACCGGTACCGGCCCCGCTGGGATTTAGGCCAGTACCGGGTTTTGGAAGCTTGGTTCCAACAAAAGATTGAACTGTGCGCATAATAAGCCTGTTGGAGGCTATGAGCTCGGTTAAACAAAAACAAATAATTACATTGAAGAATAGCATGATACAACATATCCCTTTGCTGCCTGAAACGAGGGGGAGGCTGAAAATTTTGGTTATCCTCAAGCGTGATATACACCAACATATGAATACATTTTAGCAAAACTGCAGATATATCATTAATAGCTGCCAGCTACTATACAATATAAAGGAAGAATGAATGGCCAAAACCAACTAGTAGTGTTACATAACTCACTAATTGGCAAGCGAAAGGGATAGCAATGGTGAAGAAAAGGAAAACTCGCCTTTGCCTGCAGCACTTTGAAAGAGCTATCACAACGTTATAGACACAGGTGGCACTACAATCCAGCAGGAAAATTGTTGATTTGCCCTAGTTCCAGCCTGTCCTCACCGTTCACTTTGTAAGACATCCGGATACGCATCAAAAGTGGTTTCTGTGGAGTAAAAATTCAATATCAGATCTCGAAATGGAAACAAAACAGAACAGAACCGTGAACTTGCAACATAAGTCATCTTTAGAAAAGAATCCTCGATGTTTTAAGGACCCTGTTTGTGTATTAAACAGTCGTCTATGTGGAAAGATGGTAGGGCTGGCTATGGCAACCTTTAGTAATGGATTGAATGCTTGCCTACCATTGTATAGAGTATTGGACTGTGTACAGAAAACAAAACTAATTCTAGAGACACCAACATAGAAGATAGAGCTCATTTGCACATCAGAGAGCAACAGATTTTTACTCAGCCTTCATGTATATCAAGTAGAACTAGGAGGTGAGGTACTAAATTTTTTCCCAACAAACAGGGCAAGGTACTTATGGATCATAGTATCATACAGAAACAGAAGTATATTCCAAACTGACAACTACCCATGGTGGTTGTGCGAATATGCAAATGAACCACCTTGGCTATTCACGTGCACACAACACGTTACACCTTGTAGTAGTACTATATTTTTCTTTTTGAATAATTTTTTGTTTCATTATTTGATACATGTAAGAAGTCAGTAGACTTCCAAAAAAGGACCATCCTAGCTTGAAGAGCTGAAATATAACTAAACTAGACATATCAATGACACAAAGGCAAAAGTGTAACAGATAAGCAGGAGACATGCCAAAAGCAGGTAGCCTTGGCAAACATGGATGAGCTCTTGATTTATAATCATTTAGCAGGGCCATGCAAAAACTGAGTTAATGGTTACATAGGCTCTTTCAAGCTTATCAAATACCAGTAGCCAAATAAAACCAGAAAAAGGTCAAAATCCCTTCTGAAGGGCACATATATCCAAATACCTGTCCATGTTGGTTATTAGTAACACTGAGGCTTTGTGTAACTGAACCATTTCCACTGGCCGGAAGATTGCTGCTGCTAGCTGGGTCCAAACGCAGCTGGATGAACTGAAATGCAGATTTGGATAGAGAAATAAACTAGTATTTTGCAAGTTCTGTAACCACTAAAACAAACTACAACCATGATGACGATGCAAACTGTCACTCCCTTGCCATTTGCAAATAACATTTTATACACATTTTAAATAATGATCTTGAAGGGACCCAAAAGAAAATTGAACCGCATATCAGCCATGATGATGGCGCTTAAAAGGACAGATTAAAGTACTCTTTTAAGATGAAACACCTAGTATTCAAACTCTATCAGCAAAAAACAAAAGGTAAATAAGTGACCAGTTACATAGATGGCTTTTGACCCAATAACATTCGAGTTAAATAATTATAAATTTGCCATAGAAAATAAACCAGACAAAAATAGTTGGTTCTTAAATTCTAAATATTTATGACGAATTCCATTGCTGGAAAGGGAGTGTGAGTATCAGAAGTAATCACAAAAACAAGAGTTCAAATGACTACCTTTGGTACAGCTGCCTGAAAGATGAAATCTGCGAATGTAGTAGATGTCAAATTCGTAAAGGTAGCATGGATTGTAGTCTCCTGAGGTTTTCCAGGCTGCTTTTTAAAATTGAAGGTGATCTTCAAAGTTGCACTCTGGAAAGCTGTGATTGATGGGTAAGCGGTACTCTCATCTGGTGAGCAAACAAGTACAGCAACAGTGAATTTCATAATGATTAGGAATGCTGCATGGTGTTAGATAATCAAGTGATAGGAGCTGACCAGGAAGAGGTGCACTTGAGGACAAACCATCGAGAAGGTCCACAACTTGAGGTGCAACAGGAGCAGGTTTAGTCTCTGCTGCATGGTGTTAAACAGTTGAGCAGAGATGACAAACCGGGGAAAACGATGTAAATATTATCATCACAGTTACTTTTACCTTGGCCAGGAGGGCTAAAGTTTGATGGTGGTGGTGGGCCATTTTGTACAGGAGATGTACCAATAGATAGAAGATCCATCAGAATATCCGTGCTTGCAGATGGGGATCCACCTTAACATAAACCAGAAGCAAACTCATAAACAAGATTCAAACTAACAGTGTGCACCACAAACAGTATAATTAAGGAAATAATATAAAGGCCAGTTTAGGAGAGCTTAAACAAGCATATAACTGCCATAATCTTAAGCCGTCCCAAACACTAAACAGGTGACAAAGCATGTGTTACTAGCCTCGATAAATATGAAATGTGAGTGCATACTGTCATGGGCATGGTCCCATGGATAGCCATGGTCCATTAGGGGGGCCACACGCAAGGAAGACTACCAGCAGCAATCAATTAGGGTTCGCTTAGTTTGTTAAGTTATCTCTTAGTATTTGTTTAGTTGTTAAGTTATCTCCATCATTTAATTCTTACCTTATCAAATTAGTTTCTATATTGTTAGAGACTAACCTCATCTATATAAAAAGAGGAGCCACGCTATTCAGAAAAGCAAAAGAAAGAACAAAGTTCATCCCAGTCTTAGTCTCCTCTCTCCCCAAGTGTGTCGTCGCCACCCAGCCATCCTCTTGGCGATGTTTACCCTCATGAAAGTAAGACCATAATAACTTGGTATCAGAGCCACCCACCATGACTTCCGATACTGAAGAACTCAAGGCCATGAGGGGAATCTACACTGAGCTCCGCTCAAGAATCTAAGACTACATGAGGCTCGTGATGGAGGTCACGGAAGAACTCATGACGAAGAAGCAGCACCAAGTTGCATTGTCAATGCCACCGCCACCTCTAGAACAAGTGGTGCCGTTGGCGCCAGTCACGATGCTAACACCATCGGCTCTACCGCCAGTGCTACTTCTCCGCTGCCACCGGTGATGGTTGCTCTCCCAGTAGCGTAGCCCTTGGCAGCGTCATTGATGCCTTCGCCAAAAAAAAAAGATCATTGTGGTTTCACGATCTTCTCCTCGTCGCAGACCAACACCATGCCTTCGTTGGTGCGGAATGCGACGGGTGCCATGTAGGGGTCAGCGACATTGTCGTGCCTCTCCTACCACCGTTGTGCTCCATGGTAGAAGGGTGTCCTTGCTACTCCACGCGAGTTGCCCATGCCGGCGATAACTCATACGACGTCAAGCCATCATGGAGAGTTGTTGTCGTCACTGTAGTCCATCAGCGCTTTGTTAATCCTTCTCCATGTGTCGTTCCTCCAGCGACAGCCTCTTGTCGACATGGTGACACCTTGGGTTGCAGCCATAGCCGCCACCCTACAGCTCGAGGACGAGCTGCTCGCAATGTTCAAGAAGCCACTAGGCGCTAGGCGGGCGGCGAGGTGAGGCCTAGCGCCTAGGGGGCCTAGGCGGCCGAATTAAAAATAAGGATATTAGGCGAAAATAAACAATCGTGTATATATATGTGCCTAATATATATATTTAAAGAGGTCTAGATTGAAAGAAATCTATTAAGAAAAAAGTTTATTCGTAATTTTTAAAAATCTGAGGACTAAATCACAAAAACTTAACCCAACTTACCCCTTCCCATCCCACCCGACCGGACCCGACCCCACCGCCTAACCCCGACCCCACCCCACCGCCTAACCCTAACCCCTTCCCATCCCAATTCCCACACCAACCCGCGGCCTCCCTCTGCGCGCCCTCCGCACCGCCCTCCGCGCCGCCCCATCCCTGCCGCCACTTCCGCGTCCCTCGCTCCGCGCACCTCCCCCGCCACCTGCCGTCTCCCTCACCGGCGGCCACGGGAGCCGCGGCGACAGGATCTGGCGCGGGGAGTCCGGATTCGGCGGCGGCAGGATCTGGTGCGGGGAGTCCGGATCCGGCGGCGGCGGGATCTGGTGCAGGGAGTTCGGATCCGACGGCGGCGGCCACGGGAGCGGCGGACGGGTGGGGGGAAGATGTCTCCTCCGCCGGAGGGGAGGCGAGGCAGAGAAGATGGCGGATGTCCGGAGGGAAGATGGTGATGCGGAATCCGGCGAGTCGACAGCGGCGGCGACGGCCTCGTGTGCAGTAAGTCTTTTCCCCATCCCCGCCGCTCCCTCCGCGCCGCCCCATCCGCCGCGCCTAGGCCGCTTGCCCCCGCCTTGGACCGCCTCGCCGCCCAGCCACCCGACTAGGGGCCAAGGCCAGGCGGCACCCTGCCGCCCAGCCCGCCTTCTTGAACGCTGGCTGCTCGTTTAGGAGGGGTGAAGTGTCATGGGCACAGGCCCATGGATAGCCATTGTCCATAAGGGGGCTACACGCAAGGAAGGCTACTAGCAACAATCAATTAGGATTTGCTTAGTTTGTTAAGTTATCTCTTAGTATTTATTTAGTTTGTTAAGTTATCTCTATCATTTGATACTTACCTTATCAAATTAGTTCCCATATTGTTAGAGGCTAACCTCATCTATATAAAGAGAGGAGCTGTATTATTCAGAAAAAAGCAAAGGAAAGAACAAAGTTCATCCTAGTCTTAGTCTCCTCTCTCCCCAAGTGCGCCATCGTCGCCCGGCCATCCTATTGGCGGTGTTTACCCCCATGAAAGCAAGGCCATAACACATACCCAGAAGCACTATTACACTAAACAGGTGAATAGGTAATAAGGCATCACTTTGTTTGTGCTAACACAGAAGCAACAGAACTGAATCTATATGAAAGGAAAATAGTAAAGAGTCAAAACCTGCAGTAGATGAATCAGCCAAGCCAATGCCCAAAAGATCCTGTAGAAAATCATTCGGTGCCGTAGTAGGGGCAGAAGTAGTTGCTGGAGCATCGTCAGAACCTAAATCAAGCAAATCAGCTAAAGGAGCTGCTGGTGGTTTAGCTACACCATTTGGAAGCTTAAGTGAGCCTCCAGGTGTGCCTGCTGGAGCAGATTTAGCTGATGAAAGTGAAACAGTTGCATGTGTAGAAGCAGCTCTCTTCACCAAATAACTAGCTCCATCCAATACTGGCATCCGCTCAAGCAAAGATGATCTGCACATACACCAGCATTCTCAAGGTTAATATATTTCTACAAAAATTATGATATTGAAGAAAGTCTACACGATAGGGATAAAGCTGTCACCCACTTTATAGACTGATGTCTTTGTATAATGGAGCTGAATTCGATTGATCTTTGCTGTAATTCAAGCACAGTATTCCCTTTATTCTGCACAACTATTTCTTTTATCCTCCTAGCAACACAATAACAAAAGAGGATGATGAAATAATAAAAAAAACATCATGCAAAAGATAACACAAAACTACATAAAAATATGATTAAATGAAAAAAATATTAGTTTCAAGGCATACAAAAAAGGTAATATGAACATAGTTTCCATTAGGAGAAAAGTTGATGCTCCAATTCTAACATTGTATGCTTGTAACCAAAGGTAAAGTTAAATGAAGAATGAATAGTATATCAAAGTATGGCAATATGCTTGCCAACACTTGTTTTTATTCAATGAGTTCATGAAAAGAAACCAGGTGATACGATCAACAATGAGTTCATGAAAAGAAACCAGGTGATACGATCACTGACTCATGATTATTAAACAAAAAAGTTGAAAAATGGGAGCTAATGATCTGTTATTGCAACATTTTCAACTTACTAACTCTTCTTTTTTTGCCGTCAAATTGCTTTTCTTCATAGAAAGCTTGTATAATCAGGAAGCACAGATAGTTCATGTGCAAGTATAGAGATGAAAATTAGAATATGATGATCATGCGACCATAACTGGATCTGGTTTACAACAAACCTCAGGTCAATCAGAACCCCATGATATCAGTACAACTAAAATAATCAAACTCTGCTAGTTCTTGCTAAAAAGCAAAGCACATTTGAATCACTTTGTAGGTTATCCAACAACATACAAGGTCAAGTTGAATGATAACTTACTCTGAAGTTGGTGGAAATCGGGAGGAGAGCTTCAAAAGAGCAACAAGACACATAGCCCGAGTTGTAACATCTGCAGAGTAGCGTTTAAGGGCAAGCTCTACAGCATCCACGGCATCAGATTCTGTTACCTGAACATGTCCAGGAATTGACCAAGCTGATTGACAATAGTAAAATGGAAGAGCAATGCTACTAAATGAAATACATAGAGAAATGCCAACATGCTCTGGAAGAGCATAGAACCAATGAACTGACACACTCTCTAAACCCAAAATTCTGCAGTGAACCATGTATGCAGACATGTGACAAAATGTTCATGTAGCTTTTCTTGGTGACAATCATCTCTAATATTGGTAATTGCAAGGTGATCATAAGAGAGCTTAGAAGGATAATGTTATCACTTATCAGCATTATATATGGACTAAGTTTGGAGCAGTTCAAACACAATGGATGCTGTTTGCTTGAAGAATGTAACAAGAATATGTAATGCCACAAAATGAATTTCCCATTGTATAGTGATTTCTTGGGACAAAAGTGTATCAGCAAATGAGGACGGCTGGCAAGAATTTTCAACTCACCGTGATTGGTTCCTCCACTTCCAGCATACTAATATTGTTGACCAGCATTTCACCATATTCACCAATGCACCAAACAGCTACCCTAACTAAACTTTCCTAAACAATTCAATGAAGAAGAGATTCAATGACATCAGATAGGATGCAATTCAATGGCATACATTAAAGTATACTAATTGTTTCTCCATACCTGTTCACCACATGCTTGCAATGCCTTGTATAATGATCTGACTGAGTATCCTTGAAGATCAGATGCATTGCTTATTAGAACTATAAGAGCATGCCATACATCATCCTTCACATAATTGCCAGCCTGTGGAAATAGAAGGGTGTAACATAAATTTAGATCTTTATTGGCCAAAGCAAGAGAAAAATGTCTCATAGTTGTGCTTCTCTACATACCAGAGATAAAACCTTGAACATCTGGCCAAAGTACCATAGCTTATCTTGGGAAAACCTATTAGAAATGCCAAGCTGTTAATGTCCCATAAATCAACAGACAACAGGAGACAAACATATTCAAAGCCAGAGCAAAATTGTAGACATCTCATCAAGCACACATATGGATCTAAAAATGTGGTGCGGTTAAGCAGTGGTAGGGAGGTAAAGGAGTTAGTAGCAGCTTCATGTGATTGTCAAAAAGGAAGAAAAAGCATGGAAAATGCAGCAAAAGACAAAGTCACGTGGCAGTTATGCGTCGAGATTCAAGGGACAACACAGAAGAATGCAGTAAACTGAAACACTGATGTTACAGCCTGTTAAATAACACAGCGCAAAAGAAAATATATTGAAAATGCTATTATAGTATGTTATAACAGCATCCAGAAAATTAAGTTGACATGATGATATGATCCTGACAAAACTATGCTTAAGGCCTTTTGCTTCATTCTGATGGTTAAGAGGAAAGAGTACATGACAAGAAAAGGCCTAACCAAATCGTCCCCTGTTGTTAACCAAATTGTTTCCCCTTATTTCTACTTCCTTGTTCTCCATCTAGGAGGAGAAAAATATAATGTACGATAAGGAAAATTTTGCCATTTATTGCACCCGAACATCCTTTGTTGTTTGTCAATTATACAAGATACATGTAACAACAATGATGTACAGGAACCTTTGGAGCAACTATGAAACACGCAAATCAGATATTCTTCCAAAAGCCAGTTGAGATGATGAATAAAAGAAAAAGAGTAAATTGCACTTCGCACCAGCTGATTTGTCGCTTGTTTCACTATGCACCAGGATTAACCCACACTTTTGCTTTGCACCAGGGTGGGCCAAATAAAATTTCACTTTGCATTAGTTCAACCTTATTTGGCTCAAAATTTCAAATTAAAGGAACAAAGCAATCAAAATTATGTATATCGACTTGTCATTATGTAGAACCGGTTTGAGCCAAACAAGGTTCGGCTAGTGCAAAGCGAAATTTTATTTGATCCACCCCGGTGCAAAGTGAAAGTATAGATTAACTCTGGTGTAAAGTGAAACAAGAGACAAGTTACCCAATGCAAAATGCAATTTACTCAAAGAAAAATGCCATGAATCATAAGTTGACTATAACAAGGGGAAATGCCTCATTCAGAATTAATTGTGACTAGACTTACTTTTCAACTATTGAGCATATCTTAGCTGTGAGGTCTTCCTTGAAGTCCTGATCACTTACTTCGAGGTAATCAACAAGCTCCTTAGTCAAAGGCTTTACGTTTGCATCATTGATAAGTAGGTAAACAAGTTCAAGGGCCCTTTTGCGAATAGAGACATCTGCATCCTGAAAGTGCATAGATGATTGCAAATTTTAAGTGCAAAATAAAAGGAGCTAGGAATCTTAGTCACAAGTGACAGGTGAACAGCACAACCCATAAACAGGGCAAACTGCAATAAAAAAAGTCAAAAGTATGTTAACGTAGCTTTTTAATTGCATGAAAGAAAATATACACAATCACTTGCTCAGGGATCAATAACTTATATAAGGGCTTGTTTGGATAGGCTTGGATCAGACCCAATCCCTTCAGATTGGCAGGGATTTTAGTTCAATTTCCCAGTCCAGCTGAAGGGATTGGGCGGGCCTAACCCCCATGCATCCAATCAAGCCAACAAGCCCTAATGGGGGGCAAAAAGGTGAGAAAGGAGAAGAATATGGTATAGTCATTTTTCTCTTGATTCACATATCACTTCAGGAGAGGAAGGAATACAAAGCAGAAAAAACGAGATAATTGTCTTCATGAATTGAACCTAACTAGGAGACAAATGCAGGAAAGTAAGAGAATCTGCATTTGTCACTAGTTATGTTTAATTATTTTCTCAAGAAATGCAGAAAAGAACAAACCATTTTCTCAGGAAACTATAGTAGGTGAAGATTATGTCAAAGTTGTACAGTTATACATGCATGAGCATTTTGTACTTCCCCATAAGAAAGAGGATAAACCCACAGCGCATTATACTGGATAATTGTATACTTGGATACCTTGACACACTCTAATATTGTTGCCCTGTGCCTCTGCACTGCTTGTGTATCTACCGCTATGGCCTTCATTAGCATATTCAGAGCGACATATCTGAAAACGCAGTATGCACAGTAAGTATTTTATTTATCATATATGGAAGGACATTTTACTAGTAAAAAACAACTCAATCATACAAGTATCCCATCCATTCTTGTTATTCAAGAATAGTCATTTATAGTCAGTTAGTCACCCATAAGTAGTAGTAGAACAATCCTCATATACTACAGGAACAAGTCAGGATAGACAAACTTACTCAACAGAGAAAAAAATCTATTTTAACCCCCTTTTTCAACAAAGGAAAGAGGTTTGCCATGTCAATTGTCCAAGAGAAAGAGTAAATTTTTACCTAATGTTGTTATCACGGTTGGACAAGAATCTACCCAAAATATTGATCGCAAGCACACGTAAACCACCAGTAGCTTCGATGCCCATTATGGTCTCAACACATTCATACAAAATAGCATTTCCAGCATTCTTATTTGATTCAGTTTTAGTTGCAACCTGGAAATGCAATAGAAGTGTTAACTATCCACCATAAGATACACAAAAGCGCAAGTGCAAAAGATAACAAAAAAACATGTTACTAAAAAGGTACCTCAACAAAGAGAAAAACATTCATATCACACAGGGAGTTCATTTTTTTCTCAAAAACGCCAGCGGCGTTTCATTCTATTAAGGAGAGTGAATACAAAATACAAGAGTGCCCCGAGAGGCACCAGGGGTGTGGCGAAACGAGGTTACAATTGAAACATGGTTACATCTGAAAGACCAGAGGCGACAGAGTACTGGGCAATAAACAACCTAATTTAGACGCCCCTGCAAATGACCAAGTGAAGCATCCCTGCTTCACCGAGGCGACCAGGCCTGGCAGGTGGAACACCTGACCTCTGAACAAGATTTCATTGCGCTCCTTCCAGATCATCCAAGGAATCAACATAAACAAGGAGTCGAAACCTTTTCTGACCCCTTTCGGCACTAAAGCACGGGCTGCAAACCAGCGATCGCACATTGCCATGGGGCTGCTGAAAAAGCCAGACGGGAAACAGCGAAGCCACTAGAACATGGAGACCCAAACCAGCTTGGCATAAACACATTCCAACAGGAGATGGTCAATCATCTCAGGTTCCTAGTCGCAGAATAGGCATACCTCTGGCGCCAGTATATTATGTTTACGCAGGTGGGAGAAGGTCCATCAACGGCGGTGCAATTCTAGCCAAATGAAGAACTTGACTTTGGGCGGAACACAACTCTTCCACAGATGTTTCGCACAGGGAAAACTAACTGCACTGTGGAAAAGGGCTAAGGGCCTGTTTGGCAACGGCTGCGGCTTTTGGCTGAAATTTTTGAATTTTGGCTGTTTACGGTACAGATTACGGAGAGACCGATACTCACTTGTGATTTTGGCTCGTACAGATGTTGGGCTTTTAACGTGTACATCGTTTAACTTGTAGACCCCGTCTTGAGAAAATACTCCGTTTGAAAGTTAGGTACTGTAGCAAAAGTCAAAAGCCGCCAGCTTTGAAGGAAAAGAACAGGCCCTAAATATGCTGATCTTGCTGAATATTGTCCATTCGTCGGCCACCGCCAGGAGATTGCGTCGGGCTAGTTCAGCTGCAGCTGTATGCCATGTAGCCTGTCACTTAACCGAAGGATGTCGAGGATGGTAGAGGCATCGAACGGGGGGCTAAGTAATTGACCCAAGCGAAATTGAGCAGAGAGTCCGAGACTAAACTGTTGTACCGACGGGGCGCCCGGGCCTTCTCCCAGAATGATGGGAAGATCGTCCTAATACTTTGGCCAAGTAGCCAGGCGTTCGTTCAGAATCGCGTCGAAGCACCATTGCCCAGATGGATAACAGTGGATGCACTGAAGAAGTCACGAAGGTCATTGTCGAGGGTGTTCCGCAGACCATGCCATAACCTCCCAAGTTGGTCCCTTGCTAGCCATTCCCAACGAAGGCGCAGTGCCATACCTGTCCTTTTCAGGTTTGGTACACCAAGACTTCCGAGGTGGGAAGGTCGACAGACCAAATCCCAATTAACCAGGCACTTACCAGCCGCCGACAGGTGCGCACCTGCCCAAAGGAAGGCCTTGCATTTCTTGTCAATTGCTTTGAGAGCCCATGCCGGGAGAATGGTTGCCATGAGCGGGTAGATCACCATAGAGGAGAGAGCCGACTTGACGACAACCAACGACCTGCTTTGGAGAGCAGACTGACCTTCCACGACGGGATACGCACTGAGAGTTTGTCAAGGAGGGGGTCGAGGTCGCGTCACCTTAATCTTCGGCAGGAGAGAGGGATACCGAGATATGAAATTGGAAGGGGAGCCGAAGAGCAGCTGATAGCAGTTTTTGCTAGATGAAAAATGGATGGCCTACAGTGCACTAGTATGACAATGGATTTGTCCCAGTTAACCCGCAAACCGACGCCGCACCAAAAAGATCGAGAAGCTGAAGCATGGTTTCGAGCTGCCTCAATTCTGGGTTAAGGAAAAGCATGACATCGTCGGCATAAAAGAAGCACGGAGAAGCAATCCTGGCAAAGCGAGCGAGGGAACCCTGCCGAACAGCGAAGTCAATAAGCAAGTGAAGAACGTCCATGGCAATTTTTTTGCCCACTACCCCATTAAGGATGATCCAACTCGAAGCCGAGGACAGCAAGATGGAAATCCAGTCGCACCAGTGGTTATCAAATCCACGATGGTGAAGTACCTTGAGCAAGAACATCTAGGCCAGGCTGTCGAAAGCCTTGGCTATATCAAGTTTAAGGAGGACTGATCGCTCGCTTGAAGAATGCAGAGCCCATACCGTGTCTTGCACAAAACGGAAGTTTAAGGGAGTTCATTTTTGCTTTACAGAACCTGAATAATATTGCAATATGTACACTTGTAATAATAAAGAATCTGGTTGTCGAAATTGATGAGAGCATATGTGCTTTGCATGGACAATTTTGGCTTTGCATGTAAAACCAAATATGAAAAAAATCACCTGGGCGAGAATATCATTCACACTCTCACTGCAATCTGCATCTCCTTGAGCCAACACCCGCATGAGTTTAAGCACTCGGATATGCAAGAATGGATCCGTAATGCCAGCAATGTCATATTCAGGAGCATATGAACTATTGGACACATCTCTAAGTATTCGGACCAAACCTTCAAGGCAGTTCTGCAACAGCAAAATTTTGTAAGAACAATATTACCACAAATCACAAATGAATATGAAAGTTTGCAATGATCTTGGAGTTATGGTAATAACAATGTTGATGAATACAGATATGAGGCAGAACAGAAGAAAAATTTTGCTTCTTTCAATGAACGTGACATGGGAAACAAGTGTTACATAAAAACAATGGTCAAACTATTATAGCAATGTTTTTAAATGACATTATTGTGTCAACACATCACCAAATAAATGGTCTAAAGGAGCAGGGATTGGGACTGAGGTTAATGCTTCCCCGATGCGGAATATAAAAGGCGCTAAATAAGCAGTGTTTTGGCCAGAGTTGTCAGTGTCAACGGTGAAATCATCTTATTAATTTGGAAATTTTACAGTATTGATTCCAACGTTTCTTTGGGAATAGCTTCCCATCTAGAAAGAAAGACTGTTACTGCCTATCTCTGTGCTTCCAGCATTTGTTAAACATTACATCTCCTCTTCCTAGTCAATCATAGGAAATTAAGGACTGTGCTGCATTCTTTGCTGACACCTATCAATGAGGCTATCACACAGCACACAGGCTAAACTAGATGGGTGAAAGAAAATGTAGCAAACGCCGTTGGTACATTCCCCAAATACTACTGTACAGATGCATGCCTGGGAGTTCAAACATCGTAGACCCACTGAGGCAAGCAAAGAATGGTGCAGCACAACTAAATCAACAAAACCAGATATCTTCAAACATGACAATAGGAAAAATACAGTTTTCAAAGAAACCATTTGGGACACTTGGTATGGCATGTTTCAATATTTTTTTTTAGAAAAAATGTTCAACCTATTCATGATCAAAAATTGATCAAGAGTGTAGACAACAGAAATGTGGTATTCCAGAAAAACACGGTTGGCAGCAACTATAAATCAAGAGCCTGCCCATGGCCATGGGTAAAAGGCTGAACCAGTTTAAACTAAGGGTACAATTTGAAATTCTTTTAAGAAAGTTTATTTCAAGGGCTTATATGAAAACAAGAACGATCAAGTTTTACACATAAGTTAATATGGAATACAACTAGCTGACACAGTATATGTTAACATAAAAGAGGTAGTGAATATTTATTAGTAGTTGTAGTGAATATTTATTAGTAGTTGTAGTTCAACTTCGAGAATACAAACAAAATATGCGTACAGCATTCTCCAAGAAAAATTCACTGCTCCTAGCATGTCCTGTACCTTTCTCAAGTACTCCAGTGCATCTTTGCTGGCTTTACAGAGTTCTGTGCAGAGCTGAACAGCAGATATCAGAACCCCATGATGTTTTTCCTTCAGTAATGATGCAGCAGAACCCATGAAGTTCTCTGACAACTCTGGAACTTTTCTTACAATCCTTATAGAGCACAAGGCAGCCTACAAACAGTAAGAGTTACACAATCAATAATACTTCTTCACAACACATATTTCACAGCTAACCAGAAAAAGAACACCTGTGCAGGATAAAAATGGCAAGCAAAAAAATGCTCAGCATTTAAGCTTTGAAATAATTATGGTATCGATAAGAACACCCCAAAAGTAAAGAGTGGTTGTTCAAGTGCAAATCTATCGATACTAAAGTACCAGAGTATATGCTATCATTACGCTTTTCGAGTTTTGCCACTTACAACTACAACATAGTTTTGGTACAAGTCTAGGGTAAATGATGAAATGATCATTGCAATATTTGAAGCACCCAAACAGTAAGTATTTCATCTGTAGAAGCAGAGGAACGAGACTCCTGTAATGGAAATACTTGCATAGTGAATTGGGGCTAAATTATCATGTCAAAACGAGTACCTTCTTCTTCGTATTCGGCTCCCTACTTTGCAACAGCCTCTCTACCTCAGGTGCCAGATCACGCGCCATTTCTGCGGAACAAATGTTTCCCAGGGCACAGAGCGCAAGCCCAACAATGAACTGGTTCGAGTGGTTAAGATCTCTGCCCACGTTAAGTACTACAGATTACTCAAAGCTTGGTACAGCATTATCAAAATAAATAACAGCACAAAACAGCAGCAGCAAATGCAGAGCGTAAGCATAGGCGGGGCGGATACTGCTTGAGGGAGTTGGTGACGAGCATGAGGACCTCCTGCCGCTCGTCGAGCAGCAGCATGAGTCCGAGGTATCCGATGCGCTTCTCCGGGAAACCCGCGGCGGCGATGAGCTTGAGGCACTCCATCTGGCCGAAGTGGGTGGGGTAGCCGAGCATGTGGATGAACATGAGCTTCGCCATGTTCCGGTGCCGGTAGTCCTGGTCGCCCTCGCTGATGGCCGCCCGTATCGCCGCGCACTCCCGCCGCACCACCGCCCGCTCCTCCGCCGCCGTCTTGCACGCGCGTATCGCCCGTATCATGTCCCTGCAGCAGCGTCACACACGTCTCAATTACACAACGCACAGATCTGAGGGGAGCGGCGGGGGAGGGGGGCGTTGGGTGCGATCCAAGGCTGACCGGAGGCGGGTGCCGGAGGAGAAGGGGTTGATGGCGAGGTCCATGGTGAAGTCCTCGACGATCTTCTCGACGGAATCCAGCGCGAGGCGGCGGGGGATCTCGTCTTCGCGGGGCGGGGGAGCGGAGCGGAGGAGGAACACGACGACGACGACGGCCGGGTGGATCTGGGTTGGGCCGTGGTGGTGGTGGGAATTGCGAAGAGGTCCCTGCTTTTGTTTATTTTAGTCCATTTGAGGATTAGTTTGGACATTTGGGATCTAATCTCACTACCCCTAATCCTCTTCCCGTGTTAGTGCTAAGCATTGTGGTTAATTCCAGTGTTTCCTCATTTAAAAAACTTGTTGCCTTTTACTTAAAAAATATATGAAGGACTATGTGATGGTAACCCTATGTCAATGATAAGTATTTAACATTTATCATGTATTGATTTCATCGCTCGAGTTTGAACTTTTGATTTTGTGAATTGAATTGGTGCGGCGTTGGAAAACCGATCTGACCGGTCGGTCCAGGCAGTCTAACCGTTGGGATCAAGTGGTCTGATCGACAGTTGTTTGGATGGTCTGACCGACTTGTGTGCCACAGTCAGATAAGCCCTAGTGAAGTCTGTGTTGTTTGAATTTGGTTTGGGTGTTAGTCACGGCAGGTGTTGTGCAAGAGTTAGTCATGGGGAAGTTCATGCATGTGTGAGTCATGGCGTGTGTTCATGCATTAGTTTACTGATGGAGAGTCAAGTGCATGGCAGCGACTCAATTGCTCGAGGTTAGCGATCTGACCGCGGAGACCAAGCGGTCCAACCGGCTTATCAGGGATTTTTGGCCAGGTTTTGAGTTTTGGAATTTTTGAGTCGCGAGATGAATTTGGTTTGACTTGATTGGGTGATTGTGTGCACATGTGTTTATTATTTGGTCCTAGATTTATGATCAGTGATTTGGTTGCATACATTTTGCATGGTGCATTGTATGGATTAATTTTGTCAATTGATGACTTTGTGTATTGTGTGATGCTACATGGCGGTTTGCTTATAGTTGTTGGTTGTAGGACTTCAGAGCTACGTTATGGTGAGGCAGATGGGACCGAGACATCTTAGGTCCAAGCGGTCAAGGGATCAGGACTATGCTTGGGAGGAGTCGAGGTTCAGACAATCGAAGAGCCACCGAAGATGACCGAGGCTTGTGTGGTGGTTACAAGCCGGGACGATGAGGAACCAGAGTGGGAGCTAACGGTGATGGACATGACAAGTAGCAGCAAGATGGACCAGGGCTAGGCTCAAGGAGTCGAGGTCCTGTGCGGTCAAGAAAACTGGGTACCGTCATGCGCAAGGAAAAGCATGTGGTGCACTAAGTGACTTGGGTCATTTGCAAGCGAGGACAGTTCGGTGCGACCGGACGTGTGAGAGACTTGGCGGAAAGTCATTGGGGCCACATGGCAGATGGTGAAGCATGGGCAATGCTTTGTGGCAAAGAAAGCAGGAAACTTCATAGAAAGTGATAGAGGGGTATTTTTGTAAATTGTTCAATACCAAAAAAATGGTGGTGTGCAAAACTGCAGTGTGGCCTAAGTGGTTTAGGTCTTGATTGCGCTGAAAATGCGAAGTGGATCAAGTGTTGATTCATAAGTGGGTTAATGGGTGTGTGCGCTTTGGGAAGTGTGCTTGTGTAATACCCGAAATTGTATTGGGTTAACAGGTTAGCTCATGTAAGTGGATGGAACGCAACTAGAGGGGCTGGTTAAGATTTCTCATGTGCCTCGACTATAAAAGGGTGGAGAGGGTGGTTTAGAGTCAAGCCAACCATACCAAGTAGAGAGAGGTATTACGGTTCTTGGAGAGAACTTTGTGGGAGATATGAGAGGCTCTTGTGGCTGAGTTTTTTGTCACCCTTAGTGTTTGTGTGTGGCTAAGGAGTGGCTGTAAATATTCATCTCCAAGTATCAATAGAGATCAAAATTCATCCTAGTATTTCCCTCTTGTGTTCAAATGATAAAATCTTGATTTGGCTTGGTTTTTGGTGTTTCCTTTTCTTCCCTTGATCTTGTTGTATGCCAAAATATGCAAGTGTTGAAGATGTATCTTGGAGACTAGATTTCATCCATGTAGGCACTTGTATTTGCAAGTTTTGTGTTTGCCCAGTTTTGTCTCAAGAAGGCGTGGTTTGGAGTTTTGGTGTTGTTGGCCTTTTGGCTTGAGTTTGTACTATGATCTAGCTTGCTATGACATATGAGAACTCATGTAAGACCATCTAGATCATCAAGAACTCACGAGCAAGAGCAGATCAAAATTTTCCTCTTTTGATCATTTTGGTGCACCCTTCCTTCAAATGAAAAATGCCAGAACTTTGGCAACGATTTTCTTAATCGTTGATTGAAATAGGTTGATGACATCATAGAGAAAGTGCATGCAAAATTTTTAATCATTTGGATTAATCGATCAAAAGTTACATGGATTTTCAGTTTTGAAATAGGGATGAAATTACTGTTTGTCCCTAAATTTGCTGTAGCAGCAATTTGACCGGGGTTATTGTAGTTTTGCCTGATTTTACTGTTCGTAGCGGTCTGACCGTCGTTGAAACAAAGGCCTAACCGGCTTGGAGATCAGACCGCCCCCTTTTGAAGGTCAGACCGCCATGTATATAGAGGTCAAACCACCAGTGGTTGTCAAAACATATTTTGCTCTATTTTGATTAGATCTTTCCTTGTGATTATTTGTCTCTGACTTTTATAGTATCAATAGAGTTTTACTTCCGCTCAAAGGAGAAGATTTTAAAAATCCTCGATTTGAATTTGGGCTCCTATTTACAGCTCTAGTTGACATTCTTGATTCTACAATATATTAGTCATTTCTTATGAGTTTGTTGTTTGCATAATAGTGACTTCACTTGTGTGGATAATATCGATCGGTGGCGGAACTTGGGCATAAATTAAATAGGGGTCACTGGTCAGCACTTACAAATGAATAAATTTCATAATCTGCAGCGAACTTTGCTTTGTTTTGAGTAGAGACCTGTAACTTGACGCAACAGGTGGCATGGTGCTTGTCTGTTGCTTCATATTGCACCGCCCGGATTCTCTGACGTAAGTCAGGTGACGTTGAGTCACTGACGCGTGGGCCCCACAAGCCGTGGGCCCACATGTCAGTGACCCATTGTCACCTGACGTTACATCAGAGGATCTGCGCCCCATATTGCATACCATTTGTTGTAGCCTGTGCCCTTAAGACGGGGTATTGTACAAGTTTACGCCGCGATAACAGTGAAGATTCCCTTTTCTCGGTAGTAATGCTCTTGTAGTTTGTAGATCTCAGTTACTGTTCTGTTATATTGGAGAGGGCTTTTTGGAAATTTTCCAATTGAGAAAAGGAAAAAAATGAAGGCGGGGCCCACCTGTCGGTGAGCCACGCGAGGAGATAAGGGGGAGGAGACAAATCTCCTCCCCAAGCCCGTTTCGAGCGTGTCCCGTGCGTGCAAGTGGAGGCATGTGCGGCCGTTTCAATGCCACCCAGATCTGCCGATTTTGGCGGCGCATGGAGGAAGTGGCGGGTGGAGATGCGGCGGCGGAGGCGCAGGCAGGCCCGGGTTCTTCCGAGCCGGCCGCTCGTGCCACCCCGCGGCTCACCCCGTCTCCCCTTCTTATGGCTATTTGGCTCCACGGTTTGGTTGTCTCCTCTCCCGATCTGGTTTTGCCCTCTTGTGTCTTCTTCCTCCTCTCTGTTTTGGGTGTGCTGAGGTTGGTGGCTTCGGCCATCTCCGATTGAGGCTTGGTTTTGGTTTCCTGCATAAACCCTAATTTGGGTGTGGGGAACTCGGGACCTTGGAGGTCTACCCGAGGAAGAAGAAGGTGACGCCGGCTCCCTGCTGTGTTTTGAATGCTCTCGGCCAGAGCATTCTTGTGATCTTGTGCGGCATCTCTGGACCTCGGCTTTTTCTCTGGTTTTCGGCTGAGAGAAGAAGTGTGGCATTGTATCTCCGTGAATCATCTACCTGCTAGTGATAGTGGGTTGATAGATTTTCTGGGACAACGATTTCATCGTGCCTTGCCCTACTGTTTGAGTTCAACTTGAGTTTGTTTGCTTTTGGACAGTTTGGAGTACTGTCTGCTCGGTGAGTATATCTGATTCTTTACCATTTACAGCAGTTATTCTTGATCTGTAATATTGTTCAAGTATCTGAAGACTGCTGTGAATGTTTGTGGGCACTATCATATGCTTTGTGATGAATATAATCCAATACTAACTGTGATCTTATTAGTAGAATCAGATTTGAGCTCTATCTGTTGAATTCTCTGTTGAGCCGTAGATTGTTGTTGAGCCGTAGATTGTTGTCTATCAGTTAAGAAGTTTGTAGATTTGTTTACATGCTGATGAATTGGTAGAGTATGCTCCAGCTTCTGCTATGTTCTGTTCATTAGTGATAAACTATGATATCCATTGTGCGGTTTAGATTGAGTTCATTAATTCTTGCTAGCAGTCAACTCTTGCTGTAATTTGATCAGATTTCAATGAGCATGCTGTTCTGTTTATATCTGCATGTGAATATTTAAAACTGATAATCAAGTGATTCAGTCTTTGGTCGGTTCTGTCAGGGAATTTAGAGCTCAAATCCTGATTTTAAATGATAATATCATATATGGAGAGTATGGATATTTGCCTGAGAAGGCCAAGATCTAGAATCTTGTGCAACTCTGTTCTGAGAGCTATAATAAAACAATTAATTTGCTGCATGCTGGAATTAGTTGTTTTACTGCTATTAGGACTGTTATACATGTTATTTTCAGCAGTCTTGAAGTTATATTCTTTGAATATATATTTGAATAGGAATGGCAAGGGAGAATTCCATATTTATATGTAATTTATGTCATTCTTATTACGCTGGAAATATACTATTTTTATGACTGTTTTGGCTGAAATTAAATATGGAAATATGTTTATACTGCAATATTTACAACAGGTTCTTCGCCCTGATGTCTATATTTAGTTTGAGCTGCACATGTGTGCTCTTTGATAAAATAAACTCCTGAATCCTGATAGAGTGGTAGTGCAGGAGTTTTGGGTGTGGGACTAGCTGACTGCATCTTCAAACCTCCGAGCTCCGTTCTTTCAGCCAAGAAAAGAATATTGGCTGAGTCTCATTGGCTGAGCCAGCATGGCTGGACAGAAATACAGAATGATAAGCTTTTCAACGAACGCACGAACGTTTGCCTTGTCGTTTGAAATTCCATATAAAGCGAAAATGTGGTACGTGTATAAAAGGAGACCAGGGGAGAGACGTCTTTTGGTTTTACCTTCTAAGTTGAGTGAGATTTTGAACCCAGGTCTCCAGGCTACAGCCCGCTCGGTTAAGCTGAAAAGCTGTGGTTTATGGCTGAAATTGCTTTATAGCGGTTGAAATTTTACTGTAACTGAAGGTGACTTATTTAGCGTAATTAAATTTAAAAAATATAAAAATTGAAAAAATATGCTAGCTCATCATGGACAACGCAAACGAATACAGGAAAAAAAAGAATAGGCAAAAAAGCTAAAAGTTCACAAAAAAATAAAATTTATAAATAGTAAAAAATAAACCAGAAGCTCCCGAAACGAGCGGGGCCTAGCCATTCCCCCGGAGAGCTTTCCTCCAAACGCGGTACGTGTATGAATGCTGCGTTTCGTTTAAAAATGATGTTATGGCTGCTGCTTTCTTTCCCCAACCATTTTTTTCCTCCCTAGTGGAGTCCTCGTTTAGTGGTTTAATTATTGTACTCGGCGAGGTCCTCGTGCAAATGACAGCTGCTGGAAGAGCAACACGGCATGGTGCCCGGCTTCCTTTTTCTAGCGGCCAGCAATTTGCTAGAGCATGTTAACTGTCTTAGGGAGGTTGGGACACAAGCTGATTACGACAGGAAATAGGACAAACCGGAAGTTCCAGTCACAAGAGGTAATTACAAACACAATTCAGTCATCTAGACATATGCATTCATATATATGCAACCAAAAGCGGTGATATTCTAGAAGAATTAATGTGGACAACATGATCAAACATACCCAAACATCTGGGAAGTATATGAATCTTCTATCAAGTGCACACAAAAAAGCACCATGTATAACAGCCATCTCATTTCTCTCTCTACCTCTCATCAGCTCTCAAAAAAAAGGGAACAAACTACATGAATAACAATGCCTGTACATTTCATTCATGTCAAACCAAGCAGTCAAGCACCAAACACCAATCCCACAAAATATGCATTCTACCATTGCCTCCATCATGCCCCAACCAACTCTTGGTCATTTTTAGGCACACGGTCTGAGCTCCCCTCTGGAGTCGGCATTCCATGGGAACTCACCGTCGAATCTGGCCTGAACAACTCGTCATTTTCAAGCCTCGAAAGCATCTCTTTCGATTCACCTTTCAGCAAGGACACAACTTCCAGCATTGTCGGTCTCTTTTCAAGTTCTCGGTGCGTGCATGCTAGCCCAATCAGCACCACTCTTTTTAATTCAGATTCAGAATACTTGTCGTTGAGTTTTGAGTCTGCAATTTCATCGTATCTGCCCTCCTTTGCCAATGGGAGCACCCAGTTCCGAATCCCATACATTTTAACAGAGCCTGATTTTTCTATTGGCTTTCTCCCACTAGTAAGCTCCAATAGTATTGTGCCAAAGCTATAGACATCACAACCTACTGTAGGTTTGCCAAACATAATGTACTCAGGAGCAAGATAACCTCGTTGGTTTTCACTGATTATATTGTCATTGTCCATTCCATCTGCAATGAGCCTTATAAGGCCAAAGTCACCAACGTGTGCCTGGAAGTTTGGATCTAGTAGCACATTGGTGGCCTTGATGCTCCCATGGATTATCTGAGGTGTCGCATGGTGGTGAAGATACCTGTGAGGAAGTGCATGTGTCATATTGCTTATCAAAAGGAAAAAAAATATGAATTATCTATGCTACGCTAACAAAGATAATGAGGATGTTTACTAACGCGAGAGCCCGAGCAGCACCAATGGCAATAAATGTTCTCCTCCGCCAGTCAAGAAGGCACTCCGCAGAATGTGTTCCATGGAGATGTGCATAAAGATTTGAGTTTGGCATATAGTCATACACCAGAATGCGTTCAGGTCCATCAGCACAATACCCACGTAAACTCAGGAGGTTTTTGTGTCTTACTCTTCCCAAATTCTCAACTTCTGAAGCAAATTCCATTTCTGTCCCCTTTTTTGCATTTTTTAACTTCTTAACAGCAATCTGCATCCAAAAAGATTAGCAAAATGCCTATTAATTAATAAGCTTTGCTGTAAAGCAGAACCAACGATAAAAGGATGGCAATAAGGTACCACAGAATATATGCTAATAGGTAGGGTGCCACTTTTAGTCATTTTTTTAAAAGACATGTCACATAGTTGTAGCCATGATAAGGCATGTGCGGAAATATATATTTTTTGTATTTACAAGATACAGATTTGCAAACCTGTAGCCAGTTCATATTCAAACTTTTGTATAAGTTGACCTGCCTATGACAAGATATCCTACCTACCCAATGCTAATGCAATCAAAGATCAATGTTCCAGAACAAAATAATTTAAATTATAGCTGGTAGTTGCTTGGTTGTTTAGTGAGACAACGGTGCAAAATAATGATGACTGGACCAACTACAAAGCAAGAGGCCTAAAAGCAATTGTTGAAATTTTAATTCTCGATATGGGAAATAGATCAAATGGATCGAGATGTAAAGAGCAGAAACCTGAGAACCATCCCAAACTTGTCCCCAATAGACACTCCCGAGCGGCCCTTCTCCGATCTTGTTATCGTAATTGAAGCTATTTGTTGCTGACCGAAGCTCCCTCAACGAGAATACCCACCTCAGTGATCCGCTCCCCTCGTCGGTCCTGACAAACCAAAGGCATGAAATACATCATGAGCTACCACCAATGAACTTTTCAACTTTCCAAGTATAGAAACAGAAAATCACTTCTGCTCCTAAAACAATATTGCCTAATCCAATCATAGAAAATCAACCAGGCATGCTAGGATGGCGCATCAAAACCAAACCAACACGCCATTTCATAGTATGCCTACATCTAAGCATAATACACTTCCCTTCAGTCTGTGGCACCATTTGTGAAAAGATTAACAGCACAAAGAGGCAAGAAAGCTTAGAAAAGACAGATGCGTCCTCCAATAGCAAACTAACATAACACATTTAGACCTTCCCCAACAGGAGATTATCGCCCAAAATTGTAAATTGCAGCACCCAAATCCCCACTAATTTCGCAGCTAACACCATCGCTTGTACAAACCGGTTCCCAGATCGAACCAAGATGCGCCCTTTTTCCATCAAATTGAGCACCAAGCAGCCACCTTTTGGCACCATCCTCTCAGTATCTAACAGAATTACTTGACCCGGGGCGTTCTAGATGGCATCCTGTATCATCTAATCAAAACCACCCAAGAACCGAGCAAGAGGGCATAGCGAAATTGCCACCCTGGCTAAGAGCGAACGCCAAACTCGCACGCCAATCTCGCGGCTCACCTCACGCGCCGAACTCGGCGCACCCGCACCGACCCAGCAAGCCCAAGAAAGCGAAAGGGGGGAGAAGCGAAGCAACGCGGCCAGGAAAGCGTGCCACTTACAAATCCTCCCCGGAGGCGGCCCTGCCGCAGCAGAGGAGCCTGCGGGCGGCCCGCGAGAGCTTGGGGTGCATCGGAGCCCGCGCGCCGGTGGCCTCCCCCTTCCGGTGGGAATGGGGCGCGGATGAGGAGGAGGAGGAGTTGTCGAGAGGGGAAGGGAGGGAGGAGTGGCGGGGTGGGGAGGAGAGGACTTGTTGGACTAGAGCAGGAGGAGGAGGAGAGGAAGACGGGGGGAAGAGGAGAGCTGCCTCGCAGCTGCGCTTTCGGTGATGGCTTCTCTCTCTTGACCCTGACCTCCTCTCTCCTCCCACCTTTTTTTCCCCGATTCTCTCGTCCACTGGCTGTCCCGTTGGTGCTGGCAACCACGCTTGCCGTGCAGTTCAAACCGCGTTTGCTCCCCCGTGCTCCCCTCCACCGGTAGTTTGTGGACACGGGCACACGGCTGCGAACGGGCAGAGCGCTATTTCTACCCCTTTTCAGTCTTGAATGTCCGATGGAACCATGGCCGTATTTTTTTTGGATGCGGTTAATGACTTTTGTCTATAATTATGTATTTCTTCAATTTTTGGTTTTTATTTTTGACTTTTCTACCGTAACTTGTTTTTTTATATAGTGATTTTTTAAGATAAGATCTACTAGTTAATTATAGTATACACTGTACTGACTTTATTTATATTGGCAAAAATCACACGTGAGTTTCTGTTACTCTGTAATCTCTCTCGCACAAACAACCCAAAAGCCACAAACCACAGCAAAAAAGAACATGCTCTATGTCTTTTAAGACAACAGCAGACAGCGAAGATACCAACTAGCTTGATGTACACCGTTTTGGGTTCAAGAAGCTGTTTAGAAAAACCACTTTAAAAAGCAGCACCGTTTGTCTCGACTTTCAAAAAAAAAATCAAAAGACAGAAGACCAAAACAACGTGGCCAATAACGTTAAAAAAAAGGCATTAACCCGGCGGAATTAGCAGGAAATGCAGCATCTGATAGTGCAACGGTTGATCAAATAGTTAGAAGCAGATGAACACCATAATGTTGTACTCCTCTCCCCCTCTGCCGTTACAATTATAGTAGCAAATGATGTGTTTCTGCTAATAATTGGGTCGGAAATAACACAGGGCTGGGGAAGCCTTTTTCTTTTCAAGAGGAGAGGCAATAACGTAATTCATTCCTTTTGTTTTGGTATGCGATGCTTAGAACATCGAAGGAAGAGATAAGTGAGACACATGGTATTTGTTTGCATATGAGCAGATTGTTCACCTAGATGAATTGGTTGGTGAATTTAATTCACAAGCGAGTATGCATTTCTTGACGATCAATAGGTTCGGTAAACATGTCCTGAAGGTGGTACTTTCTTTTCTTTTTTTCTTTTTTTTTTTTTGAGGGGACCGAAGGTAGTACCCCTGCCTAATTGTTGAATAACCGATCGGAGATTTTTAAAGCAGTGGTGCAGTATTGATTCAGCTTTTATTTTGAGCGGATGATCCAGCTTGAATAACATGTGCATCTGAACTAATCTCCTATTGGCATCTGAACTGATCAGCTTTTTTTTTTTTTGAGAAAAATCTGAACTGATCAGCTGAAGTCGCAGACTGTGTTCCTCTTGGAAATTGGAGAGCCCAACGTGGAAGGAGCCCGCTCAACTGGGAGAAAGGCCGAGAGTGAGATGAGATCAAACTATCCTATGGTATGGGCTTTGCGAGCCCATGCAGTTTCAACGAGACGCCAGCTGAGGGCCCATGACAGCGTGGGCCACGCCTGTTCGGCCCACGCCGGCATGGCAGTGCCGCATGCGGCGACGTGATCGACCCGGGACCGAAACGGTGCGTGCAACGCCGTCGTTCCTCTCACTGTGCAACTCTTAGTGGTTGTTTGGATCTCTAAAATATAAATACGTTTTAGCTAAACGAGTTTTAAATAGGTTATTAGGAAAACCAGTTTTGAGTTAGTTAGTCCGTTAGCGCGAGTTTTATTAAAAATCTGTTTGGATGACTTTGGGCTGGAAATGGGCTAAGGTAAAACCATGTTTGGTTAAAACATCAGCGACTCGGCGTCCCTCAGTCTTCACGTGCCTTGGTCCCTCCGCAGTCTTCACTTTCCCCATTTCTGCCTCCCTCACTTTCCGGCTATCACCAGCGACGAAAAATAGAGTGCCGTGCCCTACTAGCCTCCGCGGCCATCGGGGCCGAGATTGGGATAAGGCTGCGCCGCGCGCTCTCTTCTCCGTCATTCTCACCACCGCCTGCCCGCCATGAGTTCCTTGCTGCTGTCGCAGGCGACCGCCTCGGCGTATGGATGCTGCCACCATCTCCTGCTCACATCGACCTAGCATCGAGGCAGGCCTGTGCGCGATGCTGCTGCAGGCGGAGAAGCGGCGCAAGGAGCCGGAGGCGGAGGATGCTGCGGGGAAGGGGGAGTACGGCGCTGTGCCCAGGGCCTCTGTTAGATCCAACGCCGACCCTAATGCGTGCAGTGAGCATTTTCCTTTTCCCTTTCGTTTCCGTCAGATTGGGAACTCGCTGAGTGTGTTGCTAATCTTTTGACCATAAAATACTTAGTTGAAGGTCGATCTGCTAAATTTTGTACAGAATCTCACTTTGGTTTGCCGATCCATCAAATTAGAGGGTATGATGTTCTAGGGAAAAGATGCTCTCCTAATTTTTCATCTGGAAAGAATCTGTAATTTCTTGAATGATGAGGATCTGATGGATAAGGCTATTGGACTCACTGTTCTTGAAAAGGTACCAGTACATGAACCGCCACCCTACCTTTGAGCAACTATACGGCGGAACCTACCGATTTTGGGAACAGTAATTTGACTGTAAGATCTCATGTTTCTTGCTAGTGAACATGGTTTGTTTATCCAGCCAAGGATTGTTGAGGGCCATGCCAAAGCACATACTACTAAAGTACTTCCTAGCTCTTGTTCGTAGATGATGTCGTACTTGGAAGCATAAAACAGAAGGTGTTAACTGATGGCTGCCAGCTTTTGAGTAGGGCAATGATTTATTGAACTTTTATGCACGAAATAGCAATAGCATGTTCATCTTCCTGCTTGAACAATTGTTATGCACTTCAGAATTGTGTCCTCATAGAGGCTTAAGAGGTTGATGCACACATTGCCATGTTATTTTCTGTATGTACATGAAAATACAGTTTTAAGACTGATGGAAGGTCCATGTAGACATTATCATGGTGCAGAAGGTCAAATCAACAACAGTCGGGTTGAATAATGTGATGGAAAATAATTATGTAAAACAGGGCCTTAAGTTAACATTCCATGTGGCAGCCTCTACTATCATATAACTGACAAAGGGGCTTAATTTGATATTTACATAGGTTCAAATCAACATAGTTTGGATCAACAAATGCATGGTGAAGGTGCCTCTATTGTGATTTCTCGTATGCATGAGCTATGGCACAACCTTGATGTTTTATATTTATATTTACTGATTTCCTTTGAAATACAGGGTTCAATGTTGAAACTGTTGAGTACAAGAACATTAGCTTCACTGTCTGGGATGTCGGGGGTCAGGACAAGGTATGAGCTACTGCATGTTTCGTATTTAGTATCATGCACTGTTGTGTAATCAATTGATGCACTAAGCCTATAGCTAACATCTGTTTTACCCCTAAACTCTCTACAGACTGTTCTCTCACACTTTGGCTGATTTTTTTTCATGCGTGTGAAAACAGATCAGACCTCTCTGGAGGCATTACTTCCAGAATACGCAGGGTCTTATCTTCGTTGTGGACAGCAATGATAGGGACCGTGTTGTTGAAGCCAGAGATGAGCTCCACAGGATGCTGAATGAGGTAGATTATTTTCCTGGTTTACTCTATCATGCCATTCATGTGCTATAACAATTAATTGATGAACCGTACCATTGTATTGAAATTGACATGATACACCAATTGATTAACTAAACAAGTTATTGACCAATGAAGCAATCGATTTGACATCCTTATGACACGCAACATATTTTGCATTGCTTTCAACTCTTTTAGTCTTTCTATTTCCTTGTTCGGGAAATTTCTATATATAATAAGAGGGCTGGCCCTTTCTTTCAGAATAGTGTTCTTTTGTTAGTGTCTAGTATTTTTTTCGGGAAATTTTGCTTTAGGATGGGAAAGTGGTATTTTTACTGTAAAAATTCTCTTGGAGAAACATCACAGAAACATTTTGTCTGAAAAGTTGTCAATTTTGTGCAACTATAATTAATGAAATTAACTTGAAATTGTGGACAGGATGAGTTACGTGACGCTGTGTAAAAATACCTTAGCAAAAATAAAGAGAGAGTCCAAGTAAAATAACTTGAACAAGATGACTGCCATTGTATTGAGCACATTCCGTGAAACTGCAGAGCCCTAGCAAACTTGAAAATTACAGAATAACAGTACAAATAATAATCCATTTGAAAACGTCACAAACAAATAATCCATTTTTGCTGAAAACAAAAGTTTAAGATGATGAAAGAGTGAGTACTAATTCTGACACAGATGTGCAGTACGCTGTTGATGATTACTCCACAGCTGCCGAGCAATGTTTCCACGGACACGCTCACCAGCAGCCCGTTCATCTTCTCTCATATTTGATTGACTTCTTACTTGTTGATGACCATGGTCATCATTCTCTTGCATGCCCAAATTCTCATAAACCCCAAACAACTCATCCTCCTGTGCAGCCTTCCTTATGAAGTTATGGATTATGCAGCAAGCCATTACAATTTTTACTTGAGTCTCATATGGATAAGGCATTCCTCCTTTAACTTTCAAAATTGGAAAACGGGCTTTCAAAACACCAAAAGTGCGTTCTACCACATTACGTAACTGTGCATGTCGATGGTTGAATAAATCTTTTTCATCTTTGTAGCGCCGGTTACTTCCACGGAAAGTACCAATATGATACCGATCCCCCCGATAGGGTGCAACAAATTGTGGTGTATTTGCATATCCCGAGTCGACTAGATAGTATTTACCTGCAAGGTCATTTGTCATTCAACCACTACTACATTACAAAAGATGGAAGCTCTTGGCAGTTCACAAAATTTTCCATTTACCTTCTGGAACAATAAAACCTCTGCTAGTAACAGCCCATCTAAGCACAGCTTGATCTGATGCTGAACCTTCCCATCCAGCAACCACATATGTAAATGTCATGTCAAATGACACTACTGCCATAACATTTTGAGATGGAAAACCATGTCTATTTCTATATGGAGTTTGCTCTTCAAAATTGATTTTTGCCTCAATGCGTGTGCCGTCGATTGCTCCAAGGCAGTTCTTCAAAGATATGGTTCATTAATAAAAAAATAGTAAAATAGATAGGAACTGTTGTAAACGAGAGAGAAATTTTACCTTAAAATATGGGTAATACTTTGGATTGGCTCGAATTCGCTGGGGCACTTCGTTGGGTGGGTCTTTTATGTAAATATCACGCAAACCATTTATTGCATCTAAAACATTGTTGAAGTGCCGGCTAATTGTTTCTCCTGAATGCTGAAATCTATCCTGGATGACACGATTCCTAACACTGTGACCGATAGTATGCAAGAACATCACTAGTTGTTCATCCACCGTCATTCTTAGTGTATCACGAAGCAAATTTCTGTCACACAGTTCGTCCCTTAGCAAGTTGAAAGTGTGCTTATCAACACGTAGTTGATCAAAAAAATCTTATAGGATGCCCTTCAAGTAGTTGTCGTGTCCGTTCAACACCAGTTACTTCGGAAGTGTTACGGCTACTTTTGAAAAGTCTAGTGAAGAACACATCACGAAATAATGACACAGCTGCTATGTTATTAATAATCAACTGCTCTGAATCAGAATTATCATCATCGACTCGTGATGAGCTCATGGTACCCCGCATAATGTATAACAATCAGTGGGTTGAAACAAAACAAATGTACATAGTGAATTGATTAAGAAACTCCAGCAAATCTCAATAACTTGGAAACCATATTTAATACATATTGTTCCAACATCAAACGAAACTAAAATGCATAGAGTCTACGTTGATAAACTATCTTAAAATAAGCTTCTAATTGATAAATCTAAAGTCCATGTATCCATAAAGTGCGCATCTCCTCATCCATCTCAACAAATACTCCCCTTTGTTCAGCATTTGTAAATGTGGCTGCAGCCTTTACTTTCTGTCTTGGATCAACATCACTCATATTCTTCAGTATTTCCATGCACACTTTCACTGAGTATGCTTCCTCCTGTAGGGCTGCTCTTTTCTTCATTTCGGCTATTTTGGAAGTTGCATTTGCAAGGCTATCTATTGCATTTACAGCATCATCAGCTGTGCGCTTTTGTCCTCTGGGATTATCTTGTGGTTTACTTCCATTTACATTAGACTTCATCTTTTTCTCTGGAGCTTTTGGATTTTGAGTGCAATTGCTTGGACAAACCACTTGACTAACATGTTTCTCAATGGATTCATTTTCCTGCACTTCAGCCTCCTCATTCAGATCAATAATTGTAGCCTTGCCAGATAGCATTGCACCTTTCCCTTTGCTTGATGTAGCACAAAACCCTTGTGCAGTTGAAGTTGCACATATCTCTTGAAGATCTGTCCAGCTAGGCCACACTTTATCACGATATTCTTGAACTGTATTGTCTTTCTGCAATGTGTTAGTGTTTTTATTAAATTAGTGCTAAACTTTGGAATCTAATAAAACACCAGAATAGAAAATCTTATATTATAACATACCAAAATAAGCTCCTCCCATTTTTCATTGGAAGCTTTTATCATTTTGTCATCGTCATCCCAACCAAATCCAGTGTGCTTAAGAAGTTTATTCATGGTAGCATAGCAGGTCCTGAAGTACTTGTGCCTATTTTTCAGCTGCTGCAATTCAAGTTTCTCAATTCTTTCAGCATTGAAGGAAGCTAAGATTTCACGCCATGCTGCCTTTGTGTAGGTGGTTCCTTCTTTTCCACCATTGAGGGCTTGATCCTTCAAGATGTTGAGTAGGGATTTGTCTTCGCTGGATTTCCATGTGTGCCTCTTTATGCAAGTTTTATCCGTGTGTTTCTTGCTTGATTTTTTTGTCCACATGTCCCTCCATATTTTTCTAAAAGGAACCGTTAGACCATGGTGATCAATTGTGCATATCCTATTAATCATACACACTAATATCTGTATGAGGACAATGCAATCTAGGAATCACAAATAAATATCACTGACATGTTATTAACCACCACACATGTACAGATACAACAAGGCATTGCTAGTTCATAGGCACATCTAGGTTAATATGCAGAAAATGGCGTAACAAGTAAATGCTTGTTTGATCTTTGTGCAGGACACATGTATGATGTGCTTCTCTATCAAAGATGGTCTTATTCGATTGCTTTGAATTATTGAATTGAGGCTGTAAGAAGAGAATTTTACCTCAGATCAATGTTTCTCCTGGGCGAAGAACTGAAGACCGATTGATGAAGGGAAATTTGCTTCGTGAACTCGACGGCCTTTCCACAGGAGACTCCACGGCCAGCCGGCAGGATTTTACCTCAGATCAATGTTTCTCCTGGGTGAAGAACTGAAGACCGATTGATGAAGGGAAATTTGCTTCGTGAACTCGACGGCCTTTCCGCAGGAGACTCCACGGCCAGCCGGCAGGATTTTACCTCAGATCAATGTTTCTCCTGGGCGAAGAACTGAAGACCGATTGATGAAGGGAAATTTGCTTCGTGAACTCGACGGCCTTTCCGCAGGAGACTCCACGGCCAGCCGGCAGGAGACTCCACGGCCAACGAATGGAGACTCGCTAACCAGGAAGCGGCGGCGCACAACCTTCTCCAATCTGAGTTATTATTCACGCAATCCTTATATTGTGCTTAGGCGGCCAAACTTGTTTAGGTGGCAAAAAGCGGGATTGTGAACAAAATTTCCCGCGTTGTGGTGGCTCAACCAGATCGTGGTTATTGAAAACCAGTTCTACTAAAAACGATGTGGACCCGTTTTTACTAATACGCAGTTTTCTTGTTTTGTGGAAATTGAGTTTACCTTGTACGGGAGTTTGTTGGGAGATCCAAACACAATTTTAGAGGTAGTTACGGTAAAGCTAGTTTTATGGAGGCTAGTTTTGGTAAAACGCTAGATCCAAACAACCCCTTACGGTCTTACCCAATCGCGTCCAACGCCCCGCCGTTTAGTACGTTTAAGTTAAAGTGGCTGCTATCATTGAAAATCTCTACTAATATAAAAAGAATTTATCTATTCACCTCTTATCTTCGGTCTTCTCTTACATGCGTCGATACTTGGGTCGTGTCGTTAGCCTCCAAACAGTTCTATCGCTCGTTCTCGTCTAATTGCTTCGCTATTTTTCCCACTTTGTGCACTATTAACACATAACGAGGTAGCAACTGCCATCGATTTGTTCTCTCCTCTCGGAGCCACCGCAATTCCTTCCTCCCGTGCGCTGCCATACTGCTGCTACACTAGAATGGCGAAGAAGAGGAGAGGTGGAGCGGTACTCAATGGTGAAATTGAGGAGCACATTGGTGCGGACGATTAGATGTTGGTGTATACCACCAAAGATGACGATGAAACGAAAGTGTACACTGCCGAGGTCGACGTGGAGTACACCGGTACGGAACAAGGAGGCGGAGTACACCAGTTCAAACGACGTGTACATCGTTGGAGGTGAGGAAGAACTGCGAAACCAATGAAGCAAGGCAGATCCGGAGCTAACTACCTGATTACACGCTTACCAGCGATTACACGCTCCTAACTACCTGATTGATAGATTGAGGTTCTTAAATAAATGAACACTTTCCATATGCATGGATCATGTAGCTGCATGCCCTATTCTTCCTCCATTAGTTTCTCTTTTTCAAAAATATATGCATGCACATGTACTTATATTTAATCTCAAAGTAATACATTGATTATATGTGTGGTAATCTTATTAGTTTACATAGTATCAGAGTGTCTTGTTCACTCATACACCAATGCACCATGGCACGACCTACCTTAAACTTATAATCCCTCACATACTGGATACCCCATCGAACCATATGTTTTCTATCTCTTCTCGCCATTACAACTTTTCTACTTTAACCTCCAATAGTACGTCTAATTCTTGATTGATCCCTCTTAACAATTGTCCATTCTAATATAATCTCTTAGTTGCTACCCATTCTAATACAATACTCTACCAGATAATTATCTTCTATTTCTTTCAATTATTGCTTAATGATGATCGTTACAACATCAAACATGCATACATATACAACTATTTGCTGATCCCTATCGGGGACATTCATCATATTCTCTTAGGTGACCTTAACCATATTTCCGATGGCTATGCCATCTGTACTTTAAGCTCTTTGTCCTCTATTTCTGTACGTCCATGCTTTTATTGTATAGATGCATGCATGAATATACATGCACACATCATACGTGCTCGATGTCTCTCTTCTCCCATATCGATCACTCCTTTTTTTCAACATTGGTCACCACAATTCTATGATTTCTTTACTAACTGAGGTGATCTCGCATCTTCACTGATGTCAGTATGTCTACTTTAATCACTGTCTAACAATATGGAGAATCTTCTCACAATCGTAGGTGACGTTGTGTCCCTTACTAGCGATTACACGTCCTAACTACCTGATGACCCCATATCATTATATCTCATCTTCAATGCAAAGCTTCATCTCCTCTCTGTCAAAAGTTTTCAATTATCGAGTTTATTTGGACACTGACTTCTTCAGCAATAATGACATTCACCACTCATCGTCGTGGCTCTTTACTCCTTTGACTCTGGTATTTCTCTTCAATGATTTTGGCGAGTAGCACAACATTATCTTTATCGGATAGCTAAGGTAGGCAGCACGACATTGCCCTCATCTCTCCTGCCATCATCTTGGCTCTTCGCTTCTGTATGTATCGATGTCTTCTTGTTGGATATATTGACATCATCACACTCTTTTGTGGTCTCTTCAACACCATTCGTGCTATTCTTATTATAACTTTTGTTTTTATCGAAAATTTTACTATTTTTATTGGAGTTCATATACAAATCAAATTGCTATTATTATTTAACTTTTATTGAATTTTAGTTATATAGAGATTTTATTTTGCAATTGTATGGAAATCAAGCAAATTTTATTTTTACTAAAAAATTCAACTGTTTTTTGTTGAAATTTGTATAAAAATCTAATTGCTAATTTTTAATTATTATTATTAAGAATTATAGTTATTTAGGGATTTCATATTAAAATCAAATTGCTAATTTTATTATATTTTTGTTCTGAATTTCATTTATTTTTTGTTGGAATTCATGTACAAATCCAATTGCTAGTATTTGTTTAATTTTTATTCTAAATTATATTTATTTAGGGATTTTACTTAGTAATTCTTATAACCAAGTTGCCAATTTTATTTAATTTATGATGTATTTTAGTTATGTAATGATTTTATTTTGGAATTGCAAGGAAATCAAATTATAAATGTTCTTTTGTTTTCTATTTTGAAAATCAACTTTATTGGTTAAAATTCATTCATAAATCCAATTACTATTTTTTAGTTTTTATTATGATTTATAGTTATTTAGATATTTTAATTTAGAATCCATATCGTAATCAAATTGCTAATTTTATGTTATATTTTATTCTAAATTTTAGTTATTATTTTGTTGAAATTTATATACAAATCTAATTGTTATTTTTTTAATTTTTGTTTTTAATTATTTTTATTTAATTTTACTTATGAATTCATATGAAGTCAAATTGCTAATTTTATTTTACTTTTTATTCCAAATTTCCGTTATTTTTTGAGTTGTACTTGACATGTACACTTTTTTTATCTAGACCGTTATAATCTGGACCTTGGACGATCAATGATGCTGATCTTTCTCTTTTTTCTCTGATTAATGGAGGAATTTTTATACCTGAAGAGCAAACTTGGTGGCTCTTTTTGGCTTTGTTTTAATAATACAATAGATGTGGGGTTCATATTAGTAGCTGAAAGGTTCTATATACTCCGTATATTAGAGATGGGGGAGTTCCCGGCCTCCCACCTATGCCACATCATCATTTTTACAAAAGGCCCCTGGGATTTACGAAATAGCATAAGGGTCCTCTGTTTTTACAAAAAGGTCCCTACCACGTCATTAGTTTTCGTGAAAATTTATGTACATGTCTTTGTTTTTAGCAGAAAAGACATTGGATTTCCTGAAATTACGTACGGGTTCTTGCTTTTTGTAGGAAATGCTCCCCATGAATTATCAGCTCTTTTATTTTGATCTACACGGTAACTAGCGCGACGTGACGCCGCTCATGCCGCGCTACTGCGGGTAGTATTACAACATATTGCACTAAGCCATATCAGTCCACCTTAGAACCTCCGCAGGCCTCGCACGTGAGAGATGCCAAGCAACACAAGCTTTAGGCCTTGTTCTTTTCAGCTTTTAAAAGCTGTTTTTTGGCTTTTCTACAGTAACTAGCTTTTAAATGATGTATTTTTTCAAGATAGAGTCTACTAGTTAATTGTAGTACATACTTTATTGACTTCATTTATATTGGCAAAAACCGCATGTGAGTTTCTGTCACTCTGTAATCTCTCGTATAAACAGCTTAAAAGTCACAAATCACAGTCATAAGCTGCAGTCAAAAAGAACATGCCCTTAGAGCAAGTACAATAAGGCTTAGTCAGCAGGCTATAGCAAATATAATATCAACAAAATCTTATGTGGCATAGAGAGAAAGGAAGAGAGAGAAGGAAGCTGGCTACTAAATTGCAGCTAGCTACAGCACGTAAAAATATGCATTTCACTCTCTCATACGTAGAGCCAAATAGTTATTGTAATAGTTACCTTATTGTATGAACTATTTTTTTGAAGACTATAGATGAAATGAACAAGTGTTATAGCCACTAGTTGGCTATACTGCTCTTAAGCACTACCTAGCACGAGATATGGTCGGAAAAAAACATAGTAGTGTCATGTACGACGTCATGGAGCGTCAAATCACCGACAAAGCCGGAGGCTACGCGACAAGCAGCAGGCTGGGCAGGAGATCCGCCATGCCCGGGGGACACGCCGGTACGGCGCCTTACTCCGATGCGTCTCCCTAGCTTCTCCTCCAATCCAAGCCCATACACGCATCACGCATCGATCAAGCATGCGTACAACGCTGTACAGTGATTCCGAGGCGTAGGAGAGCTTAAAAAACGACACTGAATTTTATGCGAGGGCATGGAGCCTGGACCGAGCCGTGCCCGTGAACGGGACGAATATCTCGTGCTCCGCAACGAGGTAGCGGCCGCGCTTAAACAACTGCCGAACGGAGCACGGGCGAGTCGACACTCGCACGCACGTTTGCCGGTTCTTTCCACTCAAGATTCAGGCGCTTGGTTAGACTGAAAGATAGTGATTTATAACTAAAATTATACTGTAATTAAAATTAGCTTATTTAGCGTATTTAAATTTAAAAAACTTAAAAATAGAAAAAATATGTTAGCTTATCACGAGCAACACAGACAAATTTAGGAAAAAAATAACCTGCAAAAAAGTTAAAAAAATTTATAAATAATAAAAAAAGTTCGAAACCAGCAATATAAGCCGAAATGGGCTAAGGCGTTCAGTGCAGTGCACGGAGGCTAGCTGCGAAATTGCAAAATTGTGATGGGTCTCGAGTCAGAGTCTCGACGGTCGTCGGTACAGACGTTCTACTACTAGGGCACGTGCTTTCAGCTTCGAAAGGACACGTGGTTTCAGCCTTCCAGAGAGAGGCCGTGCCCGTGCGTGCAAGTTGTCGACGGATCTTTGCGAGAGTTCATTGTACTTGCATGTGTTCGGTGGTCAAAACTCTGAATCGCACGCGCTTCGAAAACTCTGAATCACTCGTTTGCAAGCAGAGTTCAATGGACCAAATTCAGAGCTAGCCCAAATCAGTCAACTTACAAGTAAATAAAAAACTCAAGTTTCGGTCTGCACGGTACTCTTAAAGTATAGGTAGAAACGTGCGTCTGCATATGAATTGATGCAACAAGTTAGCTTGGTTTCGTGATGAAGCTGTTTTATAGTTTTTGATTTTTATCTTTTGAATTTTATTTTACCCTGAGAAAGATTATAAAAAGAAAAAAGCTATATATGATTATAGTCGATACAATCGACAATGGTATATTATATATTACAATCGATTTATAGATTTTATCTTAAAAATATACTATTTAAATCCTAGATACAATAGCAAAATAGAAAAGCCGTGGGCCGGATGGATCCTTTAATTGATTAAGAAATTAAGCTTTGATGTGATGCTGCTGAGCACCGTCAAGGCACGTAATCTAGTGCATAAATCACGAGCATCATGATTCGCGGTAGTGTGTCGAGAGCCGCCGCTGTCGCCGTGTGTTGTGTCGTGTCTGCCCACCGGGGTGAGTACACGGAAACTGATAATTGTGGGAAAAAAGAGTACGGCTATATGTACTACGGTCATATCAGAAGACAGCTTTCACCTTTTCTAGTGGAAACCTAACCACCCAAATACTTTTGACGAACAGTTTGTTCTGTGTTCAATCCAGTTTTTTTCCGATGAGTTTTTATTTTTAGCTAAAATAGCTTTATTATAGTTGTTAGTTTTTTCTTAGTTATTAATTAAAGAAAAATGAGAGAAAAACTATTATATCTCTACGAATAATACAAACAAAAAGAAAAAAAAGGAAAAACTATGTTTAGAAACCAACATATTTTTAATGACTTTGGTTTATGAAAACAAATACGTTCCAAACACTGTTATATCTTTCACTGTACGCTTGCCATCTGTGCTGTTAATGGCAGAGAAAAAGAAATTGGTACACAACTGAAAGATAGATAAAAAATCGTGGACACAACTCTCAGTGAGAAGACACTGAAATCTGCGAAAGAATTAGGCAATGTTCGAAGACGCTGAAATCTGCGGAAGAATTAGGTAGGGGCGGAAAATGGCAACGGATAATTCATTTTATCTGGTATTTGTATTCGAGAAAACGCGAATATGGTAAGCAAAATTCGTATTCGAAAATGTTCATATTCATATTCGAGAATATTCGTATTCGTATTCGAGAATATTCGTATCCGTATTTGAGAATATTCGTATTCGAGACTATTCGATTCATTTCTAAAACCCGTGAAAAATCCATACAAATTTTGTGATTCAAAATTTGAATTTAGGCGATTTAAAACTGGTAACCGGTGAAAAATTGGCAAAACCGCTAGGAATCCGTTTTATCCGATATTCGTATCCGAGAAAATCCGTATTCAAAAATATCTGTATTCGTATTCGAGAATATTCATATCCATATTTGAGAATATTCGAATCCATATTCGTATTTGTATTTGAGACTATTTGATATTCGATCTGTTTCCACCCCTAGAATTAGGTAATGCTCCAAACGGTTTTAAATTATGGCTACTTAGAAGATATTGGCTTCTTAATTTTGACTTTTTGTTTTTCTTTATTACTTTGTATTAAGTTTTTTCTTTTCTTTTTCGTTTTTCTTACTTTTTGTTTCTGAAAAACTAATAGCCATTACAGTATATTTATAGCTAAAGCTAAAAAGTAAGGACTTAAAGCTGGTTAGAGCAGCCTCTAAAATGCACCGAGACATAGGGAAGGATTGGCGCCCGTGCGGAGATCGACACGGTGGGCAAGGGGGGTTTACACTAACCAGAGCGGGTGAAGCACAGAGTAGAGTCAGAGGAGCAGTGGTCGGTTATTTGCCCTTGACTTGGTGGCATGCTGTGCAGGGGGACCCCGATCGAGGAGGAGCACATCAAATTCCCCGCCATAACAGCTCACAAGAAACACCCACGCCCTTATGCTGGCCCCCTCCGGCTTCCATGCATGTGGCACCGATCTTAATGGCGCCTAAGGTCTTGAGCATGCATGCAAACTTAGGGTTGGTCTGGTAAATCTATACGCTTGAGTCAACACACTGTAGTGAATTAAGAACAAAAATAACATAAGATCTCATGCTACATATATGTACTTATCAATATATCTATTAACAACATAGTAGATATCGGCCTTCTTCCTTTCAGCTTCTAAAAACTGCTTTTCGGTTTTTTATAGCAATCAGCTTTCAAACGAAGTGTCTTTTTAAAGACAGAATCTACAAGTTAATTATAGTACACATTGTAACGACGTCATTTATATGGGCAAAAACCACACGTGAGTTTCTATTATTGCGTACTCTCTCACACAAACAGCTCAAAAGTCATAAGCCGAAGCAAAAAAAAAAAGCCTAGTAATGCATTTTAAATTTTGTAACATTAACCAACTTAATGACAAAGTTCAATAGTAAATAACTATTTGTCAGACAACATACTAAAATAAAAAACCTACTATTAATTAATGATCTAGAATGAATCCGAGAACTTACTATTACACGTTTTTTTAAGTGTCTTGCTTTTTTCAATGTTCTGCATGTTTTTCTTTTATTTTCTCCTCCTGTTTATCAACGTGTTTAAGTCTTCTTTATTTTAGATAGATATAGTTCTTAACATGTAGGGGCACTAGTTTTGGTATGTGAGGACATACACTATGTAAGTCTAGACACTGATCAGCGAAAATTAAAATCGATGTGGGGGCTTATGCCCCCATATTGGACAATGCATCCACCCTTGTACACACAAGGTGATCATAACTGGCTACTATTTACACATTGATTTGCGTTCTCTAATCACATTCTCCTATATTTACGTCCCGCTCTAAACGGTTTTAGCTTCTGACTTTTAGTTTGTCTTTTTTTTTGTCTTACATTCCTTTGCATTGTCTGTAATGATATACCATCTTTTTTATTTAATTATTTAGAAAATGTGAATAGTTGTTACAGTGTATTTTCAGCTGCTATAGTATAAACAACCAGAAACCACAGTTTATAAATAGTGCGTAGAATCACTGTGACAACGATCCACTGGTACCGGACCTGCCTACTATGGTGTATGATTCTCCCTGACAGATATACTCACTCCGTTCCCAAATAGCGTATCATTCTAGCTTTTAAATTCTAATATTTATAAATATATGTTATTCTACGATTTTGAGGTAGCCTTCTGCCATTTTGTCTTATATACCCGTCCCATTTAGCTATTTTCAAGATCATTTAATACCATGGACAAGAGTAACACATTGTCCAAAAAGCAACAAGTGATATTTAGAGCAAGTACAACAATGGTCTTATAGCCAAGCTAGTCAGCATTTTTGCTGATGTGGAGGAGAGAAGAGAGGAGAGAGAGGAGAGCTTGGCTCTCATGCAAGCAACAAGCTGCACACGGGAGCCTATGCAGTGGTGGGTTCAGATAATAAATATATGTGAGGAGGAGTAGGAAAGAGAATGTGAGACATGGTACCACATAATAATAAAAAATCTTTTGTAGACAAATAGAAGACAGATTATTGTATAACTTGGCTCTTATAACTTGGCTTATAGCCAAACACTTAGCTCTATTATTGGACTTGCTCTAATAAAGCAGGGTAATGCAGTCTTGTGGAGATGCGTCTTGGTAGATGTGCAAAAACCTATAATATCAGCTTTGTCTCATTGGGAGTTAAGGCTAGATTTGATATTGTTGTAACTGTATTTACAAAACTAGTCGTATGAACATTATATTTGTAAAAATGACATTTTTATTGTCCGGTGAGTTGACGGCAGCGCCGGCGAGGCGACACGTGGCGAGGCCACCGACGGCGGGCGCCTGTCGCCCCGCCAGTAGACAGCAGGCAGCCTATCGCCCGGTGGGAGAACGACAGGTGATTAAGCTGGCTAATAAGCCAGCTTAATTATCTGCCTTTTTTGCGTTTAGTGATTGTTTAAATTTTTGGATGTATCAAATTAGCTCAAAAAATTATGAAAATGTATGTACAGCTTCCTAACAAAAAGTACATTGCATTGTAATTTTACCCATTATTAATGTTGCTCAAAAATTCATAAAAATTTGAATATAGCAAACGAACTTCAAAAGTCAAGAAGTTTTATGTGAAGCCTTCCGACACAATCATAGTTATTGTATAATTTTTTTATAAATTTCATGTGCTCCAAATTTGTCACATTTATTCAAGTTAATTTAATCATGAATTAAATTCATCGGCCGTAAATTAATGATTAAATTAATCAGAATAAACATAGTAAATTCGGATCATATAAAATTCACAAAAATTTACACAATAACTATGATCATGTCAAGAGATTTCACATGAAATTTTGTAATTTTTGAAGCTTGTTTGACATATATACCAACTCATAGAAAAATCAAAATTGTATAATTTTTTAGTAATATTCACAATGGATAAAATTACCCAAAAATTACACTGTTAAGTACATTGTATCAGGAGACTGTACATATTTTTCATAATTTTTTGAGCTCATTTAGTATATTTAAAAGTTCAAAAAAATTATTAAGCAAAAAAATTAGAAGAGGTAATTATGCCGGCTGATTAGTGGCTTAGTTACCTGTTTTTTTCGTTTAGTGTTTGTTTGAATTTTTAAATATGTCAAATAAGGTTAAAAAATTACAAAAAAATTATATGCAGCGTCCCAACACAACATACTAGGTATTTTAATTTTTGAGTTATTTTATCCATTGTGAATGTTTCTCAAAAATTCATAAAATTTTGATATTTGTACGAGTGTTTATATATAGGAAACGGGCTCTAAAAATTACAAAATTTTATATGAAACCTCTCAACAAAGTTATAATTATTGTGTAATTTGTGAAGAATTTTTTGTGATCTAAATTTTCCTCGTTTATCCAGGTTAATATAATCATGAATTAAATTTATGATTAAATTTACTCGCCGTAAATTCATAAATTAACATGTCAAATTCAGAGAACATAAAATTCCTAAAAAATTACACAATAACTATGACTGTGTGGAAGGCTTCACATAAAATTTTGCAACCTTTGAAGCTTGTTTGCTACATGTAAAAAACTTATACAATTATTAAAATTTTATGAATTATTGAGAAAAATTCACAAAGGATAAAATTATCCAAAAATTACTCTGTAAAGTACGTTGTGTCAAGAGATTGTACATAATTTTTTTGTAATTTTTGAAGTTTATTTGGTATATTTGGAAATTTGAACAAAAACTAAACGAAAAAATTAGCGTAAGTAATTTAGCCGGCTAATCAGCCGACTTAATCACTGCCGCCCTCTCACTGGACGGCAGGCAGCCCCCACTTGGCAGCAGGTTGCCTACCGTCTGTTGGCGCGGCGGCAGGTGCCTACTACCCACAGCCTCGCCATCTGTAGTCTCGCGGGTGCTGCCGTCCGCTCACTGGACGACAGAAGTGATATTTTTGTAAATATGTTCGACATATAGCGAGTTTTATAAATCATTATGAAACAGTGACAAATCTAGCTTTATCTCATTGGAACGGAGTATATGATAGATATGAAAGTACTATACTAGAAATCAACGTGTCAACGAACGGAGAGAGTATATGATACGATATGACAGTACGATGCTAGAAATCAACGTGTCAACCATTATTCCCCGTGATCGATGAACGACCACTCTTACCTTCGAATCATACGTGCACCGATCGAGACCGGGGATCACCATTCATCAATCCGCTACACATTCAGCCACCCAAGCTAGCTTCAGGAGGGACCGATCCGATCGCTCCCGCGCGCGTGCGCAAAGCCACTAACCGAAACACTCGGAGCTCGACGAAGCAACCGGCCGCGCGCTCCACACCCCACAGCACGTATCCCCGCGAGCCCGGCAGCCTCGCGGAACGGCGAAGAACCGTCTCGGCCGCGGCAGCGGAAGGGCCCGCCGTGTCGTGTCGGCAGGGCGGCACGTAACGCGCGCGCGACGCACAGAGACGCAGGCCGCGGCTGCCGGGTCCCCTCCGACCCCGACACCCTGTCCCCCGCTTGTTTATTCCTTCAGGTCCGCCCCCTCTGTCGCCACCCAGACCAGCCTGACGACGATCTCCACACCCACCTGCGCGTGAGCGCGTGCGTATATATACGCCACGCATCGATCGATCTCGCCATTGCTCTCGTGGCCTGATGCCTGCGAGTTCTGCGCGTCTCCGGCCAGTCTGTGTCGATCACACTAGCTAGCTTGCCGCTATAATATACAGTTGCAAGTTGCCGCTTAGAGACGAGGGGAAAGGGGGGTTGGTTGATGATGGAGCTGGAGCTCGGGCTTGCGCTGCTGAGCGCGAGGCCGGCGCCGGCCGGGGAGCTCGACCTGCTCAACAGCGCTCCGGGATCTTGCGGGAAGAGGGGGTTCGGGGCCAAGGCCACGCTGCCCCTCTTCGTGCGCGACGACGGCGGTGGCCGCGGCGGCGGCGGCGGCGATTGGGAAATGAGCACCAAGTGGGTGCGGCGCGCGCGTTTTTGTTGGTTGGTTGTTCATGCCGTGCAGCGCCCTTTTCTTTTAGTGGGGCTAATTGGGCTCCGTTTCATGCATGTAGGAGGAAGAAGCTGGTGGGGTGGCCGCCGGTGAAGTGCGTGCACCGGCGGAACGGCGGCGGCGGCGGCTACGTGAAGGTGAAGATGGAAGGTGTGGCCATCGGGAGGAAGGTCAACTTGTCACTCCACAGCTCGTACGAGGAGCTCCTCGACACGCTTGACCGCATGTTCCCCTCCACTAACCAAGGTGTGCAAATGTGGCTACCGTATATATGTACGTACTACATAATCTGTGCAAGCAAAAAAAAAAAAACGTGCGGTTACCTACGAGGATGGGGATGGGCACTAACAATTGACCCTAAAATCAATTGGCCAAATGGCAGATGACACAAGAACTGTTCCAGACTTCCAGACACGTCACTCCAGGAATTTCAAGTTGCAACCAACTCACCTTTTTTTTTTCAATCTTACGCAGATGCACGAGAGGAATCGAACCAGGATGGCCACCACCGTCGTCATCCATACGCGGTCACCTACGAGGATGCGGATGGAGATTGGATGCTGGTCGGAGACGTGCCATGGGAGTAAGTTAATTATTTCTTAGCATGTACTTGTTGAGCCCTGTGAGACTTTTTGGTCTCCGTTTTGTCTGAAATATGTGTATTGGACATATCCATATGGGTGTGTATGAGTATGGGATGTTGTGTGCATATATATACTTGTTGTACTCATGATCGAAAAAAAGTTATGTTACTAACAGAATGATGTTGAATTTCTCGCAGGGCCTTTGCAAAGTCAGTCAAACGGCTCAAGATACTCGTGTAACTGAACACCCTTACTGCTGCTCCTTTTGGGCGTCATCTGCGTATGGGTCGCAAGCTCACTGAATAATTAGTTGTAGGTGACCGGATCGTTTTGCGATCTCCTCATCCGTGTAGTTCCAGCGGTTTCAAAGCATGATGAAAGCACGAGCTAGCTCTTTGTCGTCATACTTGGCTGTTCGTGTCAAAATATGGGACTTTAGCGTCCAGTGTAGATCAAGTCACTCCTGTGTGTGTGTGTGTCACCATGTGTGTTCGTCTGTCTGTTGCCGGGCTAGGTCTAAGCATGTTGATTCTGTTGGGTTTTATTTCTGGTTTTCCAATGCATGGGTCACTCTTGTGGCTACGGGTCCAATGCATGGGTCACTCTTGTGGCTACGGGCTAAATAGTAAAGAAAGAAACTAATAAAGAAGAGGAGAGCCAACACGGAGATCATGTGGAAAGTGGGTGAGTAATAATGAGAGGATGCCCACCTCTTGCCTCTCTTAGGGGTTTATATACATGAGTGGGATATGATAAGAATTTTTCATTCTACCTCTTAGTACTTACAAAGGATGATGGTACATTGGTATATTCCTCTATACTACTGGATCTATTACAATTGTGCCAGTTGTAAGATCCAGTCACGGAGGTTGGACCAACTCCACAATAGTCACACACACACACACACATATATATATATGTGTGTGTATTTACTCTTATAAGTAGCTATTATACATAAGGTGGGATTGTTCTGCAAAATTTTGCAAGTAGCCATATTTTAAGAGAAAGCGAGCGTCAGGGGTCGTTCTATTCGAAAGATTTGAGTCCAAATCGTACTGACAATCTCTAGCAAGAACGAAGAAATTGGAAAAAAAATATCTAGATGAAGACATACGCCAGCTCTACAAATCTCTTATCTCGTCGTCAGAGTTCGCCGATCATGCATGCATGCACGTCAGTTGCTATTGAGACAGCGGACATGCACATGTAACGTCAGATTGGAAAGGTGCACCCGTGCATGGACGGTTCAAGTCATTCGTGAACTCTCGCTCGGTCGCTTCATCTGGGCCGTGCACCGCCGATCAGATGGTGCACGGTGTGCTGTCGGAGAGATTCACAATAGTGGTTTTCATCCGGTGTCCGCTCCTCATTTTTCAGAGTAAAATTCTTACAGCAAGCAACCAACTACAATTAATCAGAATTTAAAAAGAGAAAATTATACTAAAGCTCCTAATTAAACTTGTGTGAACTTGTTTCTGTTTGCACCACAGGTCACACCTAGCGTATCCTAACAGATTTTGCTGATGTGGATGATAACATGGCGAAACAATGAGGGACAATAATGGCGAAACATTAAGAGACAATAAATATAGCCCCATCTGTCAGTGGGGAAAAAAATTTCATCCACGTTACAGGTCTTCTTCCACCTCTATCCTTGTCTATTCTCTGTGCCCTGTCTCTCCCACGTCGCCACCACCCACGCATAGCTATTCCCAGTACCAAAATTTAGGTAGAGCGGAGTCGTAAGTGTGGACCAAAGAGTATTTTACCGAAAACAAAATAATCTATACGTTAACTATATTCCAATCACACCAATAAAAGTATATGACCCTAAATGAAATCAACAACTACAATCCACATGAGGACACGTAAAAATGAAGGTAGGATATAGAAAATACCTTACAAATGAAGCTTACTCAACAATTTACCACCAAGGTATCGAACATAATAGTTTGAACTTTGAACAAAAGATGAGACATAGAAGAAACAACCTGTCAAATATATACGGATTAATATTGTCATGATTAGTTGATAATAAATCATGAAAGACACAGAAAAAAGAGAAGCCAAAAGACATACCACTAAAGCACTAATTACACCCAGGAGAACGAGGCTTTTTATTCTTCGATATTTCATGTCTTAAAACCATTCCTTGATTATGTAACAATCAAGTCCTTTGAATATCTCTCGCTTGATGTAGTGCATAATCAAGCCATTAAACCAATCATCAGATATCTTATTGCGCAAATTGATCTTAATAATATTCATAGCCGAGAAGACTCTTTTGACTGGTAGTAGCAATACTAACTTAATGGGGCGGTGGATCAATGAAAATACAATATGCCTTTTAGTTTCAACTATTTCTGCGGGTAGACTTCCAATATCATGACAAACAATAAAAATCATCAACTCTTTGCACATGAAGAATGAAGATTTTAAGTTGATCCTTTATAGCTGCATGATCAGCAATGAAGAAACCTCTAGTATAGATCTTCGTAAGTCGAGCAATCTTATCCACATCGACCCTATCTTGAGTGATTGTGATCCCATCTCGCCTTGATCGACCCCATCTTGGCATTGCTTCATCCATATTTGGTACCAAAATCTTATTTGCATCACAAAATATTTTGACTTCTACAAATAATGGCTCCCAACCATAGTTCTTGAAGTTGATCAAATGTGCTTTTACATCAACAAGCAATGACATGGCTTGAACAATGTTTTGATCTCTCCTTTGCAAGGTACTCCCACCGTCCACAAATATAGGTCATTTTTGACTTTTTACGGTCTCCAATGCAAGACTTTGACTATGATTTATTATCATAATATACTAGTAAAAATAATATATATATATTATGAAAGAATTTAGGAAGACAAATCTAGTGATATTATTTTTATATAATCAATCTATATACTTTAACACATATTAATGGTCAAAGTTTGACCACACGGAATCCACGACGAACTACATTTGTAGACAGAGGAAGTAAGTGATAACTCATTTGTATTGCAAAACACTTTCAACATCATCTTCAAAATAAACGTAAAGTCAAAACTCTCCACAATATGCAATAAACTTGCTGCCTTAGATGGATTACGCACATCTTCATGCACAATGCCTAGCACATCTAGCACTACACCCCATATTGACTCAATAAGAAGTAAGGTTGCATAGTAAGAGCCCCATCTAGTATCTCCAGCTTTGGCCAAGCTAGTTTCTTGAAGCTCCCTATTTGATGAGTTTTTGTGCAAACATGATAAGCCAAAGTAAATTAGGAGGTATATGTTAGAGAGGATAAAAACTCTGCTTTTTGTACGTTGTACAGCAACGCTGTGCCTTGTACTGGCTGCATGCCGCCGGCCGTTTACGAAATGCAACATGCCAAAATCATCCCTTGAGTTCGCGGGACTTCGACCACGTTGCTTTGACTTCATCGCATCGACCACGTTGTGTCGACCATATTGTTCTCCTCAACTATCCAGGTCTTCTAGCCAGTTCGTCGACTGCCTGTGATTTTCGGTTGCTTACGATCATCCGCTGTGCTCAGATGTCGCCGACCATTGTTAATACTAGGCCGCTTACGACCATACGCTACATTCTGACATCTCCAACTGCCTTCAATGCCTGGACATTTTTTTACCACATTTGATACTCGGTCGCGTATGACCACCCGTCATACTAAGTAGCTTTAATGCTGGTACTCTATTTTTGTAATAAATCATCTTTAGTTATGTAATCATCACTATTTGACTGTGTGCACTAGCTTTGATCTAGGACTAGTGTGGTGATACACAGAGGGTTCGAATTCAAAAATCTGGTCCTAACATGCCACCACCTCAAAGAGGAGCATGAGGTCAACGACGATGAAGAGGATGTGCATTACAACTGATAGGAGGATGAGGAGGACCACTATACGTCCACGACGACGTCGGTGACCAGATCAAAGGGGAGAGATGGGGAATAGATCGGAGTGGGAGTTCGTAGCTAGATCGAAGTACGGTGAGATGGCCTGAGGAGGCACGAGAGGTTAGAGGCAGCACTAGGGCAGAAGTTTGATCGGGTGAAGAGAAGATGGTGGGGAAAGTAGCATGCGGTGTGGGCGATTTGAGAGAGAAAAGTAGTGGGAGGAACTGACCGTTTTGGAAGAGAAGGCCACGACAGTTTTCATGAGGAGTCGCACCGTAGGAACATGAGGTGGAGAACGAACTACTGCCACCAACTTGCGTGAGGTTTTCTAGTGTGGTGTGCAGACGATCATGAGAGAGATGAGGGGAGGGGCACGAGATGGATGGCTTAGATCCTATGTCGTGATCAGATCGGACGGCTGCAGACAGAAGAAGGGAGAACGAACAACCACCAACTCGTATTTTTAAGAAATAGAGATACTTGAAGAGATGTGAGCTTAGCATTCAATTTCCCGCTTGTACCCGCTTCTAGATGTGATTTTGATTAAAATGTTACTCCTCTATTTCGCAATATTTGTCCTAGTCTATTTTACGCATAGATCAAGAAAATATTAAATCTAAGAAATCATTAATGAGAAATAACCATACACATCTCTATTAAATGACATACTATAACTACTTAGGCTCTTTCAAAATATTTAAATAAAGATAAACAGTGTAAAAATTATAATAATTATACTCTTGTTTCACTCAATTGACAAATATTTTGGAGTAGAGACTTCAAGACCATAAACAAACAAGTGAATCGGAGAGAGTACTAGTATAACAAGACAAGGTTAGTATTCAATTTCACACCTAAAAAGCACAGTTTGTCAAAACACCATCAGTTCTGTATATATTATCGCTATACTCCGTGGCCGGTGATACAACAGCAAATCTCACTTCAACTAACATGTTGCAATACTTGCGAACCGTAGGTCTGTCACTTCAACTAACGGGTGGAGGTTTTTTAGGCTGAGGCTTATATTTTTTGATTTAAAATTTTAAATTCTGGTTGTTCTAAAAGAGAGTATGAAGAAATAGATACTCACATGTGATTTTGATTAATATAGATGAATTAGATATAATGTCTACTAAAATCAAGTTATAGATCTCGTCTTAAAAAGAACACACTTAAAAACTAGTTATTATAGTATAAGCCAAAAGTACCCAACCATAGTAGTGCTATTGCAATCGACATCTAGTGGACCACCTCCAAACATCGGACTCCGGTCTTTCATAGGACCCCAGTCATAAAAAACAACTCCTCGTTCAGTTTAATTTTCGTTCTTTATCTGTAAAATCAAGTAAAACACGATCTACAACTCTTAAGACTATTTAGAACACCTTTCTCTGTCTAACAAAAAACGGTTTTAACCGAGTTTGACCTACATAACACGCCCATTAGATTCAAGCTAGCCAAAATAAGATGGGCCATCATGTCACCGTATCCATGGACCATACATAACTCGTGGGATAAATTGAACCAACATATCATTTAAATATTCAGCATTTTCTGTTTTTAATATAAAAATGATGGTGGCCCCACCTTATTTGGCCGACTAAGATCTAATGTGACGTGATACGTGAATCAAACTCTATCAAATGTGTCTTTCGCTAGCTTGAGTGATGAATTCTAAATAGTTTTAAAAGTTAGAAAATGCATTTTATTCGATTTTATAGGTGAGGACGAAAATTGACACATAAGAGTCGAGGATGGACGTTTTTTAAAAAAGAACCCACGAATCTTCCAGGACGGCTCGCAAGCAGCGTAATCACACATCATTAGCAGATAAGACCCATGTACTAATGTCCACGGCCAACCACGCACGCAGTACAGTAGTCCAGTCCACCACGCTTCGCACTGCCGTCACACTCCAGCGACAGTTACGCTTCCCACGGCGGCAGGCGAAGTCCAACCCCGCCGGCCTCGTCTCCAATCCCCGCGCGACACCGCAGTGTGCGCCGTCGCGATCCGGCAACAAGACGCCGTCACCTCAGCCAGCCTCGGCTTGTCCTCATCCTCTCTTCCTTTCCAGGGCGACACGCCACGAGACGCCTCCGGGACGCACCCCCGGTCGTCTATTGCTGTGCTGCACGATCCTCAGCCGCTTCCTGCCTTGCATGATTGCCGGGTTGCTGCTGCTGCTTTTGAGTCCAAACAAAACAAAGCTGCGAGATTCGAGGCCATAACCAAATCTTTTTACAAGAGCATGCGGCCGATTTCCAAATTCCAACCATGCCGTACAAATTAAGATCACAAAACGAGGAGGATTCGAAAGATTTTTGAAGCTTTTTTTTTTATCTTGCTTGCCCGGTATCTTTCTTTGCAAACATGCTTATGTGAAGGACATAGCCACTTGCTTAGCTACATGCCCCTCTCCCCACCCCCAACACGCGCGCGCGCATGTATCTCCTACTACATTCGCCGTTGCCTCCGGCCGCATAGCTCGCGCGACTCTAGACCCCTACTTACTAACCCCTTCCCGGCTCGACGGCGACGCCGCGGCTCCATTATGGGTATCTCCGAGCTCATCCGTATTTCACCGAACACCTTGCGTCCGTCCGTGCCCATCCACCCGTTTGGCCCGATCAGCTTGCTTACTGCTACTACTAGCTAGGTGCTAATCCTCGCCTGGCTGCCTAAGGACTAAGAACTAGATGATGGAAGAAGCCAAAATCAGCACGGTTTACTCGTCGTCGTCGGTGTCCGGGGTGGGCTCGCGGTTGAGGTCGGGGTTCTTGGCCCGGCGGCGCGGGGGCGGCGGCCGAGGGGCGCCGACGACGCCCCCGCCGGAGTGTTGCGCGTCGACGCGGGCACCGACCTCGGCCGCCTTCTTGCGGATGGCGGCGGCGGTGAGGGCGGCGCCGCCCTCCTTGTGGTCCTCGGGGCCCCCCGCGGCGGCGGAGCCGTCGAGCTGGTCGGGGAAGTTGAGCCGCGCGGAGCGGCCGCGGAGGTAGAACACCGCCGTGTCGTACGCCCGCGCGGCGGCGACCGCGGTGGAGTAGGACCCGAGCCAGATCCGCGACCGCTTGTTGGGCTCGCGGATCTCTGCCACCCACTTGCCCCACTTCCGCATCCGCACGCCGCGGTACTGCCTCCCAGCTCCCCCTCCCCCGCGCCCGGCTCCACCGGCACCCGCGGGCCCCTTCGTCGCCGCCGGCGCAGCCGCGGCGGCCGGCGCGGGCTGCGGCGGCGGGTAGAAGGCGTCCCTCTCCATCCCCCAACTCCTCTCCTGCCACGACTCCTGAGCTGGTCTCTCCCCTCTTTTCCGGTCCTATGAGTGGTGGGGTCTATAAATAGAGGGGATTAAGACACTAAGTGCGTGGCGCGGTGGGGATTAGCGTGGCTATTAGCGCGGGGGCGAGTTGGTGGGATGGTGAATTTAGCCGGTTCTTTGTGGCAGATGGATTTTTTTTTCTGCGGCGTATGTTTTCTTACTATGCTTTGCTTTTTTTGAGATGTCGAGTCGACGCAGATAACATATTTAAATTTAGACTTTATTTTGCTTGTTGAAATCAAAGCTAAAAGCCAATAATATAAAAACAAAAAGAGAACAGAGTCTCAAGTCGGTGCGTGCGGTTTTGTGTCACGGCGACAGCGACGCCCGGGTCTTACGAGCGAGCTTATCGCCGGCCGGGGAGTTGATTATTTCTAGTTAGGTTTTGGTGTGACGGGTGAGGTCACTGAGGTACAAGTGTACTAATTGGGGCGCTCGGAATAATTGATGGTCGGCGCTCGCTGGATGTGGAGTGTGTGTTTCCTGGATTGGTGAATCTCAGTGGCTCTACTTGCATCTTCATTACTGTGATCCTGATCAATTCGACTTCGGCTTCTGGCTTATTTTTTACTATTTATAAATTTCGTCCTTTTCTGAACTTTTGGCTTTTTGTTGAGCTTTTTTGCCGGTTCTTTTTTTCCCGTATTTGTTTGTATTATACGTAATGGGCTAACATATTTTTATATTTTTTAAATTTAATTATGCTAAATAAGCCTCTGTCAGCTACAGTACTTTTTTCAGCCAGCTACAGTGTTTTCAGCCATAAGCCATGAGCTTTTAAGCCGAACCGATCACCACCAATATTAGTGTTTGGTACTTTGGTTAATCATGTATATATAAATAGTTTAGGTAATTATCAGGTGTTGTTAGATGTGCTTAGAGATATGTGAGCTTCGGCTATTCAATATATAATCCTATGAACGAAATTTGATTTACTCCTAACAAAAAATAATCGGACGTAGACCCAAGATAAAACAGAGAGATAGGAATTGGATTCTTAGCTAATAGTTGTACTACTGCAAAAGTAACGAACGCTACTTATGTACAAAGGACCATTTTGACTCTGGTATTCAAGACGAGGGTAAGCAAGACAAGAGGGTAAGCGAGCGCGAAACTAGGCAGAGCCGGAACTATCTGGTTGTACTTAAAAGCCTCAAACTAGGTACTTATTACTAGTTTAGAGAATTCCCACTTGCACGTGTATTATCTGTTAGAGATACCGGCATATGTATATATTTAGTAGTTTAGGATGGAGAGGCTTTTTGCCTTCAAACCCTGTACTATATATAAATCGCCCTCGAGATTCAATACAATAATAAATCTATCATAGTACATCTATCTTTCTACATGATATCAGAGCGGTGCCGCTCCTAAGCCGCCGCCTCCATAGCTTCCACCGCGTCGCCCCTGGGAGATGATCTCGTCTCCTTGATCTCTTTCGGGGGCCACGCAACCCGTAGTTTAAGTCGAGTCCCTGATTATCCGTTCGGCTACCAATTAGAGTTTTTTTGGGTCACCTTCAGATCGGGTTTTCTTTACTTTTTCTGATTATAGATCGGTTTGCGTCACCCTGCCGTCTCGTCGACATTCCTCAGCTTCGGACTTCACCGCCTGGCTTTGACTTCTCTGGTGCCTCCTCTCCTTCGATGACTTCACCGCGAGTCGGGACCGGAGATATTTGGATGGGAGTCAGGATCTGATTGTAAAGAATAAAGTTTTGGAGGACCTGGAGATAAGATCAGGCACTACTGGTGTTGCTTCCCCAGTGCTGTTGCTGTATTGCCTTTTCTTGCCTAGGCGACGCCATGGCGCCCAAGCGGACGCCATGGCGTCTCGGCTCCACTTCGGCGCCGTGATAGTCAAGTATGCCATGACAATCATGAAAACAATAACTATGTTAAAGTCAACCAGAAAACTGGATGTACACTTTTTTTGGGGTGGGGGGGATCTAAAATCAAGGAAACATTAAGTTAGACCGTGCCACCCCTTGTAAAATTGGGATTAATAGATATGGAGAACAACAATCTTCCCATTAGTTGGAAGAGATTATGAAGTGCAAAGCAGGAAAAAATTGCACGAAACCCCTTTTGATTTTATCGGTGGACTTGTATCGTGAGAATAAATTAGACTTATAGTGCATTCTTTTCGGCTGAGACTGATAACTTTTAGCCTTAACATGAGCGCTTGTGTGAACGAACCGAATACCGATAAGTCGATAAGCCTTTGAAAATGCTATCCTGATAAGTTATTTTGAAACAACAACGAAGAAGTCGTCCCGTTTGTTTGTTCAAGAAAAGCTATAAATTATAAGTTGAAAAGAATAGGGCCTTACATCGTGAAGCTGGGGGTATTACTTCATTTTCCATTAGAGTTGTTCATGGTTGTCATGGTGTCGCCTAAGCGACGCCAAGTTATCCTGGTGGCCAGAAAGGGGATGATGAGGCTGTTCGCTCAGGAAATCTCCCGCCGCCAGAGCCGATCTGTGGCCTTCTCCCGCCAACGGTGCCAATCTGCGGCCTCCCCCCTCTGCTGGCATTGAGCGGCGGGGAGGGGAGGTGGCTGGGGGAGGAGGCGAGGCGGCGGGGAGGAGAGGCGCCGGATGGAGAGGAGGCTGGGGGAGGGGAGTAGACGAGGCGGCGACGGAGGAGAGAGAGAGAGAGGAGTCCGCAGTAAATATATACGCATGCATGTTGGGATACGTAGACATAGAGTAGCCTGGCGACTTGCCAAGGCGTCGCCGTGGCGTCCAATCGCTCCTTAGGCGCTGTGGTCGTCAACTACGCCGTGACAGCCATGGAGTTGTTCCATTTCGAACAAAATGTTCAATCAATGGTGTTGACTTAGTTACGACTTCTTTTCAAGTCTTACTTGGGAGATCTGATGTTTCTGGGTGGGGAGCATTCCTCAAGGTAAAATTGCTCCTTTGATCCTCCATCCCTCTTCCCCTTTGTCCCATCTTAATTGTCTTTTCCTCAATCTTCAGAATAGTGTTGGCAAGCATGAATTCCTCCTCAACTCACCTTGTTCAACATCCTGCCTTTTATATTTGATCTGCTGTGTTTAATATCACGTGCTTCGCTACTCTTTTGGATGCAGTTTGTTCTTGATGCCTACAGAATGGGTGACAAGCTGAAGTTTGCCAACCATTCCCCAGATCCAAATTGCTATTGCCAAGGTTGTCATGGTAGCAGGTGATCATAGGGTAGGCATATTTGCCAAAGAACGGATGAGCGCAGGCGAGGAGCTGTTTTATAAGAAGCTCGCCCACTGAAGCATCAAAGGTTGATCCTTTTGTTGAGGGGCCAAAACTCGACAGTCATTAGCACCTGAACTAAACCTGTCATTCATTGCCCCCTGATTTTAATTAACCCATGTTGTATCAAAACTCACTGTCAATGGAACTTGAATAGTTATCTGAATCAGCATCGTTACCCCAGCGCAGCTGTGCTTGCCTTCGGTGGTATATGTTGCCTTTTTTTTAAAAATTTCTATTCGAGATTCTTGTGATAACGGAAATCTAGCTCTCCGTTATCCGGAGAGCAAATGGTCTGGACAATTCACAAACACAAGCGTATAACATATCGCGCATGGAAAAGAAGGCTACATACATGGAAAACACAAGATGGAATATGGAAGTCGTAAACACAAGGCTGGTAACCTCAAATCCAATATGCATGCGCCAGTCAAATATAGCAGCGCCATGTCTACAGGATAAGCCTGATTTGCCATCTCAATCAGGGTAAGATTACATACACAGGTACTCTAAATTTGATCCAACATGTTCAGAAAACCAGAAATCGATGTCACCTTGGAAGGATCGACTCCCATGCAGAGTTTATGAACTCGCTGGAACCGGATGCTGGGTCAGCAGGCTGATTACTTACACGCCTACAACTGCCTACATGAGATGAGATCAACAACAAGCTATGCATAACCCTAGAATTTCTCTTCAGTAGAACAGAAACTGCAGAAGCCAGAATAGCTATTTCCCGCACGAGCAGCAGGTCAGAAACCAAAATGCAAAGCACCAAGAGGCCTCCGTAATGGCTGACAAAATTCATGATGGCGGTTGGTAGCAGCCATCACCAAGCAAGTTTCTCCAAAGACAACTAGCAAATCCTGGAAGTTAGGAGTGACAAAACTTAGCATAAAGTTGTTAAAGAGTGTTTGTGGCATTTCCTATTGTCCTATCGTTCAGGATTGTGTCTACGTATTCACTATATATATATGCCCCTTTGGGCCTCAATACAAACTAAATATCCATCCATTCTCTCCTCTTGACATGGTATCAGAGCTCTTGGTTCTTTGAGCCACACCCTCCACTCGTCCTCCGCTGCTGCTACCCCCGGGAGGAGCGATCTCCACTTTTGGGGAAGGGGGCACCTCCTAGTAGTATTAGTGTCAAGCATCATTAGCGTTAGCAGTAGAAGTGGCACTGAGGTCACAGTGGCACATCTCCCGCAGGTGCCAGGCGGCTACGTCATCTCTTGCCCGCATCAGGTGTTGGTAGGCTGTCTCCCAACCAAATCTGGCACTGCGCGTGGGGGAGCTGTCGTCCTCACCTCGAGCTGCCGTCCGTCCTCGGATTTGTCTCGTCCACCGCCGCAGAGCAGCGATACTGCCGCCGAATTCGACCGTCTCAGAGCTCATCGTGCCTGGATTTGGCCTTCTTCGAGCTCGCCGCACTGGATCTACGCCGCCCTGAGTTGGGCTGTGCCAAGACGCCACCGCCTCAGGCCTAGCCCCACCTGGATTTGATGGTTGCTACCCTCCGCCTTCAGATCAGACTGCTCGAGCTCCTCCCGGTCAGATTTACTCCTCACCACCACCCGCCCGAGCTCTTGTCGCGCCTCCGCTGTCTGTCTTCCACCACTCAAGCCTCCATCATCGTCCTCTTCTTGTACCGCTGCCGTTGCTCAGCTCTCTCGACGCCGGCCACCGCTAGTGAGATCTTGAGCCGCTACTGCTCGCCTCGAACCCATTCTAGCTCTCTCTTTGGAGCACCGCCGCCCCAAACGGCGAGGTGAGACGAGATGCACCGTAGTGGCCGTCGGTGAGCACGGCGAGGAGGGCCTTCTTGAGGTAGGAGGCGCAGTGGAGGAAGGGCTTCCCGAGCGGGGGAAGTTGGTGTTGAGCCTCTTCTTAACATGGTGTGCTGTTGGGATGCACGTGTGGGCTAGACTGAGGTACCGCTGTCTTGGCTGGCTGGCGTTGCTTGCTGTTTGGACGACGTCCTTGCTTGTGCTGCTAGTTATCCTTTAAGTCTTTTTTTTAGCGTCTATGCTTTCGTTGTGTCCATCCAAGTCCGTTGCACTCTTTGAGTTCGTTTAAGTTGTGCTAGTGCATCAATCCTTTGTCAGTCAGCCGATTGCTTTTCTAGCTCTCCTTCCCTTTCGCATGAAGCAGTCGCTGCTCTTTTCTTTAAGCCATTGTAGCTTGTAGAAGTTTTTATAATACCGTCGCTTCTCTTTGAGTCGCCACGCTTCCCTTTTGCGCCGCAGCCGTCTTGAGCTCCGATCTGCATGCCATGCTTCTATCTATTCCAATTCGGTTTGATTTGACAACTCTCTCTTTATGTCGGCTTCATCATCTTCTTTGTCGTGTTATCGCAGTCGACTTTGCTCCCACTTGTCTCTGCTTTCTCACCCCTGTACTTTGTGCTTTATGGGATGCCGAACAATATCGGATGAGAGATCATTTGATACTCGACATGTTTTCCAAGAGCTACACGCTACGACGACATTATCAAGACTTCGACTTTGGATTTTACCTATTTTAGCATTAAACCTTTCAATGCAATGCTATTGCATACGTCTTACATTTAGGAGGAGAGGGTGTTAAGGGTATTTGTGGCATTTTCTATTATCCTAGGGTTTAGGGTTATGTCCATGTATTCACTATATATATATATGCCCCTTTGGGCCTCAGTACAAACTAACTATCCATCCATTCTCTCCTCCTGACTGAAGTCATATCCAGTTATGATGCTCAACATATTTGAGAAAGTGAAAAGGAGATACATGTCTGGTCCCACCATCCCAGTTCTACACAAAGTAGCACCCTCTTGCCAACAGTGACAGCAAAAGCAATATGCTAATGAAGGTAGTTTCATATGGTTGCATGGAAAACAAAAATCACTAGGAAATTGTATACCTTAGTGTCCTTTAGATGTTCTTTGCCCCACCAAAATTCGAATTGGGACGCATTGTGGAATATGCTGAGAAATCCTGTTGGCCATAAGTAAATGAATGGCAAATAAGTTCACAGAGCACAAGAAGTCAATAACCTTTTTATTGCCCCATGTCCATAATGCTAGTGAAATCCTAAACACCTAAACCCATCTAACAAGTTCATATATGTTCTGTATGGGTCAGGAATTCGTTAACTTCTTGGAACTATTCGAGTCAGTTAAGAGATGGTATTGAGTGTTACTGGGTCTAATAGCAGAAAATACAAATAGAATGAAAGCTTTGGTAAGGTTTGCCCAGTTTAATCTACAGGGTCTTGTAGTTTTGCTTAGCAACATTGTTCGAATTTATATGCTTTACTTTTTCCATTTGTGAAGCAATATTGATGATGCATAACTTGAATAATGGATGAAAGAAATTTTGTCGAGGCCAATTTGACAATCAGAATACCTGTGGTGCACAAAAAGACATCGTGTGCAAATTCGGATGCATGTAGATCTGGTTTGGTTGCATAGGGGTAGTTGGAAAACCCTGCAAAACATAAGCATACTGGTATAAGATGGTTAAATGACAGAAGGAAAGAAAAACTCCTAGTACATATTTCTGTGTACCTGATAGTAAAATGGCCTTCCAACTGTTGCATTACCCTGTGCATCTTGTGCAGATTGAAACGTATGCTCATTAGTTTGTGCAAGTAGTTTGGGAACAGCTGAGGAAGATGCTGGGACTTGTTTTGCTTTTTCTGCATGGTAGAGTATAAATTCTAACAAAATGGTGTTTTATAAGCATGAGGGAACTTAAAAGTTGCTACTTACTGGAGCTTGGCCGTTTAGATGGTTTTTTCTTCTTTTTCTCCCTTTTACCGGCATCTTTTGCACCTTGAGTGCGCAAATTTCTCATTTCAAAGAATACTTCCAGTGCCTTCTCTCCAGTTTCAAGGGAGTCCCAGAATATTTTTCTTGATTCTTCCAGTTCCTGGCTCTTCGTTATCATGTTATATGCGTACTGCATTGCCCGATTGCGATACGCAAGTTCAGCCTCGGTACATTCCTGTTGTGTTGAATCTTCTTGACTAAGCTTATACATGCTTCTCCTGGCATCTTTTGTCCAGCGTTTCAAAATGTACTTTTCAGGAATTGTGTCCACATTCTGCAGGCTGAAGGCTTTCAGGGAATGGGAACAAAGAAGTCCCATCCTTTCAAACTTTCTGCAACCACAAGAGATTTCCATCGTAGAGGTATCAAGAAGAACAGTCCACACTTTTGAACCCCTCCCCTGCATCGTTATTTCAAACCTCAATAAGTTTCCACCGCAAGAACTTTCATGGCATGAAGTTGCACCGCATCCATCCAGAAATTCTGCCTCAAATAATTTGTAGATCCTGTGTGTATAGCATTCTGCAGCCTGCTTCAGAACTGTACTATGCTTAATTGCACGAACTGGAGCAGTTTGGCTACAGCGAAAATCCTCCTCAGATTCATTTCTACGTAGAGCCTTGACAACCTTTTCTAGAAAGAGGGCAAATCGTGTAAGAGAAGTAGATTCATCAGAAATTCCAGTGAGGATGTTGTTTGATACCTCTCCCCACTGAGATGAATTGATCCCTCCATCAAAAGTTTCTTTGTTACATGCTGAGCACCATCTATTATTGAACCTATAAAGGTCATTAAGCCAATTATTATCCTGTAGTTTGTATTCATGAAGCATAGCTGCCCAAGATTCCTCGAGCTCCAGTTCTGTGTCAGATCCTTGCATGCACTTCATAAACATATTCTGAAATGCTTGAGAAGTATTTACTGTGCCTAAATGAGACTCTGCATTCTTCAAAATATGCCAGTAGGAAAAGCAATGCTGTGTGTTAGGAAACACCTTCTCGATTGCCTGCATAATAGCCTCATCCTGATCAGTGAAAATTGATTTTGGTGATCGGCCACCCATTGACTCCAAGAATGATTTAAATAGCCAAACATACGAAGCTGTGGATTCATCTAACAAGAATGCACAGCCAAAAACAACATTTTGCCAGTGGTGGTTAACTCCAACAAAAGGGGCACATATCAGGCTATATTTATTTGTACGGTAGGTTGTGTCAAATATAACAGCATCTCCAAAGCAGTCGTAATCATTTCTACTTTTACCATCCCTGAAGAAAAAGTTAGTCATGCGGCTTTCCTGATCAACTTGGACGTCCCAATAAAACATGCCTTCCTCGTTGGTTCTACGCTTGAAATAACTTACAAGACTTTGGCAGTCTCCAGCATCAATTGTTGTTATACCCTGCATGTTCACATGATTGTAGCAATCCCTTGTAGTATACCCTGGTGGCTCAGCAATATCACCTTCAGCCATATCAGAGAAACCATTTATTAGATGCAATTCAGCAGACGCTGCTGGATCTATAACACCTGATTTTCCAACAGCAAGTGACTTTGCCGATCTCAACATGTGCCTTTCCCCGGGTTTAGCCAACTGGTGATTATGCACGGGAACAAAGCGTATGACCGTCCATTGTCCTTTCCCATCAACTCTAAAACGAATCATTGCTTTGCAATTAGTTCTTGTGTCTGGTCGATTAAAGTTTGCTTCTGTAACAGGCTCATCATATTTAAGCCCTTCCTTTGAGCAGTAGTAATCTTTTGTCCGAATATTCTTGGTACCAATGAAGTAAGACTGTTTGCCCTTCCGGACACTAAAACCAATTCTATGCCCATAGTCACAATACAATTTGTATGCCTCTTCCTCACTATGGACAACACAACCGAGAAGCTCTTCGGTTGCCTCCTTGCGGCTCAAAGCATTTCTGTAATCTTCCTCTTTTTCTGCTTCACCATTTTCCTTCCTTTGAAGCCTTTCTTCTTGAGGATCTTGACTGTTAACCATTTCTACCCAAGTAGTTCCATCAGTATTTGTATAAACAGCATAGAAGTATTTCCACTCAACTGCTGCAACACACAAAAAAAACTATCTCTTAAAAACACATAAATTACAAGAAACCGTTAGACCAATAAGAAGGGACAAATCTGCAGAATGGAAATTGCAATGAAATCCCCTATTCTATGTAAGATGTCAAATGCAATAATGGTCAATCTAAGGCTCCTCTGTGATGATTTATACCAAGTGTATTAGAGTTCCTAGCTGAAAAAAATAAGGTGATGGTTCAAATAAAACAACTAAATGCAGTGATGAGATATGGTTCATTCCTAATCAGAATGGAAAGCAACAAAGTCTTTCCAACAATTGTTTTGCTCAGCACAAGAAACAATCCGCCAGGTATAGGTCCAAACTCTAAACACATAGTAAATGTGATCAATGTTCATAGTCAAATAACAGTCGCTTCATGAAGGGAAGCATAAGTTTCTGAATATTAGGAGAGAATTTTTGGCTTGCTTCTCTGTCGAGTTTTACATGAGGAGCACTCAGCAAGGACACAAAGACTGTGAACAGCATAAGTGCGTAACAGCCTGCCGTTTGTCTCGAGTGCATTTTGTTAAGACATGAATGCATAAATTGCTAGCTGATTTTGAGGAATTTTAAAAGTCGTCACGACGTTGGATCTTTCAAGTCGAAACATTTACTATGCAGCATAACAGTATAAGCCAAAAATGTACTAGTTTACATGAGAACATTAAAGAAAGGGCACAATACACAACACCTAGAGCAACCACATTCTTAGCATCGCCTTCATCAAGAAGAGGAAGCGATCCCATTTTATTCACAGCTGAACTGAAATTTTCAGAAAGAAAAAGCAAACATAGTTCCTCATTCCAAGGCGCTACTTAATTCATTAAGCTAACACCAACCCAAGAACACTAACGATTCCATTACAAAAAAAGCCCATTTTTAACTCGACAAATCCCGTTTTAACGCGAAAAATTGGGCGAAATGCCAAATTGGATATCTCCTACACTTGCAAGTTTCAACCATCACAAGCACTCACGAAGTGGCACACACTAAGTAGCTCTACACAAATCATGACGTCTCTTACTTACCCTAGTTCGCAGCAAACCGCCGATATCTAGGGCTAGACCCCTAGCCGGGCGGCGACGAGGGAGGAGGGGCCGGGGAGGGGGTATGAGGCGGCGAAGTCAGCGCGCCCCACGAGACGCTGGGCGATCGCCGGCGGTCTCGCCGGAGCTCGGCGACGGGCGGGCGCGGGGGTGGGGTAGGTTGTGTTGTGCGGTCTACGACCGAGATGGTGGAATTGGTCCAACCGGTGTGGGGATGCCGGGCCTTCCGGCTGCCTGCACCCGGTGTTTGTACCTTTTTTTTACCTGCACCTGGAAATGCTGTAATGGAATCGAAGGAGCGGTTAATTGCCGGGTAAATTGGGCTGGAGAGGAGGCACCGGTTCGGCTTGATGGGCCCCACGTAGCGTAGCCTGAAGAGCCTATTGAACATCTAAGAGGCAGAAACTAAATGTTTATGGGCTTGTTGGTAGGTTGGGGCGTTGGTTGGGCCTAAATAGAGTATTGTTACAAGGTCCAAAAGTAGTACATCCATTTGCTGTCTAATTATCTACCATCTTCCTCTGAAAAAGGGTAACCGTCCGGACGCTAGCTTTGGACGTTTCGCTACAATATTTTACATTTATATATGTAATATTTTTGCTTATATTTGTAAAAAAAAGAACTATATGAGCATTCTCATCCGCAACATTTATCGTTCATATCTGCAACATTTGCCAACTATGTATGCAAAAAAAAAGAACGATGTGAGTATTCACATCATATGCTTCGATGTAACATTCGTAGATAATATGTGTAACAATTTTAATAACCATATGCAACAAAAATGTGTGATACAAAAGTCAATGTTGCATACACGAAATAAAAAATATTGGAACAAAAACATGGACAAAAAATGTTGCAATATGGGCGAAAAATATTGCAAACATAGCCGAAAAATGTTACAGCCGAGCGTCTAGAGCTAGCTTCCGGATCGGGCGTCTAGGCGCTAACATTTTTCAAAAAAAAATGTATATCTAGGATCTTTGTCTCAAAAAAATCTAGGATCATTATATATACCTCTCACTAAAAGTATATCCGGTTTATAGCTGAAAAGCACTGTAGCTGGCTGAAAAAACAATGTAGCTGACAGATATTTATTTAGCATAATTAAATTTAAAAAATTAAAAATATAAAAAAATATGTTAGCCCATAACGTATAATACAAACAAATACGGGAAAAAAGAACCGGCAAAAAAGCTCAACAAAAAAGCCAAAAGTTCAGAAAAAGACAAAATTTATGAATAGTGAAAAATAAACCGGAAGCTAAAAGCTGAAACCAAAACGATCACAGCTTATACTTCCTCCCAAATGTAAAAGAGAGAAACTTAAGTCTATGGGCCTGTTTGTTTTGGCTGCGGCTTACGGCTTTTAGCTGAAATTTTTGAATTTTGGCTGTTTACGGTACAGATTACGGAGAGATCGATACTCACTTGCGATTTTGGCTGGTACAGATGTTAGGCTTTTAACGTGTACTACATTTAACTTATAGACCTCGTCTTGAGAAAATACTCTGTTTAAAAGTTAGGTACTGTAGCGGCTGCGAAAAGCTGGCCGGCTTCTTATCAGCCGAACAGGCCCATATGTTGGGCGCTCTCTCTCTCCAAATAATATATTTTTGGACTTTGACATGGATGTCTACATCCAACAGGAAATGCGTATGCTCCATTTTCCCCCATGCCCGGATACTGAAATCTATGTCATGCTCCGTCCCATCTGCCAATTTCAATTCCTTTGAAATCACACATTATCCTCAAACTAGTTCGCTCTTGATAAAGTTGGATTCTAGCTACTACTTTTTCTCTCTCCAAAACACATAAAAGTTTTGTTGGTTGGTTTGGGCATTGGTTGGGCCTAAATGGAGTATTGTTACAAGGTCCAAAACTTTAATGCATCCATTTGCTGTCTAATTATCTACCATCTTCCTCTAAAAAAAATGTATATATAGGATCTTTGTCTCAAACAAATTTATCTAGGATCATTTCTCAATTATAAAAAATTTTCTATATATAGGACAAGTGTTTCATGCACCCAGGTGCCTAGGCACCCATATCAATACCCATTGATTTGCTTTGAGATTCGCAACATTTGATGTGGATATCTTCTTATACCCATAAAAAAGTATATTTGAGATGTCAAACTCCGAAAAAAATTAAATTCAACTTCAGTTTAACTAGTTTGAACTATTTTTATGGTATATATTCACTTTAGTCGCATTGAACTCAAAAGTAGTTCAAACTAGTTTGAACTGAGTTCAAAACTTATTTACCATAAATATATCAAGGGTATAAAACATTTTCATACCCAAACTCAAAAATATTATCAATCATACACGTGTATCGGACGGTTCTTGATGTGGGTGCCTAGGCACCCAGGTGCCTTTCGTAATTTTCCTATATGTGTGTGTGTGTGAAGCCTTTTTTGTGCTCTTAGGAGTATACACTCCCACTTCTAATATATAACTTAAACAAATATGTTATATCTTTTTATCACTTTTGATATACTTGAATACTCATATACTCTAATGTGATTTGGTTGAAATAATGTCATCGGAGTCCTTTATTTTTGTTATATACGTTTTTCCATATATATAAGGAGTACGTACACAAATTATACTAATAGAAAGTAGATTTGATGTTTTTTTCATATAATTCATTTTTAAGTATCTTATAGTCATTATTATAGTATATTCAAAAGGATAAAAAGGTATAATAATATCATTTAAATGGTATAATAAATAGGAGTACATACTTCCAGAGTATGGAATCATCTCTATATATACACACACCTCTAACTAAAAATATCTCCGGCTTATACTTCCTCTCAAATATAAATGAGATACACTTAAGTCTATGCTGGACTCTCTCCCGCCCAAATAATATATTTTTGGACTTTGACATGGTTGACTATATCCAACAGGAAATGCGTATGCTCCATTTTCCCCCATGCCCGGATACTGAAATCTATGTCATGCTCCATCCCATCTGCCAATTTCAATTCCTTTGAAATCACACATTATCCTCAAACTAGTTTGCTCTCGACACTACTACAGAAAGCCTAATACTAGACGCCAAATCACAGACGGTTTTGTGAAACCGTCTGTGACGTACACTATCACAGACGGTTTTAATTTGGAGGCCATCTGTGGTTGGAAAAAGGAGTATCACAGACGGTTCTTACCGCTGAACCGTCTGTGATAATGGAATATCACAGACGGTTTTTATTATAAAACCGTCTGTGATATTCCAAATTATCACAGACGATTTTTAAACATAAACCGTCTATAATACTCCTTTTTCCCGCCACAAACACCACAGACGGCAAAAGTTCGACAAACAGAGATTCCAAGATTTTAATTCAAGGCAAATTTAATTTATTACAAATCTAAGAGAAAAAGATATTCCCAGATTTTAATCTTCTTGGCTTCATATGCTTCTTCTTCAACTTCTGGAGTTGGAGGATCAGCCGCTGAGTTCTCGAATGTCGTGAAGATTGTCCTTGCCCTCTCCGCTTCCTCCTCTAGCCTGGGTAAATCATTAGCATGGCACATAATCTCAAAGAGGATGCCATGATAAACTTCAACAGAATCGGCCGATTCTGCATGATCGGAAAGGTTATCTATCACACTCTGCACTTCCGCAAGAGCTTCCTCCGCTTTGTGGACATTGTAGAGAAGAACAAGGCTGAGGGCGGTTTCCTTTTCGTGAGCAGCAACGAGACACCTCCGTCGACGGCGGATGATGAGGTCTAGTTGACGGACGATATTGGAAGCGAGTCGAGGAAGGAGAGCAGGGCGTGAGCGGAGGAGCTGCTCCAGACGTAAATTGTTGGCACTTGTGTAAGGTTGCGGCCGAACAACTCATGATGGATAGATGAGAGGAAGGAGATGAACAAAATTTTAGATGTCATTGTTGAGAAATGTGGTGATGATCGAAGAAGATGAGGGAGAGGACAGTTTAGATCGAAGAAATGGAATAGTGCGTGCAAATATAAGCATTATCACAAACGGTTCATATTCGAAACCACCAGTGACGCTTTGTATATAACCGCCGTCTCTTACATTAATATCACAAACCGTGACACTTCGTATATAACCGCCGTCTCATACATTAATATCACAGACTGTTCGTAAACTGCCTTATCACAGACGGTTCTAAGTTTAGAACCGTCTGAGACGGTTCTAAACTTAGAACCGTCTGTGATAATCCCCTATATATACCCTCTGGCTAGGGTTTTCTGTGTATTCTGCAGTTATTCTATATCTAAATCCCGATCTGCCTCCCCGAGCCGTCGCCGACGCCTCCCTCGAGCCCTCACTGCCGCCTCCCTCGAGCCCTCGCCGGCCGCCTCCCCGGGCCGTCGCCGCCGCCTCCCCGGGCCCGTCGCCTCCCCGGGACCGTCGCCTCCCCGAGCCCGTCGCCGCCGCCTCCCCGGGCCGTCGCCTCCCCGAGCCCTCGCCGCCGCCTCCCCTAGCCCCTGTTCTTCTGGTGATTTCGAATATCACTGGTCTTGTGAGTGAGTCTGTGATTTTTGTATGCAATCTGAGTGGGCTGTGCACTGGGAAACATAGATTGCTTGTGGGATTGATTGTTGCTCGATGATGATATAAATCATATACTGAGATTGGTTAAATTAGTCTTTGAGCTCTAATTACTATCAACTCTGTTATCACAATTAAGTTTGTACTCTGGAAGACATTCTCTAGACATTGATATATTGTTCTTGTGCCATTCGGTTCTTGCTGTTTTCATATTATAGCAAATCCATATACTGATCTTTTAGGAATTATTTTTGACAAGTTAAAGACTGTTATTGATTCTATTATTGATGCTTGTTGCTTCATATATATGCCACATAGACCTTCAAAGGGCATGAAGCAAGTAACACATTCTAGTGTATCTTGTTCAATGAACCGGATACACTAGTTTGTGTTATTTGTTTCATAGAACTTTGTTTAGAGACCTTGTAGTAATAGTATATGCCACATAGACCTTCAAGGGGCATGAAGCAAGTAACACATTCTAGTGTTCCCTGTTCAATGAACCGGGTACACTAGTTTGTGGCATTTGCTTCATAGAACTTTGTTTAGAGACCTTGTAGTAATAGTATATGCCACATAGACCTTCAAGGGGCATGAAGCAAATAACACATTCTAGTGTATCTTGTTCAATGAACCGGATACACTAGTTTGTGTTATTTGCTTCATAGAACTTTGTTTAGAGAACTTGTAGTAATAGTATATGCCACATAGACCTTCAAGGGGCATGAAGCAAGTAACACATTCTAGTGTTCCCTGTTCAATGAACCGGGTACACTAGTTTGTGTCATTTGCTTCATAGAACTTTGTTTAGAGACCTTGTAGTAATAGTATATGCCACATAGACCTTCAAGGGGCATGAAGCAAGTAACACATTCTATTGTATCTTGTTCAATGAACTGGATACACTAGTTTGTGTTATTTGCTTCATAGAACTTTGTTTAGAGACCTTGTAGTAATAGTATATGCCACATAGACCTTCAAGGGGCATGAAGCAAGTGACACACCCTATTGTTCCCTGTTCAATGAACCGGGTACACTAGTTTGTGTCATTTGCTTCATAGAACTTTGTTTAGAGACCTTGTAGTAATAATAGATAGATATTGATTCTATATATGTATATATGTAGATATATATATGTATATGTATGTATGTATATACACATATATATGTATTGTAATCGCCTATATTGAGCGAAATAGATAGATATTGCATTATCTTATCTTATGGTATGGTACTTTCTTATCTTATGTGAAATGAATTGAGATGTGAAATGTATCTGAAATGAAATGAGTTGTGTGAATTGTATATGTTTTATGTCTGTGATTATCTGCTTATTTCAGAGGGCATGGCTAGCATTTCATGAGGCTAGCCAATAAACAGAAATATATTTAGGGGTTGAAGGGAATATCACAGACGGTTTTTACTCAAAAACCGTATGTGATGATTAGTATTACAGACGGTTTTTAACTAAAAACCGTCTGTGATTATCAGCTATCACAGACGATTTTTACTCAAAAACCGTCTGTGATAGCTGATAATCACAGACGGTTCGAAAACCGTCTGTGATGACCTTCGATTATTACTGACCCATAAATACAGATGGTTCACAAAACCGTCTATGATGACGTTTTCGAACCGTCTGTGATGACCTTTTCTGTAGTAGTGCAATAAAGTTGGATTCTAGCTACTACTTTTCTCTCTCTCCAAAACACATAAAAGTTTTGTTTGTCATTTCGTTAAAGACGAAAGTAGAGTTGTGATAAACAATGAACCTAATAGAGCAAGCCCAGGCAAGAAGCAAAACAACTACACTCCTGTCTTAAGTTGCCACGTATTTTGTTGAGAAACTACCTACATTTGCAAGGCCCTGGTGCATGAAAGTATGAGACGAGAGTGGTTGATCATCTCTATCGTATCCATGTGTTCACATCCTTATCATATGTGGTTAGGGCATGTCCTGTCATCCTCACTGTTGTGATCAATAATACAAGCACGGCACGATGGTATCATTGACGAAAATCTCTGTTCCTAAATCCCTCCACTAAATAGTATACAGCTACATCTCCTTGTCGTATTTATGAGCAACAATTACGTCAATTAACCTCGTTTATTCGTAACATTCGAGCGTAGAATTTGATTGCTAAACATAAAAACGCAATAGTTCGATTCACGTCGCTATAAGTGTCAGCAACAGCGCCATCACAAGCTCTCGACAATTCAAACCTGTGCCTCTTCTGCATTGTAAGTCCTAGAACTGCTCGGTTGTCTCATTAAACATGAGAAGTGTACTTTAGGCCATGGTTGGTTGGGTGAACCATGGGAGAATAGGATGTGATGGTTCTAGACATGTCCTCATACTTTTGTTTGGTTGAGTGAATGGAACAAAGTCATCCCAGATATGGTGGTACAGATTTGAAAAATATTCCCGCGAGATGCCGAACAACGCCGTTTGATGAAATCAGGCAAATGACACGGTACAGGATGTTGTAAATATTGCGGTATAAGCATATTTCTATATTTAATTCCAGCCAAAACAATAACATAAAGAACATATTTCCAGCATGATAAGAATGACATAAATTGCATGTAACAATGTAATTCTATATTGCCATTCAAATTCACACATATATTCAAAGAATATAACATCATCAATGCTGAAAATAACAATGTGCAGAACAGTCCTAAGAACCATAAAACAATTAAATCTAGCATATGACAAATTAATTGTTTTATTATTGCTCTTAGAACAGAGTTTCGCAAAATCAAAGATTTTGGCCTTCTCATGCATATGTCATAACTCTTCATAATTAATCTAACAACTATGACTTGAGCTCTAATTTATTTACTGCCAACAGACCCAAACAAACATCTGACAGATTCCTGTTCAAAATCAGTTCTACCAAATGATTACAAACAAGAAACAATAGACAGTGATCTAAAGATGTTCAGGTAACTAGCAGCAAACTGAACAATATATATATATATATATATATATATATATATATATATATATATATATATATATATATATATATATATATATATATATATGTATATATATATATATATATATATGTATATATATATACATATATATATACATATATATATATATAGGACGCTGAAATGGGGCACCAAGGTGCCCAGACACCTAGGCTCCCTGCCGTTAGATTGCTTTTAGATACGTGCTAGTGCAATGGTATGTAATATATTAGGCATGCTAAATCAATCATGGAAGGAAAGTCTTAATCATGGATGGAAAGTCTCAATCACACTAGCACGCATCTAAAAGCAATCCAAAGGTAGGGAGACTTGGTGCCCAGACACCTAGGTGCCCCTGTTATTTATACTATATATATATATATATAAATATAAGTTGCAATAATAAACAAGTCTAAAGACAGGACTGAAACAAGAAGAATACTGCACCAAAAATACAAGTCAATCAAGACTTAACAGATCACTCCTCACAATTTCTATGGTATGTAATCAGATCTAACAGATAGAACTATAGTGGTTTACAGTAGGTCTGCAGAAAACAAATCCCAGAGCTCAAGTCTAACAATTGTTGTCTAGATTAATTCAGTGTATGACTAATTTCATCACAGAGCATACAAGTGTGCCCACATACATTCACAGCAGCCCTCAATAACTTGATTAAAATTGCAGATCAAGATATACTGCTGTAAATGAGAAAGAACTGAATATACTCACAGTACAGACAGTATTCGAAACTGTCCAAGAGCCGAAAACCAGCAGGAGAAAACCAATCAGTGCGGCAAGGCATGAAGAATCGCTCACCCAGAAAATCTATCAACCCACTATCACGCGCGAGTAGATGATTCACGGAGATACAATGCCGCTCTTCACTTCTCAGCCGAAAACCAGAGGTGAAGTCGAGGTACAGAGATGCCGCACAAGACCACGATATGCGCACTGGCCAAGCGCGCGCACACAGCAGGGAGTCGGCGTCACCTTCTCCTCTCTCAAATGGAACTCCAAGATCCCGAGTCCCCACACCCCAAATTAGGGTTTGCGCAAGAGACCAAGATCAAGCCTCAATCAGAAATGGCCGAAGCCAATACCCTCAGCACCACCAGAAATCAAAGAGGAGGAAGATGCTCAAGAGGACAAGCACCAGCTCGGAGAAGTTCCTGCTTCACCCATGGAGGGAGCTCGGTATATGAAGAGAAGAGGCGGGGTCTGCGAGAAGGTGGCGCGAGCGGCCGGCTCCGAAGAACTCGGGCCAGCCCGCGCCCTCCCCGCTCGCCTCTCCACGCGCCACCTCCCCTCAAGCCCCGAGCATCCCGGATCTGGGAGAAGATGATGAAACCGCCGCACGAGAGAGAGCCACCAAAGCCGCCACCAACCGGATCGGGGAGGAGACAAAGTCTCCTCCCCCTTATCTCTTTCCCGTGAGACCAACAGGTGGGCCCCACCTTTTAGGGCTCCCTTCCACTCTTATCAATTGGGAAATTCCCAAAATGCCCTCTCAAATACAACAGTCCCCACCAATTTATCAATTGATAAAAGATATTCAAAGTCTTGTTTGATATACAGTTGTTCGACTATGGGTACCTTGCGGGTTTGAACCCAAAGTCTAGCGATAAGGACGACGACTCTGCACAGACAAAGGAGGACTACGCCTTGATCCATTGCCTTGGTGTGAGAATTTTCGCCCAAATCACATTCTGTACTGGGCGGCTTGCCCTTTCCCTCTCGGGTTGGGACGTTCAGGTCATGTCCCCGTATCTATCTCATGAGTGCTTAAGAAAGTATACCCTTATCTTTCTTTGATTGCGACCTCACAATCACACTCACGTAGGTGAACTCTTCTCGGAATCCTGTAGGACGATTCCATAAGTCATATAGACATCGAGTTCATTAAGAGCCAAAGCTCAACCTTCCATACAGACATAGCACTGCAGCTAATGGGACCCGTTAGATGTGCTCTCTAATCTCACACGGTTTGTTGTCCTAGAGCCTAGTTCACGGGATCTCCGATCTCCTAGGATAGGTTACTACCAATATGAGCCTTTATACGGGTATAAGCCCCATCCCCTGTGACGCTGCTTGGATGACCTTTCGCGCCAATCCTTTAGTGAAAGGATCTGCCAAGTTCCTTTCAGACTGGATGTATTCTACAGTAATAACACCCGTCTCTCTGGCATGCCTTACCGACTTAAGTCGGCGCTTTATATGTTTTGAGGACTTCATATTGTCCTTCCTACTCTTCGCCTTAACCAGAATGGTTTGGTTATCGCAGTAGGTCAATATGGCTGGAATAGGTTTTTCCAGCACAGGCAGATCAGAAAGGAGTTCTCGTATCCATTCTGCCTCTACAGCTGCTGAATCAAGCGCTACCAATTCAGCCTCCATGGTGGACCATGTAAGAATGGTCTGTTTAGAAGACTTCCACGACACGGCCCCACCTGCTAGAGTGAAAACATAACCACTCGTAGCCTTCATGTCATCCGAGTCACTGATCCAGTTAGAATCACTGAATCCTTCCAAGACTGCAGGATGACCAGAATAGTGTATTCCCAAATTAGGATTTCCCTTCAAGTATCTTAGTACTCTTTCTAGTGCTATCCAATGATCATCTCCTGGATTGGACGTATAACGACTCAATCTGCATACAACATATGAGATGTCTGGCCTCGTTGCACTAGTTAAGTACATCAGGGATCCTATGATCTGAGAATATTTAAGTTGATCCTTCCCATGTCTGGTGTTCTTATGTAGCTTTGCATTTGGATCATAGGGTGTAGCTGCTGGCTTACAGTCCATAAACTCAAATCTGGTTAAGACTTTATCCACATAATGGGATTGTGAAAGCGTAATCCCATTCTCACCCTTTATAAGCTTAATGTTTAAAATAACATTAGCTTCACCCAGGTCTTTCATATCAAAATTCTGGGAAAGGAAAGACTTTGTGCTATTGATCACATCTATGTTGGTCCCAAATAGCAGTATGTCATCTACGTAAAGACACAGAATGACACCTTCGCCCCCATTAAACCGATAGTAGACACATTTATCGGCTTCATTTACACAAAAGCCGACCGACGTCAACGTACTATCAAATTTCTCATGCCATTGTTTGGGAGCTTACTTTAGACCATACAAAGATTTAATCAATCGACATACTTTCCTTTCTTGCCCCTCAACCACAAATCCTTCAGGCTGTTGCATATAAATCTCCTCATCCAACTCTCCGTTTAAGAAAGCGGTCTTTACATCCATTTGATGTACTAGGAGTTTGTATGCAGCGGCTAGCGCTAAAAGCACTCGAATTGTGGGTAAACGACCCACAGGAGAGTATGTATCAAAATAGTCTTCTCCTTCTTTTTGCGTGAAACCTTTAGCCACTAACCGGACCTTGTACTTTTCAATAGTACCATCAGGTCTACGCTTTCTTTTAAAGATCCATTTGCAACCTACTGGCTTACAACCAGGCGGGAGATCTGCAATTTTCCAAGTTCCGTTAGCTATGATGGAATCCATCTCGCTACGAACTGCCTCCTTCCAGTAATCCACATCCGGAGATGCGTATGCCTCTGAAAGGGTTCGTGGTTCATCATCCACGACATAGGTGACAAAGTCATCCCCAAGTGACTTCTCGGTCCTCTGTCTCTTACTCCTCCTCAACTCCAAATCTGGAGCGGTGTTATCCACACCAGAGGGAATAGAGAGATCATCTTCACCGATATGTCCACTGTCTTCATTCGGTCTCATAGGAAACACATGCTCAAAGAATGTCGCATCACGAGATTCCATCACTATATTAGTAGCGATGTCACTCACCTCGGATTTGACCACTAGAAATCTATAAGCCGTGCTATTAATAGCATATCCTAGAAAGACACTGTCAACGGTCTTAGGACCAAGCTTCCTTTTCTTCGGCAATGGCACATGCACTTTTGCAAGGCATCCCCACGTTCGAAAATAGGATAAGTTGGGTTTTCTCCCCTTCCATCCTTCATAGGGTGTTTCCTCCTGATTGCGAGGTGGAACCCTATTCAGGACATAGTTAGCTGTGAGAACTGCCTCACCCCACCAATAGTCCGACATACCTGAACTCTGAAGCATGGCGTTAACCAAGTCGCAAAGAGTTCGGTTCTTTCTTTCGGCTATTCCATTAGATTGGGGTGAGTATGGTGGAGTAACTTCGTGAATTATTCCACTTTCTTCACAGAATTGGGAGAACTCATGTGAGACGTACTCACCGCCTCGGTCCGATCTTAGCCGTTTGATTTTCTTTTCTAGTTGATTTTCAACTTCAGCTTTGTAGATTTTAAAGTATTCAAGTGCTTCATCTTTCGACTTAAGTAGATAAATATAACAATACTTAGTCGCATCATCTATGAGAGTTAAGAAATATCGTTTGCCACCTTTCGTTAATATTCCATTCATCTCAGAAAGATCAGAGTGGATTAGTTCAAGTGGAGAAGTGCTTCGCCCTTCAACATTATGAAAAGGTTTTCGGGGCTGCTTAGCTTGTACACACACTTCGCACCTTGAACTCTTCTCATAACTATAGCTTGGAATTAAACTCATCTTACTTAATCGCGTAATGGCTTCAAAATTAACATGATACAACCGTGAATGCCAAATATCATAAACTTTATTGCAATGGGAAACATTGCAAACGTTTACATTATTCAAATCAAGAATGGATAAGCGGAACATGCCTCCGCTATCATAGCCTTTGCCCACAAAATTACCAAACTTGGTCAAAATGACCTTATTTGACTCAAACACAAGCTTTATTCCTTGCCTACATAACATTGACCCGCTAAGAAGATTGCGCGTCATCGCAGGCACGTACAGCACGTCTCTTAGGATGAGTGTTTTGCCCAAAGTGAGCTTCAGGCAAACCTGTCCAATCCCACGTACTGTTGCGGCGGCTCCGTTGCCCATTAGGACGGATCCACCACCTTCACCCTGAAATGAAGAAAAACAAGATCGATCAGCACATATATGTCTAGTAGCACCTGTATCAATCCACCAATCAATAGATGGACTTGCCATGAAGGCCATAGGTACGTACTCTTCTGAGCTGGTGTAAATATTGCGGTATAAGCATATTTCTATATTTAATTCCAGCCAAAACAATAACATAAAGAACATATTTCCAGCATGATAAGAATGACATAAATTGCATGTAGCAATGTAATTCTATATTGCCATTCAAATTCACATATATATTCAAAGAATATAACATCATCAATGCTGAAAATAACAATGTGCAGAACAGTCCTAAGAACCATAAAACAATTAAATCTAGCATATGACAAATTAATTGTTTTATTATTGCTCTCAGAACAGAGTTGCGCAAAATCAAAGATTTTGGCCTTCTCATGCATATGTCATAACTCTTCATAATTAATCTAACAACTATGACTTGAGCTCTAATTTATTTACTACCAACAGACCCAAACAAACATATGACAGATTTCTGTTCAAAATCAGTTCTACCAAATGATTACAAACAAGAAACAATAGACAGTGATCTAAAGATGTTTAGGTAACTAGCAGCAAACTGAACAATATATATATATATATATATAAAAGTTGCAGTAATAAACAAGTCTAAAGATAGGACTGAAACAAGAAGAATACTGCACCAAAAATACAAGTCAATCAAGACTTAACAGATCACTCCTCACAATTTCTTTGGTATGTAATCAGATCTAACAGATAGAACTATAGTGGTTTACAGTAGGTCTGCAGAAAACAAATCCCAGAGCTCAAGTCTAAGAATTGTTGTCTAGATTAATTCAGTGTATGACTAATTTCATCACAAAGCATACAAGTGTGCCCACATACATTCACAGCAGCCCTTAATAACTTGATTAAAATTGCAGATCAAGATATACTGCTGTAAATGAGAAAGAACTGAATATACTCACAGTACAGACAGTATTCGAAACTGTCCAGGAGCCGAAAACCAGCAGGAGAAAACCAATCAGTGCGGCAAGGCACGAAGAATCGCTCACCCAGAAAATCTATCAACCCACTATCACGCGCGAGTAGATGATTCACGGAGATACAATGCCGCTCTTCACTTCTCAGCCGAAAACCAGAGGTGAAGTCGAGGTACAGAGATGCCGCACAAGACCACGATATGCGCACTGGCCAAGCGCGCGCACACACAGCAGGGAGCCGACGTCACCTTCTCCTCTCTCAGATGGAACTCCAAGATCCCGAGTCCCCACACCCCAAATTAGGGTTTGAGACCAAGATCAAGCCTCAATCGGAAATGGCCGAAGCCAATACCCTCAGCACCACCAGAAATCAAAGAGGAGGAAGAAGACTCAAGAGGACAAGCACCAGCTCGGAGAAGTTCCTGCTTCACCCATGGAGGGAGCTCGGTATATGAAGAGAAGAGGCGGGGTCTGCGAGAAGGCGGCGCAAGCGGCCAGCTCCGAAGAACCCGGGCCAGCCCGCGCCCTCCTCGCTCGCCTCTCCACGCGCCACCTCCCCTCAAGCCCCGAGCATCCCGGATCTGGGAGAAGATGATGAAACCGCCGCACGGGAGAGAGCCACCAAAGCCGCCACCAACCGGATCGGGGAGGAGACAAAGTCTCCTCCCCCTTTTCTCTTTCCCGTGAGACCAACAGGTGGGCCCCACCTTTTAGGGCTCCCTTCCACTCTTATCAATTGGGAAATTCCCAAAATGCCCTCTCAAATACAACACAGGACATGCCTGTCTACTCCACATAGGGTGCCCTCACCCCTCGTCCACTTGCCTCGTGTCGCCTCCCTGCTGGCCGCTGCCTTGCCTCTCGACCACTCCCCAGGTGCCTCCTCTCCTTCTCTCTTTCTTTCTCTCCCCGCCTTTGTCCTTTATTTTGCGCCAGATCTGACCCTGCCACTCCTTCATCTTCCCATGTTGATGCAGGCTATGGCGCAGAGGAACACCAACGCTAGCGACGACTGGATCCGAGATACTGCCATCCCATCCCAACACTGGTGGTGACTGGATCCTAGCTGTCGCCTCCCCCCTTCCCATCCCGACGCCGGTGTTGATTGGATCTACTACCGCCTCACCTTCTTCTTCCTCCCCTCTCCCACCTAGGGGTGAATTTCTGACAGGAACCGAAGGTACGGATCTTTGTGCCGTTCCAAGTTTTCAAGTTCTGATTTGTTGGTTCATATCCATTCATCTTGCTATACTCTTTCTTGATTTGTTGATTTGCCTCTTCAATTTGTGTGTAAAAATATGTGTACACAATAATGGATTTAAAGGTACATGAAGTTAATGAATATTCACAATAGCTAGTTAAGATGAACATGAACATAATGAATATTCACAAATTAATAGACCTTTGCAACCATATCAGTACATCATCATGTTGTAACCATAAAAGGGCCAAACAAGAAGATCAAACAACTACATTTTTATTTATGGAGAACTATAGTAATAAGACAGATTTGAGGAGGGTGTTGAACAAGTCACAGAGTTAGGGAACTATGGAGGTGACTCCTTGGCAAGTAAACCATCACTAAATAGGGTGAAGATGTGCACTGATGATGAGATGTTCTCTTTCATGGCCAGTGGGCTTGACAAACTTGCTAAAGCTACAGAGAAGGTTCGTACTGCACATACCGATATTCCTAAGGACTTATGGGACAATTTGGTGTATCTCTCTGGATTTAAGAAAGTACATTTGTGCTACTACTATGCTCATTTATGTGAGAACATTGCTCTTGCACGGGCGTTCAACAAGCTTAGCATCTTAAACAAGATTGTTTGGGTTGCTAGATATATCAGCAATCATAATCTCTAAAACTACATGGTGCTAGGTATGTTTACATCCACTTTCCTTGTACCTTGATAATATATTTAATTTGATTACCGTTGAGATGAAGTACAACCTGTATGAAAAATAAGTACCATACACTAGTCAGCATCTGTAGACTCTGTTGGAAGGAGCACCTAATTAATTCACCGTCAGCATTTTGGGTAGTCCACTCTATAGCAAGTAAAGACTTAAGTTTTTGATTCAAGATAGAAAAAAGTGTCTTTTTTGGATTGTTCAAATACTTCCTAACTGTGCAAGCTAGCTTGGTAAAATAATTGTTTTCAAAATTATAAATGAGATTGCACGTTATAATTATTGATGTCTGTCTTCATTCTTTTTCTGGTTGCAATACCATCATATTGTTATTTGTCTTCATCATATTGAACCTTATAATTATTGATATCTATCTTCATCATATTGCACGTTATAACTCGCCAATATATTGGTTCACATAAATGGATCGGTAAAACTTGCAAATTATGGACTAGCAAAGGAGGTTAGCCTTTTTTCTTCCATAAAGTTATCTATGCTTTGTCAATGACAAATTGTCTTATGGTAATAGTTTTCTTGTACAATTTCAGATATCAAAAATTAATATGCTGAGATCATGCAAAGGAGGTGCTGAGCTAATACAAACTCCTACAAAAAGCAAGAGTGGAACTATGGGCTATTACTGTCTGTCTTTTGAGTGTCACATTCTTGGTGCTAAGTTAGTACAAACTCCTGCAAAAAGCTAGAGTGGAACTATGGGCAATTAGTGTCTGTCTTTTGAATGTAGCATTTCTTGGTGCTAAGCTAGTACAAACTCCTGCAAAAAGCTAGAGTGGAACTATGGGCAATTAATGTATGTCTTTTGAATGTAGCATTCTTGGTGCTGAGCTATTACTCTCCCAGATTGGTTTATATTACTGTCTATCTATATTTTAACATGTTTTAAATGTAACATTGTTCTTTCCGGTTCATGACTTCACATGGAAAAATGGAATTGGACCCTGGTCACTTTTACATTACTGACTTCACATGGAAAAAAATTAGGAAGTGGTCCATCACAGAAAATTGTATTGGTTCAACTGTCTAAGCGATTTGCACATTGCGAATTGTATCTGCACATTGTGAATTTGCACTGTGATGTCTGGAGTGAACAAAGTTGCTTTTGAGAAATTAGTTGTAAAGCGTCTAGTGTACTATTTGGCCAATCAAATTAAAGTTCAGCCAGTTTTGTTAACTACTTCCATATCTTCTTATGTTATTTAGAACATGATAATCTCCATTTGCAACGTAGTTTAGCAAGTTCGCAGTCACCCTACCAAATAACGCCCTGTAAAATAGGTTCCAAGAAAACAAAAAAATTTGAAACGTAATCGCATGTATGATCACAGGTTCACATGAAGGATGCATCACAGCGGAGGATGGTACACAGTCAGGGGCGGATTTACCTCCCGGGCAGGGGGGCGACTGCCCGGGCTTCACGCCAACCAGTTATGGAAGATTAATTATGTATTATGGTGTATAATGGCAGTGATTAGGTTGATTACCCGGGCAAGCAACAGTTAGCAAGCGGCAAACCAGAGCAGGCCGGGCCCACGGCAAACCAGAGCGGCAAACCAGAACTTAGCCCACGGCCCACGGAAGGCATACCAACCGGCGCCCGGGCGGTGACTGCTAGTCTGCTCATCTCTCGATCTCAACGCGCCGCGGTGACACACGCCGGCAGCCGCACGCCTCAGCGCGCCGTTGCAAGCCGACGAAGGCACGAAGCCGTCCAGCGTCCTGGTAATACAGTAGTTGGCTGATTGTTCCATGCATGCATGAGCATGATTAGTTGATTAGTTCCTGGATTCCTCATTCCTTAATTTGACAATGAGTAGTACATGTGCTCGTGAATCCTTTGTGTGATTGCATGGTGAGCAGTCCTGGCGTTGCATCCGGCGCAGTCTCGCCGGCAAGCCGTCCACCGTCGCTACTCACCGGCAAGCTCGTCGCCTCACCACCAATCTGCACAGCAGGACAGCAGGTCTGTAGCTTGGTAATACACTAAGTCACTAATACTCAAGTTTTCCTAGCTAAATGCCTGGCTAATTAGTTGAATATTTAGTTGATTGTTTTGGCCTTTGATTGTTACTACTTAGTAGTTACTAGTTAGTGCTTACTAGATACTTTAGATTGAATTATAAATTATTTCAGGCATGAGGAGATATTTAATTGATACAAGAAACCTTGCATCTGATGAAAATAGAAGTTTAGCACAAGCAGAAGCACAATTGCCACAAGATCAAGGAATATGGCCACAATCAAATAGTGGAAATTCTATCCCTGTCCATGAATTTAATCCGAATGAAATCATAAGTGACCCTGCACTTAGGAAACAAATTGAAGAGTATGACCCAAAAATTCAGGATCAAGTTAGGAGGGCATACATATTAAAGGGTCCGAACCAACCTCTTGTGAATTTTCCTCGCAAAAAATTTGGAAATGACTCAAGATCATTTTCTCAAGCATGGTACACAAAATATGATTGGATAGAATATAGTGTATCCAAGGATGCAGCGTATTGTTTCTATTGTTTTCTCTTTAAGAAACCAGGAAGAGCTGGAACATTTGGTTTTGATGTTTTCAACAAAAAAGTGTTTTATGATTGGAAGCATGCATATAAAGCATTGCCTGAGCATGTTGGTGGTGTAAATAGTTCCCATAACAAGTGTGTCAAGCATTGTGATGATTTTAAAAATCAAAGACAAAGCATGCCAAGTGTCCTATCAAATGCAACTGAGTTAGCTGAAGAACTATACAAAATCCGTTTGACTTCATCTCTAGATTGTGCAAGATTTCTCATAGCCCAAGGAATGGCTTTCCGTGGCCATAACGAATCTTCAACTTCTTTAAATAAGGGCAACTTTTTGGAAATGATAGATTGGTACAAAGAAAAGAATGAAAAGGTCAGGGATGCTTTTGATCGTGGTGGATTGAATTGCAAAATGATTTCTCCTGAAATTCAAAAGGATCTTGCAAAATGTTGTGCTCAAGAAGTCACCGAGCTAATTATGGGAGAGATTGGTGATAGACAATTCTCAGTGCTTATTGATGAGTCCCGAGATATATCAGTGAAAGAGCAAATGGCAGTGATGTTAAGGTCAGTATGTAATCAAAATTCAAAAAATAACTTTTCCATTTAATTATCTTCATTTTTTATGTTCCAGAACCACAATATAATTTATTTTCTTCATTTAATATAGGTATGTGAACAATAAAGGGAAGGTTGTGGAGAGATTTCTTGCTCTAAAACATGTCACAGATACTACATCGGAGGCACTGAAGGGTGCTTTATTTGGTGTTCTTGATCATTACAAGTTATCCATTTCGAGGCTTCGAGGGCAAGGATATGATGGAGCTTCAAACATGAGAGGTGAATTTAATGGCTTGCAAAAAAAGATTTTGGATGAAAATCCCCATGCTTTCTATGTTCACTGTTTTGCCCACCAATTGCAGTTAGTGATTGTTTCTGTTGCTAGTTGTTGCTCATCGGTTCATGATTTATTTGAGTATATCTCTTTGATTGTGAGCACATCAAGTGCATCTTGCAAGAGGATGGATGCATTGTTAGAAAGCCATCACAAAGATATTTTAGATAGGCTTGAGAGTGGTGAGATATTTACAGGAAGAGGCTTGCATCAGGAATCCAGCCTTGCTAGACCTGGAGATACTAGATGGGGTACTCATCATAAAACTTTGGTTCGCCTAGATCAAATGTGGTCATCAGTTATAAAGGTGCTTGGTACTATTGAAAGAGAAGGGCGTGTAAATACACAAGCAGCAAGTTTGATAGAAAAAATGGAGAGCTTTAAATTTGCTTTCATTTTGAAGCTCATGTTAAAGTTGTTTGCTATCACAAATGAGCTTTCAACTGTCTTACAAAGAAAATATATAAATATTGTTCATGCAATGGAATTAATTCATGATGTCAAAATTAGATTGACCACCTTGAGAGATAGTGGCTGGGACAACTTTTTTAGTGAGGTTCAAGAATTTTGTACTGCCAAGGGTATCCCAGTACCAAATATGCATGAAGAAATACCGGTAAGGGGTCGTTCAAGACTTGATGGCTTCATTGTCACGAATCTTCACCATTTTCGTGTTGAGATCTTTTATCTTGTTATTGACAAAATATGTGCTGAGATGAATCATCGGTTTAGTGAAGCAGCATCGGAAGTGCTCTTATGCTTCTCATGTCTTGATCCAAAGGATTCTTTCTCCAAGTTTGATGTTCAAAAACTTTCTCGACTAGCTGAAATTTATGATGCTGATTTCAGCAATGGAGATCGTGCAATAATACAAGACCAACTTGAGACGTATGTTCTTCATGTGAGAAGGCACATTGCATTTGCTGCTTGTAAAGATCTTGGTAGTTTGGCTTCAAAGATGGTTGAAACAGGAAAACATAGGGTGTTTCCATTGGTGTACAAACTCATTGAGTTGGCACTCTTATTGTCGGTGTCAACCGCATCAGTTGAAAGAGTTTTCTCAGCGATGAAAATAATCAAGTCTAAGCTGCGCAACAAGATAGCTGATGATTGGTTCAACGACTTGATGGTTTGCTACACCGAGCGGGAGATATTTAAGGCCCTTGATGATGCCACCATTATTCGACGATTTCAAGACATGAAGCGTCGAAAAATGAATTTGCCTCGTAGGCGCAATTAGTGCATTGGATATTTAAAAGACAAGGTACTCAAATTATCTACTGATTGTCGCTTCTATCTTTTTCATATTTAGACTTTTATATGTGTGTTGGATCATATTTTATAGAAACTTTTTTGCTATCATATTTGATGACAAGACAATAGTATATATATATGTTAGTATATAGTTATCTTAGTTAGGCTCGGCGGCTCGCCCAGGCTTCCTAAAACTTCTGGCTCCGCCATTGGTACACAGGAGGTAATCTCACTACTCATAGACAAAAGATTATCACAACCAATTTCATTCACCCCATCCTTTCAACCAAAACACAAACTTGGACCATCCCATCCACTTCTATCCCACCAACCAAACAACAACTCGTACCATCACATTCACCCATCCGAATAAGCAACTTATATCATCTCATCCAGGATCATCTTATCTAAGTTGAATAGAATAATCCCATCCACTCTTAACCCATGAACCAAACACATCCCTAGAGGACAGTTTGGAACTGAAACTGCCTCCAAGCACCGGTATTACCCATTGCAAAGACAGGTGCTAGCTTCTTTTTTCTTCTTCTTCTTCTTCTTCTTCTTCTTCTTCTTCTTCTTTTTTTTTTTGTAGAACCAGTGCACCTTCTTGCTATGACGTTAGCTCATGGGAAAAGATATAGACCCACCTGTAAGTAAAATGGGAGAGGAAGAGAGTATCGTAGAAGAAAAGATGTAATATTTCATTTAGTTACAAGTCTCACCTTCTAGAGAAGAAGATGCTAAATATTATAGAAGAATATTGAATCTAGCATTGGTGTAACGTGATAGGAGTATGATGGATACGTCATCGTCTACGTCGTGGATGGCCTAGGTATCAGTTAAAGGATCTGTATGTGCAGTTTATCCCTTTTTAAACGCGGCGTGTGGGCACCTCCATGGCGCGACGGTGTCCACACGATCCGCTCGGCCGCGAGTCCCAGCTCCAACCGGGCGCGCAGCAAAACTCCCAGCGAGTGCGGAGCGCGGCCGCTTGCGTCCACCGGCACGTCGCGTCGCGTCGCGCACGCAGCAGATTCACGTGAGCCGTGACGATGCTAGTATAAGCTTTTCTCCGCACGACGAGCGAGAGGAGAGCGAAAGAAGCAAGCAAGAAATGGAGAAGCAGCAGGGAGAGGGAGGAGACGCGCGGAGAGACGGCGGCGTCGGCCGCTCGGTGGTGGCGGAGGAGGAGGAGCCGCATGTCGAGCGGCTGCCCGCTGACGTCCTCGCGCACGTCCTCTCCCTCCTCTCCTCCTTCCACGACCTGGCCATGTATGTACAACAGAACGCGCCGCCGGGATGATCGATGTGTATGCATGCCGTTGTTTGTGTGACTTGCTTAATTTGCTCTGGTCGTCGTCAGGGCGGGGGGAGTGAGCCGGAGGTGGCGCCGGGCGGTGGAGAGGTCGCTGGCGGGGCGGCGGCGGCTGAGCTTCGCGGGGCAGAGCACAGGCGACGACTCCACCGCGCGCTTCGTCCGCGCCGCCGTCAACCTCCGCGACCTCGACATGTGAGTAATGATCGGTTGTCTTGCAGCCTTGATCAATCGTGTGCAAGATTCTTAAGGCTAAATTTCCAATCTTTTCTAATTTTGTTTACCCGTTCTTGGAGTTCACGAAGCTGCTGGGGCTGCCAGATCACCGACGAAGGTTTGCTCAAGATTTCCTCCGCGGAGTGCGTCGGGAATCTGACGTCCATATCGCTGTGGGGATTGGCTGGGATCACTGACAAGGGCGTCGTTCATCTGGTATGGATGAAATTTGATGTTGTCTTGTCTCTAAACAAATTTAAGACAATTACCTTTCTTGAACATATGAAGAACAGAAGCAAAATTTGTGGTGTTCGGTGTTGGAAACTTGTTGATCATGTTATGTTTTCTCATCATGTTTCGATACAGCTGTCTTGATGTTTCTTCTCTGCAAACTTGATGGCGTGTCAATTAATGGCCTACTGGCTATTGCTTATAAAAGAAGGATTTGGATTGGAAATTGTAAAGTTGCAGGATGTCGCCATGTATTATTGAGTTGTTGCTTTCAGAATAATTCATTATGCAGGTATAGGAAGTGCACTATGCTTGTTGGAACAATTCATCATTCAGGTCTAAGAGTTGCAGTAATTTTCATTCTGAACACATTTTATTTTAGGGCAACCATATTTTAATTTTTCATTATTTCACTTGTTTATCTGAAAAAAAAACTTTGACAATTTAATCTACACTGCCAAAGACATGTTTACTTTGTTATAATAATGTGCTTTTGTCAAACTTCCCTGCAGGTTTCAAGAGCTCATTCTTTGCAGCACCTGAATATTGGTGGAACATTTATCACAGACGAATCATTGTATGCAGTTGCAAACAGCTGTGCAAATCTGAAGGTATATTTCTCTTTCTAACCTTTAGTGGTTCCTTTTGGAACAGCTCTCATGTAGCAAACTAAACCTGACGAAGTACCATCAAAAGGGTCTAAGAACTGTCCAATCTACATTGTTACTGTATTTCTAAAACATGGAATTTGCATTGTGGCATTCTTTTGGAAGTTTGAAGTGAGATAGTTCATGAAGAAAGGAGACAATGGAACATATCATAAAACTAGGTTTCCTGGAAGTATCATAGAGCAGTGACTCATTTGGCTATGGTTCAGGGTACACCGGCCGGGGCAGTTTGTGCTATTGCTCCTGTTGTTTCTGCATGGTTTTTTACATAGTTGCAGATCATGCCCTGCCTTCAGCAGAAACAGGGGGCTGTTAGCTGTAGTGTTGGAATTGTTGTGCCTGTCATACCTGTTGGGAGATAGGACTGAATATGATCTTCATTTTTCTGGTTCTCAACTTCTCATCCTACATAAATACTTGGTGCTACACTAATTATTTTTATTTAAGCTCAACTCTTTTTTATGAAGATAGGTTCATAAATAAAGTCTTGGGTGGTTATCCATCTGAGCGACTTGTTTCATTGGAAAGTCATGGGTTTGAAAAGTTCCAGCCTCCATATATCGGAGACTGAACATCTTAATTCTTGGAGGAGAAAATGGAAATCTTATATTTGAAGTTTCAGTTAACTATAACAAAGCTAACCAAAGAGGAAACTGCTTAACAACCTTATTCATAGTAATGTCAGGAGCAGCTATTTCTAATTTCAGGATGGTTGTAGGGTCATAGTTTAATTTGAGAACTATGTATGGTCCTGTTTTGAAGCAGTTTGGTACCGTATATTTAGCAATTTTTGTTTCAATGGAACATGAGTTTACCCCTTTCTTCAGAAAAGAAGCTCTATTTACTACAGAGATAACTTTCAAGATAGCCACTAAATTCAAGGCAACTGATGAACTGAACAATTCCAGTTTGTGATTACTTCGACTCATGAGAGATTGGAAATACAAGTCCTAATAACTGGATATTCCTGAATCCAAAACCAACAAAACAGCTGCTATTTACTGCATACACTTGCGGCACAAGTTTTACTATTCTGCACAAATCTACAAACTAGATAATACTCCCAAGAACTATACACTGTCACACAAGGCCAAGTTTTCTAATGCAACGTCGTCATGAACATAGTCAGAAACGTAGAAAAATTGCAAGGTGGTAGTCATCTACACGTTTAGATTAATTCAAGTACAAAAGTACAACTATAGAGAATGCACATGATTTTCAATGCTCACAGTGGACTTTCTTCCTCAGAGCATCATCCTGTGGAGCTGCCGCCATGTGACGGAGGCCGGCCTCGTCGCGCTCGTCAGCAAATGCGGGAAGCTCGAGTGTATCAACGTCGGCGGGATGAGGGTGCCGCCGGAGAGCTTCGTCGGCCTGCTCTCCATCAGCCCCGCCCTGCAGATCAGGTCCATCCAACAGATCCTCATTGCCAATGTGTAGGTCTCGTGAAGGAAGGAAAATGCCCTGCTAATCTGCCATTATTCATTGAATTACTCTTAAAAAAGATTCATGAAAGGGATTTGTGCTGTTTTTAATCCTTATTGTGTGTATATTTTCACTTGTACATGTTACAAAGAATAAAATATACATTTACCACCACAGGTAGTGGTAGGAACTAGGAAGGTTGTGTGATTATCTGCTATGTATATAGTTAAGTTACTCTACAAAATTACCCGGCCTGTTCAAGAAGCTAGATGTTGAATTGTTGTCACTTAACAGTTACAGTGCCATTCATTTTAATAGTGAGATTTGATAATAATTCATTGACCTAGATTGCATGGTAGACTGGGAACAGAGGTCTCAATGTTTTCTTCAGGGAATTCTCTCTCTTTTTTATTCATTACTTGTATGGATTGTTTAGTCTCACTTAGACCTTGTTTCTGTCAAGATACGGAAACCTACCAGATGGAAACGTCTCCCCTACCATTCACCAACTTGTGGGACAAGGCCTAGGGGTAGGAAACGGATAATTCGTTTTATCCGATATTTATATCTGAGAAAATATAAATATGGTAAACAAAATTTGTATTTAAAAATATTTATATTCGTATTCGAGAATATTCATATTTGTATTTGAAAATATTTGTGTTCGTGTCGTATTTGAAAATATTCGTATTCAAGAATATTCATATTCATATTCGAGACTATTCGATTTGTATTCGATCTGTTTTCTATTCCTATTATCAGTAACCGGTCAAAAACCGGTGAAAACCCGACAAAACCTTTAGGACTTTGTTCTTCGAGATTTGTTACAGAAGTTGTAAGAGAATATTCATATTTGACCGAATTAAGTACATATTCGATTCGAATTCATATCCGTTATGACATTTGATTCATATTCGTATTCGAGAATATTTGAATTCATATTCGTTTTAAAAATATGGATTCGTATTTGAAACTATTCGATCGTATCTAATCAGTTTTCATCTCTAACAATGACACGAACCCAACTCTGGTAGTTGCTTGGTCTAACTGTCCCAGAGGAGCCAACTTTGATGGATTGATGCCTGCTCCAAGTGGCTTCGAGTTCTATCTTTCAAAAGCCAGAAGCTGGGATAAACACACCGACTTCTCAATTTTGGCTTTTTTTGGCTTTTTTGCCTTTTCTTTTCCCCCCTCTTATTCCTTTGCCTTGTTCGTTGAGATATAACAATGTTTTCTATTTTTATTATTTTTCTTTAATTGAATGTTCCAAAAAAAGCCAACAACCACTAAAACTCGATTTCAATCAAAAGTCAATAATCACAACCAGATTTCAAAAACTAAAGCCAGTTAGAACAGAGCGCAGGTTTCACGGCATAGACACATCCAGTCTCTAATGGAGATACGGAGCAAACTAGGTTTTTTTTTTGTTGTTGTTGTTTTTGGGTTGGAGCAAACTTCTTAGATCACCTGATCCACCACACAAGAGCATGTCGAATGCTACATGGTGAGGGTGTTTGAAGAAGTAAGTTTTGCCATATTGGAGAGAGAAAAATGTCAATACCCGACTCAATATTTAGCTAAGAGCCTGTGTTAGACCCGATATGGCAATTAGAGATAGGTGAATAATGCCTTTAAATTTAATTATCCCATGCCCATAACATGTAGATTCATCAATGTCTCATGCATCGGCAAGTCTCTTTGTTTTGGTTCCTTAGACCACGCCTCGCTTGCACCGACCGTGCCATTTGATGAACTGTTGCTTGAACCTTTCCTTCAACATCCTTTATCTTCCTTGTACCTTGCTTGAAATCAACCACCCCATTCGACTTCCTTGACCAGCTCATCCACGAGCTTAGTCTCGGTCCACGCCATTGACCATGTTTGCCTCAAAGCTTTCATGCATATCAAAGACAAAAATTATTTTCGAGCATAAGTTCTTCATAACTTAAACCACCTTAGTCCAAGATGCTTCATACACCATGAATGTAATGACATAGAACTCCAAAACTCAACCCATAATCATTTCTCATAAATATCCAAAACCCTCAGATATTTTCAGACAAAACCAGTCTTACCGCCATTGAGCGACTATTAGACCGCTCTAGCCAATCCGATCAAACCCCGATAACAAGGGAGCTGTCAGACCGTAATAACCATTACCGATCTGACCACTCGGCTAACCCCTATCGGACCACCACACATTGGTTGGTCGAACCACTTATATTTTCTCTCACACACACAAGCGAGCACCTCTCTGAAAAAAATCAGCCGCCAACTAAAAACCGATTGCACCACATCGGTAGTCCGATCGCCCCCAAAATAGGGTCACACCAAACCTATGGTAAGACCGCCACCCCCGGTCGGTCAGACTCCCTAGCCTGATAGCAAAACTGAAAACTTACAAACTTTCATAAATTTAAATTTTAACTTGATACAATTGTCAATTATTCAATACAAATGAACTATGGAATTCTCAATATGATTCTACAATCATTGCTTGCCTACGCCAATGTGAGTTTATGAGACAATCTAAGCTATGGGCGGGTTCGTTTTGGCTTATGCATGACTTATGCTCGTATTGTCTATAGTTACTAGCTTTTAAACGGTGTGTTTTTCAAGATGGAGTCAATAGGAAGATTGTAGTATAAAATGTACTGAGTTCAGCTGTACTGGTCAAAATCACATGCAACTATTTTTTTATATATACTACCTCTTACAAACAACCAGAATTTAAATATTTAAGCTATGAGCCTTCGGCCAAAAAAACCCCCACCCAATAATCACCCCTCCGCTCTCAGATTGATGCTTGATGATTAGACATACTCTCTTCTATGAGTTCCTGCCTCGAAGATGCTATTATTATTAAGGCCCAATCTGGAACTCCGAATTTTCACAAAAACATTTTAGGAAAGACCATATCCGGTGAGAATGAACTTACCCTTTTCTTTAAAATTTCTACAAAATTTCTATATTCATGCTTGAAGCAAACAAAGCCAAATCATTTCCAATTACATCAACTATCCAACACGGTAGGTGAGTGTGGATACCACAACATAGAACTCACCGATTGTTGCGCAAATAGAGCCCACTCCAACAAGTAGGGATTCAAAGAGGTAGGCCCAACTTAATCCTTATCGAGCCATATTGGGCACAATTTGGACCTTAAGGATTCTTGATGAATTTCGTAGGAAAAGAAGCATCCACTTTAGACGAAACTTAATGTATGTTCTTTTCAGTTTATGATTTATAGCTTATCATTTTTTGAACAAATAAATAGATAGATTCTCTCTCGCCGTTTCAAAGTACTTTATCGGGATAAACTTTTAGAAGCGGTTTTCAGTTCGTTCGCACAACACTCACACTAAAGTAAAAAACCATAAGCCATAATTATAACATGTAACCCATAATAACAGCACAAAGAACAGACCTTGAATTCTTCACATGAACACCTCAACAAATCCTTAGGTCCTTCGGAGGTAACTTCAAACCTACGGAGTACTTCAGACGGAGAGATTATTTGACTTAGGGTGGGTCTGTCGTCGATCAGACATCTACTCTTGGAATAAATGCCAGCAAGTATCTGCACACAGTTGTCGCTGTCCACGAACCACTGAAGAACAGGGAGCCATCTCTGTCAAAAGATGGAAATCTTCAACCAAAGGAGTAAAACTTCACTATCCACTGTCCACACGTAGAAGAACTCAGTTTCAGATGACAGCAAAAGAAAGAAAAACACCAAGTTTGGTCAAATTCATAAGGCCAAATATATTGATAGGATTCAAGAATTCAGAACAGCTTGGACAATGTCGCCGAATTCCAGCTTATAAACTACAAGCAACAGAGTCCCCAAATTTTAACAGGTTGTACAAGAGAACAAAAGGGAACACTCCGATTTCAAAAAGTATATCATCGTCGATTCATCAGCTGCGGTCGCCATTCGCACACGCAACGCAAACTAACAAACACCGGGTCATCTTATAATATTATTGTCTCGACATTTTTTTACATATGAAACGACGATTTCCAAGAAGAAAAAAAGGAAGCCAAAACGATAATTAATCCTTCTTCAGTTCGCATCTATGGTAGGAGGAGCAGATGACGGCATCATGGCGCGCGCGCGGGCGCGCCGTCGAGCGACCAGCACGGCGGGAGGGACGGCTCACTTGGCGCGGCGGCAGAGGGTGATGCCGTCGCCGACGGGGAGCTGGCAGATTTCGACGCGCTCGTCGGCGGCGAGGGCCTTGTTGAGCTCGAGCACGAAGTCCCGGTAGTAGCGGATGTACTTGCGCATGGGCGCGTCGGCGGGGAGCACGACGGAGCCGTTCCAGAGCGTGTTGTCGTAGCCGACGAGGCCGCCGACCTTGACCAGCTTCATCAGCCGCTCGTGGTAGTTGAGGTAGTTGTCCTTGTCGGCGTCCACGAAGACGAAGTCGAAGGAGCCGTGGTTGCTCTCGTCCTCGAGGAGCTGGTCGAGGACGGGGAGGGCGGGGCCCTCGCGGAAGTCGATCTTGTGGGCGACGCCGGCCTTCTCGATGCAGGGCAAGCCGAGCTCGTAGTTCTCGCGGTTGATGTCCATGGCCAAGATCTGCATATATCGAGGAGTGCCATCGATCATTTCAGCTTGCCAGATCTGGGAATCTGCGGTGCGGGCGGAAGTACTAGCTAGCTGATCGATAGACTTACCGTGCCGTCCTCGGGGATGGCGAGCGCGGTGGCGAGGAGGGAGTAGCCCGTATAGACGCCGATCTCCATGGTCTTCTTGGCGCCGATGAGCTTGAGCAGCATGTTCAGGAACTGGCCCTCGTCCGCCGACGTCGTCATCAGGTTCCTGCAGCCACAAGATCAGGCAAGATCCGACATTAATCTCGGCGATCTCGCAGATCCAGAAGAAGTGGAGGAGGACAGCAACATACCATGGGTGCTTGGCGGTGACCTCGCGGAGCTCCTTCATGCACTCGTGCTCGCGCGGGTACACGCTCGTCTCCAGGATGTACTGGTAGAGCGCGTCGCTCTGGAGCAGGCTCTTGTGGCCGACCTCGGAGTGGCGCGTCTTCTGCTCGCCGCCGCTGCCATTGGTCTGCTCCTTCGTCGCGGTCGTCTCGGCTGTCGCGGTGGCCATTGCCGCAGATCTGAGAGGAAGCGAGGTCTGGGTGTAGCGGTAGCGCGCACTGGCTTTGCCCGCTCGATTATCCTTGCGGAGATGACGAAGCAACGGGCGGTCTATATAACGCCGCACAGTGGATTGATTGGGAGAGGCAGGTGGGCTTGCGCCAGTTGCGCGTAGGAAAGCCAGGTACTTCTCTTCAGGTTAGAATTAGTTTATTTTCGCACTTTCTATGACTAGTTTTTAAGTGATATTTTTTAAAACGGAGTTAATAAAAATATATAGTAAAATATATACTAATTTTAGATATATCAATTAAAATCACATACGACTATTTTTTCATTCTGATTCTCGTAAATAGACAGAATTTAAATATTTAAACTATTAGCTCAAAAAATACACTAACCGGCAAGAGAGAGCGTGGAACAGTCGTGTGCAGCTGCCCGTGGGCCCGACGTGTCAGGGACGCGAGCTGGTCGGTAGAATACAGACAGCTTTGCTCTTTGGGCTGGTGAGCTGGTGTAGTTTATTATTCTTGGCTGCGGCACCTCTGGCTTCGCCGGGTGGTGCACCGTCGGCCGGTAACCACCGCGTCGCGTGGACCGCGTCTATACGTTGCGCGGGTGGCCACGTTGGGTTTGGCGGACGGGGGGTGGGGACCAGGGTTGGTGGGAAAGGGACGAGTGGGGTGGTGGTGGCTTCCCGGGACGGTCGTCGGGTGGGTGAAGAGGGGGGTCGTGGGGCCCACCGTGAAGCCGCGAATTGGTGCCCGCCGCGGGGCCCGCTCACCTACCCTTCTTTCCCGTGCGTGGCATCGATCGTTCGTTCGTTCGTTCGTTCGTTCGTTCGTTGCTGGGTGGAGACACACTCCGCTCTCCCGAACGGAAAAGCGAGTGCGATTAATTAGGGGCACTGCCCTGGAGAGGAAGTGGGTAGGGAGTTTGATGGCTCGTTTCCAACATGCGCACGCTAAGTTTTGCTTAACTGAAATTCGATAAGTTTGACGATCAAATTGGATATTGTGTTGATTTGCTGCCGTAATACGGTAAAACTCCCTTTTTTTTCGTTGTCTTTCTGGTCCATTTTCCTATTAAGACCTTGTTCTAAACAGATTTTATTTTTTTCAGAAGTCAGTTTATGAACGGAGTGACTTTTAAAGTTAGTTTTTATAAGGCGAGCTTCTTAATGTGAGTGTTTCTTGCCTCTCAATTTCTTTCACAATTAATCAAAAGTCGAAAGATACAACTAAAAACCAAAATTCACATCATTTTTAAGCAAGACCAAAAACCTGGACAATTCGTGAACAACCAATTTAGTAACACATAGATCCGTAGAGGTTGTTGGTATGTCGCATGAGGTGGCGTTTGCTCCGTTATGGTGTTTGCCTAGCTCAGGTACCTGGATATGCGATGTTATATTAAGGATGAGGAGAAACATGATCGTGCCATGCAAAAGGACCAGCTTCGTTTGGACCAAGAAAAATATCTTCTGGATCGGGATCCAAATTCACCAACCTGACACGGCAGCTATCCCTCTGGAACAGCCCAGCTACGCCCCTGCTCTGGAGTCTAGTAAGCGTAACGTTGACTGCAAATCTGCTAAATGTGCGTCCCTTGCCAAAAAGAAAAAAAGAGTTTACTTAAAATATGAATATGAGTTAGTCATCACACGTATGTTCTTCCTTCTCTCTATAGCCATCCGATTTTATCCATCACGCGCCCCTCTCCTCTTCTCTCTCACGATTGAACCGCCGCTCCCCTCCACTTCCAACTTCAAGTACATCGTCCCACCCCTCCTCACCTCCACCTCCACTATGTCACTTCGACCCCTCCCTTCCTTCCTCTGGTGGTCTCCCTCTCCACCGCGACCTCCCCGACTCCCCCTCCTTTTCCTCCACCTAGCTACCACCTCTTCCCCCTCTCGCTTTCCCTATCTTCCTCTCTCTCCGACCAAGCGGCTTCACCGCTCGATCTGACATCTCCGGTAGCTTCCCCTATCATCGATGGCCTCCCTGCCTCCCCCTTAGCCTCCTCCTTCCCTCTCACACCATCGCCACCCCCTTCCTCTTTCTCGCTTGCACTCGCTCTCAGTCCCGGGCCGCCACACCCAGATCTATCACCTTCGGCAGCTTTCCGAATTGTTAGTGGCTTCCTTGTCTCTCTCTCTGACTCCTCCACCTCACCTCTACTTCTTCCCTCTCCCGAGCACCACCGGCCCTATCCCTGCTAGATCCGGTGGCCTCTGTCACCGCTAGCCCTTTCCTCGACTCCGATAGCTTCGCCACCATCGTCAACATGACAACGATGAGCGCCGATGCTGAACTCCTTTGGTCCCTCCCAATCCTCTCCCTGTTAGCCATGCTCGACCTCATCGACCGCCGGGGCTATGTAGGGAGTCATCGCCGCCTCCATACGGCGCTGTCCTGAGGACCTTGCAATCGTGTCGACACCATTCTCCCCAAGTCGGCCATCGTGCCCTTGAAGATGGCCTTTCCTTCCCCTACCCCGCAAGCTAAGTACTATTTTCCCTCTCTTCCCTCTTACTACTACTGGTGATCCTACCCCCCAACTTCAGTTATGACGCGGCGAAGAGGGAGAATTGGGCGATGCGAGGTGCCATGTATGCGAGCGTCGATTCAACCCCTGCCCCCTTCCCCACACTTACATGGATGACAATGTCGCCGCCTCCCCGTCATCCTCGTCTTACGTGTCATGCTTCCCCTCCCTGATCCTCGACACCGCCATGCCATTCAACCACGTGGCACCGCCTTTTCCTCCTTCCTCGTGCTACCGTCTCCCTTTGTCCATGCCGCCATCACAAGTCAAGGAGAGGACAATGGCTGTGGCATCACCGTCAGAGAGCACGACAGCGGTGAGAAAGAGCAGTGGCGCTCTGCAGGCTCCACCGCGGCGTCACCTAGATGCAAGCACTAGTGGTGCCACGTAGAAGCCTTCCTGGTTCACTCCTAAGAGGTACTACTAACCCAAAGCATAGCGCGATTGATTGGCACATCCTCGATGTGGTAGGTTTGAATTGTTTGGTTGCACGGGGTTTATGCGTAGCTCTCGACAATGTTGATCTCAAATTGGGGTGATTTGGTTGTTTCATTTGAAGAATCTAGCTTCTCACGATCTTCAGTTAGGCACGCTTGGGAAGCAACTACGAGCTATTGAGTTGCTTCCAAGGATTGGTTCGAATTGTGTTTGTATTTTGAGCTTTTTATGATGCCAGCTTTGGCTACTTGATAACAAATCGTTCGGCATATGTGTTACGAGGTTCCATTACTTAAATAAAAATTTGATTGTCAGTCTCTGGTTGTTCTCTATAATGGTGACTTCAATCTAAACAATTTTGAAGATGGTGTATTGTCCTTAGCATTTACGGTGTAATACCTGTGAGGAGGGAGCTGGGCTAACCTCAACCTAGCCCAACCCATGCTGAGCCACCCTCGTAAGGAGGTAGTCAGGGGAGGTCACCCTTATCCTCTCCTCCCGTTTGCCGAACTCACCCCCCCCCCCCCGGAGCCACATACACCACGACGCTGCCTCTCCTCTTGTTGTCGCCCACGTCGCCTCTCCTCTTGCTGCTGCCAACGCCGCCTCTCCCCACGTTGTTGCTGTCGACACTGCCATCCCCCGCTGGATGTCATTGTTGCCCAGCCCCTGCGTGTTGCCCCGTTGTCGTCCCAGCCGCTAGCACCATCGCCTCTACCCCTCTACATCACCGTTGCTGCCGGAGTCCGCCTGCCATCACCCTATCTTCATGTGCACTGGCCTGCCACTACCTATGCCCTAGCATCCAGCATCGCCATGCCCGCCTGTGCTGTCCACCCGTCGGTCAAGAAGAGTATATAGGAGGGGAGGAGCCGACCAGCTGAGAGAAGAGAAGGATAGGGAAGGAGCCACCTGACTGAGACGAAAGAAGGGAGGAAGGAGCTTGCCGAGTGAAGGAAGGAAGAAGAAGGAGAGCCAACCGAGAGAAAGAAGAAGGCGAAGAAAAGGAAGGAGAAGTGCCGACTGTGAGGGAAGAAAGAAGAGAAGAGAAGGAAGAAAAGAAAAGAAGAGGGGAGGATAGAAGAAAAAAGAGAAAAAAAGAAGGGGGAAGACTAATCCAGCGTCTGATCCGCCAGATCCGCCCAAGACAAGGAAGAAGGAGCCCTAATTCAATTATTCGAAGCTAGGGTAACACCTCAATTCCTTCTCCTTGCTTGGTTATTGAATTATATAGAGGTTGAATTGTCAAATAGCGAGATAGAGGTATACAATTATTAGAACATGACTAGTAGATGGAATTCATGTGCAGTGCAGTGGTGTTGTGGCCGTGTGTGCATAGAGCTAGTGAAATGTGTTGGCCATGTGGTGTTGTGTCGGTACATGTGTAACCGATTAATGTTCAGTGAATTATTAGTAAGTTGATAAATAGTAGTGGGTACTATGGCTGAGTGCATGAGGACCATGAGGTGAGTGAATGACTAGTATGGAGTAAGTAGTACAGATTAATTAGTGCAAAACAATTAACATATGTAATTGCTAAAAGCTCTATGGAAATGCTAAAGCACCGCTTCTGGCATATGGGTTTGGGAGTTACGCCTCTGAGACGGCTACAACCCGATATGAGACAGCATGACCATCAGGATGAAATCGGAGTTTTAGATGGTGTAATATTTAAATTATGGTAACCAAGAATATATGAGTAGAGTTATGCAGATTACCAAACCCAGAATATTTGCTATGTTAGGTTTCAGGTTTGAAAGACACAGTCATTCTAGCACTTGGAACAGCGGGACGATGTCTAGTGAAAGAGTGTGGTATGTGTTGGTTTTGCGTGTATGAACGGCGCCGTTCATGTGTGTGCATGTATTTCTATGATTTGTTAAGGTGGGTTGATGCTTGTTCCAGTGAAGGTTCGAGTTTGGCGCCATCCACACATCGTCCACAAGGTTGAATAGGCACATGCGTGGTAAAATGGTAAATTTAGGTAGTGATTACTATGAATTAGATTTTAATGCACTAGCTACCATGCTATCGTGAGTTGATTATTTCTGTTTGCATATTGACATAAAGATGAATGATAGATGGTGATACATGACATGGATAACGAATGCTGTTGTGTTGGCGAATAATGGTTATTGCAGTATGATGTGTTGATATGCTTAAATGAGAAAAGTTGCATTGCACGCATTCATATCATGTGAATAGATGGCCTTTGTGGCACATATGGCCTACTTTGTGTGGACGCTCCACCAGAGTGGAGGAAGGCCTACTTCGGTAGGTACTCCACGGGAGTAGAGGTTGAGGCTTCTGTATGAAAAAAGATAGGCTATTGAGGTCCCCACATGAAAGAGGGTGGGCTTTGGTGAGCATCGATGGATGCTCACTCCGTTATACCGGTATAATTTAAAGAGATGAAAGAGATGTGCATGTGCATATGTATTTGCATTATGTCAAAGACAAGGTGCAAATGCACAAAGAAGGGTTGTTGAAAAATGAAAGAGGTTAAATGAAGATGAGTGGTTAAAGAGTCTATATTGGATAATGAATGTTACGTGTATCTATTGTTTACTATTTTACTTTGTACTTGCTGAGTCTTAAACTCACGCTTGTGTTATTGATTTTTTTAGGTGAACATAATTGACAGCATGTGTAACATCCTGAAAAATTCAAATTTGAAAATATAAAGTTTTTAAATTAATTTACAATATGTTCTGTTGAAATTTGGATTTTATGGTAATTTTCTAAATTTTGGCAGAGGATCCAAAAATTTAAGAAAGCCTTGAAAAATAAAATTAATATTAATAATGCCAAAAATGGAAATATGTCATTACAGATCATGAAATTCAAAATACCAACGTCTTGAATTCAAGTTCAGGACAATAAAATATTAAAATATACCCATTAAAATCCAAGGTGGGATATTCAGAATTTATACGTATATATATATACACACACACAATTCATAGCAAAATAATGTCAAAATCGAAATCCGAGGGCAAACTGAATAAAATAGAAAATAGAGAAATAATAGATTTTGTAGCTAGATATTTGAACCAAGATTTGAACTAAATGCTCAAAGATTGAAATCAGTAATTTCAAAAAGGAAAAAGGAAATGTAAAATCCAAAAGCATTCAAATTTGCAAAGCCTTTTTCCTCTCTTTCTTGTACTCTTTTCTCCCTATTACACGTGGGCCCCACTCCCTAATCCTCTCTCTCCCTCTCTTTTCTCTCTACCCTGCCAGTGGGCCCGGCCCCTGTTTTCCCTACCGACCGCACGGTCAGGACCCCCCGCGTGGAGCGCCTCCTTCTCCCTTTCTTTTCTCCTCCTCCCTTCTTCCATGGCAGAGCAGCCTCCACGTCGCCTCTCCCGGTTGCTCTCTGCTCTGCGTCGCCTCGAGCCCCCCGCTTCCTACTGCAACAACGCGCCCTACCCTGCAGCGGCATCACGTCCCCATCGCCCGGTGCTGTCGCGTCACCTCACTCCGTCGCTTCCGCCGCGCTGAGCCCCGCGCCTCGTACACCCGACTAACCGCGCCCTCGTCGCTGAGTCTCCACCCCCTCCACGGCACAAATAGGCCCCGACTCCCCCTTGCTCCCCCACGCTATCTTCTTTCCTCCCCTGCCTCCCCTTCCCTTCAACCCGTGAACCGCCGTGCCGCCTCCTCGCCATTTCGGCCACCCGTTGAAGCTCCGGCCGGGATGATCGCGTCACAGTGTGCGCCCACTCCCCATCCGTCGTTCCCCCAAACCAATTTGATTTTCGTGCACCGTGCTCACCGATGCGGCTTCTTCCCCGTCGCCGGCCGAAACCGCCGCCATCGCCCCCGTTTCCTGCCCGTCGCCTCCCGGCTCGATTCCCTTCACCAGGAGCATCTCCAAGTCGCCGCCAAGCCTCCCCGAGCACCGCCTTACTCTCCCCCTCACCGTAGCGAGCCGGTCACAGTGACCTCCCCCACACCGCCGCCGTGCACATCGCCGGCCCGCCTCGGCTGTAGGGACCCAGATATTAACATCCGGATTCCTCTGTGATTACTGCACTATTCCCTGGATCAGTAGATAGTGCTCACAGTTACAGTAATGAATATCATAATACATATCATGCGGAAGCGTAAAATTTAATAGTAGACTTACTCATGGGCCGATTAGGCCGAAATCATTAAATTGCAGCAGCGGAAGAACGAAGCACACAGATGGGACCTTCAGGACATGCCCACAGGCAGCCAACTGGAGGTTCGCGACCTAGCCCTTGACGTCTTCATCTTCTCGGCCAGCTTGCCCAATCTTGTTGCTGAAGCGAGGTGATTTGACTCCTGATTCTAAATTTTGTCACAAAAGCGAGCATGAGCACTCCGACCCCGTGCTCCGCGAGCCAATACACAGAATGCAAATAAATAGTATGCATAGCTTAACAAAGGAGAGGCTCGGGCTATTTTTATTTTGCGTAGAGTGCTTTTGAATACAATTAATTAAAAAGCCCTATGACTTAGCAATTTTGGAACAAATCATAATGTACAAGGAAATGCATTATTAATATCGATTCAGATTCCATTCACCGTTACATGGCATCTGCACCATATAGCAATTTCTTCAGCGTTATAGCCGCTTAACTTACCACTGGGACGACACCCAGGACAATTCCAAACCAGGGCAGTCCTTCGCCCTTCACTTTTCCATTCCCACCCACAAAACATTTTTAAATAGAACTATATCTGGTTAAGTTCCCATGTCCGCCCTTGACCGTGGGCACGGCTATTCGAATAGTTTTGACTCTGCAGAGTTTGTACACTTTCACCACAAGAGACAATCAACTCGTTGCCCCACACGATTCCTTAGACGTGTGGTTGAGCAGACCATCACAGTGACTTTTCAAAGTATCTAGTCCCTTTACTCATCCCACTATATGGGCTTCTCCCATTTGCGATGGGTCCCATCTAATTGCACGGGATGTTTCTCACTGCTACTAGCGTACGGGCTCCCCTCCCCTCTGCGCTAGTACGACTGAGAAACTTCACCCTACCTGGTGTCCCTTCAGGCCCCCTTGCCATAGCATAACCCCATCACTCCACTACCAGTGAGATGAGTCCGGGATTTCGATAAGTCTACTTAGCCAAGTTGTACTTTACAGACTTGTGGTTGTACTGTTTTACATGGGTGGTCATGACAAGATTCAGTCCTTATTGGTATCTGGGCGGTCTACCACTAACCCACTTTGTGCATCCACTGCACCACACTCATACCCTCGAATCAATCCGCCCAGATATTTAAGCAAGTTGGGATTTTTGGGAGCATAAAATAATCATGCCAAAATATACCAGTCATTCCCACCATGACTGCCCAACAAATTTTTCTCAGGATTAAAAAGTGATGCTTGGGCGCTTTCGCGCCCATGAGTATCTAAATAATACTACGCATGGCATATAATTACGGACTTATTTTTGAAAGGTTACTATTATAATTTGTGCTAGGGCGACAATGTTCACATATTCAAGTATTCCAAAGGAGGCGTAATATTAATCAAGCAAACCATGGGCATATAACTAAAATCTTAAATTAACATGTATTTGCATATAACATAACAGCATGCAATTTGATAATTTAAACAAAAGTAATTTGCAGAAAACGTAGGTTCAACATGATCAAAGTATTGACTCGCCTGGCGCGGTTTTATCGCGGTCTTGAGCTCACGCAATTCTTCCTTCTGAGCTTCTGGTCTCTATCTTCACTTCGAGCTTAATCTCGCCGTGTCCACTGAATCTTTGCGACTCCCAATTTCTAATTATGCGACAAGCGACTGAATCCAAACAAAAGCAAATAACTCAAAAGATCCAAATAAATCCGAATAAATTCAATTTAGTTTATTATGAGTTAATGGGTGATTTGGGTTGTTTGGGGTAAGGTCGACGGTGGAATGCAATGACTTGATCTTGTTATTAATAATCGCTTTCATTATTGCTTTAGACCTATGAATTGGGGTGCAAGTCTAGCTGGGTATCATTTTGTCGAGCGTTGATTTTTAGGGCATGTGATATACATATATAGGTAATATTTGCAAGTTTTAGCTTATCAAGTTAATCTTATAGTCTATGTTTTTTTTTAACATTAGGTGATATGATATTTTATGTACCTCCCTTTTGTCGCTAGACTATGTTTAATTTGAATTAGGGCTTAATTATTCGGGTTCTAGCTTGCTATATATGCAATCAGGCTCAATATTACTATGCACTAAAGCTAGTGTTAACATTTGGTTAATGGCACTATTTTTATCCTACTTATACTTTAGCTACTATTAGGCTTAGTCTCATCTCAAATCTTAGTCTACATCTAGCTATCTTAGCAAGGCTTGGTTTGTATAATTTTATGTGACCTTAATTACCCATGTTAGTGGTTACATGTTGAATTTAGAATATTTAAGTTTGTGAGATTATTTTGAATCTTGACGACCTAGGGCTATTATATTAAAATATGTCATCAGGGTTTGTTTAATGGTGGCATGACAAATATTGGGCACATATGTTTACATGTTGATTAAGGGCCAGCTTTATTAAGTATATATATTTATCCAAAGGCTACTTCTCCTAATTAATGCCTTAATATGTGACTAGATTTGCAATGTAAACATTAAAGTTACACTAATTATCTGTCATGACATCTACTCCGAATTTAAATCATACATAAACTCTCTCAAGCCTTATTTAAATTTTATTAGCTTCCCTAATTCTTGTTTCTAAGTTTTTCCTTTAGTTCAGGAGTAGATTTAAAAATGTATGCTTTAGGCTTACTAATCATACAGACACGATATTGACTAATCCATGATTAAATATTTATTAACTTCATGTATATCCTAATAAATTTTGTGCCTTCCATGGATATATTAGAATTTTTATTCACCTTGGGTTTTAAGCTAAACCATACGCTATTCATATCTTTAACTAGTAATTAAACCTCCATTGATTACTTAAACTATTTTAGATATTCATTTAGCCATTTTAATTTACATTCCAACATTCATTCTATTTACTTGCTACAGATTTGAACAGAGGTATTTAGTATATATGCTCATATGTGCACACATGGATATGTGTATATATATGTATATATACACAACGTTTCATGGCCCAAGCTAGCTGTTCATGCTAAAGTATTTAGTATTCACCCCTAACAACTCTTGTATTCCTCATCAATTAATTTATCAAATTTTCTATGGAATTTTCCCTTTACTGCTTCTACTCCTACTCGGCAAAAATATTAGCTAAAACCTAATCTAAACATCACAGAGGGAATCGAACTCAGGCGCGTGGGACGGGAGCAGGCAGCGCTAGCCACCAGGCCCCTGGGTCTTACTTGACTGGGATGAGGCGGAAGACTATTTGAGTTGAGGTAGAAACCGGAGCAGAGGGGAAACTCGGTGGCGACGGCGCCGGCGGCGAGGGACGACCGGAATGGAGTCGGGGGCGGCCAAAATGGAACCACGAGGTCTCGAGGAAGCCGTCGGTGGGGCCGGCAGCGGGCGGAAGGCGCCGGAGTAGGGCCGGCGGCGTGCGGTGGCGGCGGCCCAGGGAGGAGTTCGACGCCGGCGAGCTACAGTGCCGGAGAGGCTCGGCCGAACGCTTGGTTGACTTCACGACATCACGGAGAGAATGTAGGTGATAGGAATCAAGAAATGGTGGGGCGGTGAAGGAGATGGCTCGGCGGCCGGACTTGGGGAAGAGGGGGGGATTCTGGTGAGGATAGGAGAAGGGAGGCCGATAGCTCTGGAGAGGAGTGAAAGGGGAGTGCGGGGAAGGGATTTGTGGGCTTGGCTGCCTTTGTATCTGCACGGTTGGAGCTAACACCGGGAGGCTCGCCCGCCCCGTCCTGTCGGCAACCGGCGGAGCAGCAGAGGTGCAGAGCAGGGGCATGATGGCAAGGGCGACGCGCGTGGTGTGGCAGAGAGGTCGAGCTGCGCGCGCACGAGGGGATGGCTCGGCAGAGCGGGAGGAAAAAGAGAGGAGCGGGCAGCAGCGCGGGGGAAGAAAAAGAGGGTGGTGCAGGGCCTTGGCGCGGCTGGACCAATGGATGGAGGTAACGTCGTCCATCGTTTCCGAGGCGGGGCGGAGGAAAGGAGGCGCGACGGGAAGAGGCGACGTGGAGCTAGCTTGGCCGCGCAGCGAAGGAAGAGAAGGGTGGAGGGAAGAAGAAAAACAGCGCTGAGGGGGGGAGGCGCTCGGGTAAGGAACGAGGGAGAGGAGGTGGGCTGCGCGGCGCCAAGGGAAAAAGAGGTGGGGGTTGGGCTGGGCCGAATCGGCCTGGTCTGGCTCCCTCACATTTTTTTTTTGTTTTCTTATTACTATTATTAACACTTGTACATGGATGTATACACATACACTTAGGGATGTATTTGGTGGTAAATATACATTTTTTTCTCTCTTTCCTGGTTTATTTGTTGGGTACATTTATGAATATATGTATATATACATATACATATATATGTTCATACAGGTTGACCTTCCTAATTGCTTGCTCCTAGCTATTCATATCCTTATCTTTGTAGATGACATTTTATGCTTAATTAAAATCCTATCCTTATATTTTATGGATCATCTTTTCAGATTCTTAATTTAGATTTTTAAATCTTTACTATTCAAACACATATGTTTCTCTTTGGATCCTTTTAACTCCTAAACCCTTTTACCAAATTTTAGGAAAATACCATAAAATCCAAATTCCAATAGAATATACTGCAAAAATAATTCGAGAAACTCATATTTTAAATTTAAAATTTTTCAGGATGTTACATCGGCTCCCCTCCGGCCATGCCCGCCACCTAGGTGAGTTCCACTGGCCCTTCTCCCGCTCATGCGCGCGCCGCCCCTTTCCCTCTCCTCCCCGGCCGCCGGCGCCCCACTCCACCTCCGCCGGCCGCTTCAAGCAACCGCCTACCTACCTCGCCGTCGTTCCGGCCACCGTGCTGCCACCCCGAGCTGCCTCCTGCTCCGGGCAATCCGTTTTATTGGTTGCGCTAGCTCACAGGCCGCCGCTCGTTGACGGCAAGGATGCTCGCCGCTCGGCCCGGCATCCTCTGTTTTGACCCCCACCACCCACTGCTCTTCTACTTTCCTGCGCATTCTCAGTCAGCCCAGGCCGCCGGCCCACTTGGCTAACAGAGAATCGCTAAGAGCTTGCAACCCCAGGTCCCCAGTTCGAATCCAGACAGCCGCACCATTTACACCCATTTTTTTATTTCGTTTTTATGATCCATGTTAATTCAGCAAAATTAAGGGGAAATTTGGAAATAATTTAGAGGAGCAAATAAAATTTAGTTAGGATATAAATGAGATTTTTTTGAAGGTTTAAATTTGGATTAGTTCATATATGGTTAAATAACCAAATTTAATGCAGATTGCCCTTCATCAAAATTTAGATATAGGCTCAATGGTTAACCTGCCACCATTAAATAAATCCTAATGGTAAATTTAACCAAATAACAATATTAAAAGTATGACCCTGTATGATGAACTTTGCCTAGGTAAATAAATAATAATAACAACAATAACACTATAATAGTAACTAAAATATACATAAAATATCTACAATATCTAGCCCGAAGGGCATTTTTAACTAAAATCATGTTGGTGTGTCTATTGAAATCCCCAGGTCATTTGAAATGAAAATAATCTCACCACTTGGCATATTAATGAGCAAGGTAATATTAGCACAACCTAAAATCATACATCCCGAATTGCTAAAAATATAAACTATAAGATTAATTCAATAAACTAGAAATCATGTACATCGTACATATAACCCATACTCTAACTCTTAATAGCTAACACTAGACAAGACAATACCCTACACTCCAACTACAGTCTTACATCTACCCATAGGTACAACTTGGCTCATGAAACTTCCTTAATAAATATAAAAATAATAAAAAGAAGTTATTAAATAAAATAGGGTAAGTCATAGTATTCAATGGCCAGCTCAACCTAGTCCTCCCCAAATCTAAAGTAAAATAATCTCATCAATATTTCTGTGTTATAAACCCTCCTTCATTGAATGTCTTTCTACCAATCATCGTTTCATTCCAACTAGTTCGACCCCGACAATACTCCGCATCCAATCAGCCTTGCCTCAAATCGCCTATTTTATCATAATAAAAGTTATCCAGTTCAATTGGATTTATTTGGATCTTTTGAGTTATTTGTATTCATTTGGATTCAGTTATTTAGCGCGTAATTAGAAATTGGAGCCCTGAAGATTCATTGGAGCAAGTGAGACCAAGATCTAGACAAAGACGAAGACCAAGACTCAAGCCATCAAATAAGAAAGCTTTTGAGTGAGCTCAAGACCGCGGTAACCCGCGTAAGGCGAGTCAATACTTTGATCATGTTGAACCTACATTTTCTGCAAATTACTTTGTTTTAAATTATCAAATTGCATGCTGTTATTTTATATGCAAATGCATGTTTAATTTAATATTCTAGTTATGTGCCCCTTTGTTTACCTTGAATAATATTACTCCTCCTTTGGAATATTTGAATGTGTGAACCTTGTCGCCCTAGCAAAATTATAATAGTAACATTTCAAAAATAAATCCCTAATTATATGCTATGCTTAGTACTGCATAGATACTTTGGGGGCGCTGAAATGCCCCAAGCATCATTGTCATTTTTTAATCACGAGGAATTGGTTTGGGAAGTCATGGTGGTAATCACTGGTACATTTGATATGATTATTTTATACTCCCAAAATCCTCAACTTGCTTAAATATCTGGGCGGATTGGTTCGAGGGTGTGAGTGTGGTGCAGTGGATGCACAAAGTGGGTTAGTGGTAGACCGCCCAGATACCACTAAGGACCGAATCTTGTCATGACCTCCTGTGTAAAACCGTACAACCACAAGTCTGTAAAATACAACTTGGCTAAGTAAATTTATCGAAACCCCGGAGTCATCTCACCGGTAGTGGATAGAAGTGTTATGCTATGGCAAGGGGGTTTGAAGGGACACCGGTGGAGGGTGAAGTTCGCCCAGCTGTTCTAGACGTTGCGGGGAGTTGAGAAGCCCGGCTGCGTTAGTAACTGTGGGGAACATCCCGCGCATAGATGGGACCCACCGCAAGTGGGAGAAGCCCATAAAGTGAGATGACAGAAGGGATTAGATACTTTGAAAAGTCACTGTGATGGTCTGCTCAACCACACTTCTAAGGAATCGTGTGGGGCAATGAGTTGATTGTCTCTTGTGGTGAAAGTGTACAAACTCTACAGAGTCTAAAACTATTCGAATAGCCGTGCCCACGGTCATGGGCGGACATGGGAACTTAACCAGATATAGTTCTATTGCAAAAACTTTGTGGGTGGGAATGGAACAGTGGAAGGGCAGTGGGAAGCCCTGATTTGAATTGTCCTGGGTGTCGTCCCAGTGGTAATGTAAGCGGTTATAACGCTGAAATGTTAGCATATGGTGCGGATGCCATGAAACGGTGGATGGAATCTGGATCGCTATTATTATTGCATATTCTTGAACATTATGCTTTTGTTCAAAACTGCTAGGTCTCATGAAATTTCTATGTATTATATTTTAAATAATGGTAACATTTCTCACAAATAAAATATCAGGGAGAATAAATAGGGTCGTAAGAAAGGAAGATGGTTGTTTATGGCAATCACATAAAGGAGTTGGTGGATTCATGATTGATCATAGGAGGGTTAATGATAGTGTGGAGTCTAGGAGAAATAAATAGTTGGAGCCAAATGGATTTATAGACTAGATAGATGAATTATATGATTTTTGGAGTATTAGGAAATGCGAAGGTAATGGTTGGATTATAACACGGATATTTGATATAAATTCTTGGGAGATGTTGACAATATTGGGATTAATAGGATTTGAACAATTTCTAGATGGATGAATTGATCTCGGAAATTTGGAGGTATGAAAATAACTATAGGAGATTAAACTTGATCAGTGATATTTTTGATGGATATATATATTAGTGAATCATAGATCTGATCAATGATATTCTTGGTGGATATATATATATATTAGAGAATCATAGATCTAATCAATGATATCCTTGGTGGATATTTAATAGAGAATCCTAGATCTGAGCAATGTTACTCCTGGTGGATGTATACTAGCGATTCGTAGATTTGATTAATGTATTTGGTGGAGGTACAATAGTGAAGTAGTGAGAGATGGATAATGGATAATAAGGTTGATAATTGGAAGAGCAATTTATGGTTGTGGATCAATAACAAAAAGGATTGGATTGTTAGGGATTAGAATACAAAAGAGATCGGTGGATTAGTTAAATGATGTTACTCGCTGTTTGGAGTCTTAGACATCAGTCAATAATTAAAGTGTATTCGGTGAATTAAGTCAATTATGGCAATTGTTGAGTGGAGTTTAGGTAGCAACCATAATACTAAAATTAAATCATGATAATGCTACCAAAAGCGATTTTTGGCAACTAAAATAACCCGAGCCTCTCCTTTGTTAAGCCATGCATACTATTTATTTGCATTCTGTGTATTGGCTCGCGGAGCACGGGGTTGGAGTGCTCACACTCGCTTTTGCGACAAAATTCAGAATCAGGAAATCAAATCACTGCGCCTCAGCAACAAGATGGGACAAACTGGTAGAGAAGATGAAGATGTCAAGGGCTAGGTCGCGAACCTCCAGTTGGCTGCCTGTGGGCACGTCCTGAAGGTCCCACCTGTGTGCTTCGTTCTTCCGCTGCTGCAATTTAATGAGTTCGGCCTCATCGGCCCATGAGTAAGTTTACTATTATATTTACGCTTCCGCATGATATGTATTTTGATGTCCATAACTGTAACTGTGTGCACTATCTACTGATCCAGGGAATAGTGCAGCTAAACACAGTAGAATCCGGATTATAAAATCTGGGCTCCTACAGTATGTATAGAATTGGGATAGACCTTTTGCACCGTACTTATTAACAGCTTAACTACCCACTTAGCGAATATATTTAAACTATTGTTAAGTTGCTTTAGTTAACCCTTGGTTTGAGTTTGCTTTGGGGAATGTTGTAGGTATACTAGGACGCGGTCACTCCCCTTTTGCTTAAAATAGAGAACGAGATTTTTCTGTCAGTGCTAATTCCATATGTAGGCCTTATGTGGTTTGCCAGCTTTGCTTATGTGATGTTTATCTATGATATGGAATTAGTTGTCTTATTGCAATTATTATATATTTGTTGATTGTTACCTGTTTGTAGTCGTGTAAGCAGGAGAGATATTGCTGAAATTTTTAATAGCAGCGCCGATTTGAGATGATAATTGTGTAGTAGTAGCATTCCAGGCTCAGAGATTGGGCCGCGGTGTTACATATGGTTGTGTTGTTAATGGCTTCGCCGATATTTGCATCATTGGCAAAAAATATATATATTTAGTTTTCTGTTTTATTTTATTATTATTTCAATATTGCTCATTCCAGTAGAAAAAAAACTGCAGGTGGACAAACACTCTTCAAATAACAATACATAGTGCAGATTAACAATCTGAAATGTTTTATGGTGTGATGGAGGCTAACACACGTTTCAATACTTTAAAGCCTTTTAGGGTGCTATTTTTTTGTCACATGACAGATTGTCTCTCCATACAGGCACAATCCTTTCAGGCTTATTGGTGTTGGATTGTTAGTCTGGACTATTGCAACAGCCGGTTGTGGGCGCTCATTTGATTTCTAGTCAATTACTATATGTCACATGTAAGTGTTTTATCATTGCGAGTGATCTGTTGATGTTTTATATCTATGTTATTTTTTTTTAAAAAAATGTCGTTCTTCTAATCACACGATAGTCGGCTCTGCCATGTTCATAAGTAGTAGCCAGTTGTACTTTCTTTTGCGTACTACTATTTAATTTTGTTGAATCGTAAAAAAAATGGAGCATGCATATTTTATACTAGGGAAAGTTCGATTCTGTATGTAGTCGACGTCTCGTGTAAATGTTACTTTGATCACAATATAGCCTTGTATCCAGGAACAGGGGCATACAAAAGGTAAAAGTAAGATCTCTAGACAGTGTCGTATTAACTATTGTTAGCACAATTCTAGACAGTGTAATTGAAGTAAGATCTCTTACCTTATTAACTCCCATACTGGCTTTGTTACACATCAACCACTTAAAATTAATTGATCTAAAGCTTCACCTACTAGGTAGGTGATACAAAATTAGTTCTGTAAGATGGTAGCAAATAGGCTGGCTTAGATCTTACTTGTTAAGCTGACTTGTTATCTCATCCAACGATTAGGTGGTGCTCATTTGGGCTTTTTTTGTGTGGCTTGTGGCTGAAAAGCACTGTAGCTAACAGAGACTTATTTAGCATAATTAAATTTAAAAAAATTAAAAAATATGTTAGCCCATTACATATAATACAAACAAATACGGGAAAAAAGAACTGGCAAAAAAGCTCAACAAAAAACCAAAAGTTCAGAAAAAGACGAAATTTATGCTATAGCAAAGTATATAAAAGGAGCTCAAGTATGTATGTGTGTGTATATGAGCACATGAAGCACGACATTATTTTTTTATAAATTATAAGTTTCCGTTATAACGCATCAGCATCAAACTAATCTCTCTTTTGAGTCTTGACCCAATGGTACAAAGAACAGCATGAGGACGGGCAGTTGCTGGTATACTTACTATTATAAAAGAATGAGTTGGCGGTTGTACGTCCCTTCTCCTCTAACCGCTCTATTTTCAACTTCTCATCAATCTCCACTTATTAACTGATCAGAGTAGCCATCTTCTAAAGTATAATTATCTATATATCCAATAAATTTTATTGTAACGCACGAACATTGACTAGCAGAGAAAAATCGTGGCCAGCCGGGCACGACAACGGCGCTGCGGTGTACCAAATAGTAGCGCGTACGCCAGGCCAAACCGCCAAAGAGCTGGATGCGGCCGTGCCTCGAGAGGGAGAGCGGCCGGGTGCGTTTTGGTCGCATCAATGCAGCCGCGCGCGCGCTGCGACGTGCGACCGTGCGAGGGCGACGGACGTCCAACGAGCGGGAAGGGCTGCGAGCCGTGCGGGCGAATGAAGCAGCGACGACTACCCACGAAGCCGCGGCGCGTGGAGAGGCCCGGCTTGCCGATCGACCGCGTGTGGCGACGAGGCTGTGCCACGCGCCCTCACGGACGACCGCTGCTCATAGGGCGGTGGCACCGCGGCGCCGGCGAGTGGTAGTTAGCGCAGCACCGCTGTGCGCAGTCCGTATGCATGCAACGAGCGGGAAAGGAGACGTTGAGCAGGTGGATCATGTTCTTTTGACTTGAATATGATGAGCTAGCTATAGCCGATTTTTTTTCTATAACTAATGATTTTTGTTTCCATATTTTTTTTAAAAAAAGTGGTTTGCACAACTTTTGAAGCAGAACTAAATAGACAATGCGCATGATTTTTAAAGCACTACAACTGTTCATTTATACCCTTTGAAACAACAACAAATGATAAAAACACCGATGTGAATAATGCATCATAGTTTTTATATCCGGAAAACCGTTTAGAGGTAGCAATGAAGTGGCACGGAATGGGTAAGGCTATACACCAAAATCGTCGTTTGTCCGATCACTTCAGTATTTGCCGTCCTTGACAGGTCAAGAACTTGAGGTAGCACAATGTTTAGTCTCTGTCCTAGCCGCAAGCCCACAACTACATAGCGGCAATGCAATGTCGTGCCAGTACTTTCTAACTCTCGCTCAACTCATATGGAATGTGGCAACGACCCACACGCCCTGTGGTGGCACGAGGCACGAGTTCTAGTCTATCATTGCCGTGGACGACCGGCTGGAGTAGGGAAAATTGCTCTAATGCCACAAAGTTATATGCCATCCTCCCTTTTGCCACATACTTCAGTGGGTTTGTTATAATGCCACAAAATTTGTGTTTATGGCTCTCTTTTGCCACTTTCTCCACTAAAATGACCATTTTGCCCATCTTCTTCTCCTCCCTCCCTCTTCCTTCTCAAGTCCGGCGTGCCGCCGCCGTGCAGGAGCTCCGCCGCCGTGCGGGAGCTCCGCCGTTCCGCGCGCCGACCCCGCTCGCCTTCCTCTGCCGCCGCCACCCGCCACTGGCCCGCCGCCTCCCTCTGGCCCACCACCTCCCCGACGCGCTCCGCTCCACCTCCGTCTCGCTCCACCTCACCCCTGACGGCCGCGCCGACGCCCTCTCCCCGGGAGCTTCTCTCTGTCGGGGGTGAGGTGGAGCGAGACGGAGGTGGAGCGGAGCGCGTCGGGGAGGTGGTGGGCCAGAGGGAGGCGGCGGGCCAGAGGGAGGCGGCGGGCCAGTGACGGGCGGCGGCGGCGGAGACGATGAGCGGGCGGGTGGCGGCGGCGGAGGAAGGCGAGCGGAGTCGGCGCGCGGAACGGCGGAGCTCCCGCACGGCGGCGCGCCGGACTTGAGAAGGAAGAGGGAGGGAGGAGAAGAAGATGGGCAAAACGGTCATTTTAGTGGAGGAAGTGGCAAAAGAGAGCCATAAACACAAATTTTGTGGCATTATAACAAACCCACTGAAGTATGTGGCAAAAGGGAGGATGGCATATAACTTTGTGGCATTAGAGCAATTTTCCCGTTGGAGTACTGGTCAGTGTATACGTCCAAGCTACATGCTATAGCAGTACAAACTATATGATTCAAGAATCAACAACGACAGGAATTGTTAAACAATCACCGGTGCTAAGCATCCCTTGGCCAGCCCCTCGTCGTCGTCACCAATGCACTCCGCAATGCCAATGCACGCCCATCAACCTCGAATCCTTCCACTGCGGCGTCAACTCTCCGGCTCGGCATTGCCCCCAAACCACACTCTCTGCCTCCGGTGCCTGCCAATGCAGGGTAATCCTCCCTCGCCAGCAATACATTGTGAAGCATTGCGCATGTCCCAATGCAAGCCATGGCCGCGCGAGGGCTCTCCTCCTCAAGGATAGGTTTATTTCCCATATAAAACAGGGAACAAATCACGCTGAATTTTTATAAAATTCGTGCATTTCTAATGGGGCTATATTATCATCTCATCCGGGCCTGGTGTGACTCCTTTTAATATTTGACATTGGCCTGATGGCCATGACTTGAAAACTTCTCCCAAAGGCCAAAACATTCACACTGGGAATATGGATAGCTACTCTGATCCAGTGCTTTCGATTCAGGTCCGAGTGCCATGGGCATTCCAAAACAAAAGGCAGAATGTACAATAGAATTTTAGTCCTTCGCTGCCGAGGTTTCTGCTGCTGATTCGTGCTCTGTAATTGGCTCACCGGCGCTTCATTGCTTTGGTTCCGGTTCCGGACTCAGTTCAATGTCGATGTGGTTCACCAGGGAGGCAGAGCATCACATAACATTATTTGACGAAGCAGACCATGAGAAAATTTCAGTCTTAAAAAGTTATCAATAGATTATATTGTGAATCTCTGATCTACAATTTTGACAGGAATTGCTAGCTACTAGCCTCATATAAAGGGGACAGTTGCTTACAAGCAGATTGGCCTGTGCTGCTCTTCAGAAAACACTTTATAGCAGACTTCAGTCTCATTATCTGCTAGCTTTCGAATGGACTGGAAAAGGAGCAACTGACGACAGATTACATGGTTTTCTACTACCTGCCCTACTAACTACTAACTGAAGCATTCAGGCCGCTTCAACAATAATAGTACTATAGCAGTAATGGAGGTATGCCTGTCAGTTAGAATACTGAACTATGTCATGTCAACCTGCCTTCGCACCCAACTTCGGTGTGACTAGTAACCACTTCCTAATCTGTCAAGGATTCAAAAACAAACAAAAAATGTTAACTGATCTTTGTCAAGATTTCATTAACATTTAGCAGAACACACTGAAAAAAAGATCCCACGCAAAAAGAAAAAAAATATAAATGTAGGTCAGGAAGCAAGCGAACTACAATGCTTTGATCTTCCGATCTAACATAGCAATTGTAGCAGGTAGTTCCATGGAAAAAATAGTTGATGATGTTATGAAATAGTACTATATTGAGCTTGATTGGTTGGTTAACCTATCTGAAGGAATATGCTCTTTCATGCTATGATAGTCATGGAACGAATTATAAATTAGGCCAAATAACTCTTTTGTCAATCTACTGCATGTCTAAACATTGTGAATTTTTCATTCTTGACAGCACTATACTTTTTTACAGGAAATCTGGGACTAAAACCTTTTTTTACGGAAGTCTGGGACTAAAACTTTAAGTATCAATAATATTCACATTTTAACATCCATATTCCAAACACATGCTAGATAACATGCCAATAAACGAGACAAGTTAGTCCAAATCAAGCATTTTATGCTCCAGCATGAAACTGAACCATAATCCAACTTCTTAGTCCAAAAGGTCAAGTTGGAGAAATCATATGCTATAATCATACTTAAAACATGATTGTCCTCCTATTTTAAACCTTACCGATGTATATTTTTTAAACAGTATCCAATTGTCTCTTCAAACATGCCAAGAGAAGCTTACCTACGCATGTCTTGTATTTTCTGGTACCATGTCCTGTGATTGCTCTTTGCTATGTGAGCATCCATCAAAATGATCAGTGCTCAACATGGGTGGTTCTTGCCTAATGGAATTCATCTCGTTTCCTTTCAGAGGATGAAGTGATATGTCAGCAAAAGATGAAGAGAAAAGGTGTGGTGTCAGCAAGACAAACGAAAATGCTTGCAAATAGCTATTTAAATAATTGTCACAAACCTGGCAGATGAGCTCTTTCATGAGCTGATGTTAGGTGATGTTTTGGCATTATCTCCCCTCGAAACATCATCTTTTAAATAGAAGAATACATGTTTTTAAAAAAAATTCTATGAAACCACGATACCATATTTACAGACAGTAAGTTTCGGATCAATTTTCTGCTCTATTACCTCAGAGGATTCAGGCAGCTGAAATGATCGAAGGTGTGACTGTGACAGCTCCAGGTGAAACGGAGGCTCTGGAATGGTTGCATTAGGACAATTTGGTAACACAAGAGGTGGTGGTTGATTTTGTGGAGGATTATTTATTGGATCAAATGAATGATGAGCTCCTGAACTTTGGTCTACAGGTGGCATCACTGCCCCTGGGTTTGATGCTGTGGCATTGCTTCCACCAAGTGCCACGAACATTTGTGATGCTTGCACAGGCTCAAGCGCTCCAGATAAATACGATGGGTTCAAGTAAACACCATTTCTCATAGACAACATCTGCAACAAAATCTCAGAGTTGTAACTGCAGTTTAACTATTTAACACCTACCAGTAGAATATAGTTAGCTAGCATAGTATGTCAATTGACATGAGATTTGCCAAAATGCATTAACCATTGGAAATTAGTCCTAACATATCAACATTTTGTTCAGCAGTATAAATCAGCATGTCCAGCAAATCTCATGATGAATCTAAGCAAATCAACAATATAAATTATAAATGTCATCAACAGTCAGGTTCTAACTAGAACTCAACAGATAATAACCACTGCTGTAAAACTATGTTGAAAATCTCCTAACATTAATCGATAGTACATTACTGCTCATGGTCTCAATGAGTTTGACGTTTATGTGGAGTATAGAAAATAGGCAGCATTCTTGGCTTAAAACCAGCCACCTATATTGCCGCATGTTGTCACTGGCATTCTATTTCTGACCCAGCACTTCTTTAGCATATGGATTATTTAGCACCTTCGACTGTTGCAAACAATCTTTGTACCCACCCTTCCCCGATTCAACTACTGTTAGCAAAACAAGAGGTAGCTCTGAGATGTTCAATTGAGCACGTTGGATGAGACATATTTCATCTTTCATGTTTTGCAGCATCATATGGACTTGTCCATATCGTGGCAGTCGACCAGTTTTATCATTTGTCTCAGGGTCAGGCAAATCAATGAGATTATGTGTCCTAATCGGCACAGATTGGATGAAAAATCAATAAGGGTAGATACTCTCATTACCACTCTATGTTAATGTTTGCTGTTTGGATCAATCAAAACAAATGCATTAGCAATTTAGCATCATCCAGGCATGTATCTGCTCACCTGCACTTGGAGCTGCAATTGCTTCAGATACTCAATGGCCTCGTCAAGCATGGACGCCTTGTCAGTCTGCAACCCACAAACCAACGTAAAAACGAACACGTAAATATCCAGCACAGGAACAATTCAACAACCCCCAATTCAACACGAAAGGAAAGGGTTTCTAGGTTTTTCTTCCTGACCTTGTTGGAATTCGGTATCAGGCTCTGTAACGCCTTCATCTTCTCGTTGATCCTGCTCCTCCTCCTCTGCACCCAAAACCAGCCAACCAAACAAAGAAGCAAGAAAACAATTAACACCTGCACTGGGTGAGCAAAGCGAAGCGAAGCAAAGAACAGTTCACGACGGCAAGGCCGGCCACCACCTTCTCGGAGAGGTTGTGCACCTCGGCGGCGCGGCTCCGCTTGCTGCCGGACCCCCCGTGCGGCCGCGCCGGCGCCATCGGCTCTGGCTCCGAGGACCCGCCCGCATCGCTCTCGCAGAACCCGCCCAGCTCCTCGTAGTCCAACTGCTGCTGGCCCAGACCGTCCACCGGGAACGCCACCCCACCGACGGGCCCAAACATCTGGCGGCGCACCTCCTCCTCCTCCTCCTGCCGCCGCCGTCGCTGCTGCTGCAGGAACACCGGCTCCTGCACGGCGGCGCGCCCCCCACCGATCCTGCGATCCTGCTCGTCCATCCCGCGTGCCCACACCTCACCGCTCACACAACCAAGAAAGCAGCGGCCAAGCACAGCGCGCGCGGTCTCGCTGTTACCACCACGGGAAGGAGAGGGGCGAAGGTTGGGGGAGGAGAGGAGCGGAGGAAAGAGAGAGAGAGAGAGAGAAGGGGAGGAGGAGATGGTGGGTTTGGGGAGGAGCGGCCGCTTCTTTTTAGTGTTCCGCCCATGCCTCGCTGCTGCAAAGCTGAGACAAGCGCGGAGGGTGGTGGCTTGCCCGCGCCCGCCTGCTGCTTGCCCGCTTTGGTCCGTTTCTTTCGAGTTTTGGGGGGTTTTTTTTCCGGTGTCTACACAAAGTTTAAGCTTGAGTAATATTCTATTTAGACTCCCAAACAAGACCTCGAGATTACTTAGATTTTAAGCTTTTAAATCTAAAATTAATTAACCTTGTCCTACCCCTTAATTATATAAATTCTCTCATTTCACTCCGGTTAGATTTGTCCCAGAAGAAAACGCATACATCGTAAATAAATTAAGAGAATACATGAGAATTTCTGAATCTCTATTAACTTATTTGCACTCTTCTTCTGTTCCTTTCAAAACTGGTTACAAGCCTCTTCAATATGTATGCTAATACTTTTCTACTAGCATACGTATTCAGATTTTAAGTTGGACATAACTTGAACTTGAGTTACACATGGAGACAAACTCTACTGCGTCTTGGACTCTAAATCAAGATTATTTCCAACAATCTCCCCCCTGATCTTGACTCAACATACTCTAGTTTAATTTCAATGTATTATGAACTACCAGCTACGCCTCCACATGAAACGTTCTACATGCAAGCTACATGTAGCAACTCAACTTAACTGGCACAAGTTCATCAAAATGCAAAGATTCTAACTCGTTGAGGCAGGCAATCTTACTTATGACTTACTCAACTCATCCTTGACATAGAACGCCGACACATCTTTTGAACACTCTGGACTCGTCTCGACATTAGAGCATTATTGGTTCATCATCACTAAGAGCTTTAAGAAGCGCTTTCTCCATCTTTGGTTTGTGGTATTCTGAAGCAAAGTGTCTATAATCGTTATAATTATAGTACCTCACTTTTGCCTTATCAAACTTTCGATTTTGATGACCCCCACCGTTAGAGTTGTTCTTGCCTTCACGTTGGAGTTGTCACTGCTGTCACGGATACGTTCCTCATATGCCTTAAGACAACTAATGACCCCCTCTATGGTTATTATTTTTAGGTCTCCAAATTGCTCTATAATCGAGGCAATCGAGAGAAGCTTTCAAGGAATAACATGAAGGGATTTCTTCATTACATACAACTCTCCTACCTTCTCGCCAAGGGCCCGAATCTTGTTGACGATGATCGTCAACCAGATGGCGAAGTGTTGATTGACTCCGTTTCCTTCATACGCAGCACCTCGAACTCGGTCTTGAGAGTTTGCACCTTTGCTTCCTTCACACAACCGCCGCCAAGATGCATCGTCTTCAATGCCTCCCATGCAACTTTGGTCGTCTCCTTTTTTGTCAGTAGGAAGAGCGTCTTCTCCAGAATGCTTTGATAGATGGCCGTCGATGCCATCTGACCCTTGCGCACATCGACGTTGCTGTTCTCGATTGCGTTCCACATTCCTTGAGTCCTTATGTACACCTTCATCTTGATTGTTCAGACTGCATAATTGCTAGCCGTGAGTATCAGATAATGCAACGAGACAGTGGAACTTTTCTTCGCCATCATATTGAATGATGCCTCATTACCGGTGACAACACTTCCCAGAGAACGTAACATAATCTTATACACATAGCAAGAAATACAGCTACTTTGAAGTGACTCTTAGACCAAGGGAATTTGAGAAAAAAAAAGTACGCTTCGCAACCTTGGTCGTGTCTGGCTCAAGAATTTTCTTTGCTGTTAATGTGATTGCCACTTTCTGTTGCCTCTTCGCTTGGACTTGCTCTGCTGCCGCACAACGTGCATTTTATTTCTGGAACGAGGAACCGAGTCGGAGATGCCGTGTGGCTTAGACTCTATCTCGAAGCCGGACACTACAGTCGACTCGGGCATAATTCGCTCGCCCGGCTCTGACACAGACCGAGAACTGCTTATGGCTACAGTCTTACGCATGTACTGCTATTTTCTCATGCGCGGGGAGTGACGAAGAGAGCAAAACCGTGCGACATGTGCTGCCCGAGAGAGTCTCTGTCTTGCGTGTCGTCTGCTCTAACCGAGATCAACTTGCCTTCCCTGTCCTGCACATGGAAATTAATTCCCTTTCACGCTTTGTTGTCTCCCTTGCTCTTGTTGGACCTTGTGGCATGTTGCGCTCTGGCCTCGGGATGGCTTTTTGATTGAGGGACTCAATGGAACAAAGGAACTGCTGAAGCCTGCAGATGATCTAATTTGAACCACAGGTGACGCTGGCCTTTGGAACTCTGCGTGCGGAGGACTCGAGGTGCGTTGGGACCAAGAGATCGCAGAGAGCCAATGCTCTGTTTTTCTTCTCAATAAACTAAATATTGGATTTATCTCAGGAGAAAACGTACACATTGTAAATAAACTGAGAGAATACAGGAAAATTTCTGAATCTCTATTCTCTTATTTGCACTCTTCTTCTCTTCCTTTCAAAATTGGTTAGAAACCTACTTAATATATAGGCTAATGCTCTCCTACTAGCATACGTATTCGGACTTCAAGTTTGACATAATTTTAACTTGAGTTACACACAGAGACAGACTCTACTGCGTCTTGGACTTTAAGTCAAGATTGTTTCCAACAACTCCACCCCTAAACCTTACCCCATCTTCCCCCTGCCACTCTACTCACCACCTCCCCCATTGCTGGCATCACCTCTAACGCCAACGAGCTCCACCGACGTCCATCTCCTCTATTGTTCCCTCCCCACCTACTTGCATCCCCTCCCCGACCCCTACCCCCACCCCACCGGTGTGCCATCCTTCCTTCACCACGATGTCGTCATCCTAGCATCATCGTGGCCCCGCCGACGAGTTCTACCTGCCACTGCTTCTGCCTCCCAACGTGGTTGTCGACGTTGCTCATTGCCTTTTCCGCCACTGCACATCCCCGCCCAATCTAATTCGATTCCACATCCGAGTATTGTTCCACCTGTCGCCCTCCTTTGACACGTGGCACCGGCAATGCTACCACTAGTCTACCACCGCCCCCGGCCTCCCACTAAGTCTAAGGGCTATGGTGAACTCAATCTAAACCTAAACCCTAACTCATTGGAGCTCTCGTTGAAGCTAGAGAAGGAGGTGGAGTACAAACCTCGAGGCAAAATCATATGGTGGAAAATTCGAATGCTCAATCTAAAAATACTTGAGTACTAGTTAGCGATTTTTTCCGTTTTCACCAGCTTTTTTCTTGGGTGTGTGCGGTCGTGCAGAGTGTGGTGCATCTGGTAGGGGCTTTTGTTTGGGTTTGGGTTTGGTGGTGCAGAGTGTGGTGCATCCGGTAGGGCCTATTTCTTTCTTCCTTCCTCTGGATCTGTGCAACTGGTGTGCATTTATATTGGCTTTCGATTGTGTATGGGTTTGCGATGCGGAGTTGTATAGCATGTTGTTTGTTTTTTGTTCTATGGGTTTTATCTCGAAATTACTTTTTTATTTAAAAACTTGTAATTGTAAATATATAATTTTGTGATCATGATCCTCTGACAACATGAGGAGCAAAGTGTAGATGTATCCAACACATTATACAGGAAACCGGAAAGATAATCAATGAAACTCGATAAGTAGTTTGGAAGAATAAGAACTACAGATAAAAACATATTTATGAGAACTTTACCAGACCATTAACATGATTGCTGGTCACAACTATCCTACCAATTTATGTGATTCACTTTAAAATTAACTTTTATAAAAACCCAAATTTATCTTAGCTAAGCATACCATCTAGCTTTTATACGTATAATGTTTTTTTTTCAACTTATGGCTTATGTTATAGTACTAACTTCAAACAGAGTCTCTTTTTAAATAGACATTGTACTAACTTCAGCTATATCAACTAAAATCGCACACGATGTCTGTCACTCTGTACTCTTTCACACGAATAGTTAAAATTCAAAAGTGACATAGCCGAAAAAAACGAGCCCGAAGTTTAGAGCATGAAAAAGAAGTGTAGACATGCAAACACGGAATATATTTTATATAGGGAATATTTATAAAGTATTGAGCTAATTTTCTAGTTATGTGTATGGCGAGCCTAAAAAGACAGTACACTCCGTTTTTCGTTTACTTGGCACTTTTAACTATTAAGGAGATTGTACTTGTGATAAGATACAATCAAAATAGCCTCCAATAATATTTTAAGCATGTCAAACGAGGTAGCAAAGTAGTGGAGATGGTACTATCGATAGGGGTAGTTGGTAGTTTGGAAAATGTTTATCTAGGAAATCACGAAGTGCAAAATATTTATGAAAGAAAATTTTGACCAAAAGTGCCGAGTAAACAAAAATAGAGGTAGTAAGTGATAAGCTATCAAGAATCTTCACTTAAAATTGCATGGAAGCAATATATGATCCTATACTTTGGTATAATTCTCAGTCATCATGATCAATTGAAAATTTATGTTTACCCTTATCAGTGTAAAAATTTGATCAGGCTATTTCAAATTTCCAATTAACTCTTCATGAATATTTATATTTCAGGTTATTAATTATGGAATATAAATATATAATAAAATAGGGTGCATTCGAATGGACTTTTGGTCTATGGATTTTCACTTTTATTGTAGTAAATAGTTTTTAAATGGTACGTTTTTAAGGTGAGATCTACCAGTCGATTATATTATACACTATATTAACTTCAGTTATATCGGCTAAAATCATATATAATTATTTCTCTCTTATAACTAAATAGAATTTAAAAATTATAAGACATAATATAAAAGAACTCAGCTGTACCTTTGAAGTCTCCCTGACCGTTTCGTTTTCAAAATCGGTCTCCCGTGGACCACCGACTGACTCTACCGTATTTTATAGGGCAAACCCTATTGCTGGTGCAACACGCGGGGACACGGTGCAATAATACCTCGAACCACTCGCGAGGCCGCACGCGCTCGTCTCGCCGAGTCGCCGCACCGCCTGCACGCTCCCCCCCCCCCCCCCCCCCCCGGTCGCCTTTCCGTCGATCGGCGCGGGTAGAGCGCAGCTAGGGTTTGCCCCGCTCCCGGCCGATGGACGCGGCGGCGCTCGACGACGTCATCCGGCGGCTCCTCGAGGCCCGCGGCGGCCGCACGGCGCGCCCCGCGCAGCTCTCCGACGCGGAGATCCGGCGGCTCTGCGCCGCCGCCAAGGACGTCTTCCTCTCCCAGCCCAACCTGCTCGAGCTCGAGGCCCCCATCAAAATCTGCGGTAAGGCCTGCTCCCCAAGAAACCCTAATTAGCGCGCCGCTTTTCGCCTCTTACATTTGTTGCTAGCAGATGGTGTTAGAAAGCGTTGTTCTCTTTAGGCTGTTTTGTCTTGTGTTGTGTGCGACTGCCTGAGTGAGTGATGAGCCGCGCGTTTGGGTATCTTTCGCGTGCGTTCTGCTACGTTTAGGCGTTCCTATTGTTGGAAGCTGCTAGGTTCGGTGTTTTGATTTGGAGTTGCCATACTCATAACTTGCAAGACAGCTTAGGTGATATTCAGAATGCCTATTCTTTTCGGAGAAATGTCCTAGTGGGTTTTTTGCAATTCATATTAACAGTTGGATTGCACAAATGTTCTCTTTTGGGAGGTTAGCACAGATTTCTCAGTTTTAACTTTTGAGGATAATACTGCAGAATTTCTGAAGGTTGATTCGGAATGTCAAGCTTCAAACTTGCTTTATTGTCTCAGTAAAGCAAATGTGTTCAAAACTCATCAAACTTCTAAGTCTTAGGAAATTACTGTTGAAGATTGTTTGGTTGGTCAATGGGTGAATGAGAAATCATATTAACTCGCTTACCCTTACTTTAGAGTGACATAAACCATACCATATACTAGACAGACATGTATTAAAATGGTAAGGTTTCACCACCTTATCACAATGGTGTTGTAATATTTGTCAACCATATGTAGCAATTCCATATTGTGAAACCACTGCTGCAGTGGGTGGAGTACTGGAGTTTGCAGTTTACAAGTAGGGATCAGACAATCTGTTTGCACCAAACTGCAAAAGCCAGATTTGGTTTGTCTGTTTGAGAATTTGCAGCTGAGGTCTGCATTTCAAAGAATACTCGGTGTTGACTGGACATACTTTGTTGTAACATTCGGAATTAGCTTAATCTAATATATGATGGTATTGATGTTGTCATCTAAAGGTTAGATAATTTTACAATGAATACAGTACCCTGTTAGTGTGCTATATTAAGTGCATAATCCTTCTTTTCTCTTGTGAATAGACTCATAATTTCACCTCAAGATTAAGATGCTAAACACTGATCCCAAATATGTTGCCTAAACTTGTCATTGTAAGCAATTTGTAATGTACACGATATAATGATTTGAAATCATGGTCAGCATTTAACTGCCTCTTTACTCACTGACAGGGGATATACATGGCCAGTATTCTGATCTTCTTCGATTATTTGAGTATGGTGGCTTCCCACCGGAGGCGAACTATTTGTTTCTTGGGGATTATGTTGATCGCGGCAAGCAGAGTATAGAAACAATATGCCTTCTCCTTGCGTATAAGATAAAGTGCCCTGAGAATTTTTTTCTCCTTAGGGGAAACCATGAGTGTGCTTCTATCAATCGAATCTATGGATTCTTTGATGAATGCAAGAGGAGGTTTAATGTTCGTCTCTGGAAGGTTTTCACGGATTGTTTCAACTGCCTCCCGGTGGCTGCACTTATTGATGATAAGATCTTGTGCATGCATGGGGGTTTATCTCCTGAGTTAAAGAACATGGACCAAATACGTAGCATTGCCCGCCCTGTGGATGTTCCAGACCATGGTCTACTCTGTGATCTGCTATGGTCAGACCCTGATAAAGAAATTGAAGGGTGGGGTGAGAATGACAGGGGTGTGTCTTACACTTTTGGAGCTGATAAGGTTGCTGAGTTTCTTCAAAAACATGATTTGGATCTGATCTGCAGGGCTCACCAGGTATCTGTACTGATCTTGAAGTACATTTCTCAAGCAAGTAACAACAGTTGTTTCACCTGTGAATTTCATCATTTGACTTAGGGCATATTTCGATGTGACATCTCAATTAATGATGTTTCTACAACAAGTAACTGTTGTATCCTGAATTTTTCAATCCCTGATTAAATGGCTAATAACCATTTCTTGAATTTTTTGAGTTAAAAATGTTCCCGATTTAATTAAAAGCTCTTTATGTAAGATGTTCTGATTTTTTTAATTTAGTGACCTTTTGTAAAGATACCATAACTTTTAGTCTATATTGAGCACATATTTTGTTGAAAGTACAGCAGTATATTGTTTCAGAATATTGACATGATAGCAAAATATACTTTTCATTGTTGCAACTTGCAAAAGAAACTATATAATCTATAATAGGAATAGGACTACTACATGCATGTTCTTATTTAGGGTGAATTTGTCATTAGGTATTGGAGGCAGCAGATGATTTTTGTATTCATCGTGCCAGCACTCTTGTGAATTGTTTGATCCATTTATTGTGTGCAGGCCATGGGTCGTAAATTTGGTTAAGACTTACTGTAGACTCAAATTCAATCAAATTGACTGGTATAATAAGGTCTAATCCATACAGTTATGCTAACCATCGATCTAAACTCGCTCACACATTGCCGCTTTTCCCCTTCTTCTAGAATAAGCAAATTGAATTATCTTGGTTTACTCCATTGTGTTTTAGGGATATAACTGAAGCCTCTAGAGCACCTGTTCTCAGTTGATCTGTGCTATTGTGAATTCTTGTTATTGAGACACTGTTTTTATTTGCCGTTCACTGCTTTATACTTAAATCTTCTCTTCACAGGTTGTGGAGGATGGCTATGAATTCTTTGCTAAGCGCCAACTGGTAACCATATTCTCTGCACCGAACTATTGTGGTGAGTTCGACAATGCTGGTGCTATGATGAGCATCGACGACTCTCTGACATGTTCATTCCAGATCCTTAAGCCTTCTGATAAGAAAGGAAAAGCAGGTGCAAACATGTCAAAACCAGGAACACCGCCTAGGAAGATAAAAATTAATATTATTTAGGCAGGTTCTCTCTAATATGAACTGAGAAACTGTGATGGAGTATCCACCCAAACTTGTTATGATAAGCTTTTAGGTGCGCACAACACCATGTTGAAATGTCAACCTGCGTACCTTTGTCTTTTCATGGTCTGATGCAGATCTGCCCTGCCATTATTCCCACTAAAAAGAAGATCATCCTTCAGAACCAAAAACCATACTTCGGAAGTTTATTGTGTGGACTACTTATTTCTTCTTACCCTGCTACACATGTCAAAATGTTTATGCATGGGGACTTGGGGAGGCGTCGGGAACATGATCTTGCTGCGGAGATTGTTAGTCTTATGTAGATTTTGTTATGTTTTGTATGCTATTTTACATGTAAAGCTTGTCTTTGAAAATGACTGACTAGCTGTAGTGCATGTCTTTTGTTGATGCTGATGGCAGAGAATGACTGACGTATATACTAGCAGCCAGTAAGAGTTCAAAGTCGTTTTCCTTGCGGTAGGATGATGGTAATTTTGCCATTGCTGTTTAAGCAGGTGGCTTAGGTCAAGCCTGAATATTATGTTTTTTTACAGTTGGCTAGGTACTCAAGTGAAACAATGTTGTTGACTGTCGTTTTTGGGTGACGAGGTCATGATATGTACTACCTTGTCGATTGTGATAGCATTTATATTTTATTTATGAATAAAGACTTAGGTGGGTGATGCCAAAAGAAAAAAGAAGAAGAAGAAGAAATCTTTGGAAGGAGTACTCTCCAGCTTTTTACCCAATAGTCCTTTCCTCTTGCCATTAGGCCCGTTTGGGACGCAAGCACACAACGATATCGCTGTAATTTGGATGTTTCCTCACCATATCTATCTCACAGGTTTCTCTAGAATTCCTGTGTTCTAAGACATGGAGAGACGGGGAGGCGTCAAGCATTTTCTAGGAGCTTAACTCATCGGGCTCGGTTTGTTTGTTCTCTCGATATTCAAAGTAATTTTAGTAAGGCCCTTGCAATATTTCAAATTTGTCAAGACTCCACTTATCGGTTGGTGACTTGTGCTTCCCGCTTGGGTGGTTTCTTTTGAGTTTAGCAAAGGTTTATTATGTAGGAGCCACTGTAGTTAGAAGAGGCAACCTCAGTGCAGTCCTACGTGTGGAAATGTACAAAATCTACTTTCGCTACCTGTTTTTTTCACGGTTTACAACACTTTGCACTATTCCAATTCTGTCCAAATAGATGGCACGGGCAGTTTAACCCAACGGGTTGAAACAAAACGTAATAGTTTAAAAAATATATGAAATTCAAAAAAGATAATAAATTATAGAAATTATAGAAAAATAAAATAAATTATAGAAATATAATAATGAGCTTTATTAATGTTTAAATGGCTGCCTCATGAAAAAAATTGCCAAATAAAAACTCAACTTAAGAAAAATATTGGTAAAGAAAAAAGAGTGCATCCTGTAACTCAGCATTGCTGGTAAAAAACCAAAAAATTACAATGTATACATGATACTCTAAGAAGCATCAGTGTCGTCGGTGTATTGACTATCTTTATCACCGTCTAGATAGAGATTGTTGCATACGTGTTCTAACTCCGTATCCACCACGTAGTGTTGAGCTCGTGCATCAATTTTTCCCAATATTTCACTGTGAGAAGTACTACCACCATTTCACTCATGAGACTTGTTCTTCTTTCCTCAATATTCTTTCAGAAAAGACTAGACTCGGAAGAAACCGTGAGACAGGAATGGTTAACACATTTTGTGCTAATATCGATAGCACCGGATATTTTAGTTTGTGCTCGCGCCACCAATCCAAAATGTTGGAAGTTCTATGTATGGTGAGGCATGAGATCGCTGTCCAAAAAAGATTGATAGTTCCTTGCAGACTCTAGTATGATTTGCTCCAGCATTCGACGATGTAGAGCTTAATCTTCGGGAGGATCCTGGTGTATCAAAGATTTTTATCCACATATTTGTCTTCTTACCTATGGTGGGTGGTGGTGGAGATCATTGCAAGTAAATTATATGAAATTTATGCTCGTACTTCTGATAAACCTCAGACAATTATGAACAAACAGCTATAAAGTAGTTAGAACAATTTATCCCTATAAACTCACCTAAAATTGAAATAACGTTAGTGAATCCTGCAATTTTAGCTCTTGATTCTAGAATAAATGCAAATATGTATAAGTATGGAATCTCATTATAATATTTTAAATATTTAGTTTTTATAGCGTACATTATGGAATCTCATTCTAATATTTTAAATATTTAGTTTTTATAGCGTACATAGCCTCTTGTGACACTATGTCATGTTCATTAGCTTTTAAGTGAACGACAATCACAAATATGGTGTACAATTATAGGAGATGTTGGATAGTACACTTCGGATAAATCAACAGTGAATTTGTAAAAGAGTTTGAGATATGCTAGTAACTTCTCAACAACATACCAATGCTACTCAGTAAGTAGTGTGTTGCCAATATAACTATGACAGTGTGTGTGGATAAAAAAGAAAATATGAGCTTATAGGGTAAAATATTTGTAATATGAGGTAAGTTGAGTTCCACCTTACTGGCATGTCCACGGTGAACTTTTGTGGATATGCACCCATTGCAATGCAGTAGGCTTTATATGTTGCAATTCGTTGGTTAAAATTATTTGCAAAAAAATTGCATCATGAAAAGCTTAAAGATATGGATCTAACATCTTCAAACCACATTTAACTATAAGATTAATAATATGGCGGGCACATCGCTGATGTAACAAGAAGGATTCGGCGTATGTTTTAAATAAAGAAGTGAGAATATCCATTGCTCTAAAGTTTGTTGTATCATTATCTAGGGTAATTATAAAAAATTTATTTGTAAGACTAAAATCATCCACATCTTTGATAATACATTTTGCTATATTCTCATACGTATGTACTACATCAATTAGTTTGAAGCTGCGTACCGTACCGTCAGGGTTGTAAATAAATAGGCTAAAGATTCTCAAGCTATCTTGGGATTATAATCTAAGTTACATACCGTACCGTCAGGGTTGTACTGCAGCTGCGTCTATCGCATGGCTATACTTTGTTTTTCTTTACATCTTTAGGCATGTTTGTGAAGTGTCTGATTCTACCTGAAGACTTTGCAGACAAACATGGGCTCCGGTCTCGTCTCGCTTCACTACCTTGTCAAAAATTGTCCACACGCCCGACGTGCTGGGTCTAGGCCTCTTTGCTCTGGTGCTTGTTGACGCAAAGACACTAGCATAGCCTGACGATGGTACAGCCAAGGTCTGTTTTGCCATTTGAGATGGAAATATGGGCGGAGATGAAAAATCTTCTAGATCAATTCCGTATTCACTTGCAGGAAATTTGTCAAAATTTTCCATGAACAAATGTGAAAAACTGCAAATAGAAAATTATACTATTACCTATTTTATATCACAATAATGAAGATAAGAATAATATAAGTATATAAGAATTAGTATTGTTAACTCTTTTCTTGACTGTAGGCCGGATTTTGAATTTTCGGATTTTTTGGCAAAATTATTTTGAATTTTGCCAAATTATCACAAACTATATCAAAATTTTCACAAGAGAATTTGAGGAAGAGAACGCTTGTTTGAGTATGGCTGAATGAGAATGGTGTGCTATCTATTTATAGAAAAAATTTGAGATTTTTTCTTGAATTTGTAAACTCACAATCAGCCACAAAATGGCTATACATTTAAAAATATGACCGTTATTAGTGCTAAACGGGCTGTGTACACCATACCGTGCCTGGACCAAATGTGCCTAAGGATGCCAAATAGATTGTGCCCACTAGGCTAAGCATGCCTATGAGCCAAACGTAACTACCAGGCCGTTGTGCCGCATGGGTCATGCTCGTACCGTGCCGGCATGCTAGGCCAGGGTGGTGGCCTAGGCATGGCCCACTCCTTTATGCCGTGTCGTGCCATAGGCCATGTCTACAGTACCGAGCTGTGGACTAACTTGCTAGGCACGGCCCATTTCAACACCTCTTCACTATTCTAATCTGAATTTTATTTCCTGTTTGTTTCATGAAGAAAAATCACGTCCATATACCTTTTGAACCGCAACGTGTAGAATCTGTTTGTAGCGAACGCAGTATAGTGTTGAGAGAAAAAAAGGCAACAAAACAGTCTTCGGCTTTGTTTTGCAAGTAGCAAAGGTATCTAGATCAAAAGAAACACAAGAAGCTAAGCTAGGCGATTTTCAATGTAGATGCGGCTTATCGGTTGATGCGGCTTATCGGTTGATGCTTCCAGCTTTTTGATGGTTCTTCAACTGTGACAAACTGACGAAGGACAAAGGTCTATCACGTTGGACTCATTGGTAGCTGAGGCAACCTGAATGCAGTACAAGCATTGATTCTGCATCCCACGTTTGACAAAGGACGATTCTAGTTTTGCCAGCCTTTTGTTTTGTCATAGACCACTGCTGGCTGCCTTATTTTAATTTTTATTTCATGTTGTATTCATGAGGAGAAATCCAATTCATATACGTTTCAAACTGCAGTATGTAGGATCCATTTGTACCTGATGCTGTCAAATGTTGAAACTAAAATAAGCGACAAAGTAATAGAATCCGCTTGCAACCGAAGCAAACTAGCGTAGAAAGTTAAACTAAAAAAGCGACAAAGTAACTACACGTAAGCAAAATTGTCATTGATCACATTATGTTCTAGTATACTAGAAGAAAAAAAGCAATTCATAATAATTTCAAAACTGAAACATGCATGATCCGCTTGCAACCGACGCGATTCAGCGTTGAATCTGAACAAAACGGCAAAGTACATATGCGTAAAAAAAAAGTTCTCATAAACTTTCTATAAACACTTACCGACAAGAAGGCCCTTCGATTTCCTCTCAAGTGCCAAGCTCAACTGTCCACTACACCGAAAAATTCATACTAAATATTTTTCTCATAGATTTGCCTTTTCCCGCCGGACCTAGCCAAATAGATCAAGCCAATCCATCAGTTTGAGTATAGTACTGTTAACCCGACTCAAACACGGTACGACACGAACAGTGAGCTGTGGCTGCCCGGTTCAGACCAGGCGTGTCGTGTTTGGGCTGACATCTTGGCATGGCGGACCGGCTCAGTACGACACGCACAATATCATGCTGAGGCACAGCCTAACCCAGTCTAGCACAGCACGACATTTACCCTCAACCCTCTTAGGAGACTAGGTTTGCTACTTTACTCATAAGAGTGTAGTAACTCTCTTGTCATAAGAGTGTAGTATCTCGCTTGTGGTAGTACAATAAAATTACTTACAGATTATAGTAAATTTACTTGTGTTAGAGTTGCTGTGCTCTTCTAAGCACGGACAGGTGACTTGGTGGCAAAATTATTTGCGATTGATAGTAAAATTACCTGCGGTTGGCAATAAAATTACTTGTGACTAGTAGTATAATTATTATGAGTTCACCGCCAGTGGCCCCCTTGGCCCTTACCAGTTGTGGCCCTGCCACTGCCGCGCGTTTGATGTTGGGCCGATTATCTCCTAGCCTCCTCTCCTTCCTTTTCAGTCTCCACCGCCTTCTTCGTCCCCATCCACACCGACTGCTGTTTCTATGCTCCGGCTCTCCCACTTGTTTAGCCTTCCTACCCATCGACCACCATCTTCGGCCTTCTCCTCTTGCACGGGCTGCAATGGCGATGTAGGGCCATGGCGCCAACGGTGGCTGCGGGTGTGGCAACATCTAAATAGCGTTGGACTAAAACATTGATGATTTATTGGGCTACGTATGCTATATGATGTCTCGCTATGTCGTACTTAGATCGGTTGGTACTATACGGTAATTTATTTGGATTGCAGTGCCCTATTGAGACCCGTGCTCGGCGGACCATTTGGGCAGCTATGCTTTTCGTCTTCCAGCCATATCAGCGCTAACAAAAAAGGCTACTGCGGCACCTATCTCCCTTCATGCCTCTAAGGGTGTGTTTGGTTGCCTGAATATGGATGGCTGGATCCCAGTTCCACCGTATTGTGCGCAAAATTCAGATGTTTGGTTGGATGGATGTACTGTGCAAGCCTGGATCCGCCCATCCCGCATACGGTCCGGATCCGAGACCGGGAGTGAAGCTCATTTCCACCGAAGCTGTCAGTCCAGGACGGAGGGAGTCGAGCAAGGCGGGCTAGGGTTACCTCTCAGTGCTCCCCTCGCGATATCTGCTCTTCTGCGCGTCCTCCGCGTCGAAGGATTCGACAGTAGGTGATCTCCCTCTCCCTCCTCCGGATCCGGCGAAGTCCTTCGGGAGGCGGCGGCGCAGCGGCACCGATGGCAAGCAACGGACGCGGGCGAGGCGCGTGGAGGCGCCGCCGGCCGTTGCCCCGGCCGCGGCTCGTGGAGGCGACACGCGGGGGTTCCCCCTCGGCCGGATCCGAGCCCGGCGGCCTCGGCAGTCGCGGTTGGAGTCGCCGCCGCTCCCGCGGTGCCGGCTCTCCCCGCGCTGCCGCTCCCGCAGTGCCTCCGCTGCCGCCACCCGCGGCGCCGGCTCTCCCCGCGCCGCCCTCTCTCCCCCCGGCTTCTCTCCTCCTCGCGGGCCACGCCGCTCGCCCGTCTCTTTCTCCTCTCGATCGCTCGCTTTTTCTTCCTCTCGGTTGCCCGCTTTTTCTTCCTCTCGGTTGGACGCAGGCGCTGGAACCCCTCCCTCTGTCCCATTGTGTGATTGCATATTGTTTTTATTTTTTTCCTTATGTATAATATGATGTAGCTTGAACATATTTCTCGCATTGCAGGGATTTGATCTGCTGCCTGCAAGAACCACACCAGACCTCGATCTTTGCTTCGGAAGGCGGGCATGATTGCTGCAGTGAAGGACTTGGGAGCTGCTATCAGGGAGTCTGCACATGCTGAGGCACACCCAGGGGTCTACAATGCTGTGATGACACTCCCCGGGTTCACTCCAGATGCCCTACTGTCTGCTCTTGGTTGGCTCTATGAACACAAGGTACAAAGCATTGGTTTTGTGCAGATGAGTGACGCACATCGTCGTATGTGGATGAATCATTGGATTGAGAAGCACTACTTCAATGAGTAGGCTATTTCTCACTTACCACTAACCTTTTGCCTAATTAGTTGGTGGTTGATGGAGAATCCTCCCCCTACAGGCCCTAACTATTTATGTAAGATGAAACTATGGACATCTGTTGTGTGATGTGTGGATGGTGCATATCTTTTGTAATTATGTAGGGCTTAATTACTGCATGTGGACTGATGTGCTGATGGTGTCTACAAGGCACACCTTTTATAATTATGTAGGGGCTACTTGCTTGAAATGTAAGCTAAGATATATGACTATGCTTATGCTTCTTTATTATGAGAAATATAGATCTTTATGTACTCTGTCTTTGGAGTGTTCATTTTATTAATGTCTTTTCATTTAGAGTCAAGTTGCAAATATTTAGTCAAATCATGTGTTCATACCAAATAATTGCATGTCGCATTTTCCCCCTGATACACATCATCATATTGTCAAATACGTTCTTTTCAGAAGTTAAAAAAAATTTAATATGTCATACTGTAAATAAATTACTATTAGGAATAGCTTGGTTTGTGCAAAAAACTGAAAAAACATGTGAAGGGGGTAACCACACCACCTCTCACATTCGGGGGTCACTATACCCCACTATACAGCCAACCAAACACCTTCTCAGCCACTGTATTCGCTCATACAACCTCATATACAGCCTACCAATCACAGACTTATTCAGCCTGTATCCACAAATACATCGAACCAAACACTATTCTTTTTCAAAATACGACCCTCCTCATCCAGCTTCCCCTCATCCAGGATATACGATTCCACTACCCAAAGGTGTGTTTGGTTGCCTGAATCTCCTTCGTCCTGGCTGGGTGGATCCGTATAATCTGAGAAAGTGTCTGTTTGGTTGCCTGTTTGGTTGTCTGTATGAGTGGATGCAGCCTGCATGAGCGGATGCAAAAATACGCCCTCATCCTGGATGGGTGGATACGCTCAAAATGAGCTTCACTGGCCATCCTGGATGGGTTGATACAGTGTATCTTATGCGGTCCCACGTGTCAGCCTCTCAGGTTTGGTAGACTGCATCCGCTCATACAAGCAACCAAACAACATCTCAGTTTTTTTGCATCTGCTCATGTAACCTCACCAAACATCTTCTTTTTCTGAAATACGATTACACTCAGCCTGCATCCACTCAGTCAGATATACGATACAACCTACATCCACGAAAACACACCAAAAGCAACCAAACACACCCTAAGCTCTTCGCCCCTCGACGAAAAAAAGCGCGCGGCAATGGCGGGCGGTGGCGCTCTACCAGCGCTTCCCCCTACGCCGCCGGCGCAGAAGACCAAGGAGCAGCTGCAGCAGGCGGTGTCAATGAACGCGATCCGCCTGCAGTTCATCGGCGACCGCCTCAGGGCCCATTTCCGCGGCGGCTCGGCCGCCCTCGTGTCCGCCGACATCGCCCACCTCGTCTACGCCTTCGCCAGGTTCGCCTCTCCCCCTCCGCACTTTCGCGATTCCGCGGCACCTAGGGCTTCCGCCATTATCCCGCGCGTTCGCCCCTCCCGTCTCCTAAATCCTAATCGTTAGGGTTTATGGCCGCGTTGTTTCGTGGGCGATGTAGTGAGTCTTCGCGTTTTTGTGCTTGCAGAGGGATTGATTACGCGCTCTCGGGCGGTGATGTTCCTAAGGTGGCCAGTGAACTACCCGACATTTTGAAAAAGGTAATTCTTTGCTCTCTTCCTCTACCAGACATTTTCCCCTTGTTTTTTTAGAGCATCCCTCTCAATTTGGTGCATGTTTTATTGGTCCAAGTAGTGTTGAAACGGCTGTGGTAATTGTTTGCTGGGGAGTTAATTATTACACCATAATGGCTATTGTTAGGAATGATTAAGTGTTGGAATGAGTTATTAAAGCAGTCATGAATTATTATAAAGTTAATGTAGTATAAAAGTGGAATTTTTCTCTGCTGTAAGAACTTCAAGCTTTCATTATGAGCTAGGTCTTTTGCCTTTGATCTAAAAGGGGAATATTTAGCAAAATAACATAAATGTGCAAGTTGTGTAACATTAGAATTTTAATGAATGCTTGGTATGCTGGTAGCATTCTTGCTAGAACTACCATAACATCTCTTTTAACTTGTCACAGCATCTGCAATGTGCTTTTGTAATTCAGATTAATGCAGTAACTATAGGAAAAAAATTAGCATAAAGTTAAAATATTTTACCAACAAAGTTATTATCAACATACCTGAATAGAGAATCTAATTTGGAAAGTGAATTAATATTATGTTCCCTTTTAAGTACTGCAACAGCTGAGCATACTTTTAGTAAGATCCTAATTCCTAAGTTCATAGAAAACCTTGTTAGATTTGTGACTTATTCTTGTTTGTATGAAATTAATTTGATAGCTACTAGAGGAAGGTATCCCACTATTTGACAGGATAGAGTCTTCAAAGGAATCTATGGTCTATTTGTTAATTGATAAATCCTTGTGTGACCAACACTCTCGAAAACATGCCCCCTTGTAGAGATCCTTGTGTCACTTCACACACCACCACCCGATTGCCCACTCCTTGATATCCTACCTCATGCCCTCCCTTGCCACTTGCCACACTATCCCCTACTTGTGGTGCCGGAGTTTCCCCTCCCAAGGTGCCATCCTTCGATATGATAGTGCCATCTGCCTACCATCACCTTCCCCTTTTACTTTCCCTTGCTGTTTGGAGCTAGTGTTTCCTGCCTCTCTCATTCATTGCTACTGACCCCGCTGTCCTGTTCAATGGCTTTACGGTAGGACTTTATTGTCTATAGTCTGTACTTTCCAACTTTGTTATGTGAGGTAGTGAACATATGACGTGTAGAATTATCAAATTTGACATTGAACTATGTTTTCAGCTTTTCACAGAAAGTGGCCTCGTTTCTTTATTTAGTGAATTCAGGTATGCACAATTTGTTGTGTGTTATTAATCTGAAGTCTACCATTATTGACCAGGTATATCAGCTGAGGGAAGATCAATTTCTACAATCTTCTGTTATGGTACTAATCATATCATGCAAGGTAAACTTCCTTCCTTCTCAGTCGTATATGAGATGTCAGATAAAAACTTTTCTTTCAACCAGAACCCAATTATTTTATAAGGAAAGACCCATTCCTTCAATCTTCCCTAACTTAGTTTGGTTTATTTCCAAACCTAAACACATACAGACTTATAGAGAATAACATTTTTCCTTTTTAACTGCATGTGTATTAACAGATTATTTCTTTCAGCGGAATGTTTGCTCTACTATAACCTTATTCTGTATACAAAATAAACAATTACCATTTTATGCGTTAGTCCTACCCATTGATGTATTTGTTTAGTTTCTTTTCTGATTGCACAATCACAACTTATTTGGAGTTGTTTCAAGCGATTCAAAAAGTTTTATGCATATGTTGATTATATTATATACCGAAGTTATACAATTTGCCTTTTGAGTTTATTTTTCTGACATAATATGCAGGTTATCTTCCAATAAAATTAAGCTAGTAACCTACACTTGCTGTTTTGCAGAATGCTTGTTTCAATAAATGGTTTCAACCTGCAGATTCCATTGACATTCTCAGAATGGCTAATGAGGTGTGTATCAGTGTATGAGATATTTCATTTCTTCTTTTATGTTCATTGTTCTATGAGTACTTTCCCCTTTTGGGTGCATGTTTGTGGTCTTGGTGGTGGTATGGCCTTCAAATATCAGCTTACCTACTTATATTTTTTTTCTTGGTATGCAGTTCTCTGGCAACTTCTGCACGCCCCTCAGCCAGCCAGCTAATGACAGCACTGTGCTTGAAATTATTTCAACTGTAATTACAAGGTAAGGAATTGCGCTCTCTCTCTCTCTCTCTCTCTCTCTCTCTCTCGTGCGTGCACTGAAAATTGGTGCAATGATGGATATTGACATCTGCCATCCTGCTCCCTGTTGTCTAGGTTTATTTAGATCTTAAATTCTTAATACCAAACAGATTTCCAAATATGAAAAACCTGAGATTGGAAAGCCCATATTCTTGGAACTTGTTTTGTTACTCAAAACTATATTGTGAAATTTTACTTTAGATTCAAAAACTAAGATTTTAAATTCAAGGTGACATGCGAATCTTCCATATCTGATTTTGAAATTTAAAATGTGAAAGTACTTCAGAACTGAATTGAAAAGTTGAACATCAGTATTTCATATGTTCCAAAATAATATTCAGAATATAGAATATGAAATCCAAATATTTTGTAGCTTAGATCTGGTGTGTTTCATTTTTTCAAGCTATTAAATTCAGATTTCTAATTTTGCATCCTCAATTGTTTAGTTTAATATTCAAAAGTCAATTTAAATAAAGCTTAAGATCCATTTTGTTATAATATTGATATCCTGAGTCATGCATTAGCTTCATTGCACATTTTATTTGTTGTTTCCATTTTTTTTATTTTGTAGGTATTATCCTCAGTTGAAGTTCAAGCGTCTAGTCACTTCGCTGGAAGCGAAGGTAGTTAATCTGTTCAATTAAAAACTCTAATTTGTACCATTTTAGTTCATAAAAGTTGACCATTTTGTTCTAAATATGATGCCGTTTTTTTGTGCATTCTTAATCCTCATATCTGAAGATATATTATTGATGAACAATAATGGTTTGTTTCATAACTGAGCCCTGATTTTTATATATTTGTCTATACCTACAGGTCGGGTATGATATTTTAATGGCCGACTTTTTTATTCATAGGAATCTACCTCGAGATGAAAAGATCGTAAGTGTCATTCCAGGGCAAATAGTCATTTGGTGCATATTCATTATTGTTACCTAAATGGGCTGTCTCAATGTTAATATTTTTTAAAATGTTCGTGTACATGCTAGTTTTTTGTTATTAAACTATTCACTTCATTACCTTGTTTCATTTCGAGTTTCTTGATCAAAAGGGCGAACTATCTTAACAAAGTGCAACCCTCTTAGGTGTTTGTACAGCGTTTCACATAACAGTTTGTAGCATCATGCTCTTTTGCATCTGTAAGTTGCATATGAGAAGGTGCTGACTCTGTAATTGTTGTGGACGCTTTTGTCGGCAAGACGTATACTCGCCGCAAGAAGATCAATGCGCCGGCTTCCACAACACCACCAGCCGCGCATAATTAGGAAAGAAGGACATTAGGAATAAAAGGGAAGATATTCCTTCCTGATTTAGCTAGAGGAATAATAGGGAAGGGTTAACGGTAAGGCTATATATATGTAACCCAATTGGGATTAGGGGAGGGAAGAAGAGAGTCCAAAAGATCAGAGCCTCCTAGGGAGGGCGATCAGGCTTATCTCTTGCTATTGTTCTAGGATAATCCAGATTAATAAAGCCAATCTTTCAGCCATAACATCTTTGGTATCAGATTCGTGATCCTTCGACCTGCTCATGGGCGACTCCATCTCACCGGGTGATCTCAAGGCCGCCATGGACGCCATCCTCCCCAATCTCGCGTCCATCCAGAACGAGATGACGACGATGAAGGGCGACCAAAGCCGCCTCGTCGTGGCTGTCAATCGACTGCAGTCCGAGAAGATCGATTCCGGCGGCTCCCACAGCGGCAATGTCTCGGACACTTCTGCGCCTGAGCCGCCGCTTCCGCCTTCCCATCATCAATCCACCCACAAGCTTCGCTTTCCGCGCTATGACGGCATCGCGGACCCGGTGGTCTGGCTCCACAAAGCGGAACAATTCTTCCGCCAGCAGCGCACGCCGCCAGAGGAGAAGGTGTGGCTCGCTTCTTTCTACATGGAAGACGCCGCTCAGGATTGGTATTACCGCTTGGAGTAGAACCGCGGCACTCCCACCTGGCCGGAGTTCGTCGAGCGGGTTCAACGCCGTTTCAGCCCTCCGATGCGCAGCAACGCCCTCGGCGCCCTCATGAAACTGCGCCGTACTGGCACTGTGGAGGAGTACCAGGCGCAGTTTCTTCCCTTGCTTGCCCGCTGCAGAAACATCATGGAGCAGCAGTAGATTGATATCTTCACGGCGGGCCTCCGCAATCCTCTGCAAACCGATGTGGAACTCCAGAGCCCGGAATCTCTCGACGACGCCATGGGCCTTGCGCGTGCTTTCGAGCGCCGCCTGGAACTGGACGACGCCGACGACTGCGGTACTACCCGTGTGCCTCCGCGGTCCACCCTGCCACACCGCCCGGCGCACACGGCGACGGCGTCCGCGTTGCGCACGCCGGCCCAACCCGCCAAGGCGCCACTCCAGACCCCGCCGGCTCCGTCGAAGGTCGCGCCGCCCGCTGGCGCTCGCTTCAAGCGGCTCACCCCGCAGGAGATGTCCCAACGCCGGGCGGACGGTCTCTGCTTCAATTGCCCGGAGAAATTCACCAAGGATCACCACAAATCATGTTCAATGAAGGGCCTGTACCTGATGGAGTTGGCTGACGATGCTCCGGTCGACGGCGCGGGGGCAGAGGACTCCTCATCCGACACCGACGTCGAAATTTCCCTCCACGCTCTCACCGGCATCGCCACGGCGGCCACCATGCATCTGCCGGTCACTCTGGGCCCGGAGCGGCTGCGTGCCTTAGTGGATTCCGGCTCCACTCATTCCTTTGTGGCTTCCTCCACAGCGCGCCGCCTTGGCCTGGAACCAGAGCCGCGCCCTGGCCTAACGGTGGGCGTCGCCAACGGCGACCACGTCCCCTCCGATGGAATCTGCAAACAGGTGCCCGTGACCATTGGCGAGGAGCAGTTCACCCTCGACCTTTACGTCCTTCCCCTCGACGACTACGAGCTGGTCCTCGGATGCCAGTGGCTCAGGACGCTGGGACCCATCCTCTGGGATTTTGAGCGCCAATCCATGGCATTTTGGCGTAACACTCACCGCGTTCAGTGGCGCGGACTGGATGCCCCGACCGCTCTACAACTCCACGCCATGGAGCGCCCAGACTTACTGTCCCTGCTCCTGGCCGAGTTCTCCGACATCTTCGCGGAACCAACTGGGCTGCCACCTCCACGCCACCTGGATCATCGCATCACCCTGCTGCCCGGTACTCCACCAATCGCGGTGCGGCCCTATCGTTATCCCCAGCTGCTCAAGGACGAGATCGAGAAGCAGTGCGCCGACATGCTGACCCAAGGCATCATCAGGCCTAGCACTTCGGCGTTCTCCTCTTCCGTCCTCCTGGTGCGCAAGAAAGACGAGAGCTGGCGCTTCTGCGTCGACTACCGCGCCCTCAACGTCAAGACTGTGCACGACGTCTTTCCCATCCCGGTTGTCGACGAGCTCCTCGACGAGCTTAAGGGCGCCACCTTCTTCACCAAGCTGGACCTCCGCAGCGGGTACCATCAAGTCCGCATGCACCCAGAGGACATCGACAAGACGGCATTCCGCACACATCATGGGCACTTCGAGTTCGTCGTGATGTCCTTCGGCCTATCCAACGCACCCTCGACGTTCCAGGCATTGATGAACGAGGTTCTTCGGCCCTTTCTCCGACGCTCGGTACTCGTTTTCTTTGACGACATCCTGATTTACAGTTCGTCCTGGTCGGAACACTTGCGACATGTGCGCGCTGTTTTCACCACCCTCCGCGCTCACAAGCTCTTCCTCAAGCGATCCAAGTGCACCTTCGCCGAGCGCAGCGTGGCGTATTTGGGCCATGTGATCTCCATGGACGGGGTGGCAATGGACCCATCCAAGGTTGAGGCCGTCCAGCAATGGCCTCAACCCCGGACTCTCAAGGTGCTGCGGGGCTTCCTCGGCCTCACCGGCTATTATCGCCGCTTCATCAGCAACTACGGCGCGATAGCCGCCCCATTGACAGCACTCTTGAAGAAGGACGCATTCCGTTGGTCCTCGGCGGCCTCTGACGCCTTCATGGCGCTGAAGGCCGCCCTGACATCCGGTCCCGTACTACAGCTCCCTGATTTCTCCAAGGGATTCACCGTCGATTGTGACGCCTCAGGCTCGGGATTCGGTGCCGTCCTCCACCAGGGCACCGGTCCCATCGCCTTCTTCAGCAGGGCCATCGCACCGCAGCATGCCAAATTGGTAGCCTATGAGCGCGAGCTCATCGGTCTCGTCAAGGCGGTGCGCCACTGGCGTCCCTACCTGTGGGGGCGTGCCTTCACGGTTCGCACAGACCACTTCGCCCTCAAGTACCTCCTCGACCAGCGGCTCTCCACAATTCCGCAGCATACGTGGGTCAGCTGCCTCTTCGGGTACGACTTCACGGTGGAGTTTCGGCCGGGGCGATTGAACACGGCCGCCGATGCCCTATCCCGCCGGCACGAGGAATCTGCGACCGTCTCCACATGCGCCATCTCCCAACCGGACTTGGCTCTGTTCGAGGACTTCCGGCGTGAGGCAGAACATCTACCTGACCTGCTGGCCAAACGTGCCGAGGTGGAACAAGGTATCGCCGGCGCTTCCTGGACCGTCGTCGACGGTTTCGTCCTCCACCGCGGTCGCATCTACGTGCCTGAATCGTCGGCATTGTGGCCGCAGATCCTGGCCACGGCCCACGGCACGGGGCATGAAGGCGTCCAGAAGACACTGCATCGCTTCCGGGCATCCTTCTACAACCCTCACGCCAATCGGCTTGTTCGCGACTTTGTGCAGGGCTGTACGGTCTGCCAGCAGCATAAAACTGAGCATCTCCACCCAGCCGGACTCCTCCAGCCACTCGAGCTCCCGAGCTCCGTATGGGCGGACATCGCCATGGACTTCGTGGAGGGGTTCCCCAAGGTGGGCGGTAAGTCCGTAGTGCTCACCGTGGTGGACCGGTTCTCCAAATACGCCCACTTCATCGCCCTCGGACACCCCTACACGGCGACTTCGGTTGCACGCCTCTTCTTCGACCACATCGTCCGACTCCACGGCATACCCTGCTCCATCGTCAGTGACCGCGACCCTATCTTCACTAGCACATTTTGGACGGAGTTGTTCGCTCTGTCTGGGGTGGACCTCCGCCTCAGCTCCGCATTCCACCCACAGACCGACGGTCAATCCGAAGTAACAAACCGGGTGCTTGGCGTCTACCTCCGGTGTCTCGCTGGCGATCGCCCACGCAGCTGGCTGCGTTGGCTGCCTTGGGCCGAGTTCTGCTACAACACCTCGTACCAAACGGCGCTCCAAACAACTCCTTTTCAGGTGGTCTGTGGCCGAGCACCGCCGACAATGGCGAGCTATCAGCCCGGGGTAGCTCGCGTCGCCGCCCTGGACAAGCAGCTCACTGATCGTGACGCATTCTTAGCAGAGATTCGCGAACGGCTCCTCCAGGCCAAGACCACATGAAGTTGCACTATGACGCAGGTCATCGGGACGTCCAGTTCGCCTCGGGTGACTGGGTGTGGCTTCGTCTACACCATCGCGCAGCCAACAGCATCACCAACAAGTCCAGCGGCAAGCTTGCACCACGCTACTATGGCCCATATCAGGTTGTGGCGCAAGTTGGTCCAGTGGCCTATCGCCTCCTGCTGCCGCCCAATGCGAAGATTCATGACGTCTTTCATGTGGCCTTCCTCAAGAAGTTTGTCGGCACTCCTCCAACAGCACTGGTGCCTCTCCCACCCTTGTCACGAGGCCGCGTGATACCGACGCCGGAGTCCATTGTGCGCGCACGTCTCAACCGTGGCACCTGGGAGCTGCTGGTTCGCTGGGTCGGCCGACCAGCTTCGGAAGCCACGTGTTAGGTCCTGGATTCCTTCAAAGAAGCGCATCCCACATTCCAGCTCGAGGACGAGCTGTTTCTCCAGGAGGGGGGTAGTGTTGTGGACGCTTTTGTCGGCAAGACGTATACTCGCCGCAAGAAGATCAATGCGCCGGCTTCCACAACACCACCAGCCGCGCATAATTAGGAAAGAAGGACATTAGGAATAAAAGGGAAGATATTCCTTCCTGATTTAGCTAGAGGAATAATAGGGAAGGGTTAACGGTAAGGCTATATATATGTAACCCAATTGGGATTAGGGGAGGGAAGAAGAGAGTCCAAAAGATCAGAGCCTCCTAGGGAGGGCGATCAGGCTTATCTCTTGCTATTGTTCTAGGATATCCAGATTAATAAAGCCAATCTTTCAGCCATAACAGTAATTAACTCTACTTTTATTTTGCATTCATACCCTGTAATATTGATTGCATGTTAGGTAACTGAATCATGGTAAATTTGTTGTTGCTGCAACCTGTCCACTCTCTGTTCTTGGTACTTCAAAATATTTTGAGGTGAAATAGATCTTGTTAGCTGTGAGCCTGTGATATCTCCTTTTATAAATATAGAGGCCAAAAGACTGTTGGATTACCTTTCTTTATTTTAGCTGTCAACAAAAGACCACTGGTTGCATAGAGTCTGTGCCAAGGTTCAAAAACCCGGAACCGGAGGGAATCCCGGCCGGCGGGCGGTATCGGTAACCGGCCAGTTACCGGAAAACCCGGAAAAAAACCCGTTCAAAATTCGTGAATCAAAATTTGAATTTGGGTGGTTTGAAAACCGGTAACCATTCCGGTAACCGGAAAAACCGCTTAAAAAACCAGAAAAACCGCTAAAAAAACCAAGTTGGGAGTACAATAATTGAAGCATATTTAGCTTGTATAATAGGTAATCTAGCACCTAAAAAGCCTTAAATCAACCTAGGAAATGTATTAGACCTAAAAGTAACCCGGCCGGTTTTTGTTTTTACTGGTTCCCATTAGTAAATCAATTTGCCGGCTGGTAACCACCGGTTTTTTGAACACTGGTCTGTGCATGTATGGTCATTAATGCAAAATCTCATATCTGTGCGCCTTTGGTGTTATACTGAGTGAGTTATTAGATATGACAAGACTATAGTGTAGGCCTGGCAGGAATTTATGACTATGTATTATAATTCTCATACTTGTATTTTTTGCATGTCTGATGATGTTATATCAGGTAACTTTATTAATTGTCTCACCTTTTGCAGAATCTAATTGTCGTCCAAAAGGAAAATTTAGATGCCTCATCATGTATCTCAAGCCCACCACATGTGAGGTGCATTTCTTTCTTTGCTTTGATGCTTGCCAATGTTTTAGCCAAGAAACTCGATTGATATTTTTATGTTTCAGCTTTTTAGTAAACGGAAAAGGTGTGGACAAGAGGACTAATGTTTCAATGGTTAGTGTTTTGTCCACCATCCTGGCTTTTACTTCCTGGCATTTAGTTTTGCATTGACCAAGCCTTATGCAACCTGTGGACTGTGGTTAAGCTTCAATTGTCAAACAACCTGATTTCATGCCTTTCAAACAATGTAACAGGAAACAGGACCCCAGTTCCCCAGTGATATTACCAAGATGCTCAAATATGGGGCAAACATCATACAAGCTGTTGGATATTTTAATGGTATGCTTGGTCATGATGTTCTGTCATTTCATTTCTACGTTTGAAGCATACACACAATTTTAATTTATGCTGATTTAGCTTTATGTTGCAGCTAACTATATCATAGCTGTAGCATTTGTGAACAACTTGAGGTCCGTCGATGCTCCAAAACTCGATGACTATGCCCAACCAGTCACCACTGATCCTCCTGGTAGGCAAAATTTATTTGAGTTCTATTAGTATGGAATGCATGTTCAATATGTTTTATATTTTGCTTTGTTAATTTCTGGACTCAAATTAAATTAGCAACTGTTCTATTATGTGAATGGGAAATTTCACTTTGATGCCTCTTGAATTTCATGTAGATTCTGATATACTTGAAGGACCATCAAGAGTTTCCCTAAAGTGCCCAATAAGGTGTGTATTTCATTCTTCTTGAAATATACTTTGCTATATTATGTTTCAACTATTCCATGTTGATGAAACCTCGGTGTCTTTAATCCCGTTATGTATATATACGTACGTTTTCTACAAGGTCTCAAGTGAGTTCTTGCAGGTAGAAAGGACAAATAACCTATATAAGAACTATTCTCTCTTAATATCTAGTTGGCATTAATTAATTATGTTCTGTCTGGTTGGTGATGTAAAAGGTGCAAAAGGTAATTATATGATGCATGTGCATGTGCATGTGACTATGTTACAATGCACTCACTCAGTTGGATATTTGAACCATTTATTCACCTTATAATAACCATTCTGATAGTCCATGTGTCTGTCTAGACTGTTGGTGGTGGGGTAAAATTTTAGAACTTTAAATTCTACTTATATATATGTTTGAATGAAAAATTGCTAGTGAGTTGCCTTTTGATGCTGAACTTGAAAATGTTTGTTGCCTTTTCTTGTAGTTTTAGGCGCATAAGAACTCCCATTAAAGGGCGCCTATGCAAACACTATCAGGTATAGTTTTCGTCTGTTTGTTTGTATTGATGGATTTAAAATTTTTCTTTTCGACAAAAATAATAACATAGCCTGTTTTGTTTAGTGTTTTGATTATGATAATTACATGGAGATGAACTTGAGGAAGCCGATCTGGCGCTGTCCATGTTGCAATACTCCTTCAAATTTCATTGACCTACGTATTGATCAAAAGATGGCCAAGGCAAGTTGTATAATGCATTTGTACATATTTTCATCTCATTATGTTTTTGATGTTATTGATCTCCTTTTTTTCTCTCAGGTATTACAAGAGAGTGATGATATCACTGATATTCTTGTATTCCCTGATGGATCTTGGAAAACCGTTTCAGTTCATGATGAGGAATCAGATAGACATGCAAGTGAAGTCATTCAGCAGAACGGGGATACTGTAGAAACTGATGCAACTCCTTCCCATGTCATAGACCTGATAAACGGAAATGGTGATGGTGATCTGCCAATGAGTTTTGCATCTGCTTCAGAAGACATGAAGCCTCTGTTGAATAGTCAAGATTTATCTGAGGCAGACTGTCGCCCGGATTTGCCTATAAGCACAACTGCTCATGTAGGTGGAAATAATGGGTGTAGCAATGTCACTTCGACATCTATCCAAAATTCGTTAGTACCTTCTACTGGTGGACCGGGCTCCAGTTCATTTGGGACCTTGGAGTCTATTCTGCCTCAAGATATTCTGCACCCTGTTATCACGGATGCCGTCTCTCCTTCTCTTGGAACCTCCAATTCAACATTTGCCATGCAACATGTTTTACAAGGAACACATCCCAATATTGTGCAGTTGCAATCACTGATAGATCCATTACCTAGATCAGAAGTATCACGGCCTCCTATACCTAGAAATGTCAGGAGAGAGCCCGTAGCAGTCCAGGCTCTGGCAGCGCGACCACAGAATCCTGGGTTGTCTAGAAGGGTGCAGCCAAATGTCTTCAATTGTCCACCTCCTATCCCACAATCCAATTTAGCTTCTTCAACATACAAAGCACATCAGATGACAAATGCAGACAGTGTCATCACTGCGATGAATACTGGTGTTGGGCTACTATCAAGGGCTCCCGATGCCGCTTCGTTGATGCATCTACAGTCAACACAACAGGTAACAATCTTTCCAAGTCACTATATCATGATAATTACCAACATAAGGTAGCACCGTTTTATCTTCCAATAGAATCACCTTGCACAACATATTAAATTTAAGTTGCAGTTACAGTAGTACCAGTGGATGACTTCAGTTTCTGTAATACTAAGTGATAAGCCATCCTGACTGAGCTCCAGAACTAGTATGGTAAGTGATTTGGAGGTTGAAATATGTGTCATTTTGTCCTCAGCTATTTGAGAGGTACCTGGTAACTAGTTTGAATTAATTCACTCTCATTGTTACATACTGGTGTACTGTCTTGTGTATTGCAACTGCAACAAGTGTTTATCATATGATGGTACCTGTCCTGGTGACTGGTTGTTATCTGTACTAGCAATTATGTTAGTGCAAGAACCTAAAAGATTGATATAATGAAATACCAGGTACTGTTGACTGCCAGTTCAGGGTACCAGCCAGTTAATCTCATACACGATACATCTTTTTTGCATGTTTTGCTTAGATTAAATTTATTTTAACAAACATCGTTGACAGGATCATAATTGTTGGCAGGACATGCTCAACACCTCAAGCCATCTACATGGTCGGGTTATTGGACCACATCTCATGGGTATAAGACCGCCGTTAGGAGGCCCAGGACAGGCTAGAGATGCTAATGCCTATGCAGCCCCCCCTATGGAACAGCGCCAGCACTTCGATCAGCTACTAGTGAGCAATCTAATGAGTCAACTTGTGCAAGCTCCCCCGCCTCGAACCGTCGAAGTTCCACAGGCCATGCCAAGTAGCAATCTAATGAGTCAACTTCCGCAAGCTCCCCCGCCTGGAACTGTCGAAGTTCCGCAGGTCATGCCGACCCAACCAGGCAGTACAATCAGCCCGGACATTCAAAGTCATCTCTTCTCCCCGCAGCTCAGCCAGGCAGTGAGATTGCAAGCAATGACTCCCCGACCAGCAATCCCACAGGCGCCACCACGCCTGCAGTGCGCCAGTCTACCACCTGCTGCTCCGACTTCGAGCGTGCCACCCCGTGTCGGAACTTCCGATGGTCTTCCGGAGCTTCCCGTGGAGCAAAACTGGCGCCCCACGGGGCGGATGAGAGGGAGTCTGACAGGTCCTGCTTACAGTCAAGCGCTTGAACGCTATTTGAACACCGCGGGGCAGCAGACAAGTCAAGCTCGGCCACCTGGTACGGATGCACGCAGGTAAATGCCAGGCGCTCTGGTACTACTCATCAAGAGCTGGCAGTAGCTAAGTTAACAAGGATCTCATTTTGTGGGTGGCTCTGAACTCTTAACCTCTGATTTGGGTAGATATATCCTTTTGGTTTATGTTAGGTTATTAGTGTAGGGACTAGGGATAACCTAGTGGAAGAGCTATGGTGACCTGCGGCACTCGTTTGTAGCAGTTCCTGTGCTGCTTAGCTTACGACCGGTGAAAGAGCCTATGGAACAAAGCATTATTATATGGCCCTGTTTATTTCAGTTTCAACTTCTAGCTTTCAGAAGCCGGAATGAATGTGTTGATTTTTTAAATTTGTTTTTTTTTGCTTTTTTTGCCTTTTTCCCTTTGTCTGTGGAGGTATATCATTTTTTATTTTTCTTTATTTTTTAATGAATAACTCATAAAAAACTAATAGCTAGTACAATGCAATTTCTATAAAAGCCAATATTTGAAAGCCAGAAACAGCTAAGAAAATATGTTCAAGTAGTCAGGGTTTAGGTGGTGAATGGTTTGACTGAACAGAGTTGAAATTGGGCTAGATGGGTCTGAGACAGTTGAAATGGCTATATAAGTGTTTTTCGAATTTCGGTGAATAGGAATAAGCTGGAACAGCATTGAGTTTAGGTTCAAAATGGTGTTTAGGTAGTTTAGGGTTTTATCGGTGTCTAATTTGGCTAAATAGAGTTGAAAATGGGCTTCGTGAGGTTAAAACAGTTAGAGTGGATATAAATATGTATTTTAAGTTTTGGGGTGAACAATAGTTGGTGTACACTGTTCATTGCACATTGGTACTGTTCATGGCGGGTTGAGCTGCTACAGTGGTGGATTTTTAATGTTCACTATTGAGTCAGGTGCTACAGTGTTTGGGTCTAGTATTCATCATCACCTCCTACCTCCTGATGGGTAATATAGTGCCGAAAATAGGGCAAACTCGCGGCGGCCATTCCCGGCATGATAGTGACCCCCGACGAAAATGGCATGGACGGGTTGCTAGAGTTGAGGAGAACCCATTTTTGGGGTTTGTGGTGGCTGAAAGCAAGGGTTGGCCGACAGTGAGGTGGGGAACTCTTAGGAGAATTTCATGGCACAATATTTGTAGTGGGGACTAACAGGGCAATTGCATGGTGGGTTGAGTATCTTTTGGGGTGAGGTGATGACTACAACACGTCCGGTTTGGCCTACTATGTGTTGTGGTTGGCTATCCACGAGGCTTCAATCGAGCGATGGATGTCATCATCGGCGAGCTAGGGGGCTAGAGAAGCTAGAGCAAGGTTGTAATCGGGTTTGGGGAGCCATGATGGTGATAGGGTTGAAAGCAATTGGAACTTGATGAAGAAATGATGCAATTTGGAAAATTGGGCGCACCTTCGATTTTTACGACGGTGAGGGCCATGAGTGGGTCAAAGATGAAGCGGAGGGCAGTGTGGTGAGTATTGGCAAGTTAAGGGGGGCTAATGGAAGGGTCGGATTAGCTTTACAGGATGGGGAAGGCAGTTGGGGTAGAAGGGAGCTCCGCTCGAGAGGTGACGCATGGCCAAGATGGAAGGGGGCGGGAGACTTCGACGCGATTCGGGAAAGGCAGTAGGGAGATCGGTAGGTATGCAGTACCTTGGTCTCATCGCTTCCTCGGGTGGTGGATTGTGATGGTCAAAGATTTTGGCGCGGGAAGGTCGGCGGGAGAGAAGTGGCGGTAGCGACTGGAAGCTTGGTCTTGGCAACTCTGGCGGCTATCAAGGTGTATTAATGGGTGTTCAGAGGGCTCAACAGACAAGATGTATGATGTCTGACTCAGGTGTTGTGACGTTTGTACGACTACACAGAGCAGTCGGTTGAATGGTGTCGAACAGGAAAGCATAAAAAATGGGGTTATGTATGGTGCTTGATTAAAAGCATGTGGTTGTATGAAAATATTTTAAAATATGGTATTTTCAGTTACAAATGCCATTCAACTCAATGTTTTCGGAAATTTACTCTTAATTAATTAACGAATTGTATGGCCTAATCGTAATTTGGGCCTGGTCAAATCGCGGCCCAACTCCATGAGGAGAGCGCGGCCTAATGTAAAGAGAGCGCAGCAAAAGCGCAGGTGAGGGAGAACTCGAGCTTGTGGAGTCATTTGGTTTGTTTTGTCCCACATCGCTAGCCGAGCGTGGCGTGTGCGAGGGAGGCGACTATAAGAGGGAGCGGTGGGGATGGGGATCGACTCATCTTTGCGCTTGGGGCAATGACGCAGCTAGTGAGGTAATACCGAGGCGCGTCAATTGCTGGTTGAAAACTATTTCCAAACCCCCTCTTTGGCCCATCTGGGCCACTGAGAATTTCTGGAAGGGCTTCCTTCTTAACGGAAGGGTAAAGCCCTACAATTCTTAGCTGGAAAATTTATCATTTTAATTATGCTGGTTTGAGTTTTTGGTTTATTCTTCTATTATTTATAAATTTTGTTTTTTCTAAAAAAATTTTTAGAGTGTTTTGGGTTGGTTTTCTCGTACTTGTTTGTGTTGTCTTGAGTTAACATATTTTATATTTTTAAATTTAATTATATTAAATAAGTTATTTTAAATTATAGTGTAGACATACTCAAGTCACTATATTTTAGCCAAACGAGGCACTTTAATCCTTCAAAACCGGCTTCCATTAAGGGCACGAATTTAGGAAGTTCCACCTCTGTGCCAGTGTGTCAAAACCTCGGGCTCTGGTCTCTGCGTGATCTTTTACGTCTCGCACAGCTCCACCCATGAGGCGCAAGTACACGCAACGAGGCAGCCGAAATGCCGGGAGCCCAGGAGTCCTTCGGCTTGTGTTCCGAATGCTGATGACTGCCGCACAACGCTGAGGAGGTGGGAGTTCTGGGAGGAGAGGTGGAATCCATTCAGAATTTGCCGGTTTTCTAGCAGATGGAAGCTGGACTATGCTGGTGGCTCGTGTTTCCCAGCTCTACCCGACGAATGCCGCGCCGAGCATGCTCCTCAAGATTCTTCAGTTTTGATTCAGTGGCTCTGGCCAAAACACTACCGTACGTACAAGAGGATTTATCAACAAAATCGAAGCTCAAACAAATGATCAAATATATATGCGTCGATTATTGTTCTTCACCAGCACAGTAAATACAGACAATTAATTGTAAGAACAGAGTTGACTCGTTGATCACAACAGGGGAGCAGCCATCGGCCCCTCTGAAGTCCTTTTCAGATCTTGTACACGGCGCAGGCCTTCTTGGAGAACCTGATGGGCCTCGTCTTCTTGGCGTCGACGACGATGGGGCATATTACGTGCACCTTGTGCGTCACCCTCACGAGCTTGCCGATGACGTAGCCCCGCGAGATCAGGTCGAAGTCCAGCGTCAATGGCACCGACCCGCCCGTGCTCGACAGGGATAGGCTGCCTCCTGCGCCGTAGAGGGGGACCTTCTCGCCGTGGATTACCGCCGTCACAACCCGGTGGCTCTTCCTCGGTTGGTAGTACCTGCGGACCTGCGATCACAGGAGATGCTGACTTCGTGGGTTGTTCCCGAATTTACCGGGAATTCTGAGTCCACCATTAAAGACAAATATGTATGCTCGCAGATGAAACAAAGGCATGGATGATGGATTCAGGTAAACAACATATGCACAATCGCTGGAATATTTTTCATTGTCTCATTCCACAATATTTGCAGCTTCCTTACTATTTTGTTGTCTTCATGTCTTGTGCTGAATTTTCGTCCCCATCAATCCATTTACCCCTTCTTTTCCCTTTAACTATTATATGCATTTTGTCTACTTGACTCAAAATTGTTCTGTTTTGCCTAGCTGAAACTTGTAGGATCTTTGGTACAATAAGAAATGGATAAAAAGAGTCAGGCACATAAGAAAATGTCTCACTAAGTCAAGTCTTTCGAAAACGGTTCACTAGTTCGGTATTTAGTGGTGAAAAGTAAAGACTGAATAAGTTGTCTTAAAGAGCGGAAAAGAGGAGATTCAGTTATTCATGCAGTTAACATTCTTGGTAACAAGTGAAGTAGTGTTATCAGACAACATATGGACAACACTAATAAGATGTCATAAAGAGGCATGGACAACACTGTTAAGTTGTTACAAAAAGGCAAGGACTGTTGATAGGCATACCTGTCCAGCACCGATTGAGATCTCTGAATAGAGCAGACGAATAGGGCCCGAAGTGACATGAATTCCAAACATTGTAGCAGGATTGTATACACCTATGTTCAGAGAGCAATTCAGTGTGACCAATTTGGTTGGAACCCCACTATGGTCTGTGCCCTCCCCGGCATAGAAGTCATCCATTAACAAGCTCTGCACAAAACAAAGTAAAAGAAGTTTCTGGTTAGAACAAATTTAATAGAACCGGCAGATTAGGGGGCTGTTTGGTTGCTAGCCACAGTTTACCACGCCTAAGGTTAGGCAAATTTGATCAACTTTAGAAGCTGTTTGGTGGCAGCCACAGTTGTAGCTGTTAGAGATATATGTATAGTTTGTTATTCTCCATTGTTATGAGGGGTTCTTTGCATATTTACCACCTGTACTTTGTGTATATATACCGGCCCATTGGCCTCATATGAATACAAGCGCTATTCATAACATGGTATCAGAGCCAAAACTAGGGTTTTGGCTTACCTAGGGTTCCGCGCGCCGTCGCCGACTCCCGCGTGCTGCCTCCGCCTCCACTGTTGACCGTCGGCCTCCCCGCGCCGTCGCCGGCCTCCCCGCGCCGCCGCCGGCCTCCCCGCACCTCCCGGTCGCTTCTGCCGTCGCCGGTGCCGTCTCCACCGTCGTCGGCCTCGGCGCCTCCGCCTCCCGCCCGGTGCCGCCTCCGCCGTCGCCGACCTCGGCGCCTCCGCCGCCCGCCCGTCCGGACTCGCCGCCTCCGCCTTCCGCTTCCCGCCTGGCGCCCGCCCGCCCGGCCGTCTTCCGCCAGGCCGCCGCTGCCGCCCGCCCGGCCGCCTTCCGCCAGGCCGCCGCAGCCGCCGTCGCGCCTGGCGCCCGCTCGCCCTGCCGCCTTCCGTCGCGCCGCCGCCGAGGGCTAACCCTAACAGGCCTCTGGCCCGTGTGAATTTTTAACCGAGCGGCAGGAAAGAAAAAAAAAGAAAAAAAGGAAAAAAACGTCGTTCTAACCGCCGCGCCGTCCAGCGCCGCCTGTTAGACTTCATTGCCTTGGTCGCCGCGCTGTCCAGCGCCGCCTACCAATGGGCACCGTTTCCCTCCCTCGCTGCCCGGTGATCTTTGATGGTGTTAATTACACCGACTTCGTGTCTCACATGCGCATTCACATGCGTGGTCTTCGTCTCTGGGGCGTCCTCTCTGGCGATGTCACCTGCCTGCCTTGCCCTATTCCTCCGGCGGAGCCTACGCCTGTTGCATTGCCCCCGACAGCCGATAAGGCTGCTGCTGATGATGAAGCTGCCTCTGCCTACCAGGAGGCTCTGGATTCCTACAAGGATCGTCTGACCGTCTACACTCAGTGGTACGATGACGACGCTAGGGCTGCTGTTGTCTTCATCGCCAGTGTCCAGCCTCAGTTTTCTTCTGAGGTTGTGGGACTCTCTTCGGCTTTCCAGATGTGGACTCATCTTCGTCAGCGCTACGAGCCCTCTGGTGATGCCCTGTACCTGTCCGTGGTCCGCCAGGAGCACTCTCTTCAGCAGGGTGATGCTACTGTTGATGCTTTTTACGCTCAGAGTTTTGCTGTCTGGCGTCAGTTGGACTCACTTCGCACTGCTGGCTGTCGTACCTGTCCGTGCTGCCTGGATGTACGTGCTGACCTGGAGTTTCAGCGGGTTTACGAGTTCCTTACTCGCCTTCGTCCTGAGTTCGAGCAAAGGCGTGCCCAGCTCCTTGCACGCCACCCTCGTGTCACTCTCCTGCAGGCTCTTACCGAGATACGCGCGCAGGAGACTCGTTTGAGTGGTGCTGGTCTGATGCCACTCCCCTCTGTGCTCGCCGCTCGTCTGCCTGCTACACTGCCTCCTCCAGCGGCTACCACAGGTGGTGGTGGCCGTCCTCCGTCTGGAGGTGGCCGTCCTCACTGTTCCTACTGCGACAAGGACGGCCACATTGAGTCCCAGTGCTATAAGAAGAAGCGGCATCTTCACGCCGTTCTTTATAGGTGGCCAAATGGGCCGGGCTTAAACGGGCCGCACCACGGCCCGTTACTGTAGACCCGGCCCATTTAGGCACGGCACGGGATTTAAATGGGCCGGGCCGGCACGGCACGACGGACCGGGCCGTGCCTGGGCCGCCGGTGCGGCACGGCGGGCCGGCACGGCACGGCCCATTTAGCAATTGGGCCGTGCCGGCCCACCGGCGGCCCAGGCACGGCACGGCCCATTTAGCAATTGGGCCGTGCCGGCACGGCACGGCACGGCCCGGCGGCACGGCAGGCACGGCACGGCACGCCCGGCCCGGCACGGCCCGCCCCGGCCCGGCTAATTCAAAAACTAGCCGTTTTTGTGACCGTTGGGGGTAAAAAAATTCGAAAAAAATAGCAAAAAAATCGGAAAAAATCTGAAATTTTTTCTATAAATAGGGGGGCATCCGGCCTCCATTCTCCACACCTCAAACCTCGCTCTTCTCTCTCGGTTTAGCTCTGAAAAATTCGAAAGTGTTTGCGCAAATTTGGTGAAAATTCGGGCAAAATTCCGAAAATTCAAAAATCTTCAAAGATTTTTGTGAGAGCTGCAAAGGAGGTAATAATGCTGTCTTATACTCTTATTTGGTATTATTTATTGGTTTAATTTTTTGCTAATCGTTCTTTATTATTTCAATTTGCAGTTGATTTAATGGAGAACTACGATTTTCAACTCTCCGAATACGGCCTCTCGGCGGAGGATATGCAATCGTTTCAACAAGCATATCCATCCGCGGAAGGTCCACATGTACAAACTGGAGATGCCGAAGAACCGACGGCCCCGGTGGCGCAGGGTCCAATCGATCCATCTTCTGCTGGCTCAACAAGTGCATCCACGACTCAAAGCACGGGTGCAAAAAGATCAAGAGCTAGTACATCTACAGTTTGGAATGATTTCGACAAGAAGTTCAGGACCGACGATGATGGGACTTCGGTGAGGTATGCTGTTTGTAAAATTTGTGGTAATGAATTGAGTGCAAAATCTTCAGGTGGGACGGGTCATCTACAACGACATGCTGCAAGCTGCAAGAAAAGGCAAGGAATACAAATGCGCCAGACACAGCTGCAATATAACCCCGACGGCTCGGTACGTACGTGGGAGTACAACCCAGAGGTAGCTCGGGAATCTCTTTGTAGATTAATTGCTTCTCAAGATTTACCTTTAAATTTTGGTGAATCTGATGCTTTCCAAAAATATATTATGACTGCTCATATCCCTCGATTTACTACTGTATCTAGGCAAACAACAACTAGAGATTTAATTAAATATTATAACAATTGTCGTGATAAATTGAAAGAAATGTTTCATACATGTACATTCTCTATTGCTTTGACATCCGACATATGGAGTGGTAGGGCAAGAGAGGATTATATTAGCGTTGTTGCTCATTATGTTAATGATGACTGGATAATGGAAAAAAGAATTATAGGATTTAAATTAATTAATGTTTCACATAATGCTGAAAATATTGCAGATAGCATTATTAAAGTTATAGAAGATTTTGGTCTCACGGATAAGATTTTTTCTATAACTTTAGATAATGCAGCTGCAAATACTAAAGCTATGGAAATTCTTACTCCTTTGTTTAATAATTATGCACAGTCTTTCTTATTGCATCAACGTTGCGCTTGTCATATTATTAATCTTATTGTTAAATCCGGTTTAAAAAGATTAGATGCTTGTATTAATTCTTTTAGAGATGCAATTTCATTTATTAATTGTTCTAACCAACGAATAGCCGCATATAAGAGTTTTTGCGTAGCAATGAATGTTCGTCCTAGAAAATTTGGTTTAGACATGCCTGTTAGATGGAACTCTACTTATCTTATGCTTAAACATATATTGCCACATAAGAGCACTTTATCTGTTTTCCTTCACACCCAAAGTCATCAATCTCGTAGCTCCTCAAGTAGAACCCAAGTTAGAGACCCTGAACTTACTGAGGACGATTGGGATGTTGGTGAAAAAATATTTTCCTTTCTAGAAATTTTTCATAAAGCTACAGTTTGTCTTTCTGGAGTATACTACCCTACATCTCCCATGATTGTTCATAATATTGTTGAAATTGCCACTCACCTAAAGGCTTTTGAAAATGATCATATACTACGGGATGCTGTAGGTGCCATGAAATCTAAGTTTTTAAAATATTGGAGCGAAATTCCTATTTTATATGCATTTGCTTTTATTTTGGATCCTAGGGCCAAACTCCAAGGATTTATAAATGTTTTACAAGTTTTAAGTGAGGCTACCGGTTTAGACTATTGTTCATACTATACACAAGTTAAGGATAAATTATATGAGATATATAATAAATATGAAAATAAATTTGGATCTGTGCGTTTACAAAGACCCCCGGTAGTCCCTAGCACCTCTAGGGGGGCTATGCAATGGGGCAAGATTTTTGGTTCTTCGTCTAGTTCTCGTGCAGGTGCAGGTACACAGCAGGTGCGACAAAGCACTGGAGACCTATCAAGCTATCTCAACAGTGATAGCGTCAGCTTCGAGCAGGAGTTGAACATCCTCTCATGGTGGCAAACCCAGAAGGTATCATATCCAGTGCTATCCATATTAGCGCGGGATGTGTTGACTGTTCCTGTCTCTACAGTCTCCTCGGAGTCAGCATTCAGTCTTTCCGGAAGAATAATCGAGGAGCGACGAACAAGTCTCTCCAACGAGATGGTCGAAGTACTTATGACCGTCAAAGACTGGGAACAGGCTGAAGCAAGACTCCAACATACTGCAGATAATAAATATTTAGAAGAATCTTTTGAGAATTTGTATTTAGATAGCAATGAATAGGATTTTCAATATTTTTCTTTCATATGTGGTCAATAATGAGCTTTATAGGCTGTACTCTTTTTTCTTTACCAAGGTTTTCTCAAATTGAGTTTTTACTTGGTAAAGTTTTTAATGAGGCAGCCATCCCATGTAATTTAATAAATTAATAAAGCTCATTATGTCATTGCAAATATTTATTTTTATGATTAACAATGTCTACAATTTTCTATATTTTTTTCTGAATTTTCTACAATTTTTTTGAATTTTCTACATTTTTTCTTAATTTTCTACAATTTTTCTTAATTTTTTCTTTTTTTTGGGGCTAAACGGGCTAGCCGGGCCGGCACGGCACGGCCTCGGGCCGTGCTTGGGCTCCCACCGCGGCCCGCGGGCCGGCACGGCCCGTTTAATACACGGGCCTTAACGGGCCGTGCCTAAACGGGCCGTGCCGAGCCCGGGCCCGTGCCGTGCCGGCCCGGCACGGCCCACTGGCCACCTCTACCGTTCTTCTACTGGCACTAGTGCTTCTACGACGACGTCTGCATCGACTTCTTCAGCAGCTTCTCTCACCGAGCAGGAGATAGCCAGACTTCGACGCCTGCTTGCCGCTTCAGGTTCTCCCTCGACAGGTTCTGCTACTGACTCTTCGGGCACTGAGAAACCACCCCCTACACAGTCAGGTACCTCCCCGTGGATTCTTGATTCTGGAGCATCTTTTCACATGACTCCTGATCCTTCCACTCTGTCTTTTATTACACCTCTTAATTCTCCTATCAGTGTTCTTACTGCTGATGGTACATCTCTTTCTGTCTCTATTCGAGGATCTCTTAGCAACTCATCCTTTCATGTTCCTTCTGTTGCTCATGTTCCTCGCCTTACCATGCAGCTTCTTTCTGCTGGGCAGATTACTGACCTTGGTTATCGGGTTATTCTCGACTCTGACTCTTGTTGTGTTCAGGATCGCCACACGGGAGCTCTGGTTGGTTCTGGCCCTCGGCGCCGTGACTCACAGCGTCTCTGGGAGCTTGACTGGCTTCACCTTCCTTCCGCTGCCACCATCGCCGCCAGTCTCTCCGCTTCTGCCACTTCGTCTACCGGCTCTTTCCAGCAGTGGCATCACCGTCTTGGTCATCTGTGTGGATCTCGTCTGTCGTCTTTAGTTCGTCGTGGTCTTCTGGGGTCTGTCTCAGGAGACGTGTCTTTAGATTGTCAGGGCTGTAAGTTAGGTAAACAGATTCAGCTTCCTTATCCTCATAGTGAGTCTGTATCTCAGCGCCCTTTTGATCTTGTTCATTCAGATGTTTGGGGTCCGGCTCCCTTCGTTTCGAAAGGGGGTCATCGATATTATATCATTTTTATAGATGGTTTTTCTCGCCATACTTGGATATATTTTATGTCTTCTCGTAGTGAGGTCTTGTCTATCTATAAACAATTTGCCACTATGATTCACACCCAGTTCTCCACTCCTATTCGTGTCTTTCGTGCTGATTCTGCTGGCGAGTACCTCTCTCGTTACCTGCACAGCTTCCTTGCTGAGCAGGGCACTCTCGCTCAGTTCTCTTGTCCTGGTGCTCATGCTCAGAATGGTGTCGCTGAGCACAAGCATCGTCACCTCCTTGAGACGGCTCGTGCTCTGATGATCGCCGCCTCTATTCCACCTCACTTTTGGGCCGAGGCTGTTTCCACTGCCACCTATCTCGTCAACATTCAGCCCTCTTCTGCTCTTCAGGGAGCGATCCCTGTTGAGCGTCTCTGTGGTCTTCTTCCTGACTACTCTACACTTCATCTGTTTGGTTGCGTTTGCTACGTTCTCCTCGCCCCTCGAGAACGCACCAAACTGACCGCTCAGTCTGTTGAGTGTGTCTTTCTGGGATACAGTGCCGAGCACAAGGGTTATCGGTGCTGGGATCCTGTTGGTCGTCGGATGCGGGTTTCTCGGGATGTGACTTTCGACGAGTCTCGTCCATTCTACCCATGTCCTGCCTCTCCTTCGGCTTCCTCTGTGGAGTCTCTGTCTTTCTTGACCTTTCCAGATACACCTATATCTGTTTTGCCCTCGTCCACCTATCCTACTGAGTCTCCACATATTCCTCCTGTGGCCTCTCCGCCGTTGTCGTCGCCTATGTCGTCTCCTACGACTCCGCAGACTCCTCCCACTACAGTACCTCCTCCCCTTATCTTCTACACTCGTCGACCTCGTGTTGCGGATCTTCCAGATGAGCCATCTTCTTCTGATGCTCCATCTTCCCCTGATGGGTCATCTTCTCCTCGCTACGCTCTCCACGATCGCCAGTCGATTCGGCCTCCTGCCCGTTTTGCCTTTGCTGGCGCAGCTACTCGTGAGCCTGTCTCCTACCGGGATGCTGTTACTCACCCTGAGTGGCAGCTTGCCATGGCCGAGGAGATTGCTACCCTCGAGCGTACTGGTACTTGGGATCTTGTTCCCTTTCCATCTCATTCCCATCCCATCACGTGTAAGTGGGTCTATAAGATTAAGACTCGCTCTGATGGCTCTCTTGAGCGCTATAAGGCGCGTCTTGTTGCTCGTGGCTTCCAGCAGGAGCATGGTGTTGACTACGACGAGACTTTTGCTCCTGTGGCCCACATGACCACTGTTCGCACTCTTATTTCGGTGGCATCTGTTCACCACTGGTCTGTTTCTCAGCTTGATGTCAAGAATGCCTTTCTTAATGGCGAGTTGCGTGAGGAGGTCTACATGCATCCGCCACCTGGGTATTCTGTTCCTGAGGGCATGGTCTGTCGCCTTCGTCGCTCTCTCTATGGCCTTAAGCAAGCTCCTCGTGCTTGGTTTGAGCGCTTCTCCTCTGTGGTCACTGCTGCTGGTTTTTCAGCTAGTGATCATGATCCTGCGCTCTTTGTCCACACTTCGTCTCGTGGTCGGACTCTTCTTCTCCTGTATGTTGATGGTATGATCATTACGGGAGATGATTCTGAGTACATTGCCTTTGTTAAGGCTCGTCTTAGTGAGCAGTTCCTTATGTCGGATCTTGGTCCTCTTTGTTACTTCCTTGGAATTGAGGTTACTTCTACTCCAGATGGTTTCTTTATGTCCCAAGAGAAATATATTCAGGATCTTCTTGATCGTGCCTCTCTCACTGATCAGCGTACTGTTGAGACTCCCATGGAGCTCAATGTTCACCTCCGACTCTCTGATGGCGAGCCTCTTTCTGATCCGACTCGCTATCGTCATCTTGTTGGGAGTCTTGTCTACCTTGCTGTTACTCGTCCGGATATCACTTATCCAGTTCATATTCTGAGTCAGTTTGTTTCAGCTCCCACTCAGGTCCACTACAGCCACCTTCTTCGAGTTCTGCGATACCTTCGCGGGACTATCTCTCGCCGTCTCTTCTTTCCACGTTTCAGCTCGTTACAGCTTCAGGCCTATTCGGATGCTACTTGGGCCAGCGATCCTTCTGATCGCCGGTCTATCTCCGCTTACTGTGTTTTTCTTGGTAGTTCTCTTATTGCCTGGAAGACGAAGAAACAGACTGCAGTGTCCCGTTCGAGTACAGAGGCTGAGTTGCGAGCTATGGCTCTCTTGACAGCAGAGATTACTTGGCTACGGTGGTTACTTGAGGATTTTGGTGTTTCTGTCACTACACCGACCCCTCTCTTGTCAGACAGTACAGGTGCTATCAGTATTGCTCGTGATCCTGTGAAGCATGAGCTCACCAAGCATATTGGTGTTGATGCTTCTTTCATGAGGTCTTGTGTGCATGATCAGGTGATTACTCTTCAGTATGTGCCTTCGGAGCTTCAAATAGCGGATTTCTTCACGAAGGCCCAGACTCGAGCACAGCATAGCTTCTACCTCTCCAAACTCAGTGTTGTGGATCCACCATGAGTTTGAGGGGGGGTGTTAGAGATATATGTATAGTTTGTTATTCCCCATTGTTATGAGGGGTTCTTTGCATATTTACCATCTGTACTTTGTGTATATATACCGGCCCATTGGCCTCATATGAATACAAGCGCTATTCATAACAGTAGCAAGATTCCCTTCCAGCAAACTAGGTCTCACGCGTCAATGACTCAAAAAAGTGTGGCAAGATTCCCTTAGACTTGCTAAGGTGTGGCAAGGAATTTGAGCACCTCAACTTAGGTAAGTGTGGCAATTTTTGTTGGCAAAGTGTGGCTAGCAACCAAACAGCCCCTAGGTCATTCAGATCCGGGGAAACTTGTGAGGGTTGTAAAGTGTTAGTAGGAAGTTTACCATGCCTAACTAGTGCAGATCATAAATGCATATTAATTATTATAGCAATTTCTTTTTTATAGACAAAGTGATGTGACCAACGGTTAGTAAATGTAACTCAGACAGTCTACATGCTGAATGCAGTGGCAGCCCACAACATCTCTATCAGGGACAGAACCAAAAAAAAAAAAAACCTTTTGCCTTGTGGTCATTCTTTTTTGTTTCTCTTTATATTTACTTTTTTTATTACAAACGTCCAACTAAGCTACTTCTGCTGCTTTGGCTATTCTTCACTATGCAGCCTACCAGATTTACATTTGTAATGGTGCAAAAAGAAATACTTACTGGTTTCTTGTTCAAAACAAGGAACCAACAAGAGTAAGCGCAAATTCGCAAATTTTGAAGTAGTTATGACAATCAACACAAGCATCAATTGGAGCTGTTATAGCTTCACCCAACCTGTTGTAACCAAAAGCTTATCTACCACAAAAAATTATGCCAAATTTACCGTGTCACTACTAAGAACAACATATAATCACCTCGAAACAACAAAAGCAAAACCACCCAACTAGCCACTCTTAAATCGTAAACTACATTCTTTGCATATTCCTCATCTCCACCATATCATTGTCTAACTAAAAACCAATCAATTCAATAGCTTAGCCCTTCTCGCTCTCGCCCACCATTAAAACCACGAGACATAAGTCAAATTAAGTAATTAACCTTTCAATTCGCAATATGCGTTGGGTATGAAACCAAATTAAGAAGAACACTTCATCTGTTGAAGTAAATTAAGCTCCATGAATCATGAATGGTATACCTTGACGATGACATCGGGCTCGTACGGGCGCGCGGCGCCCCAGATGATGAGGCAGAAGACAGTGAAGAGGAGGACGAAGCTGATGAAGCCCAGTACGATCTGGCACCGCCGGGAGAGGCCGCTGTCGCCGGCTAGGCCCTCGTAGGGGCCCTCCTCCTCGATGACGTTGCACTCGGGCCAGCCCTTGTCGTTGAGCGCCTTGCGCTCCCCGGCCCCGCCGCCGCCGGCGTTGCCCTTGCGGCCGCCGTCGCGGAGGTTACCGGAGAATCGGCTGACGGAGGAGGAGCGCGAGTGGCGGCCGTAGGAGGGGTGCGACGGCGACTCGTTGGGGCTGTTGTACACCGGCGTGGCCTGCATCGAAGAGGACTTGTACCCGCCGTCGTGCGACTCCCGCGACGGGCTCTGCACGTAGTAGTTGGGCCGCTTCGGCGACCGCGGCGGCGACGACGGCGCCAGGCTCGTCACGTCCGACTCCGACTTGGCGTGCATCATCTCGCCCTTCCCTTCCCTTCCTCCCCTCAACTCCACTCCAAATCCTACTGTACCAAAACCAAGAACAGCACCCGATCAAAAGCAGAACAAAAGAAACCGCAAAAAGACGCGGATTTTGCAAGGGTTTTAGGTCCATCAACTACCCCAACTCTCTCAAAGATCGAAACCTCGAGGCGATCTAGCGGAGCCGCACGCACCGGTGGCAACAAGAAGCGGAAGAGGAGCTAGCTCCGCGAAGCACGAATGGTGGTGGCGCAGGGGAGCACCTCTCCGAGCACTAAAAAGAGAAGCGAAGCCCGGGGGGCAACCTTGGCGGGATCCTCTGCGTCGGTGCCAGAACTGGCTGGATGTACGGCACCAATTGAAAGCGGACGCGTGGCGGGAGATGGGTATGGGGAGTGCTGTTTGGTGATTTGGGCGGGAGCAGGGGATGAGGACTGATGGGGGGTGAGTGGTTTATTTATTGCAGCGTCGGCAGCGACGGGGAGAATGTGCGTGTGGATTGGCGTTTATGACTTCGTATTCTGTGTATTTAGCATTTTTAGCCAACTTTTGTGATGCAGTTGTACTCACCTGCTGTTGTACCACAGTACTAGGTGCCTGCCTGGATCAGCGTACCCTCCGTTCGTTTCAGCAATAGCGCCTCTTCTTTTTGCTAAAACTTATAATTTTTAATTATAATTTATAATTTTTAGACTGTTTATATAAGAGACAAGAGATTATAAAGTAACACAAACTCACATATGATTTTTACCGATATAAATGAAATCGATACAATATATACCACAATTAACTTAGTAGACTTTATCTTGAAAAGATACTCTGTTTAAAGTTAGTTACTGTAAAAAAAGCCGAAAAACAACTTTTAGAAGATGAAAAAAAACAAGCCCTTAGTTTCACCTTCTTGACTTCTAACTCTTAATTTACTATTTTATATTTTATCCTTTCTAATTTTTTTTAGTTTTTTAGGCTTTTTTATCTTTTCTTTTTTTCATATTCTTTCGTATTATCCGTGATGGGCTAATCTATTTTTTCTATTTAAATTTTTTTAAATTTAATTATACTAAATGTGTTACCATCAGCTACAGTGAAAATAAGCCAGCTAGTAAAAAATCATAAGACATCGCTAAACTAAGCACCACCTTAATTTGCATCGTGTGGTACACCATTTGTCTTTTCTAAAAGAATAAAAGGAGCTATGCTATCTATTGACAGTCTAAAATCTAAATTAAACAATGACCGTTGGCAGCTCAGGCTCGAATCTAGGCGCCCACTCCTCCTTGCAATAAGATGTTAGGGCTCCTTTCCTTAAAATAAAAGATTGTTAGAGCTCCTGGCCATTTTTTGTTTTTTTTTAAAAAAGCAAAGAGTGATCATAGCACTACAAACTAGATAATTTAAGTGTTTTGTTGTCAACTGTAAAAGGAAAAAAATAAGGGCCAATAGCTATACGCCACGCATGAATGGTTTATATTTTTTCCGTTGAATAAGGACGGTTATTCTTTGTCAATAGGGAGTTCTTAGGCCCCGCTCAGTTGGACTGAAAAGCTGTGGCTTATGGCTAAAATTGCATTGTAGCGGCTGAAATTTTACTGTAGCTGAATGTAGCTTATTTAGTGTAATTAAATTTTAAAAAAATAAAAATAGAAAAAATGTTAGCTCATTACGGACAACGCGAATGAATACGGGGAAAAACGAACTGGCAAAAAAGCTCAAAAAGCTAAAAGTTCAAAAAAACCGAAATTTATGAATAGTGAAAAATAAGCCAGAAACCAGAACCTGAAGCTGAAATGAGCGGGGCTTAGTTTCTTACGGTAGAATGGTTGTATGGCAATCATTGTGATTGAACGCGATAAAGATTTGAGTTCATAGAGATTAGACCCGTTCATAGGCAGCAAGACTCGGTTAGCCCGACCCAACTCGGACCGATTTTTTAGGCTTGGGTCTTGATTTTCGGTCCACAGGCCTGCTCGAAGCCTAAAAAAGCCCAAAACAGCCACAAATAATTAAAAATAATAATTTTATTCTAAAAGGGAATTAAATAATAAAAATTTATTCTAAAAGGGAATTAAAATATTAATTTTATTCCGAAAATAGGAAATTCAGGCTTTTTGGGCTTTGCCTATGTCGGGCTAGGCTGGGCTCTAGCCTGACCATTCTAGGCCTGGTTTGAAGCCCGACTCGGCCCGACGTTTGAGCAACTCTAATAGATAACATCCATTCACCTCTACAACTAGCGCATGGATCAGCACCGAAAATTTCTCATCTCCGGAGGTTTGGATGCAAGGCTTATGTACCTATGCCCTCTCCATAGCATACTGCAATAGGTCTTCTCCGAAAGACTGGGATATACGTTGGTTATGAGACAGCATCCATAATCAGGTATTTAGATCCCATGACAGGAGATTTGCATACTGCTCGTTTCGCTGATTGTATATTTGATGAGAATAGTTTCCCGCCATTAGGGGAGGAAATTAACCCATTGATGAAAATATCGGAAAATTACGTGGCAAACCACGAGAATCCATGCACATGACCCGCACACTAGTGAAACAAATAGAGAAGTCCAGAAGATCAATGATTTGCAAGCATTAGCAAACCAACTGCCTGACCACTTTAATGATTTAAAGAGTATGACCAAGTTGCATGTGCCTGCACGTAATGCACCGAAGAGGATTGAAATACTAGACTAGCGAAAGTTGAAGGTATCCCTCATCCCGTCCAGAGGCATCAGAATAAAAGGATGAGGACTCCGACCCCTTGAACCCTACGTAACCGGGGGTGCCTAGTGAAAAAGGATAAGAATGGCTTAACACAATCAATCACAAAAGTTCCCTAGGACCGAGAGAGAGAAAGGAGCAAAGGCGGTGGCGGGGAGGTCAGCGGCGCTGACGTGCGGCAAAGGGGTGTCAGGAGAGGGGTTTGAAGGAGTATGACCCTGACAGCGCACAGTGGCGAGGCAGCAGCGGGAAGGTGCGAGAGTGAGCGAGAGGGATTCGGGCGGCGGCAAAACCAGAGGCAGCGGCAAAAATATCTGACTGTGAATAGTGCTCGTGCGAAGCTCAGCCATTGGGGCAATGTAGCAAGGGTTCTAGGGCTTGGATGGTGAGATTAATTGTAGGATTTAGTAAGGATTCATAGGAATTCAAACTCAAACAAGAATTCAAAGTCTTTTGAATTTTTCGGTTTTGTTTCATAATATGAAAGTACCAGTGTGTTATGGTTAGCTGTAGTAAGAGATGAGACCAACAAACTTGGTGATAGATTATGCATGGACAGCAGCGCAGAGAATAACTAATCTCTTATTATAAAAAAATTAATTAAGTGCAGCAGGAAAATGGCCTAGCAACAAACCTACATATGAAACCGTCCGCTGCCCGGAGATTTTCAAGCTTCAAAGTGACGCGTCGCCTACTGCATGCGCTGAAGAACGAGTATGACGTGCCAGCTTCTTCATCAACCGTTCAAAAAAATTATTTTTTTCCCAAATAGTTCTACTCATAATATGCGGAGGTAAGATCATTTTTTCATGATAATATAATGCTAATAATCCAAAGGGCAAATCCGGTATTACCAGCACGATATGTGCCCATTTCCGAACTTTACTTTCCTACCCTTGGCAAACTAGGAATTTTACATGCATTTTTTTTGTAACAAAAACGGTATGTCTAGAGTTTCAATTCAATGGAATTCCCTTGTTCCAGACAGGGCTTAATAACCTCTACTACTGGTTTGAATGGCATGAACATGCTTACGGCCCAGAAATGCATAAATGGTCCTGTTCTTTTCAACTTCTAAAAGTTGTTTTTCGACTTTTCTACAGTAACTAATTTTTAAACGGAGTATCTTTTCAATATAGGATCTACTAGTTAATTGTAGTACATGCTTTACCGACTTCATTTATATCGGCAAAAACCGTACGTGAGTTTCTGTTATTCTGTAATCTCTTGCACAAACAGTCCAAAAGCCACAAGCCGCAGCAAAAAAGAACAGGCCAAAAAAAGCCTTACACTACTCGCTGAAAATTATCACTTGTCCGCCTTCATCTCAACCATTGATGATTTACGATTTTTCGTTAAGGCTATGAGTATAAAGATCCTGGAAATGCATTTTTGCCGATTTATGACGTATCACACAGTTCACACGTGGCTTCATGATCAGTAACTAAGTATAGCGTCTACCGGGTCCAGCTCACCTGATTAGTGGACCATCTGGCCTTGATTGGTGTGGTTGACATGTCGGCTGGAATCTGGGCGACTAATTGGCATTTGGCACGACGAGTGTAGCCGTGTAGTCCATCTATGGATCAAGATGCCTGATCTCCAGTCGTCATGGTCTCGTGCCCACACCAAACAGAATTCTGCACCCGTTGGATTTGCCTACTGGCATTTCTGAACCATCCCCTTGGACAGTAGACATGGGTACCCTTTCCTCAAAACTTGAGAGAGAGAGGTGCTCTTCCTCTCAACCTCTGTCCTTTCAAATAGTGAAATGCGTACCCTTTTATTTCATATTTGTCTGGCTGACAATTATCAAGATTTCCAAAGTACAAATCAGGTCGATTCCAGTCATGTTCAGCAGAATGCAATCCAAAAGGAGATAATTTATTAGGGACTATGCCATTCATGAAGTATGGTAAAAGGTGAGCTGACATTTGGTTGACATACTCATCCAGAACTCACTACAGGAAGCGATCAAACCAATCACTTGCTTCCTTCACCATGTTTGCTGTCATTTGGTGGCCAATTCCTGGCTCTGCAATGAACTGAACAGTAGAGATAAAATGTTAGTAACTCGAGAAGTCTCCTTTAGTTTTTTCTAGGACAAAACCTGAGTTAAGCCTGTTCAAGTTTAGTGTTGTTTTCAGGTCAACACAATCAGATATTTGTCGAACAAAAAATTGTGGATGCAATGCAACTATACAACAGAGAAGGCATCAAACTAAGATACCTCATCGGAGACAATGATTACTGCATTTAACACATACAAAAGGCAGTCTTCAAAATGACAATGATTACTGCATTTAACACTTGACAGCACTTTGACGGCAACCACGGCGGATAGAGGAGAAGGGGGTCGGAGTTGGGGAAGAAGACAACGAGGAAGAAAGGCAAATATGTCTTTTCACATGATAATTTTAGATAAAAATAATTGAAAAATACTAGAATACGAAAAAGAGTTGCAAATCCTAAAAGCCAATCTTTGGAGTGGCGTTTCATAAAGTGGCAATCTTTGGGGGTGGCCAATAATTAATTGTCCCTAATATTTTCTGACATGTTTATGTTTATACTAACAAAGATGAACACAAGTTTGAGAAGTATTAAACCAAGAAGACATGAGGAAGAAGGGCAAATATGTCTTTTCACATGCTAATTTTAGGCAAAAATAATTGAAAAATACTAGAATATGAAAAAGAGTCGCAAATCCTAAAAGCCAATCTTTGGAGTAGCATTTCATAAAGTGGCAATCTTTGGGGTGGCAAATAATTAACTGTCCCTAATATTTCTGACATGTTTAGATGTTTATACTAACAAAGATGAACACAAGTTTGGGAAGTATTAAACCAAGCTCATATTATTTTGAAATACAATTTCGTCTTCATGAGTTTTAATTAATAAGAATTCATGTGTGTGATCTCAAAAGAAGGGGGAAAGGCAGTTAATTTCGAAGTTACCATGAACTTGTCAGCAGAACCAGCTTCTTCATAAGCCTTAGCAGCTCTGGAAGCAGGTTCTTGTATACCAGGGATTGGGCATCGAGGGTCTTCAGCACCTGCATGATAAATGAAGCTCAAGCAGCAGGAAATATGCTGAACTAACATCACTTTTTCGAACCAAGAGCTAACAACAGTTCTGGCTCAACCACAAAACCAAAATATATATTGCAAACTAAAGGTCCCAACACTTACACAAACAAGCGCTTGTTGAACGCATAAAAGAGAAACGTTAGACATTGTTTTATATAGGGGATTATGCAACAAGTATTGAACAGAACAGATGCATTCCATCAGAAATATGATTGGTTTTACCGTTTAGGAGGAGAAGCGGCCGTGGTGCAATCAAAGGAACTGAATAGGGTGCATCAAACTGTGTGGCCAGATCAGGTGCTATCTTGTCCCAAACCTAGAAAAAATATGTTAATACAAAAACAAGAAGCATTCATACAGGACTCATCAGAAATAAAGGTTAAATAAATAAATCAAATAGTCACCTTTTTTACAACCTCTGTATCTATTTTGCTCTTCCCTAAATCAATTCTTGCTTCTATAGCAAACAAACAAGAACAAAACAACATCAATATTACATGCCAATGCTCTGAGTTCATAGAACATATTTCAGTTGTGATCTATTTATTTCAATGTCTCAAGCCCAACTTTCGAATTGGATACAAGAGATGATGCATGGTGTCCCACCTTCAAATAGAGGCTTAATGCTATCAACTCTAGCTTGCCACATGTTATTATCTATGGCCCATTGAAATCCCTGCAGTCATCACAAAGAGTATAGCTGTATACAGAACAAATCACAAATATAGCTGTATACAGAACAAATCACAAAACTATGTGCATCCATGTCGATAAATTTATGCTGTGTACCTGAACACCAATTATAGGAACAACAACACTATACCGTGTATCCGCAAAAGCAGCAAACCATGCATGCATTCCTATATTCATATCAATTAAAAGGGTAAAGTTTGTAACAATGAAGTCCATGTGTTAATTCAATACCATGATGCAACCATGATCTACAATACCTCCAAGTGATTCACCAGTAATCCCAATCCTAGAGGGATCAGCATCCTCCCTTGCACTGAGATGGTCTCCAAGCTTTATCAAGTCCCACACCTGCAGATGATCCTCATTGAGAAAAGATCTATAGTAAAATCAAAAGCCTAACACATTTCAAAGTATGATATATTAGATCATAACAACATAGTAGACAATCGTATTGAGATAACCGGACCAAAAGAACAAATCCAGAATTCAGCTGAAGGGCTAATCCAGCTAGTGTAGAGAGCTATGGTACTAATTCAGCTGGGCTTACACAAACATCAGGGACTCCTAACTCATGAGCTTAGATAAATAGGGCGCGCCCACCAGGCATGGCATTAGCCCAACTCAACTAAAGGCAAATCCTCTAGATTTGATTTTGATTTTTTTTTGGGTGCAGAACCATTTATTTATTTCAAAAAAATATTTAACACACAAATTGAATGACGCAACTTAAGAAGGACCAAAAGATTGATTGTAACTAGCAAGTTGCAATAACATATTGTACCGTGTCAAAAATAAAAGGCATTGTATTCCCATTCCTCCAAGCTGATTTCAGTGCCTGAGTTTAAACCATAAAAGTAGCCATGATCAAGTCAAATAAAATTCATGGATCCTACAATTGTCGAACATTTCATGAAATCAGCAGCACATAAAAAGGATCTTAAGTATTTTACATCTATATAAGTAGTCTTATTGCTGGCCCTTTCACCATGATAGCGAGAATCAATGGCAACAGAAATGTAACCCCTGGAGGCATATGCCTGCAAACGTGTAAGCATCAAGTTAAAAACAGTAACTAGTCTGTTACACATTGATGTGCATTGCATAGCAGCAGAGTTCAAATAAGAAGCTACTTTACCTCAAGCAGTGGACGCAGCCATTCTTTGCATTTGTAAGAGCTGTGCAATAATACAATAACTGGTTTTCTGCTAGGGGCGCTGTCATTAAGCCTCAGTAGAAGTACAGGTACACGTCCCTGTTCACCTGACTGTTTGGAAAAAGTAATAACAAATTCTCCTGTTTAGGAAATGAGAGGCAAAATAAAGCAAGTGTGCATTGACTCGATTTATATAATGTAGGTGCCTAAGAGTGCATGTGAGCCTGGATCTCAGAACCAAAAACAATAGCAACTGTCAAGCTTTCCACAAGTGGGTCTTCTACGCATAGAGTCCTGAGTGGCAAAATGGAGGAAATTTGCTGGGTGAAATTCACACCTTTCATCAACACGGTCCCATCAAAGTTGAACCTGAAAGGCCCAACTTGAGGTAGTGTCTAATACTATCAACCTACCTATCCTGAGCACACTGACAATAATTTTAAGCAATATCAGCCCCGGTGACATTTAACAGCCACATCTGCCCTAAAAGGCAAATGCACACTACTATTGCGCTTGTACTAACTTTTGAGGCTGCTCAAATGTAATTGGCTTCCATCCATAGGTCTCAATTGTCATTGCAAAGAAGCAATCAAAGCACAGTGCAACAAAATAACGATCAACAGAATAATATGTCCACATACCTCGGTAATTAAGTAGAAATTTTCTTCAACCAGCTTATTCTTGAAGTTCTCCACCTCTTTCCTCGGGCACGACTCCATCACCTGAAAATTTCCAGGTATAACTAACAACCAACACCAATCACCTCAGTCGTACACAAGATGTTTGTTCTAATCAAGGATCCTGACCTCCCTGGACCCCAGGGGCCCGTTCCCTTGGTACAGCGGGTCCTTCACCGGACACCCTTGCTCAACAGAGAGAGGCACTGGTGCGAACAAATCCAGCCAGGCATTGATCAGCACACTCGAAACAGTATTGATTTCACATATGAGATATCCTTTGAACAATATCTAGTCAGTAGCATGTACAGTAATAACCAATCATACAGTTGGTGCATCTCAAATCCAAGTGCTAAATTCCTGTACCAAGCATGGTTCATGCTTGCAACCTTCTCCTCTTGAGTTCATGCTTGCAACTTTCTCCTCTGAACATTCAAACTCCCAACTGAAACTTCAAGCTCCCACACTGAAATCTTGCAATTTTGCTTACGCCGTTACACACATACGAGGGAGGGGGAGATGAGGCTGACCTCGGAGGTTGCGGCGGTGGCTGAGCAGGACCTGGAAGTACTCCGACCTGAGATCGCTGGTGGCGGCCATTTTTCTCCCTCGCCGGCTGTGACGGCGACCCTGGTGCTATCGGAGCTGGAACTAGGCGTGGGCTCGGAGGAGCTGCGGCAGCCGAGCTCCACGAGGGCCTTGAAGTGGTCGCTTCCGCTCGCCCGCAGGCGCTGCTCCCTCGTTACGGGCGGCACGTTGAACCAGGCCTGGCCAAACGGGACGAGCACTGTTGGCCTGGCCCAGATATTGTCCGATACAAACAGTAAATAGATCGTGTCAATCGAAAACATATATAGGAGATCGATTAGAGATGGAATAAATAGATGATTTTAAATTTACTTTGGTCAAAACCGAGATTCATATGCGGATGTAAATCAAAACGGTTTTTCTCAATTAAGGTATAAATCGACTAATCTCACTAAATGCACCAATAACCTAATTCTATGTTAATGATTTACAGTCCTACGGTGACAAGCAATCGATTTAATTCTATAAATATAAATTGCTTAAATGTAGATTAAGTACAAAAAACAAACCATAATGATATTTTTTTACCGTGGTGTTCGGAGACTCGCCAATCTCCCTTGCTCCACGTTAAGCCCAAACAAATTGGATCGATTTCACGAATTAAGTCAAATACCTCAATTTCATTAACGGTAGCTCTTTCTCGCTTCGGGTAGGTGAGCTCAAACATTCACAACATGCTAGGTCTTCTCACAAGCTTTTTTTAGAAGATTATCGGGCACGACGCCTCCAACGCCGTCTACGAGTTGGCAACCTTCAACCTCCAAGAGTAATAAGTCAAGCTCTTTATTTGACTCTCACCACGTGTAACAAATGCACAAGCTCAAGTGGATATGAAATTTACTCACAAGAATAGAATGGAGTGCTAAAGGATGGTTTCACAACTGGTAAGGGGGTATTTATAGCAGACACCACAAAAACTAACTGTTGGAGACGAAACTCAAGAAAAATATGCATTTACGGTACTACCGCCATATATGGCAGGTGCTACCATACATACTGTTCAACGGCTATTTGGAGTTTAAAAACTAGCCGTTGGAGTTTAGTACGATACTACCGCCATGTAAGATCGATATTACTGTACAAGAAGTAGTAACGCTTACTGAAATCGGTACTAGCGATTTCATATTTCAATACAGACGAACTCGGAAAAATGGTCATAACTTTGACTCCGATGTCGGAATTAAGTAATTTTAGACTATAAAAAGCTTATTTAGAAGGCTATACAACCCACCTATTTGAATGATCTCAAACATAATAGAACAATACAGAAATCATAAAAAATCCAAAGAGTCACTTGATGATTAACTCATGATCATCTCCTTTTCAGAATTTTGATGTGCATCAACATATGATGCATCTTCTCTTTGACATACATCAACACATGATGCATTCTCTTCTTGATGGCCTTCAACTTATGAAGCCATCTTACAATCAGAACCTTGACTTGATAATCTTCAACACATGAAGCCATTAAAAGTCTTCATCATCATAAAACATAACCAATTCATCCAACTCATGACAAATATTAGTTCCACAATGTGATTGACATTAATTACCAAAATATACTATTAATTTATGGATGTTGATAAGTATCACCCGGATGTTTTCTTCCTAACTATCATCCAAATTTGTGACCATTAAATTAGAGATCCAACGGCCATGAATTCCCCCTAAAAAAATCTCCCCTCCTCCAAAAAATGGGCCGTTGGATCTCTAATCCAACGGTCCTAAATCTGGATGATTGTCAGGAAGAAAACATCCGGATGATACCTAGACACACCCTTAACTTATAATGGTAGGTCTAGATTCTTCAATATTTCCCTTTTTGTTAAGTGATGACAACCACCATAATTGCAAATAATTGAATATAAAACAATATGAATATACGAAGTACACAAGTTTTATATACTCAAAGGATATATTTTAAAATGATATCCCTAATATATGTGAAAAAAGAAACATGAATCAATACTACTGAAACCATAAAACATAGAGTGAACTCCCCCTAAGTGTATGTATACCTAAGTGTGTGCATACAAAAATATGTAATAAAAACATATGCAAATATTCAAGTTAGACTTTTGGTGGAGTTCAACATATATTTTAGATTTGAGGAATGTAACAAGATATAAGAACATGACGTCGACTGCATACCTCCATAATTTTTATCTTTTCATCCAAATAAGACTAAACAATAGCATACTCAATAAATGAATTAGTCTCACATTTAGATTTGTCATTAATTATCAAAACTGAATTAATAGAGCTTGAACTTACAACATGGCACCATTGGCTCGACCCATGCACGGTACGAACAGTTGACTAGGCGTATCATGTTTAGGCCACCCCAGTATAGCATGTACAATAACTCTCCTATGGTAGTGCAATGAAATTGCTTGTGGTTGGTAGTAAAATTACTTGTGTTAGAGTTATTGCACTTTCCTGAGTGCAGATATGTGATTTAGCAATAAAATTACTTGCGACTAGCAATAAAATTACTTACGACTGTAATAAAATTACTTGTGACTGACAATAAAATCAACAGGCCATTGGTGACCCATTTGACTAGGTGTGTCTAGACTAGCCTAATTGGGTCGTGCCTTATCCGGGCCCGTGTAATTCTGAGCGAGGCGGCCCATTTAGCCAGGCCTGCATGCGTTGTGCGGCTAGCGGTGGGGCAAGTGAGGCGAGGGCACCACATGGTAGCCAGCATGAGTAAGGGTGGATCTACCTCCCGGTGACCCTGGGCGATTGCTCGGGCTTGCCGGCGAGTCACCGTTGGAGTCCAGTGTTCCCTTGTCGATGCCGGTAACGATGGCAACCGTGATTCCTAGGCAAACCGTGTTGTTGGCTACTAGGCTTTGCTTCATCAGTTTGGCCTTGTTGGGAAAGCCACATCGTGGCCCACACCCTTGCATTTGGCTGGTCTGGCCCTTGATGCCTTGATGGGTCGCGTCCTTGCATCACTAAGCCAGCAAGCCTAGCTACCCCTAGGCACTCGCCTCCTCTAACTCCAACTGTCAAAGTCTGTAATCATTCGATCCCTAATTTTCTTACCTCCTCAAACTTTAGTCCTCACTCCTCACCATTACTCCCTAGTCTGGACCCCACCAAAACCCTAGGAAACCAGCTCAATGGCGATGCTATGTGACACTCTGAGCTCGGTGCCTTGGCAGACCCACAGAGTGGCAGGTGGTGGCCGACAGGTGGGCCAACAGGAGGCGCTGAGGCTAGTGATGGCGCGCGGCAAGGGCTTGGGGCCGCCATAGCTGATAGCAGTAGGCACAACTGCACTAGCGTAGGTCATAAGGCTTGTGGTATTCTGGCAAGGGGCAAGCCAACAAGGACCAAGGTGTGGGGTTTCGGTTAATTTTGATGCGGGGTAGCGTTCGAGCCCAGTGCGGTCTCCCTGTTGGTGCATGCTCAATTAGGTAGCGATTCAGTGAGAATATATGCATTGGGCACTCGCAGTAGATTACATGTTAGAATTGAGCACTGCGTCTGGTAGGAAAGGTGAGTCCTTGTTGCAGAGTTGATATATTGGAGCCTTGAAGATTCCTTCGATTGAGTCGTTTTTCGCAATTCTAGTATGTTTTGTGCCAAGGATGTGGATACAATGAGTTCTATATGGTTTTTGTTTGCATGTTTCTTGGATCCTCGATGGGTTTATCAAGGGTGGTTCTGTGTGGACAGTGAGAAATTCAAGGGGGCGAGGGCATGAGGCAGGTGGTGAGGCTCAGGTAAGCCATGAGCCGGTAAGTTGAATTGAACTTTTCTTTGTTGCTCAATCTTCCATTGTTCCATTCAATGATGTGGAGTTCAGAGTACTTTCTGTTTTTATGCAAAATTGCAAATGGCCATATTTACCTATACATGAATTAGACATGAATACATTTTATTTTATTATGTCATTGCGGTTATCAACTTGTCTTGTGTCATGTTTATATAGATCCTCAAGCTCATCGACGATCCTCTACACGTGCGCCCCATCTGTGCATCGATGTGCGACAGGTAAGAAATGGGTTACCCATCAGCAAATGTGCATTAAGAACCTGTCCGATGGCAACATTGAGACCTAACGACAACATTTCTCGACGAGTTCACTGATGTCTTTGAGGATCCACAGGGCTACCACCGCAATGACATTATGATCACCAAATCCATCTTTGTTCGGATACAGAGCCAGCAATGTTACATCCTTATCGCTATCCACAATTATTAAAAGATGAAATTGAGCGTTAATGCGACGATATGCTTGAACAAGGCATCATACGAGATAGTACATCGCCATTCTCTTTGTCGGTCCTGCTGGTTTGCAAGAAGGATAATTCATGGTGCTTCTGCGTGGACTATCATGCTCTCAATGACAAGATGGTGAAAGATAAATTTTCAATTCCAATGGTGATGAGCTCAAGGGTGCCTATTTCTTCACCAAGCTTGACTTGCACAGTGGCTACTGTAATACCACTGTTTTGCAAAAGAGAGAAATTAGGGAAGGAAAGGGTGGTTTTGCCGTCAGACCCATCGGCTATTAGAACGCCGAATATTTAACGCTCGCAGAGGTTCCCATACCGCCCTGGAACGGTCGGCACCGTCTAGAGAGCCGCGTAAAAGTAGCGCTCTCAGAGGTTCCCAGACCGTCCAGGGGCGGCCGGCGCCATCTCGCGTATTGGGTTTTCATCATCCGGCAGGAACTACTATTCTTACCTTTTACCGGTTTACCTGCCGCAGTAGAAGAACGCCAAATAGTATAGGGGTACTATTGGACCAAAAAGCCCTTAGGGCCTTAGCCAGCCAAAGGCCAAGGGGGGAGGGGCAGAAATGGCACTGCACAAAAAGGAGCATTTGACCAGAAGCATGCCCGTAAGGCACCCCAGCCTTTTCATGCATCTGCCAACTACTCAAGAGAGGTGGCAAGCTGCATGACTTGCATGTCTGCCACCTCCCTCCCCTTCTCTGCAAAAGCAAAAGCCCTCTCCCATTTCTCTTCCCCTTCCTGTCCACTGAACCACATAGCAACACCATTTCGGCCAGCACAAGGTAAGCACAAGAACACCGCACATGCACTCCTCACCAAGCATCGCAATCACGCTCATAGGGCGGGAGGGAGGAAGAGCGGTGTAGGGAGAGGCGGCCGGCGGCCGTTGGCCGTGCCGGCCGGTGGGGTGCCGAGCGCTCCACCTCGCCGCGCACGCAAGGGGGAGGGCCGGGTCCGGGCTTAGGCGGCCGGACCCGAGGTGCTGTAGAGGGGGAAGGCGAGGTAGGCGGAGGCGGGAGGCGGGGGCCGGCAGAGCCACTGGCGGCGGGCCAAGGGCCGACGCCGCCAAGTGCCGCCGCGCCGCCCGGGGCCTCCCGGCCGAGGAGACGAGAGGGGAATGGGGGAGAAGGAGCCGCCGGCGTTGTTGTACCCGGCCGTGTGCCGCCGCGCCACTCGAGCAAGGCCGGTGAGGAGGAGGAGAGGAGGCCTCCGGCCGAGTAGAATGGGGGCAGAGGGAGGAGTGGCCGGCAGGGAGGTAGGGGCCGCCGACGCCGCGCCAGCCATGCGCGCCGCCCCTGGGTGAGGCCGGCGAGGAGAGAAGGCCATTCGGCCAGATGGAGTGGGAGAGAGAGAGAGAGAAGTGAGGAAATGAGGGGATAAGGCCCTGTTGGCCGAATCGAATGGGGATGAGGAAAGAGATTAGGGAGAAGGAAAGAAAAAGAAAGGAAAGAAAGAAAAGGAAGAAAGAGAGAAAGGAAAAAAAAGAGGGAAGAAAAGAAAAGAAGAGAAAAAGAAAGAGAGAGAAAAAATTAGAGGGGTTTTGGTGCCGCGCAGCAGATCCCTGAAAACCCGCACGTTTTTACACCCGAACCAGTTTATGCACATAGTATCGTCATCGCCCATCTAATTTCCGGTTTCGTTGAGATGCGTTAAATCGGACTATTTGCTTGGTCAGGTGGAAGGACCGGGTGGACGCCGTCCACACGTCGTTACGCTCCGCTTGGTTAACAGGCAAGTGCAGGGTGGAACAGTAATTTGTGGTGAATGTTTGTTATCCGTGTTTTCATGCTATGTGTTACAGTGTTTATGAGATGTTATTCATGGACCTTGAGGCTTGACGAGACATGCATTTGCATTACACCATGAGCATTATGAAAGTCCTACCGAAAGGGTGAACTATAGCTTCTACGAGGAGCTCCCTTCGGCAAGGCAGCTACAGAAAGTCTTACCGAAAGGGTGAACTATAGTTTCTACAAGGAGCTCCCTTCGGCAAGGCATCTACAGAAAGTCCTATCGAAAGGGTGAACTATAGCTTCTACGAGGAGCTCCCTTCGACAAGGCAGAGGGGTTTCATCGACGGGTGAAACACTCCACTATGCCGGTATAAGCTGCATGCGGAGGTGCATTGCATTGCATGGCACTGAAGATATGAGCATAACAATGCATGTGGAGCATATTGTGATTAATGTGGAAACATAAGAATGATGATATGAGTATGACAATGCATGTGAAGTATGTTATGGTTGGTTGATTTGCTTACATGTTTTGGTAGTGTTCATCGTTCTATTATGTACTTGCTGAGTCGGTGGACTCACCCTTGCTTTGTTGTTTTTTTAGGTGGCCATTGTGGACGACATGCATGGGTGGGTGTAGCACATGAATAGCTACACGTACTTGTAACACTTCACATATCAGCTTTTTGTTAGTATGTGTAATTTCACCAGTAAGCTAACATAGTTGCTTAAGAAAAAATGGTGTCAGTGCTTTGCTTTATGGGTAAGGTAGAGTTTGCTTAAAATGATTAGCAGATGTTTTTTTAAAAAAAAGGGTTATTGTAATGCAATGATGGTAGCACTCTAGGCCAAGAGGATGGGCGGGGTGTTACAGTTGGTATCAGAGCGGGCGTTAGGTCCGTGGTGGATAATTTGGTAACTTAGGTAGTCTTAATCAAGAATTTGATTCAGGATTTGTTATTAAATTAAGACTTGGCCCAGGTTATGCAATTGCTAAAACTTGACACACATTGGTGCACAGTAGGATGGGATTTGGGACTTGCATTGCATATGCGTTTTCCCTAAATGTAATGCTGATTTGTACTGCCAAAGTTGATGATGGTGAGTTGATTGTGTGATTGCTTCTCTGTTGTGAACAGAGATGCCTAAGGGTAGAGGTCGAGGTCGTGGTGTTCGTGGTTGCCGTGGTCGCGGGCGCGGTCCGGCAGTGCCACCACCTCTAGCCGAGGAGAGTATTGGTGATGTGGGGGAGGATGTTGTTGCGGCTGTTCAACCAGTTGCTGGTGTTCTAGTAGATTCGACAGCCGAGTTGCGAAATCTTCAGAGAGAGGTTCAAACACTTCGTCAACAAGTACAGGAGTGTCGCTATGTTTTAAAGAGAAGGAACTTTAAGGGTAGAGGCAGGTTTTCTCAGCAACTCGTTTCCAAGAGATTTCAGGGGGGCCAATGTTCTCTATCGTTGACTCAACCTGTCTACCCAAGGCTGTTTGCTTCTGCAACGCCTCGTTCTTCCCCAACAACCCCAACTTATCTGTATCGTCCTGTCCCAGGGCAAGGTATGATCTGTTTTAAGTGCGGTGGAGGGCACCGTGCTGTCGAATGTTCTTGGGTGGGAAAGTGTCGACATTGTGGTCGAACAGGCCACAAGCAGCTGGTTTGTTGTCAGAACCCCTCTAGTATCCTTAAGTGGGAGTCAAAATCTGCATCGCAACCTCCTTCTTGGGCGCCTCCTACCGGGTACTCCTGGCGTCCTGCACCAATTGTTCCAATTCTGCATGCTACAGTGCCATCATTTCCGGTGTCGCTACAGTAAAGGGCCGGATCTCTTGCTGCTTCGGTACTACCCGAAATCCACGCATCTACTGTTTGAAAGTTGAGGTTATAGTTGTAGCAGTGGTGTGTTTTGTATAAACCCCTGAGTTTGGTAACTCTTAGCTGAAGTGTGTACTTTTGTGCGTTTGGTGTTGGAGGCTTGTTAGTAGTACGGGTCGATGTAGATGTTATGTGGTAGTTATGGTTGGATGGACTCTGTATCTAGTAGTGAACATCTTCTGGGATATTCGAATGGGTATAAGTGTTTACCTTGACCTATCATTATGGATAGTGTTTTATGATGGTAGGGCAGGGAATTATAAATTGTGAGAACCCAGAAGAGTAATTAATTGTAGTTATGTTTGTGGGGTTAAAGTGATTTGAATCCCATGGGGATTTAGTAGTTACATGAGTAGCGACGTAAGGCAGATCCATTTTTGCTTAATAGTTAGATTTGAATTAGCGATGAACCAGACGGTGATTGATTATCTTTAAAGGATTGGTTTGGTGGATTTTGGTTAGTGCCTTGGAATCATATGCTTATGGGATTGTTAACTGGTAGTAAATATTTTGATGACAGAATTATGTCTGCACCTTGTGTGGTTGCACACGAGATAGTCGCGATGACTGTTGTGTGCAGTAAGATGGTAGAGTTTGGTGAGCCGTAGGAAGGTTTATGTTGATGGATGCTAAATTCATAACATGAAACTCAGCTAGGTTTAGATCTATAGTGACGGTTATTGATATGTTAGTAACGAACTGGTAAGAAAGATTTTTGTGGCTAATAGAATTCCGAGTTGATCTTGTGCCGTCATCTTTGTGGGAAATTGGTTGAGGAAAATTTTGTCCTTAGGGGCAAAACCAATTGTGTAGCTGCAACCGGTAGCGTCTATGGGGAGTGATGTGACTCATACCACTAATAAGTTGGTGAATCATGGATAGAGTCAAAAGAGAGATTTTGGGTCAAAGAGTTTCCCTGAATTATGTTTTGGATATCTGAGCCTAAGATTTGTTGATAGCTAGTAGGGGCTAAAGGATCGAGGGTAAAAAAAGGGTAGGGATATTAGAGGATTTAGTTATCAGATGTTAACTAAAGGGAGTTTACCTTACCTTGTGGATATGAGGGTTTGAGTACGGATGGGTGATTTTTATGCTCACCGTGTTTGGTGATTGTTGACTGAAGGAATAGCTAGAGTAACAATTCATTTTATGAGTTGAAGTCGACCATTGATGGAGTTTATCGTGGTGTAAGCAAAGCATGAGTTGAAACCCTCGAGAATAAGGGTATTGGAGGGATTGAATTAATAGGATCTAATACGAATTTGATGGGGCATGTGGGGTTACCTGTTGACAATAGGTTGCTGGTGAAGGGGGTTTGTTTTGGGTACTATGCGAGTCGCGTACTGAAGCATTTCTGGATTTATGTGAACATTGCTCTATGATTGAATTGGTTTTGTAACTCTTAGATTGGTGTTGGAAGGACGAGTTGTCCTATCGCAATCTACTAAGCGTTTGAAATGATTGACTGATGTTAATGGATTTTTGTTTTGGGTTCCCTTGATTTGGGAATTCAGTTCAGGTTCACTTTGAGGGAAAGTGAATTTAAGTGGGAAGTTGTAGGGTTTCCGCATTTCATATGTGAATGATATGGTTTATTCGTTAAGGCATTAATTGTTCGTCTTAAGGAGTGTGCTTCCTTTTCTTTGAGAAGAAAGTGGCTAAATTTCGAGAATGGAAAATGTTCGCATGATATATGCGGCCTATTGTTTGTTAGGACGAAGATTGGTTACCTGTCCAATTTTCTCTCTTTTGAGAGGATTGCTTGTGATGAAGTGATATTTTGTGGGGAAGTAAATTCCCAACTATTTTAGAGGGAATATTGTTATTTGTGGATGAATGGATTGATTCCATGATTGGGTTTGCGTTTATAAAAGACTTTGCTTTGTAACAGCGAGTCGGGTTTTTGAGTGTTACGCGATACTTCTCTTGTGAAAGAGAAGAGCTCTCGTGTTGTGAACAAAAGTAGCGCTGTCTCTTTTGTGCAAGCGATGAGAGTGATTTTCTTGGAAGAATAGGGATTCCCTTATACCGAGGCATGAGACGTTAAAGGTTGCTGAGGTGTGTTGGTCGTGTTAGACCAGACACAGGGTAACGTGAGGATTGAATCTATGTGCGTGAGATGGTGAGATTGCATGTTGTGCCCAAGACGATAGTTTCAAACAGAGATGCCAAGTTTGTCTCCATGTTTTGGGAGAGTTCACAAAGCACTTTGCGCACAAAACCCCAATTTAGTATCACTTTCCACCCACAGACGGGTAAGCAGTCTGAACGCACCATTTAAACACGAGGACATGTTGAGGTCCTGTGTTTGTCGTGGGAAGGTAGCTGGGAGGATCTTTTGGCACTTGTAGAGGTTGCTTAAAACAGCAGTTGCCACTCCAGTGTTCGAGTAGCGCCACAAGTGTAGATCGCCACTTTGATGGGATGTCGTGGGCGAGAAGGCCGTTTTGGGCCTAGATTGGGTCCAGTAAACAGTGGAACGAGTGGCGGAAATTAGACAAAATCTGCTGGCTGCCCAGAGTAGGCAAAAGAGCTACGCAGATGCCAGGAGGTGAAAACTAGAGTTCGAAGTGGGGGATCATGTGCTCTTGAGGGTATCTCCTACTAAAGGCATAGTACGATTTGGTACCAAAGGGAAGCTTAGCCCAAGGTACATTGGGCCATTTCCAATTCTGGCACGAATTGGAAAGTTGGCATACCGTTTGGATCTCCCTGAGTCTATGCGAGGAGTGCATAATGTGTTCCATGTGTCAATGTTGAGAAAATTCTTGTGAGATCCAGAGCATGAGATTGTACTAGAACCGGTGTCCTTACAGCAAGACCTCACCTTCGAGTCCCGTCCAGTTCGGATTCTGGACGAATCGAAGAAGGTGTTGAGGGATAAAGCGATAAAGTATGTTAAAGTGCTCTGGACGCATTAGTCCGAGCGAGAAGCGACATGGGAGTTGGAGTCTCGCATGCGTGAGAAGTACCCAGAATTGTTCCCCTCGGGGTATGAGTTAATGATATGTTATGTGTAGTTAGTTTTATTTTGTTCTACCGTGCGGATTGTTGGACGCTAGAATTCGGGGTCGAATTCTGTTAAGGGGGTAGAATGCAATACCACTGTTTTGCAAAAGAGAGAAATTAGGGAAGGAAAGGGTGGTTTTGCCGTCAGACCCATCGGCTATTAGAACGCCGAATATTTAACGCTCGCAGAGGTTCCCATACCGCCCTGGAACGGTCGGCACCGTCTAGAGAGCCGCGTAAAAGTAGCGCTCTCAGAGGTTCCCAGACCGTCCAGGGGCGGCCGGCGCCATCTCGCGTATTGGGTTTTCATCATCCGGCAGGAACTACTATTCTTACCTCTTACCGGTTTACCTGCCGCAGTAGAAGAACGCCAAATAGTATAGGGGTACTATTGGACCAAAAAGCCCTTAGGGCCTTAGCCAGCCAAAGGCCAAGGGGGGAGGGGCAGAAATGGCACTGCACAAAAAGGAGCATTTGACCAGAAGCATGCCCGTAAGGCACCCCAGCCTTTTCATGCATCTGCCAACTACTCAAGAGAGGTGGCAAGCTGCATGACTTGCATGTCTGCCACCTCCCTCCCCTTCTCTGCAAAAGCAAAAGCCCTCTCCCATTTCTCTTCCCCTTCCTGTCCACTGAACCGCATAGCAACACCATTTCGGCCAGCACAAGGTAAGCACAAGAACACCGCACATGCACTCCTCACCAAGCATCGCAATCACGCTCATAGGGCGGGAGGGAGGAAGAGCGGCGTAGGGAGAGGCGGCCGGCGGCCGTTGGCCGTGCCGGCCGGTGGGGTGCCGAGCGCTCCACCTCGCTGCGCACGCAAGGGGGGAGGGCCGGGTCCGGGCTTAGCCGGCCGGACTCGAGGTGCTGTAGAGGGGGAAGGCGAGGTAGGCGGAGGCGGGAGGCGGGGGCCGGCAGAGCCACTGGCGGCGGGCCAAGGGCCGACGCCGCCAAGTGCCGCCGCGCCGCCCGGGGCCTCCCGGCCAAGGAGACGAGAGGGGAATGGGGGAGAAGGGGGGCGGCGGAGCCGCCGGCGTTGTCGTACCCGGCCGTGTGCCGCCGCGCCACTCGAGCAAGGCCGGTGAGGAGGAGGAGAGGAGGCCTCCGGTCGAGTAGAATGGGGGCAGAGGGAGGAGTGGCCGGCAGGGAGGTAGGGGCCGCCGACGCCGCGCCAGCCATGCGCGCCGCCCCTGGGTGAGGCCGGCGAGGAGAGAAGGCCATTCGGCCAGATGGAGTGGGAGAGAGAGAGAGAAGTGAGGAAATGAGGGAATAAGGCCCTGTTGGCCGAATCGAATGGGGATGAGGAAAGAGATTAGGGAGAAGGAAAGAAAAAGAAAGGAAAGAAAGAAAAGGAAGAAAGAGAGAAAGGAAAAAAAGAGGGAAGAAAAGAAAAGAGGAGAAAAAGAAAGAGAGAGAAAAAAATTAGGGGGTTTTGGTGCCGCGCAGCAGATCCCTGAAAACCCGCACGTTTTTACACCCGAACCAGTTTATGCACATAGTATCGTCATCGCCCATCTAATTTCCGGTTTTGTTGAGATGCGTTAAATCGGACTATTTGCTTGGCCAGGTGGAAGGACCAGGTCGACACCGTCCACACGTCGTTACGCTCCGCTTGGTTAACAGGCAAGTGCAGGGTGGAACAGTAATTTGTGGTGAATGTTTGTTATCCATGTTTTCATGCTATGTGTTACAGTGTTTATGAGATGTTATTCATGGACCTTGAGGCTTGACGAGACATGCATTTGCATTACACCATGAGCATTATGAAAGTCCTACCGAAAGGGTGAACTATAGCTTCTACGAGGAGCTCCCTTCGGCAAGGCAGCTACAGAAAGTCCTACCGAAAGGGTGAACTATAGTTTCTACAAGGAGCTCCCTTCGGCAAGGCATCTACAGAAAGTCCTATCGAAAGGGTGAACTATAGCTTCTACGAGGAGCTCCCTTCGACAAGGCAGAGGGGTTTCATCGACGGGTGAAACACTCCACTATACCGGTATAAGCTGCATACGGAGGTGCATTGCATTGCATGGCACTGAAGATATGAGCATAACAATGCATGTGGAGCATATTGTGATTAATGTGGAAACATGAGAATGATGATATGAGTATGACAATGCATGTGAAGTATGTTATGGTTGGTTGATTTGCTTACATGTTTTGGTAGTGTTCATCGTTCTATTATGTACTTGCTGAGTCGGTGGACTCACCCTTGCTTTGTTGTTTTTTTAGGTGGCCATTGTGGACGACATGCATGGGCGGGTGTAGCACATGAATAGCTACACGTACTTGTAACACTTCACATATCAGCTTTTGTTAGTATGTGTAATTTCACCAGTAAGCTAACATAGTTGCTTAAGAAAAAATGGTGTCAGTGCTTTGCTTTATGGGTAATGTAGAGTTTGCTTAAAATGATTAGCAGATGTTTTTTTAAAAAAAGGGTTATTGTAATGCAATGATGGTAGCAATCTAGGCCCAGAGGATGGGCGGGGTGTTACAGCTACCACCAAGTACACATGTACTCGCCTGACATTGAGAAGACTGCCTTCCACACTCATCTGGGCCATGATGAGTTCGTGGTTATGCCATTTGGATTGACTAATGCACCCGCTACCTTCTAAGCTCTCTTGAATGATATTCTCAAGCCTATATCTGTAATTTAGTGCTTGTTTTCTTCGATGATATCTTAGTCTATAGTTTGACATGGGGCTAAACATCTTCAACACGTCTGGGTTGTTCTTCAGTTGTTGCGCCAACATAAACTTGCCCTCAAGCACTCCAAGTGCCAATTTGGAGATGAGTACGTGGCTTACCTAAGCCATATCATCTTTGGCTGTGGTGTGGCCATGGATCCTAGCAAGGTAGAGGCTATGGAGAACTAGCCGACACCTACCACCGTCAGGGCATTTCACGGTTTTCTTGGTCTTACCAGGTATTATCGCAAATTCATCAAGGGTTATGGCACTGTGGCTAGTCCACTCACTAGATTATTGAAGAAGAAATCTTTTGTGTGGACTTCGGATGCCAACGAGGTGTTCCATGCATTGAAGGCAGCGCTAACTTCTAGTCCTGTGCTCCAACTTCCTAACTTCGATGAATGTTTTTTGGTGGACTGTGATGCATCCAGCATTGTCGTGGTGTTACATCAAGGTAATGGACCTATTGCCTTCTTCAGCGGGGTAGTAGCACCTCATCATCTTAAATTGGCACCCTACGAACACGAATTGATTGGTCTTGACAAAGTGGTCTGGTATTGGCGGCCATACCTTTAGGGGTGCACATTCATAGTTTGTACAGATCACTATAGCCTTAAATACCTCTTGGATCAATGACTCTCCACGATACCTCAACATGAGTGGGTGAGTAAGCTATTCGGATATGATTTCAAGGTGGAATTTAGACCAAGCCACCAAAACGTTGTCGTTGATGCACTTCTCGTCGGGTGGAACCAGCAGTAGCTATCTTGGCCATATATTCACCAACCTTTGCTCTTTTCAATGACATCTGCACCAAGCTATCCACTTCAATGGATCTGCAGACTACAGGCCCTGCGTGATAGTGTGATAGCCGGCACAACTGAATCAGCTTGGACCTTGGTGGATGGGCTACTCTTGTATGAGGGGCGTGTTTATTTGCCAACTGAGTCTTCCCTGTGTCTGCAAGTCTTGGCCGAGGCTCATGGTAGCGGCCATCAAGGCGTCCGAAAAACTCTCCATTGCTTGCGTGACACCTTCTATCATCCTCATGCCAACAAGATGGTGCGCGACTTTGTGTGTGGCTGTGTTGTGTGCCAACGCAATAAAACAAAACACCTTCACCCTGCAGACCTCTTACAGCCATTGGAAGTTTCCCGTATTGTTTGTCAAGACATATCAATGGATTTTATGGAAGGATTTCCGAAAGTAGGAGGCAAATCGGTTATTCTGGCTATGGTAGATCGCTTCTCCATGTATGCCCATTTTGTTGCTTTAGGCCATCCCTATGTAGCCAATTCAGTTGCTCGTGCATTCTTCAATGAGATTGCTCACTTACATGGCATTCCTTCATCAATTGTAAGTGATCGTGACCTAATTTTCACTAGCAAGTTTTGGGCAGAGCTTTTTCATCTTGCTAGTGTTAAGTTAGATCTTAGTTCAACGTTTCATCTCCAATGCGACGATCAATTAGAAATGGTTAATTGCATCATTGTGATGTATCTCCATTGCCTTGCTGGTGACATACCCAAACAATGGCTTACTTGGGCTGAATATTGCTATAATTCTTCCTTCCAATCATCCCTGAAGACAACTCCTTTCCAAGTGGTATATAGTTGTGATCCTCCTACACTACTTTCATATGAACCAGGATCAGTATGAGTAGCAGCAGTAGATCGCCAACTTAAGGACCGGGATGAATTTCTTGAAGAAATCCATGAGTGTCTATTACAAGCCCAGGATTGCATGAAGCAACGGCATGACAAAAAACACCGAGAGGTTATTTATGAGATCGGCGAATGGGTTTGGCTTCTTCTTCATTATTGTGCTACCACCTCCATCAAACTAGGTTCCTCTTCCAAGCTGTCACCACGTTTCTATGGACCTTTTTGAGTGGTGGAACATATTAGATCAATGGCATATTGCCTTCAACTTTCAGCTCATGCACGTATTCATGATGTCTTTCATGTCACTCTCCTTAAGAACTATGAAGGCTCACCTCTTACCAAGACAATTGCATTACTGAATTTTGTTCATGGGTGCGTAGTTCATTCGCCCGACCGCACTGTCCGTGCACACCTTAATCAAGGGTCTTGAGAGCTCCTTGTTCAATAGAAGGGTTGTTCCATAGCTGATGCTACTGGATCATGTTGGACATGTTGAAAGAGCGTTACACAACGTTTCAGCTCGAGAACGAGCTATTTTGCAAGGAGGATGAAAATGTTGTGAATATATTTGTAGGCAAGGTGTATGATCGTCGTCAATGGCAAGCCACCAACACTAGTTCGGCAATGGCGGGATCATCAACAGCGGTGGCAACAGCTGGATGCGACATAGTAATAGTAGCAGCAACAGCCAGAATAATAGCAATAGCCAGAACCGAAGCAGAGGCAGCAGCTGGATTCGAATCAGAAGATAGCAACAACATAAGGTAGAAGATACGTTATTAGGAAAGGCTATCGTTATTTTTAGATAAAGGATATAAGATCCGGCCTCTATATCCACAAGGGATATACACAGCCAAAAGTTACACGAGCTCTTAGGCCCAAATCCTCAACACTGAGGAGTACACAACAGCAAGAAAGAGATCTAAAGGACTATGAAAAAGCTAGAAAGACTAAGCTTCAGAACTTCTTCTCCGTCCTTGCTTTCAACCAAACCCCTAACCTTCTCCAATTGAGCCACCCAAAACTCCGATCTATCCTGTGTGAAGATGAACCTCCGAAGCGACGCCTTCAAAGAGGCGACTAGGGTCGCCGACGCCGCCCGCCTCACCGAGACAAGGCTTTCACCTGGAGAACAGAGTACATGATGGCGATGGAGTGCCATGACAACCCTTCAGGAAGGAAAATGGCGTCAATAGGCGTCATAGTTGTCGAGACCGGCAGGAACACCGGTAAGGCTTTCGCCAGCACCACCACAGCCAACCACGCACACCCACACACAAAAAAGACCACCACCAGCACACCGGGGTTCTGTACGCCTCAAGGCCATGGCATAGCCATCCAAAGAACCCACCACAAGCCGCTTCCCGCTCGAGCAACGTCGCGCCAAGGAAGCCTGGACACCCACTTGGCCGACCACCCCGAAGGCCGGCCGGAGCCCCGCCGTACGCGCGCCGCCTCCGAGCCGCCCTGCTTGCCGGCCAACATCCGCCCCGAACGGCGCCGCCCGCACGCCATCGGCCGACCAAAACCGTGCCCAAAGACCGGCCCGCAGCCGGCTTGCCGTCGGATCCCGGTCCGCCGCCGGCCCTGGTCGCCCGAACGCGATGTGCGCCGCCGGCCAGCAGCCAGCACCGCCGCTTGGAGCCGCCTAGTCGCCTGGCCGAAGCTTCCCGCATGAAGCACCACCGTACGGCCTCCCCGCATTCGCGCCTGCACGCGTCTACGCCGCCGTACCGGCGCCACCGCACCGGTCTAGCCCATGCCCGAAGCATCCCGAGCAGCCTCGATCCCGCGCCCGCATGCGCAAAGCAAGGTCACTGCCGCGCCCGCCGTTGGCCGCTTCGCCCGCACGGCGTCGCACGCCTCACCTCCACTCGAGGGGCAGCTCGGGCCACCGCCGCAACTCACCGGCCCTTCCCGCAACCGCCTTGGCCCCATATGCGTCGTCGGCCTGAAGCTGGTTTGCCTCCCCATGCGCCGGCGCCTGCCCCGCGCCCGTACGCGCCCGGCCGGCCACCTTGCGCGCTCCCCGCGCCGCCGCTCGCCTGAAAGCCGAGCCCCCCGGCCGCCTCTGTTTGCCCGGCTGCCGCACCGGCCCTCCGCCTCGCCCGGACTCCGCCCGCGCCCGATTGGGCCGCACCAGCACGCGCCACGCCGCCACCCGGCCTGCAGCCGCCTCCTGGCCCGCGCGTGCTGGAACTCCTCGCCTCCGCTTTGCCCGGCCCGCCACCGCCGCCCGAAGCGGCCTCCCCGCGCCGCCACCCGAGACCGGCAGCCGCTCCGCCCGCGCCCGCCTGGGCTATTACGCCGCCGCCGCCCGCCCGCCGCCCGCCCCTACCACCTGCTCTCTTGAGCTCCTCGCGCCGCCAGGCACAAAAGGAATCCACGGGTGGGACCCCCTCCCCCCTCGACGCCGGCGAGGCCGCCGGAGAAGGGGGAGGGGGGCCAGATCTGGAGAGCGAGAGGAGGAGGCGAAAGGTCCTCAGAAAGGGTGTTAGCCAAAGGACAGCACAAGAATATCACAATCGTTATATTAGCAGTACTTCGTATTAGTGTGATATCTCTATATTAGTCAATCTATATTTAGTATGATATCTTTTGTAGTTTGCATTGTTAGAAAGAGGCCCGATGCTTTCGGTTTTAGTTACAGCAATGCACTGCGAGTTTTCATCATCTGAACTGGAGTGTGCAACAGAAAATTTCCATAGTTCACTGAAGATCGGGGATGGTGGGTTTGGCTGCGTATACAGAGGTGTCCTCTGGAACATGACAGTTGCAATAAAGGTGCTGAGACCTGATAGTTTACAGGGACAATCACAGTTTGAACAAGAGGTACTTCACTCTCATTCTGATGTTTAACTTTGTCTTTGTCGTACTGGAAAAAGGAGTTGAGATCCAGCTCCTTTCCAGTTCAGAACTGAAGTAGAATATGACAAGTGTTCTGAAAGGACATTCCCACTTACCCAATGAATGTCTTACTTTGGATTTCCATTGCAGGTTGCTATCCTTAATACAGTGAGACACCCACACCTTCTAACCCTCTTAGGAGCATGCTCAGAGTCATCTACAATTGTCTATGAGTTCTTACCAAATGGTACCCTTGAAAATTTTCTTGTATCTGCAGATAAGAAGCAAACTCTGATGCGGCAGATTCGTGTCCGAATTATTGCAAGAGATATATTCAGCGCTGATCTTTCTGCACAAGAACAAACCTCACCCAGTCATTCATGGAGATCTCAAGCCTGCTAACATTGTCCTTGATGTCAACTTAGTAAGCTTAGTAACTTTGGTATTTCTCGCTTCCTAATCCAGTCCAGCACCAACAGCACTACCCTGTACCGCAACATACATCCTGCGGGAACCCCCCTATACATGGACCCAGAATTTCTTGCCACTGGGGAACTGACACCTCACCCCAACGTTTATTCTTTTGGGATTGTAGTCCTGCGTCGTTTAACAGGAAGGCCTCCTGCTGGTATAAAGAAGATCGTGGAGGATGCAATGGAGAAAGATGGCCTGAACTCCATAATTGGCACCTCAGTAGGAGAGTGGTCTGATGCGCATGTCCAGCAGTTCACACATCTTGCTCTAAGATGCACTGAGCTCAGCAGGAGGTGTCATCCTGACCTTTCAAGCAAGGTGCGGAGAGCCATTGAGACCATGTGGGATGCTGCAATGCCATCTTCGCCTTCATCCACCAGACCTGTGCTGGATGAAAACCGCGTACCATCATATTTCATCTGTCCTATATCTCAGGTGAGTAGAAAGGAATCTTCTGGTTTTTCCCTGTACAGGCCCACATGAATAGATGATAATACCTAAGAACTTGAATTTTAAAGCTGAACGTGTCATTTGCTTTGTTTTCGTGAAAATTCCCACTTCCATATGAATAGGGGCATAGGACTTTTATCTGATGACACTAAGCATTGCTCCCGTGGGCAAAAATTTCATGAATGATCATCATATTGCAGCGGTGGATTTTGTTGCCCCTTGATGTTTACGACCACGATGAAGCTTCGATCTTAGTAGTCATAGCTCGTTTACGACCACGTTGTGGTTTACGACCACTCAGCTGGTTACGACAACTCCTTGCTACTGTGCACGTACTCGTAACCGAGTAACGACCACTCCTGCTTACGACTGCGTCTTCCTGATCGACTTGTACTCGTAGCCTTACTACGATCAGCATATCCTCATAACGACCACACCTTCTTTGTTGTGTACGTGCTCGTAGCTTTTTCTTGATAAGATTTACGACCACGCTCCCGCTGCGCTTTGCACGTACTCCTAACCGAGTTATGAGTACTCGATACTTCAACTGCAAACACTAGCGCCTTCGACCACGACCACTTTGTCGCCTCTTCGAGTACTCTACACTCATTACCTTCGAGCACGATTGGTTCTCAATGATTTCGAGCACTCGATAAAGCACGTGAACACAGGCCGTTTTCTCAGGAGCCAAAGCACTTCCGTTTCTCTTCGTTTTTTCTTTCCCGTAACTTTTTTATCACACCCGATCACTCTTGTTCACTTCTTTCTCGTTTACGTTAAACTGACTCGAATACTACTAACAACAAAGAAAACAAGATTATTTTTAACAGATTCACCTATGAAGCTGAGGCCATCAGGAGTTGGCTCGGCACCGGCCGCGACACATCTCCAATGACCAACTTGCAGCTTCAACACGACGAGCTCATTCCCAATCATGCACTTCGTTCCGGCATTCAGGTATGGCTCCAGCAGCAGAACATGGTGCTGTAATCTGCTACAGTTTCGGCGCACTTCTCCCCCTCTGCTACAAGTACCACCACGGCACCAACTCCCTACCAAAATCTCGGAATTGGCAGGTAGAAGAGTTACTCTCCATCCATATTTTTGTTGTGCAGAGCAAGTGAGCAAGTGCCATCAACTGTATAGTATTAACAAGTAGCATAACCTTGTATGTAATGTAAAAGCAACTGTTTGGTAAAACGGTAATCTGAAAGTGATGCCTGTCAAAAACCGGTATGCCCGTTTTAAGCACAGGCATTAGGGAACACTCCCAAATGTTATTTTTGTAAGGTGCTGTCAAATCTGGCTGATCTTCCAGCTAGTACATATGCATGTGCCATGATTTGGATCATTGGAGTAATTGTGTAAGTAAGCAGCATCTAATATGAAGTGACAGCTCCGTCGCAGCGTAGGGCCGTCTGAAACTGAAAAGTCAATAGCTCTTCTATTGCGAAGAACGTGACTCTTTAGACCCTGTTCAATTAGATTAGTTTTTGGTTAAAATGATATTGTAGTGGTTGTCAATTTTTTATATTTAATTAAAAAATAAAGAAAAAAAATAAAAAGGTGTTTTATCTCTATAGATAATGCAAAAGAAAAAAGTATGTGTTAAAAGGTAAATGTGTTTTAAATAATTTTTGCAAATATGTTTTAAATAATTTTTGACTCTAAAAGCTAGGAGGTTCAGAATGGAGCGTGCCTTAGGGCCTGTTTGGCAGAGCTCCACCACTGAAAAAATGAATCTGGAGCAGCAGATCCACCAAAAACAGCTCCACCGTGAATCTGGGATCCCACTATGGAGCTGGACAAAACTGTTTGGCTTGCACAGCAGCTCCAGATCCACGAAACTGAGTTTTTGGTAGGAATGACCAGTTTTGCCCATGGGTTTTATGGTGGTATGGGATGGGGTGTGTAACCAGTGGCAAAAGGTGGGTAATTATCACCCAACTCCACGAGTAGATACGAAACAAGGTTTCGTGGAGCACCCCTTGAGGTGCTCCATGGATTTCATGAATCTAGAGCTAGATTCAGTATTTTGGTGGATCCAGATTTCGTGGAGCTGGAGCGTTTGGGTAAAAATTCGTGAAGTGGAACTATTTTTGGTGAATCTGGAGTTGGTGGAGCTCTACCAAACAGGCCCAGCATTGATGATGTCGATGGTTGCTGGAGACAGCCAGCCAGCCAGGTCACGTCAGGAGCCGGCTGGTTTGGAGTTTGCTTTATTTCCCAAGCTCAAATTTTTACAGGAATTTGGGGGAAAAAAATCGTGGGCGTTAAGCTTCAATGCGAAATCTCTAAGAAGCTAGCTCTCTGGAGGAAGTTGTAAGATACCGAAGCAAACCCTTGAGGCTCCATTTGGAATGCGTCAATTTTCCTAATTTTCTACAGAAATTTGAACCTTTTCTCATAAAATTCTTGCAATTTTCTTAAAGTTAATGTAAAATTCCTATGAAATTCCTGCAGGAATTTAGGATGGTGGTGGAATCATGCATCTTCTAAGATTACGAAATACTAAGTATATCCTAGCCCTCAATTTAAGTTGTGTGGTAAGTACTAAGTAGTTGATGGTTTAGACATTAAGATCATGATGTTTGGAATAGCAAAAAATTAATTTGATTATTTATTTAATTAATTTTTAGTGTAAAATGGTATTTAATGGCAAGATGATTAAAATCATTATTCTAGTCATGGAATCATCCGAATGACCTTGAATCAAAATCGCGGTTTTAGTTGTGAATAGGATAAACATTTATTAATCAAATTAGGTGCATAATGTCCGAATAAACACTCGTACCAATATAGGAATATATTGCAAATTGAAAAAGGATTTTTTTGGTAGGATCAATAGGATCTTAAATTTTAATATTCGATCTTAAAACGTGGTTCTATCGAGGCATCTCATACACTGCAAATTGAAAAAGGATTATTTTTTTTTTGTAGAACCAACAGGATCTTAAATATTTACATTCGATCCTACAATAGGATTCTACCGAGGCATCTCCAATTCCATTGGGGATCACAATTTCAACAACATTGCATGAGGAGAACGAGCTCTCGTGACCTCTTGCATGAGAACCAGCCAGTTTCTCTACCACTACTGTACACGCTCACCTAGCTAGCTGCCTTGCCTTGGACTACACAATTCATAGTTTCTCACCGTGAAGATGACAGTACAGTACTCCACAAATCGCCATCGAAATATTACGAAGGTGATGGCCCTGGATCTGCATGCTAGCTAGCTGCTGCTGCATGCACTGCTCCCAACAGCAGCAGGAGACGGATGACAAGGGGAGGCCGGCCGGGGAGGTGGAGGAATCTGAACCACCGGTCAGGGTTGTGCCCCTCCCGGCCAGACAGGGGTCGACACGTGCCCCAGACCCCCCAGGGTACGGCCCTGCAGCGAAGCCCACTGCCACGCACAGTACAGTACAGTACCCCCCCACCCTCCTGGTGCGCTCGCATGCTCGACGCACTGGCCGGCGCCAGTAACAATCCATCGCCTCGCGCTCCGCCCCGCGCCACGCGTCGTGCGGACAGATCTCGGTCCATCGATCGATCGAGAGGCAATGAGCAGGCAGGGCAACCCCAGGGCCGAATTTTTTGTATTTTAGCCTTTTTTTGAAAAATATTCACATTTAGACCCCTGATAGTTTTAATTCCGTTTTTAGACCCAGAGCTCGGCGCCGTGGGTCACGGCGCCGAGGTAAGACGTCTCGGCGCCGTGGACCACGGCGCCGAGGAACGAGCCCCGCGCCAGCGTAGCGGCCGTCGTGGCGCCGACGTGGCAGCCAGCTCGGCGCCGTGACTCGTGGCGCCGACCTCGGCGCCGTGACTCGTGGCGCCGAGCATGTGGCTTCTGAAACAGCACCGAGCACGCGGGCTTCGTTCATTCGCATCCTCCTCCCTCTGTCCCCGCCGCTGTTTAGGGTTTGCACCGATCAGCCTTTTTTTCGCAAAATGAATTATTAGTTGTATTTTTCATTTGGATTATTTAATGATAGTAATATTATGTAATATAGTTAGTTATTTATTTATAGAGAGCAAAAAATACGACGTATGTTTTGAAAATTCGTTATGTATTGCAGATGATACATGTAGGAAAATTCGTGTAGATTTTTTTAAAAATATTATGGTACGTTGGTAATGGTTTTTGAAAAATAAAATTATGCAGGCCGTGACGAACGAGTTTTGTGTGAAGTTCTGCGGGCCGTGAGATGCTGCGGGCAAGACAGAGGGGAGGCGACATGTGGCATACAAGCAACTCTCCTCTTCCTTTTGTTCAGTTGTTGCTACACACTTGGGGAAATAATTACTGGACCATTTCTCATTCAAACATCTATACTTGTTTAAGCAATAAAATATCTAAATGAACCATTTCCCATTCAAACATCTATATATCTAATAGGATCCAGATATAGTCACATGAGATTCACCTTGAAGGCGCCGGCGGAACTGGTAATTTAGTATAGCATTGAATTTCATATTGTGGAACTGCTAAGTGTAGCCGAATATTAGTTTTTCCTGCGATTTGTGTGACACCAGACTGTACAAAAGCTTAAGGTTTAGAGGTTTATTTTTTCATATCAAGGACTGATTGTAGCTTTCTACTATATAACTAAGGATTAACTATGGCAATTTGATATTCCAAATCCATACGTCTAACTGTCCAAACTGGTATTTGCGGCAGTCATTAAGTGCGATGGACCTGATGGTTGTCGATGCATGCGTAGGGGCATAACAATTTTCGGGTGCAGAAAAACCTTCTATTTCTAGTTTTCGGGTGCAGAAGTGTATGCTACTCTTCAACCATAAAACATGAAATCATTCTAATTTCCTTCATAGGCAGTTAGGCACCCAGAAGAACTATCCTATACTCTTCCCATATATACTCGATTGTGCTCATTGGATACTTCCAAAAAAATAATTATCATTGTACTGCTTTGCAACTAGTAAGAAGATATTCAAGTTAGCTTGCTGCCTTACTCACTAAGATCCTTTTTTCCAGGTTCTGCCTTATTCACCTTGAAGGCGGCGGGGGCCGGGGAGGCGCTGGCGGCCGTGGAGGCGGCGTGGGCCGGGGAGGCGGCGGAGAGGCGGCCGGGCCGGGGAGGCGGCGGGGAGGCGCCGGCGGCCCGGGGAGGCGGCGGGAGCCGGGGAGGCGGTGGAGCCGGGCCGGGGAGGCGGCGGGGGCCGGGAAGGCGGCGGGGAGGCGCTGGCGGCGCGGGGAGGGAGAGCTACGCGAAATGAATGCTCGGCCCGGCCGACTGGGTAAATGGCGCGAGCTCGGCGCCAAGATCCACGGCGCCGAGCTCGGCGCCACGAGTCACGGCGCCGAGCTCGGCGCCACGAGTCACGGCGCCGAGCTGACTGCCACGTCGGCGCCACGACGGCCGCTACGCTGGCGCGGGGCTCGCACCTCGGCGCCGTGGTCCACGGCGCCGAGACGTGTTACCTCGGAGCCGTGACCGACGGCGCCGAGATCTGGGTCCAAAAACGGAATTAAAACTACCAGGGGTCTAAATGTGAATATTTTTCAAAAAAAGGCTAAAATACAAAAAATTCGGACCCCAGGGCAGCCCAGCTGTTTTTACTGTCCTACGGTCTACGTACACAGGACATGTATTGTACAGCAGTAGAGAGAGACCAAGATAGCAATGGCTCATAAGCGTAGTACATATATGTATATGGCGAGCTGGGGAGGGAGCGGTGGGTCTATACTACAATTATATATATCCTCTAAGGTGAAACGAGATTAGTTGACGCTTCACTGTAAAACCTACTCTTTGTATTTTTTTTTTGGTATAGTAGACCATCGTCTTTATGTGCCTGTGTTTTTTTCCTTTGTAAATCTCCTCCCATACCCGTCGCAAATGTTGCCAGGATCTGGTCTGTATTGTTGGGCTATTATGATCCTGAACCTTACGTAGGATGATACTTAATAGTTGCCCAAATCCTATAATATTTGAAAACATGATTTTTAGGTGTATTTTTTTAAAAAATTTATAGTATACATTTTACTGATAGTAAAAATTAAATCTAACAGTTGATTTATATAGGCATAATGGACTTTTCTTTGTAAATCCTTTTTTTTTTTGCCGTGAGGGCCATCTGATGTCGAAGTTGCGCACTCCTCAGAAGAGCGTCGTACTCCAACACGCCATTGTTGTTGCTGCTTTCACCATCGGTGATCACAATGAGAAGAGGAAGGTTGGCTTTGGCCTCGTTGTGCCAGGTGTTCAGCGTGTAGAGGACACCGCCAGTCATCAGCATGCTGAAGTGCAGTTCGTACATCGACAGTGTGTTCAAGAGGTGACCGTCAGAGAAGATGCGGCCAGTGCCGACCAACAACGGGGAGTACTGCGCGCCGGCGCATGGCTGCAAGCCGAAGTCGAAATCATCGTTGTCATCCTCCACCGCCATCGACATCCACCACATTGAGAAGACATCCGCAAGGTCCATGTCAATGAAAGACACGGAGCTATCGAAAGAATGCCTGAGGCCGGCATCAGCATCGACTCGCTCAAAGGACAACTACGCGCAGCAGCACCTTGCACCTAAGCCATCCATGGGAGAAGTTGTCGCTACAAGACAGTGAGTCCTCCATGGAGCAATGAATAGCGAGCAAGCAAGAGAAGCTTTGGTCAGTGTACGTATGGGAACCGATGCGAGCAGCGCGACGACGATGCGAGAAGCTTGGGCGTGTGAGCATGGACGCCCCAGCAAGGCACCGTTTCTGCATGACATGTCATCTGCAAGACCTTGTTTTCTTTATAATTTTACTCTTTTTAGGATTCTACTGCTAATACTGTTGATAGTAGTAGAACTAAATTTTAACTAATCTGACCTATTGAATAAAAAATAAATAACTCATATTTATTCCAAATACCGTAAAAGAGCTCGTATTTTTAACCATAATGATATTCCTGGTCCTACCGACACGAAGACAATCCTAATCATAGCGACCTTTCTTATCACCGCTCACCCTTCGCAACCCTCAAAACTCGAGCCCCCGTTGTTTTAATCGTCATTGGCCACCCTTCTCCCACCAGTACCAGTCCAATTGACCACTTGGGATCTAAGGTTGGGGAGCCCAATGAACCCTCGAGGAGTAAGAAAATAACCAGAAAGTGCATAGCTCCCGTCAGCGCTAAACCTTGTACATCATATTGTACTCCTCTGCCCTTCTTGTTTTTCCCCCAATCTAGAAGCTGTGTGCCCAATTGGCAAAACCTTAGGCACCGTTTTGACGCGATAATCTTCCTCTATTAACGAGCCCTCGTAGTCAACAATATATTAATATACCTAGCCCTGTACATGTCAAATGGACGTCTCGGATTGATTGGACAAACTCCCGGCGAGGTACTGAGTACTGACCAGCCTTAGTGGTCTTTCCAAAGACCAAACTCCAAGCATCTAGGGTGAATCTAGGCTGTTGCTTGGAGGTGAGGAGATCTCGGGAAAAGCAGCATCCTTTTCGATTACACTTATTTTCTTCATTCTCCATATATCCTATATATTCCTATTTCACTAGCATGGCGAACTCGTTGATCTCTTTTATTCTACATTGGTAAAACTAACAATAGGTAGCACATTAAATGATCCTACCAGTGGCTGTATATGTATCATGATCATCGCAGCTAGGTCATAACAGGCACTGTCTTTCGGCTGTAGTAACTTGTGCACGTACTCCACGCTGCATATGCCCAAACTTCTTATCTCCTTCCTTTGTAACCTACTGCATCTACCGGCCTAGCTAGCTATGTACACAGCCAAAAGCAAGCCTCACATGAAATGAAAGAAAGGCCGATTTTTAGAGGAAGGGTATGTTCTTTTCAATTTTTAAAAATTGTTTTTTGGTTTTTCTATAGTAATTTATTTTTAAACGAAGTACCTTTCTAAGACAAAGTCTACAAGTTGATTGTAGTACACACTATAGTAACTTCATTTGTATCGACTAAAACCGCACGCAAGTTTTGTTACTCTATATTCTCTCTTGCGAACAACACAAAAGCCATAAGCTGCAGTCATAAGCCATAAACCGAAGCTAAAAAAACAAGCATGAAAGTGGAATGAGAGTTTGTGGCCATAAACCGAAGCTAAAAAAACAAGCATGAAAATGGAATGAGAGTTTGTGGCTAGCCCGTGAGACTAAAACCACACATACAGCGGTGTATCGCAAGGTTAGAGAAAAAAGTAATTTTAAATAATCTATTTTTTTTATTTTGAATTATAGTATTATGTCTACTTTTTTTACAGTTTTGACAATATGTCGCTCCACGGTTGGGCGACTTGGGCTAGTCATCTAACCGTTGGGTGACACGCGGTCAAGTCGCCCAACCGTTAGGTGACTAGTCCTTGTCGCCCACTGGTTAGGCGACAAGCTCCTAGTCGCCCAACCGGATTGAGTGACTAGTCCAAGTCGTCCAACGGTTAAACGATTTAAAATAATAATAATAATATTTTATTAATCCGATGAAATAATTGTGAGGGAGTAAATGACAAATCTTGTTTATAGGTTGCTATTTTTTAAAAAAGGTAGACAATGTTCGTTAGTCCGTTCATGATTTTCGTAGATTCTTAAGGTATGAAATATGTTAGACTCGCAATAACATTTTATGATCATCGTATGTTGTTGTAGTGCGATAAATTTCTAAAGAATTTTGTGAAGATGATTGATGTCGCAATGATTCATAAGTACGAAGGTAAGCGATATTGCGATGCACAAGAGAATTCATATACAATCATGCCATAGTAACTACGAAATAAAATATGTACATAATGAATGCAAGTATAGAAAGGCCCCTACGCGCCGCCTGCCACACCACTAGTAGCACCTCCTCCGTCGTCGCCATGTCCCACCCCCGATAGGTGCCTGCTGGCACGGCCCTGCTTGGCCTTCCTCAGGGCGGGGTGTCGACGCCCTGACAAGGTGAGGTGGTTAAGAGCCCTGCTAATCTGTGCTCTCAAGGCCTCGGGGTCGACTCCACTTATGCCTGTGTGGGTATTAGGGTACCATTGAGCTGTGACCCAGAAAGAACCTTGATGGGTGCAGGCTCATGTGCTCCCCTGACCTTTACTGGGTCACCAACGAGGAAGTCACTCACGTCCACCGGGGGATCCTCTTGAGGGGATAGCTAAACTCCAGGGTGGATCACGATACCTGCAGGACATATATTGTTTATTCATGCAATGTATCAATGCAAACAAACCTGAAGAGATGAAACGTACCTTCCATGTGGGCTATGGCATGTAGCCAACTGCCATACTCGCCCTGCCTCCACATCTGAGGGTACAACATGTGCTGCCATACCACTGCCTAGTACGGGTCCAGGAACAATGGTGGTGTTGGTGTGTATGAACATGCCCATGCTGACCTCCAACCTGGCCCAACGGCAGTGGTGGCCGACGGTAGCCACGTGCCCATCCTGGCCCTCTAGGCTAGTCAGCCGTTGGCGGGGCACGTGGACATGGCCCTACGGGGCCAACCACCGGAGTTGCAAGGCGTGGCGACATCAGCGTACATATCAACATATCCACCTCCAGGAGCATCCTGCACAACATCAAGGCCATGACACGCTTGGACGTAATATGGACCCAATGGATAACTTGAAGCAGCTCATCGTGCACCACCTCCAGCTCATCTTAAATCAACATGTACTATTTTAAATCGGTGCATGCTATTCTAATCGTCACGAACAGTTTAAATCTTTTGATGGCTATTAATTATTCTTATAATTAAGAATACTTATTACGGGGTTTCTACAATTTATAACTGACTAATAAAATTAACTGAGCCTTTAAATGCGCAATAGAAAGATCTAAACGGCAATACAACTATTAACAACTAAATGGTGTTAGTTCTACGGCTACACTATTTAAAACTATTAACAATATACGACCACCAAACACCAGTACACATCTAATAATTTTAATGGTCGGATATGTGAATTTTGACTTTGCTGGAGATTTAGATAAGGGAAAATCTCTTACTAGTTATATATTTACTATCGGAGGCTGTGCTATAAGCTGAAAACCTTGTATGCAAACTACTATTGCTCTTTCGACCACTGAAATCATGTACATGGCTATTTCAGAAGGCTGCAAAGAAGCTATTTGGCTGAGAGGTTTATACACTGAGCTTTGTGAAAGTACATCTCGCACCAATATCCACTGTGATAGTCAAAATGTTATTTGTCTTACAAATAACCAAATGTTTCTTGAGAGAACAAATCACATTATCAAATATCACTTCATCTAAGAAGTTATTTATCAAGGTGATGTTAAAGTTTGAAAGATTAGTACTCATGATACTGCTAAATTTGAGCTCTGCTCAGGTTAAAGTTTGAAAGATTAGTACTCATGATAGTCCTTTCGGACGTTTGACGCACAAAAAGTGTTTTACAAGTTATTTAAGAAGTTCTTTGATTCTTTTTTGCTACAGGAGGAATTCGGCTCAAAGTGGACATTATTGTATTTTGTGATCCGAATCTGGTCGGTCCGACCACTTGAAGAATTCGATCAGGTTTTCTCTAAAAGATATATTCTGACCTGTATGACTAGTCAATAATACGAACTGGTCAGAGATTATGATTGGGATCATCTTCGTGTCCACGATGTACCCCTATAGTCACACGGTAGAGATGCGCTGAAGTTCCCTATGCCTGTAATCTCCCCTCATATAGTAAATTCTGCTTTTGTGGATCTGTGGTTTTTTCCAAAAAGATTTCTATGTAAATCCTCATCTCCTGTTCTTTTCATCGTCTATTTTTTGTCGTGCATTTTATAACACACATGTAAGAGCCAGAGCATTCTTCTACCTTCAGACAAAGAACGAGGTCCAAGGTACATCAGAGCCCTAGAGACTACAAAAATGGATTGGTGATGGTGAGGCTAACTCATTGGTGGTGTCGGTTTGGTGAGAGATGCACCAAAGATCAGCAATAGTTTGGGTGAAGGCGACGGTGGCGTTATGATGGATGGAAGCTTCAACCATGTGCATCAAATCATAGAGGAAGAAGATGGGATGCCCTAGTTCAAGGCAATTGAACGGTGGCTCACCAATGGCGACAAACAACAATGGCAAAATCTGTCGGAGCCGAACAAGGAAAGGACTCCATTTAGAGCACTTATAGCAGGAAAATATAATTAACTTGGGGTAGTAGGTGAGAATGATGTGGAACACAATATTTTTTAGATAATGGAAATATCCGGCCTCTGCAAACGCACATAGCCAAAATCTTACAAAATTCCCAGCTCATACACTGGACAAATAAAATGAAAAAGAGTACACTCAAATAAAGAGAAATCAAAAGCAAAGTCTATTATTATTTGGCCACCCATTCTTGGCGAAAACATCCAAAGCGACCACCTCCAATGCTTTGCTTGCCAACCGGATTTTTTCCTTTGTGCCGTCACGCTGCAGCAGCGCCCAAAACCGCAGCCAAATGACCCCCTGAAAATAGTCTGCACAAAAGAAGAATTTGGTTTTTTCTCAAAAACAATGTCATTACGAGTACACCAGATTGCCCAAATAATAGCCGCCACCCCCACAAAAACCAAATTTCTTTCCATTCTCCCAATGCCTGTTAACCAACTGCCAAGCATATGAGTAGTGGATCTAGGAGGGGTTAAACCAGTTGCTATATGAACAATGTTCCAAATAGATTTCGCGTGGTAACAATCAAAAAATAGGTGCTTAATTGTTTCATTGCAATCACAGAAACAACACTTTTTGCTACCAGTCCAAATCCTTTTAATTAAATTATCCTTTGTTAAGATAACCCCTCGCTGGAAATACCAGAGGAAAATTTTTATCTTTAGGGGAAGCTTCAGCTTCCAGATAAATTTATTAGGAAAAGGGATATGTTGATTTATGAGATGCAGGTACATCGACTGCACTGAGAACTGACCATGATTATGGAGATTCCAGCTAAAGACATCCCTCTCATTAGAAAGTTGAATATTAGCTACTTTTTGTACTAACTTTAGCCAAGCTGTCCATTTATCCCCAGCAAGAGCTCTGTGAAAAGATACATTAAGAGACACTTGATTCATGACTAGAAAGGCTCACTGGATTGGGGGATCAACTCGACAGGTCGTGGATGGAGCTCGCATGGCAATTGGAGAGGAGGAAGGGGTAGATGGGGAAAAGGTGAGGTAGATGTGCACATGCTCAAGTTTGTGGGAAGCGGGAGGAGACAACACGAATGGCTGGGCATAGGCATGGTTCACGTGTTGCTCACGGTGCACCGTTAGTTCTACGGCATGGTCGGGCAATGACGTGCGCTACGTCAGCAGCGTCTGCTCCAGCATGTGGTCGTCCTTGCCCAGCTAGGGCTGCATTAGCGTGCTGCTGGACCTGTATCCTTGCTACATCTGTGAGCCGTCGGACATGGCCTCTAGCTCTTCAGAGCTAGGGCCGCACTAGTGCGCCGCAGGACCTCTACCCTCGCTACATCTACAAGCCATCGGACGTAGCCTCTAGCTCTTGAGATGGCAGAGGGGGATTAGGGAGAAAGCGAGAGAAAGACAAGGGCATGTTGGGAATTTTTTTCTTCTCCCTCCTCATCTCTCAAAATTATTAGTTTAATCGATCCAGTGTTCACTGGCAAATGATCATAAATTTACGGTGTTTATCAGCGAAATATGGATCTTATGATGTGTTTTGGCAAATGCCACGAACCCAAAAAAAAGACTGGGAGGCCACAGTCTCTGGGCCATCGACACGTGTCCCCACGTTGTTGTGCACTGTACGCGCTCGCAGGGACAGCAGCACGCGCGATGAGCACGAGGATGCCTGCCGATCGAATAGACCCACCGCCGGGTGGTTCCCACCAGGCAACGGCGGATCGTGACCGATCACGTACGTAAGTACGTCGCCGCTAGCTTAGTAGCTTGGCAATGGCACGGCCCGGCCACCCCGTCAGTTATTTAAATAAATAATTAATTAAAATAGGAAAAAAGACTGCTCGATCCAGACAGGTCGATAGACAGGTAGACAGCGACTAGAGAGAGAATGAGAAGAGACTTTTAAACAGACAGGATTTAATTTGGATCCTCGACGTGTGGGAGGTAAGTCAGACAATCACGGGACTTCGATGATTCTGAACCGTCCGATAAAAAAGATTAAGATTAGATGCTACGGTGCAATCGCTACAGCACTTTCAGCCCGTGCAGCCGTGCTGCTCAGTCGCTGTGCGCCACTGTGCTGCTCATTAACTTTCCTCCTCCAGGAGATAGAGAGATAAAAGGCGAAGGAGCAAGGGCAACCACACAGCCGTACGTGCATAGCTAGCAAAGCTAGATCCATCCCCAAGGTCAGAGAGAGAGAGAGAGAGAGAGAGAGGCTAGGGAGAAGGAAGAAGAGAGAAGAAGGCCAAGAAGAGATAGATCTTTGGAGGGAGAGGGAGAGGGGGGCTAGGGAGAAGTCAAGAAACTAGCTAGAGAGAGAGAGAGAGGATGGGCCGCGGGAAGGTTGAGCTGAAACGGATCGAGAACAAGATCAGCCGGCAGGTGACGTTCGCGAAGCGGCGTAACGGCCTGCTGAAGAAGGCGTACGAGCTGTCGGTGCTCTGCGACGCCGAGGTCGCCCTCATCATCTTCTCCAGCCGCGGCCGCCTCTTCGAGTTCTCCACATCCTCATGGTAGTACATCATAATTAATATACATGTGTGTGTTCATGAAAGTTTCATCATAAGTTATGTCAATGTTTTTGAGAGATCTTGGATTAATTTAGCCGTTACGTGTGATCATACATATATAGGCTCATTCATATATAGCTAGCTAGCTCCTGTTCTTTTTGCTGTTTTGGGGTAAGATTGGTCCGGTCTTTCTATCATCGATCTGGGTGTTTGCCTTTCCTCTTTTGTTTTTCTGTGAGCTTCCAGTTGCTGTAAAAAGGCAGTCAGTAGAAGAGGGCATGCAGGCGATGGATCTCTTCATGTTTCCTTCTACTTGTAGGCTGTTTCTAACTCTAGCTTCCGTGTTTTCTTTAGTGCATGTCGATCAAAGATCGATGAATTGCGTGCATATAGTGCTTAGCAACTAGCTTGAGGTTTTATTTTGGAGAAGAAACTTGAAGTTTTCTTTTTTCTTTTTATCTAGCTGCATATATGCATCTCCAGATCTGGACAAACACAACATCTTCTTCTCTCGTTGTTATGCTTCATCTATGTGTATTCCTGTTCCATTAGGGAGTTCTTCGCAGATCGATCGATCTGCCCCTCTCTCTAAGCTTTGTGTTTCTGGTTTAGATTTTTACCGTTCCATTGGGAACCAGTCTTTGAGATCTCTCTCTCCCTTCGCCGTGTGGTTTCTGCTTTAGATTCTACTGTTACATTGGGGATTTGTGTTTTAGATCGATTCCTCTCTCCTCCCGTCTAGTCTAGATTCCTCTATAGTCGTGCATGGGGCTGCTGCAGAGGAAAAGTAATGGAGAAAAAACATATATATCGATCGGCTCGTCAGGAGTTATCCTCTATTCGTAAGCAGATCGATTGGTTTTGTAGTCGTGGACACTGGACAGACAAGTAGCAGTAGTGTACAACCTGTCCTTCGGCACTGGCAATGCTAGCAAGAGTTTGGAACTTGCCTTGCCATGTACTTGAGTACATCATGTTTTATCTGCAGGTAGTAGCTTGTGCTTTGAACACACCGGCTCAACACATGAGTTTAGAGTGCTACTGCTACTCTATATCTCCAAATTACTTTCATCACCACTAGATTTTTGCAGCATTCTCTAGCTATACTATTACAAAATGAAAAACAACATGCGTTTAACAATACACATTAAAATAACTATGCTATAAATGAGAGTAGACAGGACACATCTGAAAGTTGGGACCTTACACCCGAGAACGCTCGGGACTCTACGTCCGAGAGTATACTTAAACCTACAAATAGAATATTACTGAGAAAATATACATTACCATAAAAGTTTTCTAACGTTCATCATCAATTACGAGGGTTTTATTGATTAAGTTTCATATTAGCAAATTACTTTACTAAGGTAATATTAAGGAAAGTAGATGTGATATTCTAGGTTATTATTATTGGATGTGGTGTAGAGGTGCTACTCCCATTCTTGATGCATGACGTCTCCATGGTCACATAAAAACAACAACAAAACAAACACGGGTCCAAAACTCAACAAGTATATTGATGAGGGGATTTGGTCCGATCTTCCGATGAGAATGATAGCTCAATTGGATATGACATTGACAATAAGGCTTCATGACCGAAACGATCAAGTCCGTCATGCTCACTACAGCACACCTTTGTCATTACTAACCGTGCTAAGATGCAGTTGACCTGAACATGAAGTTCAATTCCTGCAAACAATAAAAAAAAGTAAGAACAAGATAAATAGCAATATGTTATTACAAATATAAGTGATGAACACAAAGAGTTGAGGCCTGCAATTGCAGTTATTGGTCTAGTCGACACAAGAACACATGACAAAGTTTCACAATGGAAAACTAAGCTAAACAATCCTGCATTACATGGCCAATTTAGCCTCTATTTGTAGGAGTATCTAAGCTCTTGGTATATGGAAACTATCCAACACATGGAAACTAATCAAATCATATTCGATTTTATATTTAATTCTAAAACCAAATGATTATTTTAATGATTCCGATGTGCATAAAAGGAATTTTGGGATGGAGCCAGATTCGTTGGAAAGAGGATAGGATAAGGTTTCAATCCTATACTCACACATTCCAAACGGACTCTGGATGCGAATTCTATGCGCGTTTGAAATTGGTCCTGTCAGGTTGAATCAGCGCCGGATTGTTTTGGTGCACACAGAAGGAATTTAGAGGTGGGGTCAGCTACCATATGGGCCAAGTCGGCCAATACATGTCCGTGGGCCAACAATAGATGATGTAGCACTATGACATGTAGACATAGTATGACCCGGTGAAGTAGAAGTAGCTCAGCTCGTAGGCGTATGAATCGCTCGGCCCAGTTGGAGGAGTAGGAGTTGGATCAGTTGAGGTCTAATTGGGAAATATGAAATTGAAGTAGCCAAAAGTCTAATTGGAGAAGATGTTGTTGAAGTAGGGGATGCAGTGCAGTGGATCGAAGTAATGGTTGCATCCTTAGGGTTGATGCCCTCATCATATATAGAAAAATAGTAAACATTAACATACACACAATTCCATCTTAATTCACATTTTATTAACTCATTCTTACCATTGAAGCCATATGTAGATGATCCTTAGCATGGCAAATGCATATTCCAATAATAATTCTCCCATGTCACTTACACTAGCCATATAACATTAAGCATTTTTGGATATCTCTTTACCTCTATTGATGAAATACAATGCACATGCATATGTTTTAACTTTTCTTTTCTTTAGTTTATACAGGTATAGCGAAGTGAGCATCTGTCAATGCTCACTCAAAGCCCGTCCTTTTTCATATAAGGACCTCAACAAGCCATCCTATTTCATACGGAGATCTCAAGCTCCACTCCCGTGGAGTGCCTACTGAAGTAAATCTTATTCTTCCCACTCTCATGAGAGGTCCACACTAAGTAGACCATAGATGCCCACACAGGCCATCTATTTCCATGATATGCATGCATATAATGCCTCAAGTCTCTTTAGCATATATCATGTAACATGAACCACCATTCATCATCATGCCATCAACCAATAGCCATTATAAGATTATCATGAAACAGTAATAATCATCACATAATGAAAGGTAAAAATTGCATCAGGTTTAACTAGTAACAACCATCAATCAAATTTACCGTGTTACTATGCACTAGCTTGTTTAACCTCAGAGATGATGCATCGACGGCACTGATCCAGAACCTTTACCTAAATAATCATTACCTAATCTCAATAACTCACCAAACAGCACATACACATAGATGACATTGCATCGCTCCTACACGCAAGCCCGGCATAAGTAATTTACCCATCACCGGACAATCCCAATTATCACTAATACATCCGAAGACAACAACATCCCTAGAAGCATAACCCCCCAAAATCGTAGTGGAACACTAGCACAGAAACAACCTATTAATGGTACTTCTGATAAATTTCAACTACGATCTACACTGCTAATCTCCACTCTAACCTCAAAACAAATCGATAAACCTACACAAATCAATAAACCAATATTGAAAAATGATTCAATGCGTTACTCTAGCAATGAACAACTAGATTGCGGCAACTTCTTGCTCTTGTTGGTTGGATCTGGCGTCGACTCGAGTTCCCATCTTCTTTCCTCTTCCTTCTCGGCCCGGCTCTAGCCCCTGCCCTTCCCCCACCTCCCCTTTCTCCCTGGACCGCAGCTGCTTTGGATGGCAACACACAACTAGGCAGAGGGGGCAGGGTGGCCAGTGCAGGCGGATGGTGTGGCGCCGAGGCATAGCCGGGCGATGGCGGTGCTGGCGGGGCGGCGACGTAGCCGGGTGGAGAGAGTGACGTGATAGGGGGACGGGGGTGGCGTCAGCGCACTACAGGGGCGCACGGAAACAACAGTAGCAGTGTGCTGCGACAGTGTGTGGCTGGTGGTAGTAGTAAAACGATAACAGCGGTAGGGAGGGGCTAGGGAGATGATAAGGCTCCCCTAGCTTATCCTTACGTGGGGTAGTGTAGGCTGGGTCGGCTCGGGTTTGGTCCTAGGCCAGCCGCCCCAATCCTCCTTCCTTTTTTTTGTCTCTGGTATTACACATCATGTCATATCGTATGCACAGATGGAGAGAAATGTCAAGCCCGTTTTGTTAGCTGGAGTGGATCGGTATTACAATGCATGCAGAGGCAAAGATAACTAACGGCGTACATGTGCTTGTGTACTGAAGACCGGCGCGCCGCTGGGTTAACTGAATGTTCCAAGAAATTAACTCTGTCAGTCAGTGATCAGTTTTTTTAGGATTGGAGTCAGTGATCAGTTGATCACATCTAAATTTAAATTTTTGGAGTTATATGAGCACTGACTCTAGTTTAATCTATCTAGATATGTACTTGCCCTTGCCTATCTCTGTAAACTTGGGATGCGCCTCTACAGTTCAAAATGTAACGAATAACGTCAAAGATATATATGCATCATAAAGGTAAAGCTTTATGTGTTCAAAGCATGATAATGTAAAACAATGAACTATTATGCACAATGTTGGTTGAAAGTTTGTTAAGATTGCGTATCTAATTAATTAAACACCATATGTTGCATTAAAAACCTTTGAAAAACATATATGGCGTCAATCATTGTGTTAGATTTTTTTTTGTATAGTGTATCATCCATTGATCGTTTTTTTTTGGGTTATGGCGACAGCATGTACAAGACACTAGAGCGATACCGCAGCAGCAACTACAACTCATCCGAAGCATCTGCTCCAATGGAGACTGACTTGGTAACCTTCCCAGCACTACTGCTCTATATGCATGAATTTTTAGGGCTTTTGTTAATGCAAATTTTAATGAACTTGGTATTTCTAGAAATATGGAACATGTGATATGCAAATACAGTTTATGAATCAGACATAGATATAGGTTTGGTTAATGGTCCGATGATGCATGCATTTCTATTATGAATCAGACATAGATATAGGTTTGGTTAATGGTCCGATGATGCAAGTCTACATACAATATATATGGCGACAGTCAAGCAAGTTTTAATTTCATGAGTCACATTACTCACATGAGACTCATGACATACTCATCAGATATATTTTTTTTGCTTCCCTTTATTTGATGCCAAAGAGTTGTTTGGCAGTTACGAAAATAAGAAACACACTAGCTTATTCGAGTTGATGTACAGTTATATGAGCAAGATTGGATAATTAATCAACATATAGAATATTAATTATCCTTTTGTATCATACACTACTACAGAAATCCACATTACAGACGGTTCAGAAACGTCATCACAGATGGTTTTCTGAACCGTCTGAATTTATGGGTCAGTGATAATCGAAGTTATCACGGACGGTTTTCGAACCGTCTGTGATTATGAGATATCACAGACGGTTTTGCATTAAAAACCGTCTGTGATTATCAGATATCACAGACGATTTTTAAATAAAAACCGTCTGTGATATCTCATAATCACAGACGGTTTTTTTAATGAAAAACCGTCTGTGATATTCGTTCTTCCTAAATCAAAATCTATTTCTGTTTATTGGCTAGCCTCAGGAAATGCTAGCCATGCCCTCTGAAACAAGCAGATAATCACAGACAAAAAACATACAATTCACACATCTCATTTCCTTTCAGATACATTTCACAGACATAAAACATCCAATTGACATCGCACTTCATTTCACAAACATAAAGCATGCATCCATTTCGCAAATCAATTAATTGAATTGAAATGAAATATCCATTAACAAATGCACAGTTACAAAAGATCTACACTGCATTTGCACTTAGTGATAAGACCAATAAGAAATCATGGTGCGCAGTGGAACCGTCCTCCTGGCTTTATGACTTGAGTCAGCAAAAAGTACGCCAACTCTCCTCGAATCCCTCCAAGATCAGACTGTTTCAATGCAGTTGACGGGATTTATGCAGCCTGTCGATAGGAATATCAATGTGCGTATATATGTAACGTGATAAGTATAAAGTAATTATGGGAAGAGTGACAAACCTTACGATTGGTGAGCCTCGAGGAATCGAGGAGTAGTTCCATATGTTGGCAAACGTAGTATCCACATGTATTGCCCGGCTGCTGCTGATGGCACTGCAAAAAATGGAATGTGTTAGTTCTAGAGGCATTAGTACCAACTGTTGCATAGGATTAATTAATGTGAAATAGCGAATACCTTAAAATCTCGAACATGTGTCAGCAGGCCTTTGGCCCCGCGCTTCGAGTCACCTCCCATTTCAATGTACATCGCGAACGCCCTACGTAATTCGAAAAAGTTAACCTTAGTCATTCGGAAGGAAAGAAAGAGTACAATGTAGATATGTATGGGGAATATGTGCTTACCTATCGATTACTTGGCTGACAACTGTGAAGTCCATTTTATTCTTACTTAGGGAATCAAGGTAATATACCTTGTTCCATTTTGGTACAATTACTATTAAAATCCAATGAAAGTTCTGATGGAAGGGCATAAGTACATATTCCTTATTGCGACAACCCAGCAGTCCTGATGCAATGTACCTCTCGACGAGGGGTGTATCCCGGTCGATGGTATCCTTGGCGACCAAGTGTGGGTCCAAGAAACCAACTGATGAGTTGGATAATCTAGCTCTAGTCAGCATGTGTCTATATATACACACACGAAAGCAACAAATTAGATATGGCATTTATCGGTATGTCATTAACGGAGACTGTGATTGTACACACTTACAGCGTCCAGCATCGAATGATTGAGACGTCAAGAGCGTTGAGCGTGAACAGATCGTATAAATCCTCAAAGGCGACCACGAACATACACTCTTGAAGACTGTGGTATAAATCATCCGACGTGAATTTGACAGTGATACTTGAAGTCCGTTCTCCCTCTAGCTTATTGGACTGCTGCATATACCACGTGTGCAATTGCATGCAACTATATGGTAGCTTTTGGAGGTCTTTTTGCTCGAGCAACGGCTTACCAAGCACGAATTTGCGGGCCAAAGGTAGGTACGGCATATCATCATTGGTCTTCTTTGCTTTGCCCTTGCTGGCCTTGCTGCCTAGGCTATAGGTCGACTTCACGGCAGTCGACTTTGAAGGTAGCAGCGATGCAAGTTGCTCTGGCGAGAATAGGACCCGTGGAGATAGCACCGGTGCAGTATCTGGTGGTGGAACCGACAGGTCTTGTAATGGAGATAGCACCAGTGCATGTTGCTCTGGCGAGAGTATGACCCGTGGAGATAACACCGGTGCAGTATCCGGTGGTGGAACCGACTGGTCTTGTAATGGAGATAGCACCAGTGCTAGTTGCGCTGGCGAGAGTATGACCCGTGGAGATAGCACCGGTGCAGTATCCGGTGGTGGAACCGACTGGTCTTGTAATGGAGATGGCACCAGTGCATGTTGCTCTGATCCTGCCACCGGTGAAGAAGCCTCCAGGGAGATGTCGCTTTTGGGCCACTGGATGAATGTTCCAATGGCCTGTCGTAGAGTCACGATCTCGTCGTTGGGGGCTTCGGTAGCGGGACCACCTCAAAATTGACATGCACACCATCCACATTAACTTTTGCGAAGCCTGGCGCTAAAGCTTGACCGTGCACCATGGCCCCGATACCAGACGAATATGCCTGGCCCCAAGCAGCGTACAAGGGAATAGAGTCATATCTCACTTGGAGCCTGCACTTCGTAGGCTCCTACATAACGATACAAAATTAGCTACTCGAATAGGCCTATCAATGGAGCAAGCATTCGAGAGGTAATAATTATTACCAGGATGTCGTCCACAGGAAATTTGGCCGGGGTTTGCGTCGGATTGGACGCGCAGCTACTCGGACGGTTGTGCGGGCTAGCTAGCATAGGAGCGGCGGTAGCGGCCTGCTGACTTTCTGTTTGTTTCCGCACCTCATCTCTGATTACACCAGCCAGCTCACCCATTAGCTACTCTCTAAGAGATTCCTTGGTCTCTTCTCGTAGCTGTGTGTCACGCTCGGCTTTGTTTCTCTTCCTACGCCGATACATGACGGAGTCATCTTGGAAACCATGTTTCCAAGGAACGTAAAGCCCAAGGTCTCTCGTACGACCCGGGTGCTCCTTGTTTCCCAGGGCCACGGAGAGCATATCATTCTCCCTTGTTCCCTGGAATGATCCCAGGGTAGATTCAAAACTCAGCTCTTCCTGCAAGAGCACGAAATGTCATTTCAATTCGTACGAAGTTGTGGAGTAATTACAAGCTACGTAGTTGTATCGATATCTTACCAGGCGCTGGGACACTTGCTGGTCTGCAGGGTTTCGAAAGGAGACGTCCCCCGATGTCGTTGTAGATGACCTTGCTCTAATCCAATTTCGAGCGCGGTCATCCGGGATATTGGAAAACGGCGGGGCGATGTCCTGTGCAGCTGCCAGGTCATCCTCCTTCCCCCACTGCGGGATTTTACCCGCATACCCAGCTGTGCCAAGTCTGTGGGGGTGTGTGTTTTTTGCCTGGAGGGCCTTGTGCGCCGTACTTGTACTTTTGAAATCTTCGGACGTCTTCATCGCCTTGAACTCTTCCCATTGTGGTTCCCGGAATGGGTATTTATGAAAAGGCGTTTCGTCCGTCTCCACGTATTTCCTGACAAGCGTGCTCTTGAAGTTCTTCCATGCTTTGCACGCCGCTAGGTAGGTTTGTCGTTGCACAGCGTATAGGTGTTCTTCTGGGAACTCGAACGATGCCAAAATTTCGGTCCACAGCTCTCGTTTCCGAGTGTCAGGCACGTTCTTCCACGAATTGTATGTGATCTCAATTCGTTCTCGTGCAACTATTCTGACCATGCTTCGGAATGCGTTTACCGCTTTTTGAGGAAGGATAGGGACCCCAGATGCGTTTACCGCTGTGATGGTCTGTCGGCCCTCAGGCTTCTTCGATAGCCCTCTTCCTTGGCGTCTTGATGTTGGAGCGAACGCCTCCGGCGATGATGTTGAAGAATGCGCGGGTGACATGTTGCTCATTTTGTGGGTCTATTAGGATAAGATGAGAAAGTGCCATACCATAAGATAAGAAAATGCAATATCTATCTATTTCGCTCAATATAGGCGATTACAATACATATATATGTGTATATACATACATATACATATTTATACCTACATATATACATATATAATGTAAAAGACATGTATCAATTAAGACTAGCAACAAGCTCAAGTTTTAATTGATTAATTTGTGCTCTCAAATTGTAGGGTTGCACAAGATTAATCTTGGCCGTCCCGCTACTAAATCATATACTCTTCCTTGATTGGTTATGCCAAATAATGAATTCAGTATTTTGAGCTCTAGATACAAACTCTACAATCTCAAGATCAAGATATATTCATCATGCATATATTCAGACAGCAGTATTCATACAGATCAAGACCATACAAGTTAACTTTGCCCAATAATTCAGTCTTTTAACTTGTCAAGATTAAATCCTAACAGATCAATTTAATAACATGCTATAACCTGAAAACTGCATGAACCGACAGCTATTAGAGCTCAAAGACCGAATGAACCAATCTCAGTATATGAATTTATCATCATCGAGCAACTGTAAATCCCACAGGCAATCTCAGTATATGGAAGATTAACAAACTTGAATATACATGAATGCAACTAAGCAACTAACCATAACAGTAAGCATAACAAACTTGAATATACTGTAAGCAGACACCATAACAGTAAGCATATACATGACAGTAAGCAACTAACAGTAAGCATATACATGACAGTAAGCAACTAACAGTAAGCATATATTAACAGCATCAAGCATCAACCCTAAACCCTAACAGTAAGCATGAAGCTCGGGGAGGGTTTTGATGACCTTAGGGTTTTGGTGATGGAGGAGGAGGCGGCGACGGAGGAGGAGGAGGCGGCGGCGACGCAGGAGGAGGAGGCGGCGACGACGGAGGAGGAGGAGGCGGCGACGCAGGAGGAGGCGGCGGCGACGCATGCAGGAGGAGGAGGCGGCGACGGAGGGGGAGGAGGCGACGGGCTCGGGGAGGCGGCGACGGAGGAGGAGGAGGCTGCGGCGACGTCTTCGTCCGGGGAGGCGGCCGGCGAGGGCTCGGGGAGGCAGCCGGCGAGGGCTCGGGGAGGCGGCGGCGACGACGGGCTCGGGATTTAGATCCAGATCGAATAATTGCAGCGCACACGGAAAACCCTAGCGAGAGGGTATATATAGGGAGGTTATCACAGACGGTTCTAAGTTCAGAACCGTCTGTGATAAGCCTTTGCCGACTGTTGTTATTAAGACAACACCAATAACTACACAGCTGCATTCATATCAACCACCAAACAGCTGCATTCATATACAACACCAACCAGCTGTATTCACACAGTGTATTTCTTGATACATTTTGTCATTCTCAAATACATCACATTGCAGCATTGTTCTATACATAAATGCATACCAATTCACATGTACATCACACATATACATCACATATACATAAATGCCAATACACATATACATTTTGTCACACATTTTCACATATACATCTCAAAATTGACTACATCACACATTTTCACATATACATCTCAAAATTGACTACATCACATATTTTCACATATACATGTCAAAATTGACTACATCAGACATTTTCATATATACATCTCAAAATTGACTACATCACACATTTTCACATATACATCTCAAAATTGTCACACATTTTCACATATACATTCTTATTGTACTTGCTTATTTCCTTTAAAAATTAGCCCTTCATCATGATCAATGCGTACATAACTAGTTTCGTCACGTTGTTCATCGTCGACCCTTATGCCATTTCCAAAAGGAGGTAACTCGTCAAATTGATTGTATTCCTCCTCGTCCACTACATTCTCCACTCCGACAATTCTCCTTTTTCTATGAAGAACTACATGGTGTTTCTTATTTACCAGGTCGGTTACATAGAAAACTTGAACAACTTGATTAGCGAGTACGAATGGTTCGTCTTTGTACCCGACACGTTGGAGGTCCACGGTCATGACACCGTACTTGTCAACCTTCACCTGCGGGAGATGCACCCAACACAGCGAAATAAGGGGATCTTAAAAACCACATAGTCGAGCTCCTAAATCTCTTCTATGAAGCCATAGTACGAGTTTCTCGACCCATCGGTACTGAATGCATCTATGCGGACACCGCTGTTCTGGTTAGTGCTCTTGACATCCTGAGACTGCGTATAGAATGTGTACCCATTTATGTCATATCCTTGCCATGTCACAGCTGTAAATGTCGGCCCTTTTGCCAACCATGTCAGCGTCTCACTCGGCGAGCTCCTAGCGATTTGCTCATTCAACCATTGGTTGAACCAACGGTTGTGTTGCCTCATGATCCAAATATCCGGCCGCTCCGGATTCTGTTGCCGAAGCACATCCTTGTGCTGGTTCACATAAGGCGTCACTTCAGTCATGTGTTGCAACACCGTGAAATGGGCTTGAGTATACGTGTCCATATCTGGAGTGATTGCTTTCCTTCCGATAGTTCCGAGACCCTTCAGCCTCCCCTCATGACGAGATTGAGGGACACCTATCGGTTGAATCTGAGCCATATAATCGACACAAAACTCGATGACCTCTTCGCTTGCATAACCTTCGACGATGCTGCCCTCCGGCCGAGAATGATTCCGTACGTAGGACTTGAGAATTCCCATGAACCTCTCAAATGGGTACATGCTACGTAGGAATACGGGCCCGCACATTTTTATCTCCCACACAACGTGAACAATGAGATGGACCATGATATCGAAAAACGAAGGAGGGAAATACATTTCAAGGTGACATAGAGTCATCACCACCTCGTCCTGCAGAGCATCTAGTCCTTCGGGATCGATGACCTTCTGAGCAATTGTGTTAAAGAAATAACATAGCCTCATGATTGTCTCTCGGACTTTGATCGGCAAAATATTTCTAATTGCAATAGGGAGCATCTGTGTCATCAGCACATGACAATCATGAGGCTTCATGCCATTTAACTTCAAATCTTGCATCGAAACAAGTTTCTTCACGTTGCCGGAGTAACCAGACGGAACTTTGACACCATGCAAGCACTGGCACAGTTCTGTTTTTTCAGCCTTGGACAGAGTGTAACACGCAGGGGGAAGGTACGTTCATCCATTATCAGTGCGTGTCGGTGCTAACTCAGGCTTGATGTCCATGTCAGCCAAGTCAAGCCGTGCGTTGACGCCGTCCTTTGTTTTATCACGGATGTTCAGTAAGAGATCAATCAAGCTGTCGCATACATTCTTTTCTACGTGCATGACGTCGATGCAGTGTCGAACATCTAGGTACTCCCAATAAGGTAAGTCCCAAAATATTGATCTCTTCTTTCAGGTGTTCTTCTCATGAGCCCTCAATTTACGTCCCTTTTCGAGGACAACATCTAAATCCTTTACCATATCATAAACCTCGTGTCCCCTTAAATGCCTTGGAGCTGAACCTTCTTCCTTCTCTCCGTCAAATTGTTTCTTCATCTTGCGGTATGGGTGAGCCCTCCGAAGGAACCGACGGTGACGCATGTAGACGGTTTTGCGTGAGTGTCTCAGCCACACACTCTCGGTACCATCTAAACAGTGAGTACAAGCTTTGGCACCTTTTGTACTATGGCCCGATAGGTTACCAAGGGCAGGATAATCATTTATGGTGCAGAACAATAAGGAGCGCAGAGTGAAGTTCTCTCATTTGTATGCATCCCATACCTGTACCCTTTCGTTCCACAGTACTTTTAGATCTTCCACCAACGGTGCTAGGAACACATCGATATCATTCCCAGGTTGTTTTGGCCCTTGGATAAGTATCGACAGCAAAATGTACTTTCGCTTCATACACAACCAAGGAGGAAGGTTATAGATGCAGAGAGTCACGGGCCATGTGATATGTCGGCTGCTCATGCTACTGAAAGGATTCATTCCATCTGTACTCAGTCCAAACCTTATATTCCTTGGTTCTGCACCGAACTCTGCAAAACTCCTATCGATGTTTCTCCATTGCGCGGAATCAGCAAGGTGTCTTAGCCTTCCATCCTTCTTGCGCTCCTCCGAGTGCCAACGCAGCAGTTTTGCCTCCTTTGGATTTGCAAAAAACCTTTTCAAACGGGAAATTATAGGAAAATATCATGCCACCTTAGCAGGAGGTCCTTTCTTCGCCTCTGTTCCCTCGCCATTATCTGATTGATTGTTACGTTTGTATCGGGATGCGTTGCACACCGGACATACATGCATGTTTGCATACTCTTTACAGTAGAGGATACAGTCGTTCGGGCATGCATGTATTCTTTCTACTTCCATTCCCAACGGACAAAGAACTTTCTTAGCTTTATACGTGGTTTTAGGCAACTCATTTCCCTCCGGAAGCATGTCCGCTAAAAGACCTAGCAGCGCCGTGAAACTCTTGTCGGACCAACCGTTGCTTGCCTTCAATTTCAACAGTTCAAGCACGGCCGACAACCTCGTGTACTTGTGTCAGACCCAGATTTTTCAATCCGGAATCTACTGTGTTTCACTGCACTAATCCCTGGATCAGTAGTTAGTGCACACAGGTACATTGCTGAATCATGACATACATCGCATAATAATATTACAGAGTCTGAAATACACCACATCGGGTGAATGTTTACAAAAGGGCCGCTTTGGCCAAATGTCTTCATTACATAAATGTAGCGGAGATAGTAGCAAAAGTAATCCCAAAATTCACAGGCAAGCGACCTGAAGGGTAATGTGTACAGTATATGTCACCGGAGAACTGGGAACATATGTGTACACAAAGCCAGGAGTTCACTTGTCTATGTCTAACCATCGTGGCCTACGCCTTAGTTATCGCCTTCGCTTCCGCCAACGTTGGTAGGGGCCTCCTCATAGGCGTAATGTCCTTGAATTCCTGTTTCTGAATTTTGTCGCAAAAGCGAGTGTGAGCACTCCAACCCCGTGCTCGCGAGCCAACACGCAGAATGCAATATTTAACATGTATGGCTTGTCAAAGGATGGCTCGGGTTTATTTTATTTTTGCGAAGAGTGCTTTTGAATACAATTACTTAAAATTCTTAAGACCTAGCGGTTTTAAACTCAAGACTTATATTGGTAAAGTAAGTTGATCTCATAATTGACATAGATTCCATTCACCGTTACATGGCATCCGTATCATATACATATTTCAGCGTTATAGCCGCTTAACTTACCACTGGGGCGACACCCAGGACAATTACCAAACTAGGACCATCAGCAGTCCTACACATTTCCATTATCACCCACCAAGATTTTTGAAATAGAACTATATCTAGTTAAGTTCCCATGTCTGCCCTTGACCGTGGGCACAGCTATTCGAATAGTTTTAACTCTGCAGAGTTTGTACACTTTCACCACAAGAGACAGTCAACTTGTTGCCCCACATGATGCCTTAGATATGTGGTTGAGCAGATCATCACAGTGACTTTTCAAAGTACCTCGCCCCTTCCATCATTTCACCCTATGGGTCGCTCCCACTTGCGGTGGGTCCCATATGTTGTGCGGGATGTTCTCCTTCTGAACGTCTAGCAGCTGGCTACGTCCCCTGCTAGCCCACCACAGCAGAACTTCACCCTCTGCGAGTGTCCCATCCAAGCCGTCACACAGACTGCCGCTTGCACTATCCCACACCTCCTCCTGGAAGGATGACTTTCAGGGTCCGCTAAATCTACTAAGCCAAGTTGTATTTTACAGACTTGTGGTTGTACTGTTTTACACGGGTTGACATGACAAGATTCAGTTCTTAGTGGTATCTGGGCGGTTCTACCACAAACCACACTCTCGTGCACCACTGCACCATACCCCCGAACCATCCGCCCAGATACTTAAGCAAGTTGGGGTTTTTGGAAACATAAAATAATCATATCCAACATTTATCAGTCATTATCACCATGACTGCCCCAACCAAATTTTTTTTCTCATGATTAAAGTGATGTTTGGGCGTTCTCGCGCCCATGATTACCTAAACAATGCTAAGCATGGCATATAAATTGCGGACTTATTTTCGAAAGGTTAATATCGTCGTTTTGCTAGGGCGACAAAGTTCACATAATCAAGCATTTCAACGGATCATTATTAGCAAGCATTATATTAGGTGTATAACTACCATTTCTGGAAATGAACAAATTTTACCTCATAAAATAACAGCATGCATGTTGATAATTTAAAAGAAATTAACTTTGCAAAATCATAGGTTCAAAATGGTCAAAGTGTTAACTCGCCTGGTTCACGGGGTTCTTGGTCTTGGTCTTCTGAAGCTTCTAAGCTGGCTGCCTCAACCTCCCCTTCTTGAGCCTCGTATGCTATTTAATCGTGCGAATTACCCAGATAAAAGAAAAGCAACCAATCATTCAAAATATCACCAAAAATTCAAATAAACTCCAAAAATCATGGTTCTGGTTTCATTGGATAGATCTTGAATTTAGACAAATTTATAAATTTGTTTCACTTAATTTGGAGTTAAAATGAACAAGTTATGCCCATTTGAAAATCTCAGTTATGAAAAATGCCAGAAAATGGAAAAATCTGACATGTGGGTCCACTGGAGTTTTTAATTCATTTTCTTTTTATTTTAATTTCTTACTCGCTGTGTCTCTGACATGTGGGTCCAACTACTGTTCAGTGGGGTCCACATGTCAGTACGGGTTCTATGTACATGTCCCACTGACCAGTGGGGCCCAGTGGTCAGTGGGCTGCTTCGACTACAGCGGCCGACAAGTGGGGCCCACCTGTCAGCCCGAGAGAAAATAAAGAAAACTCAACTCGGCATGTGGAGCCGGAGGCTCGAACGCGCGACCGGGGAGTTGGTGGGGAAACGGACTGAATGCGCTAGCCAAGTGAGCTCACCGTTGTTGCTTACCCTATATGGGTGATTTATTCTTTTGAACTAGCTCGCGGGGAGGGCCGGCAGAGGAAGCGGAAGGCGGCGATGGGGCTGAGACGTCGGCGACGAGCGGTGGTCGGGGAGCTTCGGGTGAGTGCCAAAATGCGTTCCCGTGGCGCGCTGGTGCTGATGGTGGGGTCAGTTGGGGCCGAGGGTGCACGGTGGTGGCCGGCGGCGAGCGGTGGCGACGATTCGGAAGGGGTCGACGGCGCCGGCGGTGTAGAGCCTTCGGGAGGTCCGGGAAGGGCCGGATTCGAGCTTGCGACGATCCGTAGATGGTGTAGGAGGGTGGAATTGGAATATGGTGGCGTGATTTGGCTGGGAGGGTGTCGCCGGAGGTGGGGACGAAGGAGAAGGCCGGTGGCGATTTACAGGCTTTCGGCTCGATTACCTTCTGCGGTAGGAAGAGGGCGGTGTGGGGAGTTCATACAGGCCCGCGGGGCTTCTTATAGACGCGTGAGGGAAGCTGGCAACGGGCGTCTGCACGCTCGGTCATGTCCGGGCGCGGTGGAGTAGGCGGCTGTGGCAAGCGGCGGGATTCCTGGAGCGCATGCTCCTCCCGTGTAGCTTTTGCGCCGCGCACGCGAGAGGACGCGTCTGGCACGGGCGACCGCTCCCGGACGCATGCGTGCCACGGGGAGCGAAGATGCTGCCCCCGCGCAGAGAAAAGGGAGACGAGGAAGGAGGGAGACGACCCTGACAGGGCGGACCCAGCGGTCAGCGAGAGAGGGGAAGGAGAACGCAACGGCCCGGATGAAGCCGCGTGTCGAAGGAGTCTGATCGGGCGGCGAGCGTGAGTAAGTGGGGCGGATGGACCAGATGGGCCGGAGCGCGCATCGGGCGGCCGAGCGAGGACGGGAGAGGCGGGCGGTGGATGGGCGCAGGCGGGGCGGTGTGGCGCGCATCGGGGCCGGCCAGGTGGTGGTCCGGGAGGAGGGAAAGGCGGGATGGGAGCGGCGATGTGGGCGACATCTGGCCGTCCACGTGGCGGCCGGAGGGTGAGTTGGTTTCTTTTTTTTTGATTTTTAGCTTTTAGAAATTGCCGAAAACTCCAAATAAGCTCAGAAAAATATGAAAGTACCTCCAAAAATTCCAGAAAAATTCCCAGAAGTTCCTGATGACATTTTGAACTTAACAAAAATATTTTCAACTAATGTTGGTATTTAATTTATTTGCTTCCCTTGTTATTCATGCCATTATTTAAAAATGAAGGTTTTATGTTTAAACCAAAATTTCCCCCATTCCTTTCTGGATCATCTTTTCAGATTCGTATTTAAATTTTAAATTTTCTATTAGTTAAACATGGTTGTTCCCTCTTGATCCTTTTAACTTTTTGGAACCTTCACTAAATTGTTCAGAAAATCCCATAAACTCCAATTTCAAATAAAACATCTTGTAAAAATAATTCCAAAAACTTTATATTTTCAAATTCAAATCTTCAGGATGTTACAACTTGCAACCCGTGTACAAAGGTCTCTCTCATCATAGTTCTCTTCTACATCGCGAAGCATCTGATCCAGATTATCATCGTGCAACCTATCCGAATCCGAACCACAATCGACATCAGCCGGCGGCTTGTTATTCACTTCACCGGCGATGTCATCCGGCAGCATATCATTCACTTCACCGGCGATGTCATCCGGCGACATATGATCGTTCACTTCGCCATGACTGGTCGAACACTTATAATCCTTTTTGAAACCCCTCCGAATCAAGTGCGCTTCAATTTGCCCTCGGTTCTTAAACATCTTCAAATTCTCGCAATCAGTGCATGGACAGCACATATATTCCACCCCCTTATTCAACATATCCTCCTCGGCGGCTCTTATAAAAGCAGACACGCCATTAATGTACTCTTCACTCACACGGCTCGCGGCATACATCCAGCTTCGGTCCTACGTTACGTACATATATAACAACTTAGTATTAAAATCTAGATTAACTAATTATAATTACTACATATATACCGGCCACATTTATTATATTGAGACTTAATTTGCTAACTCAATTCATATTATAAACACAATAGCTATTATATAACCAACAATTTTGCAAATTAACCATCTTCAATAACACTCATGGATTACTTAGACCTAAATTGTAATGCAATTAAAGAAAAAATAAATTTCACTACTAACCATATCTAGAGCAACCAGGAAAGTCTGAATCTTCAAAGCTCAATCTCTGCCTCTTCCCACCAAATTAACTGGCCTGAAATCGCCTAGCTTCCTCCCGAGTGAAAAAGTGCGCAGCAGTGGCTACATCTGGATCGAAATGAAGACAAATGCGGTCTGAGCAGCGCAATAAATGCCTTAGAGTCATTATCACAGATGGTTTTTAATTAAAAACCGTCTGTGATAACTAGCTTATCACAGACGGGTTTTTTAATTAAAAACCGTCTGTGATAATCTGAGATTATCACAGACGGTTCTTAATATAGACCGACCGTCTGTGATAATCCTTTTTCCCGCCACAAATACCACAGACGGCCTCCAAATTACAACCGTCCGTAATAGTGTTAATCAGAGACGGTTTCACAAAACTGTCTGTGATGAGGCGTCTACTATGAGGCTTTCTGTAGTAGTGATATAGGCTGTGTGTTAATACTTCAAGGCTGCTTAGTACCTCTGATTGTGCTTAGTTATTCAGTCGAGTTTTATACACCAACTAGCTCAGCCAAAAAGATTTTTTTGCAGAAAATAAATCAATTAACTCATAATTTGACACTTTCCATCACATATAAACTTGATCAATCCTATGAATTGGTCAACATGTTGGGTTGGTCCTTGGTTCATCCCATAAGCTAGTCTCACTGAAGAACCTTTTGGATTTCCGTTATTGATTTGTTACTTATAAATCTTATAAATGCGTCCTCTAGCTAGGTCTCATACTCACATTTTCCAATTTTAGGATTAATTCTCTAGTAACTTCTCTGTTTTTCATTTTCTTACAGCTGTATTGCTAATTGTAATTATCTGTCCATTCAAACCCGGTACCAATAGATGAGAACAATATTTTGTTAAGTCTAAAAGATAATTTTGCATCGTTCCATGGGTTATAAATCATGTTACAAAAAAGTGAGTAGTAAGGTATGATATGTCTCAATTTCCTTTTCTTTTAGAACACGCAAAAGAATTGTGTGTCATTGCATTAAGGAGAAAATAGCTTCAATACTAGAATACACAAAAGAATTGTGTGTCATTGCATTAAGAAGACGAAAGTAGCTTCAATACAAAGTCGTTAGCTCTGTTTCATGAGAAAAATATGATCTGTCCCGCCCCCCACCGGACAAAATCCTCATTAGAATTATATGAAAGGCCTGAACATTTGACATACATAAGTTCACATGATAGATATCATGCATCAAAATCAGAGAAGGCAATTAATTTATGGTAGAAACGGACTTGTCTCCAAATTTACATTTTTACAGTACATTAATTAACATGGGGTAAACAAAACTTGTACCTATGTGCTCCTTTTGTTCAAAACATTCAGCATTCCTTATGGCCAGTAGGTGTGCATGCATGCATGCCATGTAAGTTCTATTATCAACCTTCAAGTAAATAATTTTTACTAGCATGTAGTATGAAATTGCCTTTTTTAGTATTCCCTAATCCCTATTATCTCCTAATTAAGTTTTTATGAAAGTCCATAAGTACTAGCTATACATGGTTCTATACCAAAATCATGATTTCACCCGAATTAACTGGTTTTAATTTCCTTATTCTACTAGAGTAATTACCAGGAGTACTTGAAGTTAAAGACAAGAGTTGAGTTCCTACAAACCACTCAGAGGTAGGTAACTGTCAAACTATGTAGTCCCTAGCCATCTATATATACATCAATTTGTTAGAATATGTTTTGTTACCAAGACTGCCTAAATTTAAGCTTGATCTACAGAAATATTCTTGGTGAAGACTTGGGTCCACTTAGCATGAAAGAGCTTGAGCAACTTGAGAGCCAAATTGAGATATCCCTCAAGCATATCAGGTCGACAAAGGTATAGTCAAGTTGATCATATTTTCATGTATCCTTTATGCCCTTGACGGTTTAATTGGCAGGTTCTAGGGATACATGCTATATGCTCCATTTGTTGTTTTGTTATGGAAGTTGCCCGTACAAAATCAAATTTAATGTGTTAAATGTTATTCTGATTAGCTATTTGTGTGTACATGTGTACAGAACCAGCAGTTACTTGATCAGCTCTTTGAGCTCAAGCGTAAGGTAAAATGCATGTGATAATTCTCTTTCTTTGGTTTTGGCTTATCTATTGACTAGGCCCCAGGATACTAAGTTAATTCCTAACCAATTCAATAAGTTGTGCAGGAACAGCAACTGCAAGATGTTAACAAAGACTTAAGAAGGAAGGTAATGCATATATGTGTAACAGAACCCTATCCTTTAATCGTGTTATTTCTTTCCGGTCTACTTGAGACTGAATGTGAGGTAGTATACATATATATATTCGGGCAAAATATCATGTGAAAATGTGAGGTAGTATACATATCTACATACATAGTACAGAAACCTAACAAGATAAAATTTGTTAAGGGCAAATAAGTGCCAGCTAGTATTTCTATTCGGTTATTCTATTAATGCGGGGACCCCGAGCGCGGAACACCCAAAATCATCGTATGTGTTCTATACTAGTTTCATAATCAGTAGGTAGTACATATATTCACATCATTGAGATTACATTCATACACATCGCACATAATTAACTTACAACAAAGGGTGATATATAGGCGATGCATAATAGAGTTTACAACACATGGTCGACTGGCCAAATAAATATCAGAATTAAGAGTAAATCGCAGCGGAAGACAAGTAAATAAAAAAATAGTCAAGCGGTATGCCACCATAACTCACAGGCAACCGACTAGGGATTAGGCCTGAAAAAACCCATCATCGAAGTCCCCAGAGTTGGGGGCAAAGTACGCATCGTTGGGATATATTCTTTTTCATTCTCTGATCAACAATAATTTAGATAAGGTTGAGTACATTGTGTACTCAGCAAGATTTGTAGTGTATCATAAAATTATACATATATACAAGGCTGTCAAAGGATGAAGCTCTATGCTAAGTTATTTTTAGCTTGAAGCAAATTTTATTTGCAATATCGATAAGTAATAATTTGCAATAGAATTGTAAATAACATTTGACATATAATGAAATAACATTTATGTAATTTCCATAATAGTAGATCAAATCCATTCACAGCCTTCCTCGGTTGCGAACATCATACAATTCCCACCCATGGGCACGGCACACGATTAGACGTATATGCTATCCTATTATGTTCAGTAAAATGGTTTTAAAAATAAAAACTATACCTATTATGGCTATATCCAAGCATGCATGATCGCAAGTACGACTATTTAAATAGTTTTTAACACTCTGCAGAGATTGTACAACTTTTTCCACATGAGATAATCAATTGTATTGTCAGCAACTTCATGCTTTCTTTGGCATGTGACGAAAGTTGATTATCATATAGCTTTTAGGTCACCTAGTCCTAACCTTGCACTAGCCCGATGAATGGACAAACCCTCACTTGCGTGCCCTAAGTGAGTTGAATGATAGACCCTCACTTAGGGAGTTGTCCCCAAAGTAAGTATTCACCGCTGTATTAGCAAGTTTTGTTTCCATCCGTGGTATGGGAGCCCTTACGAGCAGATTATCACTCAGAATGGCCTTACTTTTCTGTGCCTACAATAATGCAAGGCTAGACCTAGACAACTTTAATCAGCTAAAGCCAGAGCCTATATAGCGTTGGAGATACCGCACATGCGTTTAAGGAGAGGATGGTCACAGAAGGGACGTGGGAAGTGGGAGAAGCGAATATCGAAGCAAATAGTATGTGGACATAGATGACAACTTACATTAGGAAGGTGGCTACGGAGGTACTTAGAGTGACCCAAGGGATAAGAGGATAACCAAAAAACACATGGTGGTGAAATAAGGAAGTGCAAAAGGCTATTGAGGAGAAGAGGATATGCTACAAGCACATGCATCATGATAGGAGCGATGACAACATACAGAAATACAAAACAGCAAAAAAGAATACAAAGAAAGCGGTGAGTGAGGCACGAGGCAAGGCATATGGGAAAATTTATCAGAAACCAAGTACAAAGGAGGGAAAGAAGGATGTCTACAAGATAGCTAAACTTCAAGAAAGGAAGACGAGGGATTTCAACCAAGTTAAATGCATCAAAGATGACACTAATAGACTTTTGGTGAAAAAAAGGAGATCAAGGATAGGTGGAGAGATTATTTCGATAAGTTGTTCAACCACGATAATGATGATAGTATGATTGAACTGGATGATGCTTTTGATGACACCGATAGGCGGTTTATTTGAAGAATCTAGAAGTCAGAAGTAAGAGAGACCTTAAAAAAGGTGAAATTGGATAAGACATTGGGGACTGATAACATCCCTATTGAGGTGTGGAAATGCCTAGGTGAAGTGGCGATTGTTTGGCTAACTAATTTGTTCAATAGCATTTTTAGCTTGAACAAGATGCCAATGAGTGGTGGAGGAGCACATTAGTACCATTTTTCAAAAATAAAGGAGACATTCAAAGTTGTATTAATTATAGAGGAATTAATCTCATGAAACACACAATGAAGCTTTGGGAACGAGTGATTGAGCGTCATTTAAGAAAAGTGACTATGGTGACGATGAACTAGTTTGGTTTTATGCCTAGAAGGTCGACCACGGAGGCGATTTTCTTACTACGACTGTTGATGGAGAGGTATAAGGAGCAAAAGAAGGACCTTCACATGTTGTTTATTGACTTGGAGAAAGCCTATGATAAAGTGCCAAGAAAGATCATGTGGTGAGCGCTTCGAAAGGAAAAAATCCTAACAAAATATATTACCCTAATTAAGGACATGTACGAAAATGCTGTGACTAATGTCAGAACATATGGTAATGTTACTAATGACTTTCCTATTAAGATAGGGCTACACCAAGGGTCAGCGTTGAGCCTATACATTTTTACCCTAATGATGGACAAGGTCACACGAGACATACAAGGAGATATCTCTTGGTGTATGCTTTTCGTTGATGATGTGGTGCTGGTTGACGAGAGTAGGATAGGTGTTGATAGGAAGCTCAAGTTGTAGAGGAAGACCTTAGAATTGAAGGGTTTAGACTTAGTAGGACTAAAACTAAATATATGAGGTGTGATTTCAGTGATGCTAGGACAAATGATGGAGATGTTAGATTGAACGGACAAGTAGTGCCTAACAAGGACACGTTTCGTTATTTAGGACCAATGCTACAGTGGAATGGTGAGATTGATGAAGACGTGAGCCACAGGATAAGAGCGGGGTGGGTGAAATAGCGCCAAACATCTAGTGTCATGTGTAACAAAAAAGTCCCTTAAAGTTAAAGGGTAAGTTCTATAGGACAGCGATCAGACCCGCGATGCTATATGGAGCAGAATGTTGGGTGACTAAAAAATAACATATACAGAAAATGAGTGTAGCAAAGATGGGGATGCTGTAGTGGATCTGTGGTCACACAAAGCGGGATCGCATCTGCAATGATGATATACGTGATAGGGTGGGGTTAGCACCAATTGAAGAGAAGCTTGTCCAACGTCGCTTGAGATGGTTGGACATCTCCAACGAAGACCTCCTGAGGCACCGGTACGTAGTGGAATTTTAAGGCATATTGAAAACATAAGAAGAGGCAGAGGTTAACCAGGACTGACATGGGAGGAAGCAGTTAAAAGAGACTTGAAAGATTGGAATGTATCTAAAGAATTAGCTTTGGATAGAAGCACATGGAAGTTAGTGATCCATGTACCGAAACCACAAGAAAGTTAGGAGTAGTGTTTTAGGCTCTCAGCTCAGATAACAGGATGTACGGCTTAGGGTTTTAGCATTGCAGGTTTTATGTCAAGGCTCTCAACTGTGATCTTGAGAAGGTTTCATTCCTAGCATATCCCAATTTGTTTGGGACAAAAGGCTTTGTTGTTGTTATATACATGCAAGATTCCTCCTCACATTTGATAGTTTATCACATAACTCACCCGCATCCAAAAAACTAGGTTTTTTATTTTGTTTTATACCAAACTAACAAAGGTTCCTCCTCTAGTCTAACATTTTGAAACCACCATGTCCACGTGTAACTTTATTCGAAAGTTCAAACTTAGCAGAAACTAGTACATGGCTAAGCATCTAGAACATGTACTCAATATAATATACCCAAATTTTGACATTAGCTAATGTCTAACCATGTTCTAAAGGTTACAACAGTGAGGATACAAATTTCAAAGAGGTGTAATGCATACAAGCGGTTGTAACTACCATTAACCACAGTAGAGCAATTTTAACAGATCATACACACATGCATAATAGATTTCACAAACAATATACAAAATTAAAAATACTAGGATCAACATGGTTAAAGGGGTGCTTGCCTTGTTCTTCTTGCTCAGATAATGTCTCGGGCGCATTCTCAAAGTTGTCTGGCGCAGCGTCGTCTAATCGATAAAAATCCAGATAAATGTAAATAAGAGCCAAATAAATTTAAATAGAGACAAAACTTAATTATTTTCATACATTTAGAAAGATCATGATTTTATAAGAATTTAGAATCAAAGATCACTAAATTGGAGTTCATATACAAAAATTATAAGCGTTTGAGTTTTGGCTCGGTTTGAATCATCTCTTTTTAAGTGCTACAGTACTCTTTTCTGATTGACTACAGTACTGTTTTTGACTTCTCACACTCTACGATTGCTACATTGCTCTCTTCAACTTCTAACACTCGTCGATTGCTACAGTGCTCTTTACAACTTCTAACGCTCTTCAGCTGGTATAGTGCCTCTATACAACTTCTAGCACACTTTGGTCACTACAGTGCGCTTTACGACTTCTAATGCTCTTCAGGCACTACAATATACTTTATGACTTCTAACACTCTTCAGCCGCTGCAGTGCTCTTTACGACTCCTACTCTCTTTGGCTGCTACAGTGCTATTTACGACTTCTAACACTCTTTGGCTACTACAGTGTTCTTCCAACTTCTAATACCCTTCGTCTGCTGTAGTGTTCTTTATGACTACACATACTCTACAACGTTCTTTTCGACTACACATATTCTACATTGCTCTTTTTGACTACATATATTCTACTGTGCTCTTTTTGACTACATGTACTCTTTTCGACTTTGACCGCTATAGTACACTTTTTGACTTCGACTATTTTATCTCTCGTTTTGACTTTGACTACTTTAGCTCTATTTTCGACTTTGACTACTTTAGCTCTCTTTTTGACTTCCACTACTTTAACTTTACTCTCATTCACTCTGACCACTACAATACTCTTCTTCCTCCCAAGAGAGCCATAGCTCGTCGCTGGCGAGGGACTCCTCAGCAGACAGGGCATGAGCCAAAATGGAGCTGAGACCTCGACCCGCTTGCCTAGGCAAAATATCGAGGCCTGACTTGGAGGATAGGGTGGTCAATGGCGAGGTTCTGCGGTGATGGAGGTAGTGGAATGGCACTACAGGGCTATGAGCTACTAAGGCTCGATTCGGTGTTAGGAGAGCTTCTATGGGGGAGGAGGACTAACCGAAGATGACAATGGCACTTAGGAAGGCACGGAGGAGGCTGGCATTGGAGACCCTGTCAGCAGCGAAGAGGCCCACGACGACAGCGATTTTTGGCAATAGTGAAGCTACAAAAGGGTGTGCATGAGCTTGCTTGCATGCATGCGGAGGTATGGGTGAATGGAATTGAGGTACGACTTGCCGAAGAGAGAGGAAGGCTTACGGCGGCGTCCTGGCTGGAGAGGAAGAAGGCCTAGCCTGAGTGATCCACTGCACGAAAGGTCAATCAAATGATTAGGGTGCTTAAGAGAAAGGTAAGACGCGTTGTGACCGAGTTGGCGAGGAGAGAAGCTCATCGGAGTTGCTAGAACATAGTGACATGCTCACTGACGTCACGTATGACTTCAGTTTCTTGGTGTTTCTGTGAGCGAAGTGCTCAAGAAATGCGTCCAAGAGAACAAGGGGTCAAGTTGAAGAGCAAAGGCACAGTTGGGGGGCTTTGTAGGTACGGGATGGCTGAGGATAGAGCGTGAGTTCTTGCAAATGCAACCGAATGGCTTGACTCGATTACTCGCCATGGAGTGCAAGGTGCGGAAGAAGACAATGGGGAAGAGACGTGTCGTGTTGAGGCTACGGGTAAATGAGGGTTGGCAGGAGCAGAGAGGAATGGTGGGTGCAGTCGTCAGAAACCGGGGCAGCATGATCGTGGTGTAGCTAGCGTGGGCGCACGAGATGGAAGACGAACCTTGCCAGCGGGCCCGATGTGTCAGTGAGCGAAGAGAGGCGGTGGCAGAGCATGGAGGGAGGAGGTGATAGCTCAGGGCAGGGGACGACGCAAGGTTGAGATTCACAGAGCGTAGGCAGAGGCATGGGAATCGTGTGGTCGGGCGCTAGATCAGAGAGGATGGGAGGGAAGAGAGATAAGCGAGGAAGACAGAAGAAATAAATGAAGAAAGGGGGAAAGGATTGGGTGGGGCCTAGCTAGAAGAGAGAGGAGGAAGAGAGAAGAAAAGATAACTGGCAAAATGAGCATTTTCACTCTTAATTTGAGATTTAATACTGAATTCCAATTTGAATTCTTAATCTGAACTCAAATTTAAATTTTTGGTCCTAAATAGTTGGAGGCAATATCTTTATGGTTTTGCTTTTAAATTTTACTTTAATTCCTTTTTTATTTTATGACTAATTCCGGCTTTAATTTCATATTCAATTTGTATAAGTTCAGTTTGATTATTTTAGAACATGCTTTAATTTTTATTTTCAGTGTCATGATCATGCTTGGGAGTCTTTGAGTTGATTTCCACCATAAACTTTCTCATGCAAACTTTTGATCTTCTTTTTAGTTTTTAAAACTTGTACTCAATTTTTGAATTGCATTACATGCACTTTTGATTATTGAAAATCAAATTTTCCAAAGAAATTCCAATAAAGAGCCAAGGAAACAAAAATACGTTCAAAAAGTTTCAAAATTTTCTCATTTTGCATGCCCTAGAATTTGGGACGTTACAATTAAAAATTATCAACTATCTAGGATCTACTTTGGGAGACAAATTCATGAAGACCAGGTTATTTCTCCTAAAGAAATAACATGATACAATTAAATAATGGCCTTCCTCTTTCAAACGGTAGTTTGAATCCCATATATGTAGTTTGTGCTGATACTGATGCACCAATAATGCTAAAAAAGATGAAACTCTATTTCAAGGCAAATGGAAACTCTGAAGTATTTTGTTTCCTATTTCTATACTCAATGGAAGTGTGCTATAGTTTCAACTTTCATGTCTTTTATGGTACCAGATACAAGAAACTAGTGAAGAAAATGTGCTGCATATGCCTTGCCATGATGTTGGGCCTAGTGGGTCTTGCGGCCTTGCTAATGAAGCTAACCAAGAACTTCTTCACCCTGCAGTTTGTGATCCTTCAATGCATATAGGGTAACTTTGTCTACTTCAATTAATACAAATTATATTCTAGTACTGATTGACAATGCAAATCAATATTTGTGACTTATTTAATATGAACCATGTTTTATTTTCAATATATATGATCTGGACAAAAAGAGACTACTACCAAATCAATAGCTCATGTAGCAAAATATGAACTATAGATTTAAAAACTTTATTTTGAGCGGAATACAGTATATTTGAACAAAATTGCCAGCATATAAAAACATAGAAAAATCCCTTTTTTCTATTATCAACGGAGATTGAAGAATGTCATACTAAAAAATTGTCCAGAACTTTTAAAGAAACAATTTCTTTTAATTGGAATTATCTATTAAAACCTTTGCATAATTGTCGCCTTTTTCATCCTGTGCAGGTATCATCAAGCTTACTTGGACCACTTGAGCAATGAATGAAGGTCAGCGCCTTATAGCGGATATGTCCAGTGTTGGATGCGATGGTTCAACTTAATGCTCTCTTTTGCCCATGGATTCTAGCTTATAACACCCTATGTACTAAACGAAGAGCTCCTGTTTTATGCTCTTTTGAACTGAAGAGACGAATGGTCTGAATAATGTCTCAGTTTGAATTAAGTACCTACTAAAAAGTACATACCAGTGCCTAGTAAATAATGAGTGATCGTGTGATCAGATGCTTATAAATGTTTGTTGAGTAATGCTTACCTTCAATATAATAGACAGATGTGCATTTCGTATTTTCAACTGATATGTTTTATGTTACTAATTGTTTCTTAGCATGATGGCATGACCTACATATGAATAAAGATTAGTTGATTAAGAATCAGAAAAAAAAAAACAGTGATTCATCCCCACTTTAATTTTGAAAAATAGAAAGGCAAAATTAGATAATTAATAAAAGTAGAGTATAAGAACATGATATACATATTTAGAATTTGAATAACAATATATAATCAAATGCCCCATTAATTTTGAAGCATGCATACATATACGGGCATGGTTCTCTTTTTTTTTTTTGACAATATAGTTACCCAGAATACATTCCAAAAGGTCGTGCGATCATCTATAAATAGCACATATATAATTACATCATTGGTTATTTTCTGGTCTAGCTGCAAGTTTGTGTGTGTGACCATATCAACTAGATTCATCTCCTCCTTCACATGCACAGTCTTGATTTGTGCTGGACCTGCCGGTGTCACCAATGGTACTAATCTAGGTTCAATGTTTTCGAGGGCGTCGTCGTTCCATGTCATTTTCATATCTATCTCATGGTCAATCTTAATAGCATAATCGATATGGTTGAAGATGCAGTTCATGTCGACATCATCGTCTATGTTGTAAACCTGATAATGTGCCTCCTTCGTGTCAAACAAACCATCACACATGTCAATAGGAAAATCGTCACAGGTAGGAACTACAAGTTCTTCACAAGAGTGAGCCTGGCTAGCTGTAACTGTCCTCATGTACGATGAGTATTCCTTGGGTGAGTGTCATGTTGGTTGGGTTGGAATCTGGCCTCTTATCATTCATTTGTTCTGACTTTGGTGTGGAAGACGATGCCGGTGAGCATGGCGACAATGTAGGTTCTTGTGGAGCTAGAGGACCAATGGCCTTGCTCGGGCCAATTCCAAGGCTTTTGATGTAGTTTTGTAGAATGGTTCCCGATTTGGGGTTTGGAGCTAGTGCGCGGCTCTGCCTCCTTGCAAAGTGCCTTCTCTTTGTGGCGTTCCGATGATTTTTTATAGAGTTTTCTGTTCTCCCAGGGAGGCGCTTGGCTATTTCTACCCATTTGTTGCCAACTTCTTTGTGAGTTTGTATTAGAACAATGTCTTCCTCTTTACTCCAAGTATCTTTCTGCATGCATGTGGTTCTATTAAAAAAAGGCTATTCCAAGCATGAATACTACAGACATATTTTCATGTCACAAACTTTTTTAAAAAATGGAAATCTAAATGTCCATTTTCTTCCATAATATTTTCCCTTCATATCTTTTTACCCTTCGTGGATTTTTAAAGTTAATTAGGATAAATTTGGAAATCCGGATGATCGTATTGGTTTCTGTCTAATTTTAGATCTTCCCTTTATTTTTATGCAGCCCCATGCATGCTATATATCCTCCACCCCCCCCCCCCCCCCAGTTATAGATGTTGGGCTAATAACAATAATTGAATGTTCAAAATAGAGTATTTTATATTTTAGGCTGAAAATATAGACTAAGAGAAAGTAAAATGGCTGTTTCTTAAAAAAAAGTAAAATGACTGAAATATAGACTAAGAGAGTAAAATGTCAATCTGCTAGCTGGGGGTGTTTATTACTACCATTTATAAAAATGCATTCAAATATCCAATACTCCCCCCCCCCCCCCCCCCCCATTCAGTTAATCTAATGCGCAACCAAAGAATTTTAACTCCCAAAACATTTAGTGCATCCATAATGCATACACGCATTGCATGTGGTCCGGCCGATGACCTTCAGACCTCACATGCAAATTAGTTTCTCTGACATTTAATTAGATTGTTATTTCATTCAAATAGGCTAAAGTAAAAAAAGGAAACGTCAAGCATTCCCATTTACTATAGATTAAAAACTACCAAAATAGTACTCCACAAAAGGCAGTGGGGTGCACCTTGATGTTAGGCTTCAAATGGTTGTGCCATCTTTCTCTGCATTGCTTTCCTACGCTTCCAGGCAGCATTTGTGCTATGTGAGACCACTTCCTCAGTCCAAACTGTTCCACTAACCTCACCAGCTTCCTGTTAAATTTTGCAAGAATTTTACACATTACAAGACTTGTAGAGAGCACAACTTATCTTGACTTCAACCTAAAGTGGAGCACTCTTACTTTTAGGACCAAAAAAACAAAGCATGCACCGACAGATTTAATTTACCTGTCTTCTTCCAGAGTACATTGCCCTTTTACAACATTAGCATTCCTGAGAGACTTACTCGAGGCCTTCTTTCTTGGAATGAGCCTGCCATTCATCTGATATGCCTTGTGCGATCCAACGCCACCTCCTATGAGATGAGAGACCTCAGTCTTAGGCGTCAGCAGAGGCAGGTGATCAGATCTAGCATTTTGAATGATCGGCGAAGCGTCGTCGACGACAGCCTTCTCTGATCCTCCTTGTGGGTAGTAGCACTCATGATCACTAAGATCGTAGAAGGTTGCGAAGGGAAATATAGATCCACCGGCAGGTGTGTATTCGTGAGCAATGCCTTCAAATGGATGATCAACAGGAAGGAGCTCATGGTTGCCATTTTGCTGCACATAGGAATAACACGGCATGTCATCACAGCTGATTCCTCCTGCATGGGGCTGGAAGCAACTGAAATCCATGGGGGATTTCAGAAGCTAGCTAGGTGTGGGGAGAAAGCGAGAGAGAGATTGAATGATGTTTCTTCTCTGCTTGCATCTCTCAAGAGGAGACATTGGTCTAGCAGTCGTAATATATCTAGACAAGAACTTATGGCCCTTGAAGACCGCAAATTAAGGGAGTTTATTGTTTCTATTAATCGGCAAGTTAATGAGCCTCTTTTACTTTCATTAATAGATTACTTCATGTAAGAGAGAATTAAGTGCCCACTATTCGCAAACGTGGCACACACCAGCCATGCATTGGCAATATGCACAATGCTAGTCATGCAGATATTAAAATTGTAGTGCACGGCATGTGATGTGATGTGTATAACACATTGAATTGTAGATTTCTCCCCTAGTGCGTGAACCTTCAAAATGCAATCCACTGGTTATCATGTTAATTATTTTGTTACAAAGAAGTCGTTTCCTTGGCCCCAGTATCTACAAGCACCGAAGAGTTATTAGCAAGGCTTGAACACAATGCTTTCATTTCCCTTGAGGTTTTGAATGAATTAATACATGGTCGTGTTTTAGCACTTAATTTTTGATCTTAAGCAATGGCAAACATTAGGTTCTGGCTGGGGGCGTGCAACCAATTTGAGCTGAATACGTCTGAGAAGGATGCTAGATTAGCACCTCTTAAATTGTAAACTCATTCATGAATGCCATTAACTTGCAGAAATCTCATGCCCTAAACAACTTCTCAACTAGTATCGATCGAGATGTCAAAAAATGATGATTAAATAAAGGATCATATGAGAAGGTCCATGATGCTACTGTGATGAATATTGCAATGGTTATGGAGTGGCCAATTAGTTTTGCAAAGATTGTATTTGATTCGGACTCTTTTGGAAGTGTCAGGAAAATCGGAAGTACTGCAGGTATTAGTGCGGTAGTTCCACTTTGCCGAAGTACCACAAACATAAGTGCGAAAGTATCGGGTTGAGTTGCGATACGTTTTTTCCAAAGAGGTCCATGTGAGATTTTCAACATGCGGAAATACTGCTTTAGGAAGTGGTAGTACCGCAGAGCGGAAGTACCGGTATGTTAAGTACGATACTTCCGATTTTCCTAGAAAAACAGGGTTTGAGGGAATTGAGTCATATATTAAGTGGGTTGACCTGGATCATTGGATTAAGCATGCATGATGCATGTCTTGGCTAATATAGGTCAAATTGTGAAGAATTTGTGCTTGAAAATGATTTCTTTATCTTTAGATGTATAGAGTTGCTTAGAGTCAACTGTGGTCAATAGCAAAAATCAGAGCTAGGCTCATGAGGAGTTGAGGCCCAAAATAATCGAGGATGCCGGGTGAAACGGTGAGCTCAAATATGGCATAAGAAAGGCGAGAAATGTTGAAGGTGGTGATTCATACCATGTCAAATCAGCTAAGTTAGAATAAACTATTTTAATTTTGAACTTATATCACTTTAAGATGACTCAATTATAGCTTGTTGGCTCTATTTAGTCTGTTGACAAGGCTTGGATCATTTCTGGATAAATTGACATGCTAAAAATCCACTTAATTTCAGAATCATTGCTTATTTTGCTTGAGCTTAGCTATATATATATATATATATATATATATATATATATATATATATATATATATATATATATATATATATATATATATATATATATATGGTGTAATAATTAGAAAGTCACTTTGGATAATCTTTATGACTCCTAAATGTTAAAAATGAATAAAATACAGTCACTTCATTTAATCATGTGCTGTCTTTTTTCCATGCATCTTAATGATTCCATTGTCAAATAGGGAGAAAAGTAGGTAAAAATGCACATCTAGAGCGTGATTTCGTGTTTTTGTGCAAAATCTCGATTTTTAGAGCTTTTTGTGTTGCTATGATTTTCCATCACGTCTCACCATGACTAAGGTCAAATCGAGCAATTGCTCTTTTATGTAGACCTAGATTGAGATTTCCTGACTCATTTGATGGATATGAAGCTTTTTTGTGAAAAATTTATTATTTTCATTAGCTTCTATCCATTTCTGTCTCAAGTGGTCATGTTTAGCTCTTTGCAATCTTTCTTTGACCATTTGGAGCTCTCTTTGCAAAATTCTTTCTTTCTTTTTAAAACCACCTCCAATTTGCATTTTTTAAGGATTGCCAATGGGTTCATCAAGGAAATATTGAAGAACCATGTGAGAAAGTCTATGATATTATTGTGATGAACCATTGCAATGTTTGTGGAATGGTCAGTTGGTTTTGCAAAGATTGTATTTGATTTGGACTGTTTTCTGGATGCATTAGGAAAATCAGAAGTACCGTAGGTATTAGTTCGGTAGTTTCGCTTTGCAAAAGTAACGTAAGCTTAAGTGCGGTAGTACCACTCGGCGGAAGTACCGGGTTGAGTTGTGGTATATTTTTTTCCAGAGAGGTCCAAGTGAGGTTTTCAAAGTGCAAAAGTACCGCTTTGAGAAGCGGTACTACCGCAGAGCGAAAGTACCGATATGGTAAGTGTGGTACTTCCGATCTTCTAAAAAAATAGAGTTTTGGAGAACTGAGTCATGGATTAAGTTGGGCTGACCTGGGTCATTAGATTAAGGGTGCATGAAGCATATCTTGGCTACTATAGGTCAAATTGCAAAGAACTTGTACTTGGAAACGATTTCTTTATCTTTGAATGTGCAGGGTCGCTTGGAATCATCTGTGGTCAATCGTGATGATCAGGCTAGGCTTATGAGGAGTTAAGACTCAGAATGATCGAGGATGTCGGATGAGACGGTGAAATCAAGCATGGCACGAGAAAGGCGGAAAATGTTGAAGACGAGTTCGAACAGCGGGATAACGTCATGTAGCTTGCACGGGCTAAGTGAGCCGTGATTCGGTGAAACCAGGACGAGAGAGACTTGGCGACACGTGGCAGGCTAGTGGTGCACCTACACGTGGCAAGCATGGTGATTGCTTGTAGTGGTTGGTGATGACTGGGTCAAGTAAAGGTATTTTGGTGTTTTGACCAAAATATCAGAAACCATCTTGGATTAAAACCTCGGTGCATGGGCAATGTGTTGGAGATTGGTTTAGGTCAACATGGAGCTGGTTGGATCAAGGCTAAAAATTTAATGGATGCACAGTTATGCGCTTTGAAAAACGTGCATAAGTGAACTGTGAGAGTAAAACCCATGTATGTGGGGTTAACGGGTTCCCCTATTGTAATAGTGGATAAGATCTATTGAGGGGTGTAGATAGCTGATTGTCCACCTGTAAAATGGGGTTGGGATGGAGACATATATGGTTAACCATCCAACTCATCTCTTGTGCTCTCTTCTCTAAGTTTAAAGTTAGGGTTAGAGAGTGAGTACCTTGAGTGCTTTTTGTCCTCTAAAGTGAAGTGGTTATAAAATCTACCTTCTCAAGTAAGCAATAGATCAAACGTTGTGCAACTTTTGAGTCTCTCTTATTTTGTTTGATGTGCTTGTGATTTTGGTTGTTTCTGATCTCTCCTATTCTCTTCTTGTGATTTTGTTGTGCCAAGGACGTGAAAGATATGGAAATAATCCTTGGAAATTCATCTTTATCCATGTAGACACTTTGATATCAAGATTCCTAAGAAAACTCGATTTTGGTTTCACCAAGTGATTTCTTATATTAAGGGTTTTTAGGTCGTGTTCTTCAGTATTCTAACTTGCTGTGACATGTGGGAATACATCTAGACCCATCTTGGTCATCATTCACCCGCGAGAAAGTTGTATTCACTGATTTTTGTTTTGACTCAGTTTTAGTGCAACCTTCTAACAAACTGAAAAATATCACAACTTTGACCATGATTTTTATGATAATTTGTTGGAATAGGTTCTTGATATTCTAGAGTAGATCCCTACAAATTTCATATCATTTGGATCTGCGGGTCAAAAGTTCTCTCGATTTTTGTTTTTGAAACGAGGTTGAAGATACTATTCATTGCCCTGATTTTTATTATAGCAGAGGTTAAACCGCCCTTATACTAGCGGTCAGACTGTCGGGAAGGGTTAGCTTCCAAGTTAAGCTAGTTGGTTTGATTTTTAGTTAAAGATTCTATGTTCTACACCTCTATAGATGTCTGAGAATTGAATCTTGTATATTTGAGAAAAAAATTAAATTGGCACTATTTTACCCCTCTATTGTTATCTTCGTCCTTGTTAAATTAATCAACACCAGTGGTACGCACGTATGTCTTGCCAATACAGAAGAACACGTACTCCAGCCAGTAACCAAACCTCGACCGAACAAAGGAGAGAGTTTTGTCGAGAGGGAGTAGCCCAACGGCGAGGACGTACGCGCGAGCGCCGCCTCCGCGCTGGTGTCGCGCGGGACGTCGCCATCTCCGCGACAACGCCCATCGCGCGGCGCCGCGTGAGGGGTAAAAGGCCCACGCGAGAGGCGGCGGAAGCAACCGGCGTTGGCGACGGACGGTTTCGACTCGACCGGCCGCACCTCACGAGGACATCACGCGCACGGGAAGTCCTTGGAAAAAGATACCTTACCGGTCCTACTTCTCCCCACGTTTCACTTGGAGTAGCATTTCTCTGTCGTAGACAATCAAGTAGACAGATACTAGAGTACATTTCTCCCTGGGGTATCGGGCGCCGGTGGGCGGTGGTCATATGCTAAAATTCATGTGATTCTTGTCATCTGGTGTGATCTCGTCTTTCTTTTTAACCTGTTCATGGTGACTCGGTAAACCTGTCAGGCGGAGAATTCTTTCGATGGCATAACTGGCAAAGTGGTTGCTGGCTTTGGCTGCGCCTGTGGAACCCTGGCTGTGGCTAGTGCTCTGCTGGATTCTGAGTATGTTTATGCTCTTAATATTCAGTCAATCAACTTCTTCTTTTCCCCAACTGTCCCTTTTGTGCTGACATCGGTAAAATCCCTAATGCTTAACTGCGCAATAGCGTTGTCATTTTTTAATTCCAGTGCACATAATTTTTGCACACTTATTTTACCATTCATCGACCTAAATGAAGAGTGGTTGCCTCTGCGATGGTATGGTGATTGATTCTGCAGAATATGGCTTTACCAAATTTGGTATGAAGACCTAATTTGGTATGACCCAAATTCTACATAATCTTAGTCATTTAGGTTATAGTTCTCACTTATATATAGTTGGTGCAAATTGGTAATCAACTTCTTGCTGTTCGACACCCTTGTAGAAAGAAGCTATTTGCGCAACTTTTTAGCAAAGCTATCAGTTTGGTCTATTATCTTATGGGTAGCAGGTGGTATAACTACTTCTGTTTCTACTCCAATTAATCATAGGGTGGCAAGTGTGGTTTGCTGAGAAATCCTTTGGTTCCTATTTGTTGATGCCTTTAACATTATATAGTTCTTAAGAAGTTTATAAAGACAGGGTTATAGGACTTAGAACGTGGCACATTGCACTTCCAGAACCAAGTTATATTTTTGACAATCCATGAAAATCCTTTATCCGGAATTGCTACCCTAATATGTTTAAATTTGGAAGTTTCGTTGCCCAATAAAACATGAGATCTATGGATGGTATTCTGATAACATGCGAGGGATCACACATGTCTTCTATACATAATTACAGCATGTCTGGCTAGCCTATGTCAGTATATGGCTTTGTAAGCTGATCCCAGGTTCCAGGGCCAAATGGGCAAGTTATTTTGGGTCTGTACCTTCCACCCACATGGAAACACCACATAAGCTGCAGTATGTGGGAGTTAATTTTTGGGACTAATAAGCTAAAGTCAGATACAAGTTGGCTCCTGTACTAGGCCAAGCCCTGGCATTATGTTGTATGCAATTCTGGAGTTGACAAAGCTGTTGGGTGCACCTGTAGAAATTATTCACTGTGTGTGTGGAGGTGTTGAGCCACCTAAATTTAGTTTTTATTAAAACCAACAATAGTCTGTTGGATGTGTCTAAGTTATCCCCTTTACGCCCCCCCCCCCCCCATGTTCACTTCCTTTATGGTTTTAAATATGCAAGTTTATACTAGAATTTTGAATATTTTGAATTTAATTTTGTAAATTTAGATACATTTATTCATGTTACATTCAATTAAGCTTGCTTTTTTAATCTTATTTATTTTTTAAATAAACTAATCATTTAAAAGTTCAATATGTTAATGATAATATTTTTTACCTTAGAACAACACTTAAAACAGCACAAACAAAACAAATTAAATTAACAATAGATAATATCAAATTTTATATAATGAAGTAGTTTGTCGTTAGAATCATGATTTTATTCTAAGCACAATCCTAATGATACTATTTGTTTCTATACAATCCTACCTTCGTGATTACAATTCTACAAAATTCCGACACTCGTACCTATCCGTGTCATTTTGGCGGCCGGGCGGTGCACCGTACTCGGGCGGACCCAGGACAATAAAACCGTTGAGGAACTTGCGTGCCTGGGACTCCGTGCCGTGCAACCTGGGAGCAGGGGTGAAAACGGGCCGGGTATTTCCCACCCGCCCACCCGCCCGTATTAAAACGGGTCAAATTCGGGTCGTAAATTCGGGTACCCGGAATATTATACGGGTATCGGATCCGAATACGGGTATTTTTTGGCGGATACGGTATCGGGTTCGGGAGGTCGGTATCCGACGGATACGGATTATCCGGTATAAAATTCGGATATTACCCGTTTACCTATTCGGGTATTACCCGGATTACTTTGCCAGTCGCCGGCTCATCAGATCATCCGAACTCAGTCACCGATTCCCCACCGCCAAGCCACACCAAGCACAAGCGACAGCAACCCAGCCATCCCAAATCCTTTCCCATCCCAACCCCAACCGTAGATTGAGGCGGCGGCGCACTGCCTCCGGAGCAGTCATGGCCGGCGGCCACCAACACTCCCCCGGCGTGCGGCGGCGCAAACCGGCCATGACCGCCGGGGCAGCACACCTCCAATCCTCAAGCACAAAAATAAAATCCATTAGGAAATCAAAAGCAATAACAACTAAAGTAGTAAAAGTGAATCAGATCCAAGAAAGAAGCCCGGATCTGGGCTATAAGCCTCGAATCCGGCGGCCACCCGTGCGTAGCCAAGCGGTGAGGAAGTGCGAAAGACGCTGCGGGGAGGCGGCGCAGAGGGGAGGCGTGTCGGTGGGGGCGACGCGGAAGGAGGCGGCATAGAGGGAGGCGCCGACGGCGGCAAAGTCGGACGGCGACTCGGGGGCGCGAAGCCAGGCCGGAGGAGGAGGCGCAGGGAGAGAAGCCGACGGCGGTGCGGCGCAACGGAGGGGCCGGATCGATTCGTGGCGGCGCGGTGCGGGCCAGCGTCGGGGGTGGCGTCGGGTTGAAGTCGGCGCGGAGAGAACGAGGGAGCCGAGAGAAGGGAAATGGGGGAGGAAAGAAATGGGGAGGCGGCGGTGGAAGAGGGGAGGAGATGTGGGGGCGTCGGCCGAACCCAGGGGAAGAGCACCGGCCGAAGACCAGGGAAAAAGGGGTCGGGTGAAAAAAAAAGGAAAATAGGGAGGAGGAAAGGGGAAAGATAAAATGAATTAGGAGAAATGCGAGGAAGTGCATGTTAGAATTGCTGGATTTAGGGATACTCCTAAGCATAAAACCTTGCTAATGATATATGTCCAGTGACAGTGATGCTACGACTTTAGTACCAATGTATTGTTGCATTATGGATGTATGGAATGGTTGCATTGCTATTGTCTATGTGGTATAAAATAGTTGTTGCATCGACTTGATATCCAAATAAATATTCGTGACCGATAGTGTCCGTATCCGTCTTGGTACGTATTTGTTCCATATTTGTGCCCGACATTATCCGTATTTGTATTCGTATTCGATACTATCCGTATTCGACCCGAATCCGATTAGAAAATGTGGGTTAGGATATGGGAAAGGTGAGATCCGACCGTATCCGACCCGATTTCACCCCTACCTGGGAGGACGTGGGTTGGGGCCTGGGGGGATCACGACTGTTCGCCTTGCGAGGAAACGATTTGCTGTGGTGGCTCTGCACCTGGGGTAGCTGGCCGCCGGCCCGCCTGTGCGTTCGGCAGGTTGCGGCACGGGGGTGCCTACTTGGTCGGTTGGTCGACGAACTGCGCGGCACAGGGCGTCCAGCCAAACTAGCAGCTTAATCCCATGGCTATTGGCCCTTCACTCACAATCCATATTAAAAGACTATGTGAGAAGGTCTATAGTTTTATTGTGATAAACTATTATTATTTCAGAGGAGTGGAAATTTAGAATTTGTAAATTTGAAGATTTTTTGAACAAATTGTAGAAAATAGATGATTTTAAAAAACTTGAGTCATATGATGATTTGGTAAACTAGTTTAGTGGTTATAGATTGTATAAAACATGTTACTGTTAATGTGGGTCAAGTTATTAAGAACTTGTATCCGAAAATGATTTTTTTATCTTTGTATGTGCAGGATTATGTGGAGTCGACCATGATCAATGTTGAGGATCTGGGCTACGCTCATGCAGGAGCTAAATTTCAAAACGATTGAGGATGTCGGATGAGATGATGAGCTCAAGCATAGCACGAGAAAGACGGGAACTGTCAAAGGGAAGTTTGAACAGTGGTTTGCACCATGTGGTTTGGTCGGTCCGGAAGTGTGGTCCGTGGAACCAAAAAAGTAGAGACTTGCCGACATATGGCAAGCCAATTGTGTACCTATACGTGACAGCTATAGCGATTTTTTATAATGAAAGATGAAGATCATGTTAAGGAATGGTATTTTGGTAAGTTCAAGAAAATACTAGAAACTATCTTAAATCAAAACCATGTTACTTGTGATAGAGGTTTAGGTTAAGGAGAAGTCGAAAAGATCAAAATAGATCAAAACTAAGGATTTAGGGGATTCGGACTTATGCGCTTTGAAAAACATGCATAAAAAGTAGTGTGTGAGTTAAAACTTGTGTGTATGGGGTTATTGGATTTTCCCTATTATGCAAAGTGAATAGTATTCACTAAGGGTTAGATGGGGCTGGCTAACCTATCTATTTAACAGGTTGAGATAGAGACTTGTTGTCAACCATCCAACCATCCTATCTTGAAAACAAGTGTTCATGAGTTCTAGGATTAAGGTTTAAGAGAATCCGATTAGATTTCGCTCTAAAGGATATATTCTGATTTGTTTGGCTAGCGAGAGATTATGATTGGGACCATCTTCGTGTCCATGATGGACTCTGCGCCGACTGGAGTTAGACGTGGCTACTTGAGACGCTTCCGACTACAACTCTTCATTTTTATCTTCTGAGACTATGTTTTGTCTCTGAGTGGCGTGTTGTTTCCGTCACTAAGCAGATTACTATTCCATTTTCTGAGTAGGTCTCTGTTTCTATTATCGACTAAGACTCTATTCCTTTCTCATCTGGAACTCTTGTTACTAAAACTATTTATTCCCTATGTAAACCTCATGATAAATAGTGCACACAACATAAGTTATCTATACATGTAATACGGCAAGAGTGTTTTGTAACTTCTCCCCCTATAGTGTTTTTGCTGATTGTGTATTCGTGGTTTTTTCGTAAGGATTTTTCATACTAAATCTTTATCTCGTGCTCCTAATTATTCTTTGGTGTTTCATATTTTGCTATTCGTTTTATAGCACACACTAAGCCGGTATAGTTCGTTGCATGTCCTTTCCGAACTGCAGTCAATCCATTGAAATTGGGATCGAAAAAAGAAAGAGGAAGCCTCATGACATTACTATTTCACATTATTTTCGAAGTGGCACCAATTCACATTACTGGCTGCTGTAAAGAATCTTTTCCAGTTTCAGAATTTTGCATCACAGGCGCCGTTTTCAGTGTTCTCTTATCCAGTTTCAGAGAAACACATGCGTTGTACATTGTACGTAGAACCAAAAACAAACATATTACATATCACTGGGATCATTCATGTATATATTACGTCATCTAAAATAAAAGTAAGGAGACAAAAAGAGAAGCCAACACAAAATTCTCTGCCAGTTCTGTAAAAATTTGGCGTGTTGAATGCTCTTGATCAACTCCATCATCTCCTGGCTGCTTCAGGCATCACAATTGGGATACCGAAAAGAACCTGCAACTGAAAACATGGATGGTTGAGAGCACTGAACACCTGAAATACATGCAGTTACGGATTGTGTGCCAAGGCCCAAGTGCGCGCTTACTGTTATCAGAAATCAGAAAAACATGACTGACAAATGCTACCACTTCGACAAGCAGGGAAGAGTATAGTAGGCATTGCATCTTCAAGTATAATCACTTGCCTGGGTGCCTGACAAAACAACTTTAAGCTCTCAATGTTTGAGGGACGCTCAACAATATCTGATAATGTTTCAAGTGTTGTACTACAATTACCTAGACAAAATTATACCGGGCTTATGTACTATACAATTCACCTTTGTGGGATGAAACCACTATAAAATCAGAACTGGAATCCAATTCTAGAAACCAATTCCAGTTTCTAGGAGCAAATGGGGTTTATTAGGATTTTGTTTGAATTGCACCTATCTACTTCAGAAAACTATGGTATCAAGCCCGTACATACGTCTACTCAAAGTTGTTTGATTTGGGTCTCTGCAAAACTGTACAATCAAACTCCTCCATTCAAAATCGGTTGACCTAGTACTTCTTATGGTATTGTGCAACGAAGTCATTGGCTATGATCACTTGACATTCGAAGTCTAGCATGGTAAGGCATTAGGTTGTGAGTCCCTACTCCGTAGTGGCATAAGATGTCGAATCACGTGTTCATAATGAAGATTGGAGAATTGAAGCCTCACCTCTGGTGTAAATCCGAATCATGACGAAGTCCATGGGCCTGCACTGCCTGCTGCCGCGAGGCAAGTCGATGAGCATCGGTGTCAGCTCGCCGTGCCGCCCGGCCTTGGCGCAGATGATGAGAAGCGGATGCAGCGGCACATGCAGCTGCTGGGCCAGCTCCCTCCTCAGCAACATCACGCTCGGGTCATGGTACTGCGTCGCCCTCCACGTGCCGTCGCCGCCGACGCTGCCCTCCGCTTACCGGATGTCCCGCGTCCCCACGTCCCGGTGCTGGCAGAGCAACCAAGAAACCATCGTAGCACGTCGCAAACGTCGACTGTCTCGAAGTTGATGGACGAATGCTTACTTCTGTGGCACGGGAAGGAAGGACCGGGTGGGCCTTTCGGGGACAGCCTGGACCTTCTACAGCATGCCGCCGCAGATGTTATCCGGCGCGTCGATGGCGCCGGAGCCTTGCCACAGCGGGAACCGGCCGGCGCTGGCGCGGAGCAGCCTCTGCGAGGACGCCGCGCGGAGCATGACGACGTCGTCGCCAACCACGATGGGCTGCCACAGGATGGAGCTGGCGGGGAGCTCCTCGAACCCGTCCTGGGTGGCCGTCGCGGCGGATTCGGCGAGGTAGAAGCCGTACGAGCCGCGGAGACGGACGTGGGGAGCTCCGGCTCTGCTGCGCGCTTGACGGCCCAGACGGTGTTGAGCAGGGCGCGGCGGGGCTCGAGGGAGACGCCGCGCCCGTCCTTGCCGGCGAAGAGGTACCTGCAGTCGCACGCGCTGCTCAGGAACCGCACGAAGGCCGCCCCGCCGAAGGCCGCGGTGGGTGCGCGCGGCGGGAGCCGGGGAGGGGAGCCGTGCCGTCGTGCCCGCGTGGTTTGTTCCGCGCATGGCGTGCGGGTGCCCGCGTCTGTTGTAGTTTGTTTCGCTCGGGGCGTGCGGGAACGGGACGATTGTGTTTCGATAACTTAGTTAAGCTGGTGGTAATGGGGCTCGTGACCGGCTTCATCCACCTTCGTTCGATCGAATGTTTGTAACTAGCGAGAGGTCTCTAGGACTCCAGGTCGAGCCGTCGAGTTGGGATTTTAGCATGTGTGCAATTTAACTGGGAGACTCTAATGTTCGCTGTATTCTTTAAGAAAGAAAAAGGTAAAAAGGTTATCCATGAGTGTAGACTGGAAAGTATTTTTTGTAGCAATTAATACCCCGTTTAATCCAGTTTTTTAGTGGCTTCTGGCTTACGACTGTCAGCTTTTGGTTGAAATTACACTGCAGTGACTATTAGATTTTTCTGAATCATTCAATTAAAGTAAAATAAAGAAAAATGGAAAAAAAAAACATCGTTGTATTTCTACGAATAATGCTAAGGAAAAAACCAAAAGACCAAAAGGCTAAAATTAAAAAGCCAACACGTTCATTTTGACTTCTAGCAGCCAGAAGCCGAAGCCGAAATGAACGAGCAATAACTTTATGATTTGCAAAGCAATTTAAATGTTAAAAGACCAGTTCAAAATTGATGTGGCTTTTAACTGATTGGGAGAGAGATTGAGTTAGTAAGAAACACTCGTATTGAAAAGCCACTTCGTTCAAAATAGCTCTTGGAACGACTCCTACAAATAACTTATAAAAATCACCTTAAAAAATTATTCTATCTAAAAATCGACTTTTAAAAATTAAAACGGTAGAAACTAGTTGAAAGGGCCTAAATCTCATGGAATTCGTAAAGAAGCCTGAAATTGCATAGGATTAGCCGTACATAAAGTATTATAAATCCCCATTCACAGCTGACACACCGCAGCGTGTTGAAGTGCTCTGAGTGTGCTAAAATGTCTAAACAATCAGAGTTGGCCTGGACTGCCTGGAAAGCACCACTACTCATACATCATCTCGCATGCCAGCAGTGGCGGAGGACAGGAAAAAATGAGGTGGGGCGCCGGCCTGTCGCCCGCCTGCCTCCCGCCGGCCGCCGGCCGACGGCCACCCACCTCCCGCCGGCCGCCCGCCTCTCGAGTCCCGCCCGCCTCCCGCCGGCCGCCGGCCGCCCGCCTCCCGCCGCCACGCAAGAACAAGAAGATAGGCATCATAATAGCATACCATCCGACGATGAAGCAGCAGCTTCTCGGGAGAGCGACGGCGGTTGCTCCCAGGCGTGGACGAAGCGCGAGGAAAGGTTCTCCGCCGGCGGGTAGACCACTTGGCAGACGTCCCACTCGAGGACGCTCCTGGCGGACACGTCCACCGCGAAGATCCACGCGTCCAGGAAGAAGTAGACCACGCGGGGGTTCCCGGGGTGCACGGCGGCGAGATCCCGCCCGCCTTCCGCCGCCCGCCCGCCGCCGGCAAGGTCTGGCTTGGGCCAGACATTGCCCTATCGGGTCCTCCGCCACTGCATGCCAGCATGCAAACAAATCCAAGCTTCTACGGCTCAGCTCAGCCTGCAAACACGACACACGCTGCCGCCGCCACGTAGCCTCCTAATAAGCCCAAACGGAAGGTAGAAAAAGCACAGGCCGCTTTGTCGAACACACGTGAAGTGAACCACGCCCGTTCACGAGCAACCCGGTGAGCCAGCCCCAGATCACCGTCACACAGCCATCGAAACCGCTGCGCTGCACCGTAGTAAACAGGGCACAAACTTGGTGCAAAGCGAGGTGGGGTGAGCCGTGGCACGGCCGCGCCGCCGTTGCCTACCGTGCACGCACGCCCGTTCGTGGCAGCCTGGCGCCACGTCGACTCGGCGAGCCCAACACCCCGATCCCTTTTTGCTGTACGCGACGTACTCAAAACCCCCCTGGAAGCGCGCCCGCAGCAGCAGCAGAAGAGGAGGCCAGAGCATTCGAGAGTCGAGACGAGACGAGACGAGCGGTGCCGAGCTGATCGAGCCCCGCACCGCACGGCACCGGCCTCGCCTTCCACCGCGCGATCCCTCGCCTTCTCGCGAACCCGCCCATGGCGACGCCGGGCATCGTCGGCGCCACGTGCCTCGCCCCCGCCGCGCCGGCCGCGCGGCGGCGCGCCGACCCGGCGCGGGCCTCCGCGCGCGTGCGCCGGCGCCGGCGCTGCGTTGCGGAGTTGAGCAGGGAGTGGCCGGCGCCGCGCTCGCTGCCCCCCGCGCCACTGGCCCCGCCGATCCTCCCCAGCTTCCTCGAGCCGGCGCCGCCCCCGCCCGCGCCCGCGCAGGCGCCGGCCCCGGAGCCGCCGACCGTGCCGGACGCCGGCGTGGGGGAACTCGGGCTGGAACCCGAAGGTACGCGGCTTATTCAGATCACACATCTCGTGTCTAATTGTTGCCCGTTTGCGAAATGTATGTGTAGCTTTTGTTGATTTTCCGAAGATGAATGTTCCATTAATTCAACTTGAATCGCGTCTGAAAAGTGGGGTAAAATGGTCTCTATTCATCAATCATACATATTTTTACATTTGCTAGCAAGTGAAAATTTGAGACCCCATGCGAGCACACCAATAGAAAAAAATTTAGACCTTTCATTGGATCGTCAGATGATCTACGATGGAGTGGCGTGTCGATAACTCCATATGATGGCGGTGCACTGGGAGGTTTCGGGGCTTGGGCACGTGGTTGGATCTGAGCAGACATGTCAATATAGTACTATCATAGATATCATAATTTAGGGCCTGTTTGGTTCATGACCAGAAGTTGCCTAGCCACAAGTTAGGCGTGCCACAGTTTTTAGGTAACTGTTTGGTTCACTGACGTAACTGTGGCATGCCACACTTTCTTAGCACCCGGCCCCACACGTCATAGACTCAGGGCATGTTTGGTTGGTGCCTAACTTTACCATGCCTAAGTTTAGGCAATATGTGGCTGCCACAGAAAGTGTGACTAACAAAATCGAAGCCACACTTGTGGCAAAGTTTGGCAAGAAACTGAGTCTATGACGTGTCGGGTCGGATGCTAAGAAAGTGTGGCATGCCACAGTTACGTCAGTAAACCAAACAGCTACCTAAAAACTGTGGCACGCCTAACTTGTGGCTAGGCAACTTCTGGTCATGAACCAAACATGCCCTCAGTTTCTTGCCAAACTTTGCCACAAGTGTGGCTTCGATTTTGTTAGCCACACTTTCTGTGGCAGCCACATATTGCCTAAGCTTAGGCATGGCAACGTTAGGCACCAACCAAACAGGCCCTTAGTAGGAAGAGGATTATCATAATTTAGAAGCCGTTTATTTGGGCTGAAAAAGTAGTTTATAGTTAAAATTTTACTGTAGTTGGCTGAAATTGCACTGTAGCTGATAGTGATTTATTTGACGTAATTAAATTTAAAAATTAAAAATAGAAAAAAAAACATGGTAGCCCATAAAAACAATGCAAATGAATATAGGAAAAAAATCGGCAAGAAAGCTCAAAAAGTTGCCAAAAAGTCAGAAAAAGATAAAATTTAAGAATAATAAAAAATAAACCAAAAACCAGAAGCTCAAACCAAAATGAGTGGGATCTTAGTTGGAAGAGGAATGGCTAGGTTAGGTGTAGTGGCGGACCAGGATTAAAATATTAAAATTTAGGTAGGGCAGAAAGGCCTAATAATATTATTCAATAGTAAAGAAAGACATGTACAATCAATATTGAAATCACACTGATAAGAACATATGATACTATCTAAAACTCAAAACTACAATCCGCATGTAACCATATAAAGATGAAGGTAGAACATAGAAGATGGTACCTCGCTAACGAAGTTTACACAACAATTTGCCACCAAAATTCCAAATTATTGAACATCAACTTGCGTTGCGGCTACCACAGCTGACAGCTTCACCATTGTTCACTTGTGCTTCTCTAGCTACCGCAGCATTTCTGCTTGACGCGCCAACTCTCTTCACCGGCTCGCGCCGCACTGACCTTTCCGCCAATGACCGACGCCGCTGTGCCGCCGCCATGCGCTGCCTAAGCCTCCACCAGCTAGGGTTAGTTATTTGGGGGGGGGGGGGGGGGGGGGGGGGGGGGGGTTGGGGGGGGGGTGTGCTTGGCTGCTTGATGAGTTGCTACCTGCTGTGGGCGAGTGGGCATCTTTGAGCAACCAACGGCCCAACACAGCACCAACTCGCCATTTCGCCAGACCCAGCGCACCATGCCTTCTTTCTCCTCCGGATAGCAAAAGCTCTAGGTGCCCCCAGCCATGGCCGGCGAAGGCCGCCCGAAGGGACGGTCCTCCCCTAGTTAGGTGCAGCCATGCAGGAGATGTTGGAAATAGAGTAAAATTGACAACTTTGTCTTTTCCTTGGCTTGGTATATTATTATCTCCTGCGCTGTTAGTAGTTGTACTTCATGGGATACCTTAATAGGACTTTGGGGGTTAACTATCTTCTCAATGGTCAATTCTCAGCAGTAAACTGACTTTCTGAAGTTACAGTGAAAGTGAACACCATTTCGTTACGTCGGAGAGTGCAATGCTCCAGTTTCATACTACAGAAACAACAAAGTGCTTTGAGTACAGAAGCAGTCTCGGAATTCCCATAGTTGCAGGTTTTGTCACACAAGCAAAAATAAAGAAAGCGAACAGTATATATCTTAAGACCCTTATATTATGATCTTGTTTTCAGTTCTATTTTCTGTGGGAGGCCTATATGCACTTAGACAATAATCAGTCACATAGGCACCTGGGAGGATGGGACCAATATGTGCTTTGCCTATCACTAGACCCACCTCACCCCCTGTTCGATTCTTTGGGCTGCTACTTTGTTTTCTTGTGTATTTTGCGTACTCCCCCCAGTCCCTAAAATCCAATTATTTAGGGACAGAGAGAGTATCTGACAACCTGAATTTGTCATCTAGCTGAAAACAGAATGTTAGTCGCACCATTCTCATTATTGTTAAACTGTTGTACCATGATGTGGCAAGAATACGATCTTCTGATAATTACTTATGTTCTGCTCTGTCTTCTCGCTCTGGTCTTGATAAATATACCATATGAACATCCTTCATTTTGCATCCAGGGATTGCTGAGCACCATTGTCATTATTGCTAAACTGTTGTTCCATGATGTTGCAAGAATATGATCTTCTGATGATTACTTATGTTCTGTTAATATCTGTCCTCTTGCTCTGGCCTTGACAAATATACCATATGAATACCCTTCATTTCGCATCCAGGGATTGCTGAGGGTTCCATCGACAGCACAGTTGTTGTGGCCAGTGAGCAGGATTCTGAGATCATGGTTGTAAAGGAGCAAGCTCAAGCTAAAGTTACACATAGCATTGTGTTTGTAACTGGCGAAGCTTCTCCTTATGCAAAGTCAGGGGGGCTTGGAGATGTTTGTGGTTCATTGCCAATTGCTCTTGCTGCTCGTGGTCACCGTGTGATGGTTGTAATGCCAAGATACTTAAATGGGTCCTCTGACAAAAATTATGCAAATGCATTTTACACTGGGAAGCACATTAAGGTTCCATGCTTTGGCGGAGAACATCAAGTTACTTTTTTTCATGAGTACAGAGATTCTGTGGATTGGGTGGGTGTTCAATCACCTTATTATTTTCTGATGAACTGTCCTGCAAGTTTATTGACATGTATATGTGATTTTTGTACTTCCTTGTTATTTGTCTCGTACTCTTGCGCATCTTGATCAACATATGGTGTTTGCCAGATTAAAACACGGAGGGTTTCACATCATATGATATGATGCATCCATCAAAGTACCACACTTGTGCCTATGGTCCTAAAGTATCATTTATTTGCAGATAGGATTTTGCATTACTGTTTGCAACAGGCACTTCATATTAACAAGGTGTGAAATCTCAAAGCACCAATTTATTCTGCCAAATTCATCTAGAGTGGATAGTTTTGTCGGCTTCAATCACGGGAATTCTGTACCTTCAGTGCACATTATTGCTATTAAGAGAAAATGTGGATTTAGTTTGAGAAGTAACGTTGAATTAACTATTGTCCTTGTGGATATTAAGTGAAGATGACAAGAGATGCTAAGGATGAAGGAACAATGATCTTTTTAAAATATAGCAGGAAATTTTCAAAACAGTGGCTTTGGGTTGACAGATCATCTTTGATGATATTGTTGTTTATTTCTTCTTACTGTAACTGGAGATTGCAGAATGCTTGCTTGTATTTTGGCTATTTGATTTTTTTTCATGTGCCTTGCCCCATTTGTTCAGGTGTTTGTTGATCATCCATCATATCATAGACCGGGAAATTTGTATGGAGATAATTTTGGCGCTTTTGGTGATAATCAGGTAAAGAATGTTGTTATGTTAAGCTCCTACTTGATCAGGTCTAAGTTGCATCACATAAATTGACTGACCGCTCTATATCGTGCAGTTCAGATACACACTCCTTTGCTATGCTGCATGTGAGGCCCCATTAATCCTTGAGTTGGGAGGGTATATTTATGGTCAGAATTGCATGTTTGTTGTGAACGATTGGCATGCCAGCCTTGTACCAGTGTACGTTGTGGATCTGAAAGTCTACACCTTTATCCATTAACCTTGAAGCTCTCCGTCGCAGTGTGCATGCCATGTTATATTACATCACTTTTATGCTTTTGCCATGTCTGTTCGTAAAATGCTTATATGCTTGTGGGGTCTAAACAATATTGAAAGGAATAATTCCAAGGATTTTCTCAATTCTTTGTCATTTTTAGAATAAATTAACAATTTAGTACTGCAAAAACAATGTGATTAAATAATTCAGCTTTGTACTTCACTAGTTCATAGCTAATCCAAAAATTTGCTGCCTATGTTTTGATGGTTTTAGTATCTTGCAAATCTGTCCTTAAGTTTCTTATTCTGATAGTACTAGTTCTAGCCCATCAACTACAAAATTACAAATACTCTGAGCCAACCTGTTTACTTCAAAACTGGATAATATGGTTTGCACAGCAGTTGCATTTGGTTGCATTGAAGCATGCATGCAGTATCTTGTGAAATTACAATGGTTTAGTTTCTAGAGACTGATTTATCTGGTAAAGAACAGTGAAACCTGGTTCTTTGTTTGGGCTGGACAAAAACTGTCACCAAAGCCAAGCATACACAAAAGCATAAGAGTAGAGTAGTTGTCTTGCATTGCTTTCTTACCATACTATTAGCTGTAAGGAATATTTTAAAGTTTGCTATGTTTCAGCTTTTGAATGTCTTGAATCTTAAACTATCCCCTGCTCAGTTAAAAAGTAGTCTTAGGGCCTTTTTTTTGGCTTTTAGCTCTCTCAGCAATCACTATTTATTAAATTAATAAGCTGTAGTTAAAAGTCATAAGCCGCACCCCAAAAAAACAGGCCCTACTCAGAGTGGTGGAAAAAGAGCTAGGTGGACTTGGTATACATGATCTAAAATCCCTTGGCTGGGCCTTGAGATTGAGATGGTTGTGGCTTGCTAAGACCCAACCAGACAGGCCATGGGCGGAGTTTAAGATCTTGTTACACCCTTCTGTACATGTCTTCTTCTCCATGGCAGTGTTCACTGTTGTCGGTGATGGAAAATCTACTCTCTTTTGGACTGATAAGTGGCTGCATGGGCAGTCCATTGAGCTACTTGCTCCTCACCTTTTTGCTCTGGTCTACAAGAGGACAGCCAAAAGACGCACAGTTTTTGATGCTCCGTTGGACAATTACTGGATCAGGAACTTGCGAGGTGCCCTCACTATGGCTGCTCTGTTAGATTATTTTGTTGTCTGGAATCTTGTTTCGGATGTGCAGCTGCAACCTGACTTAGCAGATGTGCACAATTGGCGCCTCACTGCCTCTGGACAGTACTCAGCCAAGTCTGCCTATAATGCTCTCTTCTTTGGCTCAGTGCAGTTTGATCCTTGGAAACTCATTTGGAATACTTGGGCGCCGAAGAAGTGTCAATTTTTCCTTTGGCTTGCTTTCCATAATAGATGCTGGACTGCGGATAGGCTGGCCAAGAGAGGTTTACCTCATCCTGCTCAGTGTCCCCTATGTGACCAGGAAGATGAGACCATCCAGCATATCCTTTGTGGGTGCGTGGTTGCAAGACAAATCTGGTCCCTTGTCTTCCGTCGCTGTGGGCTACCGGATTTCTCTCCACTCCCTGATGACAAGATCCTCCATGTATGGTGGATGCGTATTCTAGAGTTGTTCCCTGACAACTGCAAGAGAGGGCTGAATTCGCTAATTATTTTGGTCGCCTGGTCCTTGTGGAAGCACCATAATGATATAGTGTTTAATGGAGCTGCTCTCAATGTGCAACGTATTTGTTGTGGTTACAGACCAAACAGAGAGAGATGATAGTGGAGAGGTGGGAGTGTTCTGTCTCACCCTCCCCCTCATCTTGATATATATATTCACATGGGGTATACTTTTACAGTTATGCCCTTACATCCATACATCCCCATTAGGGGCATTTATGTCATTACACATGTTATTCTGATTCTTATAACCTCCTAACAGGCCCGCTAGGCTTAGGTGGGGGCCACCCCTACGACAGGAGCCTCTCATGGTGAAGGGCTTCACAGGGCCGAAGCCATGTTGCCGAGTCCTTTGGCCCCCTCCGTCCCCTGCGGCCTGTGAATTTCTCCAAGCTTGTGGCTGGGGAGCCTGAGGTCTGGGATGGAAGGTGCCTTGTTGCAGCAGACGCGCGCGCTCCGTCGTAGACGCACGCGCTCCGTCCCCTACCCTCCGAACGGGTGGCAGCGGAGGCTGGCACCTGGCTCGAAGTAGACGCGCGCGCTCTATCCCCTACCCTTCGAACGGGTGGCAGCGGAGGCAGGCGTCTAAGTCGAAGCCGAGGCGCGCGCGCTCCGTCCCCTACCCTCCGAGAGATGTTGTCGTCATGCGAGGGGGAACTCCTAGCGCTTGCGCTGCAGGCCTCCGAGATGAGGGTAAATATGTGCGCTTCAGCTTTGTAAGGTACTGCTGGACGCCTGCTGATTTGTTGTTTTTGCCAGACGCTTGCCCTCAGCCGGTCCTTTGACGAGGCCTGCGTTCGGGAGCGGAGGGCTCTGGAAGCCAGCCTTCGTGAAGCAAGCAATGCTCTCGCCGCGAAGGATGAAGAACTTCGCGCGCTGGAGGGCGCCATGGCGGCCGCAGAACTCGAGGCCACGGAAGCCAAGTGCGCCGCAGCTGAGGAGCGTGCCGCCTTCGTGCAGCAGATCGCCGTCCTAGAAGGGAAGAACGCCCAGCTGGTGGAGTCTGCTGCCGAGAATAGACGCGTCCTGGAAAATGCGTCCATGTCGGCGTGGCGGGCCATGGAGGCTCTGAACCAGGCCCTCCGAGATCTGTGCATCAGAGTGCCGGACACTATGCACGGGCCGGAGGCCCTGTCGGAGACGCTCGGGTTGATTGAGGAGGGGGCCGGCGTTGCTCTTCGTGGTGCCAGAACGTTTGGCGAGCACTGCGGTTATCTTGGTGCGTGCTTCGCTCTCGCCCTGCTTCACACTCGTGGGTGCAGACATACCCATGAGCTAGCAAATCCTCAACTGGATCTTCCCGACCGACCAGAGGTCATGTCGGACGCCATCCGCTCCATCGGGCCTAGCCTGCAGAACTTCCATCAACGGATCTGGGCCGCTTTGGGGAAGATGCAGCGAGGGTCGCCGTGCAGCAGACGCTGCATGGGGAGGGGGACCTCCTCCAGTGGCTCGAAAGGGTCCTTCAGCGTCACGGCGACGGCGGCACGGGTTCGTCCGCACCGCGCCAAGGCTGAGCGATTGGTCGGGTAAGGCAGGGGGATGATGTACTGGTTCTTACGCTTGTAACCATGTAACCCCTTTGCTTTTGCAATGAATCCAAGTAGTACCTTATTCTGGGTGTTACCTGCCGCCGAACGCGAAGGGAAGAAGACCTCCGCACCTTGTTCATACTCCGTAGAGCGCGCAGGGAGGGCATCCGCATCTTATTAAAAGTCCATGGACCGGCGCGTGCGGAGGCGAACCTCGCCGCTACGACTTTCTTTATAGTCCGGAGACTCGCGCGTGCGGAGGCGGACCTCAACACTACGTCTTGTTTAAAGTCCGTAGACTAGCGCGTGCGGAGGCGGACCTCGACGCTACGACTTCCTTTATAGTCCGGAGACTCGCGCGTGCGGAGGCGGACTTCAACGCTACGTCTTATTTAAAGTCCGTAGACTAGCGCGTGCGGAGGCGGACCTCGACGCTACGACTTCCTTTATAGTCCGGAGACTCGCGCGTGCGGAGGCGGACCTCAACGCTACGTCTTATTTAAAGTCCGTAGACTAGCGCGTGCGGAGGCGGACCTCGACGCTACGTCTTATTTAAAGTCCGTAGACTGGTGCGCACGAGGGCGTCCCCCCGTTGCGTCTTATTTAAAGTCCGTAGACTAGTGCGTGCGGAGGCGGACCTCGACGCTACGTCTTATTTAAAGTCCGTAGACTGGTGCGTGCGGAGGCGGACCTCGACGCTACGTCTTATTTAAAGTCCGTAGACTGGTGCGTGCGGAGGCGGACCTCGACGCTACGTCTTATTTAAAGTCCGTAGACTGGTGCGTGCGGAGGCGGACCTCGACGCTACGTCTTATTTAAAGTCCGTGGACTGGTGCGTGCGGAGGCGGACCTCGACGCTACGTCTTCTTTATAGTCCGGAGACTCGCGCGTGCGGAGGCGGACCTCGACGCTACGTCTTATTTAAAGTCCGCGGACTGGTGCGTGCGGAGGCGGACCTCGACGCTACGTCTTCTTTATAGTCCGGAGACTCTCGCGTGCGGAAGCTGAGCTCAACGCTACGTCTTATTTAAAGTCCGTGGACTGGTGCGTGCGGAGCTAGGCTCAACGCTACGTCTTATTTATAGTCCGTAGACTCTCGCGTGCGGAGGCGGACCTCGACGCTACGTCTTATTTAAAGTCCGTGGACTGGTGCGTGCGGAGGCGGACCTCGACGCTACGTCTTCTTTATAGTCCGGAGACTCGCGCGTGCGGAGGCGGACCTCGACGCTACGTCTTATTTAAAGTCTGCGGACTGGTGCGTGCGGAGGCGGACCTCGACGCTACGTCTTCTTTATAGTCCGGAGACTCTCGCGTGCGGAAGCTGAGCTCAACGCTACGTCTTATTTAAAGTCCGTGGACTGATGCGTGCGGAGTTAGGCTCCACGCTACGTCTTATTTATAGTCCGTAGACTCTCGCGTGCGGAAGCTGAGCTCAACGCTACGTCTTATTTAGAGCCCGTGGACTGGTGCGTGCGGAGCTAGGCTCAACGCTACGTCTTATTTATAGTCCGTAGACTCTCGCGTGCGGAAGCTGAGCTCAACGCTACGTCTTATTTAGAGTCCGTAGACTTTGTTCTGCTCAGCGCGGACAGGGGATGCTCTGGGAACAGCAACCTTTATTGAACTCCCGTTTGCGCGGGCAGGCATCGCATAACAAAGGGCTGGTGGCTCTACGCTTGCTGTCCTGCTTCTAGGCGTAGTATCGCTGCAACCTGTCCGCGTTCCATGTGTGCCGGAGGGCTTGTCCCTCGAGCGTGGCGAGGCGGTATGCCCCCTTCGGCAATGCCTCCATCACGATGTACGGGCCTTCCCACTTGGACTCCAGCTTGCCAACGGTCTCTGCCTGGAGCGCTACTCTGAGAACGAGATCCCCAGGCTTGAACCCCCGCGGGCATATAGAGCGGTCCCGAGTACGCATTGTCTGTCGCACGTACTTCTCAACATGGTGGGCTGCATCTGCCCGTATCCCGTCGAGGAGGTCCAAGGACACACGGCGCTCCTCTTCGGGTGCTTGGACGAGGACCCTCCGCGAGCCGGCCTTGATTTCCTCGGGCGTCACTGCCTCATCACCGAAAAGGAGCCTGAACGGCGTGAATCCCGTCGGGCGCGTTACCGTTGTGCGAAGCGACCACAGAACGCTGTGAAGCTCGCTTGGCCACTTGCCCTTCGGCAATCCGACCAGGCGCTTTTTGATGGCGGCGGAGATGGCGCCATTTGCCCGTTCGACCGCCCCGTTGGACTGGGGATGCCCTACCGAGGCGAATCGGAGGGTGATGCCCATGCTGTCACAATAGTCTTTGAAAAGGGTGGCGTCGAACTGCAGGCCATTGTCAACCGTGAGCTCCCGGGGCACGCCGAAGCGACATATGATGTTTTGCCATAGGAAGCGTTGTATGGCCGCAGAAGTTACTTTGGCCAGGGCAACCGCTTCCGGCCATCTGGAGAAATACTCCAGCGCGACTACCACGAACCGGAGGTCCCCTGGAGCTCGGGCAAGTGGTCCTACTATGTCGAGGCCCCAGCGTGCCAGTGGCCACACCGGGGGAATGGGGTTGAGGCTCGTCGGGGGCCTGCGGATGATGCGCGCCATCCACTGGCACCCTTGGCACCGACGGACGAGGTCCTGGGCGTCGGTGGTGGCGGTTGGCCAGTAGAAGCCTTGCCTGAACGCCTTGCCGACCAACGACCTCGGCGCCAGGTGGGATCCGCACACGCCCGCGTGGATCTCCGCCAGGAGCTCCTTTCCCCCTTCCGTCGAGAGGCAGCGCAGGAGCGGTGCGCAAACCCCCCTCTTGTAGAGTATCCCTTCGAACACCTGGAAGGACCTTGCGCGGTGCTGCAAGCGCCGAAGCTCGGCGGGGTTGTCGGGCTCGGCGATGCCTTGCAAGAAATTGAAGATGGGCTCTCGCCAATCACCTGGCCGGTCGATGCGGTGGACGAGTGCCGCGTCCCGGTTGTCTTGCGCGATGGCCGCCTGCGCTAGTATCTCGTAAAACGCCCCCTCAGGGGGGCAGTTGCTGGCTGGCCGCCTTAGCGAGGGCGTCGGCCTGCTCGTTCTCCGCGCGGGGGATGGCCTTGACGGTGACGCCCAAAAAGTGCCTTTCCCTCGCCCTCACGGCCGCGAGGTACTTGGCCAACTCAGGGTCCTTGGCTTGATATGACTTGTCCACATGACCAGCCACCAAGCGCGAGTCGGTGCGGACTAGCACCCGTCTCGCGCCAACTGCCTTGAGCTTCGCCAGGCCGAAGATCAGTGCCTCGTATTCAGCCGTGTTGTTGGTGGCGGGGAAGGCAAGGCGCGCCGAGTATAGCAAACGCTGCCCCTCGGGCGTGACGACCACTGCCCCTACGCCTGCGCCGGCAACGCCGTAAGCGCCGTCGATCGTGAGCGTCCAGACGGGGTCATCGTGCGTCTGGACGGGTTGGGCCGGCGGGGTCCATTCGGCGAGAAAATCCGCAAGGACTTGGGATTTGATTGCCGTTCGCGAAGCATACATCAAGGAGAAGGGAGCGAGCTCGGCAGCCCATTTGCCGATGCGCCCTGTGGACTCCTTATTGTGCAGCATCTCTGCCAGGGGGAATGAGGAAGGCACTGTGATCGGGTGGGCCAGGAAATAATGCCGAAGCTTCCTGGAGGCCATGACCAGCGCATAGGCGAGCTTCTCAAGCTCCGTGTATCTTGTCTTGGCACCTTGGAGGGCTTCGGAGACAAAGTAGACGGGCCGCTGCATGGCGCCTTCCTCTAAGACGAGGACGGCGCTGACCGCGGTGGCTGACGCGGCCAGATAGAGCAGGAGGGGAGCCTCTGGTGCTGGGGCAACCAGCGTGGGGAGGCTGGCCAGGTGTTCCTTGAGCTCGTTGAAGGCCTTCGCGCAATCTCCGTCCCAACGAAATCCGTCGCACCCGCGGAGCGTCTTGAAAAATGGCAAGCCCCGTTCGGCCGCCCTGGATAGGAAGCGGCTTAGTGCTGCCATGCGGCCCGCCAGCCTCTGGACCTCCCTCGTAGTCTTGGGCGGCTCCATACCCAGGATGGCGTCTACTTTGTCGGGGTTCGCCTGGATGCCCCGTCCGGAGACGAGGAAACCCAGGAGCTTGCCCGCCTGCACCCCGAAGACACATTTGTCGGGGTTGAGTTTGATGCCCGCCTTCCGGAGGTTGTCAAAGGTCTCCTGGAGGTCCCGGCCATGCAGAGCAAGCTGCCGAGTTTTGACCACCACGTCATCGACATAAGCTTCGACGTTCCTCCCGAGCTGGGCGGCCAGGGCAATAGCGACGAGGCGGGTGAAGGTAGCGCCGGCATTCTTCAAGCCAAAGGGCATTCTGACGAAGCAGAACGTCCCAAGTGGTGTGATGAAACTGGTCTTCTCTTCGTCGTCTTCGGCCATGTATACCTGGTGATAGCCAGAATAGGCGTCCAGGAAACTCATGAGTTCGCACCCAGCAGTGGCGTCGACCAGCTGATCGATGCGCGGCAAGGGGTAATTGTCCTTCGGGCACGCCTTGTTGAGTGCTGTGAAGTCGATGCACATGCGCCAGGCCCCGCTGGCCTTTTTGACTAGCACCGGGTTAGCGAGCCACTCTGGGTGGTGGACCTCGCGGATGACCCCAGCGCGAAGAAGCTTCGCGACCTCTGTTTTGGCCGCCTGCTGCCGATCCATTGACATACGCCGAAGCCTTTGCTTGACCGGCTTGGCGTCGGGGCGGACCGCCAAGCGATGCTCGATTACTGCTCAATCTACGCCCTTGATGTCCTCCGGGGACCATGCGAAAATGTCAACGTTGTTCTGAAGCACTCGAAGCAGATCCCGTTCGACCCCCGGTGGGAGCCCCTCGCCGATGGACACAAACTGCCCCTCCGTTTGGAGTGGCACCTTCTTGACTCCGCCCTCGGGCCGAGGCTTGGGCGTCCATCCGGGGGCGGAGGGCCCGTCGCCGCACGCGCCGGAGAGGGCATGCACCGGGCGATGCGGAACGCGGCTGCCGACCTCGGCTCATCTGGCCAGGTCCTGATCGCCGAAGACGGTGATAACACCCTCTGGGCCCGGGAGCTTCACACACAAAAACGCATAGTGTGGGATCGCCTCGAAAGAGTTGATGGCGGGCCGACCCAGTATGGCGTTGTAGGGATGCGAGATATCGACGACGTCGAAGATGACATGCTCGGTCCGGATGTTACCCTTGTTGCCCTCCTGACGGAAAGTGACCGGAAGGGACACGTGCCCCAAGGCCTGCAGCGGTTGACCCCCGAAACCTTGAAGTGGAGCTCCTGGCTGCTCTAGCCGGCTTCGTGGGATCCCCATACGGTCGAGGGCCTCTGCGAACAAGATATTCGCGGAGCTTCCCCCGTTGACAAGGACGCGCCTGACGTCACAACGTGCTATGTGGGCCTGGATGACTAGGGGGTCTTGGTGAGGGTACTCCACACCCCTGGCGTCGTTCAAGTCGAAGGTGATGTTGCGGGGCGGCATCCACAGTTGCGGCTGCTCCCCGGGAGCTTTTAAGGAGGAGCCTCCGGTGATGACGCTGACGGTGCGATGCTGCGCGCCCTCCGTTGGGGGCGGAGCCCGAGACCCGGCCGTCACCTTCCGCAGCTCCATGACTGCAGCGCATGCCCTTGTGTAATGATCGCCGTAGCCGTGTACCTCGCACCACTTGCCATAGTGCAGGAGCTCTTGTTCTGCGTGGGGTTGGCCGCCGTAATCGAGTCCGCCTTCCGATCCCCGGTCTCCCCGGCGTGAGGCGGGGTCGGGTCCTTGGCGGGTGCCCTCGGTGTCGCGGACATGATGGGCCGCCTGTGTCCTGCGCTGGCGGCGCCGAGGCTTACCCCCGCTCCTTGAAGAGCCTTCCTGTACCTCGGTGTCGCCGCCTCGGGGAGGGCCTCCGCGAGGTTCTCGGCCACGGCCCTGCTTCGAGGAGGGACCACCCGCCCCCGCCTCGCGCGGGGGGCGCTCCCCCTGGACGAGGTCGAGGGCTGTGATGCTGCGTCTTCGCGCATCCTCCTCCGCCCGCGCATACTCGTCCATTTTCTCGAAGAGTTTGACGACTGTCTTGATTGGCCTCCGCGCGTTGTACTCGGCCATCGGGCCTGGACGAAAGCCCTGTATGGCTGCATTAACGACGGTGGTTTCATTAATGTCTTTCACCTGGCATCGAATCTTGGCGAAGTGCTGGAAGTAGTCCCGGAGCTTCTCCGAGGGTCCTTGCTTCACAGCGAAGAGCTGGTCCGCATCGACTCGCTCGACATAGTTTCCTTGGAAGTTGCTTTGAAGGCGGTCGCGAAGCTGCTCCCACGCGTAGATGGAGCCCGGCTCTATGGTAAAAAAACCAAGAGAGTGCCACTCCTTGCAGCGCGAGGGGGAGTCCCTTCGCCTTCGTGGTGTCATCTCCGCCCGCGGCCTCGATCGCGGTTTCGTACACGCGCACGAACTCGCGAGGATCCGTGTCGCCTTTGTACGGGTTGGTGACGCTAGGGAATTTGAAGTCTTCGGGCCACGCCGCCTGCTGCAGCCCCGCCGAAAACGGGGACTCCGGATCTACGCGCCTCAACGGCACGCGGTTGGACGTGGGGGCTTCGCGGCTGTCCGCCTTCTCCGGCGCGGGCTCGGGCGCGATTACTGGCGCGACCTGCTGGCTCCGAGCCTCTTGTATATCGCAGACGGCTCCGCGAAGGTCTCCTAGTTCCCGCTAGAACGCGTTGAGGGCTGCTAGTAGGGCGCTTTCCACCACAGGTGCTGTCGGGTCCGCCGGAACACCCAGCGGACGGGTCGGTGCAGGGACCATGGCCTCGCGAACTCCAGATCCGCCGGATGGTTCGTTGCGGTTACCCCCGGCCGTCTGATCCGCGCTACCGGCGAGGGTGGCGGGGGTTGTCGCCGCAGTGCCCGCGACGGGGTTGGATGTCGTTGTAGCGGCGCTGGCGGGGTCGGTCGTTGTAGCGCGAGCGTCGATGCCCGCGACCACTGCGCCTACGCCGCCGCCGACTCCTTCGGCGGCCGATGCCGAAGCCCTGGTGAATACACGCGCCGCTCCGGCCCAGCCGTCTTCTTTCCCTTCGCCGCCGCTGGTGAAGCTTTTTTCGGTGCCATCCTTCTTCTTCGGTCTTCAGGCTTGTCCTCGTCCTCCCCACGGACGGCGCCAACTGTTGGGACGGAGGGGGCCAAAGGACTCGGCAACATGGCTTCGGCCCTGTGAAGCCCTTCACCATGAGAGGCTCCTGTCGTAGGGGTGGCCCCCACCTAAGCCCAGCGGGCCTGTTAGGAGGTTATAAGAACCAGAATAACATGTGTAATGACATAAATGCCCCTAATGGGGATGTATGGATGTAAGGGCATAACTGTAAAAGTATACCCCATGTGAATATATATATCAAGATAAGGGGGAGGGTGAGACAGAACACTCCCACCTCTCCACTATCATCTCTCTCTGTTTGGTCTGTAACCACAACAGTATTCTTATGCAGATTTGTGAAGAGGCTAATCTCTGGTGTCTAGCTGGTGCTAGTGGGTTAGCTCACTTAGCGGTCGCTGCTAGATAATATGGCGGCTTTTGTTTAGCCGGGTCGTTTCTGGTCTTCTCTTTTCTTTTCAGGCGGTTCTTGTGGTGTCTTGGCTCCTTCGGGAGTTTTGGGTGTGTTGTAGTCTTCTGAGTTCTTCTTCTTAATGCAATGATACGCAGCTCTCCTGCGTATTCGAGAAAAAAAGAGTGGTGGAACCAACTTCACAAAGTACCTATCTGTTGTGCTATTTCTCAAACAATGCTTTTCAAATTCCCATTTGTTACTTAAAGGTTTCTTTAACTTAATAAATCATATGACTCAAAAGAATGGTCGTCAATGTTATTCTAGATGATATTTCCTTTTCCTAGGTAATAATCGTGGGTACCACCATGGGCGGACCCAGGGCCCGGCGACCCTGGGCCCCTGCCCGGGCTCATCTCTGGCACCTAAACAACACCTCAGTGTCTCCTTGGCCATGTATCTTTGAACACGAGAGGTAATGCTTATTTGATGTAATTGTTCTTACGGTTGATAATCACATAAGTTTGCTTTGGATATAAAATACAAGAAGGTTTTTCTATCATACTTGCTGTGTGTACATTTGAATTGTGAATGCTCTAAAATTATCGAATTTTTTTAACTAAGCACCTCATTAAGCCACTAAGCTAATGACTACTCCAGTGATGTTGAGCCAAAACCCAAGTAATTTTCTCAGGGAAACTTGGTTACTTTGACGCTATTAATTGTACCATGTATCATTGATTTCTAAACCATAATAGAGTTTTATTGTTTATTTATATAATTTATTTCCAGTTTGTTAGCTTTTCCTATTTCGACTTTGAGTCATGCTACCATCCATACCGACTCCCACCTGTTTAGTTTACAGCTAACATTTCAAACTGTAGATTGCTTTTGTAGTATTCTAAACTTGTGTTTTATTGTTACTCCCGTGGTCTTTTAAATGACATTGAAACGAAGAGGTAGTATTCTCCAAGCTGCTGTCGTGAATTACAGGGGCACGGGGACATAACGTAGTAGCGCTAGTAAATGCGCGACGACGGAAGCGAGGCGTCGCTCGGCGGCGGCGGAGCTCCCAATCTCCAAAGGCCCAGACTCTGTTCTTCGCCCAGGCTCGTCAAATTCTCTGGGTCCGCCACTGGGTACCACCTAGGTTTCACACCATAATCTGCTGTTGTACATGTAAGAATAATGGTGAAGATACAGCATGATACATGTGTTTTAGAGGACATGTCAGAACAACCTAGGTTAATGGAGTAATGCATTTTGCTCCATTGTATAAGTACTGAAAATGATTTTGGCTGCTCAGATGCTAATGCTACTTCTTTGTCTGGACAAATTTCACATTGTGGATTATAACTTCTTAATGTCAGCTAGCTGAATGTATCTCTCGTGAAAGTGTCAATGTTAGATACTTAGATGCATCGCTCTTTTTTGTGTGTCGTTTGCTTATTTCCCCCTTTTTGGCTTCAATGTTGAATGCTAAGTTGGTCTTCATTAAATAATCAATTTCTTTCTAACTTCAGTCTTGTTTATTCAGCCTTCTTGCTGCAAAATATAGACCATATGGTGTTTATAGAGATTCCCGCAGCATTCTTGTCATACATAATTTAGCACATCAGGTTTGAGCCTATCACTTTGCATCATCTGTACATGGTCTTGTATGACAGTTCACTCATACCAGATGTTATTTCAATGTGATAGGGTGTGGAGCCTGCAAGTACATATCCTGACCTGGGATTGCCACCTGAATGGTATGGAGCTTTAGAATGGGTATTTCCAACATGGGCAAGGAGGCATGCCCTTGACAAGGGTGAGGCGGTTAATTTTTTGAAAGGTGCAGTTGTGACAGCAGATCGAATTGTGACTGTCAGTCAGGTGATATTACTCATGTTTTTCCTTTTTTTGGACGAGATGTTTTTCTTCAATTTGAGTGTTGCTTTGTCTTTTCACTCAATTAAGAAATCATTTAACGTTTCATATCCAGGGTTATTCATGGGAGGTTACAACTGCTGAAGGTGGACAAGGCCTCAATGAGCTCTTAAGTTCCCGGAAGAGTGTATTGAATGGTGCTAAAATTTGGGTTCACTCATTTTGTTCTTAAACTGCTTTATGAAAACAACTGAGATGGCTTGTAACTCTGTAAGAATTATTTCAATCTGCTCTCTGGGCATGCAGGAATTGTAAATGGAATTGACATTAGTGATTGGAATCCTGCTACGGACAAGCATCTCCCTTGTCATTATTCTGTTAATGACCTCTCTGGAAAGGTGTGCTCATAGTTCCCTATAGCATGCATATATCCAATTGGATTGATTCCTTCTACATTTTTTGCTTGCTTCCCATGATTTTCTCACTGACTAATCATATGTGGCCTGGCATACTTGTTTTAGGCCAAATGTAAAGCTGAATTGCAGAAGGAGCTGGGTTTACCTATCAGGCCTGATGTTCCTCTGGTTAGATACTAATCCCTAAGAATTAATGTTTTTTCCTTAAAATTGTATGGCTGATTAATCTATTATCTTGATTCAGATTGGCTTTATTGGAAGATTGGATTATCAGAAAGGCATTGATCTCATTAAACTGGCTATTCCAGATCTCATGCAGGAAGATATTCAATTTGTAAGCCCTGATTCTTTTGCACAACTCTACGATGTGAATAAAGAATATAGGTATATGGTAGTGTAGTACAGCACATATCAAGCTAGGTAGCATGGAAATTATTACAAATATAAGATTCACGTTTGCTTTCAGTGAGAATCTTAACACTGTTCAGGAAAATACATCTGCCAGTTGTAAAACAAATATGGCAGCAGTAAATATGACCTATGGTTTAAAATCAAATAGGTATTTGGCTGTAGTTAAAAATTGAGATCCACAAAATCGGTAAGTAGATTATTTCGAGAAAAATTATTCGTTTCTAAACATGGATTTTGCACCCTTTGAGGTAAGGGCTCCCAATATTTTAATCATTTGTTATAGGTCATGCTTGGATCTGGGGAGCCAGGATTTGAAGGCTGGATGAGATCCACAGAGTCGGACTACAGGGATAAATTTCGTGGATGGGTTGGATTTAGTGTTCCAGTTTCCCACCGAATTACTGCAGGGTATGCAAACAACTGATTGCTAAGAACTCATTTGTCAGCTTATAGATGCATCATATATTTAAGATGTTGATGTCTCTCTTATTGTGCAGCTGCGATATATTGTTAATGTCATCCAGATTCGAACCTTGTGGTCTCAATCAGCTATATGCTATGCAATATGGCACAGTTCCTGTTCATGAAACTGGGGGCCTTAGAGTATGACAATTATCCTCAAAAATCTACTTATCTTAGCACCAAGGCAAAATGTTTTCTCATTTATTTTGTGTATTCAACAGGATACAGTGGAGACCTTCAACCCTTTTGGTGATAAAGGAGAGCAAGGTACAGGGTAAGTACTGTTCTATTTAACTAGTAAGATGTCTGTGCATTGCAATAGAGTATCAAAAGATGGTAATATATATATATATATATATATATATATATATATATATATATATATATATATATATATATATATATATATATATATATATATATATCATCAAACGTGATCTAAAGCCGTACTTTAAACATCAAATTTTCTTGGGAATGTGCGATGTGGGGAGAGGACAACGAACAAAATTCCCCTTTATATTAGTCCGGAGATGCTGCGGCAGGGCCTCCTCTCTGCATCCCTCTACCATGTCACTCTAGCTGAATGGTCATGCATTGCAACGAAAAATCAAACTTCTCACTAAACATGTTGTTCCTTGCTCAAAGGAATAGTACTTTGTGGCATCCTGGTTACATCCACAAAAACACATGCATGAAAAGAATTACATTTCACATATTGTGTGTATATGCTAGCTTTTACATTCTCAAGCTCTGAGCACATATCAGTTAAGCTTATCTTTTGAGGCGTAGGAAATGTCTATCAAGGTGATAGCCTCATTTCGTCTTTTAAAAAAAGTGATAGCCTGATGTTATGATACTATAGTAAAGTTAGTTGAACAATATATATGGAAGATGCTAGGAGTTGCCTCCGAAGTTCGATTCAATGTTGTAGTAGCATATTACCCTTTCTATGAAACATATATCAGTCTTTGTCATTTGCAATATGCCAATATTCCAACTTATCATCTGAAACCAATTATTGGCATGAACTTATTTCAAGCTAGTATAGCTTTGCAAGAAAATCACGTTCATATCTTTTAGAATGTCCAAACCTTAAAATTTATACCTTTCATTATATGTAAGAACATAATTTATCAGTTCATTCATATGCAACCCACAAGGCATCAATCAGTGCAGATTTCATAAAAATGGCATGGAAGCACCAAGACATTGAGAAAAACACAATAAAAGAGTAATTTTACAATCCTGCCCATGACACGCTGGTTGCTACTCCCTTCTTGAAGTCCTTATCACCTGGCCAGCCTGTGGCATATGCCTCAATTTCAGGGAGCAGCCTCTGCTGACTTTTCTTCTACGTGATCTGACAAAAAAAACATAAATAGCAAGCTAGAATTTGCAAATTAAAGATGACTTTCAATAGATTAGAGCAATGAAAAGCATCTTCTCTGACATGCCATCGCCCATCAGCCATAAACGTATTGTTCTTACCTTCATTAGCAGCACGTACAGTAAAAGATGTCTTTCAACCTGAGCATAAACCATGGCTCATCGCACCTGGTCATCTGCCAAAGAGAGCACCTGTGGCGCATCCCCGCCAGCTCGCCATGTTGCAGAGCTCACTCCTTAGTCCTTTACCATCGTTGCATGCACGGCTCGCACCACTATGAAGCCACCGCACGAGCAGCCACCAGCACCTAACAACAGCACTAACCTACCCCTCTGCCAAGCCGCCGTGCTAGCCTACCCTCCGCTCCGCACCTCTGACTCCACACGAGTGCTTGGACGCCACCTTGATTCCGAGACTGCCTCCACTCACTAGGAGCCTAGGAAGCTGCCGCCGCACGACGCAAACGCATGCTATGGTTTGGCTGACGTCCAATTGAGTCTTCTTGAACATCCTGTTGCCCACCCACCGGCTAACTAGAGTTCCCTGCCTACCTTTTGATTTCACTAACAGTGGCACTTGTGCGCCACGATTGCATTTGGATCCGCAGGTGATGGGGATGGGAGAAGGAAGTGGTTTGCGGTTGGGTATTTGTGGGAGGGGTCATGGGAAAGACAGTTGCAGACAACAACTTACAGTTGGGTCGAGGGGATTGCGGTCTGTGGGTGTGCGTGCATGGGACCAGGGGAGGGACCGATACGTGCCTACGTGTCGGTGCACGAGGAGAGAGGAGCGAGGGTGAAGGACAAAACTCCGTCACTAATATCATGGCCCACTTGTCAGCATATGGATCAGAGGAGGGGTGTAGGGGTGAACGGACAAAATCCTCTTTTATATTAATAGAGATTTTCTGTGGTTTTTTTGCTGGAATCTATTTAATGCTCACAATTTTTTTCTGTGTATTGCTCCATACATCACTGAACTCCTGATCATTTAAGAGCAACTCCAGCAGTAGCCCTCAAAACAGGGCCCCTACTTTTCATTTGAGGGCTCCCCCTACTTTTGAGGGCCCTGTTTTCTGGGCTGCACTCCAGCAGGAGCCCTCAAAACAGGGCCCCTACTTCTCAATTCCCTCTATTTCCTCACACACTATATGCATATGTATGAGACAAAAGCACAATACACAATAAAATATTTATGATTTCACAATGAGGAACAATATTTAAATATATGAATTCAAATACGAATATTCAAATTTAAATTCAAATTTGTTCCGAATTTAAATTGAAAACACAAAGTTCATCACATAACATTCAAATTTGTTCCGAATTCAAATATGAATTCAAATACGAATATTCAAATTTATTCCGAATTTAAATTGAAAGCACAAATGTGAATTCAAATACGAATATTCAAATTTAAATTCAAATTTGTTCCGAATTTAAATTGAAAGCACAAAGTTCATCACATTGCATTCAAATTTAAATTCAAATTTGTTCCGAATTCAAATACGAATATTCAAATTTAAATTCAAATTTGTTCCGAATTTGAATTGAAAGCACAAAGTTCATCACATAACATTCAAATTTAAATTCAAATTTGTTCCGAATTTAAATACGAATTCAAATACGAATATTCAAATTTAAATTCAAATTTGTTCCGAATTTAAATTGCACAAAGTTCATCACATAACATTCAAATTTAAATTCAAATTTGTTCCGAATTCAAATATGAATTCAAATACGAATTCAAATACGAATATTCAAATTTAAATTCAAATATGTTCCGAATTTAAATTGAAAGCACAAATGTTCCACAAAAAATGAGGAAAGCTGAAAAATGAGAGCCGGAGTAGGGGGCCCCTAGGAATGAGGGCTTGGAGACCTCATTTGAGAGGCCTCCTATTTTTGAGAGCCAAGTAGGGGCCCTGTTGGAGTTCAGTTTTTTGCTCTGGCTCTCAAATATGAGGTTTGAGGGCTCAAGTAGGGGCCCTGCTGGAGTTGCTCTAACTGTTACTGCTTATATATTTTGCAGGTGGACATTCTCTCCGCTAACAGTGGAAAAAATGATGTGGGTAAGTTTCCGTTAAACTCTTGCCCGACTTTAAGATCTTGGTCGTAGTATATCCTGGTACCTAACCTTTCATCTAAAAAGGGAACACCAAAAATTTAACAAAATGAAGTAAACATCCGGTCTCTTGGTGGGGCATGGGAAATTCGAATCAGTGGGAAATAAAACCCCGAAGCATATAATTCCTGTGTTATAAACTACGATGCACCTGCCACCCTTCCCCCTTGGCGCTAGACTGCTAACTTGGGTCAAGTCCATGACACAAATTACATGTTTGGTACATAGTTCGTATGTGTAAATAGAGCTCTGTTCTCGTTTTCTTTTTGTTCAATACTTCAATGTAGACCTCAATAAAAAAAATACATAAATATGGATTTTGTGCACTTGGGTTCCTAGGATCTATTACTTTACTGTTTTACCAGAAGTTCATATCCTGGTGCAGAGAAATTCAAATCAATATTTTTTTGGATCCACCAATCAAACAAAACAATTTAGAAAATAATAGTGGCAGTGGCGGATCTAAGTCTAGGGCTACCTGGGCTTCAGTTCTGAGTCTAAGATCAAAAGCCTATTGTAAAATTTAAAAAAGTATCTTATATGTAGTGAATGCCACCTATGATGTACTGATCAGTCCGGGGCGTTGCTCCAACCTAGCTCCGCCCATTCCGCACTTACGGTTTTGACCGTATGTCATCATCTTTTGCAGGCGTTGCGAACCACAATTTCAACATTCAGGGAACACAAGTCCTCTTGGGAGGGGCTAATGAAGCGTGGCATGTCGAAAGACTTAACATGGGATCATGCTGCCTCTCAGTACGAACAGATCTTCCAGTGGGCGTTCATGGATCAACCTTATGTCATGTAAATGGACTCGAAGCGGCTGTCTCTTTGAACTCTGAAGGCCTTCTGTACCTCATCCTTCCACGAGCGTAAGGATACCCTGTACATTACATGGAAGGCGGACCAGCTATACAAAGTTACAAACCATCGTTCAGGTTAACCTTGTATGCCTGCTGCTTGGCCTGTTTGGCTCGAAGACTGTGATGGAGTGATAACTCCGGATGAATCACACTTGTGAGGAATAAGAAGAGGACGCTGGGAGCGGTTGGTTGGGTTCACATGGTTAATACCCCACGCAGGCAACCTCTCAATGTTATAAATGAAATCAGAAATCAACAGGGTTTAGTTTCAATTGCACTTGTCTTGTTTGCCTAAACTTTGTTGCCTATGTATGCCGTCCTTACGGGCTGATAATTTTTTAGTCACAGGAGAACTGCCTTGTTTATATTGGTGATGGTGAAATGATGTGAGTACGGATGGTCTTCCGTAAAAAGGAAAAAAAAAAAGGTGATTCGATGGCGTAGCCAATGAATCTTCGAAAGCGGGAGGCCATGCGTCAGGTCAGGTGTGCCTTGTGTTGACAGGCACGGGCTTACATGCATGGCATATTTTCCTCCCCGTAATCCAAGCTATTTTGTCCTTGGCGTGACTGCCTCCCGTTCGTGGGTCACTAACCTTTGGAGTAAGGCCAATGGCCTACAGTTCAAAAAAAAAAGGCCAATGGCCTAATGGCATAAGATTAAGGAGGCTTCGTTGCTAGTGCTCGGTTCTTTTGTACTTCTAGGCTTATCGTTTTAAGATTATGCTACACTAACTAGTTTTTAAACGGTGTCTTTTTAAGATAAAGTCTATAAACTAATTGTAGTAGATACTATATCAAATTCATCTATATCGACTAAAATCGCATACAAGTCTTTCTTCGTGCTCTTTTTTATAAATAGAATTTAAAAACTTAAACCAAAAGTTAAAAACCACAGGGAAAAAAAACTCATCCAGCGCCACATACCTAGAGGCTAATCTAACATGAAAACTTGCAGCCTCTCCATTCTGGACGGCACCTCGACTAGGGATCGATCCTTCATCGTTGTATGCAACCAACCTGGATTCCTTAGCATCAATTACATGACAAGCTACAGTGTGCACCAATAAAAATTGGAGCCTACTCTTTACAAATTTCACCTCATTTCTCTTGCAGTCTTGTTTGACTACTCATTGATCATCTTCTTTGTCTACTAAGCAAGAGAGAGAGAGATGACCACTGTACTCCGTTTCATTCTCCCTTCCTTTCACGTAAGCCGCCTCTAACCACGTCAAGAAAGGAATTAAGAGAGAGAGCATTGCTCCTACGAGGCTTATAATACCTCCTCCGCGCCCGGTCTCCAACCATTAGCCTCCTAAACCAAGGAACACACATCACACGCGCGCACGCAGCGGCAGAAGTTGTTGGAAAATAATCTTGTCATTAGTATGTTTTGATTGTAGAGCCATGCATGCACGTATGTGTCACTGGGTAGCTGCATGCCTGCATGTAGGAGGAATAAGTTCAATGCATGCCAGTTAGTTTTACCAAGTCATGTAGCAGCCGAGTCTTCGTCGTTGGCTGTTTCAGTGATCCAAGATTGTAGGATCAGAGGTTAGTTTATTGTGTGCATGGTGTATTAGTAAGCGCTATGCATGCTATGTTTTAAAAAGGAGTCCAGTGGAATAACAGAGTGAGTCGAGAAACACCGACGCAAGGCGGTTGCTGCGTCGCCGAAAGATCTAATCTGTTGTTTCTTCTCACCAGTGAGTTCTGTGTATTCTTCCACCAATAAAGTGAGTGTATGTGCTTTCAAGAAGCCATGTATCCATTCTCACCGTGAGCAGTTCCAAAGTAGCAGTTTGATTGTAGTGAGATCAAACTTTTAGGAGTGAGATCGCACGCCCATCTCTGTGTATTTTTTCTTTGTGCGTGTATCAATCTTTTGTCAAGTCTTTATTCAGAGTATTGCGTGAGTTTGTGTGTGTGTGTGATCGCATGAGTTTTTTTTCTGGGCTTACATTTGGTATCAGAGCTTGTGTTCGTGTACACCTTCATCCATGTCGTCTTTGAGCCCGTCGAAAAACGTCACCACCGATGGGGGCGTTCAGAAGATCGGCGATAGGAGCATGCCGAAGGCGTCGGCGCGCGAGGGCAGCATCTCCCTCCCGTATCCCATGCTCACGAGGAGCAACTACACGACATGGGCCGTGAAGATGAAGGTGTTCATGCGCGCTCAGGGCGTGTGGAACGCAATCGTGGATAAAGAGGTGAATGAGCGGCAAGATCAAATGGCGCTCGCGGCAATCTTCCTCGCGGTGCCGGAAGACGTGCTGTTGCTCCTAGCTGAGAAGGAGACCGCAAAGGAGGCCTGGAACACCCAGAAGGTGATGCATCTCTGTGCCGATCGCGTCAAGGAGGCGCGTGTACAAAACGTCAAAAGCGAGTTTGAGAACTTGCGCATGAGGGACACCGAACAGATCGATGACTTCGCGATGAGGTTAACGACAATCGTCAGCAAGATACGAGGTCTAGGCGAAAAGATGGAAGAGGTCTACATCGTGCGGAAGTTTCTTCGTGCAGTGCCTAAGAAGTTCTCTCCCGTCATCACCACAATTGAGCAATTCGATGACATAAAAAATATGTCGATCGAAGAGCTAATCGGGCGCTTGAAGACGCAGGTAGAGGGAGAACGTCGCTACGGCAACAACGACGGAGACGAGGAGCACTTGCTCCTGACGCGCGTAGAATGGGAGGCCCGATCATCGAAGCGTGAAGGTGAAGGCTCCTCAGGTGGTTTTGGAGGCGGCGGTGGACGTCGATACCGACGAATTGACAAGGCAAAAGTAAGGTGTTTTAATTGTAACGATTATGGGCACTTTGCTTCAGATTGCCAGAAGCCAAATAAGAGGGAGAAAGCGCAGGCATATCTCATCGAGGCTGATGCCGATGAAGAACCGGCGCTACTTTGAGGCTTGGTGAGGAGATGCTCAAATAACACATGACAAGATTAGGGGGTGATTGTTGGAAAATAATCTTGTCATTAGTATGTTTTGATTGTAGAGCCATGCATGCACGTATGTGTCACTGGGTAGCTGCATGCCTGCATGTAGGAGGAATAAGTCCAATGCATGCTAGCTAGTTTTACCAAGTCATGTAGCAGCCGAGTCTTCGTCGTTGGCTGTTTCAGTGATCCAAGATTGTAGGATCAGAGGTTAGTTTATTGTGTGCATGGTGTATTAGTAAGCGCTATGCATGCTATGTTTTAAAAAGGAGTCCAATGGAATAACAGAGTGAGTCGAGAAACACCGACGCAAGGCGGTTGCTGCGTCGCCGAAAGATCTAATCTGTTGTATCGCCCGATTAACTTACTCCTTACTCCTGCATGCAACTAACTAGTGCAGATCCAACAAACTAGGTCCTTGACCAATGCATGCATCCATGCAAAGCTAAACCGCCTCCTTGCTGCAGAATGTGCACCACATGCAGCTTGCACTAAACAATTTGGACCAAGCCTATTACATGCATTATTGACACACTCCTAACTAATGCAAAACAAGATTAAACTAACAATCACTCCCTAATCTTGTTGCCATTATTTTTATCACTTCCTCGGACTTCAAAGTAGCGTTGGCTCGTCGTCGGCATCAGCCTCGATGAGATATGCCTGCGCTTTCTCCCTCTTGTTTGGCTTCTGGCAATCTGAAGCAAAGTGCCCATAATCGTTACAATTAAAACACCTTACTTTTGCCTTGTCAATTCGTCGGTATCGACGGCCACCACCGCCACCAATACCACCTGAGGAGCCTTCACTTTCACGCTTCGACGATCGAGCCTCCCACTCTGCGCGCGTCAGGAGCAAGTGCTCCTCGTCTCCGTCGTTGTTGCCATAGCGACGTTCTCCCTCTTCCTGTGTCTTCAAGCGCCCGATTAGCTCTTCGATCGACATATTTTTTATGTCACTGAATTGCTCAATTGTGGTGACGACGGGAGAGAACTTCTTAGGCACTGCACGAAGAAACTTCCGCACGATGTAGGACTCCTCCATCTTTTCGCCTAGACCTCGAATCTTGCTGACGATTGTCGTCAACCTCATTGCAAAGTCATCGATCTGTTCGGTGTCCCTCATGCGCAAGTTTTCAAACTCGCTTTTGAGGTTTTGTACACGCGCCTCCTTGACGCGATTGGCACCGAGATGCAAGGACCGCGCACGTGCCGATCGAGCCCATGGCGCCGTCGGCGACGCTGCTGGAGTCCGCGGCGTGCAAGAGGATGCGTGCGGAGAACCGGTCGGAGTTCGTGCCGCGGAACGTCGTCTTCACGTACGACAGGGACAGCGAGATTGACCGCGGCAACAGCTTCTGGGTGAAGGCCGCGCTCGTCTTCGAGTCCATCATCGGGCAGCACGTCAACGACGAGACCAAGCCGGTCGCATATACAGGCTGCTGCTGAGCCTGGCGCCCTGGCCAAGGCGTGCTGCCCTCGCATTCATGGCAAGGTGTCGGGTACTGCACTTCCACCAGAGCCAGTTGCCGTAGGTACGTGTATGATTTCTAGATATGTTATCCCTGTTAGATATGTAGAGGTCGCAGGGTTATCATATTGTATAAGAAGCTCATTGCATATTGTCTCATATATATATTTGGCCGCTTGGCCCATTAGAATATCAAACCCACACTCATAATATAGTATTAGTTCAGGAGAGGGCTAGGGTTTCACAACCCTAGCCGTCGTCGCCACTGCCGCCGCATCTCTGCCTCCCAGCCGAAAGGGAGCAGGCTGGCCGAGTTGCGTGAGAGAGTAGCATCATAGCAGTTGGTCCTTAAAAAAAGTCCTCCCGCACATGATGGCCATCCACACTGTTATTCCGCTTCCGAAGATCATCTTCGATGGGATGAATTATCGTGAGTAGGCCATGCACATGCGGATTCACATGAGGAGTCAACGTCTTTAGGGCCATCTTATAGGCAAGAGGCAGTGACCGCCTTGCCCTTCGCCACTAGCTGCCCCTCACATCCCTGCATCTGCTAATGAAGCAACCCAGAAAGCTGCGATCACTGCCTTTGAGGAGGCCATGGAGGTGTACCAGGCTCAACTTCACTCCTATGAGAGGTGACAGGACGACAAGGCTTGTGCTTCTGCTATCCTGGTGGGTGGCCTGACTGTCGCTATCTCCATAGATGTGGTGGAGCTGCTGGCATTTCAGCTGATGTGGGAGTGCCTTCGTGCCCACTACGAGCTGACGAGTGATGTTGTGTATCTCTCGGTCGTACATCAGGCGCACTCTCTTCAGCAGCTTGATGCCACGATGGATGACTTCTACCAGCAGATGTCCACAGTGTGGCGTCAGCTTGACTCTCTAGGACCAAACGTCTGTTGGACATGTCCCTACTGTGTGTGTTAGCGTGCTCACCTAGAAACCCACCATCTCTATGAGTTCCTGACATGTCTTCGGTCAGAGTTTGAGCATGCCCGTGCTCACCTCCTGACTCGTTAGCCGCATTCGTCCGTCCTAGAGGCTCTCACCGCTGTTCGTATTGAGGAGACTCATCTTCGCAGTGTGGGTCAGCTGCAACCCGCCTCTGTTCTAGCTGCTCAGGCATCTTCTCCAACACCTACTCCCGCTACATTCGTGCCTCCCGCAGCACCAGTGGCAGTGGCCTTTACTACGGGTCTTCACTGTACCTTTTGTGATCTCAATGGTCACACGATTTAGCAGTGCTATAGGCGAAAGAACCAGGACCGCAGGGGTAGTCGCCCTCCCAAGGGCACTGGTGACTCTTCTCAGTCAGGGTCACGACAGAGCTCCGCTACTGAGGTTCAGGAGGAGATGCTCACTCTGCTTCGACACCTTACTGCCTCAGCTTCGTTCGGTTCGGCTGGTTCTACTGCTCAGTTTTCTAGTGCTTCACCACCACTACCTCCTTCCTCAGGTATCTCATTGCTTTGGATTATGGATTATGGTGCTTCATTTCATATGACACCAGATTCTACTCACCTCACCTCTATGAGGCCTCCTGTTCTTTCTCATATAGTTATGACTGCAGATGGTACCTCCCTTCCTGTTGCAGGATGAGGCACTCTTTCTACTTCATCCTTTCTTGTTCCTGCGGTATCTCATATTCCAAACTAGCTATGCAGCTGATGTCCGCTGGTAAGATCACTGATCATGGTTGTCGTATCATTCTTGACTCTGACTCGTGTTGTGTTCAGGATCATCGCGCTGGGACTCTGGTTGGGATTGGCCTTAGGCGTCGTGACTCACAGCGTCTTTGGGAGCTCAATTAGCTGCGCCTTCCTTCCGCTACCTCCACCAGTCAGTCGGTTCCCTCCACCGCCTCCACTTCAGTCGCTTTCTCTACTGCTACTTTCGTCCAATGGCATTATTATTTGGGTCACATCGGAGGTTCACGTCTATCTTCATTAGTTTGGAGTGGTGTTCATGGCTTTGTTTCTAGTGACACTTCCTTACATTGTATGTGTTGCTAGTTTGGCAAACAACTGTAGCTCCCATACCATTCTAGTGATTCTGTGTCTCTCCGACCTTTTGATCTTGTTCATTCTGTTGTATGGGGTCCAGCCCCTTTTGTTTTGAAAGGAGTTATCGCTACTATGTCATTTTTATTGATGATTGTTCTCGATATACTTGGATCTATCTTATGATTTCTCGTAGTCAGGTTCTTTCTATTTATCAGTCTTTTGTCACTATGGTTCGTACTCAATTTGATTCAGCCATTCGTGTTCTTCGTGCCGACTCTGCTGGTGAGTATCTACCTGTTGCCCTTCATCGCTTCCTTGTTGACCAGGGTACTCTTTCTCAGTACTTTTGTCCTGGTGCTCATGCTCAGAATGGTATTTTTGAACGTAAGCATTGCCACACTTACTTGAGGCCACTCGTGCTTTGATGCTTGCATCTCATCTTCCGCCTCATTTTTGGGCTAAGGCAGTTTCTATGACTGCTTATCTTGTCAATTTGCAGCCTTCATCTGCTCTTCAGGGTTGTACTTCGCTTGAGCATCTTTCTAGTAGGCCTCCTCAGTACAATCATCTCCGTTGTTTTGGTTGTGTTTGTTTTGTTCTTCTCCTCCTCGCGAGCACACCAAACTAACTACTCAGTCAGTTGAGTGTGTTTTTCTTGGCTACAGTTCTGAGCATAAGTGTTATCGTTGTTATGAATCTGTTGCTCATAGGATGAGAATATCTTGATATGTCACTTTTAATAAGTATTAGTGTCAATCCAAAGACCCAAGAAGGGGAGAGGACAACGAAGCGCCCCAACGAAGGCTCGGACGAGAAGAAGAAAGTGATCGACAGCATCTTCCTCGTCGTCGACTTCCTCTCGACGCTCAGGGAGGCGAGCAGGAGCAACAGCCGCGATGCCGTCGACGAGAGCTTCAAGTCGACGCACATGCAGGACATCGTCACGGACGTGATCAAGCTGGAGAACCAGCTCCCTGTGAAGCAGCTGCTCGAGGTGGTCGACCGCGTCGAGGAAGTCGTCAATGACACCGTCAAAGCGGATGAGTTCAAGGATCACATCAAGATTAAGAACGGGAAGTACGAGCTAAAATTCAAATGTAACAGCTTCCATGAGGTGATCCACTGTTTCTACTGGTACTACTCGCCGTTCTTCTTCAACCAGAAGGCCGCGAACCAGCAGATCGTCCACGATGACCCCAAGATGGAAGCATACACGCTCCTGGACTACCTGCACGCCAGCCTGCTGCCGGGCAAGCCCGTGGGGGCGGGGGCCAGCGGCGACACCGACGGCAAGACGCCCGGCATGCCGACGGTGAGGGAGCTCAACCGGTCTGGCGTTCGGTTTGATGCAAACGAGGACAGCTGCGCCGTGGTCAATTTCAAGGAGCAGCCGGTGTTGGGTTAATCTTGTTGTATATGTGTATTATAGGAGTGTGTATCGAGTACTTGTGTGTACGAGTACGCGTAGAAGTTATGGCCTGGTCGAAGCTGCAGTCGAAGGCGTGGTCGAAACAGCAGTCGTGGGCGTGGTCGAAGTGTCAGTCGTACCGGCCATGGTCGAAGTAGTCATAGCAATCATAGCCGTGAATAGTATAGACGTCATATTCGGAGGAGTACTGTGGATGTCATGATCGTAGAGTCACTATAGCAGTCGGGGGGCTACTAAAGTGGTCGGTGTTCGGAAGACCTATGTAGTCGAAGTGCCGTGCTCAAAGGACTCGAAGTCTGCGTATGTGGTCATAGGCATCTAAGTTGGTCTCAGCGAGAATGAGTCTAGCGGTAGTGCGCACTGTGCGCGAGTCGTAGGGATTGTGGCTAGGAAAACCGGATCAGAGGTAGTCGTGGGTGAGTGGTCTGCATGTGCGACCGGTTTGTATCTATTTAAACCATATAATTTGCGAAGCATTTGAGCCAGAGAATAACAGAGTAAACACAGAAAAGGTGCGAGCAGTTAGCACTGCAATCTTGTGCCTCAGTTCTTTTGTGTTCAGTCTTGTTATTAGCTCCGTCATCTTATTCCCAACTCCAGCAAACCACTTATGTATGTCAGTCCACCATGAAAGTATACGTTTGAGATCGGCTGGGCCAATAATTGGTATCCGAGTTTGTGTTTGTGTACACCTTTATTAATCCATGTCGCGTCTGAGCTTGCTGAGAAACGTCATCAGTGACAGGGGCGTTCTGAAGATCGGTGATGGTAGTGTGCCAAAGACATCAACGCGCGAGGGTAGCATCTCCCTCCCGTATACCATGCTCACGAGGAGCAACTACATGACTTGGGCTATGAAAATGAAGGTATTCATGTGCGCTTAGGGTCTGTGGAACGCAATCGTGGATGAGGAGGTGGACGAGAGGCAAGATCAAATGGCGCTCGCGGAAATTTTTCTCGCGGTGCCGAAAGATATGTTGCTACTCTTAGCGGAGAAGGGGACCGCAAATAAGGCCTGCAACACCCTAAATATAATGCATCTCAGTGCCGATTGCGTCAAGGAAGCGTGTGTACAAAACCTCAAAAGTGAGTTTGAAAACTTGTACATAAGGGATGCCGAACATATCGATGACTTCATGATGAGGTTGAAGACAATCGTCAGCAAGATATGAGGTCTAGGCGAAAAGATGGAAGAGGCCCACATCGTGCAGAAGTTTCTGCGTGCTGTGCCCAAGAAATTCTCTCCTGTTGTCACCACGATTGAGCAATTCGACGACATAAAAACATGTCGATCGAAGAGCTAATCGAGTGCTTGAAGACGTAGGAAGAGGGAGAGAAGCGTTACAACAACAGCAACGAAGACAAAGAGCATTTTCTCCTGACGCACGTAAAGTGGGAGGCTCGATCATCGAAGCATGTAGGTGAAGGTTCCTTAGGTGGTTTTGGTGGCGGCGGTGGCCATCAATACTGAAGAGGTGACAAGGCAAAAGTAAGGTATTTTAATTGTAATGGTTATGGATACTTTGCTTCAGAATATCGTAAGCCCAGCAAGCAGGAGAAAGCAGAGGCGGCGGAGGTGCATCTCATCGCGGCGGATGCTGACGATGAACCGGCACTATTGTGAAGAAAATGCAACAAGCTTACGGGGGTGATTGTTGGGTTAATCTTGTTTCATGTGTGTATTGTAGGAGTGTGTGTCGAGTACTCGTGTGTACGAGTATGTGTAAAAGTTGTGGAGGCGTGGTCAAAGCTGCAGTCGAAGGCGTGGTCGAATCTACAGTTGAAGGGAAGTCAAAACAGCAGTCGTGGCTGTGGTCGAAACGTCAGTCGTAGCATCCATGGTCCAAGTAGTCGCAGCGGTCATAGTCGTGAATACTGTAGATGTCATACTCAGATGAATACTGACATCATAATCGGAAGAGTACTGTGGACGTCATGGTCGTAGAGTCACTGTAGCATTTGTAGTGTCATGGTCGTTTGATCTCTGTAGCAGTTGGAGGCCTACTGAAGTGATCGATGCTCAACAGACCTGTGTGGTCGAAGTGCCGCGCTCAAAGGACTCGAAGCTTGTGTGTGTGATCATAGGTGTCTAAATTGGTCTCATCGAGACCGAGTCTAGTAGGTAGTGCACAGTGTGTGCGAGTCATAAGGATTGTGGCCGGGAAAACCGGATCAGAGGCAGTCGTGGGTGAATAGTCTGCATGTGTGACTGGTTTGTATCTATTTAAGCCATGTAATTTGTTGAGCATTTGAGTCAGAGAATAACAGAGTAAACATGGAAAAGGTGTGAGCAGTTAGCACCATAATCTCGTGCCTCAGCTTTTTGTGTTCAATCTTGCTATTAGCTCCGTTATTTTATTCCCAACTTCAACAAACTACTTGTGTGTGTCAGCCGACCATGAAAACATACATTTAAGATAGGCTGGGCCAACAACCAGCGAGGCTGCTCCTGCCGGCGCTGGTGTACGACTTCAAGCTGGCCACGGTGGCCAGGAACCTTTTGGCGTGGGAGTACGAGGGGATGAGCAAGCCGGTGACACGCTACTTCTAGATGATGAACGCGCTCGTGGAGGTGGTGGCCATGTCAGGATCCTGCAGCGCGCCGGGGTCATACGCGGCGGGTCCAGGGGCACGCACGAGGTGCACGAGCTGAATAAGAAGATCGACGGGTACGCGACATACTCGTTAGTGTTCATGGCCATTGTAACACCCTCATTTCTGGGGACGTTAGGTTACCCTCGCAACTGCCCTGGATTTGTTCAGCTGCGAGTACTGTAGATGAGTGTACACTATTGCCAACACAAGTTTACGCATAAAAACTAAACTTTATTACAAAATTAAGGCTTGGTAGCCAAGTTTTACACAGAGAGTCGTACAACCCAAAGCTACCTTACAATATAAAAGAAACTCCACAAGCAGACCTGAGTGTAGAATAAACCCTAACACCAGATGTCATCTATATCGTAGAGCTCGGTGTTGTCTTGATAGACTCCTTCATTCTCTTGGCAAGCATTCTCTATTTATGATTTTAGCAAGTATGAGTACAACCAACCGTACTCAACAAGTCACATGGGAAATGCTATTTAACTAAATGCAAGAGATTGCCATGGAGTGAGGTAAAGCAGTTTATTATTTTATGTGAATGCAATTTTGTTTGTAAACATTTTATTTTTAAACACAAGATATCAAATCATAAATTTCTAAGGAATTTGGGGGTTCCAAAACTTGATTACCAAACTTCCACATTTCCAAAATAACTCCAATCTACTTATGCTTCGCTATTGGAATCACCCATTAAACATAGCTTCATATACTGCAAGCACAGTGTATTCGAATACTTTTTTGTAAATGACTATGCAGAGCTGTCCAACTTTACCCACAAGATTCCTCAACCCTCATGACTAAGTTGAGAAAAAAGGTTGTTTCACTGTTCATCGCTTTATGTAGCCTCTACCCGATAGACTATGGGCCCCCTGTCACGGAAAACGGCGGCCTGACAGGGCGGAGCCTACCATTGTGAAAGTATAGTTTTACCGTTTCCATACCACAATCCAACGCCGGATGTTCCCTTTTTAGAACAGTATATCATGCCATTATGTAGATATTCAATCGATACGAGCAACTACTAAACTAGGTTTGACAAGTCAACGCGTGTGGTTGAGTGGTTTCTATGTTCTTTGCTTAGCATAAGGGTCTAGTCCTTATATTTTTACATAGGTAACTTCCATTCACAAACCCATGTTCAGTACCCACGGCATTGCTACCATTTCATACCAAGCCTCCACCCTAAGATAAGGTCATGGGCTTAGGCCATCTCAGGGCTTCCCGTGATACCTCTTTATCAAATAACCACTTTTAAAATTCTATCGGCAAAATGCCAAGACTCTTAGTAGTAAAAGATTGTTGAGTTCCTAACTACCATGATTACATTAATAATATTTTTAATATTACTAAGTCTTGTCAAGGTGAATATGACCATCAAATTAAACCAGGCTTTTACGGGTGGTAGGACATTAGCTAATATCATGTCATTCTAAACATCTTTTATACATAAAACAACAGTGTGTAAATAACATAATGAAAATACTGATAAATAAATAATTAACGGAATGTAGGTTCAATATGATCAAAAACATGTGACTTGCCTTGCGGATTTACGACTTTGACAACTTCGTATTCTTCTGTCTCTTGATCTTGGGCTTGATCCTGAGTTTTTCCTTCTTGAATTGGTCGATCTTCGACGTCGTGTGCTAGCGTAAAGCAAAGAAAAATAATTTAATTCCACGCTTGAAAATTTGAGCTAGGAATAAAGAAATTAAAGAAAGAAAGAAAATACAAGAAAAATCAAATAAAAGGCGAAACGGAGCTGGGGAATGGATCGGCAGGCTTGAAACGGTCAAAATGGATATAAATTTGCATTTTTGGGTTTTGTGAACAGTAACAGGCCGGTTTACTATTCATTACGGGTTTCTACTGTTCATATCGGATTTTTACTGCTCACAATGGGTCAGGTTACTATTCATGGTGGATCTTTATAGTTCAACGTGGGTCGGCTTCAAGGCTAACGGGTCGGTTTACTGTGCTTACTGGACTTTACTATTCCTCACGTGTTCGGGTTCCAGCGCTATCGGGTCGAGTGAACAATAACTATCCGTCACTGTTCTTCTTCCTCTCTCACTCGCGCATGTGACCGGAAGTAGAGCAAAAGAGCAGCGGCGACCGGCGACACTACGGTGATTTGCGATAGTTGGGTTCCTGGGGATGCAGGGAGTCCATTTTTGGGGTCGGCGTGGCCAGGGGAGGTGGCGTTTGCCGGCGGCGAGGTCAAAGGCTCGGTACAGTGTTTTATGGCTTAGGAGCTATAGGGGCGATTACTCTTGAAATTGGCGGGTGTTTAACCATCTAGGGGTGGTCAGGGAGGCTCGAGGGGTGGCGATTTGGGTTAGGGAGTCTCCTAGCGGGTTGGCCATGGCGAGGAACCAAGGCTGAGCGGTGGGCTTTGACGGTGGAGAAGAGGGGGCTCGGGGAGCTTGGGCGAGCTTTCGGAAATGCTTCTAGGGGCTTAAGGGAGCTAGAGACGAACACAATTGAAATGCTATTGGGTAAATTGAGGGGATTGGTTTAGGGTTCACCTTGGGAAACTTCGGTGATCGCTGGCAGGGCTCTAGCTGAGAACTCAATTGAAGTGAGGAAGAGGCTCACTGCACTGCAGTGCAGGCTCTAGAGGGGGTCTCGAGCTTTATATAGAAGGGAAAGGTGGTTTTTAGCTATACGGCTGAGGTCGGGAAAGCTCGGGGAGGGCTGGCTGGGGTTTATGTCTGGCGTCTTGGGCAGAGTATTGCAGTGGTCAAAATGCACCGGCGCGACTCAGGTCGGCCAAGAGAGGAAATCGCGGGAGAGAGCAGAGGCGGTGGCAGGCACAGCTGATGGTGGTGACACATGGCCAGAGCATTAAAGGGGAACTGACAGGGCGAGCAAGGCGAGGCGTATGATGTTTGACAGCAGGGCAGCAGTGTGGCAGTGAGGGGAAACATGAGAAGGTGCAGGAGAGCCAGGCAGTGACAAAATGAGATGGCGGCGACAAAAAAAATCTGACAGTGAACAGTGCCCGTACGCGATCTCGTCGTTAAGGTCAGGGGTGGAATTAGGGTTTGGGTGGCTGGGATTGAAGATGAATTTGGCTAGGATTTGAGGGAAATCAAATTCAACATGAAAATCCAAATTTTTCAAATTTTTGATTCATTTCAGCCATGGACTTGCAGACCGAGAAGGTCAGGCAGTTCCACGACAAGAGGATGAAGAACTTCCTCATCCGTTACCACCCCCGCGTGATATGGGTGTCGTCGGTGGCTGCCCTGTCGGTGGTCGCCATTGTTGCCGCGAGGAAGAAGCGGGGGTGAAGCAAAGAACAACAAACTAACTAATGTACACATTCGTGTACATAAATGTCCAACTTGATGTGTAGGTGTATTACGATGTACAGTACGATCATATATGTCGTACGACGACGTGTAAGTGCAGTTCATGTTAGTTAAAAAGGAAGAACACCATGCATGAAATAAAAGTCAAGGAGGACTAGACAGAGACACCTTGATTCTACCGAAATAAAATTTCGCGTATCTTAAAAGCTAGCTAGGCTTGGGCATATGATAGACGACTGCGACCCATTGCACCGCATATATTCGCTGCCTTCAGAGGATGAATTGCACCCGGCACTAGTGGAAAACAAATGGCTACAAGACCTCAACTGACCGATCAGCCTAACAGTACAGCACAAATAAGAGCTTGTCGTCCTCTGGAGTCACATCTCCTCTAGGAACCTTTAGGAAGGGGTGGACATCAGAATAACATGAAAGCTGACTTCGGATGGAAGCTACATCGCAACTTCAACATACAAAGCTCAATTCTTCGTAGCAACAAACACGTCCATGAACCCTCAGTTTGGAAGACATGGGCTCCCAAAAAATATAAAATCTTTGCTTGGCTGACGCTGCAAAACAAGCTATGGACAACAGACCGACTATCCTTGAGAGGGTGGCTAAATCAATCAGTTTGCCCCCTCTGCATGCATATACGCGAATCTTCCATCCATCTCTTCGACCAATGTTGCTACATGACAAGAATCTGAACCCTCATCACCCATTGGATTGCTTGTGATTCCATCGACCCAACGGTCTGGCACACTTATCCCTCGATCCGACAGTGGCAGGAGTTTGTCATCCTGAAGTCAGGTGTGCCATAGAAAACACTAACCACGCTGATGATGCTCGTCACATGGGAAATCTGGAAAGATTGTTCAGTTGTGACCTCACCCATGTCCCTGATTACCAGGATTAAAGAGGAGGCTAGAACTTGGATTCTAGTGATGGCTTAGAAGCTAACGGAACTCTCACATACTTATGTAATGACATAATTTTTTTTTTTGGAACCACGGGTGTGGGCTGTTTTGCCAGGCAATCCCTTTTCTGTTTGTAACTCTTCCCCCCTCTCTCTCTCTCTCTCTCTCTCTGATCAATACAAGTCAGTGCTCTAGCCGTTTAAAAAAACTAGCTAGGCTTGTGCTGCACTAGGCTTCCTGCTCGAAGGCTTATCCGGGGTCGATTGGGCCAATTCGGATGAGCCCAATCGTACGTGCTCGAGAAGAACATACCTCCCTAAACCAAACTCGATCGAGCTGCAACTCGATTCGTCGTGCATTCCGCTCACCGTGGCAGAGAAGAACTCCAGCTTCGCACCGCAAACCATGATCAACCGCGCTCGTCGGCCGTACGTGCAACGCTGCGCGCGTGCTTCGTGCAAGAGATGTCTCGCGGGCGCAGGCCCAGCTCGGTCGGCGCGGTGCGCCGGCCTGGCCGCGCGCGCATGACCGCCCCAGGCGCCCGCCGCGCGGAGCGGCAGCGGTTGCGCGCTGCGCGGCCCATCCGACGCGGCAAGGCCGGTCCGCTCGATCGCGACCCCACGCGCGGAGCGGCAGCGCGCCGTCGCTTCTTCCCGGTCCGCGCGCTCGTCCGACGCGGCAGCTTCCGTCTGCTCGCTCCGCGCCCAGGCCCGAACCCGCGCGCGGTGCAACTCCTGGGCCGAAGCCTTCCTTGCCGTCAGAGTTCAAGCATTCCATGCGATCGAGCAGCAAAACTGCCCGTCTATGTACTATCAGTTCACCTATTATTAATTGGATCTGGCCAAGTTCTTCTTGTCTCATGCAATACGCATACATGCACCGATGTACATACATACATACCCGCAAGCTAAGATCACACCACTCACTCGACTCGAACATACTTCATGATCCAGAGGGCTTTATGCTCTACAAACCCTAAAAAAAACTCGCTCAACATGACTTCATGAGACGGCTCAAAGAATGAGACGTCGACGACACGAGAAATATTTAGAACTCACGAAAAATGAATAGGCATTTGGCTCCATACATACAAGGGATCAGTGACAAAACTTGCGACAAGACTTTCCCACTCAGTAGGCCGGGAGAGTCTCCGCGGCGAAGATGTCGTCGCCGATGTTGTCGCTGAAGAAGCCGTCCACCTCCGGCCACAACGGCAGCTCGCCGAGGTCGTCGAGTAAGGATGAGCTCACGGGATCGTTGCCGGCGTAGCCGAGGCGCGCCATGCAGTCGTCGTCGAACAGAATCCCTGGTGCTGGCTCGCCGAACGAGATGCCGGCGAACGTGTCCTCGTCGGGCGGTAAGAGCACGTCGGCGGAGAAAGAGGAGAAGCCGACGCACGTGTCCTCCCGGAAGAGGCTGTCCGACGAGGTGTTATGACTTGAGGCATCAGCGACCTCCTCCTTGGGCTTGCCCGGGAGAGGGGTGGTCGCCGCCTCGAGCGACATTGCTGTGCGGAGGACGGAGACCGGTGAGCTGACGAACTGCGACTCGTCGCTGGACTCCTCGTACACGGACGCGACGAGGTTGGCTTCGGCGCAGTCCGCCAAGGCAGGACTGGCAGGATGCGACGATGGCGCGGGGAAGTTGGTCGTTGCCGACGGCCCGCGGAGCCGGAGCGCGGCGCTGTCGTACATCATCGCCGCCTCCTCGGCGGTGTCGAACGTGCCGAGCCACACCCGCACGCCCTGCTGCGGGTCGCGGATCTCCGCCGCATACTTCCCCCACGGCCGCCTCCGCACGCCTCGGAACCTCCGCTCCGCCTTGCCCGTCGCAACTGCCCCCGCGGGCGTCGCTTCCCCCGTTGCTTTCCTCTTCACCCCGGCAGCAACTTTCAGGCTGGGAGACGCTGGCGCCATGAGCACGGCCGGCTGCTTGATGCGGACTTCCTGCAAATACCGGCGGACGCGGAGCGGCACGGCGCCGCCGCAGGCGGCCTCATCGCCGGAGGAGTCCGTGGCGTCGCGGTCGTCGCAGAAGATTCGTACAACTCGGCGTGCGACTTCTTTACTTATCTTCTGCTGCCTCGCCTCTGCCTTCACCACTGTCATATACACCTCCTCGGTGAAGGCTTCCACCATTGCTTCTTCTGCAATTTTCTCAAGCGCTGAATACATACAAGCACAAAGAAAAATTCGATCAAGACGAGAGCAATGCAAAGGAGCAGAACTTAGCAGCGAGACACTAATGCTTTGGTTACCTGTGCAAATCGAAACTGTACTGGAGGGAGATTGTGGAGAGAAGAGGAGAATAGATCGGAGAGAGAAGGTGGAGAGATTCTTTAGGCTAAAGTATTGCGAGGGGACTCTTCTTTATAGGATCTGAAGCGTCATTTGGCAACTCATTAACCTCCTGATCATCCAAGATTTATTTACATACAAACATAGGTTGCTATTGATTTGATTTGACTGACATGACCGGATCTTTCTCCTGCTAAATCTGCCTACTCATGGCCGTTGCTGATTTTGTTGTGTCTTAGGATCTGCTCAGATCGGCTTAAATTTTTAGCTTCTAAATTATTTTTATTATTATGATTAAATTTATTTTTTTTGTTTTTAAGTTTTTTATCTGTTCTTTTTTCCGTATTCATTTACATTGTCCGTAATAGGCTAACCTATTTTTTGTATTTTTTAAATTTAATTACGCCAAATAAGCCATAATTAGCTACAATGAATTTCAGTCATAAACTAGCTTATTTCAGTCCAACTGAGAGGCATCTTAATTAGCAAAGTTTCTTCTTCTTTTTTATCGTTGGTGAGAAGGAAAACATCAGGCCTATTTTTTTATTTCAGTTTATGATTTTTGATTTGTTCATAGGAGATATCACGGAGTAATAGAAATTTATGTGCAATTTTGACCGATATAAGTGAAGTTCCAATTAATTTGTGACTTCATTTTAAAAACACCCCGTTTGAAAGTTAATTACTATAGAAAAGCAAAAAAAACCGTTTTTAAAATATAAAAAGAACAGGCTAAATACTACTGCTGGCAAAGGATAGAGCATTGCGAGGGGACTATAGCCAGGAGGATCTGAAGCCTCACTTGGCAACTCATTAACCTCATAATCCAAGATTTATTTCCACACAAACATAGGCGTCTGTGTGCTATTGATTTGATTTGACTGCCATGCCCGGATCTTTCTCCGGTTCAATCTGCCTACTCACGGCCGTTTCTGATTTTGTTGAGTTTCTTCTTTTTTAACGTTGGTGAAAAGGAAAACGCGTAATACTACTGCTGGCAAAGGTGTTTGGCCCATACTGCTAAGTGCTAACCAAGTGGTCAAAAAAATTTCTCATCCATAATAGCGCTGGGCCCACCTGTAAGCGACGGACGCGCGCTGCCAATCCGCTGTTGGCCGGGCGCGTTGCGTTCAAAATAATCGGGAACAGAATGGGATGGTTTTTTTTCTGACTTTACTTTTTGCTTCTACGAATGTTAAAACGCTAAAGGCCGAAATGAGACTTTATGAAGTAAATTTTTTAAACGGTTTATAAAGTCTAAAATTATATATGTCATTCATATTAACATATCTATCGTTCGTTGCATCATCCATGTTAACCTAATTATATGTGTTATTCACATTAACATCTCTACCTTTTATTATGTCATCCATATCTCTCCGTCATTCATTGCCGTCTTGAAAAATCATCCAGCTAAATGAAACCATGGGACGCGGCCTTCTATCGACAGCGACTGCTTGGATCAGTGACATGTGGACCAGGGCGGATCTCACCTGCGTTCGGCCTTGCGCGGTTGCGCCTCCGCGCACGCCCAGGCGATGACCAGGTAACAACGGATTAACAACTAGCTGTTGGTGGCGGTCAAATCCGGTTTAGGCAAATTAACAGCTCAGCATTCCTATCTGGTGGTACCATTTAAATTAGTATTATTTCTCTTTTCTCGCTGGTACTTTTTAAATCGAGTGGATGTTTGAAATGTGGAAAAGAAGGTAAATAACTTCGACTTCAAAAAAAGGGTAACGTGCTGTTTGGAACGCCCGATTTTATTTCTAGATTTACGAGTGAATTGAATTCTCTTTTTGAAACGTAGAATTTTTTCCTGGTTATTGTATGAATTGAACTTTTCCTGTGAAATTCGTGTATAGTTCATGTGAAATTTCTACGTTCCTAACAAGCTTGAGCTGTTTCATGTGAAAATCCTTTAAAATTCACATGTTCCAAATAGACTAGAATAATTTCAGAATCTAATTTAGGATATGTTTATATTATCCGCGGTTGATGATTTTTACTTGAAAATGAATAGTAATGCATTAAAGAAGTAGTTTTTAGAAAGAGGGAATGAGTGGTGGAAAAAGTGAGGGCAAAATACGTACGTGAAACAGGAGCAAAAGGAGTGGGGCGTGATGTGCCCGTGATCCATATCAGAGCGAGAGAAGTAGGAAAGTCGTTTTGAGAAACCAGCCATTCATATTGGCTTAGGCCTGTTTGGCAGAGCTCCACCAACTCCAGATCCACCAAAAACAGCTTCACTCCACGAATTTTTACCCAAACGCTCCAGCTCCATGAAATCTGGATCCACCAAAATACTGAATCTATCTCCAGATTCATGAAATCCATGGAGCACCTCAAGGGGTGCTCCACGAAACCTTGTTTCTTACCTACTCATGGAGTTGGGTGGTAATTACCCACCTTTTGCCACTGGTTACACACCCCATCCCATACCACCATAAAACCCATGGGCAAAATAGGCCATTCCCACCAAAAACTCAGTTTCGTGGATCTGGAGCTGCTATGCAAGCCAAACAGTTTTGTCTAGCTCCATGGTGGGATCCCAGATTCACGGTGGAGCTGTTTTTGGTGGATCTGCTGCTCCAGATTCATTTTTTCAATGGTGGAGCTCTGTCAAACAGGCCCTTAGGGGTGAAAACGGATCGGATAGTTTCCGACCGATCTAGACGGAAACAGATACGGATTATGTCGGATCGGATTTTCTTCGGGTAATTCTCGGATCGGATATGAATACGGATTTTTTATCGGATATGAATACGAATACAGTAAGCATGGTATCCATTGAATACGAATACGAATACGGATTATCCGGATAATACGAAACCGGATATCCGAGATTTTAGCCCAATAGCTAAACAGATAATAATATAGCCCAATAGCCTAGTATCTTCGTCTCCTCGGGTAAATCTTCTCACTTGCCATCACATCTACTTGCTTCTTCCTTATGACTATGGCGGCGGCGGCCCTCCGCCCCACGGCCACCCTCCTCTTGTCTGCCGCAGCTGCTCCGCCTCTCCTCCGTCCAACACCTTTCTTTCTCCCGCCCACGCCGCCACTCCTCTTCGACGTCCACAACCGCCTCCCCGTCTCCAACACTGCCATCTTCTCCTAGACGCGGAGGCAAGGCCGCCCGCCACCGCGCCTGCTACTCCCCTGAGCGCCTCCTCAGGCACCAGCTCAACATATGTTCCGGCAACGCAGACCTCACCACCGCCCTCAGCCTCTACGACGTCGCCCTCTCCCCTGCCTCCCCCATCCGGCTCTCCCTCCACCACTACAACTACCTCCTCTACCTCTTCTCCAACGCCGCTGCCTCCTCCCCCGAGGCCGCCCAGCGAGGCTTCGACATCTTCTCCAGGATGGAGGCCGACCACATCGAGCCCAACGAGGCCACTCTCACCAGCGTCGCCCGCCTCGCCGCCGTGACCCATCCATGGCCTTCTCACTCGTCCGACGCATGGTCGCCTCCGGCATCCCGCCGCGCCTCCACACCTACAGCCCCGCCCTCTTCGCCTACTGCGACGCAGGCGACGTCGATGGGGCAAGAGAGGTCGAGGCCCACATGGACGCCTTCGGCGTCATGCCCGAGGAGCCCGAGCTCGCCGCGCTGCTCCGTGTGAATGCTGACAAGGGGGGCCGACGAGGTGTAGAGGGTCCTGCACAGGACGCGTGTGCTTGTCAGGCAGGTGTGCGATGCAACCGCCCAAGTAGTTGAGGCCTGGTTTGGCTCGGACGCGACGTCGGAGCGGGGGGTGGACAAGTGGGACGCCCACAAGGTCAAGGAAGGGGTTGTGAAGGGCGGTGGGGGCTGGCATGGGCAGGGCTGGCTTGGTAGTTGGTAAGGGGCAATGGAGCATTGGGCGAAGCGAGATGGACAAGAATGGGGCATGTCGATGGTGCCGGGATATCCGGATAATATGAAACCGGATATACGGTTTATACATGCAAAACTTGTCGACGAGTGGATCATCTTGTTGTAACTCTATGTGATGTTGATTTTATTTCAAGGTATAACATTGAGCAAGACCATTAGGTGGAAGTGAAGAGGAGACTCGAAATATAGTCTCCGTCGAGTAGAGAAGCCTCGGTTTTGAAGTCTTAGGAGATGCTGAGATGGAGGACTTGGCGGATGAAATGGAGGAATGAAATGTTCTTATGCTTGTTCAAATTGCTATCATGTGTACTCTATGAATTGCACGTTGTTGCTACTTATGCAGTTATGCTATGTACTGATCGATTATCGAGTATATTTATATTGTGAATGAAAAAACTATGCTTGTTTAGATTTCATGAATGTTTTAAGAAGATAAACTATTTATGTATTTTCATTAATTTTGGATGTATAATTTAAGGGGTTTTCATGTTCCGATAAATATTCGTAACCGTATTCGTTTCGATTCGTATTTGCTCTGTATCTGTATTCGATATTATCCATATTTGTATTCGAGTTATCCATATTCGTATCCGCATCTGAGAAAAAATATGAAAACAAATATGGTAAAAGCATTATCCGTCCATATTCGATCCGTTTGCATTCCTATATTGGCTTATGATTTCTCGAAGCAGAAATCAAAAACAGGAGCCAATATGAACAGACGCTTAACACTATTAGGGCATCTCCAATGGTCTGAGTCAGCTAGCTATATGCATGTACACATCAGCATATATCCTATGTGGAGGAATGAGAGTATGCAAAAAAATCGAGCCAGCTCTTCCTTAAGCACTAGTCTATAACGCCAAACGAGGCAGCCTCTATAAATTCTGTGTGTGCATGTAAGCATCAAATAGATATCCTTAGGGCATCTCCAATTGTTATAGCTAGCAACTAATTATAAGACTTCCACATCATTTATATAGTACACACTAAAGCTAGCATTCTAAAGAACTATCTATAAGGATAGCTATTTGATGCTTACATGCACACACATAATTTATAGAGGCTGTCTCGTTTGGCGTTATAGACTAGTGTTTAAGGAAGAGCTGGCTCGATTTTTTTTTTTTTGCATACTCTCTTTCCTCCACATAGGATATATGCTGATGTGTACATGCATATAGCTAGCTGACTCAGACCATTGGAGATGTCCTAAATAGATAGTTTTTTAGAATGCTAGTTTTAGTGTGTACTATATAAATGATGTGGAAGTCTTATAGTTAGTTGCTAACTATAATCATTGGAGATGCTCTTAGGTCCCTATTTGGGACACAAAAATTAAAAAAAAACTATTTGATTCCCGTATGAATGAAAAAATCCACTCCCAAACCAGGCATTATTGTTTTCAAAGAAATTTATTGTGATTGAATTGTAAGTTGCAAGGAATTTACTGGTGAACAAGGCCAAAAGTCCAAATTAGGGAATCAATGTAGCACAGATCGAGACAGAACAGGACGTACGAACCAATCACAGCTTATGTTTTTATTCAGATGGTCGCAAAATAGCAGAATGATTAGCCGCCTAAGCTTGTTTTCTTTGCCACTGAAACGCAACGTGCCAACGTACAGCGACAGGTTTGGATAAATGCAGTGCTCTATTTCCTCTGTACGCGCACACAACCGCATCATGTTGAGACATGCGTCCACAAGGTAGACGCCAAATGTTTGCCTTTGGCCATCTCTCTTGAAAAAAAAAAGGAAAATTCTTATCATTTTGCTCTCATCCTTGCTAGAAAAATATTCTTTAGAATGGACAAGGCTAGCCACCATTGGATTGTTCTGCAATTGTTTATATTCGTGGATCCGGATGCGTTACGTTAACGTGCCAACTCCCTGGGGAAAGAATCAAGCGATTTTCGGTGTAGAGCTCACAAATTGTCGTAAATTAAATGGAATGTGTCGATTATGGTAATCCCAATAAAAACAGAAGAAGATCCAATCATATCTGATGCATATGTTATCATGTCAATGTTAGATTTCTGGGATTTGCGTGTCAATCGGATTCTGCAGCGGAGTCCACTGTAAAATGAGCTCTGTAACGTGAAGGCCTCTTTGGACACAAAATTTCATTCCATATCCAATCTCGAGTCAATTTCTATACGACGAAGTGCGCACAAGAGTAGCTGCAGAATAGCTTATAGCCCCGTACGTGATCTGAGTAAAACGCAAGCCAATCCCAACTCCCCCGCTCGTATCCAGAGACCACCACACACGACGCACCGGACACCGCAAACGACCAAGGCGAGGAAGCGAGCGGCGGCGGCACCCAACACGACGATCCAAAGATGCCGAGCCGCGGATCGCAGCAATACCGGACGAAACGAGCCGGCGAGCGCAACCAACGGAACGGACAAAGGCATCGGAAAGGTGTCCGCTGTTGTTACGCTGTACGGCGACTCGAGGGCAGTCTACCATATTGTAAGCAGGAGAGCAGGTGACAGCCAGGTCAGGGAAAAGGACGAAGCTGGGCTGACCTGGCTCTCCTCCAGTTGCACTAGTTTTTTTTTTTTTAAAGGTAGCATATAACGTACGTGAATGGTACTGCTACCAATATGTGGGTCTTTGAGATGTAAGGGTTTGTCCATACCAACTTATATGATTTTTCTCGTACAAATAAGTGTGATGGTTTCTCTACCGTCGTTTCGACACGGTTTATCAGGACAGTTTTTTCGAAACGGCTTATCGGTATTTGATTCATTCGTATAAGCACCCGCAATATAGCCAAAATTTATTCGCTGTAGCCGAAAACGAACACTAATATATAGAGTTATTTGAGAATTGAGACGCCGCTTGGGCGCCTATACAAAATACTCCTACTGCGCATTATATTTTGGGTGGCAGGAAGGAATGCGAAGAGCATGCTAGTTCTTTTGTAACACAATTCCTATGGATCTGCAGCGAGCAAGTGCATACAACCAATCAGTTGTCTACCATTAAACAAAGATCACGGGAGAAGAAAGTTCAAGGCGGCGGGAATGGATGCGGTAATCCGGCGTTGGTTTGAAGAGCCGGCCGGTTGATGGGGCCGCGGCGAATCGTCCCAAAATACACTCGAATCGCCTCCCCATCCCGCTCGCTCTCCCAGGGGCGAGTGGTCTGCGCCGGGAGTGTATATTAGTTAAATTCTCGTCTTATCAAGTTTTTTAAAATAATTATAGTTGATTTAGTATCATTTTTTTATAGTTTGAAAGTATTTTTAGAAATGAACTAATGATTCGATCTAAGCTAGAGCACAATCCAAATTTATTTAAAATCAACGTATTTCAATATTTAACAAATTAGTAAGTATAATTAAAGTAACTTTAAATCGAGCTAACGAGACCATTGAGACTTCGCCGACGCCGCCCAACTTGGCAGTTGGGCGCTCGCAGGCCACATCGGCCGTGGGCATTGTGCCGAGGACGTCCGCCACAACTTCGCGATGTGGTGCCGCGCCGCCGCGAGCCGTCTGTGGGGTGTAAAGGCCCTGTTCTTTTCAGCTTCTAAAAGCTGCTTTTTGGCTTTTCTACAGTAACTAACTTTTAAACGGAGTATTTTTTCAAGATAGGGTCTACTAGTTAATTGTAGTACATACTTTACTGACTTCATTTATATCGTCAAAAACCGCATGTAAATTTCTGTTACTATGTAATCTCTCATACAAACAGCCCAAAAATTACAAGCCGCAGCCAAAAGCCAAAAGTCGCAGCCAAAAAGATCAGGCCCAAAGGCCCAACAGTTCGTTTCTTATGAACGTGCTGTTTACAGCCGAGCGGATCACTGGAGTGGGCCATCGTATTGGTACATTCTAGTTGGTAAGCACATAGATGACTTGCTTTCTAGCTTGTTTGCTGCGTAGCTTAACCTTCTCTCGCTTTATTTTTCTTTCTTTCTTATTCTTCTTATCATTTAGTTTGCGACTTTTTTATATGTTTCCCCTCTGGTTCTTTTTTCTTTTTCTCTTGTTCTTCTTTATCATCTAGTTTTAAATAGGCTTGAAATGTTCTAAAAGTATGTTTGATTTTTTTCACTAATATTTCTTTCTTTCTTTGTACTAGTCAGCTTGTTACATTGCACATATTCTTTTCGTTTCTTGCTTTCTTACTTTTTGTTCAGTTGCTTTTCTGGCTGAATATTGTCCTTTTTCCCTCGTATAATTCTTTTCAACTATTGTTTTATTAATATTTTTAGAGTAAATTACACATCGCACCAGGTAACTTGTCTCTCGATTCACTTTTCACCAGGTGTGGACTAAATAAAATTTTATTTTGCACTAGCCAATTAATTTCAGTCCCAACACAAGACGATCAAATTGAAGGAACAAAACAATCAAAATTGTGTATACCTACTTGTCATTATGTAGAGTCAGTTTGAGCCAAAAAAAAAGGTTAGGCTAGTGCAAAGTAAAATTTTATTTGATGCACCCTGGTGCAAAGTGAAAATTTGGGTTAACCCTGGTGCAAAATGAAAAGTGATAAGTTACCTGGTACAAAATGCAATTTACTCATTTTTTTATTTTTTTGTTTCAACTAATTGCCTTGATCTGTTTGGTCAATATTTTTTCATTTGTTCCATTAATGGTCTTATTTGTTCTACTAACAGTCTTGAATTGTTCCTAGGGCACATTTGGTTTGCTCCATTAATATTTTTTCTTCTAAATATTGTTGATGAATTATTAGAACATCAGCAACAAACAATTGGAACATTTGAAACAAAACATGTGAAACATTAGGCAATTTTCAAGTGGACATCACTAATGAACGACTAGAACATTGAAACCAAAAGTGTGAAGCACTGGGCTATTCTCCCTTAGAACTTAACGTGTTCGAATATTGTCGGTGAACTATTGGAACATCGAAACCAAACACATAGAATATTTTATTTTACCTCCTCACGGTATACCGTTAGAAATGGTTATAACATTATAGGCAAGTTTCATTGGGCTTCATGCTAGATTTATGGAGGAAGAAAAAGAAGAAGAGTACCTCATCGCTAGCTGCCGTCGTTGCGCCGCACTGGGCAGCTCCGCGTGCCTCCTCCACTGCCCCTACCCCCTCCACCACCACCCATGGTCGGCTTCTCCCTGCCGTGCCGCCTTGCCCAACCTAACCACTACAGTCGCCGCTGCTACCGCCCATCGCCCTCGCAGCCACCCACCGTCAGGCCGCTGCCTCCCTCCAACCTCCTTCTATACCCAGGGGAAGGATAAACCTGTAGTTGGGAGCTGGATTTTCCACATCTTCAAGTATAATAATTAAAGACCCAATGAAATTAGAGTTCATCTGGTAAAATTTAATGTGGCTCAATAATTCTTTCTAGTTAAATAATATATTTAACTGAAAAGTGCTAGACATGTGCGTATCCGCATCATCCTCTCCTTCTTCAAGAAAAGCCGTCCTCGACTTTTGATATCCTGAAATTATACTAAACAAAGCATACAACATGTATGCATGGTAGATATATTTGTCATCCACACTTCTCCTGTTTAGCACATCATGAACATCTGAAGGCATAGTAAACAAAAAGAACGACGCATATGTATCTTATATGTATGAATCAATAATTGTGTCATTCTCATTGTTTTGCTTCAGACTCTACATACCCTTCATCTTAACACATCGCCGCTTCCATTCGCCACTGGTGGGAGACTGCCATTCTAAAGCCAGATGTGCCTTGGAAGTCTCTAGCTTCGCTAATGATGTTTGTCACTTGGGAAATTTGGAAAGAACGAAATTCCCGTATTTTTCGTTCCATAGCGTCCTCCCCCACATCCTTGCTCATCAAAATTAAGAAAGAGTCTTAGTCTTGGATCCTAGCGGGAGTAAAGAGACTAATGGAGCTCATTTCTTCCTCTGTAACATCTTAATTTCTTCTCTTGGGTGCAGTCTTTTCTAGGCCTGCCACCTTCTTTCTGTATATATAGCTTTCATCTCGTCATTTAATATATGGCAGTACTTCTACCCGTTTCAAAAACGATAACTCAAAAACATTTTTATTTTTATTTTATTTTTGTTCTCTTGCAGGCTACACCAGGGGATCCAGTTGTGGGAATTTTGGACGTTTCTAGCACTGTTGCTGTCGTTAATTCCAAAAATAGCCGCGCTGAAAACACAATTCCAAAAGTAGCCCCCAAACGACCGCACGATTAACGGGAAGGCGACACGTGGCATGTGGTGCGGCCGGGGAGCGCACCACACCCGAGTGGTGCGGTCCCCGACCGCACCACTTGGTCGTGCGGTGGCCGGGCGCATCATTAGCCGGGTGGTGCGGTCCCCGACCGCACCACTCGGTGCTACAGTGCCCCGCTACAGTTCTATGGTTGGGTTGCCGATCAGCGCGGAAAATAAATTGTAAATTTGTTTTTTATGTTTTGATTAGATAGTTAGATAAAATGTTTGTAATTATAAATATTATGCATATACATGTAATATATTTTGTAAGAGTGTAGAGCAAATTTATAATATAGAATAGGAGATGAAAAAAATATGAAGTTTATTTGAAAAATTCGTTATTTATAGCGGATAATACATGTATGTATTATTTTTGTGTAGATTTTTATTATTGAAATATTTTGGTACGTTGTTAATGGTGTTTGAAAAAATATGTATGTAATGTGGAGTGCAGTTTGCTGGTAGTGATGTTTGGTATGTTCTAAGGGTTTGCAATCCGCGTGATGTTTGTATGTTTTGTCAATTTTGTAGTTATAAACTGCGTAAAAATCAGATAAAGTTGCAATAGAAGTTTATGTTCAATGTAAGTTGTAGATGCATAAAAAAATTTGGTAAATATTTTAGGAACGATTGAGCGTAGAACGGTCGATACATAAAGTGGTAAGTGAATTTTAGGGTTTGGTCTGTTGTTAGGGTTTGCAATCTCCGTGATTGTTTTCAGTTTTGGCAATTTTGTAGTTATAAACTGGGTAAAAATCAGATAAAGTTGTAATAAAAGATTATGTTCATTGTAAGTTGTAGATGCATAAAAAATTTTGGTAAATTTTTTTAGGAAAGATTGACCTAGAACGGTCGATACATAAAGTGGTAAGTGATATTTTGAAGGTTAGTGAGAATTCGTGTACGGTGAGGACCGCTATGTTAATATTGTTAAATGAGGTGCTACGTGAATCATGGAATGCGAAAATACGAGATATTAAACTTCATAATACAATTGGGAGTAACATGCCGCGTAGATTTTTATTACATGCATAACATATAGCATGATATGCGACTAACCCACCCAACTGCTCGTACGACCTACTGTGTGGACCGGGGCCACTTTCCCTTCCTTGCCCGCTCGGCGTTGAACTCCTCCGCGGCCTCTTTTGCCTTAGCCGCAATTTCCCTCTTTCTCTCGCGCTCCCTCTCGCGAGCCTCCCGCTCCCTACGCGTGCACGCTTCAAGATGAGCTTGCGTCTCGCGCTGTATACGTAGGGTGTGCTCGTGCTTGCGGCGCTCCTCTTCCAGCAACTCCTTGTCCCGTGTGACATTCCACTCCTCGAAGTCGAGTGTCCATTGGTCCTCAGGGTGGATCTCAAGATCGATCCATTTGCGGTAGCCACACAAAGGCTCCGGAGACTGCAAATACATGGGAGATATTGTTAGTGCGTGCTGTGAAGGAGAAAAGGTAGGGAAAAATGGTGCATGTGGTCGTTACTGACTGCCGATAGCAGACCTGTTCTGTCATCTCTCAGAGCAAAGATGCCCCGTTATGTCACGTCTATGCGCAGAACTGTCCTTTTATTCGTTTGAGGTGAATGCAGCAAGTTGTCTCGTTTGGTATAAGTAGCATGGTTGGGGTCCCAGCACATTGTTCAGTCGAACAAAGAAGTACCCTGTGTTTCGTGCTTGAACAAACCATGTTGGAAGCCGAGGGGCCAGTGGGATTTGGGTCACCGAAGAACGACATTCCCTTAGAAAGGAGGGATACCAAGTCGGCGTGCTCAACCAGCGTGGCCGAAATGCAGACACAATGAGTACGCGGTCGTCAAGATGTTGGATTCCCCGAACGATGGCGGGCGACGTTTCTTCCGATGCTCACGCTCCGGGGTACAATTTAGTAATATTACATTTTTTATTGCTTATGGACCCGCGAAGTTTACCGTCCTTTTTTTGCAGATGGCAAAATGCGACTTCTCCCGCTGGATCGACTCTCCTCATGAACGGTATGTTGATCGTTATGTGGATACATTATGGGCTCCATTGACGAAGTATCCAATTGAATGGTTCCAGGTCTCTTCAACGATTGCAGTGATAGGTAGGGATCTCACGCCCTTTAGAACACCATTGTACACCTCGGACATGTTTGTCGTCATGATTCCGTACCTTGCTCCGCCGGTGTCATGCAGTAGAGACCACATCTCCAGGTCAGGTGCATTCGACTGCACCCATTGTGTGAACTCCCCAAGTCTCGTGGAGCCTCCCTCCACGGCCTCCGCTTCAGCCTGCTCAAGACGCCTCACATGCTTGCTGGTCTCCTAATCAAGGTGCCTCCACAAGGCATCAAACTTCCTCTTCTGGTTCTGCATACAAAGATTTTTAAACATCTTCATTAGTTCCTTGCTATGGAACCTTCTGTGGAAGTTTGCCACAAGATGCCTCATGCACCACCGGTTCTTCATGTCATTCCACTGGAACGGAGGTTGTGTCCCGTTCTTCATCGTTCGCATGGCAGACAGCAAGCCTGCATTGCGGTCTGAGATAACACACACATCGGGCCGATCTTGTACAACGGCCTGCTTCACATTGACAAGGAACCACAGCCAGCTATCTGTATTCTCATTCTCTACAATTGCAAATGCCACTGGGAGTAACTGGTCATTTGCGTCTGCTGCAACCGCGGTCAGGATTGTACCTTTGTACTTTCCAGATAGGAATGTGCCGTCCATCGTTAGAACTGGACGGCACCACTTGAAGCCTTCTATTGCCTGATGGAAGGCCCAGAAGACTCTGTCAAGCACAAAACAATTCGGCCCTTCCGTCTCATGAACCCGCTGGTACTTGTTAATGTACGTGCCTGGGTTTGCTGCTACAATCTGACTCAACATTCTCGGCACCAGATCATATGCCTCCTCATACGTCCCGAACATACTCCGCAGGACCTTCTGTTTCCCCTGCCACACCTTCTTGTAGCTCACAGCAAAGCCCACCGTGTTCGCTACCTCCGCCATGAGAACCTTGGGAGAAATGGATATATTTGCAGCCACAAGATGCCTTATCAGCTCTGCAACATATGACGACGTCATGTTGCGGTGCCTCTGTAGTGGCGCCGCAAGCTCACAAGTGTGATCATTCAACACCGTTATCCGGAAGTCCGTGGCAGCGCCTCTGAACCGCTGCGCACGGACCTTGCCAGGGCAGGAGCCGTCGACACACTTCACAATGTAGGTGTCAGGGTTGGACCTGTGCACCCGATATGTCCGGCTGATGTTGACGGTGTATGTGGCAATAGCTTGCTGTGCAGCACTCTTGTTACGGAAGCTCCTCCCTACATACAGGGTGCCTTCATTGAATCCCCACTCTGCCTCCTCCGCCCGTGGCAGAACTAGGGATTCGGCTGCGATGTCGTCCAATCTGGACGGCACGTACGCACCCTCCGTGGTTACAATACCACCTAACACACCTCCCGATGTAGGTTCCCCTTCTTCCTCCTCTCCTGAACTGGCTGATTCCACATCCTCCTCCTCGCTTTCCTGCACCTGGTTCTCAAGGTACTCGTGACAGTCAACCCGCATGGCCCACCACCTCTCCGCACCTTCATTCGGCTGAAAATTCTCCGCGCGCCTCCGCAGGTCCCCATCTCCCATTGACTCATTGCCTCCTTCTCCTTCACCAGCATCTTCATGACCGCCGGAGAGTAATGCAGGATCTGCATCTCCGCCGGCACCAGCAGAGCCACCCATGGCAGATGATTCTGTCCTCTCCACGAATTGAACATACACCATTGGCCTGGCATATATCAATGCGTCTGGGTTGCACACGACCTCCATGTAGTTCGCCCATGAAGCGTCGCTCGTCACCTTTATAAGTTGCCACACTGTCTCCCCTGCAGCACCTCCAACTGTGGCATACACTGCCTCGATCCGTAATTTGTTCCTTGCGGTGTCCCGATCGAATGCGGAACGCACGCATCTCCGTAGCTCCAACAGACTCATGGTGTTCAGATTGCGTGCCCGGATCACAGTCCGGTCACAATTATTCAGGTCTGCCCCGTACGGCCCGTCCCGTACGACACCACTTCCATAGAACACGAATAAGTCTTGGATGTCACCCATGGCGTACCTAACATAAGTCCATACTGAACCCTCTTAGCATATATAACATACAACAACTGTACCATCATACAGTACCTACTGCCTACCACATACAAGCGTACCATTTATGGAGTGCGCTACCAAATCTCTACATAAATCAAATTAGTAATGTAATTGTATTTTTTTAATTTATTTGCACCGCGCACTAACAAATTCCTACATAAATCAAATTTTAGTGAAAATCAAATTACATTTTTTAATTTCCCTCCTATTTTTTTTATTATTCTCCCAATTAATTCACTAATCCAGCAACTCATTTTTCATCATTTTTTATTCACGAAATCTTATATTGATCAAATAACTACATTTTTTGCTAATCTGTTAGTTGCTCTACGTTTCCACTATTAGTTCCTCTACATTACTAGTACCCAACAATGTGTTCATATATGCAAGGTTACACTTCAACATATATTTTTTCAAAGATTCACATGCAGCTCCTTATTTCTAGCACCTAACCATTGTTTTAACAATTGCACCATCTGCTCTAACTACTACAGTATAAAAATTTGTTCACATCATATAAAAATACAATACACTACAACTACTTGTTTTAACGCTTACGTTAATGATGTGCTAATCAATAACAATAACAACTACAGCCATCTGCATTCACTAAAACATTATACAAAACGTTTACGTTAATGACATGGTAATCACTAACAATAACAATATAGTCACACGAGGATGATATTTACCTTTTCTTGAAGCTCACGAGGCGATCTACAACTTTCACAATTGCTAAAACTTCAAATCACCAGTGCAAATTACTCCAAATCCTGTTATCATTTTTTTAATATTACTATTCACAAGAGCAGTACAAAAATTCTTCACATAAAATATAAAATACACTACAACTACAAACATTTTATCAAAAAAATGCAATATACTACAACCAAAAATAACTACAAACATTTCACATTACAGTGGACAACAACAGTACATAATTTAATCAAATAAAATATAAAATACAACACGGTAATTACATAAAATATACACATATGCAGAACTTATACCAAACGTTTACGTTAATTACAGGCTAATTACTATAATAACATTATATACGCATGGAGATGATATTTACCTTTTCTTGAAGCTCACGAGACGATCTACAACTTTCACAATTGCGAGAACTTCAGATACCTTCAAAAATTACTCCAAATGCCGTGTTTGCCGTTCTTCGTTCCTTCACTATCAACGCCCTCTCTTGCTCCCTATCTTCCTGCTTCTCTGTCTAGCGCAAATGCAAACTCACTGAAGCCTTCGAAACGCAGGCACTCTCTTCCTTTTATCGCGAGACAGACAACGGCCATATGCAGCGAATGAAGTAGGGGTCGGTTCTCAGTATATGCAGAGAATGAACGCGTGTAAAAATATTGCACAAAGCAGCAACACGCGTATGCATGCAAGAAATAAAGGAGAAGAATGCAGCACGGGCGAGGGAATCCCGCAGGAAAGAAACGAATTCACGGGCGAGGGAATCACGCAGGAAAGAAAAATGCACAGCACGGGCGGGGGGTTGATGGGACGTGGCGCAAGTGGTGCGGTCTCCCACCGCACCACCACCCGAGTGGTGCGCTCCGGCGCCGCACCACTCGCCCGACGTGACGGCCAGCAAATGGTGCGGTCGGGGACCGCACCACTCGGGTGTGGTGCGCTCCCCGGCCGCACCACATGCCACGTGTCGTCTTCCCGTTAATCGTGCGGTCGTTTGGGGGCTACTTTTGGAATTGTGTTTTCAGCACGGCTATTTTTGGAATTAACGACAGCAACAGTGCTAGAAACGTCCAAAATTCCAGTTGTGGACTATATCGCCACGGGGCTTGGACGTGAAACTGTCTCATTTGCTGTGCTGAATTATGGAGATAATCCAGCGATGGCATGCTTCTTTTCCTTATTTGTCTTGTACCTTGTCAATACTGTCTTTCATCATCAATTACAAAAAACCAGTGCTCTGATAAATCAAAAAGTTTGTCCAAGGTCAATAAGATGGATATATATATCTCATCACTATTGGAATTTGCAGGTAATTAGATCCATATGTTCTTGTTTCATGCACCAATCAACTGCAAAACTATGGTTGCCATTCTGTCCAGTTGATAATTTTGTCGAATTGGATGTTTCCAAAGAGGAAAAGGAGGAAGTGTCAGCTGTGCTTCATACAATGTCTCGTTTGCCATTGGAGCATATCATGTGCAGAGACTTCAATCAGCCTTGGATAGAACTTTATAAAGTTTGACATGTAGAAGTCGTAGAGTAGCTGAACTGAGATAATCCCTAGCAGACAATTTGCATCATGTGCATCACAGCAATGACATCCCGCAGGTCGCTGCTTGCGAGCTGTTGCTATTTATGTACTGTGACAATGTCCTTTCGCTGTCGCATGTTCGTCAAACTGACTAGTGTGAACCTTATCTTTCTGTCCAGGTGAAAGGAGTTTGTGAAATCCTACAATGCTCTCCACGAGATGGGCTTCACGTCCCCAAACGTTCCTGAGTTGCTGGCGATCCACGGTAACGATCCTGACAAAGTTATCCAGCACTTGCTGAGTACATCATGAGTCCTGAACGAGAAGGTTCACACATCCCCCCATGCACAGGTCCATTGCCTATGCTGGCAAACATCATACATGTCGCATGTAATGGAGAGTTTTGGGTGGTTCTACGTGTCAGCTGCTTCTCCTCCTGACGAATTCTGAAACGAAGCGATGGGGCTGCCGTTGCTGAGCCCCTATATGCAGTCCGTCGGGTCGGACTACCAGCACGTGCCAACTTTGCGACGCTGGCGTCGACTGTGCTCCTGCCCAACACGTCGCTGTTCGTCTCCGGACCAGCCCATTCTACCTCGGCATCCTTCTATACCCCATGGAATTCAGGAACTAGCCATTAAAAGCAAAATCTCTAAAAAAATTAGGATTTTCGGAAATTCTGTAGACAAAACTCTGAAACTACCGCTCCCCTTACAACGATTAGAAAACTAGCTGTTATTCAGTTAAATTGAAAGTACCGCCACACAAGATTTGGTACTACCGCCGCTCCACACATTTTTCAATGAAACTACAACCCCGATCCATGCGAAACATATCTGAAAATTAAGCTTGAAGACACTACAATTCATGGGGACAAATTCTTCTTGTTTTTGCAACATAGTACCGTTTGAAATTCGAAAGGCTTACAAAAGATGAGTATCCAGAGTATAATGCATAGATTAGCACTAGCATCCGTGCAAGGAGCCAAGGAGTACTCTAGTCCAAAGCAAGTAGTCCACCGTGTTAAATAATTCACGTCGTCCAGCGGATCGCGACCAATCAACACAATTAGAAGCAAGAATAATCATACAATTAGACAATGCAAAAATAGAAAAACAAATAGATATAAGATGTAAAGAGTATGGCGCAATCGGAGTAGATACGGTCGGAAATCACTCGTCTTGTATCATATTTTACATTTTTTTCTTAGATTCAAAGTCAAACACGGATAACGTTGAATATGAAATGCAGAAAATATCGGTCACGAATATGAAGCGAAGACAGACTAGATTTGACATGGTAACGAATGTTTTGATAAATATTATGCAAAAATAGATATAGTACATGACTCAAGTGTACCATTGATCACCAACCGTATGTGTCCAAAATGGAACTAGAGAGTCAGAACCGCGGGGCCACCATGGCCGAGGCGCAGGGTACAAGGATTAGGGCGGGGTGCTGGTTGTACTACACACCGCAGCATAGCTTCCTCATGTCTCACGGATCGCGATCCGCGTGACGGCCGCAAAATCAAATCCCCACCCTCCACTCGGACGCGATCCAACGGCGCCCGTTCCATGCTCCACCTCCCGCCCGGCCGAATACAAAACCGCCAAATTTTTGCGCTCTCAGCACCAGATCCATCCTCATCGCTCTTCTATTTAAACCCCCCTCCCTCCCTCCCCGTCTCAACTCAAGTCACCACCGCCAAATCCCAAACGCCACAACACCGCCGCCGCCGTAGCCTTTCGGCCCTTTCCCACCCGAGCCTCGTCGATGGCCCGCACGAAGCAGACGGCGCGCAAGTCCACCGGTGGCAAGGCTCCCCGGAAGCAGCTGGCGACCAAGGCGGCGCGCAAGTCGGCGCCGGCCACGGGCGGCGTGAAGAGGCCCCACCGCTTCCGCCCCGGCACCGTGGCGCTCCGGGAGATCCGCAAGTACCAGAAGAGCACGGAGCTGCTGATTCGCAAGCTCCCCTTCCAGCGGCTCGTCCGCGAGATCGCGCAGGACTTCAAGACCGACCTCCGCTTCCAGTCCTCCGCCGTCGCCGCGCTGCAGGAGGCCGCCGAGGCGTACCTGGTGGGTCTCTTCGAGGACACCAACCTCTGCGCCATACACGCCAAGCGCGTCACCATCATGCCCAAGGACATCCAGCTCGCGCGCCGCATTCGCGGGGAGCGCGCTTAGATATGTCAGGTCTAGACTCTTAAGCTAGTACTAGTACCAAGGAATTGAATGTTGTAACTTGCAACGGATGCCATCGAATGTTGATCTCTGGTTACGACTGCAAATCGCCTATCTTTGGTGCAAACATCTGGTTCTTGGTTTCGCCTGTCTTCGCCGCTGATTCATGCGTTTGTGATTATCATCTCATCGCGTGGCTTCTTTGGTGAAAAGAACATTTCTCCCATCAGATGTTTGGAGTTTGGAAATGCGTCGGCGTGATACGAATTTCTTTTTTTCTCCCTGGGTTCATCGATGGGTTTTTTTGTAATTATTGAAGACAGTAAAGTAGTGGAATGGTGATTCGTGATAAATTTGCTTTTATATCTATTTTACCATTGCCATCACACCAATTAACATACTGCTCAATATTGTTCCCTTTTGTGCTTGTTATCAAGAACAGTTTGTGCTTTAATAACATCATTTGTTATTGTGCTGCAGTGGCCATACAGGTTGTGATAAAGCCAGAATATCGGATAACCCCTCCTGTAAATCATTTAATTTATTATTCAATCAATAATTTGCTGTCTTCTCCTATGCAAGAGCTGTTAGCTGTCTTCTCCTATGCAAGAGCTGTTAATCTGCTTTTGTAATGGTACCAATTTTTCTATATTAATGACTACAATTCAATGGATACAAAGTGTTACTCCAATTAGAGTGAACTGTTGTCTAGTTGTTAGCAATTACTGTTCATTCAGACGTGAATTGACGTCTTGTAACTTCTGTGCTCTGAAAGGAGATATAAGGGCATCTGTAGTGTATGAAAAGAGGAGGTCTTAAGTCACCTTAAGGTCAACCTTATACATTACAAGGGTGACCTTAACCAGACCCTAAGCAAAAAAAGCTTAAGGCTGGTCCTCAAGCTAAAGACCTGGCCATAAGCATTAAAATATAATTTTTGTTTATCTGCCAAGTGGGACCGTCTTAAGGCCCCTTGGGTTATATACACTAGGGAGTTGGTCTTAAGGTTTAGATGGGACCCACCTTAAGACCCTTTGGGTTATATACACTACAGATGCCCTAAATCATACCATCGTGAATGTTTAGTATTCAACTGCTAATCATTTTGGTCTGTGAAAAGGAAGGAAGAAATTAGGATGCAGCCCAACAGGTGATATGTTGGTTCATAAATAATCTATCTTCGTTTATTTGTTTGTGGGCTCAATTAGGGCATGACTGTCACAAAAAAAATTACAAGTGATGGATTGCTAGCATTTTTAGCGATCCATCTGGAGTCACCTTTAGCATTCAATCAGCATGGGATCTCTTCTTGATCTTGTTAAGCACCACTAACAAATCTTAGTGGTTTATCTATTTCCTGATGGACTACTGCGTTGTTAGCAGCTGATTGTAGATCTAAATAGCGCAGCTTGTTCCATGCTGATTGGACAGCTGGGGGTGAAAGTGTGTCCAAATAATATACGGAACTATTATGATTTCCAACAGAAGAATTTGCAGATGGCTTATGCTTGTTAATTTTAATTTAGTTATTGTGTGGCCCTTCCCATTCGTTGATTGTAGAATCAGCAGTATGAGTTGAAATGTATGAGGACACGATTTATACTATTTGTGGGTTCTCTCAAAATTGATCCTATGTATAAAGAAATGCACCGATGTACTTTCACCTTTTATAATTATTAAGAGATAGAATGAAAATTTCACATTCTATCCCATTCGAGTATATAAACCTCTAAGAGGAGTACGAGATGACCAGATTCACTTATTTCCACTAACCAGCTCTCTTTGTTAGCTCTCTTAGAGCATCTCCAAGAGTGCTCCTATAATTGATCCCCTATAGTCTTAAATAGGAGCAATCCTAAACTCCAACTCTCCCTAAAATATTGATCTCCAACAGCAGTTCCCCTATATCTCCATCTCCTAAAATTTTGAACTTGCCATGTCATCAATTTGGCCCACTTGCAGGTAACAGAATTCTTAGGTAATACAACGTGACAAGCAAGTTTAACAATTCTAACCACCTAACTGGGCCATTGTTTACAGGGGGAACCAAGCAAGTTTAACAGAGCCATACAGCCGAAACAACCACCTGACTGCGTGATTGTTCAGAGAGTTTCAGAGTGTCATCTCGATACCCAATTCTAACCGTTTTCTTTCTTACTCAATTCTAGTCGATGTGACAAAAAAAATCACTGTTTACAGTTTAACAATGTGTAGCAGTTCATACTGACAAGCAAGATAATTTGAGCATAAAGACAAGTTCAGGATTGTAATGCAAACCAAGAAGAATGAAAAAAAATAAATTAAGCAACTAATTTGTACTACGTCTAGCGATGATCTCATCCCGAAGGAGCCTATAGTACTGCTGCTGCTGGACATCCATGCCGCTAATATCCACTGTCATAATCCGCTCTTCCTCTAGTGTTCTCTTGAAGTTGAACTCTTGTTTCTTAAGCGCAAACAATTCTTGTTCTAGTGCATGTGCTTTTGCATATCTCTCCTCTTTCTTGCGCTCTTTCTCATCATCAGCTTCTTTCTTCTTGGACCACAAATATTCTAACGCCTCGCTGTACACATGACCTCCTCCTTGATGTGCTGCTTCTTTTGCCCTCTTCCTTCCCATTGGCCTCTTTAGGACATGGCATGTTGGACTTCTAGAATCGCTGTCATCAGGATTAGTAGGAGTACAATCTGTGGGACTTGAATCAATGGTAGCCTTCTGCTTTTTATGAGAGCGATTTTGAGCTGACAATTGTTTTTGCTTTGCAATCCACTTTGGCTGATGTTCCAACATATTCCAACAATGCAGGAATTGAAAATTTCTATGTTTAGGATCTTGGGCCTTGAACAAAACTTTTGCCTGCACAATCTGTACAATTCACCAGATGAAAAAATGTGTTTGTACAACCAGATAAAAAAAACGAGAGCATATACGTGTTGGCGTTACCTTGTCTTGGGCTGTCACACCGCTTTGCCTTCTACCCTCAATCTGGGCTACACATCCAGTAAACTTATTAACATTTTCTTGAATAACACCCCAACGATGCGTGAGAGAATTTGCATTGCGATCTGAGGAGAAGTCCTTGTTCGAGTGGAAGTACTCGTGTATTCGATTCCAATATGTCGATCTATTTTGATTGTTGCCTTGAATAGGATCCATACTCACATTGAGCCATGCCGACACCAATAGTTCATCTTCCTTCATGCTAAAATTCTGTGTTCTTTTTTGGCTAGTTTTCACACTGAGAGTATCTTCCACATTTAGCTCTTCAGGATTGCTACCCAGTCCATCCCAAAGCAACGGATTACTCCCATCATTCAACAAATTAGTAAAATATCCATCTCCTTCCATATGCCCTGTAAGAGATTGTCAGCCTAAAGCCTGAAAACTCAACGCTATTCTGAAACTGAAGAACGAAAAACAGAAAAATGACAGACAACAGTATTTTGCAAAGTTCTGATACTCAACGCTATTCTGAAACTCAACGCTATTCTGGTGTTAGTTAAGCTTGCAAAGTTTAGTTTGGAATCGTTTTCCATTTCAACTTGTGGCCGGGCTGGGTTAATGGAACTACAGGGCGAATTTTTTTTTTGAGACCAACTTCAGGGCAAGTTTGGAAACAATAAAAGACTGGAATGAACGACAGTGTTGAGTGAAACACTACAGGATTATAAAACGGAGGAAAAGTGAACTGTTTGTACTCCTATGCATACGAAGTTAAATTTGAGTGCAGTACTACTTTCAGACTAAACATGTCTTTTTCATCTTTTGCAACAAAAGTGCAGAAATTTCTTGTTTGGTAGTGCCTGCCCTTTGAAGAGAACATATACTAGAGTACAACAGGAAATTTCAGGTGTAGTGCCTGTGTATACAAACATGTGTATCCATCTCTATTGTATAGAAAAAATCGTTGGAACTGTACTCACCAGCGAGAATTCCTCAACGATTAGAACCTAGTAAACAAACCAATTCGTGCTTTTTCCCCACTAAAGAATCAAAGGCTTACCAATGCAGTTAGCGCTGACTACAGCTTCTAACCACGGCGGTTAACGCCTCCAAGGCACGCATTAGAAATTTAGAATCAAAGTTGTCAGGATCTAGATACAAATTACTTTGTATGATCATATTCGTGTGATCAGGGTACTAAGCACGATCGCCTTCGTGTTAACAGGATTGTGCTAACTGTGAACAAGATCTAATAAGCAAGAACCATTCTAAAAAGCATCATTCTTTTGAACCTACCTGCAAACTTGTAATAAGCAACCATTCTGCAAGTGAATGATATATTGTTTTGCTATCAAATCAACAGATAATATAATAGGAATCTTTTGCCAACAGAGATTAGCCTAAACATCAACACAGGACGAACCTCTGCGATGCGGGAGGACAGGGGAGGCGCGGGCGATGTGGGAGGACGAGGACGACGGGGGCGGCGTCGGACGACGGGAGCGGCGCCGGAGGACGGGGGAGGCGCGGGCGATGCGGGAGGACGAGGACGACGGGGGCGGCGTCGGACGACGGGAGCGATGTGGGAGGACGGGGGAGGCGCGGGCGATGCGGGACGACCAGGACGACGGGGGCGGCGTCGGACGACGGGAGCGGCGCCGGAGGACGGGGGAGGCGCGGGCGATGTGGGAGGACGGGGGAGGCGCGGGCGATGTGGGAGCGGCGCCGGAGGACGGGGGCGGCGCGGTCGATGTGGGAGGACGGGGGAGGCGCGGGCGATGTGGGAGCGGCGCCGGAGGACGGGGGCGGCGCGGTCGATGTGGGAGGACTCGGACGACGGGAGCGGCGTCGGAGGACGGGGGCGGCGGAGAAAAAGATATCTCTTCGCAGGGTAGCGGGAGAAAGGGAAGAGTGCGCGCGTAGCAGAAAAAATTACCCGCGAAGAAATTTAGGGGTGGTGGGAGTGCTCCTACTTTTGAGAGTTTTGAAGGATGATTTAGGGGCTCATTTAGGATAAGAGTTTATTTAGGGGTATTGTTGGAGGACTATTTTTCATCTAAATACCTAAATTTAAATTTAGGAGGCTGGTTAGGAGCACTCTTGGAGATGCTCTTAGTCGATCTATACCCTTAGGGAGAAAGGGGTATCATATACCTAATATTGTGCTCATGCTACAACATTGACATTGCATTATTTTTGCATGGAAATCTGTACGTTCGCACTAACGGAGAAGGGCTCCATATCCTTGGGCACGATGTAGGTTGCCTTGGCAAGCCGAATGTATCAGACTCACAATGCATTTGGTCCTGCGATACCCAGTGGAATCCGATGGAAGGCTGTTGATGGTGAGGCGGTGGATGAGCGTGCCGCGGAATGCTCGACAGAGCGACGGGGCTAGGACTCGCCCGTTTGAGGTCTTCCAGGCTGGCCTGACCGCTGTGCCCGGCCAATGGAGGAAGGTGGATAGCTTGAGTATTGCTGCCCGAGTCCAGGATGGCAAGCTGCGGCGCAAACAATGCATGTTCTTTTAGACCACGGTTTATGGCTGTTTCATAAGAGAGAGCACGAAGCAAGAGAAATTTACATATGGTTTTTGCTGATGTAAATGAAATCGAATCAGAGTCGGTTGCTACAGATTGACACCACGTCTGATACAACCTATGCATGCACCTGCCATGTTATGTCTGGCATGAGGCGATAAAGTGTCCTATATGGACACGATACGAATTCGGATCAACTTTAACAATCTCTACCTTGACCCGAATTCTCTCCAGTAGATGAAGAATATGATAGACTCACCTAATAAATTATCATGTATACCTTGAGCGTATAAAGTCCAACAGACTAGTGAGTAATACTAAGTCTGAGCAAAGTTCAAACTTAGTAGCAGGAACTGGCTTTGTCAACATATCAGCTGGATTATCATGAGTACTTATCTTGCTGACTTTAATATCACATTCAGTAGCTTTTAAACGGAGTATTTTTTTTCAAGATAGGGTCTACTAGTTAATTGTAGTACATACTTTACTGACTTTATTTATATCGGCAAAAACCGCATGTGAGTTTCTGTTACTCTATAATCTCTTGTACAAATAGCCTAAAATCACAAGCCACAGCTAAAAACCATAAGCCGCAGCTAAAAAGAACAAGCCCCAATTGGTTCTTCCGGACGATGTGTAACTTCTTAGGGCCTGTTTGGGAGAGCTCCACCACTGAAAACGTGGATCTGGAGCAGCAGCTTCACCATGGAGCAGTTCCACCGTGGATCTGGGATCCCACCATGAAGCTGGACAAACTGTTTGGCTTGTACAGCAGCTCCAGATCCACGAAATTGAGGTTTTGGTGAGAATGGCCACTTTTGCCCTTGGGGTTGTATGATATATCTTTTTTCCATATAGCACACGTGTTTTGTTCATATTGATTTAAAAAAATGGTGTAATTTTTTTTGTGACAACACAAATGCAATATCTCGACACAAATATTCATGAGCATACAACATTGACGCACAAGATAGATAATTAAAACCCATGTCCATGACAACATCTCAACACTTGCAATTTTCCATACATAAAAAATAACTAAAGGTTAAATGTAGACAAGACTTCCATTACATTCTAGTTCCAAGCAAGAGCAAGAGCGCTGGCCAAGTCATCACGAAATACATCCATAGTGGCGGCATTGGCTTCCGAAGTAGAACCATCCAATGTAACTGCATATCGGTTATACCTTTCCGGTATTGTTGGGACAAAATGAGGATCACGATCAAAACGAGCAAAGTCTGAATCTTCACTATTATGCTCACGAATGAAATTGTGAAGGACCATACAAGCAACAACAACCATTTTTTGCTTCCACATTGGGTAGTTGGGCATCTTGTATAGAATTTGCCACTTCATTTTCAAAACTCCAAAAAACTCACAAATAAATTCTAGAAATTAAACTACTGACAATATGAACATTGAGCAAATCTGAACCAAATCTGACAGAGCTTAATGACAAATTCACTGAACTCGTGCATACATCACAGATAACATTTCACAATGAGCACAAGCATCCATCACAGTGCATAATTCTCATCGCACATATCACAGATCACAAATTAACATTGACAGTGCAAAATTAAGAGGAAGCAGAAGAAGAATAAACCTAGATGGAGAGGAAACTGAAGAACAGAAGAGGAAGCAGAGCAGATGAGCAGCGCCGGCGTGGTCGATGAAGTGGTGCCGAGGAGGAAGGGAATGCAGGAGAAGAGACTGGGCGGTGGCCTTGTAGAGGAAGATGACGGCCGCTGAGGTGAGATGGGGGTGCTGTAGGGTGGCTCGCCGACGAGATGGAGATCGGGGAAGGAGAAGCGGCGGCGCGGAAGTGGAAGGCGGCGGGGATGGAGAAGTGGCGGCGACGGTTGATGCGGCCGGTGGATGGTGGAGAGAGGCGGCGGAGAAGAGGATGGGGGAGGAGAGCAAGAAGGCGGCGGCCGAACTGAGGAGAGGAGGGGCGGCGCTCGCCGGTGGTTCTGGGGAGAAGCAATGGGGCTAGAGGTGGCGCGGTGGAGAAGGGAGATGCGGAGGTGGAGCTGCGGTGGTGGAGAAGAAAGGGATGGTGCGGCTACCCGATCCGGCCATCACCGGCTCGCCGGAGCTCCGGAGGTGGCCGGCGCGAGGAGAGGAGCTGCAGGAGGCGGCGACGGGAGAGGAGCTGCAGGAGGCGCGAGCTGCAGAAAGCCAGCGTTTTTTAGAAACGAACCGGTACGGGATGGGGTGTGTAACCAATGGCATTGGTGGGCAATTACCACCCAACTCCACGAGGAGGTACGAAACCAGCGTTTTTAGAGCACCCCTTGAGGAGCTCCATGAAATCCATGGATCTGGCCCTTAGATCCAGAATTTTGGTGGATCCAGATTTCGCGGAGCTGGAGCGTTTGGGTAAAATTTTGTGGAGTGGAGCTGTTTTTCGTGGATCTGGAGCTGGTGGAGCTCTCCCAAACAGGCCCTTAGCTTAGACAGTTGCTTGGTTTTGGAATATTAGTACGTGTCATATCAACTTTAGATACAGCTGGCACGTTTGATCTTACATGTTTGTCAACATTAATTTCGCTCTTTGCATGAAGATCCTCAAGCTTGCCTTTTGAAATATCTAATAGGCTATAACAAAAAGTTCTTTTGTCATTGACTCATTGTGTGCATCAGGGCATTGTGCATGACATATATATTTGAATGAAGACGTCTTTCTTTATATCATGTTCATGTTTTATACCATGCATTTTGTAACGCCCCCGTTTCCAGGGGCGCGTACGGACACGGCACCCCGCAACTATTCACTCATGAACAGTTATGGAGTGTCGCGCAAGAGTATACCATTGCATGCTTACAACAAAAGACCAGCATATATTTTACATAAGGATTAACATCCAGTTTTGACAGCGGGGCGTGCAAGCCCAAAGTATACTTACATTACAAGAACTCCAGAATCCGCTTGAGCGCGGCCAAGACCTAAAGCCTCGGGTCTTCGACGGGGAGACCTTTCCAACACGAAACCTTGAATTGCTTTCTTTTCCTTCTGGTATCTGTGGCATTTAGCAAGCCTGAGTACTCCGACCCCGTACTCAGCAAATCACAAGGGAAACCCTAACTTACTACTTGCACGGATCAACAAAGGAAGGGAGTATACTTGGTTTATTACCTTTGGTGGATGCAGTTTCATTTTGCAAGCATTTTATAAAATGGACCCAAAACTACTTCTCAAGATCTCAGGGGTTTTTCATGAAGAGTTCAATTAACCAACTAAACAAGTTAAAGCATGTACAAAACTACTTAAGCTTCGCGGCTGGAATCACCCAAGTGACACAGCTCCAATAACCGGGAGCACGGCGTATTCGAATACCATTTATTTGACTCTGCAGAGTTTGCTCAGCTTTACCCACACGATCCCTTAACTCCCGCGACAGAGTTAAGAAAGCCAGGTCGTTTCACTGCTCAATTCTTTATATAGGCTCTACCCGGTAGAATTCACTCGGGTCTGGACTTCACACACACACACGCACACACACACACACACACACAAAAGAAGACGGTGTCCGCTTCGAGTGAACTCTACCGTTGTTAGGCACCCGTAGCCGGGCCTGCCTAACCTCACTGCCCATCCTCTTGTAGAGTTTCAATCGAGTTGAGCAGCTACTAGACCCGTGTTGACAAGTCAACTCCTGTGGTTGAGCGATCACTGTGACATTTGCTCAGCGTAAGGGTTTCAGTCCTTATATTTTCACAGGGTCCGCAACCTCGCCAGGCCCGCGACCCAACCTAAGGTAAGCGGTGGGCGTAGACCGTCTTGCGGTTTCCCACTCACCCTTACCCTACACCAAACCTAGGGTAAAAGATTGGCGAGGACCGCCTTGCGGTTTCCACTCCCCCTTACCCTACCTTGTGCACGCCGGCACTCTCCGCTCTAAGATACGGTGTCCCATACCACCCTACCTTAGAGTCGGGTTTTCCAAATTCTATTGGCCCCACAGCCACAACCTTATTAGTGTAACACTTAGCATGATAATAATATCCTACAATCATCTAGATTAACAGATAATTATTTCTAGGGTTACAAAGGCATGGCAACAATTTAACCGGGCATTTGTCGGTGGTGGGTTTAACTATATCACATGTCATTCTAAACATTTTATTTTACTTTCGAATTAACATTTCAGAATTAGCTCAATGCAAATAACATAATAACATAATTTAAATGGCATGGGATTTCAACATGATCAAGGACTTGCGACTTGCCGTTAGTCGGGACGAACTCGGCTAGCTTGAACGTAGAAGCTCCTGGATCCTGCGACTGCACTTGAGCTTCCGGAATCTCCGATACTAACGCAAACAATTAAAATAAATTAAATCCAGCTTGAGACTAATCAAGCGAGGCAAAATAATCTAATTAAAAAGAAATAAAATTCATAAACACTCCAAATGGAATTTTAGGAATTTTTCTAGGATGAATCTGTGGAAATGGATTTCACCAGAGGGTTTGGAATAATAATTGGAGCAAAGTGGTGAAATTTGGGAATTTTTGGGATTTTCTGTGATTTTCTAGGATTTATTGGAGTTTTCTGGAATATTGGAAATTAGAAAATCCGGGGAAAAATCAAATGAACAGTGAAGGGCCGGCCCATGGCCACAGTACGGCCCGGCCGGGGAAGCGGCCCGCGCGGCCGAAGGCCAGCGCGGCCTGTTCGCGCGTGCGCGCGCGCGGGATGGAGCGGGCCGAGGGAAAGCGGCCCAGAGCGGGCGCGCCCACGCGGCTCGGATGCCCGCCGCGTGGCCCGGGGCGGACGGCGGAGGAGCGCGACGGGGCGAGCGGTCGAGATGGGGAAGCGGGAAGATCAGACGGCTGAGATTCAAGGGGGGGCGGGTGAAACGATACGGGGAGATGGATGGCGGGGATTAGAAGGCTTCAAGGGGATTCGACGACGGGGAGGCGGCCACGTCGTCATCGTCTTCCTCCGGCCGGGCGCGAGCAGCAGCGGGACGGAGGTGGCGGGGCAGAGGTGCTCCGGCGACGTCGACGGCTCCCAAGGGCAGAAAGGGGTACCGCCGGGTAGAGCAGAGCACGGGGAGCCCGTTTCGGGTAGTTAGCATTTGCGGGGACCAAAGGGGAGAGAGGGAGGGAGAAGGGGGTGGTTCGGCCATCTTGCGGTGGAGAGGGTCACCGGCGGCGAGAGGGGCCAATCGGCCGGGATTACACCATCAGGGGGTCCAAGTGCTCACATTGATGGCGGAGGTGGGAGTTGGGGAGCTACGGAGCGAGCTGGCCACGGAGAGGGTGCGGCGGCCGGGGAAGGTCGTCGGCGCCGGCGCAGTACAGAGCTTCACCTGGCCGGGGGCAAACACAAAAACGATCAGTACACCGCGGAGGTGCTCTGGCCAAATGCAATTGCAGAAAGGAGAAGGGGAGAGGGAGTTTGGCTCCCGGGGGTGACCGGCGTAGGGGAAGACGGTGGCGGAGCTCCGGGCGGCGGGAGCTCAAACGGGCGCTCCGGGAGGGGCTCTGGAGGGTGGGGAGGGGATAGGAGGGGCTTGGGGAGCTCGGGAAGCAAAGGAAATGAGGGGGGAGCCGGGGGAGATTTTATACCCGCACGGGAGGGGGAGCGAGGCGTGGAGGGGAAGCCACTGGCGGGGCTCCGGCCGACAGGGAAAGACGGGGAGTGGGTAGGGGCGTCTCCTCCGCAGGATGGAGCGGTGACCGGAGGGTTGACACCGGTGCTGTAGCGGCTTAATGGCGAGGGACGGGAGCAGGTAGCGGCGCAGGGGCGAGGGCGCGTCCGCGCGAGAGAGAGAGGGAGGAGGCGGCGCTGCCAGGTGGGGCCAGAGCTGCGGTGGGGTGACGTGGAGCGAGGCTGGCCACTCCTCCAAACCCGGGGACTGTCGGGGCGGCGGAGGCGCGAGGAAGGGCCGGGGCGGCGCGGGGACGAGCGCGGGCGCAGGCGTGCCCACGGGCGCAGCGCGCAGCGCACGCGCGTGCGCGAGGTGAAGGCGGGGAGGGAGCTGGGCGCTTGCGGCTGAGGGGAGCGGAGGGAGGCGCTGGGCGACGGGGAAGGCGGAAGGAGAGGTGGCGCTAACGGAGACGCGGGCGCGGGGCGCGCGAGAGAAAGGGAGGCGGAAAGGGAAGGCGGGGCGCCAACGGAGGGAGAAAGCGGAAAGGCCGAGAAAGGAAAGCGCCTTCCGGGAGAACTTTCCCAAAAAGGAAAGTTTCAGAATTTCACTCAAAAAGCAGCAAAAATCACAGAAATTTATTTTGAATTTTCCAGGGCTTTTCAACCTACCCCCCTTAAAAGAATCTCGACCCCGAGATTAACTTGGTCCAGGGAGTAAGTTGGGGAAATCTCGCTGCAAATCTGACTCTCGTTCCCAAGTTGACTCTTCAGGTGTATGATACTTCCACTGTACTCTGTAGAACCTGACGTTCTTGTTTCTGAGCTGCCTTTCTGTTGTTTCAAGTATTTGTAGTGGTTCTTCAGCATATGTGCAGTCATCTTGCAATTCAATATCTGACAATGGCACTTCATCTGTTGGTTGGCGTAGACACTTCCGAAGCTGGGATACGTGGAACACGTTGTGAATTCTGGATAAGTTGGGCGGAAGCTGCACTTGATAAGCTACTTCCCCAACTCTTCCAATTATCTGAAATGGTCCCACATATCTTGGTGCTAATTTGCCTTTGACTTGAAATCTCTTGACTATTTTGAACGGGGTGACTTTGATGTAGACATAATCTCCAACTTCGAAACTCAAATCTTTCCTGCGATTATCTGCATAGTTCTTCTGTCGGTCTTGTGCCATCTTCAGTCTGTCCCTGACAATCCTAACATGTGTTTCTGCATCTTGAGCAATCTGGGGACCAATGAGTTGTCGCTCTCCTGTTTCTGTCCAGTTCAGTGGAGTCCTGCATTTCCTGCCATAGAGTGCTTCAAACGGTGCCATTTGAATACTGGCTTGATAGCTGTTATTGTATGAGAACTGAGCAAATGGTAGGCAGGTGTTCCATGTTGCTCCATACACTATCGCACAAGCTCTTAACATGTCTTCTAGAATCTGATTGGTTCTCTCTGTTTGTCCATCTGTCTGTGGATGATATGCTGAGCTGAAATTCAGATCGGTGCCCATGGCTTCATGCAACTTTTCCCAGAACTTGGACGTAAACTGTGCTCCTCTATCTGACACAATCTTCTTCGGAACTCCATGCAGTGTCACAATTCTGGTCAAATATAACTCGGCGAGTTTATCCTTCCCATAGGTTTGCTTGATCGGGAGGAAATGAGCCACCTTGGTCAATCTATCAACAATGACCCAAATAGCATCATATCCCTCACGAGTCTTGGGAAGTCCAGTGATGAAATCCATGCCAATGCTATCCCATTTCCATTCGGGAATTGGTAAAGGTTGTAACAATCCCGATGGTTTTTGGTGGTCTATCTTGATCTGTTGACAGACATCACATTTGGCTACATATTCTGCCACTTCTTTCTTCATTTGGTTCCACCAATATCTTTTCTTCAGGTCCTGATACATCTTTGTGCCTCCTGGATGAATTGAGAATTGAGAGGAGTGGGTTTCAGCTAAGATCAACTCTCTCAATTCCTTCTTGTTGGGTATGCAATAGCGACCATGGAAAGTAAGGATTCCATGCTCGTCTAGCGCATACTCTGATGAATGTTCTTCTTGAATATTCTTTTTCAGTTTTTGAATCTCTTCATCTTCATCCTGGGCTACTTTAATCTGATCTGGCAATAGTGGTTGAATCTCTAAGGCTGCTTCTTCACCTTGTTCTGTGATTACCAAGTTCAGCTGTACTATATCTCTCTGCAATTCAGGTGGGTACTCTGATTGACTGCCTTTGCTTGGACGAGCTTTACGGCTAAGGGCATCAGCAACTACATTTGCCTTGCCCGGGTGATACTGGAGATCAACATCATAATCTTTGATTAGTTCTAGCCATCTGCGCTGTCTCATGTTCAATTCTGGTTGTGTGAACAAATACTTCAAACTCTTGTGATCTGAGAATATCTCACAACGATTTCCTAGCAGGTAGTGCCGCCAAATTTTGAGAGCATGCACCACAGCTGCTAGCTCCAAATCGTGTGTGGGGTAATTCTCTTCATGCGGCTTCAACTGTCTTGATGCATAGGCAACAACTTTTCCATCTTGCATAAGCACACAACCCAAACCCTGCTTTGAGGCATCGCAGTAAATCTGAAACTCCTTCTCTGGATTGGGTAAAATCAACACTGGCGTTTCTGTCATCTTGGTCTTCAACAGCTGAAAATTCTCTTTACAAGCATCTGTCCATGTGAATGGTTTATCCTTCTTCAGTAGCTGAGTGAGTGGACGAGAAATCTTCGAGAATCCTTCTATGATTCGGCGGTAATAGCCCGCCAATACAAGAAAGCTCTTCACTTCTATCACTGTCTTGGGCTGTTTCCATTCCATAACTGCGGCAATCTTTTCTGGATCGACCTTAACTCTATCTTCTGATATAATATGACCCAGAAAGCAACTTCTTTCAGCCAAAAACTGCACTTCGTCAAACTTAGCATACACTTGTGCTCTCTCAATCTGGTCAATGCCATGTGCAAATGCTCCTTGTGCTCTCCTTCACTCTTGGAATATATCAGAATATCATCAATGAAGACTATCACAAATCGGTCCAATTGGTCCATATGCACCAGATTCATAAGATTCATGAAATAAGTTGGCGCATTGGTTAAACCAAAGGGCACGACCGTGAACTCAAATAATCCGTATCTGGTGATGAAGGCTGTCTTCTCTCGATCTTGCTCTCGGATCTTGAGCTGATGGTAACCCGAGCGCAAGTCGATCTTGGAAATTACTTCGGCACCCTTAAGCTGATCAAATAGGTCATCAGTTCTGGGCAATGGATACTTGTTTTTTATCGTGACAGCATTCAGTCCTCTATAATCGACACTTTCTCAACTTTTCATTCTTCTTCTTCATAAATAAAACTGGTGCCGACCAAGGTGAAACACTTGGTCGAATGAATTCTTTTTCTTGTTATTCATCTAAATGTTTCTTCAGTTCCTTCAGTTCATTGCTAACATTCTGTACTGATGCTTGACAATTGGTTTTGTGCCTGTAATCAACTTTATGGCAGGTTCTACTTATCTGTCAGGGGTCTGTCTGGAAATCCTTCCGGAAACACATCAGGGTATTCTTGCACTTCTAGCACTTGATCTGGTGCGACTGCTAGCATGTTGATCATGCGCTTTCTTGCATCCTTCAATACCTCTCTGTTTTTTTTCCACTTTCTGACCTTCAGGGTTGACCAATGATATTGTTTTGATCTCACAGTTTACCTTGCCTTTGTCCTTGGCTAGCCAGTTCATGCCCAAAATGACATCTACCCTTGCATATCTGGCTGCAGCACATCTGCTTTAACTTCTTCTAGATTGACTTGTATCTGTACATCACCTTTGCGTGTGTGGTGTAGGTTCCAACTTAGATGAATTATGTCGTACCAAGGTTGGATATGATTGGGTCTGCTGGGATTAACTCTATTACAACATGACCATCACACCCATTTCACTTTACACAAATGGTCTTCATACATCTTCATAATTTTACCACAAGCCTTAATTAAAGTAATTTACAGACAAACCATTAAGTTCTTCCAACTGGTTTACAAAAGGATAACCAAAAGTACATCATCTCATTACTTGTTCTGCATAGCTCATATTCTCTTGTCTATCTGCTGGTTTTGGGCTTGGAGTTTAGCTGCTTCTGATGACAAACTCCTCCTGGGACACTGGTGCTTGTAGTGTCCAATCTCTCCACAATGAAAACATGTATCTGTCCTTCGTGGACAGCTGCTAGCAAGATGCTTGCCACCGCAAGTGAGGCACTTGGTGGCGAGTGGTGAGGGAGTGGCATACTGCCGAGACTGTCCGGGCTGGGTCTTCGGTATCGTCACAAACTGACGGAAGGGTTGGGATCGAAATGAGGATGATCCTGTGGTCTTGCTCCATTGAGCATTGTGTGAAGACTGAGACTTGTGCGCTGCTTCACGCTTTCTGTCATCCTCCATTCTGGTTCTCTTAGGGTAAGATTCATCTTCTTCCATCGGTGGCAGGCGGAATGATGGTGTCTGCCTCTTTGCTTGCTCTTTAGCTTCTTTTTCGGGTAAGGACTTCAGTGGGCATTGGTCACGATAATGCCCATCTTGTTCGCAGTGAAAACAAGCCGTTGGTGATGGAGGTGAAGGCTGCTTTCGTTTCATAACTTTCACGTAACCTGGTCTTTCTTCTATCTGTAGAGCTCGATCAACCAGGCTCAATAGGCTTGAAAACTTCATGGTTTGAAGGCGTAGTCTCATATTGGGTTGTAGACCTTTCATAAAGTACTCCATCCTTTTAGCTTCAGTGTTAGTTTCCTCTTGAGCAAATTGGGATAACTGATGAAATTGTTGTAGATATGCTGTGATGGAGTTCTCTCCTTGTTGAAGAGTAAGAAAATCATGATATTTTCCTGTGATAACTTCAGGAGAAATGCAGGCTTGGCGAAATCTCTTCACAAAGTCTTCCCATGCAATATCTTCCTTATTTGGGTGTATCCACTGGATAGCATTCCACCAAGAAATTACGGGCTCGGACAACTGATAGGTGGCAAAAAGAACCTTCTCCTTATTTGTACACTGGATGGTATTCATTCTTCTCTCAACGTCTTGTAACCAGTTATCTGCATTCAGTGACTCTGTAGCTGAAGGGAATTTTGGGGGTTGAGTTTGCAGGAATGCTGTAAACTTCAATGCAGTTGCGCTTGACGCTGTCACTGACTCTTCGGGTGTCACTTTGACAATGAACTGTGACAGTGATTCTCCTCGCTGTTCTGGCATCTGGGCTTGATCGGTGGCAGGTGCACCCTGCCCGTTGGTCTGACCACTCTGCTGTGTTGGATCCATCTGCCAATTGGGAACTGGAGATCAGCTTTGCAGCGGCTTTTGGAGAATAAGAGTAGATAAGTAGGACTTTGAATTTCAAGGTAAGTATAGGGTGAAAAAGGTAAGATCGAGAGTGAAAAGGGGACAGGAGAAAGCTTTGAACACAGGGGGATTACTGATAATTAAGCAAACAACATACAAGAATAATGGACATAAATTTGCTTCATGCAAGTGGCACACAAACCTCTTAGGGTTCATGATTACACCTGCTTTACATTACAAAAGCACCACTACTACTCAGGGTCAGTCTAGACTTAGCGAACAACGGCTACTCCTCTAGCGGCCGAGAAGCGAAATTTTGAAGTTAGACAAGTAAAGCAGTAAACATTTTGCAAAAGGTAACGCTTAAGCAAGACTAAACTAAGATAGATAAGGTAGCACAAGAGAGGAAAAAGACAGCAATAATACTTATGTTTTTTGTAAACTCTTTTTATGGCTTTAAATTAAGTTTTGCGGTAAAATCGCTTCCTAGTTTGCCTTAGGTCTCAACCTACGGTCAAGAGCCTGCTCTGATACCACTTCTTGTAACGCCCCCGTTTCCAGGGGCGCGTACGGACACGGCACCCCGCAACTATTCACTCATGAACAGTTATGGAGTGTCGCGCAAGAGTATACCATTGCATGCTTACAACAAAAGACCAGCATATATTTTACATAAGGATTAACATCCAGTTTTGACAGCGGGGCGTGCAAGCCCAAAGTATACTTACATTACAAGAACTCCAGAATCCGCTTGAGCGCGGCCAAGACCTAAAGCCTCGGGTCTTCGACGGGGAGACCTTTCCAACACGAAACCTTGAATTGCTTTCTTTTCCTTCTGGTATCTGTGGCATTTAGCAAGCCTGAGTACTCCGACCCCGTACTCAGCAAATCACAAGGGAAACCCTAACTTACTACTTGCACGGATCAACAAAGGAAGGGAGTATACTTGGTTTATTACCTTTGGTGGATGCAGTTTCATTTTGCAAGCATTTTATAAAATGGACCCAAAACTACTTCTCAAGATCTCAGGGGTTTTTCATGAAGAGTTCAATTAACCAACTAAACAAGTTAAAGCATGTACAAAACTACTTAAGCTTCGCGGCTGGAATCACCCAAGTGACACAGCTCCAATAACCGGGAGCACGGCGTATTCGAATACCATTTATTTGACTCTGCAGAGTTTGCTCAGCTTTACCCACACGATCCCTTAACTCCCGCGACAGAGTTAAGAAAGCCAGGTCGTTTCACTGCTCAATTCTTTATATAGGCTCTACCCGGTAGAATTCACTCGGGTCTGGACTTCACACACACACACGCACACACACACACACACACAAAAGAAGACGGTGTCCGCTTCGAGTGAACTCTACCGTTGTTAGGCACCCGTAGCCGGGCCTGCCTAACCTCACTGCCCATCCTCTTGTAGAGTTTCAATCGAGTTGAGCAGCTACTAGACCCGTGTTGACAAGTCAACTCCTGTGGTTGAGCGATCACTGTGACATTTGCTCAGCGTAAGGGTTTCAGTCCTTATATTTTCACAGGGTCCGCAACCTCGCCAGGCCCGCGACCCAACCTAAGGTAAGCGGTGGGCGTAGACCGTCTTGCGGTTTCCCACTCACCCTTACCCTACACCAAACCTAGGGTAAAAGATTGGCGAGGACCGCCTTGCGGTTTCCACTCCCCCTTACCCTACCTTGTGCACGCCGGCACTCTCCGCTCTAAGATACGGTGTCCCATACCACCCTACCTTAGAGTCGGGTTTTCCAAATTCTATTGGCCCCACAGCCACAACCTTATTAGTGTAACACTTAGCATGATAATAATATCCTACAATCATCTAGATTAACAGATAATTATTTCTAGGGTTACAAAGGCATGGCAACAATTTAACCGGGCATTTGTCGGTGGTGGGTTTAACTATATCACATGTCATTCTAAACATTTTATTTTACTTTCGAATTAACATTTCAGAATTAGCTCAATGCAAATAACATAATAACATAATTTAAATGGCATGGGATTTCAACATGATCAAGGACTTGCGACTTGCCGTTAGTCGGGACGAACTCGGCTAGCTTGAACGTAGAAGCTCCTGGATCCTGCGACTGCACTTGAGCTTCCGGAATCTCCGATACTAACGCAAACAATTAAAATAAATTAAATCCAGCTTGAGACTAATCAAGCGAGGCAAAATAATCTAATTAAAAAGAAATAAAATTCATAAACACTCCAAATGGAATTTTAGGAATTTTTCTAGGATGAATCTGTGGAAATGGATTTCACCAGAGGGTTTGGAATAATAATTGGAGCAAAGTGGTGAAATTTGGGAATTTTTGGGATTTTCTGTGATTTTCTAGGATTTATTGGAGTTTTCTGGAATATTGGAAATTAGAAAATCCGGGGAAAAATCAAATGAACAGTGAAGGGCCGGCCCATGGCCACAGTACGGCCCGGCCGGGGAAGCGGCCCGCGCGGCCGAAGGCCAGCGCGGCCTGTTCGCGCGTGCGCGCGCGCGGGATGGAGCGGGCCGAGGGAAAGCGGCCCAGAGCGGGCGCGCCCACGCGGCTCGGATGCCCGCCGCGTGGCCCGGGGCGGACGGCGGAGGAGCGCGACGGGGCGAGCGGTCGAGATGGGGAAGCGGGAAGATCAGACGGCTGAGATTCAAGGGGGGGCGGGTGAAACGGTACGGGGAGATGGATGGCGGGGATTAGAAGGCTTCAAGGGGATTCGACGACGGGGAGGCGGCCACGTCGTCATCGTCTTCCTCCGGCCGGGCGCGAGCAGCAGCGGGACGGAGGTGGCAGGGCAGAGGTGCTCCGGCGACGTCGACGGCTCCCAAGGGCAGAAAGGGGTACCGCCGGGTAGAGCAGAGCACGGGGAGCCCGTTTCGGGTAGTTAGCATTTGCGGGGACCAAAGGGGAGAGAGGGAGGGAGAAGGGGGTGGTTCGGCCATCTTGCGGTGGAGAGGGTCACCGGCGGCGAGAGGGGCCAATCGGCCGGGATTACACCATCAGGGGGTCCAAGTACTCACATTGATGGCGGAGGTGGGAGTTGGGGAGCTGCGGAGCGAGCTGGCCACGGAGAGGGTGCGGCGGCCGGGGAAGGTCGTCGGCGCCGGCGCAGTACAGAGCTTCACCTGGCCGGGGGCAAACACAAAAACGATCAGTACACCGCGGAGGTGCTCTGGCCAAATGCAATTGCAGAAAGGAGAAGGGGAGAGGGAGTTTGGCTCCCGGGGGTGACCGGCGTAGGGGAAGACGGTGGCGGAGCTCCGGGCGGCGGGAGCTCAAACGGGCGCTCCGGGAGGGGCTCTGGAGGGTGGGGAGGGGATAGGAGGGGCTTGGGGAGCTCGGGAAGCAAAGGAAATGAGGGGGGAGCCGGGGGAGATTTTATACCCGCACGGGAGGGGGAGCGAGGCGTGGAGGGGAAGCCACTGGCGGGGCTCCGGCCGACAGGGAAAGACGGGGAGTGGGTAGGGGCGTCTCCTCCGCAGGATGGAGCGGTGACCGGAGGGTTGACGCCGGTGCTGTAGCGGCTTAATGGCGAGGGACGGGAGCAGGTAGCGGCGCAGGGGCGAGGGCGCGTCCGCGCGAGAGAGAGAGGGAGGAGGCGGCGCTGCCAGGTGGGGCCAGAGCTGCGGTGGGGTGACGTGGAGCGAGGCTGGCCACTCCTCCAAACCCGGGGACTGTCGGGGCGGCGGAGGCGCGAGGAAGGGCCGGGGCGGCGCGGGGACGAGCGCGGGCGCAGGCGTGCCCACGGGCGCAGCGCGCAGCGCACGCGCGTGCGCGAGGTGAAGGCGGGGAGGGAGCTGGGCGCTTGCGGCTGAGGGGAGCGGAGGGAGGCGCTGGGCGACGGGGAAGGCGGAAGGAGAGGTGGCGCTAACGGAGACGCGGGCGCGGGGCGCGCGAGAGAAAGGGAGGCGGAAAGGGAAGGCGGGGCGCCAACGGAGGGAGAAAGCGGAAAGGCCGAGAAAGGAAAGCGCCTTCCGGGAGAACTTTCCCAAAAAGGAAAGTTTCAGAATTTCACTCAAAAAGCAGCAAAAATCACAGAAATTTATTTTGAATTTTCCAGGGCTTTTCACATTTTGTTTCGCAAGTAAGCTCAGTAACATTGGAGTCACGGGCAAAGCCATTGGTCTAACCCGAATGCCGTGGAACTTTATTTTTCTCTTTATCCTCGGCTGTGTGCTTATAAACCTTGTGATTCGTGACCTATACTTTGTGATGGTACCCTGCAAATTAGGAGATGGACGGTTTTTCTTATTTCATCATCTGACGCATCTATTTCCTGACGCAACTGTAAAATTGGTGATTTTGCTAGTTGCTACACATTTATCCCTAGCCATAGCTGCGTCGTATCTGTTTCTGCTTTCCTACAGGTCTTATGCAGCTATGATCTCAAATACGATTTTTAAAAAATAATCAGATTTGGGTTTATCTTGTGCAAATTTCATACACTGCTAATTACTAACCCAGCCTATCAACGGGGCTATTCCCCACGGGGATGCTTTCTAATCTCCTTCCCCATCTAGCTATCGGGTGCGATTCTTCTCCAGTCCATATCCCCATCAGGGATTTTGTGAAGAAGGGTCGCAATAAAGACCTGAACTTGAATGGCATCAAGTTCATTCCGTAAGTTTATCATGTGTCTAAGTAGAAAAAAGTATTTCACTAACACACGGCAAATATTGAATGAGTTATATCCTATAGATTATACAAATTATATGGAGCTAACTATAGATGTAACACCCCGCCCACTCTCTAGACCAAGATGCTACTACCTCTGCAACTCTTACCAATCCATTATCAACTAGTAGGAATTTAAGCCAACAATAAGTTTATTCATCTTGCTGCATTCAGATACATCATAGCATTTCTAATGATTACTCTAGCCTAACACAGCCAAAGTACACTGACAAAAGGTGATACAAAAGTGCTACTTGTTCGTGCCGTTATTTCATGTGCTACTCCCGCTCGTGCTTGACCTCCTCAACAGTCACCTAAAACAACAACGAAGCAAGAGTGAGTCTATCGACTCAGCAAGTACAAAGCAAAACAGCAAATAACAGGTTCATTCATTAGACCATATTCATTCCAGTTTCATTAACCACTTTTCTATTTAACCACTCTACGTTCCGATGAACTATTCATCATGCACATGCACCTTTCTCCGATCTCTTTAGGTTCTCATTAACCGATCATTATGCATATGTCCATGCACATGCTCATGCATTCTTTCTCATCTCTTTAGCCTATACCGGTATAGCAGAGTGTGCACCCGTCGATGCTCACCCAAGCCCGCCCTGTTTCATGCGGGGACCTCAAGCCCGTCCTGTTTCATACGGGGACCTCAGTAGTCCGTAAATTCTCATACGGGGACATCAGCTCCACTCCCGTGGAGCGTCCACTCAGCGTGGACCAATGCTATCTCTTTTCATGGCATGCATGCAATGCAAGTTCTCCGACTACGCATATCAACATGCCAAGACTCAACATCCCTCATTTCTCAATATGCATTCCGAAACTCTTTAACTTACCCCAACATGGTAAGCATGCATCATCCGGAAATATTTAACTTACCCCAACACGGTAAACAGAACATCATTATTTATTTTAACCGAAATCACTACCCGAATTCACCGCTTTACAATGCACTTGCCTGGTTAGCCTCGGGAATGACGCGTGGATGGCTCCGACCCGGGACCTCCACCTGCGTACACGTTAACCCGACTCAACGGCAAAACAAAAAAAATCAGGTGCTTAAACGGAGAACAACGTCCCTAAGCTCGTACCCCGACCTCGGGCGTAATCGCACGGGTTTTGAGGGACCTGTCGTGCAGGTGCCGAACCCATTTTTTCTTCTCTCTCTCTTTCTTTTTCTCCTCTTTTCTTTTCTCCTCTTTTTTTCTTCCTTTCTTTTCCTTTTCTTTTCTTCCTTCTCTCTCTCCTCCTTATCTCTTTTGGCCGAACCGGCCTGGCCTCTTCTTCCCCAAACCTCCTCTCTCTCCCCCCATTCTAGCCGAATGGGCCTCCACCTCCTCCTCACACGCCTCAGGCGGCGCGGCGGCACAGGGATGCGCCGGCCTCCCCTCCCCTCGCCGCCGGCCATTGGGGGCGCCACCGGCCTCCATGGCTCCACCCCTTCCACCCGCGCGTAGCCGCATGGCCGGCCCCCTTCCCCAGGCGGCGCACGGGTGCGCTGGCCACTGGGCCGCCGGCCGCAGGCCACCGCCGACTCCTCCGCCTCCGCAACATCCCCCCTCACTCTCCTCCTTCCTCTCTCTCTCTGGCGCATGGGGGCCCCAGCCATGCGCTACCTCGCCGGCAAGGCGACTCGCGGCGGCTCGGCCCGCTGACCCTTGGGCTCGCCGTCGGCCGCTGCCCCCCTTACCCGCCTCCCATGCGCGCCTCGGATCTGGCTGGCCGGGACCGGACCCGCCTCACCATTGCGCGCCCGTGTGGCGGTGGGGTGCTGGGCGCCGCCGCCCGGCCGGCACAGCCAACGGCCGCCTCCGCCGCGCTCGGTCGCCTGCCTTCACTCTCTCTGTGTGTGCGTGTGGAAACTCACCTTGTGCTTACCTGGTGCTGGCCGAAATGGTTGGTTGTGTGGAGTTGGTTCGGTGGAGAAGAAGAGGGAAAGAAAAATGAGAAGGCTTGGTTTAGTTGCTCTAGTCCTGCATGAGCTCTCGGTTGGGGAGAAGAAGATGGCTTTGCTTGATGTGCTGGCTTTATATGGGCTGCCCTTTGCCTTTGCGAAATGACCGACATGCCCTCGCTTAATGCCCATATTCCTCTCACATAAATTGACTGCCCAAGGGCAATATAGTCCAAGGCTATGTTGGCTTGGTTTCTACTGCGGCAGTAAGACAGTAAAGAAGGTATGGTAGAAATTTGCCGGATGATGAACACCCGAAACGCGAGACGGTGCCGATTGTCCCTAGGCGTTCCGGGAACCTTTGAGAGCGCTAATTATACGGCTCTCTAGCTGGTGCCGACCGTCCTGAGATGGTCTGGAAACCTCTGCGCGCGATACTAAATCGACACTCTAAAAGTCGATGGGTCTGACGGCAAAATACGCTCTTTATCCCTAATGTTTCCCTTTATGCACAATTTGGGGTATTACAATAGATACTCATGTTTTAGACATATAAATATACAAATCTACGTGTATATAAGTATGCATCGGGAGTATAACGGGGAACGGGGATAGTGAGGCATGACTATGCCCATGCTCATGTAGGGTGTCGAAGGAATGCATGATGTAAGACATGTAACTCGCATTGGATGCCATCAAATTCTGTGTATCTGGCTATGAATGGAAGTTGCCTGTCTTTGGTGCTTGACATCTGGTTCTTGGTTTCGCCTTTCTTTTGCAAATTCATGTGTTTGTGATTCGCAAGGATTCGTTGTAGAACTGAACATTTATCACAATCGATGTTTGGAATTTGGGGACACAGCTGCCTGACACAAATCAATTTCCCTTTTTTTTTTTCGTTCTGAGATAATGTAAATTTCTTTGGCATTGCGTGGCCGTGGCCGATTGCTTCTGGCTGGTGGAATTGAGGTGAGAAAATGCCGGGCCGGAACAATTGGGTTGTACCTGGCCTGTCATGCGAGTTGCAACCTAGCCCACTAAGAATGTACACTCTTTGAAAAAGCGCCTAGTGGGCCTGTACTGTTCAGATTGTTTTGTTTCTGGGAGCTGCATCGTAAGTTGAGGCGAGATGGGCTGAAAATATTAGGCTTTTTTGCGTACCGGCCCACTGGGGTTGACCCCTTATGCTCCGCGGCGTGCAAGGCTTCGAGGAGTTGGCGTTCGCTTTTAGTTTTGGTTTTTAACTTTTGTTTATAAATAATGATAGTTTATAAAAAATATTTATATATGATTTTGATCAATATAAATAAAGTTACTGTAATCAATTAATAGACCCTGTGCAATGCTTAAGGGAGTGCAACCGATCTAGGTGGTGTTCATATATACTTTTAGTTTTAGCTTTATCTTTGGTTTATAAATAGTAATAGTTTATAGAGAAATTTGTAGGGAAAGTGACACTTGCTACGATTTTAGTTAATATAAATGAAGTCATTGTAGTCGATTAATAGACCTCGTCGTAAAAAATTACTTCGTTTAAAAGATAGTTACTGTAAAAAGTTATTTACTATAAAAAAAACAGTGCTTAAAAATAAATATGAACAAGGAAGTCCCTTCTCGTTCTACCAATAGTTTTCGGACGATCTTGCGAACTTTGCTTTGTGCTGCTGCTCGAGTAATCCATTTCTTTTTCCCAGTTTTAACGTGGCATGGAGCCAGTCAAGCAATCAGCGACAGCCAACGACAATCCTACTGGGATTTTTGTCCGCAAGCCTGAGGGCCTGTTTGGAACAGAGGAATTTCACAGAAATTTTACAGGAAACAGTTTAATTCCCGCAGGAATCGGGAAAAATTCCCGCATTCCAAACAGGGTCTGAAAGGCTGAAACCGACGTCGTCGTGCCAAACTGCCAGCAAGACCCTTTTCGCCAGTGTCCTTTCTGGCTTGTCGGCTGGGTTTAGTAGGTCGTGGTGTTGGTAGGACAGTGGTACCAGTACTAGCCAGGTACGTTGCAAGCGGTCCACGAATTTTTCGTACGAATAATCTATTTTTTATTCGAAATTACAGAAATATACCTGCGGTAAATTTTTTTACAAAAATAGGCTCAAGTCGCCCAATGGAAGGGCGACTGGAGCCTATCGCCCAACCAGAAACCGATTCTGTCCCTGTCGCTCTACCATGAGGCGACTGCATCCAGTCGCCATCCCATTGGGCGACTTTAATGTAGTCGCCCAATGGTTGAGCGACAGGGATCAAAACTTCGCCAAAAATAGTGAAAATTGGTAGAGATATTCTTCATTGATCCAAAAGCCTTCAGAAAAAATTTTGAGCAATTTCGGCTACGGGATCAAAAGTTATAGCAATCGAGGAACACAAAGAGAGGAAACGAGGAGTGATTGAAACTGCTGTAACTTTTGATCCCGTAGCCGAAATTGTTCAAATTTTTTCTGAAGGCTTTTGGATCAATGAAGAATATCTCCACCAATTTTCACTATTTTTGGCGAAGATTTGGTTCCTGTCGCTCAACTATTGGGCGACTGCATTAAAGTCGCCCAATGGGAGGGCGACTGGATGCAGTCGCCTGATGGTAGAGCGACTGGGACAGAATCGGCTTCTGGTTGGGCGATAGGCTCCAGTCGCCCTTCCATTGAGCGACTTGAGCCTATTTTTGTAAAAAAATTTCCTGTAGGTATATTTCTGTAATTTCGAATAAAAAATAGATTATCCGTACAAAAAAAAATTCAGCGGTCGACAGCATGACGATACCCGTTTTCAACTGGTTAATCACCGGATATGACACGGCGACGGCGTCTATTTCAAGACAAGTTTTCAATGGCTATTTATAGCAGAGGTCGTTGATCGTATAGTTTTTGGAGCAGGTGCACTACCCTGTCGCCTGCATTTTATTAAAAAAGTCGTGACGCATTGCTTGATCTGTTGACCAGATTTGCTAAGAGTTACTCGAGATCCAAGCCGTGGTCCTTCCGTATCGTGGAGAAGATCATGGATGTAAGGCGTGATTTCTTAGCACTCACTGACAGGGTGCATGGAAGATTAGACAGCCACTTAGCTTTGCCTGTGGCGGAGTTCTCTGAACGATCAAGACTCTTCTTTTAGCGGCATGGAATCTAGTATGTCGACTGTTGCAAATAATACATAAAAAATAGAGATAAAAGACACGTAATTTTTACATAAAAAACCCTTGCGAAAAAAACTACGAACGTTCGAAGGCAAATCATTATAATGAGTTGAGTTTACAATGGAGCGCTTGCTCTTCCTATGGACTACTGGGTACATATTTATAGCAGGAGGGAAAAGAGTCCCACACGGAGAGGAAACCGAATCAGAGTCGGTTGCTACAGATTAACACCACGTCTGATACAACATATGCATGCACCTGCCATGTTACGTCTGGCATGAGGCGATAAAGTGTCTTATATGGACACGATACGAATTCGGATCAATTTTAACAATGTCCACCTTGACCCAAATTCCCTCCAGTAGTTGAAGAATATGATAGACTCACCCAATAAATTATCATGTACACCTTGAGCGCCTAAAGTCCAATGGACTAGTGAGTAATACCAACTAAGTCTGAGCAAAGCTCAAACTTAGTAGCAGGAACTGGCTTTGTCAACATATCAGCTGGATTATCATGAGTACTTATCTTGCTGACTTTAATATCACATTCAGTAATGACACCTCGAATGTAGTGATATCTGATATCAATCTGTTTTGTTCTCTCATAGAACATTTGATTTTTTTTAAGACAAATAGCACTCTGACTATTACAAAATATTGTAGTGCAAGATATACTTCTACAAAGCTCAGTAAATAAACCTCTTAGCCAAATGACTTCTTTGCAAGCTTCAGAAATAGCCATATACTCAGCTTCTGTAGTAGACAAGGCAACGGTAACTTGCAAACTTGCTTTCCAACTAACGGCACACCCTCCAATAGTGAACACATAACCAGTGAGAGATCTTATTTTATCCAAATCTCCAGCAAAGTCTGAATCCACATAACCAACAAGTTCATCTCTAGTTTTCTCAAATTGTAAACAAGCATTAGATGTGCCCCGCAAATATCTGAAAATCTATTGAATTGCTTTCCAATACTCTTTTCTAGGATTAGCCATGTATCTACTAACCACACTTAATGATTGAGATAAATCGGGGCGAGAACATACTATGGCTGCACTCGCATATGGAACTCTAGACATGCACTCAATTTCATCATCTGATTGTGGACATGACGCTAAAGAAAGTCTGAAATGTGCAGCTAAGGGAGTACTCACAGGTTTGGCCTTATGCATGTTGAAACGACGAAGAACTTTATCAATATATCCCTTTTGACTTAGATATAATTTGCCAAACTGTCTATTTCTAATAATTTCCATACCAAGAATCTTCTTTGCTGCACCAAGATCTTTCATCTCAAATTCATTATTTAATTATGCCTTCAACTTTGAAATTTCAGTCTTGTCTTTTGCAGCAATCAATATATCATCAATATATAGGAGCAAATAAATAACTGAATCATTAACATTCTTCAAGTAAACACAGCTATCATAATTAGATCTTTTAAAATTCTGAGATATCATAAAGGAGTCAAATCTCTTATACTATTGTCTAGGTGATTGCTTTAAACCATAAAGAGATTTCTTCAATTTGCAAACAAAATTCTCCTTTTCCGGACTGACGAAACCTTCCGGTTGCTCCATATAAATGTCTTCTTCTAATTCCCCATATAAGAATGCAGTTTTCACATCCAATTGTTCAACCTCATAATCATGCATAGCCACAATGCTAAGTAAAGTGCGAATAGAACTATGCTTCACAACAGGTGAAAAAACATATGTAAAATCAATATCTGGAATTTGACTGTATGCTTTTGCAACTAGTCTTACTTTGTACCTTTTTTCTTCGGTTGGCGAAACTCTTTCTTTCTTCTTAAAGATCCATTTGCAGCGAATATGTTTTTTCTCAATTGGCAACTTGGCGAGCTCCCAAGTGCCATTCTTGTCAAGAGATTCCATCTCATCATACATGGAAGTCATCCATCTTTTTGAATCACTAGAAGAGATAGCCTCTGAATAAGATGAAGATTCTGCAGTACCTTTAATTTCTTCTGCCATATTTAAACAATAAGTCATAATATTAGCTTCTTCAATCAATCTCTTAGGAGACTGAATGTTCCTCCTCTGTCTATCAACTGCAATAGAATGATGTGTTGGCGGCTCAACAATAGGAGCTTCTGAAATATTTTTCTTGTTGACTTCTAGTGTAGATCCTGAATCAATAACATGCTCCACCTGCACGCTTGATTGCTTCTCAATGAGAACATCAGTAGATGGTTTATCATGCAACATAGCAAACTCATCAAAAGTAACACTTCTGCTAATAACCACCTTTCTAGTTTCAAGATTCCACAATTTATATTCTTTCACACCAGTTTAACTAAGGAAAATGCACTCAACCACTCTAGGCTCTAATTTACCATTGTTAACATGAGCATAAGCAGGACAGCCAAAGATTCTTAAATTTGAATAATCTGTTGGAGAGTCTAACCATATCTCAATTGGAGTCTTCTAATCAATAGCCAAATTTGGTGACCGATTAATCAAATAACAAGCAGTGGAAGCGGTTCAGCCTAATAACTCTTAGATAATCTAGAATTTGATAACATGCAATATACCTTCTCCATGATGGTTCTGTTCATGTGTTCAGCCACACCATTTTGTTGAGGAGAGCCTGGGACGGTATAATGTCTTACAATACCTTCTGACTTGCATAAAGCTTCAAATTCTCCAGAACAGAACTCCAATCCATTGTCAGTACGCAGCTTCTTGACATGCTTACCAGTTTGTCTTTCCATCATAATCTTCCACTTCTTGAATGTTTTGAATACATCTGATTTGTGTTTGATGAAATATGCCCAAACTTTTCTTGAGTAATCACCAATGATGGTCAATATGTAGTTTGCACCTGCAAGTGACGGAACACGGGATTCTCCCCACAAATCAGAGTGAATATAATCCAATATACCTTTTGTAGAGTGAGTCGTAGTACTGAATTGCACCCTCTTCTGCTTACCGAAGACACAATGTTCACAAAATGTCAACTTGTCGATGCTTTGACCATTAAGAAATTCTATTTTGCATAATTCCATCATTCTAGCTTCACTCATATGCCATAGGCGCATATACCAAAGATTAGTAGTATCAGAATCAGATAATTTATTTAAGGCAACACTAGCATTACCTAAAATTGTAGTGCCTCGTAGATGATATAAGTTAGCAGCTTTCATATCACCCTTCATCACAACAAAAGAACCTTTGGTGACTTTCAGAACTCCACCTCCACCTGAATACTTGTACCCTTTGGCATCAAGAGTACTCAATGAGATAAGATTTCTCTTCAAATTCGAAATATGACGAACATCTGATCAAGTTCTGATGTTGCCATCAAACAACTTGATCTGGATAGAATCAATGCTTGCAACCTTGTATGGTGTATTATCACCCATCAATACGGATTCACTTGGCGTAGCTTCATAGGTAACAAACCACTCGTAGTTTGAGCTCATGTCGAAAGTACATGCTGAATCAAGAATCCATTCATCGTCGGCTTTGCAATTACCCGCGAAGGCGATGAGAACATCTCCATCAAAAGCTTCTTTGGTGACAAAGGTGGCTCTAGATTCATCATCTTGTAGATCTTTCTTGAAATTGTTATTCTTTTTCTTCTTATTCTGCAACTTCCAGCACTCGGATATGTCATGACCATCTTTTTTGCAATACATGCATGTCTTCCTGTTCCTAGATTTAGATCTGCCTTTGTATCTGCTTTTGCTTCTACCTTTTGAATTTTTGTTTGAGCTCTTCTCGTATTGCCTGCTGCGGACAGACAAACCTTCTGCATACGTACTTGAACTTTCATTGGGAACTATAAGCTTAATCTTTTCTTTAGCATACAGAGCTTCATATACTTAACCAAGAGTAAGAGTATCTTGGCTATATAGAATAGTATTTCTAAAAATAGAGTACGAACTAGGCAGAGAGCATAGCAAAATAAGACCCAAATCTTCATTATCATATTCTACCTCCATAGCTTCGAGGTCTGCAACAACTTTCTTGAAAGCTGTCAGGTGGTTCAACAATGAAGCACCTCCGCCATCTTGTGGGAATAAAGCTTCTGTTTCAGATGCATCTTGCTGGTCAGATACTTGGTCATGCAAATTTGCTCCAGCTTCAGCCATAATGCGGCCCCGTATGTCTCCTTCAGAATCTCCTGTAAAATATTATTTGATAGATGAATATGAATTTGAGATAATGCCTTACGATCTTTTCGTTGCTTTTCATTAGCGAACAATGTGGCGGACATCTTGTCGATCCCTAGAAGTGCATCATCCAAATCAAGCTGTGATAAAACAGCTCGCATCTTGACTTACCATAGAGAAAATCTCGTGTCGCGATCCAATAGCGGAAGATGATATTTCAGAGTCGATATGAAGAAAAAAATCGAATTTTGCTGGTACGAATTTGGGTATACCTAGCAAAATTCTCACAAAGCAAAACTCCTGGTACGATTTTGGTGTGCACTTAGGAATTTTCACTAAGAAAAGATATCGAACCAGCAAGCTTTTTGCTTGGTCTTCACGTCTGACACCTTTTCTTCCGTTGAAAAATTGCTCGGCTTTTATTTGCTTCGTATGTGATCGGCTTGAGGGCGTCTTTTTCCCTGTCTTGGTGCAGTCATTCTTGCAAAAACACCCTCCAGTCGGCGGAGAGACGGGCGTCGCATCGCCTCGCGAGACGACGGCATTGTCCCGTGCTCCGAGGCGGAAGCGACGACGCAGCAACGGTGTACAGCCTCGTCTCCAAGGAGTCGTCCCCGCGCTCGGATCCCGCGCTTCGAATGGAGACGTCGAAGGTTCATTGTGATTTCCATGCTCTGGTGATACTTTGACATGTTAGATTTTTTTTCACCTCGGACAATATTTTCTAGTGATCTGATCACCCATCTTGTGATTAAACTTGTACCTTGATATATCTGAAGCATTTGGAGTATCTAATTTTGGTGTAATTCTGCTATGTCAAATAGGGAAAACCATACTTCTAGTCCCTCAAAATCAGTTCTGCAGTTCTACAGTTCTAATTTAATTGTTTGGAGAATGTTAAGCAGTATGAGATGTTGTTGGAGTGACTAGCAGTGCACAAGAATGATGTAATCGTACTATATTTTGTTTGATTTATGAAAAAACTATTATATTATATTATATATATTAATATATCATTTATATTGATGGTTCTAAAAGAATATTGTAATTATGTTCAGCTTATTTATGCTTAATCTGTTTTGTATCACGAAGCAACACAATGGTATACAGGAATCATATTCATACTTGATCATGGCTATATGCATGCATTAAACAGTTTGCAGACAGTCAAATAGACGACCTATTGTACAAGCTGTCTGTTCAGTTGTCTGTGTGTGAAGTGGAAAGAACTTGCAGACAGTAACCCGTCTGTGGGTTGTACATGCCCTGAAGACGGAGCTGCACTGCTAATTACTCGGACGTTGGCCGAAAGTGTCGCCGACTCGGGGACGACGCAGCTTCGGAGATGGCACCACACGCCAGATTCGGCGGAAGTGCCGAGACTAAGGGCCCGTTTGGTTGGCAGCCAAAATTTTCACGTCTAACCTTAGCCGCGTCACAATTTCTTAGGTGGGTCTTTGGTTCATTGCCACAATTGTGGCTTGCCACACTTTGTTAGCCATATGGCCCATGCGGTATAGACTTAGTTTTTTGCCTAGCTTTGCCTAAGGTTTGGCGTTCAATTTGGACGCCACAAAAACAAGGGTAAACATCTGACTAAAGTTAGGAGTGGCAAGATTGAACCCGCCTCAGATTCCATAAGGGTGATGGCTCTTGGACCGAAGGAAAATTTTTTATTTTCACTCTCTGGACCCTAATCTCCTATTCTCTAAATTCCTGTGCCAACCGATCTCCATATTTATAGCGTGAGAGAAAAGAGTCCCACATGGACAGGAAACCGAATCAGAGTCGGTTGCTACAAATTGACACCACGTCTGATACAATCTGTGCATGCACCTGCCATGCCACGTTTGGCATAAGGTGATAAAGTGTCCTATATGAACACGATACGAATTCAGATCAACTTTAACATCGACAAAGAAGTTCGGAGGTATGGCGCTCTTAAATTTGACAGTCTAAAATTGCTCTTTTACTCAATAACTTGCGTAATCTTACAATTACTATTCCTTTTGACTTGGATAAGAAAAAAACGTCTATTCCCTTAATGTTCACATGACATATCTTGAGCTGACATCGATTCAATACAACAGAGACGTCCTTAGGTTCACCTTGCTTGGCAATGCCATTGTGCTAATGCGGTTCACATATCTCAGAAAGAGTCCTTTTGGTAGAATGGGTCCAGTAGAATACTCCGTATTCAGAGGGCATAGCTCACTGTCCCATCAATTAGTGATGATTGTGGATTGGCTTTGTCTTGGAAACATAGTATTTCCTAAGTGAGGCCCCAATGATCCAGTACAGAATGTCCAATCAACCAAGGCGTTTTTTCAACATTTGATGCTAAATGCTTCAGATCTACCATTTGGTTGTACGTTTATTTTGTCTTGCCTCTGTGTCTCTGGTGCTTTGTTGCCATTTTATTCCAAGACAAGCAGGAAACGTAACCAGACTTTGAAGAAGTACACGAGAAACCTGAATAGGATTAGTTCATTTGTGGTCAAGCGCAGCACGGCATGCAGCACCTAACAATTCTGAACTTTTGTGCATGTTTCAATGGATCGGAGCCACTTGGATGGTTCGCCTCAGGAACGAGCGAATGCGACCGTGGTGTCTTATCTTCTTGTAATGCAGTGGTGCCCTGAGAATGCTGCATCTGTGCTTTTGGAACAGTACAATGATATCGTGAGAACGACAAGCTTTTCTAGATCTAGTGCTACTTGTGCCTTCCTGTTTCTCAAGTTTTTTTTATGATACCGCAGGTCCTGTTTGGAACGTGTAAATTTTACATGACCTCCAATACTCGTAATGCAATTGCTGCAATGATTCGTGTGTTCACAGCCTAGGGTACAATGTTATCCTAGAAATCGTTTATGAGGCTAATGAAAAGTCAATGAACGGCGAGTGGTGAGGTTGATTTTCACTTTGATTTAAAAGCTGGGTTGTTTCCAGCGTAAAGCTGGTTTATACTCGTATTATCTACAGTAATTAGTTTTTAAATGATACATTTTTTCAAGACGGGGTCAATAGAAAAATTATAGTAAAAAATGTACGAGTTCAGCTATATTTACTAAAATCGCATATGATTATTTTACAGTGCATACTAACTCTCGTAAACAGCTAGAATTCAAATATTTAAACCATAAACCATCAGTAAAAAAAACCACCAAACTTTCAGATTGGCAAAAGAAAATACGTTGGTACTCGCCCTAAAATCAAAGTGCATTTGGTGAAGGCAGCGATGTGCCCATGTGGTACGTCTTGTTTGATTCAGACCAATCAACCGAAGATCTCATCTTCCGTTTATTAATGTTGAGTATACGGCTTGTGTGACCAGACTATTAAAGAAAGGTAAGAATCAGTTAGAATTCTGCTATTCTATCACCTTCAATTAACGACCCTCTATCCATTTAGCACAAGATGCTGATTAGTATATGCTCTGTGATTGTTTCAGTAACATTTTGAACTTGGGTGTTTCGGCACAAAATATGTACTTCCTTAGTTGGTACTTTTGAGCAAATCGAAAATGTAATCAGTTTTGGAAAAGAAAAGAGGTGGCGCTGTGAAGGATATGAACAGAGCTATAATATACAACAACAACAAAACCTTTTGTCTCAAACAAGTTAAGGTAGTCTAGGAATGAAACTTCTCAAGATCAAAGAGATATAAGCAAACAGAGCTATAATATAGTTATGAAAAATATACCCTGAATTGGGAAACCGGCAAGTATTTGTGGTCAGGTTTTTTTAGAAGAGAAATTTGATGATTTGCCCCATCTTTGTTTGCAAATAGCTCATTTGTCTCACAGTTGATATCAATTGATTGTTTGCCCAACTTTTAATTTTCAGTTGATCATTTACTCTCTTTGTATTTTCAAGCCATTTTCTATTTTTATAATGCTAAACTACCATTTTCTCTTCTTTTCTCTGTCAACTGACGCCGATCCGATTCCCCATCTTTTCCCTTGCTCGCCAACTAGAAGTCCAGAACCCGAATCGGACTAGCTCCGGGGATTTTTCCCGTAATAACACTGAACTATAACATTGAATATCAGAAAATTGACTAATATGCTTGGTGCATGGCTAATCTCAGCATCTCTCTGTAGCATCTTTCCATGGGGAATCCAATATGACGAGAGGCTCCAGAAGCCAAATGCCCGGAAAAAGTTCAGTGACAGCATATATTCCGGATCATTATATTGTCACCATACCTAGTTGAGGTTGATACATGATGCCAGATTCATCAGGGTTATTTGGTACCAGAGGCCAGAAGCCTCTGATTGTAACAGTATGATGCATAAAGGTTGTCCACTAGGAATTTTTACAAAAAGGAGAAAATGAAATCTGAACATAAAATGCGAGGTTATGCTCAAACTGAACAACCTTTTGAGTGGCCACAAATTATGCGAGGTTATGCACTAGTTTGCATTGGTCAATCATCTGGAACATATAATCACAGATGAAACCGAAATCATCGAACATATAATCATTGATGAAACCGAAATCACGTGCAGCCAGGGAAAAGATGGGGATCGGATCGGCGTCAGTTAACAGAGAAAAGAAGGGAATGGGAGGTGAATTTCACCGGGGCAATTTGGTCATTTTCTATGGTAGTTTAGCATTATAAAAATAGAAAATAGTTTGAACATACAAAGAGGATAATATGATCAACTGAAAATTAAAAGATGGAGCAAATAATCAATTGATATCAACTATAGGACAAATGAGTTGTTTGCAATAAAGATAAGATAAATTATCAAATTTCTGTCTTTAGAAAGTGTCGCAGGATTTGAGAACGAACGGGAACCGTTGTATAGCCCAATGATATGGTAGTGTGGCACTTTAGCTGTCTGGCTGAAGACTACAGCTCGATTTCCACTACCAACAAATTAGATGGGTTGTTTGTATAGAATTTTCACGCATTTTTGTACGTGAATTTGCTAGATACAATAGAAACGCCAGGACAGGGATAACAAATCAACGGTGGTGACTGGTGCTTACGGGCACCACTGACTAGTGACGACAGCCAAGGAGGAGACGACATTTTTTGCGGCAAAAATTTTTGCCGTGTAACGGTCGTATAGGCTGAGTTGTTTAACGAGCAGACGATGACATGTGCAGTAAAGTACTGCAGAACACTGTAGCACTACAGAAAAATCATTATTTTTTGCGCTGTAGCACTGCCAGTATTCGTACCATATGTACAAATCTAGTTGACTCGTTTGGTTACATGATAAAGGGCACGTTTTTAACTGTTTCTAAAAGTGGGTTATGGCTTTTGTTATGATGGCTAATTTTCAAACGAAATATTTTTTAATATGAGATTTATAAGTTAATTGTAGTACACGTTAAAAGTTTAACACATGTATCAACTAAAATAGTAATCGAGTATCTCTTTCCGTAATCTCGTAAACAGATAAAATTTAAAATTTTCAACTACAAGTCATAAACCACAGTGATATCAAACGGACCCAAAATTTTCCGCGGCAGGGGGTGGCGTTGGCAGTGGCGCGCGTGCAACTCGCGCGCGGTGGGTGTTCCTTTCGCCCGCGCGCGCACGGCACCGACGCGAAGAGGACGTGAGAGTTGATGGCGCACATGGACGTGAGAGTTGAGGACGCGAAGAGCTCGCCTGCGCCGTTTCCCCATGCACCCACCCACGCCGCGGCCACGCAGCAATTGCCCGGCGTCACAGGCGTAGTAGGCCTGTCGCTGTCTCCGCGCCCATGCACGTGCGACATGAGTTGCCGGGAAAGCGTCGCAACGCACAAGGACTGTTGGGATTTTGAAGTCACGCGTGTCCTTGGTGCGTGTAGCAGGAGCTAACGCGATGCGACGCAAATTATATGCCCAGTCGTCGGCCGGTACACGTATTAACGTGCTCGCTGCCACCACACACCGCCGCCGTTCGTCAGGATTATATAGAGGTAGCTTGGCATGATATCTTCCATCTTCTGGCTGGTCGTCTCTCACCTCGCTCACATGTAGAGGAATGAGGATGATGTTTCAGGGTGCTCACGCGGCCGCAGAGGCCGGCACAGAGGAGGGTGGGGATATTTCACCTGGTGCCACATAGTTCAGGGAGGTAAGGTTGGTGAAGGAGGATGATGCGAGAAGATGTGAATGGATCGTTGATTGTACTTGATCGGACGGCTCGTACCTGTCCCGTTGGACAGCTTCGTCCTTATGTCGATAGATCACAAAATTTGGCGCCATTTGTTTGGTAGATGCATGGGTGAAAGAAACTTCACCTTGTTTCAAAGGAGAGAACGACCGGTCGACCACACGCGACCACCCACTCGCGAGGCTGGGGGCAGGCCCGTACAGGCCACGGGCCGGGGCGGCTCGTGCCAGGCCCAAGTGATGAAACCAAACCCCGAGCCCGCAAGCAGCAACACGTGCCGTGGGCACGAAGACCTGCAGCGATCGCAGGACCAGCCGTGCGGCGGTGTAGAGGAGAAGCGATGCGCGGCACGGCACGTCGGCGTCGCGTCGGGGTGCAGGAGACGCACAGGAGGACCAGCTGTGCGGCGGTGAAGAGGAGCCGCACAGGCACAGCGCGTCGACGTCGTCCGCGCCGGCCGCGACGACGTGAGCAGTGACGGAATCGAGACCCCAAACGATCCCGCGCGCGTCCCGTTCCGTCTCCTCTGATAATGAAGTACCACCCCGCTGCTGCCCCCAAGTCCCAGCAATAAAAAGCTCGCGGCGCTGAGCCCAGCGCGTTCAGCAATAAAAGCTCGCGACGCTGAGCCCAACGCGTTCGTCCATCCACTACGCCGATCGGCCGATACGCAACGGCGCGGCGTCTGTTGCTGCGACGACGAGGCCGCCGATAGGAAGGTGAATACTGGTATCATTGCTCGCAAGGAATAAAAGAAACTGGTTCTTGGGAGTCGTGCTTGGTTCCCAAAAAAAAGGGAAACTTTTTTGATGAATTGATCGGTGATCATTCGGTTGCTGCCGCTATTCTTTTTGGGCGTGGGCTCTGGGCTCGAGAAGAACAAGAACTGAGCTGAATTGCCGCTTGGGGGCTTGGGTTTTTCCCTTCCGCATCTGATGATCGCGCATTCTCTTCTGCGTCAGATGCTCGCGCATTGTCTTGATCTCTATTCGATTCTTGCGGATTTAGCTTTAGAGGGGCGTGATTTTTGGCCTTTGGCTGATCTTTTCTCGGCGACACGATTCTACTTTCTCCTCCTCCTCCTCTCTGGTATTTTCTTTTCATGGTGAATGATGAGGTAGGTAGTTGATCAAGAAGAACATTGCAGCTTTAGGGTTCCTTGATTTTTTTTATGTGACCCTGATCTTTGTGTTGTGTTCATCGAAAGTCCTGCGGTCGCTTAGAGTTCTTATGGAATCCAATATTTCTAACCTTGCTCCGGTAGAACTTTTTACTGTAGAATCTAACTAATATTTCTAATCCAATATTTCTATTCTTGCTGCAGGGCTGGAAGGGGACCTGATCCACCTGACAGTGCAATAGAGATTGGACAGATGGGCTCCCTCACAAGTTAGTCCTCTTCTTACCTCTCATGTTACATAGTCACATCATCATTCCTTCTTTTTGGCCGCCAGTTCTTGTGAGGTTTCCTTCAAACCTGGAATCTGACTCTAATACTCTGTTTGTAATTATACTTCAGGTTCTTGGACGATAAACTTGTGTGGGAACCCGATTTGCTCCAATCAAGATGTATTCTCATGTGCATTGAAGGAAGTGTTCGACTCTTCCACTTGTATGAATCATCTGGTGGGGATTGGCATCGCTGCAGTGCTCATCATCGTACTTGCACTCCGATTGCTTGTCAAAATTCCGAAGAGTAGAGGGTCGGCGCGACAGTTTGTCACGCTCAATTCACCACTGCAGTTGGCTGCTGTAGTGTTCAATGGCTGCTTGGGTTTGGTTCATATTGGCTTGGGACTGTGGATGCTGGGGAGTAACTTCAATCGGGATGCTTCTGTTTACCTGCCACACTGGTGGCTTGTAACATTGTCTCAAGGATTCAGTTTGATCCTTGCCAGCTTCGCTTTCAGCTTCAGACCTCAGTTTCTTGGAGGGGCATTTGTGCGAGTTTGGTTGGTTTTGCTGACCATCTACGCAGCATTCATCTGTTGTTCTTCAGTTGTTTACATGGTTGCCGAGAAGGCGATCACCATTAAGCCTTGTTTCGATGTTCTGTCCCTACCAGGGGCAGTTCTCCTCCTGCTTTCTGGCATTCGGCACAGCCATGATGAAGAGGGTTATGAAGGAATCGGTAATGCTTTATACAAGCCCCTGAACACCGAGACAGATGGCGACATAGCTGATTCTGAGAGTCAGGTAACTCCTTTTGCTAAAGCTGGTTTTTTCAGCGTGATGTCATTTTGGTGGTTGAACCCTTTGATGAAGATGGGTTATGAGAAGCCCCTTGAAGAGAAAGACATGCCACTTTTAGGCACCACAGATCGAGCACAGAACCAGTACTTGATGTTCTTGGAGAAGATGAACAGCAAGAAGCAGTCGCAGTCACATGCCACACCATCAGTCTTTTGGACTATTGTTTCTTGTCACAAGAGGGGTATCATAGTCTCAGGTTTCTTTGCCTTGCTCAAGGTGCTCACCATATCTGCTGGACCATTGCTTCTCAGGGCATTCATCAATGTTTCACTTGGGAAAGCGATGTTTAAGTATGAAAACTATGTGCTAGCTGCGACAATGTTCTTTTGCAAATGTTGTGAATCTTTGTCACAGAGGCAGTGGTATTTCCACACTCGGATATTAGGACTCCAGGTGAGGTCATTCCTGTCAGCAGCTGTTTATAAGAAGCAACAGAAGCTATCAAACTCAGCAAAAATGAAACATTCGTCTGGAGAAATTATGAACTATGTGACTGTCGATGCCTACCGGATTGGGGAATTCCCTTATTGGTTCCATCAGACTTGGACAACAAGTGTCCAACTTTGCATTGCTCTGGCAATTCTGTACAATGCAGTTGGTCCTGCAATGATTTCATCGTTGGTTGTAATCATTATCACTGTACTTTGCAATGCTCCACTAGCCAGACTGCAGAATGAATTTCAGAGTAAACTTATGGAAGCACAAGATGTGAGACTGAAGGCCATGTCTGAGTCTTTAGTTCATATGAAGGTCTTGAAACTTTATGCATGGGAAACTCATTTCAAGAAAGTCATCGAGGGGTTGAGGGAGGTTGAGTACAAGTGGTTGTCAGCATTCCAGCTTAGGAGGGCATACAACAGTTTCCTGTTCTGGTCATCACCTGTTTTGGTTTCGGCTGCAACCTTTCTAACATGCTATCTTTTGAAAATCCCTCTTGATGCTAGCAACGTCTTCACCTTTGTGGCAACTATGCGTCTCGTGCAAGATCCAATTAGGCAGATACCGGATGTTATTGGAGTTGTGATACAAGCTAAGGTTGCTTTCAGTCGAATAGCAAAGTTTCTTGATGCACCTGAGCTGAATGGGCAAGTTAGGAAGAAATACTGTGTAAGCACCGAGTACCCAATAGTGGTAAACTCTTGCAGTTTCTCATGGGATGAGAACCCATCAAAACCAACTCTAAAGAATATAAATTTGGTGGTCAAAGCTGGAGAGAAGGTTGCGATCTGTGGCGAGGTAGGATCGGGAAAATCAACACTTTTGGCTGCAGTACTCGGGGAGGTCCCCAAAACTGAAGGCACGGTATGCCTTTTCTATTACCTTCGTTTTTTCGACATAGAAAATCACAGCTATCAATCTGTGAGATTTTCATGTGCTTTTGTTATCCCTGTGCATTTTTAAGAAGAATCATGGCTAGTATAACTATTGGTACTTCGATTAATTCCCCTTATCAGATTGCAAATTTTGTAATCTTTATTAACTTTACCACTCAACTGCAAGTATAAATTGCCATATTCAAAGCAGTGGCGGATCCAGAAATTTTTTTTGGAGGGGCTGAAGTACCTTCAGCTCGACCTTAGCCCATTCTACATTATACATCCATGGCTAAAAATTTAGGAGGTGTTTCAAGGGTCCGGTAGCGGTAGGAGGGGCTCGAGCCCCCCCCCCCCCCCCCCCACACCGCTAGATCCGCCGCTGATTCAAAGTATACTGCCTAATAGTTGAGAAACCCAATGTTGCTATGTGCACTTGACCTGAGAACCTTACATGCTAATTTCTTTATCAAAATGCAGCATGTGGACAACTGCATCATGTTAGGTTCTGTGAAGCTATGATAGGTTTGTTTGATAATTGTTGCCACTTGCCAACATGAAGTATGTCAAAATGTCAATGAGTCCCTTTTTCATAAGAACTTAATATCAAATGATAATCTTTCTGTAAATATTTCAGATTCAAGTTTGTGGGAAAATAGCGTATGTTTCTCAGAATGCCTGGATCCAAACAGGAACTGTGCAAGATAATATTCTCTTTGGATCATTGATGGATGAGCAAAGATATCGAGAAACACTTGCCAGGTGCTCTTTGGTTAAGGACCTTGAAATGTTGCCATATGGAGACCGTACTCAAATTGGAGAAAGAGGAGTAAATCTTAGCGGTGGTCAAAAGCAGCGTGTTCAGCTTGCTCGTGCACTATACCAAAATGCAGACATCTATCTTCTTGATGATCCTTTCAGTGCTGTTGATGCCCACACAGCAACAAGTCTCTTTAATGTAAGGATCATATTAACAGATGCAGATTGCTGTACTATTTGATTATGAACTGTTTTTTAATGTTCTTACTTGTTTGACAGGAATATGTCATGGGAGCTCTATCAGACAAGACTGTTCTTTTGGTGACCCACCAAGTGGATTTTCTACCCGTATTTGATTCCATTCTGGTCTCTCTCTCTCTCTCTCTCTCTGTGTGTGTGTGTGTGTGTGTGTGTGTGTGTGTGTTTCTTTTGCAAAAAACAAGCTTTCATATTTAATCTTTCAGTTCTTGTTCGTTTCCACCAATCATTAAAACGGTTTCAATGGTTCAACCTTCCAACTGATAATTGGATGGTCCTCTACATAATCAAATTACTATACTAAATGGAAATGGCAGCAGCTCTCCCGCTGCCACTTCAGAAAAAAAAATCTATGTGATGATATCTGTGCCTATATGATTTTTATTTATTGTAGTGACTGTATTTATTTGTTAATGTAACCTAAAATTAGTGACATTTTTTGGCAGTTAATGTCAGATGGGGAGATTATTCGGGCAGCACCTTATCAAGATCTACTGTCATATTGTCAAGAATTTCAGGACCTTGTAAATGCCCACAAAGATACTATTGGTGTTTCAGATCTTAACAATATACCCCCGCATGGAGAAAAGGAAATATCAACAAAGGAGACAAATGGCATTCATGGAAGCAGTGAGTCTGTGAAGCCATCACCAGCAGATCAACTGATCAAGAGAGAGGAAAGAGAGATGGGGGATACAGGTCTTAAGCCTTATATGCTATACCTGCGTCAGAACAAAGGCTTCCTGTATGCCTCTCTTTGTGTTATTTCCCACATAATTTTCATATCTGGGCAAATATCACAGAATTCATGGATGGCTGCTAATGTCCAAAATCCTAGTGTTAGTACACTGAAGTTAATTTCTGTGTACATTGGTATTGGAGTTTGCACAATGTTCTTCTTGCTATCAAGATCCTTGTCTACCGTTGTTCTTGGGATCCAGACATCAAGATCCTTATTTTCCCAGTTACTTAATTCTTTGTTCCGTGCACCGATGTCCTTTTTTGATTCTACTCCTCTAGGAAGGGTACTTAGCCGGGTAAGAATTCTTAAACAAATGGGAAAGACTAAAAAACACAGTTCCATTTTATATTTGGAGATTTTCTATTGATGGATTTACTAGTTGTTTTCTCATGCAGGTTTCTTCAGATTTGAGTATTGTTGACCTTGATGTTCCCTTCGCCTTCATGTTTAGCATTAGTGCCAGCTTAAATGCATATAGCAATCTGGGGGTATTGGCTGTTGTTACATGGCAAGTTCTGTTTGTCTCAGTTCCTATGATAGTTTTGGCAATTAGGTTGCAGGTAACTTTGTGTGACTTTGTTTCATATGGATATATCCCATTTATCTATTGTGTCATTTCATTAACCAATTGGTGTGCTCCGCTGCTATTTTCATCCAAGGGGTGAAACAATCTACTGTTTTCATTTCATAATTCGCATTGACTGAAATCTGTTATGTTTGGTTCTGCAGAGGTACTATTTAGCCTCGGCTAAGGAATTGATGCGGATCAATGGTACTACCAAGTCTGCTCTAGCAAATCACTTAGGTGAATCGATTTCAGGGGCTATAACAATAAGGGCCTTTGAGGAAGAAGATCGTTTCTTTGCTAAAAATTTGGAGCTTGTTGACAAGAATGCCGGTCCATGCTTCTATAATTTTGCAGCAACTGAATGGTTGATTCAACGCCTTGAAACAATGAGTGCTGCAGTTCTTTCTTTTTCTGCCTTTGTCATGGCTCTTCTTCCTCCAGGAACTTTTAGCCCTGGTAAGCAGTTTATAGTGAGCTCAAGCACCACCTCATTGTTTTAAATATTGGACAAAATTTAAGTAGCCAGCAAGCTCTATGACAATTGATTCTTGCATCTGATTTGCAATAAATTGTTAGATGCACTGCAAAAAAAATTTTTGCTATGTTTTCACAGCCTCCTGATATTGAGTTATGAAGAAGTTTAGCTTGTTATGAAAGACCTACTTGATAATGATGAATGCTGCAAGTAAAATTTTAGTAGTTGCACCTGCCGGGCAGGATGATCTGGTGAAATATGAAACGCTGTACATTTCTCAAGCTACCACTTGTTCTGATGATTTCGTGGAAATGTTTGTATTTTTTTTTTGTGAAAATGCAGTTTTAGTGACACCATTGAGATATGTTTTTATGCTTTCCTCAATAGTGATTTGTACAATTTTTAAAGTACGATGAATGGCGGATAGATGTTACTTATCTCTTCGTGTACTTTGAGATTAGTGTTGCTCTTATTGGAGAGGAAAGCATAGAAACTGTGTAGGTGTTAGAGTCAATTAAAATAAGTATTTGATATTATTCAGGTTATGAAGAACTTGACATTGCCATCAGAAAAACTAATCACTTATGTTCATACTTGCGCAGGTTTTGTAGGAATGGCATTGTCCTATGGTCTTTCCCTAAATATGTCCTTTGTATTCTCTATTCAAAACCAATGCAACCTTGCAAATCAAATAATCTCTGTGGAACGGGTGAACCAATACATGGACATACAAAGTGAAGCAGCAGAAGTTATTGAAGAAAATCGACCGGCACCAGATTGGCCCCAAGTTGGCAGGGTGGAGCTTAGAGATTTGAAGGTAATCGAATATAAATATTTGCATGTATACCTTACAAGATAAAAATCTTTAGGAGTTCTAACAAATTTACTTGATTGATTTTTTGCTCGACAGATTAGGTATAGGAAAGATGCACCCCTTGTACTACATGGTATCACTTGCACGTTTGAAGGTGGAGATAAGATTGGTATAGTTGGTCGAACAGGGAGTGGCAAGACTACTTTAATTGGTGCATTGTTTCGTCTTGTTGAGCCAGCTGGAGGGAAAATAATTATTAATTCTGTGGACATCACTACAATAGGATTACATGACCTGCGTTCACGTTTGGGTATAATTCCACAAGATCCTACACTTTTTCAGGGTACTGTAAGATATAATCTAGACCCTCTTGGGCAATTCTCAGATCAACAAATATGGGAGGTAAGATGTGTAACATACACAGCTATTTGTGCTATTTTTCTCATCTTATTCAATAATCAGATAAGTTTGCCATGTAAAAGGGTTTACTCTGAAAGAACCTGATGCAATGTTAAATAATGAGGCGCGGTCCTCTTTTGTTGACCATGACAATTCAGCTCAGTTACGTGATATAATACCTAACAATTTCAGAAAGTTCAGCAGATTATCAAAATGGGATGAATAAACTGAATTGGGGGCATGTTTGCGTTTCTATTTTTTATAGCATATGGACATCTTCAGAGGAATAACTAAATTGATTATTTACTTCTGTTGCAGGTTCTTGACAAATGTCAACTTCTTGAAGCTGTCCAGGAGAAGGAACAGGGATTGGATTCACTTGGTAAGAGACCTTGCTGCATCTATGCTTTGGTTTCTGGAATTCATTTTTTCTACTTGACAAAACATTTTTTGTCTTTAACAAACTGAGCCATTGTCAAACAGAAAGTTCTGCTCAAGTCATTTCAGAATTCAAAATGTGCATGTGCCACCAAAATTGTCAAACCGTCAATAGTCCTAGGTGTATTTGTTATATTCATTTTCTTGCATGATATCTGGAATTATCTTATTCATAGTACTGATCAAGACCTTGTCATATAGTTGTGGAAGACGGGTCGAACTGGAGCATGGGCCAAAGGCAGCTCTTCTGTTTGGGCCGCGCACTTTTGAGAAGATGTCGTATCTTAGTTCTCGATGAAGCCACAGCTTCTATAGACAATGCAACAGATGTTGTCCTTCAGAAAACGATCAGGACAGAATTCAAAGATTGCACTGTTATTACAGTCGCACACCGTATACCGACAGTTATGGACTGCACTAGGGTACTTGCAATGAGCGATGGTATGTTTCTCTTATCACCAACTTACCACTAATACCGTGATCTTGTTATAGTTAAGTCTTGTTAATCAGCATCATTTAATCTGGAATATGGGAATTATGCCTGAAACCAAATGTACTGTAGATGGAGTGAACAATCCCTTTCACATTTACTGCTTTAGCCTTTTCTGCAGTGATGTATGCCTACTAACTTTTACTATACTTCTGCCACACCGTGAACAATAAATCAAAACTGCACTGTCTTAAACCCTTTTCTTTATTCTTTTCTGTTCAGTTGTTTTATATTACTAAAAAAAACTGTATCAATATGGTATTGCAGCATATACTTCTGTAGTCATACTAATGAGCTACATACACTTCCAGGTAAAGTAATGGAGTATGACAAACCTACGAAGCTCATGGAGACTGAAGGATCTCTCTTCCGCGAGTTCGTCAAGGAGTACTGGTCATACACATCGAATGGAAATATTTAGGAGATATTATCGATTACATGTGTTTACTTGCTGCAGTCTCTTATGAGATATACAGAAATCTGTGCTCGTACCTCGAGGAATCCGTCTTTTTTGGAATCTGAAGAAAAGATAGTGTCATTGTTGGGAAATGCTTTTGTTATCTGGTTGCTACCTGAAATTTTGAGCAAAATATGGTGTAGCTTTTGTTCGTTGGCCGTTGCTGCTCCAAGTGCTGAACAGAGTAAATCGTTGAACGTTTCCCTGCTTCAGTAGGGAGATATAAACGGATAAATGAGAAGCACTTCAAATCTCTAACCGTGCCAGTATCATATTGGGCAAGAGGAGATTTCGCAAGCTGCTTAGGAGAACAAATTAAAATGTATGCTCTATTTTTGATAGTCAATGCATCGAAAATGTGTTTATATTATTATTTTGCAATAATGGCTTCTCAGTTCCCTCTTGATCATTTGTTATGGTAAGGGTTGGTTAGGTATAGGTCCGAAGACCAAGGGTAAGGCATTCATTATTATCTAGCCACCAACAGCAGGGCTCTTCACTGACGTGTGGTAGAGAGGCTCAGAGGTGACTTTAGAAGAAGAGTCTAAATACTTATTTGATTGTTTATTGCTTGATGATAATAGTTATAGTGTTATCCCTTTTATAGGGATAGTTAGATTTAAACTTTAAGAAATATATCTCTACATTAAGAAAACTAATATATAATAATAGGAAAGTATTCCTAATGCATAGAATAAATTTTAAAGGACATAAATTCAAATAATAAGGAAACTAATTATTATATTCTTAATTTATGATACGCTGCCAATGTTATCAAACTATTAAATATGCAACATCACTATAGTACCCTTGTGTGGTACTATTCACATGTTGCTACAGTACTGCGATCATGCGTCGCTACAGTACGTGTTGCTAATGCGTTTGCTAATTTTGGTCTATAACATTACACCCTTCACGGCGAGATAGCTTGTCCTCGAGCTGTTAGGTGGCTGTCACGAACTAAGATCTTTGTGTCCCCATGTCAACAGAAGAGCACAATGTCGACATTGTACGACACGGAAGATGATTAACAAAACCCCAATGCACAATAACATGGACAACAATGCTTTAGCATTGGTTGACGTCGCAAGTCGCTGATGGCAAGGGCAATCGCCGCAGGGGAGGAGCATTCTCACCTCGGGATGCAACGGTTATGGGAGAAATGTGACGGTATCGTTGACCCTTACATAACAGCCGTTGCGCTCTACATCTTTAAAGGCACTGTGTCGGCCAGCCATGTAGTGGAAAGGACCGCCATTGAACAACTACAACCTTCCTTCTAGGCGTAGGCACCAAAGATGAAGCCTAGAGAGAAGTCATTGTTGGTGAAGGTGGTAGCGGAACCCGTGTGGTACTATTTACATGTTGCTACAATACTTCATGGTACTATTCATGTGCCGCTACAGTACCAGTGTTACTGATCATGCGTTTGCTAATATTGGTGGCACCAAATAATGCATGATAGTAGCATTTTTTGGGGGCAATCTTCTTGATGAGATTGAGAAGTACTATTTCTCAATCACAAACTTTGTTTCTATTCTATTTTGGAAATGAAGTGGACAAACTATTGCAATGTACTTATTTTAAAAGAAAATACAATGTATTGTTGCTAGCAAATAATGGGACAATTCAACATTTGTGACTCTATAGAATGACGTTTTAGGATTTACCATTATGTAGATTAGAATTTAGAATTTGCCACTCTATACAAGATTTAATTCAGAATTTTCCACTTTAAATATTTTGCTCATGCCTTCCTCCTCCTCTCTTCCTTCCCATTCCTTACTACATCCCTTCCCCTCCTCTACCTCCATCATGCAGCTTGAGCTCCATTTCTGCTCCCTTCTCAAAATCGACCCCGCCTCCACCATCTCCTCCCCATTCGCCATCCGCCTGCCCTCTTCCCCAGCACCATGGAGGGCAAGTGGCAAGGAGGAGAGGCATCGAGCCGACAACGAGATGGAGAGTAGGTGGCGAGGAGAGGCCTTGCGTAGAGGGTAGTGTGGCAGCGATGGGCGAACCTCGTGGTAGGCCCTCCAGTGTGTTGTGAATCCCATCAAACATATCGTGCGCAACGAACGATGAAATAGAGAGCAGGCGGAGGGAAGGGGAGGCGTCAGGCCGGTGGTGGGCAAAGGGGGTGGCAATACTGTGGAGGGAAGGGAGGAGTGGAGGGTGGATGTGGGCAATCGCCGGCGAGGTATGACCCAACCATCATTGGTGTCAGAGCAAGAAGATAAAAGTAGAGGCGAAGAGGAGGAAGAAGATGGGCATAAATGTCTATGTGGGGGCTAAAACTGAAAAAAAATGACAAAATAAATTAGCCACTTTATAGAGTGACAAATGATGAATTACATTCTGTATAGTGGCAAATCCTAAAACGCAATTGTTGTGGCATAAGCCATAATAGTGGACTCTTCCTCCCTTGAGAATGTGGAATTGCTAAAGCTAGAGACCACTACTTATGTGTGTGTGAGAGAGAGTGCTGGTTAGGAAAATGAGATCTGCTACCCTCCTCTTACCCCCTCGGGCTTTATATATAAGAATGGGGTAGGATGATAATTTCCTTTATAATTACAAGGGGTAGGGGTATATTAGTACATGCATTTATATAGACAACACTATGCTATTAAGCTTACTCTAAGACACACTAGGCAATCCCAACGGTCTGAGGGGCTGGTATCCCCACAATAGTCAGAGTGACAGATACTGAATTATCCCGAAAATAATCCTATTGCAATGTACATTTCAATTTGAATTGGATTGAGTTACACACGAAAATTTGAAGAGTACAATGTATTGTACTGTACAAGTCTCATACTAAAAAGTGCGAATCCTATTACACAATATTACTTTAGCCATTTTTTTTCAAATTTAGTATCTGAATATCTATTTTTGCAAATCTAGTCTCTTCTTACGGACCTACTGCATGTGGCAGCAGCCCTCAGCAAGGTTGCTGTCATGCACGGCAGGTCAACTACAGTGCTACCACGTGCGGTAAATCTGGAGAAGGGGACTAGATTTGCAAAACGAGGGTTCGAAAGCTACATTTAAAAACGGGTGGCTAGTGATACTTTTAACTTCAAAAAGTGCACCTACAAGATGGCGCCGGTGCAACTCGGTGAGGAGCTAGCTCTTCCGCCACGGGCCCACGGCGGTGGGCGGCCGTCCTCCATCTCCGGCCGCGTCCTCATCATCTTGGCCGACGGCATCCTGCTCCCCCGGACAGCCATCCTCCCCAGCTCCACCCCCGCCATTGCCCGCCGTTCCATCTCCTCCCTCCTGCGCCTCCTGCTCCACCTCACCGCTCCGGCCACGGAAACTGCCAAGAAGCTGATCCACAACACCCCACCAGCGCCAACCCCCACCGTCCACACCCACCACCTCCCCCTCACCGCCGTAGGCGGTGGCAGCGTCTCCACCCGCACCGCCACCCCGTAGTGCCCCGTACCGGACACCGCGCACGCGGAGCCCGACACCACGGCGTGCGTGGCCACGGCTTTCCCGCTGGCCGCGAAGGTCACGCACCTCGCCGTGGTGGCGTTGAACCCCTTTGCCGACGGGAGGTTCTTGAACTCGACGCGGACCGGCGCGCCGAACGCCCGGAGCGCGAGCCGACCGTTGGGCCCCGACGCGTCGTACGCGAGCAGGCCGACCACCGGCGTGGCCAGCGCGTACCCGCGCGGCGCGGAGAAGAGCGCGCCGGAGTTGGCTAGGAACCGCTCGAAGACGATGGCGACGCGGCGGGTGAACGGGACCGGGACGACGCGCGGCGGGACGCTGAACCCTGCGGTGGCGTTGACGCCGTCGGCCCACAGGGCGTTGGTCCGCACGCGCAGCGCCGTGGCCTCGACGGCGCCGGCGGATAGATTGTCCGGGAGCGGGACGTCGACGAGCTGGTTCGTGCGGCGGAGCAGCTCGAACGCGCGGTCGCGGACGGCCGTCTCGACGGCCGAGATGTTTGCGCTGTGATTCTGAGCCGCGCAGGAATGCAAGAACGCAAGAAGCAGCAACAACAAAGAAGCGATCGCCATTGTCGCTTCTCTTCGAGTTCTTTGATCTTCATGGCTAACGCCGCGGCATGTGTCGGCGGCGGGAGGAAGCCGCCATCTGGACGGAGGAATCGAAGTGGCTTCCTCTCGGAACGGAGGAGGTGGTGGTTGGAGGGAAGGAAGGAGAGGAGGAGATGGCCTAAGCTGGGAGAGGTCAATTAGCAAAGGAGGGAAATGGGTTTGCTTTATTTAGGTTGCAGTGGCTGGTAATCGTTGCGCAATTATGCGCATTGATTTAACATCTTAATTACATGAGTTTCTTATGTTCAATTTATTATTTATTGCATTACCTGAATTTAATCCACCTTGTTGTCTAGAACAAATCGATCGGATTGGACTCGTCAGTGACGGTTCCTCAACACGTTATCAGCACAAGTTGCTCTGGTGGATCGAAAGGTAATCATCAAAGCACTTGTAGATTGAATTGTATATTTAGATTGCTTTAAATTCCACAAAATTTTTCTTTCTAGATTATTTTCTACGGTGCAAATCCGATTTAAATCTACTGCGAGCAGACTTGAAGTCGCCGGCCAAGCTGGTAGATTTGTGCAAAAGAGTATATGTTGATTACACTGTAAATTGAAAAAAAAACACACGCGTGCCGCCCGTATGTGTCGCACGAACTGCCGCCCAGCCGCTGGCATGCACCGGCCTGCCCCCCGTTGACCACCTGCAAGGCCACCCAAGCCGTTGCGCCGCTCGTCCGAACCACCTGCACGCGGCCGAACAGGTCATCGGCCAGCGCGCTGCCTATCCGCGTTGCCTGCACGTGGCCTCCCCGAGTGTCGCCCGCACGCGCCGCAGCCTAAGCGCTCTAGCTTGCAGTTGTGCCGGACCGCCACCGCTAGGGCCCCGCATAGCCGCTGCCACCCGACCTCGCGTTGAGCACCGCCGCAGGCCCGCATGGCCGCGGCCGCGCCGCTCGAGTCGCACTACTACTCCATGTCACCGCTCAGCCCCGCATAGCCGCCACCGCACCCTACAGGGCCACCGCCGTCTCCCCGTCCACAGCCGTACCCTCACACCGGCCGTCGGCCCCAAATGACTGCCCCATGTTGCGCTCCAACACCGCTCGCCTCCGCGCGAGCCGCTGCCACCCGCTTTGCATGGCGTGCCGCCACCGCTCTACCTGCAAGCGCTATCGACCTCCCAGTCGCTCGCTGTGCCGCACCTCGGCCACCAGCCCTCCGCCCGAGAGTGCACGCACGCACCATCGACTCCGGTCGCACGCAGCGCCGCTTGCCTTAACAGGCTTTGATGACCCTTCACAGGCTTCTTCTATTAAGTTGCTAAGTTCCAAAAGGTTGGACAAACTGTCAGAGAAGGATATTTTTGGCTATGTAATAGAACTTCAGTCCATAAAGTCACAAAAAGAACCAGCAGCATTAAAACCTCCATATCCGTCACGTATTGAGTCATACCAAGATGTATTCCAAGAACCACATAAGTTGCCACTTGAGAGGCAGTGTGATTACTCTATTCCCATTAAAGAAGGGGCCGACCTACCCAATATTAGACCATATAGAGTTCCACACAAACAAAAGGCTGAGATTGAACAGCAGATACAAAAGATGTTGGAGTCCTCAATCATCAGGTCGAGTGTTAACCCTTACTCTTCGCTATTTATTCAGCGCCACAGGTGATATTTTGATTTATACTATTTTGATGATTGAGCATTTATTTCAAGAGGTCAGTTGTACAAACTCGGACTTTTGCTGAGGTTATGAATTCTTGAAGACCCAGATTTATCCGTCTATTTTATTGATAACTACGTATTTGGACCTATTAGTGGTTTGTTCGACTTTTGCTCTATGAGCAGCATTTAGATTAAACAGTTCTAGTTTTTCTTGTCAAGATTAGCCTTATTGATTTTCAATGCATAATGTCTGTTGATGAAGATTTATTTAGATATTTTTCATATTTCATCTACAAGAACGAATTTGTCTCAATATGAAGATTGTTAAAATATGATTTGAATTCAACATCGTGTCCGTGCCAAACTCTGTACCAAACATGACACCAAGAGGTACTTTGCACAGAGCCATATCAAATATAGCAACAGCAGATGTATTCGACTCTGATTCGGTTTCCTTCTCCATTATAGACTCTTTTTTTCTAGCCTATATGTACCCCTATGTCGTACGGTTTAGATACGCCAAAATTCTCCACGCTTATAATTTCTCCTCGTAAAGTGATTTCTGTCTTCGTGTGTCCGCAATTCTTCCCACAAGGGTTTTCTATGTTAAATTCACATATCCCATTCTTTTAATTATCTATATTTGCCATGTATTTTTTATCTATATTTGTCGTGTATTTTATAACAGTGCATGTTAACACCTTTGCCCGAAAGAATAGTAAGGTGAATAACTGGGCAACATCAGACTGTACATCAAAATCTAGAGGCTGCCTCCCGATCTCGTCATCAGACCTTAAGTTTAAACGTTCTTCTTCTCGTTGTTACAGCAAATGCGAAAAAAAACAATGGTCATTGTAATCCCAAGGCCAAACGCAACGAAGTTCCAAGGAGAGCAGCTCCAGGAGTTGCAGACCATGTCCATCCAGCCCTGAAAGAGAGAAACCAAAGCACACAAGGCCAGCTAACCTTGACATTACTATACTGGAAATAATAGATTAGAAGCAAGACCCAGAATCTAAATAGTGTAATGGAACGGGAATTTTGATGATTTGCCTCATCTTTTTTTTTTTGCCACTTGACAAAATACCCTGTGATGTCTCATTGACATGCGGGGTATTACTTGCCATTACAATGTAAGACAGAGTAAGTCATCAATTCTTCCACCATGTGTTGGCAACGGCATTATGAAGCAAAGAAGTGCAAGTAGCATAATAGCATACAGAAAGTCTATCCTTCTCTTGCATATGCACATGCATGAAACACTAAAATTTTAAATATTCATACTGTGTAGAATCAATAAGAAAACACAGCAGAATGAAATACTTTGGTAATGATGATCTATGTGAAACATATTTTTGGTAGAATTATAGAGATTGTTTTGTAATGCTTTCACAAAACAAGATGCCTGAGGTTCTAAATACTGGTAGGAATGATACATACTAAAATGGATCATATAAAGAATCATACTGTGAGCTTGAACAAACCTTTTGATCTGCCAATTGTTCGTGCTGCCCCACCATGGAATGATGACCTTTTAGCATAAGATGTTCTTGCGTAAAAATGTTCTTAGCATGCTCTAGAGTTCCATGTCAAGGCTGTTCAATGAGATAATTTGCTTCAAAATTGCCTCAGGTACCTGACGCCGTGCCTGAAAACATAATGTGTAATCTTCAGCCAACCACAATATTCCAATGTCAATGTCAAAATATTCTAATAAGTAGGCACGGGTCGTCAGATAAGCTAGACACACAATCAAAACATTCCAAGTTTAAATGGAATTTCTATATGACAAATATATGTGCAATAACCAGATATGAATATATGTATTGATGTGACGTTTTGAGCACAGCAGCCTTGCCAGTACAAGGGACAAGCAAAATGTACTTGTGGAAAATGAAGAATAATGCCAAATATAACAAAGATGAAATAATGAATAAGTCTAGAACATCCAATAACAATATAACATAGAATAAGGAAACATTTGATAAATAAAATAATATGTTAACCAACACTTTATATTGATACAAAAAATTAATTTGGAAACCATACATGAAGTGCACTTAATAAAACAGTACACGTGATAAAATTTTATCCCTTAATATTTCTGGTCCTTGATGTTTACTTGGTGTTGATACAAAGAAAAAAGATTCAGGTATGTGCATATTAATACAAATTTATATCACTAACAAAGAAGGAAATGAATAAAAAACAATCTTCAAACTACAAGCACTTCAGTCCCCTTTCTACTCACCTCCTTTGAAAAGTTTGCTTCCTTTAACTTTTTTAAGGATATTTTACGATGGTTAGATTGAGACTTTTGCAGTTTTGCAATGCAATTTTTGTAAGCTTCCATCAATTTACCAACAGTCATCTGGCATCAGCAATAGCATCGCGTTGAGATGACGAGATAATAATAGAAAAACTTTATGCAAATAATTGCACATGTCAGGTAGTTGAATTACATTTCCTTTTCCATGATCATCCTCCGTAGTGTTCAGAGCTTCATTATTTTGCCAACCATGGGTGCTATTCTATCAGGAAAGCAGAAATGTGAGTACAGTCATAAAAATTTAAACCAACTTGTCATGCAAAAGTAAATAACTCAACGTAAATCTTAACCACCCTATTACCATATGTTCATTTGTTTCTTCATCCTCTGGATCCAGCATGGATGAGTGAGAGTCTGTGAGAACAAGATAGATATTAGATCCTCATTTATCATCTTTGCTTTTGCACAAGTCCATCAGAAAATGGACCATCACACACCCAGAACAGAGATAACACAATTTTTTTAAGAACCCCAAGATAACACTTTCACAAGTATTGTTGCTTTCTTTATGTCATTATTTCATGAAGTTACTGGTTTCAAAAAAAAATTGCTTTCCTGTCCTAATGCTTTTAATATGCAGCAAAGCTTGCTGATAATAAAGTTCCTACTTTAATAACTACTCCAGTCTCCAGACAGTGTGGCATACACATGCTGCTTGCCTGCTGAAGCACTTGTTTGAACTTTGGCACCTTGCTGAATGTTATGTTGTTTTGTTTTTTCGAGGACTCGCTATGTTGTTTTGTTATGTACCAACATTTAATTCTCTGATATTGTAGCCCACTGTGTCTTTGTCTTGTTTTATGGGTTCTGAGTTCTGACCCAAGAATTATAGCTACGTTACGCGTTGCTATTTGATTCAGGGATATCTGATCCCATAACATTGCTATCTTATCTTTCAGATTCAATAAAAATAAAACTGAGTTGTAGTCTAAAAGGTAGGTAACATGAATACGATTACAGCAGATACATTATAAAGGAGTAAGGCTGCCAGCTTGCATGGTATCTTACCATTGCCACCCGGTGAATCTTCCTTGATATCTAAGTTCAATGTTTCAGACTGTGAAAGCACCTGTGCTCCTACCATATGAGCAAACAACCTCGCGGATTCTTCATGATCCTCTGTGAGTCCTACGTACAGCATACGGTCCAGCCTACTCTGTGATTGAAAATGATGGCATTAATTACTGTAAAAGTATGAAAGAATTCTAGATCTAACTTGGCTTAGTAAATGGATGTTAACATGGTTAAGTAAATGTTAATGGCATAGCGCATCCAGCTACTATTTATATTTCCTTCGCAGGAAAACATACTTGGTTAGTCACAATGCAGTGATGTTTGTATGTCGAAGAATGTAACAGTGCATCATGCGCTTGGGCCAATAGAATACACATGAAAGCAGTTTTTCACGCATACATCTGTTTGATTTTGGTACATACCTTAGCAACTTGAAGCACAAAACGACCAAGATCAGGGTGCTTTCTGACACAATGCCGAACCTCATGTGCTCCATCGAAGTAAGAATTGTTTGTTAGCCCAGTAATCTGCCAAGGTAACACAAGAAAAAAAATAGCAGCCAGATTGTTGAAGCTGACTGAGAAATTATCTGGAGGCAGCCACCGTGTGAGAACAAAAATATAAAATGCAAATTGGCTGGGGGCATAACAGGGTGGTACTGACTACTGTGTACATATTTGCACCAGAATTATTAAACACACAATTTGGTGACCCTTGCCAGAACAATGACATATGGGACTGGGACACTGAAATAGAAAAGAAAAAATGCCCATTTATTTCTGGCAACTCTTTCCAGATAGGCCATTCTCCTAAGAAACACTGGTGAATTGTTGAAGTATGCTATTCACGATAAAGGAGCTAACGAAAAAACTGTGCAATTGCCACGGATAGAGCAGGCAGCGTGAAGAAAGTAGAGCTTTGTCAAGTGGATATATGGTCTAACTGTCAGCATGCAGAAATGAATAAAGTGGGTTCGATGTTCTGTAGGGCCAAAAACCTCCAGATATAAGTTTCCTTGGTTAGGTCAATATCTACCATCATTGTTCTAAGTTTTACTTCCAACTAAAAATAAGCATGTAAAAGAGTACACCTGCAACAAGGACATGTCGCAATAATCATTTTTTTCTAAGTATGCACACATCTTTCTACTATTTGCTAGTGTATAGCTGGAATTTGCAAGTTGCACAGGCATGATGACAAATTCACCAAAAGTAGTGGGAAAATATACACTTAATCATAGGCTTGTACCTGCCGATGTTTCAACTTTAAAAAATATAGAAACTTGACAAATTGGATGGAACTGCCAATTCACCACCACAGAAAAGACTAATAGCCAAAGCAATTGCATGGAGCACAAATTATAGTTACCAATATACAACAGAGAGCGTAAACAAATGAAGGCATGGACAGGGATGGTATAGCAAAATTTGAGATATACAAAAGGGACAAGTCATCATACCTGAAAGGTAGCTCCATTATGAATGATTTCATGGGCAACAGGGTCATTGATGTACTGGTGTAATGGCATAGCCATGTCCTCCACATCATATGCATTAACCTTCTTGCTACTATGCAACTTGCCAATCCTTCTAGCATCTCTCTGGTAGATGAAAATTGTTAGAGATATATGTATAGTTTGTTATTCCCCATTGTTATGAGGGGTTCTTTGCATATTTACCACCTGTACTTTGTGTATATATACCGGCCCATTGGCCTCATATGAATACAAGCGCTATTCATAACATGGTATCAGAGCCAAAACTAGGGTTTTGGATTACCTAGGGTTCCGCGCGCCGTCGCCGACTCTGCACCACCGTCGCCGACTCCCGCGTGCTGCCTCCGCCTCCACTGTTGACCGTCGGCCTCCCCGCGCCGCCGCCGGCCTCCCCGCACCTCTCGGTCGCTTCTGCCGTCGCCGGTGCCGTCTCCGCCGTCGCCGGCCTCGGCGCCTCCGCCTCCCGCCCGGCGCCCGCCCGCCCGGTGCCGCCTCCGCCGTCGCCGACCTCGGCGCCTCCGCCGCCCGGCGCCCGCCCGTCCGGACTCGCCGCCTCCGCCTTCCGCCTCCCGCCTGGCGCCCGCCCGCCCGGCCGCCTTCCGCCAGGCCGCCGCAGCCGCCGTCGCGCCTGGCGCCCGCCCGCCCTGCCGCCTTCCGTCGCGCCGCCGCCGAGGGCTAACCCTAACGGGCCTCTGGCCCGTGTGAGTTTTTAACCGAGCGGCAGGAAAGAAAAAAAAAGAAAAAAAGGGAAGAAAAAAAAACGTCGTTCTAACCGCCGCGCCGTCCAGCGCCGCCTGTTAGACTTCGTTGCCTTGGTCGCCGCGCCGTCCAGCGCCGCCTACCAATGGGCACCGTTTCCCTCCCTCGCTGCCCGGTGATCTTTGATGGTGTTAATTACACCGACTTCGTGTCTCACATGCGCATTCACATGCGTGGTCTTCGTCTCTGGGGCGTCCTCTCTGGCGATGTCACCTGCCCGCCTTGCCCTATTCCTCCGACGGAGCCTACGCCTGTTGCATTGCCCCCGACAGCCGATAAGGCTGCTGCTGATGATGAAGCTGTTGATGAAGCTGCCTCTGCCTACCAGGAGGCTCTGGATTCCTACAAGGATCGTCTGACCGTCTACACTCAGTGGTACGATGACGACGCTCGGGCTGCTGCTGTCTTCATCACCAGTGTCCAGCCTCAGTTTTCTTCTGAGGTTGTGGGACTCTCTTCGGCTTTCCAGATGTGGACTCATCTTCGTCAGCGCTACGAGCCCTCTGGTGATGCCCTGTACCTGTCTGTGGTCCGCCAGGAGCACTCTCTTCAGCAGGGTGATGCTACTGTTGACGCCTTTTACGCTCAGAGCTCTGCTGTTTGGCGTCAGTTGGACTCTCTCCGCACTGCTGGCTGTCGTACCTGTCCGTGCTGCCTGGATGTACGTGCTGACCTGGAGTTTCAGCGGGTTTACGAGTTCCTTACTCGCCTTCGTCCTGAGTTCGAGCAAAGGCGTGCCCAGCTCCTTGCACGCCACCCTCGTGTCACTCTCCTGGAGGCTCTTACCGAGATACGCGCAGAGGAGACTCGTTTGAGTGGTGCTGGTCTGATGCCACTCCCCTCTGTGCTCGCCGCTCGTCCACCTGCTACACTGCCTCCTCCAGCGGCTACCACAGGTGGTGGTGGCCGTCCTCAGTCTGGAGGTGGCCGTCCTCACTGTTCCTACTGCGACAAGGATGGCCACACTGAGTCCCAGTGCTACAAGAAGAAGCGGCATCTTTCACGCCGTTCTTCTACTGGCACTAGTGCTTCTACAACGACGTCTGCCTCGACTTCTTCAGCAGCTTCTCTCACCGAGCAGGAGATAGCCAGACTTCGACGCCTACTTGCCGCTTCAGGTTCTCCCTCGACAGGTTCTGCAGGTTCTGCTACTGACTCTTCGGGCATTGAGAGACCACCTCCTACACAGTCAGGTACCTCCTCGTGGATTCTTGATTCTGGAGCATCTTTTCACATGACTCCTGATCCTTCCACTCTGTCTTCTATTACACCTCTTGATTCTCCTGTCAGTGTTCTTACTGCTGATGGTACATCTCTTTGTCTCTGGTAGAGGATCTCTTAGCAACTCATCCTTTCATGTTCCTTCTGTTGCTCATGTTCCTCGCCTTACCTTGCAGCTTCTTTCTGCTGGGCAGATTACTGACCTTGGTTATCGGGTTATTCTCGACTCTGACTCTTGTTGTGTTCAGGATCGCCACACGGGAGCTCTGGTTGGTTCTGGCCCTCGGCGCCGTGACTCACAGCGTCTCTGGGAGCTTGACTGGCTTCACCTTCCTTCCACTGCCACCATCGCCGCCAGTCTCTCCGCTTCTGCCACTTCGTCTACCGGCTCTTTCCAGCAGTGGCATCACCGTCTTGGTCATCTGTGTGGATCTCGTCTGTCGTCTTTAGTTCGTCGTGGTCTTCTGGGGTCTGTCTCAGGAGACGTGTCTTTAGATTGTCAGGGCTGTAAGTTTGGTAAACAGATTCAGCTTCCTTATCCTCATAGTGAGTCTGTATCTCAGCGCCCTTTTGATCTTGTTCATTCAGATGTTTGGGGTCCGGCTCCCTTCGTTTCGAAAGGGGGTCATCGATATTATATCATTTTTATAGATGATTTTTCTCGCCATACTTGGATATATTTTATGTCTTCTCGTAGTGAGGTCTTGTCTATCTATAAACAATTTGCCACTATGATTCACACCCAGTTCTCCACTCCTATTCGTGTCTTTCGTGCTGATTCTGCTGGCGAGTACCTCTCTCGTTACCTGCGCAGCTTCCTTGCTGAGCAGGGCACTCTCGCTCAGTTCTCTTGTCCTGGTGCTCATGCTCAGAATGGTGTCGCCGAGCGTAAGCATCGTCACCTCCTTGAGACGGCTCGTGCTCTGATGATCGCCGCCTCTATTCCACCTCACTTTTGGGCCGAGGCTGTTTCCACTGCCACCTATCTCGTCAACATTCAGCCCTCTTCTGCTCTTCAGGGAGCGATCCCTGTTGAGCGTCTCTGTGGTCTTCTTCCTGACTACTCTACACTTCATCTGTTTGGCTGCGTTTGCTACGTTCTCCTCGCCCCTCGAGAACGCACCAAACTGACCGCTCAGTCTGTTGAGTGTGTCTTTCTGGGATACAGTGCCGAGCACAAGGGTTATCGGTGATGGGATCCTGTTGGTCGTCGGATGCGGGTTTCTCGGGATGTGACTTTCGACGAGTCTCGTCCATTCTACCCACGTCCTGCCTCTCCTTCGGCTTCCTTTGTGGAGTCTCTGTCTTTCTTGACCTTTCCAGATACACCTATATCTGTTTTGCCCTCGTCCACCTATCCCACTGAGTCTCCACATATTCCTCCTGTGGCCTCTCCGCCGTTGTCGTCGCCTGTGTCGTCTCCTACGACTCCGCAGACTCCTCCCACTACAGTACCTCCTCCCCTTATCTTCTACACTCGTCGACCTCGTGTTGCGGATCTTCCAGATGAGCCATCTTCTTCTGATGCTCCATCTTCCCCTGATGGGTCATCTTCTCCTCGCTACGCTCTCCGCGATCGCCAGTCGATTCGGCCTCCTGCCCGTTTTGCCTTTGCTGGCGCAGCTACTCGTGAGCCTGTCTCCTACCGGGATGCTGTTACTCACCCTGAGTGGCAGCTTGCCATGGCCGAGGAGATTGCTGCCCTCGAGCGTACTGGTACTTGGGATCTTGTTCCCTTTCCATCTCATTCTCATCCCATCACGTGTAAGTGGGTCTATAAGATTAAGACTCGCTCTGATGGCTCTCTTGAGCGCTATAAGGCGCGTCTTGTTGCTCGTGGCTTCCAGCAGGAGCATGGTGGTGACTACGACGAGACTTTTGCTCCTGTGGCCCACATGACCACTGTTCACACTCTTATTTCGGTGGCATCTGTTCGCCACTGGTCTGTTTCTCAGCTTGATGTCAAGAATGCCTTTCTTAATGGTGAGTTGCGTGAGGAGGTCTACATGCATCCGCCACCTGGGTATTCTGTTCCTGAGGGCATGGTCTGCCGCCTTCGTCGCTCTCTCTATGGCCTTAAGCAAGCTCCTCGTGCTTGGTTTGAGCGCTTCTCCTCTGTGGTGACTGCTGCTGGTTTTTCAGCTAGTGATCATGATCCTACGCTCTTTGTCCACACTTCGTCTCGTGGTCGGACTCTTCTTCTCATGTATGTTGATGATATGATCATTACGGGAGATGATTCTGAGTACATTGCCTTTGTTAAGGCTCGTCTTAGTGAGCAGTTCCTTATGTCGGATCTTGGTCCTCTTTGTTACTTCCTTGGGATTGAGGTTACTTCTACTCCAGATGGTTTCTTTATGTCCCAAGAGAAATATATTCAGGATCTTTTTGATCGTGCCTCTCTCACTGATCAGCGTACTGTTGAGACTCCCATGGAGCTCAATGTTCACCTCCGACTCTCTGATGGCGAGCCTCTTTCTGATCCGACTCGCTATCGTCATCTTGTTGGGAGTCTTGTCTACCTTGCTGTTACTCGTCCGGATATCACTTATCCAGTTCATATTCTGAGTCAGTTTGTTTCAGCTCCCACTCAGGTTCACTACAGCCACCTTCTTCGAGTTCTGCGATACCTTCGTGGGACTATCTCTCGCCGTCTCTTCTTTCCACGTTCCAGCTCGTTACAGCTTCAGGCTTATTCGGATGCTACTTGGGCCAGCGATCCCTCTGATCGCCGGTCTATCTCTGCTTACTGTGTTTTTCTTGGTGGTTCTCTTATTGCCTGGAAGACGAAGAAACAGACTGCAGTGTCCCGTTCGAGTGCAGAGGCTGAGTTGCGAGCTATGGCTCTCTTGACAGCAGAGATTACTTGGCTACGGTGGTTACTTGAGGATTTTGGTGTTTCTGTCACTACACCGACCCCTCTCTTGTCAGACAGTACAGGTGCTATCAGTATTGCTCGTGATCCTGTGAAGCATGAGCTCACCAAGCATATTGGTGTTGATGCTTCTTTCATGAGGTCTTGTGTGCATGATCAGGTGATTACTCTTCAGTATGTGCCTTCGGAGCTTCAAATAGCGAATTTCTTCACGAAGGCCCATACTCGAGCACAGCATAGCTTCTACCTCTCCAAACTCAGTGTTGTGGATCCACCATGAGTTTGAGGGGGGGTGTTAGAGATATATGTATAGTTTGTTATTCCCCATTGTTATGAGGGGTTCTTTGCATATTTACCACCTGTACTTTGTGTATATATACCGGCCCATTGGCCTCATATGAATACAAGCGCTATTCATAACAAAAATCTCTGTCATCTTATTGCAAAAATAATCTAGTACAGGCAATTAAAACACCAAAGTATTGATAGCTATTTGTGATTTTGTGTTTATTGATTACACTACTGATCATTCACATCAACAGAAGTGTAAACTAATAGTGAAGGACTGAAGGTATAACACCCCAACCAACCCTCAGGTGTTACAGAAGCTTAAGGATCACACCTGAAAACCTTCCTCTGACAACTCTAGGAGCTGATCCTAACAAACCTTTTCAGCACAGAAGCATTAACTTGGAACGCTGGAGGACAAACAAAATTTTAGGTAGGGAATTGTAGCATCCTAGATGGCTTCTAAGGTTCAAGAATATGATACACTCGACTCGATCCAGCAGAGTTAAGTTCAAGTAAGTTCTACAATAGATCAACTGCTTTATCTCTATATAATGGGTGATTGCTTCTGGTTAAGACCAGATTTACATGTCAAATCTAGATGTCGGACTGATGTCAGCAACAATTGGGGGGGGGGGTGAATGATGGTTCAAACTTTTCCCTCTAATGGTATTTAAAATCTTCACTTAAGTGACTATGAAAGTCATTAAATTCAAATTGCACCAACTAAACTTTACAAAACAAGACTAGGGACCTAGAACAACAAAATCAGCCACCACCGACCGCCGTGGATTGGCTGGTCTGACCACTGCGCTCAGTCACTGAGGCTGGTCTGACCACATGTCCAGAGCTGGTCTGACCGATCCCCTGTTCCCAGACTTGAAAACCTCTCGAGACGAAACTCAAATATCAAGAACTTGTTCAATTCTTATTCAAACACTTCCAAGTTTTGCATGAGACTTGTTTAAGGTATTTGGAACCTAAAACAACCAGAATTACAAGGTTCATTGGCTTGAGTTTACTGAATTTGAGAGAATCAAATCTAGCGCACAAGAACACCAAAACCCCTAAAACTCATATTACTTCATGCTCGTGAGGATCTAAGACATGAGGTTTTCCTGATCTAGTCTCACATGTCCTAGTAAGGTAATATAAGCAACAGTTCAGGCTAGAACACCTACAAACACAAAATCACAAATCTTGCTCGAGAACAAGCAAAATCAAGCAGGAATGTAAACAAAAACATGATTAAAACAAAACTTTAATCTATTTCCAGAAGAGGATGGAGTTTACATACTTATGGATGATTACAGGATACAACCAAAGCACCACTCTTTCCTCTTTCAAATTCTCTCTCACAATCATAGAAAAAGAAAGGTGGTAGAACAAAAAACCTGAACACTAGAATTCTTATATCTAACACCTCCTCTCCTCCCATTTGATAACCAGCAACAAGCCCTAGTGGGTCCAACCCATTAGGCCTACCGGGGAAACCTGCTAACCGCACTAACACGTGTTTTACACACTCATGCACGCTTCTCAAAGTGTTTATAAGACTTAACCAGCTAACACCTTAGCGATTGATCTATTTAGCAATTCCAGCTCTCCTTGACCTAAACCACTTCTCCTTTGCGCCTGCCCGCACCGCAGCTTTGATCAATACACCAACCCGGTATTTGGTCAACTACCAAAATACCCCCAACGAAGCTTTCGAACACCTTCCCTTGACTCCGTCTTCACCTTCACCTCAAAGCATTTTCACATGCTTTGACACGTAGTGTATAATACCCAATGACTAGTCGTCACGTCTTCACGCATTCAGTCTCCCCCGAACTGTCTTTATGTGTATCGGTCTCGTCACTTAGCGCACCACATGCACCAACTCACCTCTTCACAATCCTTGTATTCTCTGTGCTTCCCGCTTAAGTCACCCGGGCTTACATAATCGCTCGGACCTTAGCTCCCCCATCTAGCCTCGGTCCATTATCATCGACTGCGAACATTCTCCAAGCCACATGTACATTCGAAAACCAAGCAACCATCTCGAGCACAAGTTTCATACACTTGACTCACATTAGTCAAAACCCTGCATCATGCAACTCAACACAACCAACCAACGATACACACGTACACACTCATCCAACTCAAAAACCATTTTCATTGTTCTCTGGCTGCATCCACCGGTCTGACCGCACTTCCCATGCCGGTCAAACCGTACCAATCAGACCATCGGCCACTAGCCGATCTGACCGCTTAACACCAGAAAATACCATATCTGGAATTTCAGTTAAATTCTTACCTAGTTTCAGCTCCAATTTTCAATTCCAGAGGCACTAAGTGCAAACTCATCCCCAAAAAAGCCTACACAAGTGTTTGTTGTTCAATTTCCCAAAAATCCAAGGTCGGTCTGACTGCGCTCCCCATGGCAATTAGACCACCGGCCATTTGCTGATCAGACCACTGACCCTATGGCGGTCAGACCACCTAAACCCTGAAAGCACAAACTGAAATCTGAATTTTTACTTTTGCAAAATCCAAATTTAACTCAACCAATATGCCAATTGTTCATCACAAATATATTCTAGACCTTCACATGGTCTCTTGCTAGAACCTGCTTTAGGTTGAATCTATTAACACACAAAGGTCCAAATCTAGAAAATAAGGCTTGATATTACATTCTATCACAATAGTTGGATTCCACAAACTGCTCCATGAGTAAGTAATCAAACCGAACATATCCTCCTAACCACTTGCCTAAAAATATGAAAGTAAGCAAAAGGTTGAACTGAAATAAACAGGCATACCCTGGCAAACAAATCTTCTCTCATCCATGGAACCAAGTACTTCCAAGGCCATATGTCCAATGTACTCACAGCACGCGATTTTGGTAACACACGGCTGGTCATTAACTTTGCAGATGTTAAGTTTGGATGCACAAGAAATCTGGCTGCAACTTCAACTGAAAACTCATACGTGCTAAATACACGATCAACTGGATTTCGTAGTATTGTTACTACGGAAGTCCTCTCCCTTGGCAGTTTGGAAGTTAAGCTATAGTCATCATGACTAACAACCAGCTTGCAATCAGGATGGCTGACAAGAAGACACATAAATACCATTATTAACTGCAAGCAATCATCTGAAGAAATTTTTACAACATCACTCGTACAGCACATATTTGTGGACAATAACTTCCTCAGCCATTATAACTGAACACTGCATCTAGAGTACCTCACAATCTGTTGGCATGGCCCATATACATGTCACAATATCCATGTAAATTGCCAATTAAAAAATTCAAGATGTAGTGCCCATGCATATGATGGAATGCAGTAATTAGTATAAAGGGAGACCATCCAAGACGCCGAGGTGTCAATTACTTACACATTCTCCGCCAGGTAAGTGTTAATCATGTTATTTCAATATATGGAAATATCCTAAACCATACATACTGTAGACTTTATTCACATAATCTAGACTCTAAAGCTAGCATTTTCTAAGCATTGTTTAAAGACAATAGAGCTTTTATTCTCGTTTGGTTAGTCAACATGAAGTTTAAGATCAATCCAGAATTCCAGATGATGATACAATTCAGCAAGGTAGAGAACCAGCTTTTCTCACCTCGGGTCGAACTGCAGCTTATCATAGGAACGCTCGCATTCCTGAGCATTCGTATATAGCTTTTTCAAGAAACTGCCAAGACAAGTAATATCAGTGGAATGCATCTTAGATGACGACGAACCTAACTTCTGTAAGGTCCAGAAAACGTACCAGTGAAAGTAGGTACGCCCACCGGTTCGAGGAATGTGTAGGAAGAAAAGCAAATCCTTCAGGCTCAATTTGTCCCCATCCTTTTCGCTCTCCCCGAACGAATCCGCCCAGCCCTTGAGAACTCCCTCACAGTGCTTGTAGTCGCCAGCGGAGCTGACAAGCGGAAGCAAGGCCACTGCAACACCAAAACAACCAACCATCACCATGGCAAATCAGAGCAAACGGCGTTTCCTCCGTCAGGACGTGCGCATACTGCGCACAAAGCGTAATTCAGACATGCCAGGAGGCGAAGCTCGGGAGTCGGGAGGGAGGGCGTACCTGATACGACGAGGAGCGCAAGCGCGCCCAATCGGAGCGGCCGCGCCATCGATTCGGCGAGCGGAATCCACTGGCGCGCAGATCTAGCAGCAGACGCCGCGCCGCGCCAGGCACAGCGATTGAGAAAGAGAGGAGGAGGAAGCGAGAGCGCGGCGGCGGCGGCGAGGGTAGGGAAGGGAGGAGCGCGCGTTTAAAAAAGGGCGGGGAGGAATGCAGACGGAAGGATCGAGAGAGGGCGGTGGCGGCGGGGAATTCAGCGCGCCGTGCCGGCAGGGTAATTTTTTTTTGCCTTTTTAGCCTAAAATTTGAAAGTTTTTTACATATAGACTCCTGAAAAAAAGATTTACAAAAATGGACTCTTACCACAGTACCAAAGTATATGGCACCCAGGGTGCATGTCATGACGCCATATGCTTTGGTGCTGTACGTGGCCACGTAGGATCCACGGTGGCATAACACGGCGTCAAATCACATGGCGCCGTGACATGCACATACGGCGCTTACGGCCGTGGCGCCGTGCTCTGGGACTTAGCCCGAGCTTTGCAGTTTAGGTGCAAGTCCAACTATCACGGCGCCAAACCTTCTAGCGTCATATTTAGCTAGCACGGCGCCAGACCCTTTGGCGCCGAGAGGTTTATATACGGCGCTATATTCTTTGGCGCCTCTTGCGGCGCCAAAGATCCTAGCGCCGTATATAAACATCTCGGCGCCAAAGGGTCTGACGCCGTGCTAGCTTCACCTGTAGAAAAAACAGCAAACCTTACTGTTTTTTCCGCAAAACATATGCACATACACACTGTAACATCCTGAAAATTTTAAATTTGAAAATATGAATTTCTTGAATTATTTTTGGCCATATATTCTGTTTGGAATTTGGATTTCATTGTGTTTTCCCGATTTTGGGTTGTGATTTCAAAAGTTGAACAAAGTCATAACAGATAAAGACAAACATTAATAACGCCAAAAAGGAAAAATGCAAATACTAGAAAACTGAAATTATAAACACGAATCTGAAAAGATGATCCAGTATAAAAAGAGAGAAACTTGAGTTAAAATATAAAGTCTCATTTTGGAAATAATGATATAACTAGCAATAAAGAGTGAATGAATAAAAATACAGACACATATGCATATATATATATACATATATGTGCATATACGAAATTCGAAATAAATAAATAAATACAGAAATTTAGGAGATCACATAAAATTAGAATTATATATATATATGTATATATAAAGGAAAATGTATAAAGTAAAAAGGGAAAGAAAGAGATAAAAAAAAAGAAAAAGAAAAGAGCCAGGCCGGCCGAAGCGGCCGACCCAGCTCCACCCGCGCCTCTTCTTCCTTTTCCCCGCGCCCTCTCTCTGACGAATGGGCCCGGGCAGCAGCGTTGTCTTCTTCCCCGCTCCCTGTTCTTCCCCGCACGGTGGCTCGCCCTCCCCCGTTCAACCTCGGTCAAAAAGCCGCGAGACCGGGCGCGAGACACGGGCGACGTGAGGGAGCCTCCTCGAATCGCGCCACCTTAACTCCGCCGCCGCTGCCGCGCTGACACCGCCGCCTGGCGACACGCCCGACAGCCCCGGCGTGCGCGCACGATGCCGCGCGTGGCTAGCCGTGCCCGCGCGACTATAAGAAGCCTTGAACCCGCCAAATCCTTCCCCGCACTCCCAGCTCCCTCTCCTCCCAGGTAATTGAAACTTCGAGCTCTCTCCACCACCGGCGCCACCTTTCTTCCCCATCGCCGGCCAACAAGCTCGCCGCCGATTGCGAGCCCGCCAGGTCGATTCCTCCTTCCCCGAGCACCCTCGGAGCACGGCGAAGCTTTCCCCGTTCTCGGCCGAGGCCCTCGCCGCATGCACGCCGCTGGCGCCGTGCACCGCCGCCGCCCGACCCCGGCCTCCGTCGCCAGCCTTCCTCGGTGCATCTCCCGCCCCGCAAACACGTTGGTTGGTGAGCTTCCTCTTCATCTCCTAATGCTCACGCCCAAGCCAAATTGCTCCCTCTCCACGTCGGCGCCGCCGCCCTCATTTCCACCTTGCCGCCGGCCGCTTTATGCTGCCGCCGCCCACCTCGCCGCCGTCTCGGGTTGCCCCGCCTCCTTCACTGGCATCCTCACCCCTGGGTGAACCCATTTGGCCGGCCACGCCCGCCTCCCCGGCCGCTCCTCACCGGCGCCGTCACCGTCAAGCATTGCCGCCGAGTCGGCTCCTCTGTTCTGCTTTTCCCCGAGCTACCAGCATAACTCAAATCCTACGCCTCCCTCAGTCAAGTCCAGGCTTCGGCCCATTTGGCTACCAGCGCTCCACTTGAGATTCTGCCGCCCGAGAGGTCCCGAGCTCAAATCCGGCCGGCAGCATTATTTTCCCCATATTTTGCTTTACTTTTTGTTGCTCTATTTAATTAACAAAAATCATGAAAAATTAGGGAATAATTAGAGAAGTTAACCAAATTTAATTAGGATATAAATGAGATGACTTGAAATTTAAATTTGGATTAGTTCATATATGATTAACTAATATGGTTTGGAATAATTACCTAAATGACTAAATATTAATTCAAGACAATGATAAGGAAAAACAACCTCGGTTAAATGACCAAATTTAACAAAGATTGCCCTAATCAAAATCAAGATATATGCCAATGGTTAACAAGCCACCATTAAATCCCCAGTGGTAAATATAATTAAAATAGCTATATTAAAATTATGATCCTGTATAATGAACTTTGCCCAGGTAAATAAATAATAATCAACCGAGGAACATGAAATTAACAAAATATTAAAAGTATTCAAATAGTAATGTTAAGCCTGAAATAACAAGAGATGGCCCAAATAACTGAATCCTAATCTAAGTGGAAATAGGTTTAATGAAAACTGAGGCTACATAAAATGTCACCCATAAAATGCTATACACTTAGATTCTAAAATTAAATTCGGTAAGCCAAAATGCCCTGAAAAGTAACGCTCGACGAACTAATACCTACTCATAGGTCCATCCTAACTCATGGAACTTTCTTGATAAATATAAGAATAATAAGGGAAACTGTTAATAAAAGATCGAGTTATCGTTTTCTACCACCGGCTTTGCCTCAAATCACCCAAATCACCCAATAACTCATAATAATACAAAAGTTGAATTTATTTGGATATTTTGAGTTATTTGCTTTCATTTGGATTCAGTCGTTTGTCACGTAATTAGAAATTGGAAGTCGTGAAGATTCAGTGGACACAGCAAGACAAAGCTCGAAGTGAAGATAGAGACCAGAAGCTCAAGAGAAAGCATTGTGTGAGCTCAAGACTGCGGTAAACCGTGCCAGGCGAGTCAATACATACCTTGATCATGTTGATCCTATGTTTTCTGCAAATTACCTTGTTTTAAATTATCAAATTGCATGCTGTTAATTTATATGCAAATACATGCTTAATTTAATATTCTAGTTACGTGCCCATTGTTTACTTTGAATAATATCACCCCTCCTTTGGAATATCTGAACATGTGAACCTTGTCGCCCTAGCAAAAATATAATAGTAACATTTCGAAAATAAGTCCTAAATTATATGCCATGCTTAGCATTGATTAGGAACCCGGGGCAAGAAATTGTCCCAAGCATCACTTTTACTCATGAGAAATTGATTCGGGCAGTCATGGTGGGAATGACTGATATATGTTGGTATGGTTACTTTATGTCCCCAAAAACCCCAACATGCTTAAATATCTGGACGGACTAGTTCGAGTGTGTGAATATGTGGTGCAGTGGAAGCACAAAGTGTGTTATTGGTAGACCGCCCAGATAACCCTAAGGACCGAATCTCGTCATGTCACCCGTGTAAAACAGTACAACCACAAGTCTGTAAAGTACAACTTGGCTAAGTAGATTATCGAAAACTCTGGACTCATCTCACTAATAGGGGGAGAGAAGTAATTATGCAGGGGCAAGGGAAGGCCTAAAGGGACACCGAGTGGAGGGTGAAGTTTCCCAGTCGTGCTAGCGCAGAGGGGAGTGGAGCCCGTACGCTAGTAGCTGTGGGGAACATCCCGTGCAACATATGGGACCCACCGCAAGTGGGCAGTCTCCCATAGGGGTGAGATGACAAAAGGGTCTAGATACTTTGAAAAGTCACTGTGATGGTCTGCTCAACCACATGACTAAGGAATCGTGTGGGGCAATGAGTTGATTGTCTCTTGTGGTGAAAGTGTACAAACTCTGCAGAGTCAAAACTATTCGAATAGCCGTGCCCACGGTCAAGGGCGGACATGGGAACTTAACCAGATATAGTTCTATTTCAAAATGCTTTGTGGGTGGGAATGGAAAAGTGAAGGGCGAAGGACTGTCCTGATTTGAATTGTCCTGGGTGTCGTCCCAGTGGTAAGTTAAGCGGTTATAACGCTGAAAGATGTCATATGATGTGATGCCATATGTATGGAAATATCAGGCATATGGTGTAATGCCATATGTATGGTAGATCAAGTTAATATCCCTTGAGCATTAAGATTTGTTCCAAAACTGCTAGGTCTCAGGGAATTTTACGTATTGTATTTCAAATAGTGGCATTACTAATCTTATAACCTAAAATATGGGTAGAATAAACAGGGTTGTAAGAAAAGGAGATAGATGTTTTTAGTATATACATAAAGGTATTGGTGGATTCATGTCGATCATGAAAAGGGAATGCTAGGGTGTGTCCTGAGAGAAATAAATTAATGGAGTCCCGTTAAATAGATAGACTAGATAAATGATCTAATTGAATGTGTTGAGGATTTGGAGAAATAATACAAGTATTGGATTATATATAATTCTTGAGTAGTAATATTCTTGGTGGATATATATGATAGCGCATTGATTTTGGAGAATTAGGACATACAAAGGTAACTTGCTGGATTACTACATTAGTGATTAAAGTGAATTCTCGGAAGATATTGACGAAAATGAGAATTTGTAGGAGTTGATCAAGTACTAAAGGGATAAATTGAATTTCTGAGAAGAATTCATAACATTTAGTGGATTCTAATCTTGGTAAATTGAATTTTCAGTGAAGATACACTTGTGGATTAGCTAGTGATAGATAATGGAAAACGTGATAGAATGTTGGATTATGATTGTGAATCAATGATGAAAAGGATTGAATACGAACAATATCGGTGGATGTGAAAGTAGTTATGAAAGATAATTATTAGAGTTCAGAAGGAGCTGATGGATAGTAATGACAGGATTGAATTATTAGTAATTCAAAATACAAAGAATAATCGGTGGATTAAATAAATGATGATACCTGCTGATTGGAGTTTTAGGCAGCAGACAATAAAGAAAGCGCATTTTTGGGGGATTAAGTCAATTTTGGCAATTGTAGAATAGAGTTAGGTAACAGTAATAACACTTTGATTATATAAGAGTAATAATGCTGCTAAAAAAGATTTTTGGCAAATAAAATAACCCGAGCCTCTCCTTGTTAAGCCATGCATACTATTTACTTGCATTCTGTGTATTGGCTCGCGGAGCACGGGGTCGGAGTGCTCACGCTCGCTTTTGCGACAAAATCCAGAATCAAGAGCCGCATCGCCGCGCCTCAGCAACAAGATTGGACAAGATGGAAAAGAGGGTGAAGATGTCAAGGGCTAGGTCGCGAACCTCCAGTTGGCTGCCTGTGGGCATGTCCTGAAGGTCCCACCTGTGTGCGTCGTTCTTCCGCTGCTGCAAGTTATTGATTTCGGCCTAATCGGCCCATGAGTAAGTCTACTATTATATTTACATTTTCGCATGATATGTACTTTGATATTCAGAACTGTAGCTGTGTGCACTATCTACTGATCCAGGGAATAGTGCAGTTAAACACAGTAGATTCCGGATTATAAAATCTGGGTCTGACACACACATACATATACATTCACACATAAAACATCTGAACAACTTAAATGACAACATCGCATAATTATCAAAAGTCTTAAAATATCACATAACATCATATAACTATCAAAAGTCTCAAAACATTACATAACACGTCTCAGCGCACAAAATAGTCACTCTCACTGCCTCTTGGCCTTTCCCTTGCCATTGGCCAGGGCATCAGACCCTGGAGTGTACGTGCTCGAGGGACGGGCCGAACGACGAGGCCGCTGGGTATTGTTGTGGGGGGTATTGTCCCGCTCACAGTTCTCCTCCATCCTCCTCCACCACTTGACGTACTCTCGGTGGTGATGAGCGAAGTTCGTCACCTTTCGTTGGCGGACCCTGTCGAACCTGTACATATAGCAGATGTCAACAATAGGTGTTAGAGTACGAACCAACAAAATTTAAAATAAAGCAAAAATTGTAACTTACTTGTGCAAATCAACAGAGGTCGACACCACCTCGGAGGATAGAACTGCACGAGGCCAAACTGCCGCGCAACTCTGTAGGGGAGGTGAATCTCTACGGCGTAGAAGCAAATCAGCGGACACCTCATCCTCCAAAGATGGTCGTCCCTGCGGCACATGGTGCTGAGCGGTAGAGCTGCAACCTGTGGCTCGGAGTAAGGCTCCCACGAGACCTAGCAAGCAAACATACGGGCAAACACACGATTAGCCATGTACAAAAACCAAGAACTGTAAGAAAAAAAATGCATTACCAATTTTTTACCATCGTGGGAGACAAGGTGTCCAGCTCATTGCTGAAATCCACGTACGCCCGCTCTGTGGTCGCGAACGGGACTGAGACCATAGGTAGGTCACCATGGCGTCGTCCGCAGCCGCAGGGCATGTACCAAATGTATCCTGCAACCATCTAATATGGACCCCCGAGACGCGGCCTCGCCTGGCATTATCTGGGACAGGAGGCAATGCCGTGCCCAGAAAGGCCTCCACACGTGCCCTCCAGCCCTCAGACACCGCCGGGCCGACCACCGGCTGTCCCCTAATGGGAAGTCCAAGAATCATCGCCACGTCCTGCAGCGTGACGGTCATCTCCCCACAGGGAAGGTGGAACGTGTGAGCCTCTGGCCTCCACCTGTTAATAGTACACGGAGAAAAAATTAGTTACGTACGTAAGAATATAAACACGAAAACAAACGGACCTAATAGAGAAAATGCACCTGTCGACGAGTGCGGTCAAAGCTGCGGAGTTAAAGATCGGCATGCCCCGCCGTACTAGGTTGGCGACCGTGTGAAGCCCAGCACGGCGAAGCAGTGGGGGTATAGCGGTCGTCATATCGCATCAAGTGGAACACATCATGGGTTCGACAATGAAGTATGTGAAGCTCCTGAAAATTGCTATAAAAGTTAGCTGCGTGATGAAAACATATGTATATTTCGACAACACACGTACCTGGCCGTCCTCCGTGAGCCTGCCGCGGTGCTCCCTCTCGTAGGACTCCTCTAGCAGCCGGTACCTCGCCATCCTGTGCTCAAATCAATCTCGCTCAAATCAAACACTAAAAACATATGTATTTCTAAACATTCGTGTGTATTTCTAAATCAAACCATAAATCTAAACATTCATCAATATCGCTCAAACCAAACCCTAAAAACATGTATATTTCTAAATCAAACCCTAAATCTAAACATTCATCAATCCCGCTCAAATCAAACCCTAAAAACATATGTATTTCTAAATCAAACCCTAAAACCATATGTATTTCTAAATCAAACCCTAAAACATATGTATTTCTAAAATGGACCCTAAAAACATATGTATTTCTAAAATGGACCCTAAAAACATATGTATATCTAAACATTCATCAATCTCGCTCAAACTAAACCCTAAAAACATGTGTATTTCTAAATCAAACCCTAAATCTAAACATTCATCAATCTCGCTCAAATCAAACCCTAAAAACATATGTATTTCTAAATCAAACCCTAAAAACATATGTATTTCTAAATCAAACCCTAAAAACATATGTATTTCTAAAAATCAAACCCTAAAAACGAATCTATACACATTACTACTCTTAAATTACGCATATCTATTGAAAATCCAACCTAAAATCGAGCCAAATTGAACTAATTTCATCTAGAGTTTCAAATCTTCCCACACAAAATGTACCTCAAATAATCCATATTTATTGCAAAAAATCAAGGGAAAGGAGGGGGTCCATCTTGCTTACTCGATTTGGAAGTAAAATCGCGAGAAAAACGGATGGATTTGAGTAGATTTTGAGGGGGAAGAGAGTGAAAGATCAAGTTCCGTTTAAGTTGGTTTTGGTGTTAATGACAAATGCCATTATGAGATTTTGATATAAATGACAAATACTTTTATAATATTTTGGTGATAATGACAAATGTATATATGAGACTAATATGTTTGTTTAAGTTTATTTATGTTTAGTCTCATTTGGATGGAAAGGTGAAATCAAAGAGGTATGCATTCAAAATCACTTTCTCATATGCTTATGCATTCCTTAGATCCAAAATATAGATTGAACTCCTCACATAGTTCAAATGAATATGTGCATATGTTTTTCTTCATATAGATTTGTATGCACACATTTAGGGGGAGCTCTCTCTCTCTATGTTTTGGAGTTTCACTAGTATTGATCCATGTTTCCTTTTATACATACATTGGGATCAAACTAGGAGCATGCATTCATTGAAAATCTGTTTTAAAACCAAAATTGTGCTCTGTCTGGAAGTGCGGTAGTACCGCAGTTTTGAACGTCGGAACTACCGGAGAGCGGTAGTTCCGCGCCCAGAAGCGGTAGTACCGGGGAGCGGAAGATCCGGTTTTCGAGCGGATCCTCTTTTCCAGAGAGCACCCTCCGGACGCTTTTGAGATTTCGCGGGATCGGAAGTACCGGCGGTTTCAACGCCGGAACTACCGCAGGGTGTGGTAGTTCCGCAGTTTGGAGCGGTACTTCCGGAACCCGGAAGCTCCGGAGGTAGAGCGGAGCCTTTTTTCCAGAGAGCGCCAAGTTTGGTTCCGGCTCAAGCGAAACTACCGCGCCGACTTCGCGGACCGGAAGTTACAACGGCGGTAGTACCGCACTTTGAATTAAAATGATTTCATATTCAATTTATTATCTCATTATTTGTTGAGATTGTCATGAATTACCAAAAAGGGAATATTGTTGAATCTAGTCCCTCCATTATGTGTTAATGGTGAAGTTTGGTAATTGATGACAATTGTTTTGTGGACTAACAGTTTCCATGAGTTGGATGAATAGGTTAGGTTCCACAAATGAAGATAACTTGGGATGACTTCATGTGTTGAAGACCATCAAGAAGAAGATGCATCATGAGTTGATACATGATGATCATGTGTTGATCAATTCGAGAGAAGACCATCATGTGTTGATGGAGTTGATGAAAAGGATGCGTCATGAGTTGATGCATATCGAGACGATGACTCAAGGCAAAGGTATGACTAGCTAGGGCTAAGGATGTGTTCCTAGTCTTTTACCCGTCTTGGTGTTTGGTTGGAAGACCGGATTGCTAGTATAGGTTGCCGTACTATTAAGAGGGGTCATGTCTAGTAGTTTGAGTCTCATCATGTGTTGATAGCTCAACCTCACTTGCTCTAACTCATCTTGGTATGAGGCTTGCATTTGCGAATGTGTTTTGCAAATGGTTGAAGTCCATGTGGCAAATCCTTATAACATGTGACTATACTTTGCAAATGTGTTTTGCAAAAGGTTGAAATCCATGTACCTACTCCTTGTAGCATGATCTAAGTTTGCAAATATGTTTTGCAAAAGTTGGAGATCATGCATCATCCCTTGGCATGGTCTAAAATCGTTTATTGCTATTTCCTTTGGACATAGACCATGAGAGTGACTCTTTTGGATCTCTTTTGATTTCTGCATTGATCTAATGTGTTTGAGATCATGCAAATAGATGGGTTGTGTAGCCCTTTGAATAAGCTTTCCATAGAGTCCAAGATCACTCAATTCCGACATCGGAGTCAAAAGTTATGACCGTTTTTTCTGAGTGATGTCTGTGCTGAAGCGGAAGTACCACGCCGACTTCCCGGTACTACCGCAGAACGGTAGTACCGCATTTTATAACTGCGGTAGTACCGCAAATGACTGACTAACGGCTATTTTTCTAGCCGTTATGATGGGGAGCGGTAGTACCGCACCTATAACGGCGGTAGTACCACAGAATCCTGTTTTTAACTCCAACGGCTAGTTTTGAGGTGTGGGTTATAAATACTCCCTTGTGGCCGGTTGGGGTAAGTTTTTAGGGACTCCATTTCACTCTTTTGAGCTAGTGTGAGGCTCTCCACTCAATTGTGCATGTGTTGCACTTCGTGAGAGAGGAGAGGTGATCTAGAGTGCATGTGTTGCATCTAGAGGAGGACTTTGTGTCCGGATTGAGCTTGTGCATTCGTTGCACGTGGTGAGAGTCAAGTGAGGGACTTGACTTGTTACTCTTGGAGTTTGCCGACTCCTAGACAGCGTGGGAGGCGTCGTGCGCAGTGATCTTCTCAGAGGAGGTTGTGAGAAGGCCCGGCAAAGTTGTGAAGGTCGGAAGCTCACCTACCCGGAGCGGGGAAGAGCTATCACTAGTGATTGGAGGTGTTTCGGCTTAATTCGTGGAGCCGGTCCGATTTGTTCGGGCTTACCTCAACGTGGACTAGGGGAGACCGGTAAGTCTCCGAACACCACGGTAAAAAGAGAACGTGTCATTTGTGGTTTGCTTGCTTGTGCTCTTTTTACATTCAAGCAATTTACTTACTTAGCATTATTTTGATTGCTTGTAAATCTAGAATTGCAAACATTGACCTAGGCTAGACTTGTTGGTGCACTTAGGCGAATTTATTTGACTTAGGCACTATTTGTACTAAACCAACTTGAATTTAGCTTCCGCATTGTATACTTGGTTTAGGCAATTAGAAAAGCTCTTGAATTGATTAGTATTAATTTGAAGAAAATTTTCAAACCGCCTATTCACCCCCCTCTAGTCGGCCACCTCGATCTTACAGAGAGTGGTGGCGGCGGTTGCTTCGGCTCGGGCTGAACAGAGTGAGGGGGTGGGGGGCCGCGCTCGGGCTTAAGTCCCAGAGCACGGCACCACGGCCGTTAGCGCCGTATGTGCATGGCACGGCGCCATGTGCTTTGGCGCCGTGCTATGCCACCGTGGATCCTACGTGGCCACACACGGTGCCAAAGCATATGGCGCCGTGACATGTACCCTGGGCGCCAGATACTTTGGCGCCGTGGTAAGGGTCCATTTTTGCAAATCTTTTCTCCAGGGGTCCATATGTAAAAAACTTTCAAATTTTGGGCTAAAAAGCAAAAATTTACGCCGGCAAGGCGGCCTCGGCACCGGCTCCGCTGCTTTCCTCGCCTCCCCTCGGTATGTCTCCCCCCTACTTTTCTCTCTCTCTCTCTCGTGTCGTGTCGTGTCCTGGTGTGTTTGTTTATTCTCTCACTCGCTCACGTTGTCGCGCAGCTGCGCTAGTGCCGGTCTCTCTCGGACGGAGGGAGAGGGGAGCGTACCGAGGCCGAGGCGGACGTAAATAGTCGCAGTGGGCAGTGGTGGTGGTGGCCCGTGCGGCGGTGGGAAAAGCGCAGCGGAAAGGCGAGTTTTCTTGGCCACTTAAATTTATTTAGGTCAAAAGTTATTTAGAACATATTATTTTTAATTTTAGCTTATTTTAGTTTTTTTAACTTTTTTAACTTGTTTTGTGTTTTTTCTTTTATTTCTTTGCATTATCCATGACGATATAACGTTTTTAAAAATTTTTCTATTTTTTCTCAGAAAAAATTAACAACCGATATAATGCAATTTTAGCCAGAAGCTAAAGTCCACAGCAGAAGCCATGAGCCACTTGGAGAGCCGCCATGATGGTGCGTTTTTCGAAATGGTAACAGACAGCGGAGTCATCAACGTGAACTACACACTGTTTTGAACTTAGAAAGCTACTTGTAAAAGTCATCCCGTTTGTTTTAGCCTTCGAAGAAATTGAAGCCAAAAACAAACTAAAAATAAGAAGAATATGACCAATGCCACTGACTCTAGTGCTGGATTTTGCCCAATAGGCCAACATGGTCGTCCCGTCTGTGCTACAATTATATGTTCTAATGATCCAGATCATCAAATCCAGTGTTACTTCCGTGCGTCTTCTAATCTTCATCTCTGTTCTACGTTCATCAATCCTGAATTAATGTCTTTTGCACAGCCTAGAGTATCTACCAGATCAGCAGCACCTGGGCCAGGTGCTTTTGACACCTGTAGGTTGAACATTGATGTGTATTATCTTTGATGCCATTTAACATTGACTGCTATCTTACCTTGTGCTTACAATAAATAATTGGGTTCTAACGAAGCCGCAGGGCCGCAGCTTGTGGTGGGCGGGTTTGCCGTATGTGCTGTAGGTAGGGGATGAGCCATTGGCGTTGCGTGCTCTTTGTGGAAGCAGGCAGCCGAATTCAGGTTCTTGTTGTCTACTAGTAGTAGCTAGTGGGCCATTTGGTGGGGAGAGAGGATGATTACCCACCGATCGGGATTCCTGTCCCTGCCAGCTTTTTTTGGATGTGTTCTACGGCCATGGGGAGAGATGTGACATTCAGAACTGGTGCATCCTGTTCCTGAAACTGCAACTTGTGTGTTGGAAAATCTTACTACATGTTTCGCTTGTTAACTCGTATTCTACCCTGTGTTTGTTGATGCCTATCGACAGTAGTTGGTTTGTTTTTCAGGTATGCATATGTGAAATTAGGAAGCACTTATGCATATGCGATCTATATGCGTTTTGATTGACGTCTGTTTAAAGATTTTATTTCTTTCGTTAGTCTGCTGCGAGTTTTAAAAATGATGCAGTTCGTCGTACCTGTATTGATTATAGGACAGCCAATCGTCGGGTTGGGTATCAGTTACCATATCAGTGTTGCTGTTCTGATTCTGAACCTGTGGTAGTTTTCAGAGAAAGTAGTTACACAAGATTATTCCTTGGGTTCTGGTAACATTTGGGAAGGTGAAGCAAACAGGTCCATGCATGAATGCATGATTTCGGGAAGTTATGGAAGGTATAAATCAGCTTTTCTAAGGTTCAGAAAGGAAATTTTAGCACAATTTGCAGATCATGCCTGTCATATGCCTCTGTTTTCCTAGAGCTGTGAACTGGAAACTAAGCAACCAGTGTGCCACCACACAACATTTTATCACATCCCCTTTTGCTATATCCTTGTTGCTAGTCAGCCTACACTTCTCTGTTTTGTACTCATGCTCAACAAGAACACACATGGGCATCATCCCAGGAGAGGAAATGTTTCTGATGGCCACACCTAAACCTAACGGTTCTGTGTCAAATCAGTTTTCCTGCAAACAGATTATAGAATAGAACTAAAATAGAATCCTCCTTCAGTAACTCGAATTCTCATAATTAACCTTAAAAATAGTTCTCAAAGTTAACCAGTGTCACTGAACAACGTTCAGATTATAGACTAGAACTGGAATCTTCTATGGCTCTCTTTCAGTAACTCTAGTGCTCAAAAGTTAACCAGTACCATGGAAACAAGACAATGCAAACTGCTACTGCTACCTTTTCCTATTAAGAGAAGTACTACTGCAGACGCAGGAAGCTAGAAATCCTCGCAACAAAATCACTCTCCTTGAATTCGCTCTTCACTCATTCCTATGTTGGCCATGGGAAGGGTGGCCAAAGATCGGCGCGAAAGGCAAGTGCGGGTCGAGCTCGGCGTGGTGGTGGTACAGCGAGTAGTCCAACCGGGCGGGATCCACGGCGGAGGTGGTCGCCGCAGAGACGACCTCGCCGAGCTCCGACTCTGCCCCGCGCATGCCCACTCCTCCCAGGTCATAGCTCCCGACCGGGCAGTGCGCCACGGAGAAGTAGCTCGACCCGGCCGACGCGGCCGGCGAGACGAACGCCGGGGAGAAGCCCCCTCCTAGCTGGCCGCTCTCCACCGGCGAGAAGGACGCCGCGGCGTTGTCAGGCGGCCTCACGGGCGCGTGGAAAGGGACACAGGGGAAGGCGAAGGAAGCGGTGGTGGCGGCGTCATGGTCGTGCTCGTGGAAGGACGCCGTCAGCGTCAGCCCCTCGGTCTCCACCTTCAGGTCGTTCTTGAAACTCGCGAGAAGCTCCAGGTTCGGGTCCCGAAGCGGCTGCGGCGGCTGGTTGCCGTCGTGCGCGGCCACCGCGCCGCCGGGAGGAGACGTCGTCGCGTGGCGCTGCTTCTGGTGGCACGTGTGCACGCCCTGGTACGTGACGTCGAACATGGACAGGTCGGAGTCCGAGCGCTGCACCTGCTTCGTGGCCGGGCACCCTTGCGCGTTGCGGTACGTGCAGCGGTAGTAGCCCCTGCAACGACATCATTGTCAGTGTCACAAACTAGAAGCTGATTTAGTGGGATTTTTTTGGTCATGTCTATAGTCTGTAGTTGAAAATTTTAAATTCTGTACTCTTCATAAGAGATAGTACTTAGAGAAAAATAGTTACATATAATTTTGATCAGTACAGTTAAACTCAGTACAGTTTGTACTATAATCTATATGTAGACCATACCTTAAAAATATTCTACTTAAAAGTTAATAACTATTAAAAAACCAATGCTAAGTCAAAATGAACCCACCCGGGTGGAGGATTCCGACTACATCGGGATTACGGCTGCACCATTTTCTATAAAACTCTCCTAAAATTAACACTGGAATTTCATAGGAAACTTGTGAGAATTACCGTTTTATGCACAATTCTTGCGTTTCAAACCAGTGTTCAGATGGAATTGAAATTTGAAGGTATTTTTTCAGCATCAGATGTTTGAGGTGAACCTGGGAAACTTGGCTCCGAGGATGTCCTTCTGACCGTACTTCCTCCAGCTGAACCCGTCGTCCGGGGTGGCCTCCAAGCTTGCGTCCGGTACTCGGAATTTTTCGGTCCATCTTGGCAGGCCCTTCCTGTGCGATCCAGGACCGAGGAAAATCAAGGGTCAGGTCATAATCTTTTCCGTTGACTAATGCAGATGCTAATGTTCGAGTACAGTATACCTATGGTTATGAAATATTCCTTTCTTTTTGACCAAATCACCAAAGAACTAAAGGTGGCATTGCTCTCTACTCGCTAGTCTACCAGTTCGTGCGGTTAGGCACTTAGGAACCTTTCAAATATATGTTTGACGTTTACTAATAATTAGTTTGAAAACGGAGCATGTGCATATAAAATATCTGTACAAAAGACGAGTAAATTTCATAAAATTATAACAGCTTTTGTGTCAAAACTATCATAGAACTACACATGTAAGTTTGAATTTGAACTATAGATTTAGCAGCAATTTTTTTTCTCACAAAACTGGAAGATTGTAGTAATCTGAGAAAATTTGCCGCTAAATCCGTGGTTTTGTGAAATTAAAACTTAAATGTGCACTTCAGCGATAGTAAGTTGTAGTAATCTGAAGCAATTTGTGAGTTTACAAATTGTGTAAAATAGAGTTTACACTGAGAAGTTGAATGAGCATGGCACATGCTTAACCACACTTTCTAATAAAAGTGGAGTATTGGCTAGCGATGTTCAGTAGAATTTTCACTGAGATGCTGAAAGAAATCAACATGCACCACCAAATATCCCTCGATTACTCCATAAACGAGCTTATTAAAATCAGACACATTAGTCTTCCGCATGCACCTGAAGAACCCTAACCATGAGGATTTCATCCGCAAGGTTGCCCTCAAGGCTAGAGAAAACAGAAGCGGAAGGGATGAAAATGAAGGAGAGGCTACCATTAAAACTTTATGGAGTTAGGAGAACTAACTATCAACATCTGTAAAGTTCCGATTCTTTCAATGCTTTATTGATGAAACTCAATACGGCGATTCTTCTTTTAGAAAAAGCCGCAGGCATTAAAGAAAGCGTGATCGTCTAGCTCAAAGATCATCGGGTCCCTGTAGACTTTGTCGTAATCTATATGCCGGAGGACTATGAAGTTTTCGTCATATCAGGATGACCATTTTGAAGAACTATAGGAGCAGGAGCACTAATCAGTATGCAGGAAAGAAACATCAAGTTTTGTTTGCCTGCCGGTAGCATCAATTTTCTTGGCAAACATGTACTTCTGAGTTTTTGTCAAAATATATAAAGTAAATTTCACAAACTATAACTTTTGTGTCAAAATTATCGCATAACTGCGTATTTAAGCTTGAATTTCACAGATTTAGCTGCAGTTTTTCTCAGAGAACTACAATCTCGTGAGAAACATTGATGCTAAATCTGTAGTTCCGTGAAATTCCGACTTAAATGTGTTGTTCCGCGATAGTTTTGACACGAAATTGTAGTTTTGTGAAATTTTCTCAAAATCTTATGAATTTACGTACTTTATGGAAGCAGAAAATCCACAGGAAACAATTCAATTCATGCAAGAATTTAGAGAAAAAAAATTTGTGTTTCAAATTGGCCTTAGTATTGTTTCGGATGACAGATCAGTCATGTTTCTCGTTTAACTTTGACTTTGAGAGGACAAACTTTAAATTGCATGCTAATGTTTCTAAAACAGCTATTCTTTTTAATCTGATGGGATAAATTACTTAGAACTTTTTGGCATTTCTCTATCAAGTATTACGGAGTACTTGACCGGAGTGCTGTTCTCTATTTTACAATAGTTGTTGCAGGTGCAACAACTATTTCTATTTCTTAGTTAAATCGATACCTCGTTCCTCCTAGATATTCCCTCTATATTCTTTATAGTAACTAGGAACCAGTAAAACGCACATTTGTGATGTGTGAGTTTTGAATCGTACGCACCTTCTCTTGCACATGTCTTGGCGTACTTGCGCGACATCCCTCGCCGTCCTGCCGGAGCTCTCGTCCGGCGACCGCGGCGAGTCGGAGCGGTCGGTGCCGCGCGACCCAGACGCGCCGGCCGCCTCGATGGCCTTCGCGACGGCTATCGCCTTCTCGAACGTGCACTGCAGCTGCCTTGCCCGAGACTGCAGGTCGTCGGGCTCGCCGAGCTGCCTCGCCTGCTCCTGGCCGTCGGCCAGGATGCTCAGGAGCAAGTGGACGTCTCCTCCTGCACCGTCCTGCATGGTTCTTACTGGATACACGAAAGCTAATTAAGCTGTATTATATTTCGACTTCGGACAGCAGCTGCTGGTTCTTGGATCAGTTGGCCGGTTAATTCAACAAGAACGACGTTAGTGCTGTGTTTGGGGCTAAAGAGAACAGCTTAATTTGTAGTTGTAGGCAATATGATTCTGCAATTACAGATTTGGAGAGCCAAGCTAGCAAGTAGGAGCAATGGAACGATCATGACAAGTTCAGAGAAACAGGAAGAGAAAAGGAAGAGGTGACCAAGATGACAGTACCAGCAGTAGTTTACATATGCAGGCATGGTATGGCTATGCAGTTGGTAGGAGACGAAGGTCCGACAAGAAGGTCGACTTATATATTTTTGCTTCACTCGGAAGCGTCACCTAGGTAGCATGGCAGCTTCTGAGCCAAAATAGCAAGGTGAGCTAGCGATTTGCAAGATTTGAGGAGACCAAGGGAGAAATCTTTCCTTGTATGTCTTCGCGCTGATGCTCTCTTCTTGCGACTTTAATCTTGCAGGCTGCTTGCCTGCAAGAATGGAGAAATCAGAAATGGTCGAGAAGGATAGTTACAGAAAGACTAGCTAGCTGGTTAATGGCCATTGGTTTTAAGTAAGCTACTTCTGATCTTCTAGACGTTGGTAAGAGGGAGGGAATTTTGACCGAGGGAAACCGAGTATTTTCCATCGTATTTTTTCTGTTTCTTTGGGTGCCTGTCTCCCATTAACCAGTCTTTGGTCATACTTATTATCGTACCGGAAGAATAAGAGGAAACTGCTAGGTCCACTAGGTAGGGAAAGGCCTCTCGGTCGAAAAAGCTGAAACCAATGCTTATTTGGCCTTATGTAGCTACGAAATTGCAAATTTGGTTCCGAGGTGTTCGAAATTGTTAATCTAGCTCCTCTCCAACCGCTAAAGTATAAATGGCCGATGTATATCACCTCTCAGGGTATCGGAGCGTGGCAGGTCCCCACAATGCTCCCATGGTACCAAAGCATGGCAAGCCAGCCTCATGCATGCATGCATTGAGCACAACAAGCCAGCATACAATGCTGCCACGCTCTAGTACCGTGGGAAGTGACACACGTCGTCCTTCCATGCTTCCGCAGTCAGAGAGAAGTTAGATTTACAATTTTAAATGCCTAAGGGCTAAATTTGCAATTTTGTGGCCACATGGGGCCATATAAGCATTGAGTTCAAAATTTTTTGGCATCTTTGTTAGTGGAGGAGAAATATTAGTGGTGTGGTGGCCTGCTTTTATTTTTCGTTCATTTCCAGGTAATATCTTATACTTTAAGTACTTTAGTGTAAACACATTATTATCACTTACTTTATGAATTATTTTAATATCATTTTGTCATTACTTTTTTATATAATTCAGATAGTTTGTGTTGAAAAAACTTAAGAGAAAAAGGCACAGTGAAGTCTAAATTATCATTGCAAAGAAAATAGAGAGAAAACTATGGGTTGTTAGTTCTTGTATGGTAAGGTCATGCTCACCTGAGCCTTAAACCGCAAAGTTAAGCAAGCTAGCCTTCTAAGTTAGAAGCTAAGAGAGAGTGAGTGAGAGAGAAAAGTATGAATTAGTTCTTTTGTTGCATGGTAAGTTCATGTTCACCTGAATCTGAAGATCTCAGTTCTTGTTCCAAGTAGTGATGGGAAGCCAAAAGCCAATTAAAACTTATTGGTTTCTTAACGTAACTTTTTTCCTTTACAACTGTGAAGATATAACAGTGTTTTTTATTTTTCTTTAATTAAATACCTTGAAAGACTAATAGTCACTATAATACAACTTCAGTCAAAAACCATAGCATTTCATAAATAGGGCCCTAAACTACCAAACTAAGCAACCTAGCCTTCTAAGTTAGAACTTTTGACCAGGGAAAGTATCTAAATGAAGTGTGGTGGTCAAATTAGTTTCAACTAAAAGTTCCAAACCAGTGCAAGGAAATTTCACAAATTAATGTGTCACTTTCCCAATTATACACATATATACTTCGTACTCCTGAACTAGTATGCATATTCTCACCGGGACAATGACATGCTCTCTCTCTCTGATGCTTCTGTCTTTTGTGTTGGCATTCACACACCATGGGTTTGCTTTTGGAAAAGTACGGTGGACTTGAGAATGTTCAAAAACTAGGACAGTGCTGACTGCTGACCATTCAACCCTGCAATTTTACTGGTCGTAGGATAAAAAATGTAGGCACGACAGTAATATTTGTGAAAGAGAGCTTAACGAAGAAGATTGGAAGAACTGACCAAGAATCTTCAAACCTGTTTCCGAGCATAGAGCAAGAGAAGATACAGAAAATGACGCAAGTGTCAGCACTAGTGCTTACGCTGGTGTGCTGACCGAGGAAAAGTGGCACACTCGCGCAAGGAACAGTTTTGCCATTTAATAACCAATCAGAAATACTGGATTTGTTCCTTCCGACTTATTTCAGCTTATAAATTATAAATTTTCTCAAACAAACAGCTTATAGATTATAAATTTTCCCAAACAAACAAATAAGACTTCTCTGTTGCCGTTTTTAAACGATTTATCAGGATAATTTTTTAGAAGTGACTTATCGGCTTTCGATTCGTTCGCAAGAGCGCCCATTTTAGAGTCAAAAGTCGTAAACTACAGCCTAAAAAAACATGCCCACTAAGTGGCCGCACAAAGAACAGTTTTGCCATTTAACAACCAATCAGAAATACTACCTGAATAAGATTCACAGGGAATAAATTCTGTAAAAATCTAAAGCGATGACCTGACAAACTTGAGAGCAATTACTCCATTCGTCGTATTCATTTCAACAGAATAAGGACATTTTCGTAGTCTTGTTTTAATTATACATGTACATGTCTAAGTCTTATATTAATTATACATGTACATGTCTAAGTCTTATATTAATTATACATGTACATGTCGAAGTCTTATATTAATTATACATGTAAGTCTTATATTAATTATACATGTACATGTACACCGTGTGATTCCATAGAACCATGGAGATTGGAGAAAGCCCGATCATGCGAGTGCTGAAGTATCAAGTAACAGAAAGCAAGAAACCGGTGGATCACGTGAAACCCTTCTGCTGCTCTGCGACGTTGCTCTCTTACTTTGTGCTTTTGCAGAGTGCATCAATGGCTCCCTGAACATATAACGTCCGAAGAAACATATCAGATGGTGGGGGCACGAACTAGAAAATTTTGGAAAATGAACAGCATGATAGGTCAAAAAATGGGGAAAGGAACTATTCGATATGACATCTAACCTGGTAGTGCTTAAGCATTTGTGGCCGTTTCTTCTTGTATGTCGGGGTGATAGGTCACGCCACGCTCCATATCAAATGGTAACGGGTCAAGATGGATAGCTTTTATAAACTCACTAGTAGTGTGCCTGTGCTAACGCTACGGCAAAATACAAAACAAGATAAAATTTGTAAAAAATAAAACGAACAATCAGATTCATTAAGATTCACGTCTCATATATTGTATAACCAAATATTTTTGTCACATAATGAATGTCACATAACGACTGATCCTTTGAGGAGGTGACAACATCATTGGACTCACCCACCGACGACTTTCTCCATCCCCACATTGTTTAAACTTGAGTCTGCAAAGAAAACAAACATTTTTGTCACAAACAAAGATTCACGACCACTTTGGCATTTACGACCACCTTGGCGCTTACGTCTACGTTGGCATTTACGACCACCTTGGCGCTTACGACTACGTTGGCATTTACGACCACCTTGGCGTTTACGACTACGTTGGCATTTACGACCACCTTGGCGTTTACGACTTCGGTGGCATTTACGACCACCTTGGCGTTTATTACGATCTTCAATGAGTAAGAGAAGGCTTGAGGAGAGATCCATGCCATTCATTTGTATGAAGTTGGATTACTTTGGTACACAAATCTGGGTGGACTTAGATTAGGTATGACTGTGAGGGTGGTTGAGGGGGTGGATTTAGTAAAGAAAATTTTGGTGTATTATAGAGGGGTAGAGATTAGGATCTAGGCAAAATGAGTTATACAACAGAAGTAAAATGGATTCTGTAAAACAGTTATACAACAGAAGACATTAAATGAATTTTACACATGGCGCGTGTGAGGAAATTCAGATTGAAGCATTGGACCAACATAGTGACTAAATTGTGATAGATGTCTGTCCAAATTGTTATTCTTCATTGCTACAAATTATACCTTAATTATATGAGCTTCTACACCAGCTGATTATGCATTTATTTTCCCATGTAATCCCATTCAGCACTTCAAGCAATGATATGCTGCCATAGAATGAGCTAAGCGAGTGTTTCTCAGAGTAACATAAAACTTGTAGCATGCATTAGACACTGAACTATAATTACAAGCTCAAAAGTGCTAAACTACAAGCTCAGGAGTGCTATTTAGATAGGCTGAAAGTCGTTTGATAATTGATAGTACAACGCATGAATGGTAACTATGGTATATTACCACCAGTTGGGCCTAGAGGCTGAATTACTATCAAGTTCCTGAACTTCTTACCAGAATGCAGAGCAGCTCTCAATCTTCAAATCAAATGTCTCTTTTTATTTTTGACAAAATTACTACTCAAGTAGCAACATGTTTGGAGCACAATTCTTATGTAACTATGATGACAAATATGTATCAGGATATACCTCCAATTCTGCAGCTGAACTGTACTTTGTCAGGTCCAGTGGTTCCTCTGAAAGAGATTGATTTCCATCAGCAGATTCTTCTACTGGAGGCACCTTAGGGTCATTGAGATGTGATGTAGCTGAACCAGTGTTATCCACATCTGTTTCCCCATCTGATTTCGTCACTTCTTCTGGAGCACTAATACCATTCCCAGAAGTGGGCTGAACTGCCATTCCTCCCTCGCGCTCCACACTACTATCTGATTCAAAACCACCACGCTCACCTCCTGAACTAATCATCAATTCCGTGGATTCCTGAACGCAGTTACCATTCTCCTCCGAACCACTGTGCTGCGATTTCTCACCTGGGGACTCTCCTTCTGAATGCGACCCAGAAACTAAACCCAGATCAATCTTCTCCTCACTTTTGTTGAATCCATTTGAGCAATTCCCATCATCAAGAACAATGAATTTTGCATTTGCACCCTCATCATCATCCACATCGCTGTCACTATCGCTCTCATCATCTTCTACCTTATTCTTGCCCAACCTACACAATTGAATTAAATCAGACACTTTACAACACAATATAGAATAATAAACAGTCCACCACTCTTCAATATAACATGCATGATTATAGTAGCTATCTGAAAACAAGGAGATTTGCAGACAGAGGAAACCTTTTTACCTCCCAACATCCCACAACTTACTTAAAATCAACTATATTTGTTTAAGCAAGAATCAAGCATAAAACACCTCCAACGTGTCATGTTAGCCATTAAAAACCAAACATAGAACATCTCCAAAGTATCATGTTAGCCACTTAAAACAACTATTAGCCAGGATTCCAAGCAGGAAAAAACATATAATTCACACTTTTACTCTACATCCGAACACAATTAAATAGCTACTATTTACAACTTGGCAAATTTCTCAACCGAAATGAACCCAAAAATCTCTTAGTAAAATTAGCCCATTTAAGCAGATGAAAAAGCTCATAATTTATTCCAATGAACTGCAATTCAAATAACTCGCATCAAATCAGCCTACTTATAACAATAATCAAAACAAAATGAGATAACTCGTTCTTTTGGCACTCAACTCACCAAATCTTAAGCTTCTTGGCGTCTGCTCCATTCCGTGGCTTGGGGACGACCTTCCTCTTCCCAAGCGACGCGCGCACGGACTCCACGACCGCATTGACGCAGCTGTCAGCATCCTTGCGGAACTTCTCGAGGTACTTGTCAACATTGGCAGCCCGCCCGCCGCTGCGAGCAGCCTCCTTGGCCTTCTTTTTGATAAAGTCCTCGGCGAGCTTCTCGAGCTGGCGATCCGCAGCCCCGGCTTTCCATTCCTCGAGGCGGCGCTCGGCGTTCACGTGGCGGAGGCGGCGGCCGTTTATGTCGCGGCAGGCGTCGAAGTTGCTGGTCTTCTTCTGGCCGGGGTTGGAGGCGGCGCCACGGAGCAGGGAGCCGAACCCGCCCTTGCCGCCGCGGAGACAGAGGAGCGCGGATGCAGAAGGGAATTGTCCGTCGGGGAGGAGGCGAGGACGGAGGAGGGCGAGATGCTGAGGCGGCCGGTGACGAGGCGGAGGGAGGCGGCGGGGACGCGGGAGAGCGCGGAGACGGCGTCGAGGAGCGCCGAGCCGGAGACGGTAGGCGTGGAGAAGCGGAGGCAGTGGGGTGCGGCCGTCGAGGAGCCGCACCAAGATCTGGTACTGGTTGGTCTCGATCATCGCGGGCGGCGGTGGTCGAAACCCTAGCCAAGCTGCCTCTCGCCGACGTCACCGAAGGTGGGAGGAAGAGAAAGAGGGGGAAGACTTTGGCTATGAGTCTATGACCCTATGTTTATGACGGACGGAGATGGGGGAGCGGCGGTGCGGTGGAGGATGGGGGGAGCAGAGGGGAGGCGCGGGGAGAGTCGGAGATGGGGGAGCGACATGATCCGGATAATTTTGGCCTTATGATCTTCAATGAGTAAGAGAAGAAGGCTTGAGGAGAGATCTAGGCCATTCATTTGTATGAAGTTGGATTACTTTGGTACACAAATCTGGGTGGACTTAGATTAGGCATGACTGTGGGGGTGGTTGAGGGGGGTGGATTTAGTAAAGAAAATTTTGGTGTATTATAGAGGGGTAGAGAAAAGCCTTTCAGCTGGCAAGGGAAAAAACATTGGGAACATTTAAATACTAACCCTAATGAAATGTGTAGAACAAACAATTGTGGTCCTAGACTCATATATAGCTAAGATAGGGTTCTTTACCTTCTTTTCCTTGGCAATCTGTGAGTTTTGCGAGAATATGTTCTTTAGCTCTTGAATTTTCGCATAGTTCAGTAAAATTTCCAGTAAATACCATTGTGTTCAGCCCAATGCTGGAGCGCTTGTTGGTTGGGATTTATAACAGCAACAAGATAAGATTCAAAGCTGTTTCCGTATATCCATATCTGAAATAGATTAACAGAAACATTGAAAGGCAAGACAAATGGCAAGTGAATTGGATACAAAAAAAAAAGAGATCATTCATGTCTAGCATGTATGACAGATTTTTGATAAAGACGTGCACTATATAGTCTCTCAAATGATTACAAAGAAAAGGATGAGAGAGAACCAAACACAGCCTAGTTTTCAGGGGAAGCCATTATTTTCATTCCCACGTAGTTTTAGGGATGAACATTATGCAGGTTGAGTTATATGCCCATAACCATAACAAACTACTGTTGTGATATTGCATTTCAGTATAAATTCTTTCTGATAAAAATTATAGGGCACAAGAAATTAAACTAAGCTAAGAAACATAATTATGAATCAGACAATTGTTTCCAACCATGCTGATGATTTTACCAACATAGTGTTGCATTAGCACTCAGAAGTCATCAGTCATCACGTTGTACTAAGTGTCTTCAAACCCAACAATTTAATTTAATTTCCTACTGTTAAGGATATAAGGGTATTAGTGTCTTTTCCTATTTTAAGGTTTGATCTTGTGTCCATGAGTCTTGTACTGTATATGGCCCCTTTTTGGGTTGTGCAATACAACAACGATTCATCCATAGATCTAAAATGGTATCAGAGCAAAGATTCAAATCCTAACCTAAGTTCTTCGCTGGCGCTGCCCCTGGGAGGATCAATCTCCACTCCCGGGGACAGCCACATCGTCGCCTGTATCTTGTACTATATATTGCCCCTTTTTGGGTTGTGCAATACAACAATGATTTATCCATAGATTTAAGATGGTATCAAGCAAAGATTCAAACCCTAAGTTCCTCTTCCGCTGTCGCTGGGAGGATCAATCTCCACTCCCGAGGGCGGCCACGTCATCGCCTGCTCGCGCCTCTTCGGGTCGCCGCCATCCTCTTCAAGGACGGCCACGACGCCATCTTGCGTTCTTCGGACCGTCCGCCGCCTCTACCAGATCCGACAGCCGATGGCCTCTCCAACCGGCCTCTTCGTTGCCGCCGGTTCGTGGTTGGCCTCCCAGATCCGGCCTCCTCCGCGACGGATCTAGCTCGCCACTGCCTGGAGGCTCCGCCGCATAGAGCCACTGTTGTCGTCCTTCCTGGGCCGCTGCCGCTCTTCTCGGGCCACCGCCGCCTTTGGGTAACCGCTGCTTTTCCCGGGCTGCCACCGTCCTCGGGTCGCCGTCGTCTCCTCCCATCACCAAATTTGGCCTACGCCGCCCAGATCCAGCCACCACCAGCGCCTTCTCTGGGTTGTCGTCGGCGCTTCTGGATTCGACCACCGCTTGGGCCCGGCTAGCCTCCTCCGCCGCCACCTCTCTCTAAGCCGCACCTTCTCCTCCTGACCGGCCATCCAACCTCCACCTCGGCTCGGCAGTGGGGACTCTACGCTCGACAGCGGCACTCTCGCCACTAACCTCGGATCCCGTCGAATCTGGGATTCATCTTCCGGCGAACTGCGCCTCGAGTTGCACCTCCACCTCAGCTCGTGTCCACCTCAGCTCGGCGGTGGGGACTCTGCTCGACGGCGGCGTTCCCCTCTTCTGGCCATCAGCCATCGACCGCCTCCTCAGCGACGGTCTCTTGCTGATGGAGATTTTTTGGGGTTGAGGCTAACTGTGGTGGGGAGAGGATTTCGCCTTTATCTAAAATGCGCCTTCACTGCATCTGTGACATCCTGGTGTTTGCTCAGCTCACTGACACTGTGACATCCTATTATGCCGCGTCCAAGCATGTGAAGGGGCCGACATTGGACAAGGGGAGGCGCCGTGGAGAACAGGACGAGCTTCAACAGCACCACTTTTTGATCTCCGTCAACACCCTCATCTCCATGTTGTCGCCCCGGAGAAATTTAACTATAAGCCACTTATTCAAATACAATCTTCTTCGTTGCAATTAACAATTTATCATTCTTAAGATATGGTTAACTAATTTTTTGCCACTTTCGAGCCCACGAGGCGCCAAATCATGCCATGTCAGCGCCTCCCCGCCCCGCTGGCCCGCGCCTGTGCCTCCGTCCCCGCGCCACCGCCCGCGCCTCCCCGCTCGCCCGCGCCCGCGCCTCCGCCTCCGTCCCCGCGCCGCCGCCCGCACCTCGCGGACCCGCACAAACTGCCGTCCTTCGACGGCGCCTTCGACCTCGTGCTCTCCGACGACCCGGAGGTGCTCACCGGCGCGCCTTCCCGTCCCGATTCGCGGCCAAGATCGAGCGCACCTGAGCTCGCCGTCGACCGGCGCGTCGACCTCGCCATGGTCGCCCCCCTCCTCAAAAACTCACGCGTCGTGGAGTGAGGAATGCTACCTTGGATGGCTCCGTGGCGAGCGTCGTAATATTGAGAAATAACGGGGAGGCGCGGGCGGCGGCGCGGGGACGGAGGCGCAGGCGTGGGCCAGCAGGGCGGGGAGGCGCTGACATTGCATGATTTGGCGTCTCGTGGGCTCGAAAGTGGCAAAAATTTAGTCAACCCCATCTTAAGAGTTGCAAATTGTTAATTGCAACGAAGAAGATGGCATTTGAATAGGTGGCATTCTTAAGGGTGGCAAATAGTTAAATTTCCCTCGCCCCCGTGGGCGCTGCTCAAGGTGGGCTCTAGCACCATCACTTCCGTCAACGTCATAACCATAATTAGCTCATCAAAATTTACTGAAACTTTTGGTTAAAACTCGATAAAATCTTTTGAAACTTGCTAATATTTTTTAAAACTTTTTGATTGAAACTTGATAAAATCCATTGAAATTTACTGAAACTTGCTGAAACTTCTTAAAACTTTGGAGTTAAAACTTGACCAGACCTGTTGAAACTTGCCAAAACTTCTTAAAACTCTTTGATTGAAACATTAAAACTTGAGTATGAAAATTTAAAATTGTTAAAACTTGGTCTTGAACTTTTTTAGAATATTCTAGAAACATGTGAAATTTACTGAAATCTAAAGCCTTTTCAAATGTTATAATGAAACTTGACGAAATTTGTTGAAAACTATTGCAGTGTGTTGAAATGCCATAAAACTTTACTATATCGTTGGAAGTGTTTCCAACGATATATTATTGTCTAGCTGCTTCCTAAAATAAATTCAGGGCTACCGCTCGGATGAAAGAACCGGAGTGAGACATTGATTAGCTTCTAAGAGCATCTCCAACAATCCCCCTAAATCAAATTATCGGGAAATTGTGTAAAAAGTCTTCTCCAACAACTCCCCTAAACACCCCCCTATTTCTATTCCCCCCCCCCCCCAAAACTCTCCCAAAACCCAGTTAGAAACCGGGAACTTTTAGGGGTCCCCTATCCTCGCTCCCGCCGTCACGCGCGCTGGGGAAAAAAATTTGCGCCGCACTTTTCCTTCACAGCTCGCCGCCCCCGCCTTTTTCCCAGCCACATCTCCCGCCCGCCACCCCAAACCTCCAGACGCCGCCCGACATCGCCCGCGGCCTCCAGACGCGCCGACGCCTCGCGGCCAGACTCCCCGACGCCTGATGCCCTGACGCATCGGGAGATCGAAATCGGGCACGGGTGCCGGGCGACGTCCTGTGCGGTGCAACCTTGCAAAAGATTTCGCTTCTTTTGGTTCTTTTCGAAAGGAAATATTTGCGTCCCTCCGTCCAATGGAACGGTGCAAACTAGTATCCGCAGCTGATGTAGATTTTGATCCGCAGTAGTATCCGCCACCGTATAAATACATGCACGGACGGACGGAATATTTCTTTGAGAACACACTACGTGTACCGATCGGAACAGGACTAGATGCGTTTACGGAGTTCATGCCTTGTACATGTACACGCGATGGCCGAGTGCAGCGGTCAAACCGTAATCGCATCGTACACGGACGAGCTAGCACACCGGCCGCCAGTGCACGCGGCCAACTCTCCGGATCGCTCACAATCAAAATGAGGTATCGAGCAAAGTAAATGGGCCGGTTGTTAATGTTGGGCCAGATTCAACATACTATTAGGATATATTTAGGGGAGCTGTTGGAGGAGGGGACTAAAATATGTTAACAAATTTTTTGGGCTGCCCCTAAAAGGTGTCTTTTGGGGTGGGTTTTTAGGGGGATTGTTGGAGATGCTCTAATATGTTGTTAATTGAGATTGCAACAGATGTAGGGAGGCCATCATGCATTACGCACGTTGACTGGGCACAACATTAGTTAGCTTGCTTGCATAGATAAAACACCTTGAACCAGAGTATTATTTATGCAATCCATGATTTAAATAGATGGAACTTCAACAGTTTCATGCAGGATGAATACCTGGCTGATCGAGCAATATATTGTCGGGCCAGGACTACTTGGGGTCAGAAAGGCTAGTTTGCGTTCGGGCTGGACGGGCCTAGATAGCCCAAGCCCGGAAGCATTTGGGAATCCATTTGTAGTGTGGGTTCTTTTGGGTTATAACTTATGGCTGAACTTTTTAAATTATGTGCTATTTATAAGAGGCAGTACGCAAAGTGAAATAATCGCATACGACTTTAGCCGATACAACTGAACTCAGTACAGTTTGTACTATAATTTACCTATAGATCCTGTCTTGAAAAAATACACCAGTTAAAAGCCAATTACATAGCATAGCATAAAAACCATAAGCCAAAAGGGCATGTGCAATAGTATAGACAACTGTTGTCTATAATATCCTTCATGTCATTTATAGGTGACACTAAAAACAGCTTATACAATAGGTTATATTTTTGTATGTTTCTATATATAGCTTCTTCATGACACAATGTGTCTTATTTATCGTGTTATAATCGACTGTTACATAAAAAACAGTCCAATTTTCTATACTTCCTCTTTCTCCTCTATATTATATCGTGTCCTATGTAATCAGATTTATAGATAGCTGGTATTATATTATTGTACTAAGTTTTGCCGGACGCAGCCGTAGTTGCGGGTGTCATCCGTGTTTTGTTTTCTTCAGACACTGCAAGCCATGCTCACACACGGCCTCGTTCGTTGGCCTTTCCTTTCCTACGTGCAAGAATATGAATCAAATTTCGGACATAATTACCGAAGAACAAAGTTGCAAACGTAACCGCAAAATTAAACCATACACCAAGCATATTTGCATTGAAGCATGTAATGTAACGCTCTCATCTAATGGAAAAGCATTGAAGTTTGACGAAAGCAAAAGTGCAAGTTAACATCGATTACGAGCCGACAGAAAGCAATGGTAGCTTATTTTGGTAAAGATTGCAATGACCATTATTCCAAAAACTGATTAAATCGACAAAAGATTCTTCTGCCCACTAGCTTCCCATGTCTTCTATTTGATTCTCTTCATCAGGCCGTAATTAAACTCTGTTTTCCTCACGGAATCCTGCAAAAAAAAAAGAGTTGTTTTTGTTCAGTTTTGAACGAAAAACATATCTAAACAGAATTGATGCATAACCAATGCTAGTAGTACTAGCGGACGCAGCATTGCTCGGTTGACTTGCTCTGGCAGTGGCCAGCTCGTCCGCCCGGGCTCGAGCCCGGGTGCCACATGTTCAGAGTAGTGTTAACATAAACAGTATGCCTCCGATACTGTTTAAAAAATACTAGTTGTACTACTTACCGGGAGCAATCAAAGTCGGGGGTGGTCGGGATGAAGCCAATCTGGACATCGCAGGCGGCGGGGAGCCCGGCGGCCCGGCCGGAGTTGAACTTGCCGGCGGCGAGCATCTCCGAGAGGATGCACGTGCAGATGAATCGCCGCTGGGCCGCGGTGGGCGCCAGGCCCTTGATGTCGCCGAGGCCCTCGCAGCAGCGCGGCGAGACCTTCTCCTCGGAGCCGGCGATGTACGCCGTGCAGTCGCTGAACGCCGTCTGCGCGAGGCCGCAGTCGTCGTGCGTCCCGGCCTCCGCGCCCCGGCCGGCGAGGACGAGGACGAGCGCCACGGCGGCGACGGCGAGCGTCGTCCAGTAGCGGGTTGGCATCGTGGTCGACGTTGCGTTGCGCTTGTACAAGAACGTCGGGTCAGCAGTACACTGCTGGGACGGCTGGATACGTGTACGTGTTGGAGAGGAGGATGCGATGCGTGCGTTATTTATAAAGGCGCAGAGGCAGCGCGATCGCGTATGGAATGTTCGAGGGGACATGGAAACGTTTCATCTGTGCAACGAATGCGAGATTTGGTCCAATTTAGCATTGATTATTACCTAAATATCAAATTTACCAAATTAGTCACCGCAATTCTATTTATAGCTTTCTCTCCAAACGTGGAACTATGCGAGAGTAATACGTGTGGTGTGGTGCGGTCGAGGAGCGCACGACTATGTTGCTTGGTCTACTTTCTACGTTTGTTGGTGTAATAGTTTTCTGTGATAAATACAAAATTTTCTATTTATTCATAGAAATATATTCAGAATGTAATAATTTTTAAATATATGAAATAAGATTTGAAAATTATGATTTTGTGTGGAGACCCGCAACTTAGCAAGGTCTGTTGCGGCCCGCGATGAACAAGCAAGAGCTGCTGCAGCCTGCGACGAACAAGCAAGGGTTATTGCAGCCTGGGCCGAATAAGCGGAGCGTGCCAGGAGGTCACACCCCCTAATGACGCCCCCATAGGAGCATGTCTGTACTAAATGTTTCAACCGAGAGTTTTTCGCAACAGTCGCCCGAGGGGGAGACGCCGCCCCTCTGTTGGTGTAGGGACTCATGCAAGTTCTTCAAATCTAGGCAGTGGCTCAACCTAGGCATGCATTACTGGGATTGTACGAATTACTCCTATGACTATCCTAACCATCGTTTGAACACGATCAACTATTAGCAGCCGGTAAGGACGACTTACAGTGTGTCCCCTACTATTCTCATTCAAAGTACACAATAACAACCTCTTTTCTCTACCCGCAGTCTCCAGAACCACTATGTAGCTACCGCAAGTGGATTGACCTAGATATCCACTCACATAACCAGTAAACTCTCGACTATGAGAAGTGAAATGTCAAAAGGGCATGCGAGATCCGGGAGGAGAAACACTGCAATGACGAGCAAATCGAGCGTATACATCAGGAGATGAAAGCTCATCTCGAGGTGTGAATGCACAGGGAGTGCAAGGCTCATGACAGGGAGTGCAATAAAAAAGGGAAATGGTGGCCAAGACCAAAGAGGCATCTGAGGATTTCAACGCCGAACTCGCAAGGAAGGGAAAGTGGCCCTGGTGCACAGTAGGTCGGACCGTTTTGCACTAGTCTCCTGAACGTTGAATTTATTTTCATGCCAAGAAGGCGCATATGTATCGTAAGAGTACTTTGGTTTCTTACATCGTGCATAATACTATGTCTTATGCACATAACCAAATCTTGTGCGCCATATTATTCTCATGTTTATTATGAAGTCTATTTTAATTAACAACATCAAATCTTATCGTCTTTTCACATTCAATTCTTCGCGTGCTCAACATCACTTTCCTTCGTACTTACCAATCGTTCCTATCCCAGTCGGTCTCACAAAATTTTTCATGAAATTTCTTGCACTACAACAACATACGATGATCGCAAAATGTTATTGCGAATCGAACATATTTTTTACCATTCACAGTGTACAAAATTCACAATGGATCAATCATTACATCGCACTATAACTTACCTCCGTACGTACGAGTTATTGAGGCCTCAATCATCACCACAAAAATTTTCCGAAAATTTCTCGCACTACAACAACATACGGCGATCACAATATGTTATTGCAAATCTAATAGATTTCATATCGTTGAGAATCTACAAAAATCATAAACGGACCAGCCTACCTACATTGTCTGCACTTTTATTTCGAAAAAATAACAATCTAAAAAAAGATTTCCTACATGTATTATCTACACTGCGTGAGTTTTCAAAATATTTTGCACCTTGTTTTCTATATTACAAAATTCGTGCAGACTCTACACATAAATAAATTACAGATGAAAATTCTTAATATTTATAATTACAAAAAAAGTTACACAATCAAGTAAACAAGACTCCACACAAAAATCATAGTTTTTAAATCTCATTTCCTATATATAAAAATTAGTACATTTTGGATATGTTTCAATGAATAAATAAAAAATTTGCATTTATCACGGGAGATTATTACACTAACAAATGCAGAAAGTAGACCGAACAACAATTGTGCACTGTAGCACAAATCGTGCGGTTGGGGACTGCACGACCACTGTAGCTACGCAAATCGTGTGGTTAGGGACCGCACGACTTTGACCACACAATTTTAGTCGTGCTCTCTCCAACCGCACCACTTCACATGTGTCATCCTCGTGTAGTCCCGCGTTTAGGGAGAGGGATAAAAATGGAATTGCGGTGACTAGAAGGCTAAATTTGGTATTCGGCTGATAAACAATGTCAAATTGGACCAAATCTCAACGAATGCTGCAGGAATAATGCAGGATACTATTTACTTTATTCTCCCGTCCCGTGGTTATTTAATTTCTGCTTTTTTTTCTTTGGGAAAGAAAATGTTTCGTAGCCATCGTAATGTGATTGCATGATGCTACCATGCATGTTTATCCCTTTTGATGAAAAAGGTGCTTGTTTTAGTAGGGTGTGAATTGCCAAAATACGATCAATTATTTCCCTTTTTCAGACGAATTATTTCCTTTTTTACCTATCTTTTTTGAGGATTTTTTTATCTAACTACTTTGGTCGATTCTTCACGGGCAGTGGCAGGATAGGCTCTGCGGCTGCTTTGTAGCCGACTACTAGGCCCACCTCAACAACAGCTGGTTGACAGGCTGATAGGCTAGTGATCTAACTGGCCTGTGCGTGACAATCAGACTGGTTTTACTGAGAGGTCATTGCTACAGTGCCCTGTTGATACTCGGTAGTCGTTGATATGGTATCGGGTCGGTACTTAGTAGACGGTGCTACAATACCTGGTTGGTACTCGATGATGGGAGTCGATAGTCTGCATTCGGTACATGGTCGGTAGTCGTAGATTAGGAGTGGTATGATGCTCATAATTCTGGAGTATTGTGGTTCTCGAGTACTCGTTGGGCCAACGATATGACTGACCTATGCATGGTGGTCATATCGGTCATTCTGGGTGATCTGAGGTTGATTTCTGAAAAGCATGGAAATTGTGGTCATGGATGACTTGGTTCGTGTTGATGGATGATTGACGGTATGGTTTGTGTGTGTGGGCTAATATCGGTCAAGTGGGGAAGAACTTATACCGAAAAATATGTTATTTAGCCTTTACATGTGCAGGTTGGCATGGAGGCGGTCATGGTCGATGACAATGAGGACCGGGACTAAGATGGGGGAATTTGAGGTCTAGGTTGGGCTCATGCTGGAGAACATGAAGGTGAAAGGTGGTGATGTGTGGAGAAACTACAGGAGGTGTGGTCATGGAAGTTTCGACACATGAGGTGATGATACTGGAGAAGCTATGAGAGGTGCAGTCCTAGAGGCTTCGACACATGAGGTTATGATGCACGATGAGAATACAAGAGGTGTTGTCCTGGAGGTTTCGTCATGTAATGATTTTAGAGTTGTGGAAGAGTCCACAATTACGAAGGTTTAGAGATTTGGTAAAACCCGTGTTCGGAAGAGTTTCAGGTCCCTTGATTTTCGGAAGAGATAGGATTTGGTGTTCATGTTTGAGTTGGACACATTTGGGACGTTAACCTATAAAAGTAGGGAGAGGCTATGGGTTAATGCATGGATTTTGCAGGGCTTTGGAGAGAAAGCTTTTTATGTTAGGGTTTAAGGGGTGCCGGGAGGGCGCTTTATAGCCACAGAACTTTTAGAAATAAAAGATCAGATCTATTCCTGAAAGGTTCGTCGGTGTCGGTGGCGCTATTTTTTGGGCGTCGTCTTCGTCTTGTTGTCGTTATGAGTTCGTAGTGTATGGTGCGTAGCGTTCCTCCATCGACTTGATCGCTCATTGAGTCTTCCACTTGATCATCGCCACCAACATCGGTATTGAGACTATGTACAAAGTAGTCGTGAGTGGTCGAGCGAGCGGTCAAACACAAAGCGGTAAGAATCTTCATCGCGTACGTGAAAAGAGGTCGAACAAGTGGTTGAGCGAGTGGTAAGAGATTCGAAAGGGGGTACAATCATTCACCCCCCCTTTGATTGCCATCGACTGTCCTACAAGTGGTATCAGAGCAAGGTTACAATGGCATCAGATTGGGATCGGTTTTCAGTTAAGCCACTGTTTTTTGATGGATCATATTATCTCTATTGGAAAACACGCATAGAGATTTTTCTATAGGCACAAGGTAATGCTATTTGGCAAAAAGTTGGAAATTCATATATTGTACCTCATGTTGTTTCTGTTGAAAATACTGTTGATGTTAAAGTTAATGCTAAGGCTAGAAATATCTTATTGCAAGGTTTAAGTTGAAATGAGTTTGTTAGAATTACTCACATTAAATCTACAAATAAAATCTGGATTACTCTAGCTGATTATCATGAAGGTTTTAAATCTCTACCCCTCTATAATACACCAAAATTTTCTTTACTAAATCCACCCCCTCAACCACCCCTACAGTCATGCCTAATCTAAGTCCACCCAGATTTGTGTACCAAAGTAATCCAACTTCATACAAATGAATAGCCTAGATCTCTCCCCAAGCCTTCTTCTCTTACTCATTGAAGATCCTAAGGCCAAAATCATCCGGATCATGCACATCATTGAATCCAGAACCCACCCCGCGCCCACGCACACGCCCCCGACGCTGCCTCCCCACGTCTCTCCCCCGCAAGCAAAGCTCCACCTCCCCACGTCTCTCCCCCGCAAGCAAAGCTCCGCCTCCTCCGCCCCAAACCCTCGCACGCCCGCCGCCTCTCCCCATCCCCTCGCCCGCCTCCTCCGCCCCAAACCCTCGCGCGCCCGCCTCCTCCGATCCGCCCCATCCCCTAGCCCCGACGCCCCAGGTCCCCTCGCCCTCATGTCGCCGCCCTTGTCCCCTCGCCCTCGTGTCGCCACCCAGCTCCCCAGTCAGTAGTCTCCTGTCCGTCTCGCCGCTCTCAGCACAGACCGACCCAGCCGGGCAGGGAGGCCGAAACCTAGCGACTACTTGAGCCCCTCGAATCCGCCTCCCATGGCGAGCCAGGGTGAGCCCTCCTCCTCCGATCCGTAAGATCCCGCCCCGATCTGGTCCTCGCCTCTAGGGGTTTCAATCTGGTTGATGATGGAGTTGTTTTGGGGATTTTTTGTGATTTTTTTGGGGATTGGAGCAGGAAGGGGAAGAAGAACTACTCGACGGCGATCTAGCGACTACTCGAGCCCCTCGAATCCGCCTCCCATGGCGAGCCAGGGCAAGCCCTCCTCCGATCCGTAAGATCCCGCCCCGATCTGGTCCTCGCCTCTAGGGGTTTCAATCTGACCACCGCCACCACTCGTCCTCGAGATCCCGTCGCCGCCCCCGATCTGGTCCGCTCTTCATTTACTGTTTCTTACTATAGATGAGTTAACTTTTTTACTTGGGTAACTCTAGAATTTTTGTTGGAAGATTGCTGTGCGATGAAGGTGTTTCATACCATTAATTTGTGATCTTGCTAGGAAGATCGAAACCTAGGAAGATCGAAACTAAGTCTTTCGGTAAGATTTGGTTTGCGCTCGTGTATGATGATTTGCCCAGGGGGTGTGTTGTTTGATTCAAACTGTGTATGATGATTTTGCCCAGTGTGTGAGATGTAGGTAGCTTCAAGTCCCTGTTCTTCATGGAGAACCTACTTGGGGTCCTATATTGTCATGAGATGTATGGGCTTTTACTGAGGTTTAGAAATCAAGTACATGTTATGATTTTGGGAAGTGTTTGTGTGCTTTTTATGTTAAACTTGATGTTACAAACTAAAAAATATTCATTAACACAATCGTATGGGTTGGCATGTGTTTAATCTGGGGTGATTTTATTTGGTAATTTCAGCAATGGCATGTGACCTATGATGTGTTGCCCAATGTGTGAGATGTAGGTTGCTCCAAGTCCCTGTTCTTCACGGAGAACCTACTTGGGTCCTACATTGTAATGAGATTGGTGGGCATTTACTGAGGTTTCAACCTTATTTTTTTTAGTAACTTAGCATGTATTGTGTTATGAAGTTTCTTTTTTAATTGCATGTTATTCTTTTGACTCAACAATATAGTGAGTTTATGTTCCATCTGAAGAACTTTATTCCTATGATGAGTTGCCCACTGTGTGAGATGTAGGTAGCTCCAAGGGAGAACCTACTTGGGGTCCCTACATTGTAATGAGATTGATGAGCATTTACTGAGGTTTTGAAATCAAATAAATAGTTTTGGACTAGAGGTCTACGAGGAGAGGCGCGTGATGGGGTATGACCGATTGGACCCGTTGTTTTTTTTTTCTGTGATTGTTTTTTGAAATGGAAATGGTTGGTGATGCAGGTACTCGCCGGAGCAGATGTTTGCAGTTGTCGCCACGGTGGATCTCTATGAGGATTTTGTGCCGTGGTGCCAGCGGTCGAGGATTATCAGGCGGTATGACAATGGTTCGTTTGATGCTGAGATCAAAATTGGATTCAAGTTCCTTGTCGAAAGCTATATGTCTCATGTGGAGATGGAGAAGCCGAAGTATATCAAGGTAAGAATTGTATAATGGACTTTCATCACGCTTGTAGGTTATAACGTAGTATGAAGACACAAACCTCAACTGGAATTAGAACTCTGGTTCTAAAAAAAAAACTAGAATAAGAAAACTAACATGCAAAAAAAATATTTCTAGAGTCAGCTGCATTTTGAGTTTCATCACATATGCAGTTGCTATTTATTTTCGTGTTGTAATTGCAAAACCACCACCATGATTTAGTTTATTTGTCAATTGTCATGCTGACTGCAAATGGATATACTATTCCAAAGAAGTATTATTGTCACCAGTCAGAAATTGGTTCCTCGCTTCCTTGAATAGTTGATTGTTAGACGTGCTGAACATAAAACTTCTAAGTTCTAACCCGGTTTCTCTATTGGTTGGCATAATGTGTTTGCCAAGCTAAACCTAAGGTTAGTTATATAATTTTAATGAAATATGTATAAATTCTTCAACCCTTCCATTTTCGACAATTTCCTTTTCTTTAATATGGGCCAAAATTTCTTATATGGTCAGATATAATGTTACCTTAGCAGAACTAATAAGTAGTAAGCACCTATTTAGTAGGCAAAGTTGGTTATGAACTTAAGCATTTCGGAGTTATACCAAATTCACAGTTTCAATCTGAGCAGATATTTTAGATTAACTGGTCATGGTTGTCGACTCAATCAGTAAGTTCTGTCTTGGTTGATTTTAAATGGCTTTTCTTATCTGTTGGTTCTAGCACTGACACAAACTGAATTGTTGGGAGGGAAGAATAGTTTTTAGATATTGTTCTTAAGTCATATCTTAGATATTCAGTTCATCACGCCATTATCTATCCTGGTGTATGAGTAGCGTTAGTACGGGCACACTACTAGTTTGTTAAAGGTGTTTGATAGAACGAATTCAAAAAGGACTATTCTAAATATGAGATAAAACCTGAAGAATCAATAGATACTCCTTTTGATCATTTCACTAAAATTGTTAGTGATTTGCAATCTGTTGATGTCACATACTCAGATTCTGAAAATGCTCGTCAAATTTTAAATGCTTTGGATATGTTTATTTGGAATGTATTTGTCATGACTATTAATTATTCTGTTAGCATGGAAACGCTTACTTTGAATAATCTTTGTTTTAAAATGAAAACATATGAGATTGATGTTTTGGCTAGGATAAACAAGCCTAATTATTTGGGTTAGTGACTAACCAAGCCGACAATTCTTTTAGTTCCTCTATTATTTTTTTGTCTACATTGTGCTCTATTTCAGATGAATAATTAGAGGAGATTCCAGAAGAGCAGTTTGTACTTCTCTCCAATAGAGTGATCAAGGCGATTAATAATATCAGATCAAGGTAGAGAGGAGGTCCAATCAGATGCTATAAATATAGTAAGTAGAATCACATCAAGATAAATTGCCCCAAACTAAGAAGCAAGGAGGTTAAGAATGACAAGACACCAACGCATCGCTTCCAAGTTGAGATTGATCTAAACAAGAAGCACAATTATCGCAGGGTGGCCAACAAAATAATTTTAGCATATTATGATATTGATTTGAGTGATAATGATTTTAGAAGCAACGATGAGGGCAATGACAAGAAGATAAAGGAGGTGGACTTCACAGGGATGTGTTTTATGACAAACAATGAGGAGCTCGATAATGATGATCTCTAAAGTGATTTTGATGAGGTAAAATCTTCTTATTTAGATTTATCTTGTGCTGTGCTTAGATTGACAGAGGAGCTTAAGAAGTATAAAAAGAAAATTAAAAATCATGATTTTTTGTTGAGAGCATAAATTCTGAAATTCATAGATTTAGAGTTTCTATTCCTGATGATGAATCTTGTGTCTTGTCAAGTTTTACATTCTGAGTTGGTGTCTGCTAGAAAAAATTAATGCATCAAATTTGGTTCAATTTGGTGATGTAACTGCTAAATTTGATGAATTAAAATTGGCACACGACCCTTGTGATAAAAAGTTAAAACTTACTGATGATGACATCGAAAAACTCAAGTGTAGTATTTCGAATGCTCAGTCTAAAATTTGCTCTAATTGTGAATTATTAAAAGCTAGACTTAATTCATGTCAAAAAGCAATTTAACAAATGCTTTATCATAAAGATTTTTCTGCATATTGCTGTATGTTTTTCGCACACGTCTTGCACAATCGACATGTCTGAGATTACTGCGTCGAGCTCGCAACTCTAACCGGCGCCGATGAACTACACCACTGAAACATAGATGGATGGGATAAAAAGCTGAGAAAGCTACGAATAGCCTCAGGATAGAGGTATTCTTCCCTCATGGCAAATTACAAGAACACATCATGACATGCTCTGCAGCACATTATTCCAACTCGTTGATGAGCTTAAGAAAGCCATCAAACAACAAGCCCCCCGATTATTCACCATACAAGGAAATTTCAAGATTAGCATGCTAATACTCATGCGGACAGTGCTCTGAAACTTCAGAACCATGTTCAGTATAACAACTCAACATATTCCCCCAATGCAGAAAAGAAAACACAGGGTAACATAACACCATACCATCCTTATGAGCATAACACAGAACGAATCCAAGTACTATCTAACAAGACAAGAGCAAGGTACCGACTCATCAGTTGGTAGGGATTGGTCAGAAGTCGGAGCAGCGGCCGCCACGCTCCCAGTCGCCGTACCGCGTGGGCTCGGGCCCACGCGGGCCGCCGATCTCGCCGGTGGCCTTGTTCACGTACACACCACCCTGGTCCTCCTCCTCCATCCTCGCGCCAGCATCACCGCCCTTCGCCTCATTCGCTTCCTTCCCGGCGCTCCCGGCCTCGCCCTTCTTGGCGGCCGCCGCCGCCGCCGCCGGTGGATCTGCGGAGGCGGAGCTGGAGAACGCGAGGCGGAGGAGCAGAGAAGGAGGCTGAGATCGGTGGGAGAGAGCGGGGGCGAAGCGGCGGAGGTGGTTGGCCGCCATGCTCTCGCTGCGTCGTGGAGTTACGTCTCGGTGTTCTCCGGCTGTCCCGTCGCCTCGTGGTCTCGAACCTGATCAAAGCGGCCGGCACGCCCGTGGAATTGGGCTCCCGCTGACCACACGGCGTGCAGGCCCAATCGTTCGTGGGCCCAGCCTTAAAAGCGGTCCTGAAGCCTGTACTCCTCTGACGCTCTAGCCGGGCCGTTACATAAGACTGGCCTGGGGAATATAACCTTAAGGTGCTATAACGTTAGCTTCATTAAAACACGACACAAATAGTTATAACAAATTCTTAAGATTTTGGTTAGATAGATCATGGTATGACGATTTTGGTTAGATAGTTCATGATACGAGGAAGTGTCCTACGAAAATTCAATTGGAAACACGACTTAGATCGGGAGAAACAAAACGTATCTTTTTCTCTTTTTTTTTTTTTGCTTTCTGATTTCATTTTGAGCTGAATTTGTCTTTTTTTATTACCTATGTATAGATTGAATTTAGATTTAAAATTTGGTGGTATGATAAATTGATTTGTGTCAATGCTGCCAATTTCTTTTTAAATTTTTTATGACCATTTGCATTGTTTTAATGAGGTAAATTATAGCACCATATGGATAGGTAGTAGGATACTCTCACCACGGCAGCTAGCAAGTAGCACCCTTAGCCACGTGGAACTGGTGGCCCCCCTCTTCTACGGTGTTCTCATTTGGTTTGAATGGACTTAAAATCGGCAATGGTTAATATGTGTTAAACTAACTAGCTTTTAATCAGTATATTTTTTAATATAAAATCAATAAAATATATTATAATAAAAAATGCATTAAATTCAGTTATACTTACTAAAATTGCATGCGACTATTTTTTCTCTGCATACTGCGTCTCATAAATAGTTAGAATTAAAAAATTTAAGCTGTAAGCCATAACAAAAAATAATCCAATCATTGAGTGGGTGGGGTCCCTATGATGCGTTTTTGCCGAACCGACTTTTGGACGACAACGCTTACGCCGGAGATAGATTGATACCGGGTCGAGCTGGGTACAAAGGCTTTGATGGGAACCTGTTATTCATCTATGGTCTTAAAACGCTTATACTTTAATAACCTTGTGTTATGACTCGTCCATGGGATCCTACGCAGTTGTTCAATCATGTTAAGAGATCACTAATCGCCAAGTATGGAGGGTATCCTCGTGTGGGGACAATTCCATGCATATACATATGTTTTTCTTTTTCACAAGGATAGATAGCCAATACATGCTGATCATCTCCAAAAGGCCGGAAAAGGTGTAGGCAATGCATGCAAATGTCAACGAACCAGTCGAGTCAGGAAAAACAAAAGCCCAATGCCGTTGTGCATGACAGATCATTGGCGATCGAATAAAGCTTGCCGATTGCCAAAAGATCGATATCGAATGCGATATACGTCGCAGTCGACAAGGAGGTTTGGGCGTATGCGATGGCACATTCCTCGGCAGGCCAGTCGGCAGGCGGTATTTCGAGCATCTGAAGGAAGGGCAGCGAAGCGAGAAAGAAGAGCGGTCGTGAACTGCTATAGTAAAGTTACGACCACGAGTCAAAGCGATCGGTAGCGAATTTGAGTGGTCGTACAACATCGTAAGTGGTCGGAATCGGTCGTAAACGACTTTAACCGGTCGTAAACGATCCTAGGAGACAACCGTAAGTTGGTTTTTGAATTCTGGTTGTTCGTGAGAGGGATTATAAAATGGGAGACAACCGTATACGATTTTAGCCAATATAGCTGTAGTTGGTATAGTATCTACTATAATCGATATATAGACTTCGTTTTAAAAAGATATATAGTTTAAAGGCTAATTACTGTAACAAAATAGAAAAGCCATAAGCACGAAGCTGATTTGAACCCACCCAAAAAGGTCGTTCCACGTCATTTACCGTTGATTGAGATCGATCCAACCAACATTATGATCTCGTTCTCTTCCCATGTCATTCTGCTCGCCCGCGTACTCGTTGTGCGTATGAACAAGCAGCCTGTTGCATAATTTCCTTGTAAACTTGCTTATGCTTTAATTTCCTTTTCTCCTATCAGGGATTTAATTGGTACCTCTCCTGCTTGCATTTAAAAAAAATAAAAATAAGTCAAATGTTCTCACATTTCGATTTACATGGATTCTTGCTTTGGTCAGCGGTGTCGTCCGCCTCTATGATATTATGATGCACGGTAGCGGTCCGCCCTCCCATCATTCACATCACCTCCTAATGCATAACACTTGCTCGATTCATAATATTTCCAAGCAGTTATTTGTGAATGGATGATGGTTACTATATTCCGTTAGGTTTTTTCTTATATAGCTGACACTCTTTATACGATAATCCAAATATTTCCGGATAGTTCGAAACTTAGCATAAATCAGCGAAAAATAGAGCCGACGAATTGATAGCTGGCTAGATAATGTACTTGAAAAAGTATTACAAAGAAATTATCACCGTCAGCTGTATACTAACACCTGTCAAGAAATGTTGCGGCCCACACAATAATGATCTAATACCTACAAAATACGAATGATTTTTTTGAAATCCCAGCCACCTTGTGCATAGACAAGCTTTAGGATAGTAGTACCTACACTGGTAAATTTTTTTTCTTTCTTTTGGAAAAGTACTTACCAGTGTAGATAGTCCTAAGGCTTGGGTGGTGGCATGGTACTTGGATTACCGTGGCTTCTTGAGCATCCGAGCATCTGCGCTCCCATCGCGTAGTACTTAGGGTCTGTTTGGATGGATTAGGACTAGTTGTTAGCTGACTAGTAGTTAGCTGGCTAAAGATTAGCCCAGTCCTGTTTGGATCCAAGGACTAATAAGTGCTACTATCTCAGTGCAAAGTCTGTTATACCCCTATGCATGGTGGTCTGGGAGGGTTGGCGTGGGTATCAACGTCTTTTTTCCATCCAGCTGGTCCTTTAGCCCTCATTAGCTGGGTTTGATGGACTAGTTGGCTAACAACTAGTTGGGGCTTTGGCTAAACTTTAGCCCACCCATTAGCCCTCCTGTTTGGATCCTCAAGGGCTAAAGTTTAGCAACTAGTTGTTAGCCCAAGGGATCCAAACAGGGTCTTACTAGATTCGTAATTTTTCCAAGCAGTTATCTGTGAATAGATGATGGTTACTATACTGCGTTAGGTTTTTTCTTATATAGCTGACACTGTTTCTACGATAATCCAAACATTTCCCGATGGTTCGAAACTTAGAATAAATCAGAGAAAAAATAGAGCCGAGAAATCGATCAACAGGCAGTGCGCCCACCAGTCCCCTGCCCTGCCGCCAAGTGCCTACTACCAACCGGTCGGTCTACCCTTATAGTTGGCACGTACGCGCGCGTGCTGATGCATGCGCTGCGTAACCTAACAACGCTTAGCAAGAGCTTGTCTCTACATTCAGTATTAGGATTAGAATTTAGTTATGCTCCAAATTCAGTAGTAAAATGATCTAGATAATCTAGATTGGATTATTATTTAGGCTAAACTGAATTTACTTGTACTATACACTAGATATTTTTCACACCTTAAAATATATCCTATTCACACCTTAAGAAACACCTCGATCGCCTTGGGTTGGTACACATCAAAATCAATCCAACTGGATCTACCGGAATAATTTTCCGTATGCACTGCATGCGTGTTCCTGCTGCCGGTGCAGGGAGATCAAGATCGCGAGCGGAGGCGCGGTTCATCCGTCGAAATTAACCATAATTCGGGATAGTTCTGGCACAATTCGGCCTGTCAGCCAAAGCCCATAAAAATTGCACAACTACAAAAACGTACTTATTGGCAGCCCATTACAGAAGCCAGCCTAGCTGGGTCTTTCTCATAGGCGTAGGCACGTGAAGGAGCTGGGGCGATGACGACACGGCCGGCTCCGGTCCCACGGCGGTGGCGCCGGCGGCGATTCTGGCCGTGCGGGATGGCCGCATCAGCGAGGGGCCTCTGGCTACGAGAAATCCTTGTAGGCCATCGGCCATGTCTTCTTCGGCGAAGGTACCGATCTACTACGTACCAGGGACGCTAACCTTTCTAATTTTCTCGTACGACTACTTGGTAAGTTGCTGACTTGTTTTGTCATGCATCAATCCATTGGATGATCCGATCGATTCTATTATGGCCGGCTTAGTTCGTATTGGCTTACATTTTCTGGTTTCTATTTAAAGAATAGACAGAGAGTCACAAGTGTATCATATATTTTACTCTCTTCGCTCTTATCTCATACACATAACTCTTTTACTTTCTTCACTGCTCATACTCTCTTTCTAAAAGTTATTTCTTTCAACTGCTATTATTTATTTTTTAATCAAAAATCATCGGTCGCAGCTAATACAAATGCCACCTAATTAATGTGCTTGACTGGAGTTCTGCGAGAATTACCCTAGCTTCACGTACGTAGTTAACCTAGCTCCTGAGTGCCATTGAACAAAGCTACAAGCAACACGTTCGATCGATCAACCGACTTTCTTACTTTCTTCCTTCCTTTTTTTTTCTTTTGATAGGGATCAACGAACTTTCAGAGACACGCCACTCATGCCATTAGCTTACCAAGGTTGATTATTGTGAGACCATATAGAGACCACTTCATATTATGTGATGAGTATTTGATTTTGTTTGTTTGATGAGTTTGAAATCGAAGTCACACAAGATGAACTGTTATGGAGATATATAGGTAAGTATACTAATGATCGTCTATGTATGTATTTTGATTGATAAGAGTTTTCAGGCGAATGTTAGCTAGAAATCTAGCTAGCTGACGATCATTAGTATACTTACTTATATATCTCCATGGCGAAGGATCGTCAAGTGACGCGATAAAAATGATACGCATGTTGCATCAAAGCGCAAAGTGCGCATGAATCGATCGTATCCATCGACCAATCAAAGCATGACACCGTTAGATATTTCCGAAAGTTCAGCGGGAGGGGAGAACTGAACTGAGAGACGCTAGCTAGATAGTTTTTTTTTCTTTTCCGACTTTTTAGTTTTTTTGAATTTTCTTTTTTTCTTATTCTTTTATATTGCCAATGTTGATATAACGTTTTTATTTTTATATTTAATTACACAGAATAAGCTAATATTAGATACAATATAAAATAAATCATAAGCTTCAGCTTATAAGCCACTTGGTTGTTAACTGCGGATTTCTCTATACGATATGGGTGGGTTTTTTTGGGTTGTGGCTTTGACTTTTGACTTATGGTTTTTGAATTTTGGCTGTTCGTGAGAAACAGTATGCAGAGAAAAATGGTTGTATGCCATTTTGGCTGGTATAGTTGAACTCAGTATAATATCTACTATAATTTACCTGTAGACCCCGTCTTAAAAAGATGTACAATTAAAAATTTATTAATGTAGCAGTAATTGATAAATCAAAACCAAAGTAAAAAAGTAGCCGGTCATAACTTGACATTTATATTGACATAAACATCCAATACATGCATGTGCTACTGCTATCTGCATAACTTTTGTGGTAGTTTCTGTCATTTACATGTTTTGTCTTCGATGCGTATGTTATACACGCATGTATGAGTGGCTAGTCAATTATCTGACATCATAGATGGGTCCATGGATGCATGCAGGATTATTGCACCACAGTAGTAAGCTAGCTAGGCTTCATCGCCCTTAGCTTCTGCTAGCTCATTGTTTATATCATATGCTGCTGCGTGGCTGCTCATGACATAGCAAGCTAGCCACACGGAATCATATCTTAGGTTGTCATCTTGGATTGGTCACTAGGGGTAGATCCTTCTCCCCCCAGAGCCAGCCTCACGCTGGCAGTTGAAGTAGACGGCGGCGACCGGAGGGCCGAGGTTGTAGAGCTCGGCCAAGTCCCTCGTGTTGAAATTCTGGCGCCAACCGGGGGCGTACACCGTCTGCCGGCCCAGCTGCTGGAACAGCACGAACACGAAGCGGTGGATCCCCATGGTCGGCCTTGGGCTCTCGTAGCACATCACCTCGTGCCCTGCAGAGCTCATCACATGCATGAAAGTTAACATGCAGGAAACTAAAGAGGAAGCTAGAGATAAATTAAGAGTGAGAGGTGACCAAACGCTGCTCCAGTAGTTCCGGGAATATCAGTGACCAACCTGCAGACAGAGAGGATCGATCCACCATGTCAAGATCGACGCATATATATTCAGTATGAATCAGCAGTGAGTGTGGCATGGCAAAAGAGAGAGAGCTAGCTAGCATTAGTACGTATTTACCAGTGTAGATACTCCCTAAGATTCGGGTCACTTGGGCTTGGAGCATCTGGGTCTACCATCACCTGCAGTTGCGCATGCACAACATCATGATCGATATATGCTGTTATTAATTAAGCCATTTTTGCACGCATATGTAACCTACATATAGGAGCTATGTAGAGAACTAATTAGGTCCTTCTTAACTAAGACAAGGAGAAACATCGAAAATGGCGCTACTGTATGTGATTAATTAGCACAGATATTGTGTGCGTTTATACGTACGAGTGTGTACAATGTCCTCATGTCATTGCCGCCAACCTCGACCCTGGGCTGGTGCACCACCATGGACGGCTTGAGCTCGAAGCCGTTGGATATCGTCCTCGGCCCGTAGCTCACCCTGAGGTTGGTGGTTCGGACGAAGGGGTCGACCACGTCGCCCACAACCCTACCAACCGCCAGCGGGTCCCTGTCCCTGCCCGCCATTGTTGCACCACACACTTTGCACTGCAAGTTGAGCTAGCTAGGGGTTGACAGGCAAGGCTATCTACTGCAAGCTGCACTGCAAGTTGAGCTGAGTTCCAATTTGCCCCACAGCTTATGGTCACTTTATATAGGAGTCAAGCTAGCTCGGAACCATGCATGTCCATGTCCAGCTTAGCTAGTTAGTACTATGCCTTACACTTTACTGTCTCTACGTCGAATCTTGCGACCTTTCTATCTTCGTGGCACGCTCGGAAGTCTGGCATCGCGCGCTTTTGGCCACCGCGCGGAAAGCGGTGGCTATTGGATACTATTGCCTTCTGTGATGTGCTAGCTACTAGTGTTCTGATTACGTTAATGTTACAAGGCAGAGACAGCTTCTAGCTTGTTCTCTCGCATGCAGGGTTGCGTTGCATCTGGGGCTCGATCAAGTAGACATGCATGACGCGGCCGGCCGGCCGCGAGAATGTCTGCCAATTAATCAGACGCTGAGTCGTTTCTGCTCAGCTCGATTTGTTCGGGCAAGATAAGCTTCTCGTGCAGATAATGCCCGCCGATATTAATCAGCTGCTGGGGGCCGAGGCTAGCTGTCGAGATGGCATAAAGCTTCCTTTTCAATTGCATATGGTGATGATGGGAAAGGAAAACAACATCTGAACTTGGGATAGTCGCAGGAGCAGAGAAGGAGAAGATTATTTGGGGGGTAAGCATTGTGTGTGGTCGGAAAGGACGAAGACGACGGGCTTGACAGAGTTACAGTTACCACCAACGGCATAGCTTACACAGGACGCGTTTCCATAACAGGTTAAAAGGCTTTCGATCATTATCCGCAAAGAATATCCTGAAACACATTGTTGTATATATAATTGGCTTATGATAATGCTCGATATACCACTTGCTAAACTTAAAAACACGCTAACGACAAATACTTCCGCGCATCCATTTACTGTATGTTGGCTTCCTCTTTGCTCATACTTGGAGGCCTTTTTATATTTCTTTTCGTTTGAAGATTTTGTTAAAGATATATACGAACCTCTGCAGAAAACAAAAGAAATCTGTAGGCATAACCCTTGCAACGGCGAAGTCCTGCTTCAGTACTTATCATTATTACCATTGTCTTCACTTCTTGGATATTTGTTGCCTCCCTCTTAACGCAAATCCTAGATGTCCTGTGTTTTTTTTCTCTCTTAGCACACCAGTTAGCTGTGAAGGACTATGTGCTGGTAACCCGATGTCAACGATAAATATTTGACATTGATTATGTATTTGTTTCATTGCTTGAGTTTGAACTTTTGATTTTGTAAATTGAGTTGGTACTGTGTTAGAAAACTGATCAGACCGGCCGACCTAGTCGGTTTGACTGACACCTGTTTGGGTGGGCTAATCGGCTTGTGTGCCACAGTCAGACCGGCCCTAGTGAAGTTCGTGTTGCTTGAGTCTGGTTTGGGTATTAGTCACGGCAGGTGCTGTGCAAGGGTTAGTCATGGGGAGTCCATGTATGTGTGAGTCATAGCATGTGTCCATGCATATGATTTACTGATGGAGAGTTAAGTGCATGGCAGTGGTTTTGTTGGATTTTTGAGGGCATTTGGGTAATTTCCCAATTTGAGAAAAAGAAAAAAGGGAGGTGGTCTCACCCGTCGGTGGGACAAGTGAGGAGATAAGGCTCCAGCCTCATCTCGCGTGCGCTTGGGGGAGTTCGGCTTGACCGGTTCTTGTGATGGCCGGGTCATGCTACGACAACGGCAGCGCAAGAGGTGCCACCAGCCCATGAGCCTCGGTGCTGGCCGTTGGTTGCAGCCTACCGTCTGCCTCCTTGCTCCTCTATATACGCTGGCCTCCCTCCCCTCGTTGGGCACCGAAAAAGTCAGTAAGTTCTCTTCTTCCTCGATCTCTTCCTCCTCTCGGTTGGGTCTCGGTTTGAGCTTTGGGGCTACTATTCTGCCATGTTTCTCACTGGTGCCGATGGCTGTGTGGTTTGGATTTGTCTTCTCCAGCATTTTCCATGCAGTTCCTTGTGCCATATATCTTTGAGACTTGGCAGTGAGGAACTTGAGAATTTTTGCCCAAGACGACTAAATCTGGTTGGCTCTGTACCGAGTTGAGGAAAGAAGAATTTGAGGCTTGTTACTTCGTGTTCTTTGGTGCTCTTGGCTGGAACACATCGGTTGGTCTTGTGCAGCCATCTTTCATGTACCTCAGCTTCGCTCTTTGGTGTGTCCCGAAGTGTGAAGATCGGCATTATATCTCTATCAACCTCATCTATTTGTGTGACACGGTGAGACGCTTGGTTTTCTAGGACAACGCTAAGTTTGTGCCTTGACTTGTGCACATCTTAGTGGCTTTGAGTGCCATCGCATTCGTGAGTATCACAATGTTATATTTCTGCTTTATCTTTGCATATGTGATGTGCTAGCTAAAATTTCAATTAACTTGATTAATTCTAGCACTAGGAGATATTGCAAAGAGATTATGTGGGTTTGGTTTGATAGCTCAATGATGATAATGGTCTTATATTGAAATTGAATTGTTCAGACTTGAGCTCTAAAGTATTGCTTTTGTTGTCATTTTGATCTTCAGTCTTGCAGTCAATGAATTTCAAATGTGCTTAGATATTTTGAACTTTTATATTCTGTGATCTCTGGTAATTCAGAATATATGCTCCTTTTATTAGTCAATTAGGCTTATTGCGTAAGATCGAAGAGGCCGACTAGCGGAGAGTGAATAGGCGGTATAAAAATACTCTTCCAATTATTATCAAATTCTATTAGTCTAAACCAAGTATATAATGTGGAAGTTTAATTTAAATTAGTTTAGCACAAACAACACCTAAACAATTATGTTCACATAAGTGCACTAATATATTAAGACTATGGAAGGTTTGCAATCCTAGGAAGATAAGCAATCAATTTAATTCTATGAATGTAAATTGCTTGAATGTAAATTGAGCATAAGAAACAAAACCACAAATGACACGGTTGCTTTTTATCGTGGTGTTCGGAGACTTGCTAGTCTCCCCTAGTCTACATTAAGGTAAGCCCAAACAAATTGGACCAGCTCCATGAATTAAGGCAATCACCTCAAATCTACTAGAGTTGTTCTTTTCGGCTTTGGGTAGGTGAGTTCCAACCTTCACACTTCGCCGGGTCTTCTCACAACTTTCTTTGAGAAGACCACTGCGCACGATGCCTCCAACACCGTCTAGGAGTCAACAGCTTCCAAGGCGAACAAGTTATCTTTAAAAAGGGTAAGGTGAAAAGGGTTAACCGTAACTTCCTATTGTGACCAGTGATAAAAGCTTTTTTTCCCTGTAGCTTAACTACGTTTCCAATATGATGCAGTCAGTCAATGAATGGAGCATCTACGCACTAAACACATACTCTCTCCCGTCACAAAAATAACGATGTTTTTTTTATTTTTTTAAAGTTAACAAGATGCCACTTTAATCAGTAAATTTTATTATCATATATTATAAAAGGTAATGCCATGAAAGTGTTATTTTACGGCAAATTCACATGTACCTTCTTTGTGTACTCAAATTATACATTTCTAGACAATATATTTGGTCAAATTTAATACGTTTTGACTCGCATATTATAGGGCATTACTCTTTTGTGGGCAAAGAGAATATATGTGTATCGCTTTCGACTAGATAAGATTGTCATTATCTTCCTTAGGGCATGTACAACCCACAGACGGGGGTCGTCTGCAAGAGCCTAGAATCTGACATACAGACAGCTAAAAAGACAGGTCCTACAATGGAGAGTCTGTTTCACTGTCTGCAAGCTGTTTAATGTTTTGCATGTAGTCAAGATCAATCATGAACACTATTTTGTATACCATTGTGTTGCTATTTGATAGAAAACGGATCAAGCTTAAATAAGATGAACATGATTACAATATTTTTTTTAAAAATCATCAATATAAATGATATATTATATATAATTGCAGCATTTTTGTCTAATTTTCTTTGTTTCCGTAGCGCTGCCATATGTGCTCGATTAGATCCTTCTTGAGTTGCCTATGTGTTGGCCGAGCTTTAATAGCGGAATTCCTCCGAAGCACCTCTGCGAAGCATGAATTAGGGTTGTCGTTTGTACGCACTTCAGGTGGGAACACAGTGACATAAATTTTGAGTCAGCAATGTAGGCGAACCACAATGGCAGAGACTGAATTTAGTTGCTTCTTTTGGGACGTACCTCCAAAGGGGCTACCACCTGACCCAAAGAACGATTGGAAGATGTCGAATGGATCATGCATTCCTCCACCTCCCATCCCCTCCTTGAGGGCATCCTCGCCATACTGATCATAGATATCTCGCTTCTCAGGATCACTCAGAACCTCATAAGCCTGAGCTAGCTCCTTGAACTATAATAGAACAACCACAGTTAGTTTGTCATATCAACCAGAAAACAGTTGTTCCACGCAAACAGCTTAACTGCCCAAAGCATCACTGCTCCTACAGCTTAACCAACCCAAGCATCAGTACTATAATGTCAACATATGGCAATCGAAATCAATGTTCCTATCAGTTTCATGGCTGTCAGACATCTTGACAGAGCCTGGTATGAGCAGTTCACCTGTAGACTGCCAAATACAAACACAAACAGAAATATTACGGACTTGAAAAAAAATAGGTACCCAGTTCCCCCATAGGAAAGCTTTTCATCAACACGTCTTTGTAGACCAAAGTTCATCGCACAAACATTCCAACAACAAAATGGATATATGCAAGATTTCTGCAGCAATCAACTATAAGAGTATCAGACCACCACAATTCCCTTCAAACATAGTTGATATTGTTTCTGAGTGGCAATAGTGAACTACACCAGGCTAGGAAAAAAGCTAAGTACAATATGCATGTGAATAGAGAGTTCCATTTGCAGGTAACTCAAATGATTTTGCGGCCAAGATAGAACAATCAAGCATATACACTTATACAGACAAGGTTATCTGTAGGTTGCACAGTGTGCAGCAAGCATTGCATAAGGAAATGTCTTTTTGATTTGGACAAAAAAAAAAAGTTGAAGCAGCCAGATAACCCCCAAGGTAACAGTAGTACATAACCATGCTTCGTTTAGATCTGAAAACACCTCCAGTAAAACAATACTAAAAGGTTAGAATGTACAGTCACAAAACAAATGAAGAGCAGTCCTACGAGACTAGGCCTAGCTAGCAAAATTGGCTTCACAAAACCATCAAATATAAAATATAAACAGTCAATAAAAGTAGCAAACATGTATTTGTCAACATGGTAAACAAAACTTACTTCGTAAGAAACTCAAAAGAATAAAGGAACTGCTTCATCTTTGGAAACTACTAGAGCAAAGTTTTAAGATGAGTATCTGAAGCAGGTACATGATAATTCATCTTTGGAAACTACTAGAGCAATAGTGTGATATTGTTAACCTTTAAGATGAGTATCTGAAGCAGGTACATGATAATTCATGTCCTACAAACATAAATAAAACTCTTAAAGGTGAAAAAAACAGCATTCAGTACTATCTCTTACAGGGCAGTAAAAACAACCTAAACTAAAGATCAAAAGCCAAAACTGATCTCCAAAAGATCATAGTTAAATAGCACTGAGATGAGTCATCATTAAAACTGAAATTATGTTCTAACATTTACGGTACCTGCTCTTCTACTCTTGGGAGGTGAAAGGCGCATTCTGCAGCCCTTCGAGCAGCCTAGTTGCACAATGAAACAATTTGAGTTCCTGCAGAGGATGTTGTTGATGGAACAAGAATTAGCAATGGAGCAGTTCGCAACAATGCAATGGTATTGATTGGGCACCAAAAGATGGGACATCTGTGATGTTACGGTGTTCACCTGAAATGGTAGCAGCCGAGGACGTGCTTGACGCCGTCCTTGAACTCGCCGACGTACGAGCTGCCGCTGGAGCAGATCTGGGCGCCAATGCCGTGGCTCTGGCCGCCGGCCCACTCGCCGGAAAAAGGAGAGGATAAACACTAAAGAAGACTACACAACCTTTTTTTTCCAAGTGCCGCCTACAAATTTCGCGAGGAATCACAAGAGCAGGCTAATCAAACAAAGCACAAGAACTAAACTAAAAACTAAAGGGCTAGGTCTTGGTCACTTCAGGGTTCACATCAAGAAAAAGAGATACCACACGCAAATTGACCACCAAGAAAGGGAGCCCGCCCCCTTCAGATTCAGAGCTCCAACCCACCAAAAACCGCAACCAAACTGGCCAATCCCCGTCCCCCCGAAAGCAACGGGTCAAGAAACCAACCCAAGAAACCAACTATTGGATTGGACAAGGCTGGATTAGGGCTTACCGAGCAGAGCAGGTGGGAATCCGGATCTCCAATCCGGCAGGGGAAGGCGTGGCGGCGAGGCCGGAGGAAGAAGACTGGAGCGGAGGGCAGAGGAGAGTAGCCACTTCAGCTCCCCTGCCGGCCTTCCTTCCTGCGCCGGCGCCCCCGCCTTCCTCTCCTGCGCCGCCGCCTGGTGCTGCTCCTGCGGCATGGCGGCGCCGCCTTCCTCTCCTGCGCCGCCGCATCTGGATCTGGATTTGGCGCGCGGCGGAAGGAAATAGCTGCCATTTCGCGCGCCCGCATCTGGATCCGCTTCGCGTCGGTAGGAGACGACGGCTCGTACAACGCTCGCAGCGCCGGCGGTTTCGCCTGGGAGCACGAGCGCGGGCCGTCGCCTCGCGAGGCGACGCGCCATCCGTCTCCAAGCGACGCGGGGTGCTTTTTGCAAAAAACCGCAACCAAGAGACGGGCGGAAGAGACCCGTTGTACATGCCCTTACGGTAAAACATAAAGAAGCCCTTTTCTCCTGTATAAACGTTTTCCTTTTACCCACTGGCCAGCGAGGCTAAAATTCCAAAAGGGCATCAATTTCTGCATTTATCTTGTCACCGACTTTTGTCTCTTTTTTAGCAACGTCAGCATCATACACATTCGCAACTATCCTATCGGAGCACGAATCTTAAAGCAGATCAAAGGGTGAGAAATTTATATGATTTTCCCAAAAAAAACATTCGACTTATGTTCAGCAGTTCTGTAAAAATTTATGCTTTCACTCGAGGATATCAGCGTTGAAGCATTTCGCTCAGACATATCCCCTTTTTAGCCGAACGTATCCATGGAGCCGTGTAGATTTCGCAGGAACAATTAAAAGGTACATCCTTTTTCATGTCTTTCTACCGACAACACGCATGTCGTTTTAGGTGGTGCTCATTTGAATTTTTTTTTTGTAGTTTATAGCTGAAAAGCATTATAGCTGGCTGAAAAAATACTGTAGCTGACACATGCTTATTTAGCATAATTAAATTTAAAAAACTAAAAATATATATAAAAAATATGTTAGCCCATTACATGCAATACAAACAAATACGGGAAAAAAGAACCGGCAAAAAAGCTCAATAAAAAGCCAAAAGTTCAAAAAAAAAGACGAAATTTATAAATAGTGAAAAATAAGCTGGAAGCTAAAAGCTGAAGCCAAAACGATCACAGCCTAAGAATTCCCTTCCTAGCCTCGTACGTATATCGATCAGCTGGCCAGTTTGTCGCAGCGCCGCGCGTCCACCCTGTAGCTCGATCGGCACGGCCACCAGGCATGGGAGGACATGTGCTGGGTGTCAAATATATTCGGGTTATTCATTTTACTTTATATCTGTATCTGAACTATTCGATATATTAAGACTTTTGAATGTCAATCGTATATTTATTATTTATTTTATCTGATATATGTATCCGTACTATTCTATTTGTATTCAATCCAGTAACACCTGGTACGGTGAGTATGCCAAACGATCTTATCCTTGAAATGAATCCTCCTCGGCCGGTCAAATCGGCATAAATGTAGGACAAAGTGCATGCCTGCCGCAGCATGGCTGGTATTAGGTGTGTCTAGATATCACCGGATATTTTCTTTCTAACAATCATCTAAATTTGGAACTATTGGATTAGAGATCCAACGGCCCCTTTTTTTGGAGGGAGAGATTTTTTTTCTTGGGAGAGGGGGAATTCGTGGCTATTGAATCTCTAATTCAACAGTTATAAATCTAGATGATAGAAAGAAAATATCTAGGTGATATTTATCAGTACCCTTTATTTCAGTGTGTGTTTGGTTGGTAGGAAGAAGTTGAATAGAAGGAATGATCTCGGGACCATGTGGTTCAGTCTTTTTTTTTTGGCAAGCAGGATGGTTTAGTATCTAGAAGAAATATTCCTCAAACTTGTATCCTACCATTCAAAATGGTTTGATTCTCAGTTCAAGTAACCAAGCACATCTTTTTACCCTTCATCCATGAGATCAGAACATTCCCATACACATACTATTTGTTACAAGCAATCAAACACAACCTACATTAGTTAGTTAATTCCACCTCTCATGGCATGCCCTAGATGGGCCTCACTACGCTCATCCAAACACATGGGATGGGTATCGATCGATCAAAAAATTATCTAGTGTAAGAAAAATTATGGCTTTAGTTGGATCCAGGATGATCACAGGAGGTAATATAGTATTAATTAGAGCTGACTCGCGCGGGCCAAGGGCGGCGCAGATATATGGTGCATGGCATGTGTAATACTGTATGGTTTATGTGGAGTTTTTTGCTATTATGGTACCCTCTAAGTTGGGTTTCGCTGAAATGGTACTTATACCGTGGGCTTCTCCCAAATAGTACCCTTGTTGTTAACACCTCTCCAAAATAGTATTCTTAGGGATTTGAACTAATTTTCATTTGATTTTTGAATTTTAACTCCTTCATATGACTAAACTGCCCCTGCTCATTTTGTCCTGGGCTCCTACGCCGGATTCCTGGGCCCCTGCTCATTAGTCTCATCGCCCGGAGTTTGAAGAACGGCAAGTAACCCCTGTATTGTTTATCTTCTCAGTTTTTGTTCACAATGCAGGGGAGGGGGCGCCTATTGTTATCTGTAGTTTGTAACAATTGCACATGACTTATCTCCTATTTTCAGGGCCAGAGACTTATTTTTCCATATGAATTTCGTTGCCTTCCTTCGCTGCAAAATTATTGGGAATTTCGCGACTAACTTTCTGCATTAGATGTAACTATTCTGCATGGAGGATGGATCTGCTTTTGCTGAACTAGCTTGGACAAACGGTTATGACGTTTAATTAACAAGTGATACTGTCATACTGATACACCAAGTGACCAAGAACATTCTACGTGTACAAGCACCGCAAAACCTTAAGCTAGATATATATCATCATCATATAGGCCTGCAGATTCTACCGATGGTCGTGTAGTGCTCTTTCCACATTCATTTTAAAGGTGGCCGGATTCAGTTTACAAGCCGGCGGCGAGCCGTGCTGATGACGGCGGTGGTTCTCCTGAGAGGCTGCCGTGATTCCTCGCATGTTGCTCTTCCAGATCCAGTTTGTGCTACAGTTGGTGAGATCGGTTCACCTAAGAGGCCGCTCTGACGGAAGGAGGCTGAACTGCCCCGAAGAACGGCGGCGGCTGTGGCGGCTCCGGCTCGTTGTCGTCGTCTTCCTCAGCGTCCCACAGGAATCCGGCGTAGGAGCCCAGGACAAAATGAGCAGGGGCAGTTTAGTCATATGAAGGAGTTAAAATTCAAAAATCAAATGAAAATTAGTTCAAATCCCTGAGAATACTATTTTGGAGAGGTGTTAACAACAATGGTACTATTTGGGAGAAGCTCACGGTATAAGTACCGTTTCAGCGAAGCCCAACTTAGAGGGTACCATAATAGCAAAAAACTGACACAAAATGAATGAGTGCTGTGCTAAGAGTGAAGATAATGTCGGATCCTTTTGAGGGCTAGCCGTTGTATGTGATACACTGATACCTAGCTAAAGTGAGTATTAATTAAGTTCATGTGAGGACATGGCATAAGGGGTAGAATTATATTAGTCCCACATTTGCCAATTGGGTGTATGAGCACAAAATATATATATTGTCAGTTTAGAGCGTGAAAGCACAAATTTTATATAAACGATCAGGCCCAAACGCAATTCAACGACCTCTGGATTAAGGCTTTTATGTGAAACGAAGACACGACATATTGCAAATCGTGTCTAAGAGCACAACCACCTAACTAGAGATCTATAGGTTGATTGTAGTAAATTTATATTAACTTTATATATATCAGTTAAAATTATATGTGGGTATTTCTCTTTTCGTACCCTCTCACGAATAATCATAATTCTAAAATTTAAACCATAAATTTTAAATCATAGTCTAAAAGAATCTAAGCCTATAATGGACTTTGTCCAACTAGACACGGTAAAGACAAAGCTTGTGGTGTGCGCGATCCTAGTAACGTAAGGCATCACGTCTGCGAAAAAACATAAGATTATCTTTATCGTCAAAAAAAAAATTCGTGACACATACATGGTATCATGTGAAGTAGCTGCCATATACATGGTATCATATGAAAGGGCGAGTCAATTCGTAGTAGAAATTAAGCCGGCGCCACAGCCTTATCCCCGGCCATTAGACATTCGGACGTCGACGCCGAGGTAGCTTTTTTCCCAAGGGGTTCCAACTTTCCAAGGGGATAAAGAAAAACGCATTTTGATGGCCTGAGCGGATCAAAATCTTCGCTACTACAAAAAAAAATATCGTAGATGATTTAAAAATATTATCATAGATAATTTTATGAGTCATCTGGGTTTATAGATCAGCAATAACATGAGATCATCACCAATAATTTTTGAATCGTCTGTGATAGTTAACTATCATAGATGATTTGTAGTTGAACTTATCTGTCGTCTTCTTCGCCATAAACTCTTGCCAACACGGTTCTAGGAATAGATACTTCTAGAAGGGCTTAGATCCTTCTCCACGTATTGCTTGATAAGCATGTTCTTGAAATACTTCCACGCTTTGCACGCTGCTATCAACGCATATTGTCGCATGCAGGCCTAGTGTTCTTCCGGGATCTCGAACGATCAAAAAATTTTCGTCACTAGCTCATTTTCCTGATCTTTGCTCAAGTTCTTCGACAAATCATATGTGATCTCAACATGTTCCTGTGCAACTATTCTAACCATTATCTGGAATGCGGACACTGCCGATGCGAACAACCAGGAGCGTAAAGTGAGCTTATCTGATTTGTATGCATCCCAAACATGTACCCCTTCAATCCACAGTATTTTAAATCTTTCACCAATGGTGCTAAGTACACATCAATATCATTCCCAGGTTGATTCAGCCCTTAGATAAGTATCTATAGCAAAATATACTTCCGCTTCGTACATAAGCAAGGAGGAAGGATGTAGATGCAGAGAGTCATGAACCAAATGTTATGTCGGCTGCTCATGTTACCGAAAGAATTTATTCCATCTATACTCAATCCAATCCTTACATTTCTCGGTTCTGCATCGAAGTCTACAAACCTCCTATCGATGTTTCTCCACTGGGAGGTATCAGTAAGGTGTCTTAGTATTTCACCCTTCTTACGCTCCTCCAAGTGCCAACGCAACAGTTTTATGTCATTTGGGTTTGCAAAAAAAACGCTTCAAACGGGGAATTATAGGAAGATACCATTCTACCTTGGTAGGAGGTCCTATCTTCACCTCTATTCCCTCACCGTCATCTAATTGATTCTTACGCTTGTATCAGGATGCATTGCACACAGAACATACATGCATGTTTGCATACTTTTTAGGTAGAGGATACAGTCGTTCGGACATACATGTATTCTTTCTATTTCTATTCCCAATGGACAAAGAATCTTCTTGGCTTTATAGGTGGTTTTAAGCAACTTGTTTCCCTTCGAAAGCATGTCTGCTAAGAGACCTAACAACACCGTGAAACTCTTATCGGACCAACCATTGCTTGCCTTCAATTTCAGCAGTGCAAGCACAACTGACAACCTCGTGTACTTTGACTTACAGCATGTGAACAAAAGTCCTTCATCAAGCCCCAGAATTTAATATACTCTCTCTCATCACAGTTCCCTTCTACATCGCGAAATATCTAATTCAGATTGTCATCATGCAACCTATCCAAATTGGAACCACAATCGATACCATCCGATTGCATGTTGTTGAGTTTGTTGGTGATGTCATTATTACTACCTTTCTGTGTAATCTGCTCTTCACCATGACTGGTCCAACGTGTATACCCTTTTTTGAAACCCCTTCGAATTAAGTGTGTTCCAATCAACGCTCGGTTCTTAAATATTTTTAGATTCTCGTAGTCAATGCATGGATAATACATATATTCCACCCCGTTATTCAACATATCCTACTCGGTAGCTTTTGTAAAAGCAGACATGCCATTAATGTACTTTTCACTTACACAGTTCTTAGCGTACATCCAGCTTCGGTCATACGTTGCGCATATAAGAATTTAGTATTAAATATTGAATTAATTAATTGGTATACTAGCTACATATTTTCTAAAGTAGTTATATGTAGCAAGAATAGTTAATTAAATTGAATTAAGTAGAAATAGACTATAAATTGGCCAAATCCTAAACCATGCTAGATGTAAATAATCTTCTCTCTACATCAAGCTAGATCAAAACCATCTTCAATTCTCCCTTTACCAAAAGCTTGATCTAAAGTATAATGCAATTAGCAACAAATTAATAATCATAGATAGTCAAGAACAAATGTATCTACAATCACTCTTACTAAATCCGTAGTCTCCTTTCACCAAATACCCTCAAAGCCCTGCCTCCTCAAAGCAGTAGTCTACAGTGAGAATAGATCTGCAATTTAAGACAGATCTGTGAGAGTCGACATGTCTGCAATTAATAAGTGAAATTATAACAAACAGTTTTTAATATAATCTGTTTGTGAAATATCACAGACGGTTTAAATAAAAAACCGTCTGTGATACTTCACAGACAATGTTCATCATGAACCGTATGTGATATTATATCTTCACAGATGATTTTTAGTGTCGTCAGCAACACAGACGATCTCTAAATCAAAACCGTCTATCATTGTATTTAATACTGATGGTTTTGGTTAACCGTTTATGATAAGACATCTAGTATTAATTTTTTAGCAGTGCTTACACATTATTGGACAGGGACCGGCCCTTTTTTACTTTGAAGTTGCAGTACTCTTTCAACGGAAATACCCTGGAAATAAATCTGAGCAACATAACGTCCGTGTGTTTGCATATGGCTGCACATAGGGATGGCAATTGAGCGCGGCAGGTACGGGTAGTGCTCGCCCATACCCGTATCTGTGACCCCGATTTACGCCCACGGGCATACCCGCGAAGGACGACGGGTGAAGAACCTCGCCCATACCCGTCGCCCGTGGGCATACCCGTTTACCCGCGAACTGAGAGTCACCATATGAGAGTTGAACTAATGACAGGTACATATAAGCAGTAGCTGTTGCTAGGAAATATAATAGCTATCAAAAAAGTTTGTAACAATCAATAGCAATTAGAGATATGCAAAATTTTATAACAATCAATAGCAATCAGAGATATTGCTATGGCTGCGCCACCTGTCAATCTATATCATGGGTAAACGGGCGGGCGAGTACGGTGTAAGATCGAGGTGGCCGACTAGAGGGGGGTGAATAGACGGTCTAAAAAATTCTCTACAAATTAATACTAACAATTCAAGAACTTTTCTATTTGCCTAAACCAAGTATACAATGCGGAAGCTAAATACTAGTTGGTTTAGTACAAATAGCGCCTAAAACAAATGAATTCGCCTAAGTGCACCAACAATTCTATCCTAGGTCAAGATTTGCAATCCTAGGTTGCTAAGCAATCAAATATGTTCTAAGTATGTAAATTGCTTGAAAGTAAATAGAGCACAAGAAGGCAAACCACAATTGACACGTTCTCTTTTTACCGTGGTGTTCGGAGGCTTGCCGGTCTCCCCTAGTCCACGTTGAGGTTAGCCCGAACAAATCGGACCGGCTCCACGAATTGAGCCGAAGCACCTCCAATCCACTAGTGGTAGCTCTTTCCCGCTCCGGGTAGGTGAGCTCCGACATTCACAACTTTGCCGGGTCTTCTCACAAGCTTCTTGAGAAGATCACCGCGCACGACGCCTCCCACGCCGTCTAGGAGTCGGCAAACTCCAAGAGTAATAAGCCAAGTCCCTCACTTGACTCTCACCACGTGCAACAAATGCACAAGCTCAATCCGGACACAAAGTCCTCCTCTAGATGCAACACATACACTCTAGATCACCACTCCTCTCTCACAAAGTGCAACACAAGCACAATTGAGTGGAGACCCTCACTCTAGCTCAAGACAACAGAAATGGATCAAGCAACAACTTCTCCAACCGGCCACAAGGGGGTATTTATACCCCACACAACAAAACTAGCCGTTGGAACCAAACCCCTGAAAAATCAGGAAAAACGGAACTACCGCAGTACAAATTGCGGTACTTCCGTTTTCCTCGCCAACGGTCAGAAAACTAGCCGTTTCTCAGCGAAATCGGAACTACCGCAATACAAATTGCGGTACTTTCAATTTTCCCGAGGCCAAGTCATTCAAAAAGTCGCTCTCTGGAAAAAACGTTCCGCCCGGGAATCGGAAGTACCGGAAAATCGGAACTACCGGAAAAATCGGAACTACCGCAGTACAAATTGCGGTACTTCCACAAAAATCGGAACTACCGCAGTACAAATTGCGGTACTTCCACAAAAATCGGAACTACCGCAGTACAAATTGCGGCACTTCCGTTTTCCAGTTTTTCAGCACAGGCGACACTCGGAAAAACTGTCATAACTTTTGACTCCGATGTCGGAATTCAGTGATCTTGGACTCTATGGAAAGCTTATTCAGAGGGCTACACAACTCATCTATTTGCATGACCTCAAACACATTAGATCAATGCAGAATTCACAAGACATCCAAAGAGTCACTATCATGGTCTAATGTCAAAGGAAATAGCAACAAACAATTTTAGACCATGCTAAGGGATAATGCATGATCTCCAACTTTTGCAAAATACATTTGCAAACTTAGATCATGCTATAAGGATTAGGTACATGGACTTCTCACATTTGCGAAACACATTCGCAAACCTAAGTCACATGCCACAAGAATTATATATGAGCTTCAACCATTTGCAAAACACATTTGCAAATATAAGCCTTATATCACAAAAAATGAAAACATGGGCTTCAAGCACTTGCAAAACACATTCGCAATGCATAGTCCCATGTTGCAAAGATTCACCACATGAGCTTCAACTATTTGCAAAACACATTCGCAAATATAAGCCTCATGTTGAGATGAGTTAGAGCAAGTGAGGTTTGAGCTATCAACACATGATGAGACTCAAACTACTAGACATGACCCCTCTTAATAGTACGGCAACCTACACTAGCAATCCGGTCTTTCAACCAAACACTAAGACCGGTAAAAAAACTAGGAACACATCCTTAGCCCTAGATAGTCATACCTTTGCCTTGGGTCATCGTCTCGATATGCATCAACTCATGATGCACCCTTTCATCAACTCCATCAACACATGATGGTCTTCCTTAACTTGATAATCAACACATGATCATCTCCTCATGCATCAACTCATGACACGTCTTCTTCTTTGATGGCCTTCAACACATGAATCCATCTTCTTCTCGATCTTGACTTGATGACATTCAACACATGAAGTCATCCCAAGTTGTTCTCATTTGTGGAACCTAACCTCTGCATCCAACTCATGGAAATCGTTAGTCCACAAAACAATTGTCATCGATTACCAAACTTCACAATTTTGGTAATTCATGACAATCTCAACAAATAATGAGATATGAAATTGATTTGCGAGTATACAATATGTACACAACAAATGTATACTCCAAGATAAGCTTTAAAAAAAGCTTACTAATCCGGTTGTCATTAGTCATCCAACCATTAACACATAATGGAGAAGTTAGATGACAACCCGATTGCACATGAGTATATATATACTGCACAAGCTATATATACTCAAGTATGTATTTCAAAGTAAAGATCCCAAATATGCATATTAAAAGAAGTATGGATCAATACTTATGAAACTCCAAAATATATAGAGAGCTCCCCCTAAATGTGTGCATACAAGTGTATATAGTGAAGACATATGCACATATTCATTTTAGACTAATTGAGGATTTCAATCTATATTTTGGATCTAAGGAATGCATTTGTAAATGAGAAAGCGATTTCGAATGTATACATCTTTGATTTCACCTTTTCATCCAAATGAGACTAACCAAAGATAACTCAAATAGACATGTTAGTCTCATAAATTCATTTATCATTTTCACCAAAACATTACAAAGTATATGTCATTAATATCATAATGTCATATTGGCATTTGTCATTAACACCAAAACCAACTTAAATGGAGCTTGATCTTTCATACGGGTAAAGCTTACCCATGTCCGTTTACCCGATGGGTAGAGTGTTCTCCTGTTTTCATACCCATGGTAAAGAAAATATACCATATCCGACTCCATTAGAATATTTACTCACAGGTTTAAATGGGTACCATTACCATCCCTGGCTGCACACTTTCAACGGAAATGATAATGCAGACGTCGTTGTCTGCTGGACATCGATCACGTGGGATGGCATGGCTGCATATCAAACTGCTTCTTGATGCACTAGTAGTGTGCCCGTGCTAATGCTACGGTAAAATACAAAACAAGATAAAATTTGTTGATCTGCAATATATAATATTTGACGACGACGAGCGTGTCATAAAGGCCTTACGACCTCCCAGGACTTTTTTACGACCGATTAGAGTCGTTTACGACCGGTTCCAATCAATTACGACTGGTTCCGACCACTTCTGTTGCCGTACGACCACTCAGGTAGCCGTTCGACCACTTTGCTTTGTCGCTGCGCTCGAAATACCGTGATCGCAAACTCCTACGATCACTCAATGATGCTGGCGATCACTGTTCACCGTGGTCGAAAAAATTTGATTTTCTTCGTCCCAATTTCAAACTAATTTTGTTCATTCGGTCCTTTCGCCTGTAGCCGAAATTTGTTTGCAAGCGAAAGATTAAACACTGGTTGGGATCCCACACACGCAAGCTAGGGTCATGTAGACACACAAAACTAACAAAAGGTCAGACACTGATTGCGAATGTGCCATACCAAGAGGAAAGAGCGACAGATGCTCATCCCCTGTGCACGAGATGCTCCACGTCGCCCAGTTCCACCTCGCCCCGCGCTTCACCTCCGCCACCGAACAGTGACTCGATCTGCTCCAGCGTCTTGCCGCTCGTCTCTGGCACGAACCTGTGCACGAACAGCACGGACAACGCCGAGATGGCCGCGAACGCGGAGAACGCACCCGCGACGGACACGGCGCTGCAGACGGACAGGAACGACATGGCCACCGCGCCGCTCGTCAGCCTGTTCACCGCCACGCCGAGCGCCACCACCTGCGCGCGCAGCCTCAGCGAGTAAATCTCCGATCTGAGTCATAGAAACAAAACCTAGCCATAGAAGCAGTCCGACTGTTGTTGCCAAGAAAAACTCTCTGCTGATGGTATTGAAGCTGGAATTAGACACAGTTCAGGGGTTAACCCTTGTAGAAGGAACAGTGTAATACAAAACTCTTACCACAAGTCAGGGCAGTCATAGCTGTGAAAAACGTACCAGTACATGCAGGCCAAGTTACCCCAACCCTGTAGGACAGATGCCCAAGCAGAACCAGTGAACCTAAATTGATTAAAAGAACTATGATTGAGGGCTCATATAGGAATTGCAAGACAACAGATAAAAATGGCATTTTGTTGACTCTATGGGAAAACATCAAATAGAAATGCATTTTTATCTTATAATGAAATAACACTCACACCTCCATGAATGTGATGTTAATAGTTTTTCCAATCCCAACTCCAGCAAATAAAAATCCAACTTATTGTGTGTGATGCACTTGTGTGAGGATGTTAATGAACGGGATCTTGCAGGAGGATTTTGTTAAAGCTTCATACACAGAAAATGCTTAGGTTAGTGATCTTGCCCTATGACCTCATCTCATCTAAAGTAGGCATTTTCTATAGAAGGTCCAAAGACCTCACCAACACGATCAAAATTATATCTTTACTAATGATTGGTCCACTAAGGCCTACTGCTTCAGAAACTTTATCATTAAGCAGGTTTACCATCCCACATCTGATTAAACTATAGGCTAAGAAAGTCTCTTGACTGTGCAAGTGTGCAACAACTATCAAACAAGTGATTAGGAAGATATGGACTGTTTCTTCTGACAAAGTAGAAAAGCAGGTTGTGTGCGTTGATTTTTCACATGAGAAATGATCTTTCTTTGTAGTTTCTCAAACAGCTGTGCTTGATTTTTTTTTTGAAAAAGGAGTAGGTAAGATCAAAGAAAAATAGAATACCACATCAGATCTCTGATAAATACAGCACGAGGAATCATAAGTCCATTTCCAATCATTGCAAGCAACATTGTGAAAGCTGACAACCCTTTGATGTTACTTGGATTGAGGTAATTCGTCCACTGCACAACCCACCAAACAAGTTGCAAGTTAATGTCATGGTGTTAGGTAATTCTAAGGTTTCAAATGCTACAGGTGTGAAAGTTTGAATACCATCTGCGCAATTGGCATCCACATGAAGAGAAGTGTGGCCGTCCAACCTGACAATGATCCAATAAATTTAATCCCTCCCTCGGAAAGCTTGCCCATCCTTGCCTGAATTTAATGTACCAGAAAATCAAGAGCTAACATAAGCTAGGAACAGATATAGTAAAAGAGGACATCGTGTCATGAGAATACAACCTACTTTTAGTTCTAAAAATTGCTCCGTCGGTGAGAATGACATAGAATAGAGGTATATGAACAGAAATAGAAAGGATAAAGTAGAGTAAATGTATTTTGCATTCTTATATCTACAATGTTAAGGAGGACTTATTGAACAAGTTTTCCTTAAGAAGCAACTGGGACCTCTTTAGATGTGGACAAATAAAAAAATCAGACTGAAAACAATAACTAAAGAAACATGGATAGGGTATTTGCATTGTGCTGAAAATAGAGATAAACCTACCATACTAAAAGAATCTAAAACACTTGCAATAAGAATTGTATCCTAATATGGGATTGACTTCATTATTGTTCACACAACTTTGCACAAAGTCTTTCTCAAATTCTCAGGCCACTTCAAAACCTAAAATCAAGCATGGTCAACCAATTAGAAGCATAATGGTAAAACATTGCTTCCAATTATCTCTTGGTCCGATACAACTCAGACGTTTTCTAGTTTCCCTCAAGGTATTGAGAGTTTGAGATGGTATCATAGCAAAACACACAGGTAACTTTGAGAAAGACACTGCCTAATGCAAGAAGATGTCTCATACCATCACAACAGCAGCAACAGCCAAAGAACCAGAGATTACGCCAGGCAATACGCTATTGGGGATGAAGGGAACAAACGTTGACCACATGACCTGCATTTTCAATTCACCGTTGAGAGAGAGCCAGAATCACACTTAACATCAACATTGGACAGCATAGCAGAGCATCAGCTGAATCTGTAAGACGGCACATCATGATAGTAATTGTCACCTGAGGGAGCACGGCGAGGCCACCAATTGTGATGAAATCCTCCCATAGCAGCCAGAGGGTTCCAGGGAGCCACCCAAAGTAATTGAGGAAGTTCAAGAGCAGCCCGGCAGCCACAGCTGCCGAAGTGGCCACAAACTGCGGCAGTGGCATCGACTCCGCCAAGGCAAGCTGGGCGATGACTACATAGGTGGAGATGACACCAAGTGTCTGAACGATGACAGCCTCCGTCTCCCTCTTCTTGGCGAAATAGGACAGCAGCGACAGGTTCCCGAGCAGCCCAGTGAGCATCCCCTGAAGCGACCAATAAACGCTCACCATGAATTCATGAATAATAGCATAAGAAACCAATAAGGTGAGATCTGAGATGGTGATTGGGGCATACGAGCCACGGGACGGCGAAAAGGGCGGTTTTGTTGCCTGCGAGGAGGTTGCGGGCGTTGAGGATGATCTGCGGGAGCTGGAGGAGGAGGAAGGGGATGTTGGCGGCGCCGGCGAACTTAGCCGTCGTGGAGTCCCATTCCTGTACTTCTTGGGGTCCTACGCGCCAATCCGGTCCGATCTGAGAACCGGCTAGGGTTTCGAGAGATTGGGAGGCGGATCGGATTGGGGAATTGGAGGATGGGGGGCGAGACGAGGGGAGAATTGGGGACTCGATTCTATCCGCTGGAGCCTCCGCCGTCCTCCCGTACCCCCCAGCAGGTCGTCGTACGCAGGGGGCGGTGCGTGGGCGAGTAGGAGACAAAACGCGGGCTTCTTGAGCACGGCGAGCCTCGGCGTAGGGCGTTGCGCGCGCGAGAGAGGTGGGGGTGGGGCGGTCGCCGTGGGCGCGGAGGGGCGTGTGCGTGGGCGTCGGGTGGGGGGCGAGCCTCGGCGCAGGGCGTTGCGGCGCGAGAGAGGTGGGGGTGGGGCGGCCGCCGTGGGCGCGGAGGGGCGGCGCGCGGGCGGGGAGGGGAGGAGGAGGGAGGGCAGGAGGCGGCGGAGAATCAGAGGGGAGGAGCCGAGGAGCGCACGGTTCAGTTGGGGTGCATGATCCAAATGATTTTGGCCGTAGGATTTTCAATGAGTAAGAGAAGAAGGCTTGAGGAGAGATCTAGGCCATTCATTTGTATGAAGTTGGAACTCTTTGGTACACAAATCTGGGTGGACTTAGATTAAGCATGACTGTAGGGGTGGTTGAGGGGTGGATTTAGTAAAGAAAATTTTGGTGTATTATAGAGTAGGGTAGATGCATTGTATTTTTTTCATTCATTGGTTGACATACACAGTTAGCAATATATAATCTTGCCATGCAAAGTGTCACGAAGAAGTTTGAAATTTTTTTTACCACAGTGCTTTATGTGCTCGATATCTACTGTATATTAAAGTTGGGGGACTTCCCGGCCGGGGAGCTGTGCCATGTCATTTTTTACGAGAAAGCCCCTGTGTTTTGTAAAATCGCGTAGAGGTCCTCCGTTCTCGCAAATAGGTCACTGCTTCTCGCAAACAGGTCCCTACCAGGTTTTTTTTCCGGAAAGCACCCTCCACTTCACCGATAGCAACCCGCGATTTTCAAAATTATGTATAGGTCCTTGTTTAGTTACGTACAGGTCCTTGATTTTTTTGCGAAAAAGCTCTTTGGTTTTTTCGAAATTACGCATGCGTCCTCGAATTTTTTTTAAGAAACGTATCACGAATTATCGTCTCTTTTACTTCGGTCCATACGGTGGCTAGCGCGGCGTCACGCCGCGCTTAGGTAGCTAGTATATACATAAATACCTTTATATTGAAGTCGTTAGACGAACAACCAGTTGCATAAGTCACTCGTTGGACATGCTAGGCTTCCTAATTGTTCTCGCGAGGGACTCTAGATCTTGCAATGGTGACACAATCGTCAACGATTACGTTAGATTGGAATCGCTATGGATATGTATGACTTATGTCACAGTAGCGGTGTTGTTTGCAAGAACAAAAAAATCATATAAGATTTATTTTTATCCAACTTGGTCGTGTCACCTTTAACGCTGGCAGTGCCGCCATCGTCCAAGTGTGTCAGTATGGCAAAACTCATTGTGGGTAAAGAAAACTAGGTAAATGGCCCACGTGAGAACCAAAAACCAGAAACATAGTCTAGAAAAAAACATAAGATAAATTAAAATATATATAATTACTTCTGAAAATGAATAGATCCTTTATCCTCTCAATGTCGGCAAGAGTGCCGAACTGAGGGAAGGGCCCAGCTGTGGACCAGTGGAAGTTACAGCCATGTAGATGGAGTATTTTTTTAAGATAGAGTCTACTAGTTAATTGTAGTATATACTTTATTGACTTCATTTATATCGGCAAAAACCACATGTGAGTTTCTATTACTCTGTAATCTCTCGTACAAGCAGCCTAAAAATTACAAGTCACAGCCAAAAGCCATAAATCGCAGCTAAAAAGAACAGGTCTAACACAAGAAAACAGGTGACATCGTGTTGGGCCCAGGAAACTTACGTGGAGCTCGCCCTAGCTTCAGCCGGCTCCGGCAGGCTTCCGCTGTCGAGCTGTTTCGAGGCCCAGCATTTAGCTTCCCGGCAGCTGTGGTCGCCAAGCGCCGGGAGTCCAACGCGCCGGCCCAGAAAATGATTCCGCACCGTCCAACTGGGTTTCGGCCCGGTCCAAACGACTCCGCGCGTCCGCCCGCGCACGAGCCACATTTTTGCCGGCTGCGGTCGCGGGGCAGGCCCGGACAAACGAACGTGGCCGTTGCCCCTCGGCACGCGGAAACGAGCGGTTTTTATGGCCCACCCGAAACAGCTAGGGCTTCGCAGAAGCTAAAAAGTATAGTAGGTGTTTTATGCTTTTTTGCAGTAATTTATATAATTTTAAAAATATGATGAATGATGGATATATATTATTATTTACTTTTTAATGTGTTTTGATATTAGTATTACTTTTATTAGAGAGAAAAGCATCGAAGCACTTCTCATTAGGTTTTTATTTTTCAACGTGATTTTTTCTTTTTTTTCTTTGTATTATCTTATAAATATAGTAGTGTTCTTTATTTTTTTATTTTTTAATTAAACATCTCAGAAAAAACTAATCATCACTATATTTCAACTCAAAACTAAAAGTCACGTCACCTTGATAAAGCAGACTGCGTTTCAGCAAAAAAAAAACTAAAAGTCACGTCATTTTGTTGAGGCGGACTGGGCCGGCGCGGGGAAAATCTTTGGGAGACATGGGACTCGGGGGCTCGCGCTCGCGCGCACGGCGCTGCTTGCCGTGTGCTCGGTGTGCAATGCCAATGCTACTAGCTGTCGTGCATGCACATCGCCTTACGGTAGATGACCGGTGGCGGGTGACGTATCAGGTAGCAAAAGTACTTGAGGGGAAAATGCGTCTGTTCGGATCAAGAGGCGATCGCCTGCAGCTGCTGGATGTCTCAGTGATGTTGAATTGGAATAACTACTTTGTAGCACGACAACGAGGGGTTAGATCAGCGGTGGATGCAGAAATTTTAGTACGAGTGTTCGAAGTTGTAAAAATATTTTTCAGTACAAAACATAAAGATCTACAGTAGCAATAGTTAACATATAATTATTCGTACTAGGGATAATATCTCAAATAGTATGAAGAAATTACAAAACAATTGCAAAAGTTCACAAATTAACTCGGCGATGCTTCAGTTGGACGACGGACAATGTGTGATCATTGACGAATAATATGAAGCACATACTCATATACAAGCATTGCTCATTTTCAACACACTCACATACTGCATACTCACATACAAAACTTTTTGTGTTCTTGTGGCCACTATTATGCATCTTTTACCCAAATGAAGCTTATGGGCAGTGGCAGCATTGTTGTTCCATGTTGGAGATTATAATTTCCTGGAGTAACTCTTGCTATTCTAAATATAGAGCTTGTGTTCTCAATTTTATAGTGTGTCACTAAACAAACCTTAATTAAGATAACCGAATGTTGCACACGAGCTCATGAAATAGCATGTGAAAAAGTTGACCTCTGAAGCCTGAAGGATGAAGTTTCAGTTGCTGATTCTCGGAAGGACTAGAAAGATTTCAATTGCGACTTGCCAGTGGCGGACGCAGGTGGAGTGGAGGGCCGGTCGCCAGAGGCCCGGAGTGGCGGAGCTGGACTGCTGCTTACTGGACGGCGGGTCGACGGCCGTAGCTGGAGTGGAGGGCTAGAGGGTGGAGGCGCGGTCAGCCGGTCGCCGGTCGTGCGGCGCACCGGCACGGAGCCGGAGCCTAGATCTGGCGGTGCCAGCAGAGCGGAGGGCGGCGGCGCACTTTCGCGGAGCCGCAGCCCAGATCTGGCGGTGCCGGTGGAGTGGAGGGCCGGGGAGCGCCGGTGCGGAGCCAGAGCCCAGATCTGGCAGTGCCGACGGAGCAGAGGGCCGGAGGGTGGAGGCGCGGTTGGCCGGCGCCGTGGAGGGTGGAGGCGCGGTCGGCCAGTCACACGGCGGGCACGGAGCCAAATCGACGCGGGCGACGGGCCAGAGGCGCGGTCGACGCGCGGACGCGGGCTGCTGGCTGCTGCTCGCCTGCTCTTCTATTGCTAGGGTTAGGGTTGGGGAGTCGGGCTCGGCACTTCGGCCACGGGTAGGATCTATCGCCGCTGCCCGCACACGCGCAAAATGGGCTAGGCCATGCTGCGTTTCCGCATCGAGCCGGCCGGGTGATGGTTTAATTGAATAGTGTTGGACTGCAGGCTACAAAATAGCTATTTTGGCCCAATTAAATATATGTATATGTATTATACCTTATATATACTAGGTTTTTGGTCAAAAAATTTGGGTGTTCAGCTGAACACCCATGAACTACTATAGATCCGCCCCTGAAACAGAGGAACCGGCCTGTGGCCGTTTAGTAAAGCGGTGGAGTTGTCCCCTCGCCCACCCTGTTCGAATTCTAGGATTCACCTGGATGTCTATTCTTAAGTGAATGCTAAAGCTCCCAATAAAATTTAAAAGAAAAACTAAATGCGTTAGTTTTTTGTGGCCCAAAAAATTTGAGAAAACTGGCACATAGTTAATAACAAGTTTCTAACATTATCTTTTGTCAAAAGCAAGTGAAACTTCTTATTTAGGCTAAGGTGGAAGGCGTTCCAAAAGGTAAAATGTTCAATGTAAGGATTAGAGGAAAAACTTATTTGACTCTCTCACATGGGTGGAGCTAAGTTAGGGCCCCCGGTATCATAGGACACCGGGTCTAAAAAAATTTTAGCAGAGATCAGCACTTTCAGTCTATGTGTAAACCCCTAGTCAAACTCAGCACGAGCAGTAGCAGCCCAAAATCCCAGTAGCTAGCAGCACATGAGGAGCCTTCACTTCCCTCAGCCCATGAGGCAACTGCAGCAAGCCAAGCCAGTCCTTGAGCCAACCTAAGAGACATGACCGCAATAGTCCACGGCGTCCATTTAATCTATCCCGAAGCGTGTCACCTCGCAACAGCTCTCGATGCATGTTCGTCTCGTATGGTCGACCAGAAGATGTGCATCACGTCCACCACACAGCCGCACCCAGCTAGACAATGACCGGTCACCGGAGAATGGGAGAAATCGGCACCACTGACCACCCTCGTCTACCATCTCACCATGGCGCCGCCTGATCCTTGTTGTCTCACACCCTCGCTGGCCAAATGAAACTTAGGTCCATCGGATCAATATGTATTTTGCTCTAAATTTCTCTCAATTTTTTTCGATTTGTTTCAATAACATGGCTAAATTTGTGAGTTAAGAATTCAAGGTGGTGATTGTTGATTAATTTTTGTCGAATTGTAGGTTAAAACTTAGGGTTTCAATTTCGATTTTTGAAATACCGGCCTAACTCGTTGCAAATCGGAGACAAAATTATACTATTTGATCATAATATCAAGTAAGTAAGCCACTGAATGTATTTTTCTACTATATTATTCTTGAACTATGGAATATACAAACATCTAATTAACCTTTTCAATTAATTGAAAGAAGAATTGATGAAAATTACCAATGATATTATGGTTCATCGCTTTATAAACTTGAAAGAACATAAATACTAAAAGATAATGCCTTAACTTACATTTGATCGTTCTACTGTTTTTTACTTGAAAATTTTAAATAATTTTGTTCTTTTTTAACAGATCATTGAGATCGGATGATGTATTTTACCAATGCCGATCAACTTTTATTTGTGATTTTGCCGTCAGTTCCTTCAGTTTGCTGCAACTAACCAATATTATTATCAGACTTCTTCATGTTGGTAAGCATTTCGATCACTACTTCTTTACCATCATATAGTATTATCGGTTATATTGAAGTATCATCGATTATATTGAAGTATTGATGCTAAAAATTGCTGACGTATTAATATTTAACATAATATATTTGAAATATATATATATTGTTATATGTATAAAGTGAATCTTAATTATTTTTGTTCTAGTTCTCCATGCTCCCTCGTTTCCTGATCAAGATGTGAGGCACACACTGATACCTAAAACCTGGCTCAAGACGAGCTCAACCTAGGCAAAGTAGGCCTAGCTTGGCCCAATGCTAGATTTAGCCATTTAGGGTCATGCCTAGGCAGCAAGTAGCAACTACAACACACATAGTTGTCTAATTTTTTTTGAATTAAGCACATAAATGACCTCTAGGCATTTTTTTTAATTTAGCTCCTAAACACTTGTTTTTTCAAAAATAACCCCTTTTTAGATCTATCGGGCATGGCAAGCACCTGCCAAGCCACGGTAGCTGCTAATGTAGCTCTACTGAGTTATTGTAGCTCGATTTTCTATTTTTCTCAATTTTTTCTAATTTTCTCATTCTCAAAAGATTTTTTAATTTTTCTCTTTTTTATTCATTTTTCTCAGAAAATCTAACAACTACTATAATATAATTTTAGTTAAAAGACGCAACCAAAAGGTTAAGGCAAAACCTAGTTAGAGCACCACATTTCTCTGAGGCAAGGCTTTGGTTGGCCATCTCACCTCATACGCGATATGTGATTGGAAGGTACGTACACTTTGAAGCGCTACTGGTTGTCGTATATGCTGGCCATTTTTTTTTTTTTTACATCTTGTGCTTTCGACAAAAGTGAGCCCAAGAAAGCCTCCAAATGATGGGAAATGGGGTACGGTCAAGATTACGACAACTTTGGAATTTTGGAACGTTCTAAAATGGCACTAGTTGGGCTATGCCTATGGGTTGTACATCTGGTGCTTTCAACTAGAGTGAGCCCAAAAGCTGAGGACATCATCAGAATAGTCAAGATCGTGACAAGTTGAGGATTTATGTGATGCTAGCTTTGGTGATGTAAGTTAATTCGAACCAGGGCCACATATCGATGAGAACTAGTCTGAGAGAGTGAAGTTGGAAACCATGATCCAAATGTGTTGAGCAGGTCGTTGAGAGCCGATGGAAGGATCAAATACTCATCAGTAATTGCTTCCCATGTCTTTTTTTTTAAAAACAAACTATTCCTTTCCCTTTAGGTCAAAATAAAAGCTGGACAGAAAAGGAAAGAACAGGATCTGGCCTGATTCAAAACCCTTTTCACACAGTGCGACGCACAGGAGGCTGCGTTATTAATTGTCTACTAATGTGCCACTAATCGAAAGTAGCAGAGTGAAACGGATCATCTCGAGTCGTTTCGATCATTCCAATTCCATGCACACAGGCCACAGCAACCAAACCACTCACGTCCCATAACAATACAGCGACATGCACCCAACACCGACTTACCAACCACGTCAAACATCCAGAAAAGGGAGAACGTGGGACCGATAGCGGAGACTAGAAAGAGGTAAATATTCGTTTCCTGTTTTTCAACTATTATAAAATCAACTTCTTTTAGTTTCTTCACTTAATTAGTTATGAGAAACTAATAAGATCAGATATACAGTGAAAAATAAGCACAAATCAAAACCTAACAAGTGAAGGGAACAAAAAAATAACAAATGGGCCAAGGCACAAGCTGGCCACTAGCCATTCCAAGACAGAGAGCAGCCCACTGCTAATAACTCAAAATAACATAATTTCTAATTTACTCAACCAAATGAGTTGAAACTTTCAACATAGCTTCCTGAAGGATCTATGAATCTATTCTATCAATGGATCGACAAGCTACTCAACAAAGTTTTGACCTTGTCTAAGACAATACATCTTACATCAAAACAGGGCAAACCGAGGCAAATACCAAGAGCTTGATATATGATTGTCTAGATGGATGGAATCTAGCCTCTAAGAGGTTCTTTCATCATCCACACATCCTTGGGAATCAGCAAGATTAAAGAGAGAGGAAATTCAAACACAAAAACCAAACAAATTAAAAGTACAAGGAGAAATCCATGGCAAAACTCACTGGGCTGAAATTTGAATCTTTGTTTTACTTAGAGATGAATGTTTAAACCCACTCCACTCTTGAAGGACATATCCCCCTCTCTATAGAGCATACGCACAAAGTTTCCCTCTTGAAAATCCTAACTCTCAAAGCTTAGTCAAGACTCCCAAAACTTAACCCCTAAGCCACCTCCTCTCCTTCATTGTATATAGAGGCTCACAAGAAATCTTAACCAGTATCTCTAGTTGGGTTTCATCCACTTACATGAGCTAACATGAGCTAACATGAGCCATCACGTCTTTACGCATTCAAACTCCTCTGAACCATCTCTATATGCATCGCCCTCATCATTTGGCGCACCACATACACCAACTCGCTTCATCATAATCCTTGCTTCTTCTGTGCTTCCCGCTTGAGCCATGTAGTCTCATCTGTACTTACTTGACTGTTCAGACCTTAGCTTCTCCACCTAGTCCTATTCATTGCTATTGACAACCACTATTCTCCAAGCCATCTGCACATCTAAAGGAAAAGCAATCCAATTTCAAGCACAAATTTCATGCACTTGGCTCACTTAGCCAAATCATGCATCACGCAACTCAACACAACCATCCAATAGCTTCCATACCGTGCATGCACTCAAATTAACTTAACACACAACACTCGAAATAGCTAGAGTTGGATAGTTAGCTATATCCTAACCCATTAAATTGATAGGCAAGCAATACATATCTAACCATAATAGATACTACCCACTTAGCACATATAGAGGAAACCTATTAACCCCACACAACATGGGTCTACACTTATGCACGCTTTTCAAAGCACATAAGCCCAAATCCGCTAAGACATTAGCCTTTAATCCATCTTGATCTTCTTAGCTTCTTCTTGATCTAAACTACTCTCCCAAACACTACTCAAGCACTGTGGTTTTGATCTAAGATAGTTTTCGGTATTTTAGTCAACTTACTAAAATACCATTTTTTGACTTGATCTTTATCTTTTATTGCAAGCAATTGCTATGCTTGCCACGTATAGATGCATTACTAACTTTCCACGCATTGGCAAGTCTTTTCTGTTTCGGTTCCACTGGATGAGACCTCACTTAGATCGACCAAACCATATGGTGTAACTCATCGCTTGAACTTTCCTTTAATATTTTCCGCCTTTCTTATACCATACTTGAGCTTAGCCATCTCACCTAACGTTTTTATCATTTTGGGTCTCATCTCCTCTATGAGCGTAGTCCTAATCCTCACCCAATATATGGTTGACTCCAAGTGACTCTACACATCTGAAGACAAAGAAATCATTTTTTGGGCATAATTTCTTCACAACTTGACCCACGTTAGCTGTAACATGCCTCATGCAACACACGTACACTGATCTAGATCAACAAAACCACACCAAAACTCAATTTTCGAAAAACAAAAATCCAATCGAACTAGAAACATTCTAGCCGGTCTGACCGCTAGTGGTGTCCGATCAAACCACTAGGGGAGGCTGATCAGATCGCTGGTAAGGGACTGTCTAACTACCACCTTTGGCTAGGTACAGACCGCCAGGTCTGTAGATCGCCCAGAAAATCTGACAAATTTGCAAATTCAAAATTTCACTTTTCTTAAATGGCAATGATTCATTACAACATAATTTTGGACCTTTTCATATGATCCTTTGTGGATTAATAGTGGTGATCCTGGCGAAGGTGCCTCTCTTTTCTCTCTACCATGATTGTTCTGTTAAGTTGTTGTGTTGGCTTCCACTGATTGTGGTCTCAGGACTTAATTTTGCTAGTGAAGCTGGTTATCCTTATGCTCGCCCCTAACTTTGCTAGTACAGTAGTACTCCCTCCCTTAGTTTATAAAACGTATTTTTTTAGCATATAGATCAAAAAGATATTGTAAATAACTAGACTATCCATAATTATTATTTCTAAACACTATATTCAATGTATGCATATAGACAATATAAAGTAAAGCTAGATATTTATTAGTGGTATAGAGAGAACATACCATTAATTTTACATTGAAATATAAAATATATATTATGTTTATGGATAAGGCTATTCAAATAATACATCCTCGGATCGAAAATCAATGCTTCGGATCAGTTCAGCACGGGAAGTACAGTGGAAAATGCAGCCATTTCCTGTACTGTATCAAAACGTTGGACATTGCTGGTTTTACTGTAGCTGGTGATATGGACCGTCGTTTTTCCGCTCAGATGGCTAGGATCGAAACAACCAGACACTTCAATGTTCACTTGTACCATTCTTGTACCACTGCGATTGCAATGGCCAGCGATACGAGCTTCCATCCGTTTGGATGAAGATCACGGACGGAGCGAGGAACTTGTAGACCACTGTCCTACTCGATCAACCACCAGTCTCCAAAGGCAACTAGCTAATTATGCACTCCATTGCAGAAACGAACAGATATATACCTCGAGCCCAGTTTGGTCGAACCGGAGAAGCAAAAGTAACAAAGGAAGAAGACACCGGTCAACCTTGCATGCACCAGAGGCACACGCCACGTCATATTAACACATGCATTTTCCATGCCATGCCAGTATGCCTTACTAGGGTCACCTTTATCTCTACTACTTAAAAGTCGTCGGTCCATTCTCCTTTCTCTGTTCTCAGTCGTCCGATGAAAGATTAGTCATCCAGATCCGCATGTAAATAGTTCATCCGCTCCTCGTAGAAAAGGTCGGGCCGATGTGTGGGACACGCTTCTCCTCTTCTCTTCCCCCGCATCGTCCGCCTCCCACAACCATTCCACCTCCTGCAACCGCCGCCTCTTTCTCTCTCCCGAACCCTCGCGCCGCGCCTCCTCCTCCTCTGCGCCGCCACCACTTCCTTCCCTACGTGGCAGGTCGTAGTCCCCCAACTTCCCCTAGCAGCATCGCATCTCCTTGTCACCGTCTCCCCAACACATTCGCTCACTGTCTCCTCTCCCCATCTGCTCACCGCCGCCTCCCCTCCTCCACCTCCCGCAACCGCCACCTCCTTCTCTCCCCCGAACCCTCGTGCCGCGCCTCCTCCTCCTCCTCGGCACCGCCACCAATTCCATCTCTTAACGCCCCTCCAACCAGCGGCACAACGCTTGGCGATAGCAGCTGATGGATCAGAGAGAAGGGCACTCGGCGACAGCGGCCGGTGAATCAGAGAGAAGGGCGCTCGATGATGGCGGCGAAGGCTTCCTCTCCCTACGTCCACCCACGTGGCTCTTCCTCCGCCGCCACCGCCCAGCGGTCGCTTGCTCGATGAGCCTCTCTACCTCCTCCAACTCTTCTCTCGGAGCCCATCGCGCTGTCTGACGATTTTGGTCTCCCAAGCTGGTCATCGAAGTCAGTGCCGTGATTGAAGGGGGCTGTGGTCAAGGGGACGTGGTTGAATGGGGCCTTGGCCAAAGTCGACGATCAGTAGTCGAAGTCGAAGCCGTGGTTGAAGGGGCGGTGGTTGGAGTTGAAGGGCCATGGTCAAAGTCAGGCTGTGGTCGAAGTCAAAGGTCGTGGTCGAAGTCCAAGCCATGGTCGAAGGGGGCATCCGACGTACGACCACGAGCCATTATCGAAGGCTTCCGATTTAGGACCACGATCGATCGTCGACTGCTGCCAACTTACGACCACCAGCAATGGTCGACCTCTCCCAACCTATGATCACACGCGATGGTCGACGCTTCCGAATTACGACGACGAGGTGTGCTCGAGGGTTCCCGACCTACGACCACGAGGTGTGATCGATGTCTTCTGACTTATGACCACGAGGTGTGATCGATAGTTTCCGACTTACTTGACGGATTTAAAAACTTTTAGAACATGTTTGTATGCATATTCTAAAAAATTTTACTACACGTGAGTTTTAAAACATATAGTATGATAAATTTTAAAAATCTATAGCAACACATGGGCATTTAACTAGCAGATACAAGTACACGAAGCGGAGTGCTGTTCCCTCACGTCTAACACACAAGAAGCAGAGTGATGTTCCCTCACGTCTAATACTTGGGACAAATGGCTGTGCTCATTTAGGCTTCAGCTTCTAGCTTCCGGCTTATTTTTCACTATTCATAAATTTCGTCTTTTTCTGAACTTTTGGTTTTTTTGTTGAGCTTTTTTGCCTGTTCTTTTTTCCTGTATTTGTTTGTACTATACGTAATGGGCTAATATATTTTTTAATTTTTTTAAATTTAATTATGCTAAATAAGCCTCTGTCAGCTACAGTATATTTTCCAGCTAGCTATAGTGTTTTTCAGTCATAAGCCACCCCAACCAAAAGGGTTTCGAAAGGAGAGAGAAATCCTTCTCGGCACGGGGCTCGTTGCAGCCACTGATAAACGCCGATTAACTGGCTAACACAACGTTTCTTTCTCAATCATTTCGGCGAAGTGCCTGTTCTAAATTACAGAATTTTTTGATTGAAATGACATTACAACAACGGTTTGGAATGGACCCAGCCTCTCCTGCCCTGATTGGGCGCCGCTTAAACCATCCGTCACTGCTCACCCAGAACAAGTTCGGTCAGTTCGTGCCCGGTTGGCTACACGGCATGCATGCGGTCAGTTAGGTGGAAAGTGTGACCTCGACCGTCCGCCGCGGATCGGGCGGTATGGTAGGGGATCCGAATCCGGGCGGACGGCACAAATACGGACGGCACAAAAGGTAAAAGTACATGGACATACACCTGTATGCGCGGCAGGCGGACGGGCGAGATGCAAAAGGTTTGACGAGTCGGGAGGCAAGCAAAAGCGCCGGGGAGACGCGCTGCCTATAAAACGCTCTGCCTCTCGCCACCCGCTCCTTTGAAGCGCTCCGCTCTGCGCTGCGCTGCCGAGCTTTGTTTGCACAGGCGACGCACCATCCTTTCCTTTCCTTTCTGTAGTTTTCTTTTGCCACTTCGCGTGTCGCGCGCGCGCGCGCGGCAGCGTCATGGGGAGCCAGCAAATGATTGGCTCGTCGGCGTCGGTGCTGTTGGTGCTGCTGTGCGCGTCGCTGGCCCTCGCGGCGGCGGCGGCGCAGAAGTACAATGCGGTGTACAACTTCGGCGACTCGATCACGGACACCGGCAACCTGTGCACCAACGGGAAGCCGTCGCAGATCACCTTCACGCAGCCGCCCTACGGCGAGACCTACTTCGGCGGCCCCACCTGCCGCTGCTGCGACGGCCGCGTCATCGTCGACTTCCTCTGTGTGTACCTACCACGACTACGACTCGCACTCGCGCTTCATCGATCTCACCTACCTAACCACCTTTCCTGACGATGATTTGTCGTTGACGTATGCAGGCAGCAAGTTCGGGCTGCCGTTCCTGCCGCCGTCCAAGTCGAGCAGCGCGGACTTCAAGAAGGGCGCGAACATGGCGATCACGGGGGCGACGGCCATGGACGCCGACTTCTTCCGGTCGCTGGGGCTCTCCGACAAGATCTGGAACAACGGGCCCATCAGCTTTCAAATCCAGTGGTTCCAGCAGATCACCACCTCCGTCTGCGGAAAGAGTGAGTACTCACCAACACCAACACACGCTTTCTTTAAAGCCTGGCTCTCCCCCTGCTGCTGCTCCTGCGGCTGCTGCAAAAAAAACTTCAATTTTGATGGGCCCTGATAGAAGAGTAAATTCGCGTGAGCGGCATGTAGATTGCAAAAACTACCTGGCCAACTCGCTGTTCGTGTTCGGCGAGTTCGGGGGCAACGACTACAATGCCATGCTCTTCGGCGGCTACACCACCGACCAGGCCAGCACGTACACGCCCAACATCGTCAACGCCATCTCCAACGGCATCGAGGTACGCACGCACCAAATTCGCACATTGCAGGATGACCACAGAGATAGATAAATGATGTTTCAAAATTTTTCAATCATTATTCATCGATTCTTCACTTCAATAACACTAAAGATAAAAACATTAAGATAGAAAGCCAACACACAATTTAGCAAATCAAAAAGCTAAAAATATGAGAATAAACAATATTTTCGGTAATACCGCTACAGTACCATGGTAGTGCCTCTTGCTACAGTAAAATTGTCGTTACCTTTTGCAGTGCCCCCGGTAGTACCACTACAATATTAAAATTAGCGTAATTTCAAAAACTAAAATTGATTAAACTTTTTATACGTAGATTCAAATGACATGAAAATCTGCAGGTATCATCCCTAAAATATCATGATCTATTCCAACAAACGATCGTGAAAATTATTGTCAAATTTGAAACAATTTTCAGTTTGAAAATAGATTACACCAAAATCAATCAAAACCAAAACCAGTGATCAAGACTTGCTCGTGGGTAGAGAATAACCAAAATGGTTTTGGATATATTCCTACATATCACAATAAGCAAGAACACCGATGAAATCACTCCAAAAACTTACAGATCAAGAAATCACTTGAAAGATCAAAAACGTGTAGAAACACATTTTTAATGAACTTGCTACCAAAGTGGCTAGATGTGTGGAGAATAATTCTTAGAGGTTATCTCTATCTCTTATACGTTTTTGTTACCATAAAATCAAGGATAAGAGGAGAGGAAAACCAACCAAATCAACTAAGACAAGAGATAGTCATATAGATGATCAAAAATTGATTCTATTGCTGCTTGAGGATGAAAGTTTTACAGCCACTCCACTTTGAAGGACAAAGAGCACACTAAGTACTTAACTCTCAAACCCTAATCTTAAAATAAGATACCACAAGAGAGATAGATTGGATAGTTAACCATAAGTCTCTATCCAATCCCTTAAATAGATAGATCAGCCAGCCACATCTAACTCTTAAGGGATACTATTCACTTAGTACAATAGGAGAAACCTGATAACCCCCAAATGGGTTTTAACTCACACATCACACTTGTGCATGCTTTTCAAAGCGTATAAGCTCGAATATGCTAAATCCTAAGTTTTGGTCTAACATGATTGTAGCAGCTTCTCCATGACCTAAACCGCCTTTGCAAGTAGGGGTAGAAAAAAAGCTCGTTAGTGGGCTCGTTGGCTCGGTTCAAAATTGCTTCAATTATACTTGTTAATTGGTTAAACATTAAAATGAGTTGATTTCAAATGAATTTGAATTTTGCTCAAGCTCGGCTCAGCTCAGCTCGTTAGCTCGTTTCTAAAAATACTTTTAAATTATCCGTAAAATGATATTAAATCAAAATATGCCAATTTTAGAAAAAGCTCGATAATACGAGTAGTTGGCTCGATATCCACCCCTATTTGCAAGCACCGCTCGCGCACCACAGTTTTCTTCAAAATCGTTTCTGGTATTTTGGTTAAACTACTAAAATACATTTTCTTGACCGGTCATCTTCTTCCATTGCAATCAATCGTCATACTTACCACATATAGATACACCACTAGCTTACCACGTGTCAGCAAGTCTCTCTCGTTTCGGTTCCACCAGACCACGTCTCATTTGGATCGACCAAGCCATATAGTGCAACCACCACTATTTGAAGTTCCTTTTAACATTTTTGCCTTTTTTGTGCCATACTTGAGCTCACTATCTTATACGACATTCTCGATCTTTCTATACATCAGCTCCACTATAAGTGTAGCCCAAATCCTCGCCTTTGACCATGGTTGATTTCAAACGATCCAGCATATCTAAAAACAAAGAAATTGTTTTCGGGCATAAGTTTTTCACAACTTGAACCACGTTAGTCAAAACATGCTTCACGCAACATTAATGCACTGACATATATAAATTCAACTCAATCCATGACTCAATTTCTTAAAATCCCTAAATTCCTACCTTGGTTGGTACTACCGCCCATCACATGTTAGTACTACCGCACCTCGTAACTGGACCTCTATGAAAAATAACTACCGCAAAGTAAAAAATCGGACAAAATGCTGGACTCGGTACTACCGTTTTTCTGAAAAAAACTCCGAAAACGATTCAGATAAAATACAATTTTTATTAAATCAAACAATCACTATATAAAATTTATAATAATTTATTATAACATTATTCTGAACTTCCTCCGTAGACCCTCACACCCCCACACCTACCAATCCGACAGTTTGCTTGCACTAACACATAGGCATTTGAGGCTGGCCAGTACTAGTGCCTAGCTACACTGCTACAAATTAATCTTGAGACATTGCATCTGGTGTGCAGAAATTGATTGCGCTGGGGGCGGTGGACATCGTGGTGCCAGGGGTGCTGCCGATCGGGTGCTTCCCTATCTACCTGACCATCTACGGGACGTCCAACAGCGGCGACTACAATAGCCTCGGTTGCCTCAAGAAGTTCAACGACCTCTCCACGTACCACAACAACATGCTCCAGACCAAGATTGCCAACCTCCAGAGCAAGTACAAGTCGGCGCGCATCATGTACGCCGACTTCTACCAGGGCGTCTACAACATGGTCCAGAACCCCCAGAGCTACGGTACGCGCGTGCCAAATCCCCTACCTTTACTATCTTCTCTTAGCATTCTTCTTCTACTTCGAGAATATCGCGCTGGACCATCGGTTAGCGCTGATTCCACAGAGAAAGATAAGCAGTTCTATGAACCGTTCATATAAATAGTATTGTAGTTATTTTTTTAAATTTAATTTTTAAATATTTATTTTTTGTAAATCTAACTTTTTTTTTCACGAATCTACTGAACCTGCTAAGGACCTACCGAGTCAGGGGAGCTCAATAGGTGCCTACCAACCTTTCAAGCTCCCCTGGCTCAGCAGAGCATCTGCCGAGGCCCGTGTGCGGCAGCCAATCATGCGGACACGATGTAATCTTAATTAATTATTTAATTAGTGCTAATATCATTTAATTAGTACTAATTATAATTAATTAGCACTAAATAAAGTGCTAATCATGAGCGGATGACTACTGTATATAGGGCTCGACTATCTCAGTAAGTTTTTGTCCAACTCAATAATCCATAGAGGAGATTAGGTGGTGTTTTTTATGGCTTATGGCTGAATTTTTACTGTAACTGGCTGAAATTACACTGCAACTGATGGTAGGTTATGGGCATAATTAAATTTAAAAAAATAAAAATTAAAAAAAGATGTTCCCCCATCATGTATAATGCAAACGTATACGGAAAAAAGAACTGGCAAAAAAAGCTTAAAATCCAAAAAATCAGAAAAAAAACGAAATTTAGAAATAGTAAAAAATAAGTTAGAAGTCAGAAACCCAAACCCAAATGAACAGGATCTTAGATTTTTAAAAGTAGATATGTGAAAGGTAAATTTAAAAAAATAGCTACACTATTATTTACGTAAACAGTTCCCGGCCTAGCCGTTGAGCTATGTGCGACCGCGCACGCAGATAAAGGTTAGATTGCTGACGGTAACACCCGCAGTAGACTCAAATCGCGAGTTGTCACGCGGCGCGGGTATCCACGTCGACTGCTGGAGCCGCATTGGTGGCTACCGCTGGCTAGCTTTCAAACCGCGCTTGACTGCTTTGGCCCCCCCCCCCCCCCCCATCGGCGCGGACCATTTTCAATGCGTCGTGGCGATAATCCTAGCACACCACGTACGTACTACTACCGGCAGCACGGGACAAGCAACGTGATGGGTTTAAATATAGGATTATTCTACGTGTCTGAGATCTGTTTCGAACAACTTCTATTTCTGATTTTTTTAAACACATCAACTTCTTAATTTCCTTTTTACGTTTTTGCTGATTTTTTTCTTGTTCTTTTATATTGTCCATAATGATATATTTTTTTATTTTTTAAAAAATTTCTAAATTTAATTACTTAAAATGCTAATAATTCTTACAGTGTATTTTCAACCGTTACAGTGTTTTTATAAATAGAAACTAAAAGTTACTTTGGAAGTTTGAACACTACCTAAAACCGGTGCGCACGAGCAGCAGTGGACAGTGGTGTACTACTACTGGCCACCACATGGCTGTCCATGTGCGCCGCGCTGAGATTCCTCAGCCAGTGACCCGTTACATACGATGCACTTGTGCTCAGTTCTGTGGAAACGTGAGCATGTCCTGCGGCGGCGAATAGGGGAAAAAAAAGATCGGGCCCGGCACTGCTTAACTCACGCTCGTGCTATGGGCAGGATCTTGAGCTAACGAGACTCGCCCAGTTATGGCGAAATAATGGTGGATACGCCGGTTAGGTGGACGTTCTCTGTCAAGTGTCCATGCACGTTCCCTCGCCGAGACGCGAAAACAGCCGTGCTCCCCAACCAAACACATGCCTCGACATGCAGCCGGAGTTAACGCCGGCGCTGCTCCTGCACGTTCTCGAACCGAACTCTCCACGGCATAAGCCTGGATCTTCGTGCGCGGGACGGGGGCCAGGCCATCGTGTAGCTAGATGCAAAGAACAGGGGCAAGAAACAGAGGAACAACCAGCAGCGCGTTCTTGTCTGCCACTGCATGTGACCTCACTCGCCTAATGGCCGATCTCGTTGCTCGCCGACGATGAGTTTTTGTGCGGTCTGACGGCGCGTGCTTGGTGCAGGTTTCAGCACGGCGTTCCAGACGTGCTGCGGGGCGGGCGGCGGCAAGTACAACTACGACAACAACAAGCGGTGCGGGATGCAGGGCGCGGCGGCGTGCGCCAACCCGGCGGCGCACCTCAGCTGGGACGGCATCCACCTCACGGAGGCCGCGTACAAGCAGATCACCAACGGCTGGCTCAACGGGCCCTACTGCCGCCCGGCCATCCTCCACAGCTAGGCGCACGGGCAGGCAGTGGTGGGGATCCAGTTATTTAAGTTGGATTAAATGTTTGGGGGATTAGTTAAGGAGGGGATTATCATTGGGTTCTTGTTCGATTCGGTGGCAATGGTGGTGGTGTGATGATGAAATGTCCACGTTGCCGCAGAAAGAAACGGCGGCAACTGTCGAATAATATGAGTTCGCTCAGTTGTTGTAATTTGTTAACTATTCGTTTTGTTCAATTAATGGTATAGTTTGTACTACCAGTGTAGATTTATGGAGGAGCTTTTCTGCCATGGCAGCTTGGGTTTGAATCTAGTGCCTTTACGGGCCATGTTGTCGGAGCTTTTGGAAAAGCCACTGCAGAAATCTCACTCCGATGGTAATCCTGTCTGAGGCCGTCCCGTCACTCGTGAGAGACAGAAGTACTCGTGCAAAACTGCCACAAAGGCTAATAATGGCCCTCATTATTTAGTTCTTTTTTTTATTTTGGAGGTTTCTCCAAAAGTCAAAAAGATAAACATCTAAATAGAATGATATTTTAAAGTGGATTCTCCAACTGACTTTCCGAACTAAAACCGTTGCACCATGTTTGTCGCCATTTCTGCTATCTATTGCCGTGTTAAAAAGCACATACAAGAGCCATCAACCGTAACCCAAGAAAAACACCCCCAATAATAAAGAAGTCTATGATTGATATTTGAAACTTGCTTAATTTGTTTTTGAAGGATAGATATGCTCCTACAAATACACAACTATTTTAGAGTTTACTTTAAGGTTATCAGAATCGTGATTATAAATCAAATTAGAAATACTATGGTATGATTGTATTTTACGATCGAATCGTAGAATATAAAATTACGAATAATATATATATATATATGTGTGTGTGTGTGTGTGTATGTATATCGCCCTGATCAATTCGGCTTCGGCTTCTGGTTTCTGGCTTATTTTTCACTATTCATAAGTTTCGTCTTTTTCTGAACTTTTGGCTTTTTGTTGAGCTTTTTTGCCGGTTCTTTTTTCCCGTATTTGTTTGTATTATACGTAATGGGCTAACATATTTTTTTAAAATTTAATTATGCTAAATAAGTCTCTGTCAGCTACAGTGCTTTTTTCAGCCAGCTACAGTGTTTTCAGCCATAAGCCATGAGCTTTTCAGCCGAACCGATCACCACCTATATATGTGTGTGTTCATTTGTATGTATTCTAAGAGTAGTACGAGCATTTATTTGGCTATTTAACACCTAATTTGATTAATTATGTATGCCTTATTCATGACTGTAATGGCGATTTTGATTCCACGTCATTTAGAGTTACAACTAGAATAATGATTTTAACAACATTGCCCTTATCTGACTATTTTACACTAAATAGAAAAAGAAATAAATAATCAAAATATTTTTTATTCTTCTAGACCTCTAGATCTTAATGTCTAAACTATTAACCACTTAGTACTTACAATACAATTTGAATTGAGGACTAGGACACCACCAAACACTTAATTCTTTGGTAAACTAAGAAGACATGTAATTCTACGTGATTCTACCGCGATTCTACGATTTGGATCGTGATTCTACTATGATCCTACCAGATACAACTTAAGGTACGATTTGAGTTGTATTGGTGCAAGTAAGATAGTACGATTCTACAACTAAGATCAGATTTTAATGACCTTAGCCAGACAGTGATGTAGTCGTTTTGAGCGTCGAATCTAAACTGCTGCATCAAATCGGCTTAAATACATGAAAGTGGCGGACGCAAGTGGTCTGAATTATTGTTAGCTGCTGCTGGACTTAGATCCAAACAGCTACAGCGACCCCATCCTTAGAAGCAGGAGGAACCCTCATCTCTGATGAGATGCATACTGTGTTGTAGGAGATAGTAGTATCTCTTGAAGCAAGGGTTCGATTGAAATTCATCCTTCAAGACTGGAGTGCTACTCGATGACCAAAACGGTGGAAAAAGACGCCCAAATCAGAGCCAACATACAAATGATCTTACACTCGATGCACACTTGGGGAAAAAGACTACCAACGCCAACACAAATCAGAAAGCGCTGTTTATGCAGTCGCAGCAAAAATGTGTATCGTATGCTAATCTGTAATGCATTCTATCAACAAAAATTCCTCACTGCTACACCGGAAGAGCATGCCGAAGAATATAGTTATGTGGTTAAAAGCAAATAGGAATGTGACAAGAATGTAGGAGTAGGGCAATAACGCTGTGCTAGAATGCCGTGTTATCATGCCTGAATTGCGCCATTATAGGTTTCCTCAACAGCGTCCCGGCAATGATCGTACCTGGTGAATTCAATGAGTACTGCAGCAATCTAACTGGGAAGGCGCAGGTCAACCATTCTGCCATCATGTCACCTGGCCCATAGTCCGTGTCCAGACGAAAATTCATCTGTCATCAGATTCAGACAAAGCTGGACCACCTGTGCATTCTTTTCTTCGATGAAGCTCTAGCATCTTTACCTCTGGGTGGCATAGCCCTGGATGGCAGATTAGAAACCTGTTAGCATGCACCAGCTTGGCCTGAAGAGGTTAGATCATTTGCATATGTAACGTTGAAGCGAAGCAATGTTTGGTTTGATTAAGGTTCAACCAGAAAGAATATCACAATCAGGCAATCAGCTTCTATGATTCTCTAATCTCTACAAACACATCCCTCAAATATACCCATCTCCTTTTATTGGACTGCCTAACATGAGTCTAGTTTACTGTACAACCTTTTATGAAGGTTAGTGCTATTGATTCTTACCAACCTTAGGGCATGTTCTTTTCGGAGAGACAAATTACGGAGAGACAGATACTCACTTGCGATTTGGCTGGTACAGATGTTGGGCTTTTAATGTGTAGATCGTTTAACTTGTAAACTCCGTCTTGAGAAAATACTCCGTTTGAAAGTTAGGTACTGTAGCAAAAATCCAAAGCCACCAGCTTTTGAGGGAAAGAACAGGCCCTTAGGTGTTCATGATGTTGCAATTGACCAAGGTAATGTACAATGTGACAATGCACATGCTAGCCAATTACAGAGGGGCCAAGGATATAAAGGATAAAAATATCGGTGGTAACTGGCTGGTTACCAGTCATACTAGTCTGGCCCGGTAAAAAAATATCAGTCTAAAAAGTTTTAAATTTGAATTGATGAATAGTGATTTCAGGTGGTAATTGACTTGTTGGTCAACCAGGGCGGTAACCGGCTGAAAACTGGCCAAATTCAAATTTTAAATTTAAATTTGATAATTCAAATTCAAAATTTAAATTTAAATTTTATTAATGAGAGTGAATGCAATTTTATTTGTAAATATTTTTAAACATGAAATATCAAAACTACAACTTCTTAATGGTAAGGGGGTTTTCCACCGTTGCATTCTCAGATTACTCAGATTAAAGCATAAGAAATCTACTTATGACTCGTTGTTGGAATCACCCATTAAGCACAGCTCCATTAACTGAGACCACGGCGTCTGGCACTGCTTGCGAGATGGCCATCATCGTGTCTTGATCCTTGTCGCCATGGTCGTCTCCATCTTCGACGACCGACTATACCCCTAACGAACGCAAGATTAACTTCATCTTGAGGCCCATATGTCGTAATTCGTTTTGCTCAATATCGGGTAGCGAATTTGGATCGAGAGGCTTCTTATCGTTGGCTTGACGAGCACGCCTGGCTTCGATGGATCGAGCTCGTTGCTTGTGATCTTGACTAGCGCTCCTGACTTCGACAGATCAACAGCGTTGTCGGCCATCGCTTCGTCCCCTAGGCTCTGATGCTAATTGTTGGGGAATTTGCCTAGGGTCTAGATAAGCGATCAACTTGAACTTTGAGATCACGCACGTGAACTCGAATAAACACAGATAGATTTTTTGCAACACAACACACCTACATCCTTTTCGTCTTTCTTATATAAAGAAACAACATATAAGACTCCGTAACCAACGCAGTATCCCACGCTGAGAGTCCTACACGGATACACCTTGACTTTCCTTTATAAGTACTCTGAATTATATGCAGACTTTGAATCCTGACCTTTTACGACTACGATTGCTACAGTATTTTTATGACTACGATAGCTACAGTACTTTCTTCAATTGCTACTTGACTTACGATTGCTATAGTACTCAAATATATATACTGATGGTAAAGACTGTCGTAACTGATCATGAATTCGATCATATTTAAAAATAATTAGATTAACTCTATAAGATGAGAAGGACGACGGCAACGAGGACTCGCCGAGCCATGACTCGTGCATGCACACGTACGAAGACTTTAGCCAACAAGTTGTACAGATTAGTAAAGACGTGCGTAACGAGTCCATGAACACGCATATATATTGTCGTACACGTCAGAGCCCGTCTGATTAGCACTCCACGTGTGCGTGCATGCTCAGCTCATGGATTTCGCCAGAGTTAGCTGATCAAGCCGGGCCGGCCGGCCGGCCGACCGACGAATCACCTCGACAAAACTCCCGGGTTTAGTGCCGTTTTGGACGCTTCCGGCGGCGTACGTCGCCGCGCTGAAAACCGTGCAGTGGCCGCGCGCGCAGACGGCTCTCGCTTCCCTCCTAACAAGTTCGCCGTCTCATCGGCGCGATTCAATGGCACTAGAAAAGGAAGCGCGCTTCGCGACGTCCTACAACGTTGTTGAAGTGAGATCATAAAATAATAGTACAAAGTGCATGTAGAGGAACTGAGAGACCAAAGAAAAATTCAAATGAACTCTAAAATTCATGATCTCGGTTCTATTGGTTAGATTTTGATTTTAGATGAATTTAGAAGTTTGTTTCACTCAATTCAGAGTTAAAATTCATGCCAGTATAATTATCAAGTTACCGAGTTAAACGTGAATTGATTGCTATCCCTAATGCAGGACCTAATTTAATGATCAGTGATGTAGAAATTGCACAAAGAAAGTGCAATTGACATAAAGTAATGTAGAGGAACTGAGAGACCAAAGAAAAATTCAAATGAACTCTAAAATTCATTATCTCGGTTCTATTGGTTAGATTTTGATTTTAGATGAATTTAGAAGTTTGTTTCACTCAATTCAGAGTTAAAATTCATGCCAGTATAATTATCAAGTTACCGAGTTAAACGTGAACTAATTGCTATCCCTAATGCATGACCTAATTTAATGATCAGTGATGTAGAAATTGCACAAAGAAAGTGCAATTGACATAAAGTAAAATAAACAAAACAAAGAAGAAAATGAATTTAATGACCAATTCGCAAGCAAGATTGATGAGGAACTAAAGGGGAATGCAAACATATAAGTCAACGATAAAATACATGAGAATTGTATGTCATCAAAGCTAATAGATAGATTATCTATACAGCTACATAATACATAGCTACAGATAAGTATTTCACCTTGCAAAGCTTCAAGAGCGACAGTAGCTTGGCCAGGATTGTCAAAATCAACAAAACACAAGACATGAGGATCTCCATCAGGCTGCAGGAAAGTTGTCAGATTAAGTTACACCATCATTAAAACAGAGAGTTTCTATTAGCACAAAGCATATTTAACAGAGAGTTTCTATTAGCACAAAGCATATTTAACATACATGTCTTGACTCCTTGTTGACAAGCCTCACTTCACGAAAACCTACAAAAAGGGCGGAATATATCTGCAGAAGGAAAACGTTAAGGAGCAAAAGCATATATAGAGAGTGAAAGATGATATACACTATTGATATTTGAAAACGAACAAGCAGCTCACTGAAGCATATAAACCAAACGGAATAGAATTAGACTGATCGAGATGAAGGGTGCAAAAAAGGTATCACTAAACCAACAGGAATGGAAGACAATCGAGATGAAGGGTGCAAAAAGGAGTATCATATACCTCTCAATGGAAGTAGAATCTGTTCTCCATTTCCATTTGGTGTTGATTTCCAATTGAGCAGTTGAAACAACTCAAAAGGTGCAGATTGTTTGGGCAGATGGGGTGTCACAAAAAATTGAAAACGAATCCTTGTGTAACAATTTAACACAAGTAAACTGACATATCAAATGAGTCACCAAGGGCTGGGTATTAGAATGCACAAAGCTAGATAGGCACATTAAGAAATGAAGTTTAGCGATGTGGGGTGCGCTAGGGCGGAGGCGAGCAGGTTGTGGATGGTCATCAAATGTCCAGGAGCTACTCGGCGATGTAATTCGCGAGGCGCGCGAAGATGAGCAGCACCGACTCCTGCAGGTTGGGCGCCTCGGGGCCCGAGGCCGCGCGGAAGAGGAACGGGAGCAGGTCGGCCCACGCGTTCTCCGGGAGGAGCAGCGTGGCGAGCTCGGATATGGCGTCGCAGACCTTCTTCGCGATGGGCTTGGGGGGATCGGACTGGAGCGCGGAGAGGAGGTGGGACTTGAGCGCGGCCTGGCTAGCGGGGGAGAGGTGCGGCGGTTTAGCCATCTGGGAGAGGTCAGGATCATGATAATGGTGGTGGTTTGGATCGGGAAAGGCTCAGGCGAGCTGGCCACGGAAGAGGCCTTTCGGCCGGTGGAGGCTTTAGCCGCTAGGGCTTCCGGCGAAAGCTCAAGCTCAGGGGAACGTGTCAACGTAATCAGCAAGCAAAGGGGGCCATGACATTGCAAGGAATCGAAATGTAATTGACAGAAATGCGAGATTACCGTTAGGGTTCACCGGGCACAGGGGAGGCTGCCGGCGGCGTAACAGTCAACTTGAGCTCAAATTGGTGATTTGGGAGGGTATGAGGGAGTAACAGGAAGCGTTCTATAGTGGCCATTGGGCTTTAAACCTCGCGAGAGTCGGTGGCCACCTGAGGCGGTTCGGGAGTGCGCTTCTCGCGTCCGAGCGAGGCGATATGCCGGTGCTGCCATAGCGCAGAAAGTAAAGGGGAGATGGCACTGCAGCTCTGCAAGAACTGACGACAACTTTGACTTAAGCGCTCGAGTAGAGAGAGAGAGAAAGAGTTGCGGCGAGAGAACGAGGAGGGGGTTGGGGGGAGGCGGCGGGGGAGCGGGGAAGGAGGGGAGACCGGGGGAGGAGGGGGCGACGGGGGAGGGGGGAGGAGGAGGGAGCACGGGGCGGCGGGGGAGGGGGAGGAGGGAGGAGGGGGCGGCGGGGGAGGAGGAGGCGGCGGGGTAGGAAGGGGGAGGGGGGAAGCGGCAGCCGGCGGGTGAGCGGGGGAGACGGCGGGGGAGCGGGGGAGGAGGGGGCGGCGGCGGGGGAGCGAGGGGGGAGGCGGCGGCGGCGGGGGACCGGGGGAGGAGGGGGCGGCGGCGGAGCGGGGGAGGAGGGGGCGCGCGAGACTGCGAGAAGCGGGGGAGATCTGGAGGGAGAGAGAGAGACGGCGCGAGGAGTAGAGGGCTCGGGGCGACGTGGATACCACAGGAAGCGCCCACGCCGTCCAAAATGTTGTGGTGCGAGCAAAGTGGAGTAGCTTTTAAGGAACCTGATCCGTCTTCGAGCGCGCGGTGACGCGCGTTTCCTGCGTCTCCCCTAGAAAAAGCCGCTCCGGTGGTCAATTTTGCCGTGACGCCGCCCGCCGGCGTCGTGTACCGCTACACGTTTACAGGGCCGTCCCTGGCTGGCGTAGGGCAGCAGGTCCGACCGCCCAGGGCCCCCGGTAGTCAGGGGCCCCAAGTTCATGCATATATACATGTGTATATACGCCGTACGAGGAAAAGCCAGGAGGCAAGGATCCGGGCGCGACTCGTCAACTGATGAACTCCTAACATCCAGCTAGGCCACAATGTTGAGAACATGGAAGACACAACTGCAAGAATCCCCATCGCTCCATCTGTTTTCAGGGCCTTTTGACAGATCATACGCTTTAAGTACTCGTGTATTCTTCTTTGTGCTGTTTCCGTTTCTATCCGATATCAAAATCCAAGTGCATTTAGTTTGTTTCTTGTCTAAACCAACTCTTGATAACAAAGGGGATGACAATAATTTGAGTGAGCATGAAAACTTAGCACCTAATACAGAATCTGTAAGTGTTGATGAACAACCAATTTTTACTAGGGTGTTGATAAACATCATCCGGATGTTTTCTTCATAACTATCATCTAGATTTGTAACCATTGGATTAGAGATCCAACGGCTATGAATTCTCCTCCTCTCAAAAAAAAATCTTCCCCTCCTAAAAAAAATCTCCCCTCCAAAAAAGGAGTCATTGGATTTCTAATCCAACGGTCCCAAATTTAGATGATTGCTAGGAAGAAAACATCCGAGTGATACCTACACATATCTAATATTTATGATCCAAAAAATTAGGATAATCATAATAATAAAGCAATGGACATTCTATAAAGGGGATCTTCATCATATACCCTCCCTTGAATTGGGGATTTCAGGATTTACCCTCCCACCTCAATGACATGTGGGGTCATCATAAGTCACTGACACGTGGGTCAGGAGGGTAAATCCTGAATTTTCATTTATGAGGAGGGTATATGATGAATAAATCCTTCTATAAAAGGGGCCTATAAAAAAAGAGAATCTTGTATCATCACTAATGATATTGATGGGCTACTAGATTGTCACCGGTGAGCGGTTTGTAGTGTTGTGATGTACTAAACATTGGCTTTGTAATTGGAGTAAAAAAATCATTACTATTATAAAAGAACGAGTTGGTGGTTGTTAGTCCATTCTCCTCCAACCGCTCTATTTTTTTAACTTATTATCATTCTCTACTTTCCAACCGATCAGAGCAACTCTATTCTATAGCACGATTCTCTATGCATTCAATGAGTTCCGTTGTAGTACGGATATGTAACTAGTATTATTATGTGTTTGTGTTCAAACAAAGGGCTTCTACTGAGGGCCTCTTATCTGGACCGGCCCTGCACGTTTAAGCAGCGCGCAGCATGTGACAGCTCGTGCGCGCCTCGTCGGTGGACGACGACCTGACACGTCCGACCGACGTGGAAGTCGAGAGCCCACTGGCCGAGACATCCATTTTGGGCTGGGCCGGAAATGCTTGACAGTTAGAAAGCACTATGTCCAAGTGTTGAACAACATTATTGTCACAGGAAATTGGAAGGTTGGTTATACTGGACGGGAAAGGCGAACTTTGAAGGTTGGTTATGTGGCACTGAGTACACTGGCACGGTCTTGTGAATTGTGATTGGCGATCGAGTGCGCAGTGCCGACTTGCCAAAGGCTGGGTTTATGAGCCATCTCTGGCTGTGTCACATCATCTAAATATTTTCTTCTCAATAATTATTTAAATTTAGAATTATTGAATTAGAGATTCAGCGGTCTTTTTTGGAGGGAGAGATTTTTTAAGGGGAGATTCGTGGCTATTGGATCTCTAATCCAACAGTCATAAATTTGAATGATAGTTAGAAAGAAAACATTCGAGCTGATGTGTATCAGCACATTTCTTCGTTTCAGGAAAAGAAATGGTTGCCTGGTAGATCAGAGAAGACTGGATGCCTTGGAATCTCTCTAGTATGTGGTACTAGTTAATACTCTTTCTTTAGCAGAATTTGTTAGCACTTTAATGATTCCGATAATTAGGTGAGGGTGGCAAAAGCCAACAGAAACTTTGGCCAAACTTCAGACGAACTCAAGTTTTTTTATAGAAACATGCATGCAAACTTTTGCAGCAAAAGATACTTCTCCATAGTGTTTCCCAAAGGGGGAGAAACGGTCAGGCATTCATTCAGCGAAGTTTTCCATATTTTCTGCTACTAATTTGTCGCATCTGTTGGAGTTTCATCTCCCCTCTAGTATATTGCAACAAGGTCATTTCTCTCACGCTGCCACGGTTCAGATGCTTTGCAGTTCCATGCTAACATGCAGTCATGTGCGTCCAGTTTAGGAAGAAACTTGCTCGAGGAGTACTTCTATGATTTTTCTCTCTAACAAGAATAACACTAATTTTAAAGCAAATAAAAAGATAAGTAATATTTATCCACCATTCATTGTCCTTTAAAAATCAGGTAATTGATCATATACCCTCCATTTAGATGGAAATTCAGGATTTACCCTCCTGACCCACGTGTCAGTGACTTATAATGACCCCACGTGTCATTGAGATGTGGAGGATAAATCCTGAATTTCCCAACTAAAGGGAGGGTATATGATCCAATCTCCCTTTAAAAATTATGTAAATCACTATTAAGAAAAATATAGAAACACTTTGATTCATGCATGGAATGATCCAAGTTCCAGCCACACTATTGAACAAAGTTTCAATTGCAAAATAGCCTCCCAATCGCGTACTACACAAATGGCATATTAGCATTGCTGTCACATAAACATGAGAAAATGATGCTTATTCTCGCAACATATCTTCTTCTTCTTCTTCCTCTGCTAAACTAATCCCCTCCCCCAACTTGAGGAGCAACCAATTGTCCAATTCTTGCCGGAGCTCTAGGACAAAATGGGCGGGTGGCAGTAGGGCCCGTTGACCCACCCGTCGGCGATCTGCTTGTACGCCGCCTCCGTCAGGTGGATGCCGTCCCAGCTCAACGACGACGCCGGGTTGGAGCACGCGGAGGCCCCCGGCATGCCGCACCTCGCGCTGTTCTGGTAGTTGTACTTGCCTCCCCCGGCGCCGCAGCACGCCCTCAGGTTGGTGCTAAATCCTACACAAGCATCGCGCGCGTCAGACGCAATCCTGACCGGACTTCATCAAGATCAAGCCGAAGTTGTAGTAGCATTTACCGTAGTTTCCTGGGGCCTTGACCATGTCGTAGACGTGGCTGTAGAAGTCGGCGTACATGATCCGTGCAAACGGGTACTTGCTCTGCAGGCTGGAGACCTTGCTCTGCAGCAGCGAGTTGTGGTAGGTGGACAGCGCGTTGAAGCGCTTGAGGCAGCCGTACTGGTCATAGTCGCCGGCGTTCGAGGTCTGGTACAGCGTCAGGTAGATCGGGAAGCACCCCACCGGCAGCACCCCGGGCACCACGATGTACATCGCTCCAAGGTTGATCAGTTGCTGCAACGAACAAAAACATGGACGTGTCAGTGACTGGAATTTTGCGGGGCGTGTGTGTGTGTGAGAGAGAGAGAGAGAGAGAATTTGGTCATGCGGAAGCGCCTACCTCGACGCCCTTGCCAATGCCGTCGACGATGGTGGGGCTCTGGCCGCTGGCCTGCTCGGGGGAGTAGCCGCCGAAGAGCTGGGCGTTGTAATCGTTTCCACCGAGCTCGCCGAGTACGAAGAGGGACTTGGAGAGGTAGGACTTGCAAGCTGTGTAGAAGTGAAGTTAATGGCGAGAGCATTGAGAAACCACTTCCCTGGACCAGAAGTTAATGGATGGTACAGTGCAGGAGAGGGAAAAAGAGTGGCCGGCCGGGCCGTGGTTGGCGGTATTGATTACCCTCCGTCGAGCCGCAGACGGACGGCAGCAGCTGCTGGAACCACTGGATCTGGGTGTTCAGAGGCCCGTTGTTCCAGATCTTGTCGCCGATGCCGAGCGACTGGAAGAAGTTGGCGTCCATGGTCGTCGCGCCGATGATCGCCATGTTCGCGCCGCGCCGGAAGTCAGCCGCGCCCTGCTTCGACGGCGGCAGCAGCGGCAGCCCAAACTTCTCAGCTGCGCACACCACAGACAAATATCGCACGTCACGTCGCGCGTGGAAACAGAGCGAGGTGCTCTGTTTTTTTGGAGGGAAATGCGAGTTTGAAACTCCCGAGAAGAACGGCGCGGCGGCGCCGAAACCGTACCAAGAAAGTCGATGACGAGGCGGCCGTCGGAGCACCGGCAGGTGGCGCGGCCGAAAAAGGTCTCGCCGTAGGGTGGCTGGGTGAGGGTGAGGCCGGCGGGGGGACCGTTCACGCAGAGGTTGCCGGTGTCGGACATGGAGTCGCCGAAGCTGAAGATGGCGTTGAACTTCTGGCCAGAGACGGCCAAGAACGAGGAGGAGGCGACAAGAAACGCGACCAGCAGAGACTCCATTGTTGCCTGTAGCTAGATTTTCTTGGAGCTCTGCGATTACTCGGTGGATGAAGAAACCTGCAGGGCTCCGTGGCTTATATACACGGCGTTGATGGTCGGTTAGGACGTAGCTGTTGCGACATTAGCCCACCTCGCGTCAATCTTCACCGGGCTTAACTACTATACTACCACTTGGTTGTTGTGCATGCATGAACTGCTTTTTCTTCCCTCTTTCCTTCCTGATTCCTCCTCGTGTATTATCATATCAGCACATCAAATCTTGCCCTGCTTTTGGTTTCTACTTTTTAGCTTGTATCTTTTGTTTACAAGACAAGTTTGCATCTTTTTTGACAGGAGATATTGAGGGAAAATTTGCTGTCCGAATCGTATGGTTGGCGTTGTTTTCTCGTGATTAATTTGTGATGTTCCAATAGAGAGGTGGATTAGTGGACATGAAAGTGTGACCTAGATATTTCTTCTTTTCAATTTGTGCATCGAATAAAAGCAAAATGGTTGAGTATATTGAAGCATGGGCGTAGCCGTATGATACATTTGAGTTGGACCATCTTGTTGGTACTAGTCTAGTAGGAGTAAATTCATTATTGAAACAAACACCTAATCATTTTTCCACTAACTTCTAGCTATAATCTACACGATTAACTTATTAGAACAAGTACAAATATCCTCGAATAGACTTTTGATTTTGTCGAATTTGCGTGTGACCAGCAAATAGAACAATACAATACAAACCCTCAACTCTGCTGAACTCTCCATGCATTCTGGATGCCACTGCAGGATGTCCTACTAGTTTGCTTATCGGCATGGAAATTCATAGCATTGCCGTTTGAAAAGTTCTCAAATCATATAAAACACTTCCCCATAATTACTACCATTCTTCCTCAACATTGAGTTTTGTACTTTGCAGGGAACGGTTAGCATCCATAAATCTCATGGTGTTATTGACCTACTGTAGCTACTAAAAAGATCAAGAACTTGATTAGGTAATCGAAGTCCATCATCCAGATAGCACCATCATCATATACTCCATGTTACATGATTCCACAACGCATTATGATTGTCAAGTAGGGGTGTTATAAAATACACAGCAAATATAGAGGATCAAAGGAATGCGAGATACGGATTTAATGTGAAAAATCCTTACGGGAAAAGCCACGGACACACGAAGGCGAAATTCAATATATGAAGAGATGTTTACAATGAATCTCTTGCCTTTCCTATGGTGTATAAGAGTATTTATAGTGATTACAAGGAGAACTTTAGATAGAAGTCGAACTATGTGTTAGAAACGGAAGCAAACCGAATATGATTCGTATAAGAAACTCAACAACGTTCACTTTGAACTGAATTCCCTTGTGTAACTAAAACAAATTAAATCTCCTCAAATCACAATCCAGTATCAATGATCCTTGTGTGTTAAAAATTCATATAACTAATCAATGAGTAAAACTGGATCAATTTTCTTTTTATACTTCTCTTGTGGCGTTGGATAACTATAATAAAGAACTTATCTCATAGACTTTTTATATGCTCCACCTGAAACACATAACCCCGTAAACAATGCTCATTGAAGAGCAACTTGTATGTGTGATCATCACATATATCAAATCGCTGACTGTAAAAGTAACCAAATTTCATGATATTATTGAAAACTGCTCATGTAGAAGAACACCTGAATGAAAGTAACACTTATGCCTTTAATGGAGCAAAAGCAATCTCTATAATAGACCCCTCATATTGAGCTATGACAACTAGAACATATTGCACCTGCAATACCAAACGTTGTAGTATCTATGCAGATAATTAATTCCTTTTTGCAATTTAAATCCTTTATTTTGAACTCATATTTAGAATACAACCTTCACTAATGAATAAGAAATTTTAAGAGTATTATATTAGCTGCCATCTAGATGTTATCAAAATTCTAAGAATTAATATTGCTAAAGCCTTCATAATGGTCACATAGACAATCTAAATTGAAACATATCAAAACAGTGAATAAAACACCAAATTCAGTTATCCCACAATTGACATTGATTTTTTTTTCAAATTCTGCTCAATCAAGCGTGGCCCAAACTGTGTTAAAAGCATGCAACTCTGCCTTAGACTCCTCATCTGCTGATCTTGCCGCAGTAACCTGTAGAAGACGATGGATCATCAAAGAAATCTCCAATGATTAATATTGCATGAATACCGTCAATAATTGATACAACAACCAAAATTACAATAAATTCCGCCTCCAACGAAAGCAATTAAAAATAGACTTGACAACACAGCCTATTAATAAGAACGACAATCGACTGAGTCGGGAAATCATCAGTGAAGGTGGAAATGGATGACGCCATGGCATGGCATGGGTGGTGCGGGCGATAATACTAGAGGAACCGGCGTTAGAACAGTCGCCAAGATAGAGCGTTGGTTGACACTCAAGATGATGTGGGTTGACACTAAGCCAGAGTTAAGTAGCGGAACAGAGTTGAGGTGAGTTGAAATCACCAAGTTGAGCCTACTAAAATCTCCTGATATGATTTTTCTTGGGCACGAAGCTTAAATCTTGAATTGTCTTGGTAGACCTTATGGGTGTACATAGCAAATTTGATGAAATTCAGCAAAAAAAAAAGTAATCAAGTCATGGTCTGGTCACGCTGTGATACCACTTACTATAAAACACATAGCAAATATAGATAATCAAAGACACATGAGACACTAATTTAACGTGGAAAAACATTATAGAATAAACACGGACATATGAAGACAAAATTCACTATATGATAGGATATTTACAATGAAGTTCTTATCTTCCCTATGGTCTATATATAAGAGTATATTTATAGTGATTATAAAGTGATTTTTAGGTAGAAATAGAACTCTATATTAAAAGCGGAAACAAATCGATTGGGATTCAGATCATAAACTCAACACGTTATTTGGATTTATGGCCAAAACGCTGTGCTTGTTATGAAACAGAAAGCTATCTAGCCGGTTACGCTACTAGTACATCAGCCAGCTAAACAGCACTCGGTTGTGTTGTATTTGTGTCAATCAGACGTTACCATTGCTTTCTTCCTCCTGCTTTTCTGGTTTGGGAAACTAGTAGCAGGTCAAGCAGCGTTGTCAGCAACTGGAAGGCCAGCATAGCTGCATAGGGATGCTGCCACTTTATAGAGAAGAACAAAAAAAAAAGATCTGAAGTGGTAGTAATATTTGCAGTACTTGAATCTCCATTGACACCTACATTTCAACGTAAAAAGGAGGGCGCAGCAACTCCAATATTGAGCAAGGAAGGGACATGCACCGGCGATTATTTGCGGTAGGTGGGTGCCATGTCAATTTCTGAGCTAACTTGGCACTGTATGGGCCACTCAGGATTGCAGATGCAGTCCGTTATTATCCAAAGTGAGAGAAAACTACGTTTCTAAGTGTAATAGATTAACAGGATCGGAGGCGTCAGATCATCACTGTTTGATTTAGATCAACCATGATCTGTGTGGCTTTTGTGTCAACCTCACGCCATAGATGGTAGTAGCAGCATGTGTTGAAGCCGTCACATGTTCTTCAGTTCAGAGAGAAATGTCATTGCATAATTGCATTCCATCAGTAGGATCAACATCATGCATGTGGATAACTTCAACATGAGCAAAGTTCAACAGCTATTAACAAGATTATCCACATAGGTAGCTTAGCTCCTCCATGAGACCAACGTCAAAGCACGTCTTTCGACGACTTCGATTCCTTGTTCCTCTATCTGTCACCCATTCCCAGGAAAGGCCTGCACGCATCTTAAACAATGGAGACTACTGTACTTGTTTAATCAGTCTCCTCAGTGATAATAGTCAGTGCACTAGCTTAGCCTGTGTTTAATCACACTACACCGAACGAATAAAACAGGCTGCTGCGTCCAACAACTTTGAGCCGCTTTAGGACAAGGAGGAGCTGGTACGTACTGGCTAGCAGAAACGTTTTAGTTAATTAGTTCGCTAATGGGCAAGCGTTCGGCTCCAGTACGTTTAGCGTGGACTAACGCAGCGCAAAGAGAACAAGGCTTTCATGTCCCCTTCTCATGTTCCTATGACACGTGGCGCACATCCAGTTGCTCTCCACTTTCTCCTATGGATCCAGAAATACAATCTAATGGAGTAGAGAGATACACGTGTGTTGGAAACAGAAATAGGGACACAGAACAGGATCAGAGAAGCCATTTTCACGCAAAGAGCCGTCGTTATCGGCGGCAACATGCATGGGAACCTTCCAATATAACTTCCAACTAACAACTCTCTTTTCTAACGCGCGGCTTATTTGGTTCGAGTTAAGAGTGACGGGGAAGCAACCTTGCTAGCTAACATGGAGCACATATCTGTTGGTTCACGCTAAAAATTGGACGCCTGGAACTTTTTTTCTTTTCCATGCAAGCGAAAAAAGTTCTATTGAGCATCTGTATATAACCGCTGCAGAATCTCATGCATATATTTTTTTTTCGTTGAGCCTATAACTGAGAGGCCCCTCTCTTCTCTGTCATTGCATGATCCATTTTGGTGGCATGTTGGCGTCATGAGATGGAGAATTGAAAGCCATGCAACAAATGATGGAGACTAATGGAGGTTATTGCATGGTTACAACGTGCACCCTCGGAGGCTACCGTTTTGTTTATCGATCAGTCCAGTACAACGACGTCGTGAAGAGCCATCAGCCAAATTGATTAGCTAAAGGCAGCATGCATGGTGTGATAGTGCGTCACAGCACAAGATGGGAGACAGTTAATTTGTCGGTTCAGAATTGTGCCTTCCTGGTAGTAACATGCCACCTAACTAGAAATGACGTCCGTTGCTTTAGTATTTAAGGTTGATCCAGCCGTACAGTACTACTTTGAATTGGAGTCCTAGTGATCCACATATTTGACAGCTTCATGCACCAAATAGTACTGTGCACGGATTGATCTATAAGATCAGTCTCAGTGGGAGTTTCATCTGCATTTAATAGGCTGCCATATAAGCATTTTTGATGATATGGCAACATTTTTAAGAAGAGAGAGAAGAAGTGAGTTTCATCTAGATGAAACTCTTTTGGCACGATTACCAACTCTATATGAATCATAAAATTAAATGTCTATGAAACAATAGAATGAAACTATGCATTAAGGATGGATGTTTCATCCATGTTTTATTTCATTTTACATGACGTGGCAGTCTTGGAGACAACGCTATAAAACTCTCCAATGAGAATGGCCTAATAATACTTATAAGAGGTTTTTAAAGAATCAAGAAGGTTTTATCTGACGGATGCATGCATGCAATTCATGGACAGCTCCGTTTCTCCAACGACCCTGTAAAAGCTTGAGCACGCAAGGCTGCGGATGTCATTCCTGTCCTCTCAGAGATCGGGTGACCCGGACGTGTGCCGCTCGCAGGTCGCAAACATGGTATTGGAAGTTTTGAAGTACTCGTCAATGAAATTGTTTGTTTGGCATCACCTTCAGCGAGACCTGAACGTTCCAGCGATGCCATCGCCGTGTCTTAGTTTAGCCTACTAGTCAACATGCAACACCTGTATCAACCATGTGACAATCACATTAACAACGTCACACTCTTGGAAGATGATCTATCCGGCCTTTTCCTCTTTCCAAAGGAGTATCTAATCCAATTCGACCAAAGCAAATATATAGAGAGAGTATATTTAGTGCAAATGGTCTTTTTAGTGGTAATATGCAAACTCAGATTAGAGCCATCCGATATAACTTGTGCGGCTCGGATTGACAAATGTGGGATGCCCTAACTTACTTAATCCATCTTTCAGAAAACTCCCTCGCGTGGATGATTTTTCCGTGAATAGGCCCCTCATCCATTCACTCAACCCTCCGTCGCCCTCTCGCCTCCTCCCTCCCATGGCTCCCTCTTGCCTCCGTCTCCCTCTCGCCTCCTCCCCCTATGGCTCCCTCTCACCTCTCTCTTCGAGTCCGCTCTCCCCGGCCTTCCCTGCGCCTCCCTCAGCCTCCATCACCGCACCACCCTCTCGCCCCTGCACCATCCCCGCCTTCTTTAGGGTTTGGGCAACGACGCCACCTCCCTCCCCGGCCCTCGGCGCTACCCCTTCCTTCCCCCGAGCCACAACACTGCCTCCCTCCCTAGCCCCTAGCGCCGCCCTCTCCTTCCCCCGAGCCGCGGTGCCGCCTCCCTCCCTGACCCCCATTTCTGGGGCCGTTAGGTTACCCTCACAACTGAGCTGCGAGTACTATAGATGAGTGTACATCATTGCCAACATAAAAATCAAACTTTATTACAAAACTAAGGCTTAATAGCTAAGTTTTACACAGCGGGGTGTATAACGCAAAGTTACATTATAATACAAATGAAACTCTACAAGCATGCCTGAGTGTAGAATAAACCCTAACACCAGGCATTGTCTACATCGTAGAGCTCAGCGTCGTCTTCATATATTGCTTCATTTTCTTGACAATCATTTTCTGTTTATGATTTTAGCAAGTATGAGTACAACTAACCGTATTCAACAAGTCAGATGGGAAAATGCTATATAACTAATTGCCAGGATTTCCAAAAGATGGGAGTATAGGGGTTTGTTAAAGTATTTGTGGATGCAATTTTATTTGTAAATATTTTATTTTTAAACACAAGATATCAAATCATAAACTTCTTAAGGAATTTAGGGGTTTCAAAAGTTGATTACTAGACTTCCACATTTCCAAAACAATTCCAAATCTACTTATGCTTCGCTATTGGAATCACCCATTAAACATAACTTCATTTATCAGAAGTACGGCATATTCGAATACCATTTATAAATGACTCTGCAGAGTTGCCCAATTTTACCCACAAGATTTCTCAACCATCATGACTGAGTTGAGAAAACAGGGTTGTTTCACTGCTCATCTCTTTATGTAGCCTCTGCCTGATAGACTATTGACCCCCTGTCATGGAAATACGGCGGTCCTGACAGGGCAGAGCTAACTGTTGTAAAAGTATGTTTTTACCATTTCCATACCACATCCCTACGCTGGTTGTTCCCTTATCTGGAACAGTATATCATGCCTTATAGATATTCAATCGATTCGAGCAGTTACTAAACCAGGTTTGACAAGTCAACGCTTATGGTTGAGCGGTTATTATGTTCTTTACTTGGCATAAGAGTCTAGTCCTTATATTTTCACTGAGGTAGCTTCCATTCTCAAACTCATATTTCAGTGTTCACTGCACTGCCACCTTTCCGGTCCAAGCCTCCACCCTAAGATAAGGTCATGGGTCGCTTCCCGTGATATCTTCTTATCTTAGAACCACTTTTAAAATTCTATCAGCAAAATACCAAGACTCTTAGTAGTAAAAAGTTTGTTGGGTTCCTAAACTACCATGATTATATTAATAATACTTTTAATATTACTAAGTTTTGTCAAGGTGAATATGGCCATCAAATTAAACAGGGCTTTTTCGAGTGATAGGACATTAGCTAATATCATGTCATTCTAAACATCTTTTGTATATAAAATAACAGTGCATAAATAACATAATGAAAATACTGATAAATAAATAATTAAAGAAATGTAGGTTCAATATGATCAAAGACATATGACTTGCCTTGTGGATTAATGTGTTCTACAATTTCGTATTCTTCTGATTCTTGTGCTTGATCTTGAGCTTCTCCTTCTTGAATTGGTTGACCTTCGACGTCATGTGCTAGCGCAAATCAAAGGAAAAATAATTTAATTCCATGCTCGAAGGGTTAAGCTAGGAAATAAGAAATTAAATAAAGAAATAAAATCTAAGAAAAATCTAATAAAATATGTTTTGGGTTTATAGGGGTCCGAAAAGGTGAAACGGAGCTGGGGAATAGATCGGCGGGCTCAAAACGGTTGAAATGGGTATAAACGTGTATTTTCGGGTTTGGGTGAACAATAACGGGTCTAGGCACTATTCACTACGGGTCTTTACTATTCACACCGGGTTGGATTACTGTTCATGGTGGATTTTTACTATTCATGGCGGGTCGGGTTTACTATGCTTATTGGGTCAGACACTGTTCATCGTGGGTTGATTTTAAGGGTTAACGGGTCGGATGAACAGCAACTGCCCCGTTAATGTTCATCTTCAACCTCTCACGCATGCACTAGAACCCGAAGACAGGGCAAAACGGCGATGGCTTTAGGAGGCACTCTAGAGGTCTGCGATGGAATCTAGTACCATGGATGGACTCCTAGGGCCTAAAGGGTTCCATTTTTGGGGTCGGCGGTGGCAGGGGAGACAGCGTTCGCTGGTGGTGAGGCCTTCTTCCCGTAGAGCATTTGAATGGCAATGGTGAGTTTCAAGGGTTAAGGGGGTCAAAGCATTGGTGTTTAAGCATCCTTGGGGTCAGGGGGTGACAGTGGAAGGATTGGTTTGGGCTAGGGTTTTCTGTGGCGGCTTGCCCACGGCAGCATGGTCTCAGTAGGCAGGGAGAATGGTGGCTGGCAAGTTATGAGGTTCAGCTGGCCATGGCGCTACTTCGATCGTGTTTCTGGAGTTATGAGGGAGCTACGGGAGCAAGCAATTGAAACGAAATCAATTGGATACAAAGAATTTGAAATCGGGCTCACTTGGGGAATTCCGACGATCGACAGAGATGTGACGACCGACGAGGGGTGTATGGGTGTCTGAATCTCACCTAGGTGCCAATGCTACTCAATGGAGGGCTCAGGGCGTATTATAGGTGAGCTAGGGCGGTTCGGCATAGGGAAGGCATCTATTCAAGTTAGCTAGGGAGGCTTCGGGGAGGCTCGTCCTTGGCGGCGGGGAGGTCGGCAGGTTGAGCTGGCACCTCGGGCGTTGCGTTCCTTGCGGCTTGTCGACTGTGAGATGGAAGGGAGAGGCGGTGGTGAAAATATCAAAGGCGGCAGCAAATCTCGGCCCATAAGCTTACCGTAAGTCAAGGAGAGCTGGTAGGGTTGTCAGGGTGTCTAGGGCGAGGCGTATGGCTGACAGACAAGCTGCAGAGCGGTGGCAATGGCGAGAAGGTGCGGGGAAGCGCGAGAGCGAGCGAAAGATCGGGCGGCGGCGGCGGCTTTTCGAGTGGTGAACAGTGCCAGCGCAATCTCCGGTCATTCTGGCAACACAGCACGAATCTCAAGGCTTGGATGAAGTGATTTGGAGAAGAATTGGCTGGGGAAACTCAAAGAATCAAATTCAAAAGAAAAACTCAATTTTCTTTGAAAATTCGGTTCAGTTTCAATGATAAACTTCTCACAGAAAAAGGGGGGGGGGGGATGATGATGAAGTTGACTTGCTGCTGAATTTTTCCTCTTCGATGTGCCGTTCGAAATAATGGGCGCCATGCAACAATTAGCAACCAACCCAAGAAGCAGTGCTACAAATGGTGGTGGGGCTAGCTCAAGCTGCTAGTACTGCAGCTGAGTAGGTGAGTCGAGGGTTTTCCGGGTGGTCAGCTGCTCACCTGCTCCACCGGTGGGTTGCCGTCCCGTCCGTGCTTGCCGTGTGTATCAGTATATGAACCGCGAACTATCCATCACCTTTACGATCGATTTGGCTTCTGCGTGCATGGAACTTGATTAAACAGCGCGATTAGTCCACGGCTAGTGTTAGAACTTAGAACCTTGTTTAGCTAGCTTATGGACCATAAGCTTTTTTATGTAGTGTGTGCGTCTCCGTCTACGCTCGTACTAGAGCAGTGTGCAAGCGCGGCTGTCATTAAGCTACCACCTAGCTAAGCCATGACGTTGATTGTCGCATGTCATTCAAATATTGGTGGCCTTAATGGCTCCAGGTATAGTACAGTATTATCTACGTTAGCCATCAAGATATACCCTTGGACTCCGTTTGGCATTGGAGTGAATTGTTGTAATCTTGTTTGGTAGAACCACATATTTCACGGGTTGTCTGGCTTTTTTTCTTCTGAAACCAACAAACCACATATTTCCGCAATTGTTTCCACACACAACAGATTTAGCCACACTACATAGCTGCTAGCACCGCAATCGCAAATTGACCTTTGCTACAGGAAATCCCTTGTACTTTTGGGGTGTTAGTATTTGACTTCTCCTAATAGCTTTTGAATATAGTTCATAACTTTTGGATAAAAATAAATAAGTAGCGGCTGAAAAAAGTGGCTTTTAGAAAGAAAGAATGAGTAGTGCAAAAAGTGAGAGAAACATATGCGCGCAAGACGGAAGCGAGATGAATGGGGTGCGTGATGCACCCATGACCCTTTGTCTTATCCTTAGAGCGAGACGAGAGCAAAAGGAGTGAAGAAACCACTTCAAGAAGCCAGATATTCATATTGGATTCTAGCATCTCTAAGTAGAAACTAGAAGTAGAAACTAATACGAACACTCCCCATTTGGTGCACTAGTGCGCTACCCCACGCCCACGCTAGCTAGCTGAACGTGCACTACCCCGCGCCCGCGCTAGCTAGCTGAACTATCTAACGGCTGACAAGCTAATGAGCCCTAACTTCTCATGGAAAATAACATGGACTAGTGCATGTACAATGTAAGAGGGGCTAAGTTTTTCACGTTTGTTGGTGTTTTAATACCGATCTTAGGTATGATTTGTTTAGACGAGAAAAACTCTAAAAGACTCGAACTATGAATATAAAGAGTAGAAACATAGGAATTTTTATATATGTTTAGATCTTCTCTTGGAAGAATAATAACCCTACGTCCTATGTGGCAATTGCTTACAGAAATTTATTACAACTGAGAGTAATGTGAAATGCCTAGCATTATCTCATGATCCAATATGGTTTGATCCTTTTTCCTTTGGCGTTAACCTTTATATAGCTGACAAAGCGATAGTCGTTGTCCTATGCTAAAAGACGTCTCAATGCTTCAGGAGATAACAGTCTAGCAAAAATTATTGTCAAATAGACATGGTGGCCCATTTGTCATGCAACGATCATTGTCAGAGAGAAATCATGTGCGATTATTAGGAATAAATGCACGTTCTAACCACCTTATTAGACAAACCCACTATGCCAAAGGTTGTAGTAGACAAGCTAATCGGAAATAGACTAGTCACGGTAAGACCCACGACCACAAGGTGGTCGTAGGACGACTCACGACTACGTGGTCGTAGAAGAACTTATGACTAGATGGTCGCATAAGAACTTACGACCAATGAGGGGTCGTAGAAGGTGAAATATCAAGTTCTATTTAAGTTGGTTTTGGTGATAATGACAAATACTATTATGAGATTTTGGTGATAATGACAAATACACTTGTGAGACTAACCTTGTTTATTAATTATGATATTTCTTAGTTTCACATGGATGAAAAGGTGAAATCATTGAGATATGCATTCGAAATCACATTCTCATATATTAGTGCATTCCTTGGATCCAAAATATAGATTGAACTCTACAAATAGTCCAAAATAAATATGTGCATATGTCTTCATTATACATACTTGTATGCACATATTTAGAGGGAGTTCACTCTATGTTTTCAGGTTTCATAAGTATTGATCAATATTTCCTTTAATATGCATATTTAGGATCTTTACTTTGAAATACATCCTTTGAATATATATATAGCTTGTGTAGTTTATATATACTCATTTGCAATCGGATTGTCATTTAACTTCTCCATTATGTGTTAATGGTTGGATGATTAATAATAATCGGATAAGTAAACTTTGCTTAAAAAGCTTATCTTAGAGTATACAAATATTGTGTACATATTGTGTACTCGCAAGTATAGTCTTCATCTCATATTTTGTTAAGATTATCATGAATTACCAAAAAGGTAAGATTGTTAAATCTAGTCCCTCCAATATGTGTTAATAGTGAAGTTTGGTAATTAATGACAATTGATTTGTGGACTAATATTTTCCATGAGTTGGATGAATAAGTTAGGATTCTACAAATAATGATGACTTGAGATGACTTCATGTGTTGAAGATCATCAAGTCTAGATGGAAGATGGTTTTATATGTTGAAGGCTATTAAGAAAAAGATGTATCATGAGTTTATGTATATCAAGACAATGACCTAAGATAAAGGTATGACTAGCTAGGGCCAAAGATGTGTTCCTAGTCTTTTACCGGTCTTGGTATTTGGTTGAAAGACCGGATTACTAGTATAAGTTGTCGTACCATTAAGAGAGGTCATGTTTAGTAATTTGAGTCTCATCATGTATTGATAGCTCAACCTCACCTCTTATAGCTCATCTTGGCATGGGGCTTATATTTACAAATGTGTTTTGCAAATAGTTGAAGCTCATGTGTTAAATCCTTGTGACATGGGGCTATACATTGCAAATGTGTTTTGCATGTGTTTGAAGTCTATGTTTTCATTCTTTGTGATATGAGGTTTCTATTTGCAAATGTGTTTTAGAAATGGTTAAAGCCCATATTTAATCCTTGTGTCATGATTCTAAAAGTGTGCAAATGTGTTTTGCAATTTGTTGAGAATCATGTTTGGTACTTGTATGCATGATACTAAAGTTTGTAAATGTGTTTTGCAAAATCTGGTGAAGTATCTGCATTCCTCAAGACAATCGGAACTACCGCAATATAACATGCGGTACTACCACGGACTGAAACTATCGGCGTTGTAATCACAGAACTACCGCGTGCGTTGGTGGTCGAAGACCTGTGTGGTCAAGAACCAAAGCGGTCGAGCCCAATTGGTCGAAGACCTATGTGGTCAAAGACCAAAGCGGTCGAGCCCAAATGGTCGAACCAACTTGGTCAAACCAACATGGTCGAAACCGACGTGATCGAAATTTGTGTGATCGAAACCAGTGTGGTCGGAATCGACATGGTCGTAGGCCTTCGTGGTTGTAAACCAACGTGGTTAGAATTGACGTGGTTGTAGGCCTTCGCGGTCGTAAAACAGCGTGGTCGTAAACGGGTGGGACGGGTACGGGTGAAGCTTACCTATACTCGTGCCCGTTTACTCGACGAGTAGAGTGTTTCCAATTTCTATACCCGTAGGTAAAGAAAATATCATATACTCAACTCTATTAGGGTATTTTACCCACGGATATATAGGTAAACAGGCTCAATTACCATTCTTGCTCTTCGCCAAGTACTGCAACGAGCCCATGACCACCGACCCGGTGTACCACGTCGGCAGCCTCGGTTTCGTAAGCTTCGCATCGATCCCTCTCCAAAACCTGCGACTAACCTAGTTCGGATCAAGAGTTGATTGATCGACACATTTACAGGGTGTCTCGTCGTCTCGGGTGTTTCCCACGGGGTCGCCGCTGCCCGCCGACATCTCGCAGGCCATCCTCGAGGTGTTCGAGAACGGCACCATCCAGAAGCTGGAGACGGCGATGCTGTCCGCGTACAATTGCTCGGTCGCAAGCAAGGACGGCCCCGGCGGCGACCAGTACCGCCTCAACCCGGAGAACTTCTGGGGGCTCTTCGTCATGACGCTCTTCGCGTCAACCGCCTCGCTTGCCGTGCACGGTGTCTACTTTCACCACGACAGTACCTGCAGCAGCCGCTGTCACAGAAAGCAAGGCGGCGGGCGTAAGGATTCCGCCACGGTTGGTCCCGGAGGAGGACGGAGCACTGATGATGAAGCACCTTGAGTTTCAGCTAGAGGTGGCCAAATGGGCCGGGTCGTGACGGGCCGCACCGCGGCCCGTCACTGTAGACCCGGCCCGGGCACGGCACGGCACGGCCCGTTAAGAAATCCGGCCGTGCCGGCCCGGCACGGCACGGCCCGCCCAACGGCACTAAACGGGCCGTGCCGGCCCGGCACGACACGGTCGGCCCGTTAATTTGAAAAAATAGCCGTTTTTACCGTTGGGGGGTAAAAAATTCGGAAAAAATAGCAAAAAATTCGAAAAAAATCTGAAAATTTTCCTATAAATAGGGGGCATCCGGCCTCAATCTTCCACACCTCAAATCTCATTCTTCTCTCTCGGTTTAGCTGTGAAAAATCTGAAAGTGTTAGCGCAAATTTGGTCAAAATTCGAGCAAAATTCCGAAAATTCAAAAATCTTCAAATTTTTTTGTGAGAGCTACAAAGGAGGTAATAATGATGTCTTATTTTAATTTTTTGGTATTATTTGTTGGTTTAATTTTTTGTTATTATTTGTAGGTTTAATAGTAAGTTAATCGTTTTTGCTATTTCAATTTGCAGTTGATTACTTGATTTAATGGAGAACTACGATTTTCAACTCTCCGAATACGGCCTCTCGGCGGAGGATATGCAATCGTTTCAACAAGCATATCCATCCGCGGAAGGTCCACATGTACAAACTGGAGATGCCGAAGAAACGACGGCCCCGGTGGCGCAGGGTCCAATCGATCCATCTTCTGCTGGCTCAACAAGTGCATCCACGACCCAAAGCACGGTTGCAAAAAGAACAAGAGCTAGTACATCAATAGTTTGGAATGATTTCGACAAGAAGATCAAGACCGAAAGTGATGGAACTGAAGTGAGGTATGCTATTTGTAAAATTTGTGGTAATGAATTGACTGCAAAATCTTCAGGTGGGACGGGTCATCTACGACATGCTGCAAGCTGCAAGAAAAAGCAAGGAATACAAATGCGCCAGACACAGCTGCAATATAACCCCGACGGCTCGGTACGTACGTGGGAGTACAACCCAGAGGTAGCTCGGGAATCTCTTTGTAGATTAATTGTTTCTCAAGATTTACCTTTAAATTTTGGTGAATCTGGTGCTTTCCAAAAATATATTAATTAAATTTTGGTGAAGACTGCTCAAAAATATATTAAGACTGCTCGATTTAGTACTGTATCTAGGCAAACAACAACTAGAGATTTAATTAAATATTATAACAATTGTCGTGATAAATTGAAAGAAATGTTTCATACATGTACATTCTCTATTGCTTTGACATCCGACATATGGAGTGGTAGGGCTAGAGAGGATTAGATTAGTGTTGTTGCTCATTATGTTAATGATGACTGGATAATGGAAAAAAGAATTATAGGATTTAAATTAATTAACGTTTCACATAATGCTGAAAATATTGCAGAAAACATTATTAAAGTTGTAGAAGATTTTGGTCTCACGGATAAGATTTTTTCCATAACTTTAGATAATGCAGCTGCAAACACTAAAGCTATGGAAATTCTTACTCCTTTGTTTGATACTTATGCACAGTCTTTCTTATTGCATCAACGTTGCGCTTGTCATATTATTAATCTTATTGTTAAATCCGGTTTAAAAAGATTAGATGTTTGTATTAATTCTTTTAGAGATGCAATTTCATTTATTAATTGTTCTAACCAACGAATAGCCGCATATAAGAGTTTTTGCGTAGCAATGAATGTTCGTCCTAAAAAATTTGGTTTAGACATGCCTGTTAGATGGAACTCTACTTATCTTATGCTTAAACATATATTGCCACATAAGAGCATTGTATCTGTTTTCCTTCACACCCAAAGTCATCAATCTCGTAGCTCCTCAAGTAGAACCCAAGTTAGAGACCCTGAACTTACTGAGGACGATTGGGATGTTGGTGAAAAAATATTTTCCTTTCTAGAAATTTTTCATAAAGCTACAGTTTGTCTTTCTGGAGTATACTACCCTACATCTCCCATGATTGTTCACAATATTGTTGAAATTGCCACTCACCTAAAGTCTTTTGAAAATGATCCTATACTACGGGATGCTGTAGGTGCCATGAAATCTAAGTTTTTAAAATATTGGGGCGAAATTCCTATTTTATATGCATTTGCTTTTATTTTGGATCCTAGGGCCAAACTCCAAGGATTTATAAATGTTTTACAAGTTTTAAGTGAGGCTACCGGTTTAGACTATTGTTCATACTATACACAAGTTAAGGATAAATTAAATGAGGTATATAATAAATATGAAAATAAATTTGGATCTGTGTGTTTAGAAAGACCCTCGGTAGTCCCTAGCACCTCTAGGGGGCTATGCAATGGGGCAAGATTTTTGGTTCTTCGTCTAGTTCTCGTGCAGGTGCAGGTACACAGCAGTCAGGAGGAGGAAGGCGACAAAACACTGGAGACCTATCAAGCTATCTCAACAGTGATAGCGTCAGCTTCAAGCAGGAGTTGAACATCCTCTCATGGTGGCAAACTCAGAAGGTATCATATCCAGTGGTATCCATATTAGCGCGGGATGTGTTGACAGTTCCTGTCTCTACAGTCTCCTCGGAGTCAGCATTCAGTCTTTCCGGAAGAATAATCGAGGAGCGACGAACAAGTCTCTCCAACGAGATGGTCGAAGTACTTATGACCGTCAAAGACTGGGAACAGGCTGAATCAAGACTCCAACATACTGCAGATAATAAATATTTAGAAGAATCTTTTGAGAATTTGTATTTAGATAGCAATGAATAAGATTTTCAATATTTTTCTTTCACATGTGGTCAATAATGAGCTTTATAGGCTGTACTCTTTTTTCTTTACCAAGGTTACTTGGTAAAGTTTTTAATGAGGCAGTCATCCCATGTAATTTAATAAATTAATAAAGCTCATTATATCATTGCAAATATTTATTTTTATGATTAACAATGTCTACAATTTTCTATATTTTTTTCTGAATTTTCTACAAATTTTTTTTACAATTTTTCTTAATTTTCTACAATTTTTCTTGTTTTTTTCGGCTAAACGGGCTAGCCGGCACGGCAGGGCCTCGGGCCGTGCCTGGGCTCCCACCGCGGCCCGCGGGCCGGCACGGCACGGCCCGTTTAATACACGGGCCTTAACGGGCCGTGCCGAGCCCGGGCCCGTGCTGTGCCGGCCCGGCACGGCCCATTGGCCACCTCTGGTTTCAGCTGACCATGGAGGAAATGATACTGGAAACGATGCAGAAACAAGAATAAGCATGGACATAGAATGTGAGCGCCCTGTCTCACCTGAAATAATGGCTAGCTACTTGTATACAGTTTGTGTTCCAAATGCAAGATTTTAAGCTGTTTGTTTGATTTCACCATTTGCATAGATGTAAGATGGTCTAAGGCCCCGCTCAAAACGGCTTAGCATTTTGATTTATTTTTCACTATTCAATAATTTCATCTTTTTCTGATTTTTTTGCCTTTTTTGAGCTTTTTGATCGGTTCTTTTTTTCCGTATTCATGTGTACCGTCCGTGATAGGCTAATCTTTTTTCCTATTTTAATTTTTTTAAATTTAATTACGCCAAAAAAGTTATCATCATCTACAATGCTATTTCAGCCAGCTACAGTGTTTTTTAGCCATAAGTCACTAAAAAAAGCTATTTTGAGCACCCCTAAATAGCAATCAGGAAAATCACCCAGAGCACGAAAAGAGAGCCACTTTCTGTATTTACACAATGTCTGCAACAACATCAAGGCACAGTTTATGTACGCAGGTCTGCCTAACAGAACCTAGTTTCTGTCTTGAAAAAACAAAAAAAAAAGGAGAGAAAAATTAGCCAAACACTGCCTGCAAATGTGCACACTATTCACAACCTCCACAGCCAGCCCTTTTTTAATCTGTTCCCCATCTAATCCTATGTTTTATGTGACAAAAGAAACTGTAGGAAAAATACCAACCAACTGAAACAAATAAATAGGAGTAAAGCGACTACCACCAAGTTAACCCTGGAGAACTTGCCCTGGCCCGGGCATCAACCAATGAAAGAGCCATGGCCAGCATCATCTGTTCTTCAAAGGTATCAGGAACATTGACAGAACCAATGCTAGATCCATCTGAAGCAACCAAATTGGCAGCCCCAGCCTCCACTGTAACATCAGAGCTGGCACAACTGGTACTGGCCTTAGCCACATATGACCACCGGTCATTAGAATACTCTGCACCGTCTCTTGCTTGGTGTGCTCTACTGGTCGATGATTCCTCGACCCTGGTGCCTGAAGAACTGCTCCCAACTACGCGCAGATCCTCTATAAAAGACCTGTCTGACCTGGTAAGAGTATCATATCTTGATGTGTGGCAAGTAGCTGTGCTGGAAGAATCTCCATACATATGCTGTTGTTCGGCTAAAACTGCGACCGCACAAGCAAATCCACCGGAAGAAGCTGCTTCAGCTGAAGCCGTCACAGAGCCATCATAACATCTTGAAGGAACTGTTGGTGGAATAGCACTGGTGCAGCATGTATTTCCCAAGGCTTCCTGATCCTGTTCGAACAAAACATATATAATAAAATGGACAATTAACCTGATAATTTTAAGAAGATGAATAGTCCTGTCTTTTCCCCCATTTACACAAGCAGTGTCTACGTGGAGTTACATCAATCTAACGGTGTTTCCTTCCTTGGAAATAAGAACACTTGTACTTACGGAAACCATCTACCCACAAACATGACAATGGTTGGTATGCATAACTTTAAAGATAACAAATGCAGGTTCACATAATAAGTGATGAAAACCAAATGCAGGTTTATGTGAATAAGCAAGTTCCAAGTAGATTTGCACACAACTCAAAAGGATACTGAACCAACTGATTACAAGTGATAGGGACATACGAGACTTAAACGAAAAGCAGCTACCATGTGAATGAAGATGGTAAACAGCAAAAGATGTACCCAGTATGGGGATGCAATGTTATTTAGATTTCATCATTACTGAAACAATCATGTTCTACAAATTACACCCCCAAAAATATCCAAACTCATTTTTGTAATGTGGCAACATAATATGACTGATCCCTGCATAGACCTTTTGAAACTTAATTGATGAGCTCTTTGGGGGAAAAAACAAGTTATAGAGATGAACTATTTTGATAAACAAGTTCAGCAAAATCTTAACATACTTGTATAGAAAGCCAAATTGCTTCCATAAGAACAACTTCTTCAAGATCCATGTCAAAATTATTATCCCTGCATTTTAAGGAATTCATCAGTAAATAATCAATACCAACAGTTGCATATATCCATACCATGATAAAAAGAATAGAGTTGATAATGTTAGTCGCTGGACTCTTGCTCTTGGTGATAGCAAGATCCTTACTCTCATGGAGAGGATGACACTAGGAGATGGGGCAAGTTTTCTTGTTTATTGCTCACACAATGCCATACCAACCTGAGGGGTTGGAGATACATACTTATAGGCTGAGAACCAGCCAAGCATATGCTAAGATGCTATCCTAGATGCTGTCCTAAAGCGGTCAATATGCTGTCCTAAAGCAGATGCTGTCCTAAAAGCAGATGCTGTCCTAAAAGCAGATGCTGTCCTAAAAGGAGATGCTGTCCTAAAAGCAGATGCTGTCCTAAAAGCAGATGCTGTCCTAAAAGGAGATGCTGTCCTAAAGCAAAAGCAGATGCTGTCCTAAAAGCAGATGCTGTCCTAAAAGCAGTCAAAAGACAAAAACTACCACAGCCCCACAAAGACCACAGTACAGAGACTTATTCAGCATTCTCCCCCTAAGTCTTGTGCGTCGTCTTGTGGGAGGGTTGAACCATCCTGATCTTGGAGCAGAGCTCAAGGAACTTGATCCTTCCAAGAGGCTTGGTGAGCAAATCCGCAAGCTGATCCGTGGTGTTGATGTAGCTTGCCTTGATGCTTCCTTCATCCAAGCAGCCTCGGATGAAATGGTACTTCACCCGGATGTGCTTGCTCCGTTCATGAAAAACGGGGTTCTTTGCCAGGGCTAGGGCGGACTTGCTGTCCACCCTGAGCTCCACTGCTTCAGTGTCCCCGCCGAGGAGATCACCAAGCAGTCGAGCGAGCCAGAGGGCCTGAGTCGAAGCGGTGGAAGCCGCTATGTACTCGGCCTCACAGCTGGACAGGGCCACCACCTGCTGCTTGACTGACTGCCAGCTAACGAGGCACTTGCCGAGGAAGAAGAGAATCCCGCTTGTGCTCTTGCTGGTGTCGATGTCGCCTGCGTGGTCGCTGTCGCTGTACCCGATGAAGTGCGCCGCGCCGGGACACCTCGGGTAGTGCAAGCCGTAGTCGGAGGTGCCCGCAACGTAGCGGAGGATCCTCTTCACGGCCTGCTGATGCTCCGTCGTCGGTCGCTGCATGAACCGACTGACGTAGCCGACGGCGAACGCCAAATCTGGACGCGTGTGGACGAGGTAGCGAAGGCTGCCCACGATGCGCCGGTACTGCGTCGCGTCCACCTCCTCCGCCGTGCTGTCGCGGCTTAGCTTCAGCCTTTCCTCCATTGGAGTGTGGGCTGGGTTGCAGTCGGTGAGCCCGCCCAGCTCGACGGTGCGCTTGGCGTAGGCGGTCTGACGAAGGGAGATACCGGAGCTGTCCTGGTGGACCTCTATCCCCAGGTAGAAGGAGAGGAGCCCCAGGTCGCTCATCTGGAAGACGGTCTTCATCTCCGCCTTGAACGCCTCGACCTCGGCCTCCTTGGAGCCGGTGATCACCAGGTCGTCGACGTAGACGCCCACCAGCAGGGCGTTGCCGCCTTTGCCCCGCCGGTAGACCGCAGCCTCGTGTGCGCTCTGCTGGAACCCCATTTGCTTGAGGGTGGAGTCCAGCTTAGCATTCCAGGCTCGTGGTGCCTGCCGCAAGCCGTAGAGGGCCTTGCGCAGGCGGAGAACCTTGCCCTCCTTGCCGGGGATGACGAATCCCGGCGGTTGGCGGACGTAGACCTCCTCCTTCAAATCGCCGTTGAGGAAGGCGGACTTGACGTCCATGTGATGGACGCGCCAATCCTCCTGGGCTGCAAGTGCGAGGAGAAGACGAACGGACTCCATGCGCGCGACGGGTGCGAAGGCGTCATCGAAGTCGACCCCCTCCTGCTGCACGAAGCCTCGTGCCACCAAGCGAGCCTTGTGCTTGACGATGGTGCCGGCTTCATCCCGCTTCAGCTTGAACACCCACTTAAGGGTGATCGCGCGGTGACCGGCAGGAAGATCCGCCAGCTCCCACGTCCGGTTCCGCTCGACGGCGTCCATCTCCTGCTGCATCGCGGCACGCCATGCCTCGTCTCTCTCCGCCTCGGCGAAGGAACGGGGCTCGCCGTCGTCCTGTGCGAGGTGCAACTCCGCCTCGAAGTCGCGCTGCGCCAGTCCAGGGACCGGCTGCTCGCCGAGGAGGTCGTCCACGGTACGGTAGCGCAGAGTCTCGCCGTCGTGGTAGGCGTCGACGCGATCCTCGTCGTGAGACAGTGGAGTAGCGAACTCCACCGTGCGCTGCTCGTTGTGGACCGAAGCTGTTGGGGCCGATCCCGATGGTGTGGCCGCCGGTGCAGGAGAGTGGTGAGCCGGTGGTGAAGAGTGGGGCGTAGCCGGTGCCGAAAGTGGTGGAGCACTCGCCGGAGCTGGTGGCGAGCAAGGTGTCGAGGTGGACGAGCTCGGTGAAGACGAGCTGCTAGCTCCCCCGGCTCTCTCGAAGTGGACGTAGTCGACAACAAAGTCCCTGAGAGTCGAAGTCGAACCGTCGTCCACCGCCTTGTCCCACGTCCAGCCTCGCCCTTCGTCGAACACAGCGTCACGCGAGATGCGGACGCGCTGTGTGACAGGGTCGAGGATGCGGTAGGCCTTCGAGCCCTCCGCGTAGCCGATGAACACTCCCGGAGTGCTCCTGTCGTCAAGCTTGCCGATGTGGCCAAGCTCCTTGGCGAACGCGAGGGAGCCGAAGACCCGCAAGTGGGAGACCGCCGGCTTGCGCCCATGCCAAGCCTCGTACGGCGTCCTGCCGTCGAGCGCCTTGGTAGGCGAGCGGTTGAGGATGTAGACGGCCGTCACCACCGCTTCTCCCCAGAAGACAGCCGGCATCCCCCTCTGCTTGAGGAGGGCCCGAGCCATCCCCACAACCGTCTGGTTGCGCCGCTCGACGACGCCGTTCTGCTGCGGGCTGTACGGCGCGGAGTAGTGGCGCTGAATGCCCTCATCAGCGCAGTACGACGCGAATTCAGCCGCCGTGAATTCGCCGCCGTTGTCTGTGCGCAGCACGCGCAGCTTGCGGCCGCACTCTGCCTCCGCAACAGCCTGCGTGCGCCTGATGGCGTCCGCAGCCTCTCCCTTGCTGCCGAGGACCATCACCCACATGTAGCGGGAGAGGTCGTCGACGAGCAGCAGGAAGTAGCGTCGTCCTCCTGGTGTGGCCGGTGTCACCGGGCCACACAAGTCCCCGTGCACGAGCTCGAGCCTCTCCTTGGCTCGGAAACTCGCCTGCTGGGGAAAGGGGAGTCGCCTCTGCTTTGTCAACACGCAGACGTCGCAGAGCTGCTCCACATGGTCAAGGCACGGCAGGCCTCGCACCATTTCCGTGGCACTGAGCCGCTTCAGGGCCTCGAAGTGGAGGTGCCCAAAGCGCTCGTGCCACTGCCACGCCTCGTCGTCCCGACGAGCAGCGAGACAGATGGGTTGTGCCACCTGCACGTGAAGAGTGTAGAGTCGATTTGCGCCTCTGGTTACCTTGGCAAGAAGGCGGCGTCGAAGATCCCAAATCCGCAGCACCCCGTGCTCGATCTCGACACGCGAGCCGTTCTCATCCAGCTGTCCCAAGCTGATGATGGAGTTCCGCAGATCGGGGATGTAGTAGACGCCGGTGAGCAACCGGTGCTCGCCAGTCTTGGCGACGAAGACGACAGAGCCGACGCCCTTGATCTCCACGGCGGAGGCATCGCCGAACTTGACGGTGCCTCGAACGCCTGAGTCGAGCTCGGAGAAGAACTCCCGCCGCCCGGTCATGTGGTGGGTGGCGCCGGTGTCGAGGCACCACCCGTCGGTCTTGTCATTGCCGGAACTGTCGCCGAGGAGGGCGTGTGCTTTTGGCTCGTCAAGGTGGAGGAGAGCCACTGCGGCCGGTGCCGCTGGAGGTAGTTCGATGCTCGCATGAGCAATGAACAGGACCGGCTGCTCCTCCTCCGCTTGCGCGACGTGGGCCTGGCCGCGTCGTGGCTGTCGACACTCCTTGGCCCAATGACCAAGCTTGCCGCAGTTGTGGCAAGAGTCGTCTCGTGCCGGCTTTTGCTTGCCAGCATCGCCGCCCTGGGCGCCTCCTCGCGCCCCTGCCTGGGCGTCTTTGCGTGGCTTGCCGCGCTTGCCATGCTTGCGGCCGCCTGTCGTGGAAGAAGGCTCCCCCTTCTTCCTGTCACCTTGGCCGGCAGCCCACTGCTCCCGAGTGAGGAGGAGCTTCCCGCCAATGGTGACGGGTCCCGAGAGGCTCTGTGGCTCATCGATGTCGACGACCTTGAGGCGACCCAACGCCTCCTCGATGGTCATCGTGGAAAGGTCCAGCAGAGACCCGATCGAGCGAGCCATCTGCTTGTACTTCTCGGGGACACAGCGGAAGAGCTTCTCCACAGCTCTCTCCTCGTTGTAGGTGTCGTCACCGAACTGCACCAACTTCTGCAGCAGAGTGTTGAGACGGAGAGCAAAGTCATCAATGTCTTCACCTGGCTTGAAGGCCAGGCTCTCCCACTCCGTGCGTAGTGCCTGCAATGTAGACTTGCGGGCGCGGTCGCTGCCGATGCGTGCTGCAGCGATGGCGTCCCAAGCCTCTTTGGCAGTCCGCTTGTTGGTAAGCGAGAACTGCATCTCGGGCGGGACTGCAGCGATGAGAGCATCCAGCGCCCGTCGATCCTGGTCGTAGTCGACGTCGCCGTACCAGACTGCATCCCACATATGCCGCACCTGGAGCTTTACCCTCATCACCGCAGCCCACTCGACGTAGTTGGTCTTGGTGAGGGTAGGCCACCCGCCGCCGGGACCGACGTCCCTGACGACAGCCTGGTACTCGTGGTGACCATGGTACCGAACCGGGGAAAGAGAGCCGCGTTGCCTGTGAAGGCCGCGCTCTCCGTCGACCCGTACGCCGCCGCCGTGCATGCCTCCTCCAGGAGCGCCACCGCCGTGCGCGCCTCCTCCAGGAGCGCCACCGCCGTGCGCGCCTCCTCCAGGAGCGCCACCGGCGCGTCCGCGCCTGTCTGGGCTGCCGCCGCGCTCGTGGGCGGCTGCCCACTGCGCCGTTCGCCCTTGCGCTGCCTCCCTCTCCAGCAGCTGAGGGTCCGCGTCGGCGCTGTCATCAACAGAGCCGGAGCTGCTGTTGCTGCCGCGCAGAGCCTTGACCTCTGCTGCTGCCGCACGCGCAGCATCTGCCGCCGCCGCTGCTTCCACCTCCGCCCTGGCTGCTGCCAGCTCCGCCGCTGCCAGCCTTGACGCCCTTTCCGCCGCCGCAGCGGTCTCTGCCGCCGCTCGCTCGCGCTGCTCTGCCGCGACGAGCTCGGCCGTCTGCTGACGCCGCATGCTCGAGGCGACCGAGCGCTGAGACTGCCCTGCGGACATGGCGCGCTACTGGGGGGCTGTTGCGTGGAGAGAGGGCTGCTTCTGACGAGCTGCTGCCCGTCTCCGGAGAGGAGTGAGCGGGGACAGCCGGAGCTGCTGCTGCTACCGGCTGGGGCTGCTGTGAGGCCGGAGAAGGAGATGAGCAGGAGATGCTCAGGCTACAGGATACTAAGGCTCTGATACCACTTGTTAGTCGCTGGACTCTTGCTCTTGGTGATAGCAAGATCCTTACTCTCATGGAGAGGATGACACTAGGAGATGGGGCAAGTTTTCTTGTTTATTGCTCACACAATGCCATACCAACCTGAGGGGTTGGAGATACATACTTATAGGCTGAGAACCAGCCAAGCATATGCTAAGATGCTATCCTAGATGCTGTCCTAAAGCGGTCAATATGCTGTCCTAAAGCAGATGCTGTCCTAAAAGCAGATGCTGTCCTAAAAGCAGATGCTGTCCTAAAAGGAGATGCTGTCCTAAAAGCAGATGCTGTCCTAAAAGCAGATGCTGTCCTAAAAGGAGATGCTGTCCTAAAGCAAAAGCAGATGCTGTCCTAAAAGCAGATGCTGTCCTAAAAGCAGTCAAAAGACAAAAACTACCACAGCCCCACAAAGACCACAGTACAGAGACTTATTCAGCAGATAAGCGAGGAAAAGGGGATGACAGCAAGTTTGTTTTCACTAGCTCATCTTTTCTTATGGTTATGTTCTTCCTAAGACAAGAACACCACTTTAAATGTCTTACCACTCTATTCTCCTCCAAATGACATAGATCTGATCCAAACTTTGCAAAAGAAATGGCCAAAACAAATAAAAGGTTTCTTGATATCAAAGTCAAACGTCACCAACAAACAAATTAATACTCTTAAGCTTTACAGAGGCCAGAATCTTTGCGAATTGTACATGTTTGCCAGTTAAACTTCCTTATATAATAGGGTCTATGAAACAGGTGAACAAAGTGCAGTTCTTCTTTTCAAGCCATACCTATGGTACATAAAACAGGCACATTCACACTGGAAAGACCTTTCCTGTAAAAGTTACCAAACAATATAGAAACTTCCCACAAAATTCACATAGAAATCCCTCAGATAAAGGTGAGTTAAAACCAACAATAGTCAACCTTTTTGCAGTTCAGGGTGGATGGGCAAATTGCTGTATTGCCTAGTAATGGATTTCATTGTACAGAATAGTAGTTAGCAATTATCATGTTTTTAATTATTTTAGTACAACTAAACAGACGGTCTTCTAGAAAAGTCACAAGCAGAAATAATTACTTACTTAGATTACATATATATGTAGTGCTTAGCTAAGGTGCAACAAGCTTTAGGTGTATTAAAGTGATAATTCAACCACCAATCATCTTAAAGTCAAGAGCAGCACAATCAAGGTTTCAAGGGCATCTCCAACATGTTCAATTAACTTATAGACAAAAGAACAAACAAAAATCTTAAACTGGTATTAATATCATGAACATGGTACCGCCAGGACCTTATTTGACAACCAACATGGCAGCATATAAGTATATAACTGATCTGTGTTATTACTTATTTAATTGCCAAACCATTACTATTGTGCTATTCCTGAAAGCAGGTGATAATGCACAACCATCTATGAGAAAGTACATATAGTAAGCTATCAAATTTCCCAATGAGGGGCAAGCAAGGACTCATTATTTTGCCTACAGAACTCCCCCATGCCCAATGCATTTATGCAACAGTAATCACAGCACTTCAACAGAATTCAATCTAGAAAGCACAAATAATCCCCCATTGCATTGATGCAACCATAAGCACGCAACTTCAACAGAATAGAAAGCACAAATGAGTTAAGTTGGTACAAACTGCATCTGCTTTAAGCGTTCAGAGTTCTTCAATAGTAACTCCAAATGCTGTACTTGAGATGAGACCACATCATTGCCTTGCGCAGTGCTTGCAGCTATCAACAAAACCGACAGGGCTCAGCAACTGTACAACAAAAAAGACAGAGAAAGACAAATAACCTACAGCAATCTACACACCTGGTGTGGATGTGCCACCTGTATCACAACATTCAACTTGCGCAGTTGTTATTGCATCTGTCGAAGCAGCAGTCTGCTTCTTCTTCATCCGCTCAGCATCATCCTGGAGCTCCTGCTGCCGCATCCTAATCTGCGCCTCGATCACCCTCTGCTCCTCCTACCCACGATTCCCAGCACCGCCCAATTGGCAAAAATAAACCAAAGCAGACAGACAGCACTGAACAAAATCATGAAGGTATTACAGGCACTCACAAGCTGCTCAATGCCCTTCTCCTCCTCCGTCTTGACGCCATGGTACTCCACCGCGTAACTCACCGTCTTGCAGTACGGGCATCTAACAGGTTAAGGCTCAGTAACTAACTTTTAAACGGAGTATTTTTTCGAGATAGGGTCTGCTAGTTAATTGTAGTACATAATTTACTGACTTCATTTATATTAGCAAAAATCGCACGTGAATTTCTGTTACTCTGTGATCTCGTACAAGCCGCAGCCAAAAAGAACAGGCCTAAGAACTAACCGAGCAATAATCGCCCATAGGCCGTGGTGTGATGGAATTGTAACACCAGCATCGAAGAACAACTCTCAACAACATAGATACTAGAAAGAAATTGATCAGAATGGGGCTAGGATACCGCGTCGGCCGGCACGAGGTGGGCGACTTCATCTGGAGGAAACACTCTGCACGCACGAGCAAGCGCAAGTCAAAACACCCACCGAATCCACAGTCGAAGACGGCGGCATCAAGCACACACACATACATCCTCAACTCACCCGTGCAAATCCCCTTGGCGCAGCACTTGGACCGGTTCAGACTAGGATAAAACTGCAAGCGCAAGGGACATCGAATCGATCCATCGGAGGCGGAAACTCACCAACAACAACAAGGAGAAGAAGAAATGGTGGAGTAGAGGGGACGGACCAGGAAGCAGATGGGGCACTCGTCGAGGTCGGCGTGGGGGTCGTCGGAGCCCGGGTAGCAAGGCGCGAGCTTGGCCTCGACGATGAGGCGGCGCAGCTTCTTGAGGTCGATGTCCGGGTGCGGGTAAAGCCCCTGCGGCCGCGTGTACCGCTCCTCCACCACCGGCCGCCGCCGCATCCCCCCGACCCGGTTCCCCATCCCAACCCGTCCCTCCCTCCCTCCCAACTCCCGACTCCTCTACTAAACCTCAACCACCGCACCCACCCCCACCCCGATCCCCTTACCCACGAAGGGGAGAGGCAGCGGCGGCGTCACGGGGAGGAAGACGAACACGACAGAAGAGAAGGCAGGGAAGGATTTCTCACGAAACAATCTCTCTCTCCCCCTACTACTACTACGTCTGCGTCGTCGTTGCCAGAAACCGCACGCATATGCACGATGCAGATTCTTCCACACCCCCGACCCTTCACTCCTCTCCTACACCTACAGCCCTACTAATCCGGTAGATTACGCTTGCTCACTTATATAATCTCTCTCTCTCTCTCTCTCTCTCTCTCTCTCGCTGTCTGCTTATCTTGTCCAACTTACTTCGGGCCGATGTAATGGGATCACCCTACTACAGGTTGCAGCAGCTTGCGAGGTTTCGTAAGGCTGTGGCGGATAGCTTTTTACGTAGAGTCATAATAAATTAATATACTATTTTAAAAAGCTATCTTAATAAATTATTCTAAAAGGATGATAAAAGGTAATCTTTTTATTTATTTTAGAAAAATTATAAGATATAAGCTATAAATTAAAAAGAGATAAGATGAGAGGGAGAATTCGGCAAGCAATCGCCCTGCAGCGCTGTCAGATTAGGATTTGACGGTTCATCCGCGCAGAGTCAGTTCGATTTCGACGTGGTTGCAATGAACCGGGGAAGTGATTAACTAACTGCTTACAACTACCAAACGGCCCCGGCGTCGTCCTTTGGCGGTGGTAGAGCGGAATGCGTGCGACCGAAGTTTGGCGTCATCTTTCCCCGGCTCTGCACCCGAGTAGCAGCAGCAGCAGCCGGTGGCTGAGTGGTTCAGAGTTGCAAGTGGGATTTTGGAGTAGCTTGATTTGTTTTTTACTTAAGTTATTAGATGATGACAAAGCTAAGCAGGGTACTGCACTAGTAGCAGCTGGATGATTTCAGACGTTTAATAGTACTACTACTAGTAGTATCGTGCATAAACGGACAAGGACGGCCGTTTCTTTTATGTTGTTAGTGTAGCGTTGGCCGTGTGGAAATGGTCATTGGTGACCGGTGCGACTATTTTTGTTGTGCACAATACGCCAATTTGTCACCTGTGCGTACCGGTTCTTCGTTGAGAAAAAGATAATAGGTTGGTTCTTTTCTGCTTCTCAGTTTAGTTTCGATTTCTTTTAATAATTATTATTTATTAAACTAATAAGTCATAGTTTAAAAAATAGAACCGTTGCCTATTGATATTAAGAGGACAGGAATAGGTTTGTGATGGGCTGGACTGGGTTAAGTAGCAATTGGCCCAAATTATTCGTGATTTGTGTACTGACAGTCTTGATACATTGATCCATTAAAATACTCCCTCTATTAAAGTCGAGGGATTGCCAACATTTTTCTAAAATTACATATGAGTCCTTACATTTTTTCATAAAAGCCTTCCTTTTCCCGTAATTACATATGGGTCCTTGCATTTCTTTTTTCGCATATAGACCCCTATGACGTACTGTAGTGCACTCTTTTGCTTCGGTCTACGTTGTAGCTAGAGCATCGTGCTGTCGTGCTTCCACAGCTAGTAAATATGAAGGACAAAAAGCAGGCTGCTATTGCAGCCAAAAGATATGCAAAATACAATTTGGCATCGCGAAAGACTTCAGCTGGTAGGTGAGGACTTTGATGCCAGCACTTAGAAAAGAAATAACAACATCCCACCCTATACATGAGCGGGGGGATTCCGCGCCTGTGAGGCTATCCACGTCGCCCTTTGCCTCCCTGCAGCCGGCGCGTGGCCGAAAAATTTGCGTACGGCCGGGGGAGGCGATTTCCCTCAGCTTTTTGCAAATTACGTAAATATCTTTTTTCCTCGCGAACAGGTCCCTGCCAATTTTTTTACCCCTCCACTTTGCAGGATAGCGCCCCGCGTTTTCCTAAATTACGTACGGGTCCTCATTTATTTACGTACATGCCTGTTTATTTACGTATAGGTCCTCGATTTTTTACGGAAAACACCTTTAGCTTTTTCGAAAATACACATTTGGCCTCGATTTTTTTGGTCCTCATTTATTTACGTATAGGTCCTCGATTTTTTACGGAAAACACCTTTAGCTTTTTCGAAAATACACATTTGGCCTCGATTTTTTTTATAAAACTCCTCACAGATTATCGCCTCTTTTACTTCGGTACACACGGTGCCTGACGCGGCGTGGCGCCGCGCCTACGAGGCTAGTATATTGAGATTTTGTTGATTCATTACGTCTATCATGCACTACAGTAGGCTCGTGAGCAAATTTGCACTTTGGTGGTTTATTTTTTTATGCTACACTAGTAATTGTTAGGCCTAGCTGTTTTGGGCCAATCGGGTTCACTTTGCCGCTGGCCCCTTCTCCCTCTCTGTGTTCTTCTTGGCTAGCTGGGTTCTTTTTGTTTAGGATTGGGTTTATCGTTTTCTGCTACAGTAACTATCTTTAAAATAGTATATTTTTTTAAAGTAGAGTCTACAGTTATATTGTAGTAAACACTATCTTGAGTTCAACTATGCCATCTAAAATCGCATACGACTGCTTCCCTCTGTGTATTACTACTTGCGAACAACTAGAATTCAAAAACTATAAACTAAAAGCCAAAGCAATAGCCCAAACAAAATCCACCCTTTGTGTGGATGGGATCCGTTGATGCCTAAATGTACCTTATATTTCATTTATTGTATGCTTTTCTCCTCTATCTAGTTGGTCACGCCTGTTTGTTCCCTTCTCTGGCAAGATACTCGTTAGTTTTTCTGTACTGGCTATGAGGTTGCAATGGTTTTTGACGTTGTGTTGCCTACCTGAATGACTGGGTGGGGTCTTTTGAACTGTAGTTTTGGCTTTGCCTGCATCGTTACGCGTCTTTTTCTGCTTTTGTGTATTCCTCCATCTTATCGAAGAGCTTGGCAACTATCTTTGTGGATTTGCGCGTATTGTACTCAGCCAGCGGCCCCGGACGAAGACCCTGAATCGTTGCATTGATGATTGTGGTCTCGTTCACATCTTTAACTTGACAGTGAACCTTGGCAAAGTGTTTGAAGTATTCTCGAAGCTTTTCTGAGAGCTTCTGCTTAACGGCGAAGAGCTGGTCTGCATCAACCCGCTCGACGTAATTACCCTTAAAATTTTTGTACAGGTGGTCGCGGATCTGCTCCCATGCATATATAGAGCTCGACTCAATAGTGAAGAACTAGGAAAGCGCCACCCCTTGGAGGACGAGCGGTAATCCCTTCGCTTTAGTGGAGTCATCCTCACCGTGCGGCCTCGATAGCCATCTCATATACTCAAACAAACTCCCTAGAGTCCGTATCACCCCTGTAAGGCTTGATGGTCGGGAATTTGAAGTCTTCCGGCCACACCGACGGCTGTAGGCCGGCAGATAGTGGAGACTCCAGATCTATGCGTCAAAGCGTGCTGCGGCCGGAAGCGGTAGGGCTGTGCATTTTTGCACCGAACCGAAAAAACCGAACCGTACCGGTCAACTCGGTTTGACCGATATTCGGTATTCGGTTCGGTATCTGAAAAATTGGTATTTCATCTATTCGGTATTTTCGGTATAAACCAAGGTAAAACCGAATAAACCGGTTCGCCAATTCGCTGTGCGGCTTCTGCGCTGCCTGTTCGTTGGACTTGAGCGGAGCGCTGCTGTTCAGCCCATTAGCTTAACTCGACGGCCCACCAACTGACGCACGCGCTGCATGACTGGCTCAGATAAGGCAAGCTATGCAACCGTGAATACATGGATCTTGATCACTAGCTCACGACGTACAGTTTTACATTAAGTACGTACCTGTAATTCTGTTTGTAGTATTATATGCATAATATGGTCCATAATCATCTGGATAGCTAGCTAGCTTATAATGTTATTGTGAGGCCAGTAGCTAACATCGACTGAGCGGAAGTACATGACAAATGCCATATATGTGTTGTGGTACGTGCATACAGTGAGGATTACCACACAGGCTATACATGTATGCATGCATGTGCTTTGATCTGAAATTGGATTTGCATTTGTCTTCTTCTATATGTGTGATGGGCGCTAGCGATTAGTGAATGGGTAGTGGCTGCCAGTCAGTCTGGGTCTTGGAATGGAATGGAGTTATGGAGAATTAGAGATTAAGGTTTAACAATTCGCGCAAACTTTGGTAAAATTGGTATTTACCGATACCGTACCAAAATAAGATGGTATTTACCGATACCACACCGTATTCTATAAAGTACCGTATTTACCGAATTACTAAAACCGTATTTACCGAATCGTATAAACCAAAAAAACCGAATGAACAGTCCTAGGAAGCGGGGGGCATCGTAGCTGTTCGCTCGGTCGACTGCGACCTCCGCCACTGCTGCCGATGGCGTTTGCTAACTCCGAGCCTCTTGCATCTCCCACATGGCCCCGGAGTTCTGCCATCTCATGTTACAGTGTTCCGAGGGCCGCCATCAGAGTGCCTTCAATCGTTAGGGCAGTCGTACCCGCTTGGGCGAAGGTACGCACTGTGAGGTTGCTGGCGATAATGGCCTGCCCGCCGGAGCCGCTCAGTACGTCAGTGTAGTTGGCGTCATGGCCGGCGATGAGGTCGACGTGAGCGTTAGTGTAACACCCCGACCCTCCACAGGGTCCAAAATGCTACCACTACACCCTTACCAATTCAGAAGTGTTGCTAATTCAACTTTTAGCAGCACTTCCCCTGTCCTTTTTATATCATTACCCACAGATATCAAACGACAAATAAATTCGAATAATCGCAAAGCCAACCACTTTATATTGCACAACCATAATATAAACAAGCTTCGGGTTCCACAACCATGTGAGACCCTTCACTACTGCTCGCAAGCCAACTAAACTAAACAGCGAGCCACAAGTCTTAACATTATATTAAACATAAAACCTCAGTGTACGGCTAAACTGTTCTTTCATATGTGCATTGCCAAAAGAACTATCCCATTCCATGCATGTCGTCATCCTTCACCTAAAAACAACGACAAAGCAAGGGTGAGTCCGGAGACTCAGCAAGCACACAATAAAAACAGTAACACCACTTTATCAATTCAATCAATTTCACGAACTGTAAACTGTAAATCCACTCTATGACTGTAAGCTGTAAGCTAAGTCTGTAACTGTATACTATAAATCATTTCTATGTCTGTAAACTGTAATTCAATCCTATAACTGTAAACTGTAATTCAATTCTATAGTCTGTAAATTGTAAACCAATTCTATGTTGGTAACTGTAAACTGTAAGTCAATGCTGTAACTGTAAACTGTAAATCAAATCTATAACTGTGAATTGTAACTCACAACTGTCTGTAACTGTAACACTGTCTCTGTCACTCTCATGCAATGCAACAACATGCAATGCATCTGTATGTTCTGTAACTGTAGCGTATACTGGTATAGCGGAGTGTCCACTCGTCGATGGACCACTCGCCTCGTCCTCTTTCATACGAGGTCACAACCTCCACTCCCGTGGAGTGCCTACCTCTGTAGATCTTATTCAAGAGCACTCCGGACTAGTCATATGACTTTCTCACTGACTTGCTCATGTGCAATTGCATGATGCAATATGCTCCAAATGTGAATGTCGAATCATAAATGTTACTCATCAAAGTATGATTAGCACATAATCACAGGCATCCTCTCATACATACTGTAAATCATGGCATGAAATCACGGATAACAATCATCACAATTTACTGTCTACCATGCACTTGCCTGTTAACCTGGCGGACGGTGCGCAGCCGGCACCAGACTTGAACCGCCACCTGAACAAGCATTAATCATCTCAATCATCACTCATGCAATACATTCAATTACGAGTAAATAACATCGCTCTAATGTCCAATCGACATAACTCACTCCTGTCTCACCGGGCAACCTCTCATTGACCCGATGCTTAACCAGTCTATAAATTGAGCGATCACATTATTTATACTCGCCGATCGATTTCTACACACAATCCCTCTCATCAATCGACCACATGGATCAGTTCTAACTATCGGTATATTATCTATGCCCGACTCGGTAAAATAAACAGGGAGAACAGTTTTCGAGGCATTACCCTGGCCCCGAGCGATCGGATCGGGACAACCTTCCTTTTTTCAGTCGAATTGGGCAGATCTGGCAGCGAGTCGAATTTCCCCCCTTTTTTCCTCTTTCCTTTCTCTTTCCTTTTTTTCCTTTCCTTTCTTCCTTCTCTCTCTCCTTTTTTCTTCTCTCTCTTTTTTTCTCAGCCGGCTAGCACTCCTGGCCTTCCCCCTCTTTTTCTGTGGGAAAATTACTCACATGCCACAAACTTAAGTGACATCCTCTCATTTGCCACATACTTAAGTGGCTTTGTTATTATGCCACAAACTTGAGTGTTTTGTCCTTTGTTTTGCCATTTTCTCCCTTTAATGTCTATTTTAATTTCATTTTGCATTTTCAGGGACTTGAACTGACCCCGACCCCTTGCGCCTCTACACCACGCCTCCCCTCCCCTTTTCCTCTTTTGCCCGAGTTAGCCGCGCCCGCACCGGCCGCTGCGCCTCCACGCCGCTCCGGCTGCTCCGACAAACCCACACCAAATTGACCCCGTCCTTGTGTGCGCCCAAGAGCCTTCTTCCTCCCCTCTGGCCCGATTGGAAAACGCCGCACTGCGCTCGCCGGGAAGCACCTCTTCCTCACCACTGGCCAAACGAGCCTCCGCCACCGCCATTTTTCCCTCGGGGCGCCACCACCCGATTCCACCGGGGGAGAGCATCTTCACACTGCCCTGAATCTCCCGCAACCGCCGCCAAGCCTTCCCATTGGCCCCAGCTCGCCGGCGCCGTGAGCTCCACCCTCGCCACCGCCAGCCTCCGCCGCCAGCTCCCATCGGCAAGTCTCCTGCTCGGCTATATCAATGGTAAGCCTCCCCTGATTCCCCTGATGCTCGTGCGCTCTGTGATTTTCCTCTTTTTCCTCTCGGCCGCCGGCGCCCCCTCCTCACCTCACCGCCGGTTGCTCCAGCCGACGCCAGCCACCCCGACGCCATCTCGGGCCGTGCCACCATCCTCATCGGCTTCCTCGTCCACCTAACAACCCGTTTTGATGGTCACCGGCGTCTCCCCCGGCCACTCCCCGCCGGTGGCACCGCCATCCCCTCCGTGCGCCCCGTCTCCCTGTTTTCGAACTGGCCAACAGGCCAATGTTGACGAGGGCAAAAAGGTCGGGGTCAGTTCAAGTCCCTGAAAATGCAAAATGAAATTAAAATAGATATTAAAGGGAGAAAATGGTAAAACAAAGGACAAAACACTCAAGTTTGTGGTATAATAACAAAGCCACTTAAATATGTGACAAATAAGAGGATGGCACTTAAGTTTATAGCATGTGAGCAATTTCCCTTTTTCTGTCGGGCAGCGCTCTCCTCTCTAGGGGTGGCAACGAGCCGAGCCAAGCCTGGCTCGGCTCGTGAAAGCTCGGTAGAATCTTGGCTCGGCTCGGTTAGAACATCAAGCTTTTTTGTCGGCTCGGTTCGACTCGTGATGCGGCTCGAGCCAGCTCGTGAAGGCTCGCGAGCCAACAGTAAAATATGACTTATATGGCTCTAAAAACTCAGGAGAAAAAATCTAATACATAAGCAAGTCACAAACAACAGGTGCAAATTAAAAATCCACATACAGTACAACCATAGAATCTAGTATTCAGACAGGGGGATGGAATCAAATTCCTCTGCAGATGTTGGGTGAATGCCAACGGTGGCATCAAAATCTTGCTTTGTCAACCCAGCTTTAACAGCAATTGCAATTCCCTGTCATGAAGTTCCCTGTCATGAAATTGCAATTCTCGGGTGCATCTTCACCACACATGTGCACTCCTACAACCTGAATTCCCTGCATTTTTTTGTAGCACACACAATAACCTTCATTAATACACGATCAGGTAATCCAGAAAGAGTGGCCCTGAGAGGTAATCAGCAAAACGAGAACATCAACACAAACAAAGTGACCACGGACTCCCCTTGGCGGTGGAAGTAGGACTCGCAGTCGCGCACGGAGGCCGGAGCCAGTGAGCCACGGTCGGACTCCCCTTGGCGCCGGTGTGCTGTCGGCGTGCCGCCGACCCGCCGTGCGCCGGTGCGCGCCTGCGTGGCGGTGCGCAGCGGCAGGCCACGGGCCCGCGGCGCCGGGCGCGCGTCCGTCCCTCATCGTCGCCAAGCAGAGGGCCTGGGGCGGCCGGTGGTGTAGCGCGGCGTGGACGCCGTCACACCGGGGAGGCCGAGGAAGAAGCACTGGATCTGGGTCCTAGGCCCCGAATCCGGCGGCCACAACTGTGTAAAGCTGAGCGGCGAGGAGAGGGCGACCAGGGCGGCGCAGCACGAGGAGCTGGGGTCAGCGAGAGGCCGGAGAGGCTGACGCAGGGGAGAGCCGACGGCGGAGGAGGAGCCAGTAGGACCGATCACGGGAAACCCCAAGAACCTGCAAGCCACCGCAAATCGGTGAGGTGTAGACTCCAATCCATCCATAAGAAAGCCAATAAAAGCAGATCTACTGCAGTAGGACCGATGATTGGTCCGGATCCAGGTGGATCTGAGCCGATGGCGCGGTGCCATGGCCGAGAGAGGAGGCGCGGCGCCATGGTTGAGGAGAGGAGGAGGCGGCGTCGGGGGGAGGCGGTGAAGAGAGAGGAGGCGTCGGTGAGGCGGTGAGAAGGCGGCACGGGAGCGAGAGGAGGAGGCAGGAAGGAGAGAGGAGGCGCGGTGAGGCGGCGTGGAAGCGTGAGGCAGAGAGGCGTCGGTGGGAGAAGAAGCGGAGGCGTGAGGCAGAGAGGCGTCGGTGGGAGGAGAAAAAGAGGGCAGGCAGAGAGGCGTCGGTGGAATGGGCCGAACGGCCGATGGGGGAGTCGGGCCGAGCCAACCGAGCCGCTCGCGAGCTGGCTCGGGCTCGGCTCGTTTAGACTCCGAGCTTTTTTGCTGGCTCGGCTCGGCTCGTTTCATCCACGAGCCCGAGCCGAGCCCGAGCTTTTTTGCCAGCCCTACTCCTCTCTTTATTTTCTCCCCACAGCCGGCGCTCCCTCTTTTTTCATCGCCGGCGGCTCACTTTCGTCTCCACCTCGCTCGGGCGGTGCCTTCCGCGTCCCCTTCCTCACGCTCGGCGCCCTCCCCTTCTCCCCCCACAACCGGCTCTCCTCCTTCCTCCCCGCAGTCGGCGGGCCCCTCCGGCCACCCCGTGGAGCGGCGGCGGCAACGAGCGGTGAGGGGAGGCGCTAGCGAGGGGGCGGCGCTGGCGGCTACCGACGGCGTGCGGGGCAGCTGCAATACACGCGGGCTGGGGACGGCGATGGCGGCGGCAGGACACGGCAGCGACGGCGACAAGCGGCGACGGCGGGGACTAGCAAGCGGCGGCGCAGGCGCAAGGGGAGGTGCGTAGAGCGGCGACCGCAAGAAGGGCACGAGAGAAGCTGGCAGCGGTCGAGAACGCACGGGAAGAGAAGCGAAGACGGGTTTGGCTTCTCCCTCTATGTCTCTCTCTCTTATACTGTTGTAGGATGGGCCGAGCCGGGCTGGGTCCGGGTCCCACTCGTCATCCGTAGAGCCGGAGTCAGAGCCAGAGCCAACCCAACTCCTCCGCTTCCACCAAGGGCTCGCGCACGGATCCGACCAGACCGCACGCTCACGCGGCACGCCCCTTTCTTCCTCTCTGGTTCGAACCGGTCGACGGCGGCGACCTCCTCCGCTCTGCCTCCGCCTCCTCCTCCACCGCTGCCGACCGCCGAGCCGAGCCGACCGGAGCAGCCTCCTTATCAGCTCCTGCCCTCGGTGAGTGCCATGTTTGTTGTTTCCGATTCCGCTAGTCGTCATCGTCAGTTCGAAAAACCTTAGGCGCTTGCGCATTGTTCCTCCGTGGCCGAGTCAAAGTGATAGCAGGTTTGCTAAATCTGGGCTCGTCCTCCGCGGTGTGGCCGCCGCGTGTAACAGAGCGGCGAGTGTGGGTGTACTGGAGCAGCAAGTGTAGAGTTGCGGGTAGCTGGAGATGGAGAACTCGAGGAACCCCAAGCGGGGATTGTGTGTTTTGATGCTAGTAGTCTGTTCCGGGAGATTGTGTTCTGGGAAGGGGATGGAGGGAGGTCTGTGGCCACGGCGGTTGATGGTGCTTGCTGCTGCATCATCTGGAGGGTTTTTGAAGTGGAATTCTGTTTGCACTTGTTGATGGGCTGTAATAGATTCTGCAAGTAGGGGAATGGGAAATTGGGTTGATCATTTTGATTGCGGGCTTGTTCTTTTTGGCTTCGGTTTATGGTTTATAGCTGTTGTTTATGATTTTTGGGTTGTTTGTGTGAGAGAGTACGGAGTAATAGAAACTCGAACACTATTTTGGCCAATATAAATGAAGTCGCTATAGTATGGACTACAATCAAATTGTTGACCCTGTTTTAAAAAGATATTTTGTTTGAAAGGTAGTTACTGTAAAAAGCCGAAAAGTAGTTTTTAGATGCTGAAAAGAAGTGGCTCTGCGTTTGGAAGGACTTAGTTGGCCGGTTTACATCTCAAGAAGCTTCAATACGCTGCTGGCCATGGGGAGGTTAAATTTCTGGTGGAAGGTCACAGGAGGGAGTTTGGCAATCTCCAGGTAGTTCCTTGTATCATGCGAGTGACTGCATGTGGTGACCGTATCTTGTTGAGTGGCACAGGAACCAGAATCTGCAGTTTTTTTGGTTATGGTGGACATGGAAACTAAATACGTTTTCCTTTTTTGTTAGAGTTTTTTTGCGTGCTTGGAATAAACAATTTTAAATCCAGTTCTGTGCTTCCATTAACACGTTCTTTGTGTGTTAAATCATTTTGCTTCTGCTGGGTAAACGTTTTCTTATCTGCACTCTTGGATGTATCTTAATGTCGATAATATGCTTGCTACTATAACTTGTTCAATTCATTTAATCTGGAATGGTAGGCTCCATCATCTCCACATTCATTTACATACGATCCCATTCTTTCTTTCATGTAGTTCCTTCATTTGTTCTAGACAGACTTACCTCAGAACTTTCTGTATCACATGCAGCAGGACATGTAGCAGGTTTAACCTCGCACTGTCTAGCCACGCACTCTGGTGATTTCATGAAGCAATATCCTTGTCTTCTACACTGAATATGTGGACCAACATTTTCAAAATTGTAAGTCAGATCTCTTACTCCTATTTCCCCCTTTTGTTCCGTTCAATTTCGTTGTGCTTTCCATTTACATGGTGGTAACTTGTTAGGTGTTCATCATATTGTAAAATGCAAACTTTCCTGTGATTCTGATAGTGCAACTTGTAACTTTGCATTATATTGTCAGTGGCAAATGAGTGTTATTTTATTGCTTAAAAGATACCAGCATGCCAGTAATCATTTTTAAAAAAGGGGTTTAAAGTGTAGCTGAACAGCCATTTAAAATCTGTTCTCCATATAAATCTTTCCTGTTGCTAAGTATGAAGTATAATTGTATAACATTAAAGTTTTGTCCTGCATAGTGTATGCTGAAGGTTAGCCTATTTGATCTACAGATGCTTTTGCCTGTGTCCATTAGACTAAGGTTGGGCAATTTTTGGTGTTTGATCAATTGAAGTAGCAAACGATGTTCAAGGATATTTTATAATGTAATTTTGATCTCGTGCAAAGTACAGCTACATATGCAAGTATTTAAAGGAATAATTTATTCAATTCTAATTGGTCCCTTACAGGCTTACACTAGGCGTATTAATGAATTAGCCCAACCGAAGCCAACCAATATAAATTGCCAATTTAACCAAAGACAATCACAAGTGACACATGTTATAAAGCCCATCCAAACACAATGGGGGTTCAGATGATGCTACGACCTACCTAAAACTTAGCCTAATGGAGCAATTTGTGATCTGACTAGATCTGGGCAAAAGTTGTACAAGGTTGGGTGAAGCTACAAAGGCTCGCTCAGCTGTAGCAACCTTTGCCATGCTGCATCACTACCACTCAGTTCTAGTTGGTGGAAATGAGCTGACCAAGGCCTGGCTAATGTGACCAGATTACAGAGCCAACTTGGCTTAGCTCGTATCAAGAACAAGCTACAAAGGCTGCTTGGCTTGGTTTGCTTGTGAGCTCAAGCCACCAAGTACCACCTTTGCTTGCCAATCCCTGTATCGCCGCCATGTGCCCCAGCATTGTTGCCAGTCTTGTCGACCACTTGATATGAAGCAGAGGAGGGAGAGAAGATAATGTAGGTCATCAGAGGAGTGTGGTGATAGGCTGACCAGCAGCACCACAGCATGCCTTGGTGCAGATGTCGGGGGTCTAAAGAGAAGCACACTTGCCTGTGACAGTGTGGAGGGTATGACATCGGTGTGGTGAAGATCAGATCGGGTGGTGTAGTTTGAGCTGTGCACTGGTGGGAGTACAAGAGGGAAGAGGCAGGGGGCGACGTGGAGGGTGCACGGTCCTGGTGTGGTCTAGTGGTGGCACTGACAGTGAAATAAGGGATCAGCAGAAGCAAGGGTGATGGGGAGGGGGGACAATGATGATCGATGCGGTGGAATTAGGGAGGATGACTGGATGAACAAAGATGTCTGTGACAAGGAGGTGAGCTATGGTGGGGAGTGGGGATTGCAGCAACTATCAACACATAAGATTTGCTGCTTGCAATTTTTCGTGATGTTTCAATAGACACTAACTGTGGGTCAAAGTAGGGTTCTGCTAGGGAACGGGGTTCTGGGAACTTGGGATATGAATTCACAACTAAAAACTATGGATGTGGTTTAGGCTTTTCAACCCGAAATGCCATACTTTCTGAACTATTCATATCTGAATTCGAATTCGATAAAACAATATACACATCTACTCTTTTCATCTTAAGTGTTCTAGAGTTGTTTTAATCGTTCTTGTTTGTTCTCATCTTATTTCTATCTTTTGCCCTTACAGGGGGAGCTCCAAACGGTATCATGGTTTCAGTTTCTTCCTATTGAACCAGATCCGAGTACAACTTCTGATAGAAGGTGCGATACTTTTATTTATACCCTCTGTATGCATTTTTGGGATGTGTTTTAATTACCTTTTTGGCACTCATTATTTATGGTCTGATGCATTTTTTTCTTTTTGTCGATTGCTGTTCCTCTTTCAGTTCAAAGGCTGAGCAGAAAGATGCTCTTAATTACATTGTGCTGTCGGCGTATCTTCATTTACAGAGTGAAGGTTTCCTATGTACTTGGACGAACTCATTTGTTGGTCCATGGGATCCATCTCAAGGGGAGCATAACCCTGGTAATAATTATGTGCACTAACTGCATCCATCTTTCTTTTCCCCTAAGTTTATCTAACCTGATTGATTGCCTATACAAATTTTGCCATAACGATAGACGAGAAGATCAAGCTCTGGTTGTTTCTTCCTGGTCGTCAGTCGTCAGTACCTGAAATGACCCAAGCTGCTATATCCAAATTAAGAGGTTGATTCTGGTTGAACTTTTTGATTACATGGAGTCTCTTAGTGTAGTGCATATTTATTTGCTTGTTTCCTTTGCTTATTGTGTTTTGTAGTTGTTTCAAATGGTTTATGGGTAGCCCCGGGCAACTCAGAAGAGATTGCAGCTGCACTATCTCAGGCCTTACGAAATTCTATAGAAAGGTATTCCATACTTCTATATTTGTTTGTCTTGTTGTCTTGTGAAGTTGCAGTTTGTTTGTCTTGTTGAAGTATGAAATTCCAGTTTGATCTTTTCTTTTTTCCAGAGCACTAAGAGGGCTATCGTATGCAAGATTCGGTGATGTTTTTACAAAATACAACCCCCCTACAAGAAATCAAAACAGCTTTAGGTTCGTTAAGTAAGGTTGATATGCTTTTATTAGCTATTCATTTTTTAATTTGTTGATTAGTTCTTTACGATGCTTACTGATCATTGGATGATAAGTAATAATCTGTTAAAAGTTCCATACATGGATTGTTGGGACTTGGGAGATATGCTGACTCATTGTGTCACAAATGGTTCCAAAAGTTGTTCACTAAATAGATAGTATATGAGATGTCATTGTTTCTGTGCTTGAAGTTGAACAGGCTCCTGCTTACCTAGTGACACAAACTTTGTTTAAACAATTATAATTCAATTCATCAGATGGGGTTTCAATTCAATTTAATACTGTTGTTTTTTCTTTGGCTGTAGTGATTTCGGCAATAATTTTATGCCATTTTGCTAACTTCTATACAATGATGAGAATCTAATGATGCTCTTTGGAGTTTTTTTTGGTTACTTATATTATAAAGAGTTCCAAGCATGTTTGTTTGTCCGCCAACCCCACCCGCACCTCCAAAAAAAAAAAAATCTCTACTCTTAAAGAGGTGTACTCTGCGACCCTCCTGCAAAAGACAAAAAAAGGGTTTAACATAGTTGCCTCATCTGTCCCTTGCCTCCCACCTCCCACACAAACCAATAAAAAAACTTGAAAAACCCTTTACCAAACAATCACCTAAGCAAGTACTACTGCAGTACTGCTCAAGATAAAACTCCCATCCCTGTCTCTACATCATACTTTAAATCATTAAAATTGTCTTTTTTTTATAGTAGATCACAATAGTGTTTGGACCCATCATATAAGAGCATCTGCATGCAGCTGATAGTATAAGATTATGAACCTGTTCTTTTTGGCTGAAACTTATGGCTTTTGGTTACGGCTTGTGACTTTTAGGCTGTTCGTGCGATAGATTACAGAGTAACAGAAACTTACGTGCGGTTTTTGCCGATATAAATGAAATCGGTATAGTATGTACTACAATTAACTAGTAGACTCTATTTTGAAAAGATACTCTGTTGGAAAGCTAGTTACTGTAGAAAAGTTGAAAAGCAGCTTTTAGAAGCTAAAAAGAACATGCCCCATATATTTTCCTTTTCTTCTTCCAAGGACAGCTTGGCTATGTCTTATCCTAATTTCTTTTTATTTTATTTTCATTATCATTGTGTTAGGCGAGCACAGCATATGATAGAATTTGTCTTTGCTGCCACCGAGGAAGCAATCTTTGTGCATGTTCTCATATCTGCTAGGTCAGTGCTTATGACTCTCCTTTATAGTGGCAGCCTTCTTCAGTTTATTATGTGCCAACGGTCTTACTTTAAATAGTCTATTCTATTAGGTATATGCGGAACCTTTGTAGTGATGATATAGAAAAAGTTCTCACGCATTCTCCCCGCTCTGTTAGCGAAGGTATTCCAGGTACTGTTCCACCCCCCTAATTCCCTGTTTACATATCTTGCTTTATTGGCAGCATTGTAATGCTTAAAAAAATTCTACTCTTTTTTTTTTGGCGAAAGAGAAAATTGCTACTGGTTGCTTTTGTGTTCAAAAATATTTATCAAGCTAACTAAACTAAATTCCCTGCTCATTCTGCTTTTTGACCAGCACCTAGGATTTTATTAATGTGTAACTTTACAGCCAGCTGTTCTCATCATTTCTGTAAATTATGCCTTTAGTTTCCTTCATGACTTGTTAAATTGAATGTTGCAGTTGTTGTTGCTCCTAGCGGAATGCTGGGTAGGCTTGTTGGTTGTTGTCCAAGTGATCTTGTGAGAGAAGTATATTCAAGGTATTTTAAAAGTCAAATGTCAAATTGACTTGTAGTTAAACCAATTTTTTCTTGTGCACATTCTACATGTATGAATATTCCTAAGAAAATTGATATGAACTCCCACTGATGAGTGGGGCTTGCTTGCACCTCTCGGATGTGGAGTACACCTGTCAGTGAGCATTTATTTTTTTAAAAAAATGTTCTTATGCAGGGTATTTCATTTTGATTATTATTTTACATATATTCATACATAGAACAGTTCATTTTGATTCGGAGCTCTCATTATTAGAATTAATGTATTTAGCCTAGAATAGCTCCTCTATTTGAGGATTGTAATCTCCTGTAATTATGCCCATTGGCCTATTAATAGAATGCCACCCCTGCCTTTGGCTGTGTGGTGATTTGCTCCAATCTTTCTACATGGTATCAGTTTTTTCCTTCCTGAGCACCTTCCGCTGCCCCTCCTCTGTTTCGGGCTAAGGTTAGGGTTTCTCTGCAGCCGCCGCCGTTGCTTCTGCAGCTGCCGCCGCCGCTCCTCCCCTGTCCCTCCTGCGCCGCCCCTGCGCCTGGGCGCCTGCGATGCCCCTGCCCCTGCGTCGCCTCTCCCCCTGCGCCGCCCCTGCACCTGCGCTCTGCCCCTGCGCCGCCCCCGAGCAAACCCAATCGCCGCCGCACCTCCTCTGTTTTCGGTTTTAGGGTTTAACACCCGCTGCCGCTCCTCCTCTGCTTTCACACCAGCCGCCGCTCACCGCTTTCTAGCCTCCCCCTGCCATGGCGACCGCCCCTCAAGAAGCCGACGCTGCCTCAGCAGCAGCCGCCGCCGCCTCAGCAGTCGCCGCCGCCGCAGACACCGCTGCAGCCATCTCTGGCGGCAGCGTCTCCGGAGTGCCTGCCGCGCCGCCGATCGTCCTCAACCCCTTCTGCACGGTTGTCGTCAAGGCTCACGTTCCGACCACCCTCGACATGAAGACGGCAAACTACTCCCGCTGGTCCAAATTCTTCTGGACCATGTGCGCCAAGTTCGGTCTTCTCTCCCACATCGACGGCTCCGACCTGGCGCACCCGGACGATCCCGCCTGGGCTCTTGCCGACTCCGCCGTCCTCAGCTGGCTTTACGGCTCCGTCGCCGAAGACGTCCTCGATTCTGCGATGGCTGACGACGAGACCGCGCGCGATCTGTGGGTCGCGATCGAGGCACTCTTCTGCGACAACAAGGAGTCTCGCGCCGTCTTCCTCAGCTGCCAATTCCACTCTCTGGTGCAAGGCGACCAGTCCATCGCCGACTACAGCCAGCGCGTTAAGAACCTCGCTGATGCCCTCTGCGATGTCGGCCACCCCGTCTCTGACTCCCAGCTTGTTCTCAACTTGTTGCGTGGACTCAATCCGCGTTACTCCAACACCGCCGACGACATTGCCAACTCGTCGCCATTCCCCTCCTTCGCCAGGGCACGCTCTATGCTTGCCCTCAAGGAGACTCGCCTGGCCAACGAGACGAAGATCGCCACCGAGACGGCCCTTCTTGCCACCGGTGGTTCCTCGGCTTGCAGCCAGTCCGGCTGCCGCTCTACCACGACATCCACGCCTTCGGCCGGCTAATCTTCCAACACCAGCAAGCGCGACGGTCGCGGCGGACGCAACCGCCGCGGCAAGCAGAACAACAGCAGCGCCCATCAGCAGAACAACGGTGGACTCCAGGGCGGGCGCTTGCCACCTCCAGCAGGGCCCTGGTTCTGCTTCAACCCGTGGACGCCTCCTGGTGCTGGTCAGTGGGCATCCCATGGCGGCCAGTGGCGCCCTTCCCCTGCCCCCGGCCTCCTCGGTGCTCCGCCTCAGGCACACACCGCCTTCGCCCCGGCTCCGCCTTCCACAACATGGGACCAGCAGGGCCTCATCACCGCGCTGAACCAGATGGCTGTCCAAGGGCATGGTGGCTGGATCCTAGACAGTGGCGCCACGTCTCACATGGCGTCCAATGACGGTATACTCATATCCTCCCAACCTCCCCCTAACACATTCGTCACTGTTGGCAATGGTTCTCGCCTCCCTATCACCTCTAGCGGCCACACCTCTCTTCATACACCCACCACAAAATTTCTTCTTAATGATGTCCTTGTTGTTCCTCATATAGTTCGTAACCTTCTTTCCGTTAGAAAGTTCACTCGTGATAATCACTGTTCCATCGAGTTTGACGCTCTCGGTTTTTCCGTTAAGGATCCTCTGACGCAACAAGTGATGCTTCGCTGCAATAGTGAGGGCGACCTCTACACCATTTGTGATGCCAACCCTCCTATCACCGCCAGCGCTCACCTCGCCGTCTCCTCCCAGTTATGGCACCAGCGTCTTGGACATCCCGGCGTCGCCTCCCTTGATGCTTTGAATAAACATTCGCTCATTTCTTGTAATAACGTAGCTCGCTCGCTGTGCCAGTCTTGTCAACTTGGCAAACATGCGCGCCTTCCTTTTGCTACATCCAGTTCGCGCACTTCTGCGCCTTTTGAGCTTATACATTGTGATGTGTGGACCTCTCCTGTTGCTAGCATTTCTGGTTCGCTGTATTATCTGGTTATCGTCGATGATTTCACTCATTTTTGCTGGACCTTTCCACTTCAAAAGAAATCTGATGTCCACCAACACATAGTAGACCTCGCCGCCTATGCTAGCACACAGTTCGGCCTTTTTCTCAAGTCTGTTCAGGCTGACAATGGCCGAGAGTCCGTGAACCACGCCAACACATCCTTCTTTGCGTCTCGGGGCATCACTTTACGCCTATCATGCCCCTACACTTCTCCGCAGAATAGCAAGGCCGAGCGGATGATTCACACAATAAACAATGTGGTTCGCACGCTCCTTCTACACGCTCATATGCCCCCCAAATTTTGGGCTGAGGCTCTAGCCACTGCCACCTATCTCCTCAACCGATGCCCCTCCTCTGCCATCAGCGGCGCCATTCCCTACACTCTTCTCCACCACAAGCCCCCACAGTACAGTCACCTACGGGTTTTCGGTTGTCTTTGCTTTCCCAACCTATCCGCCACTACTGCTCACAAACTCGCTCCTCGCTCTGCGGCATGTGTGTTTCTTGGCTATCCTCCTCAGCACAAAGGGTACCGCTGTCTTAACCTTGCCACCAACCGAGTGATCATCTCTCGTCATGTCGTTTTTGATGAGAGCTCTTTTCCGTTTGCCAGCAGTGATATTTTTCCCGGATCTTCTTCTGGCACTGAGACCGACTTGGAGTTTCTAGTCCACGATCTCGCTGTGTCGCAGCTCCACACTGCTGCCATGGCACCCCTGCAGGTTCCTTCAGCGATAGCTCCACCCTCCGGTGTTGAGCGGCCGCTGCCCTCCTCGCCGTGCCACCTGCTGTCCTGACTTCCGCACCACCAACCGTGTCCGTCTCGGCTCCTTCAGCATCCCACCAGATGGTGACGCGGTCTCGGGCCGCTACTGACCCCTCCTTGGAGTTCTACTCCCTGACGGCTCAGCATACCACGGCGTCTCCTATCCCAGCTACCTCTCGCAGTGCCCTCGCAGATCCCAATTGGCGCGCTGCGATGGAAGACGAGTACAAAGCTCTCATGGACAACAACACCTGGCACCTTGTCCCTCGCCCGCCAGGCGCCAATGTTGTCTCCGGCAAATGGATCTTCAAGCAGAAGTTCCACTCCGATGGCAGCCTGGCTCGCTATAAAGCGCGCTGGGTAGTTCGCGGCTTCTCCCAGCAGCTTGGCGTTGACTATGACGAGACCTTCAGCCCAGTGGTCAAGCCGGCGACCATCCGTACTGTTCTCTCCATCGCCACCTCCCGCTCTTGGCTGATTCATCAACTTGACGTCAAGAATGCTTTCCTCCACGGTTCACTTGACGAGACGGTTTACTGCCAGCAGCCCCCCGGCTTCGTGGATCCAGCTCATCCTGACCATGTGTGTCTTCTTCAGAAATCACTCTATGGTTTGAAGCAGGCTCCCCGAGCGTGGTACCAGCGGTTTGCTACTTACATTCGTCGGCTCGGCTTCGTCACATCCTCCTCCAACACGTCCCTGTTCATCCTTCGTCAGGGGACTAACATGGCTTATCTACTGCTGTACGTCGACGACATCATCCTCACCGCCTCCTCTACAACGCTTCTCCAGCGCATCACCAGTCAGCTTCGCTCAGAGTTCGCCATGACAGATCTCGGCACACTACACTTCTTCCTCGGCATCTCTGTCACGCGCTCCTCCGACGGCCTATTCCTGTTCCAGCGACAGTACGCCATGGACCTTCTACGACGCACTGGCATGACTGAGTGTCATCCAACTGCTACGCCGGTTGACACCCATGCCAAGCTCTCCGGCCGTGATGGAGCTCCTGTTGCTGATCCGTCAGAGTACAGGAGTTTTGCAGGGGCTCTGCAGTATCTGACGCTCACCCGTCCTGACCTGGCGTATGCTGTCCAACAGGTGTGCCTATTTATGCATGATCCACGGGAACCTCATCTCGCGTTGATCAAACGCATCTTACGGTACGTCAAGGGCACTCTTGATACTGGTCTTCACATTGGTCTATCGCCGGTGACATCTCTCACTGCCTACTCCGACGTCGACTGGGCTGGCTGTCCGGACTCTCGGCGCTCCACGTCCGGCTATTGCATTTATCTCGGTGACAACCTGGTGTCTTGGTCCTCCAAACGCCAGACTACAGTGTCCTGCTCGAGTGCAGAGGCCGAGTATCGTGCCGTTGCTCATGCCGTCGCTGAGTGCTGTTGGCTGCGGCATCTTCTTCAGGAGCTTCATGTTTCTCCTGTTTCGGCCACTGTGGTGTACTGTGACAACGTCAGCGCCATATACATGTCCACCAATCCAGTGCAACACCGGCGGACGAAGCACATTGAGATCGACATTCACTTTGTCCGCGAAAAGGTCTCTCTTGGTGAGGTCCGTGTCCTGCATGTGCCATCCTCCCACCAGTTCGCGGACATCATGACTAAGGGTCTTCCGACTCAGCTGTTCCAGGAGTTTCGGTCCAGTCTTTGCGTCCGGGCTCCTCCCGCTACGACTGCGGGCGGGTATTAGAATTAATGTATTTAGCCTAGAATAGCTCCTCTATTTGAGGATTGTAATCTCCTGTAATTATGCCCATTGGCCTATTAATAGAATGCCACCCCTGCCTTTGGCTGTGTGGTGATTTGCTCCAATCTTTCTACACTCATGTTAACTCTCTGTAATAATTTCAGCAAATTATCGGCACCTAATTTACCTGGTTTTACTCAACCTACCGTCTGTCAGCTGAGAGGCCAAAATTACTATGTTGAAGTTGCCCTTGGCTTTCCAGCTGCGTCAACTGTCAAAGTTTCTGAATCAGAAAATAATCAGATGAAAAAAGAATTGGATACAGTGAAGGGCCCTCTGTTGAGTGCTGATGGACAGCGAAAGCTAGAATCAGCTGATAGCCTTCCGGTTCTTGAAAGAACATTTATTTATCCACCAGAGGCTGTTTTGGTACCTATGGTCCATCAAGCATTTGTTCGCTTTTCTAGTAAAAGGTACAAATCTTGCTCTTATAATCTTGTTATATTTGGAGAGGGCATGGTTTATATTTGTTCTTCGCAGAATGTGGTTACAGGGCTGGATAGGAAATTCATCATGGGAGGCATGGCCATTTTGGAATTTTTCTCCATCTTCTTACTTTTACAACAGGTCAGTTTTGAATACAACGACAACAAATCATTTTGTCCCAAACAAGTTAGAATAGACTAGGAATGAAACCTTCTTAAGGTCAAAGAAACGAGAGCTTTGTGATAAAACCTACAAAGTAAAAACCCTAAGCCTACATCCTGCCATCTGAGCAGAGAGCCTAAAACACCGCTCCTAAATCTTCTTCGTATGTCATGATTTCGGCACGTGACAATCTGCCTTTTCCTAACTGTCCGGTTTATCTCTGCTTTGCGATGCTGATTTGGATTTTGCAATAGTTTAAACTAGGAGTAGTCAACTGAATCAGTATCAGAACAACCCTTAAACTTTTCCTGTAAGTTGAGTTGGCAGCTGGAAGCCTGGAACATGACCTGTGTGAATCGCCATCATGGTCCAATGTTTTTCTCCAGAGCTTGGAACTTATTTCATCATTCTGAATAAATTTAGAGAAAGCTCATCCATACTAAGATGGAAAATTGGAAATATGCAAGAAACTGGGCTGCATACAAGGTTGTGAGGATACCTGGAATCGCTACATTTTACATAAGTGGGGTTCAAACTGTTAGTATTTAGAGTAACTCCTTTGTGCAAGGATCACCATTTACCAAGCACATCTGAAAGCTCTACAGCATAACATACGTTTGTTGCCCACGGTTCATTATATCCAAAAATTCTTGCAAAAAGGAATATAATTTTATATTTCTATTCTGACAATTTAATTTTGTCCATTGATCATAATCTCTTAGTTTAATTGACTAAGCTATTATAGATGGTTTTCCTTTATTTTTTTAATATATCCTGATCGCTACCTTTGTTTTGTCCATGATTTCTTTCCACTCTAATTGTTGCGACCTGTTAGCAGCTCTTGCCTTGGATCTTCTCGTGGACTTGGCGTGAATTCTAATTTTCTAAGACTAAGAAGACAAAAGAACAGCAATTGCAACAGCATGGCTAGTAGTGTTAGTAGTGTGAGTAGCACTTCCAATGGAAGTGAGCATGCAGTAGCTGCTGAAGGTGGTGATCTTTTAGCTGATGCTGATTCTATGGCATGCCATCAATTTGATCTGCAAGCCAACAATGATATTGCTGGTAGCAAGATGGTACTATAACAAATTCCTTCTTAATTTACACACTTTAGCGCACTGAATTATTTTTTTTATTGTATGTTTTGATTCTAAACCGCTGTTGGTTCTCTTTGTTCTCACTAGCTAAGTCCTAGTGCCATAATACGCCTAGCTACATCATTTTTGTGATCTACAGAAAGCAAATTTTGCTATTATTGATGTTCAAAAATATTTCCAAGCCATCTTTAATGAGCTACAGATGCAAAATAGAGGAATACGACCTACTTAATAATTCATAATTTTCTGGAAAAGTGGAAATACATAATGCTTTAAGCCTTTAAGTAACAAATCATGTAAATATTGATGGTGATTAAATGAAACAAGAGATCTGGATAGAAATAGAAACAAATGCATGGCGGAAGAAATTTCAGTACATGGCAGAGCACATATTATACAGTTCATATAAGCTTATATGTGTACCTTGTCATGCATAGAAGTGTTTGTGTTCATGAGTAAATACCAATACACCTGTGTACCTATCTTCACTTACTACACAGATACACCCATGTATATGTGCCATTAATGTCAAAACTATCAGATCACCAAGTATTTCTTGCCCACATGTAGCCACTTGTGCATGATGTTCTATTCTGGTGAATAAATCTTCATTCTGCATGTTACAGATGTTCTTGACCTTTTTTTTTTGGCAACAACAATTTGTCAAAGCAATTTTAATATATTATACAATCATAGTGTTGTTGTGCTGTGCTACACGAACTTAATGAAATCACTATAGTCTTGATGCTTTATATTTGTGCAACCAGGTATCGAAGCGGTCTCGTTCTGACATAACAGAAGTTTCTTCTCATGCTGGCAAAGAAGTTAGGGAAAACATACAAGGTGCAAACGGTCAGGGTGGATGTTCTTGGGGCTGGGATGAGGAGGGGGTTGTGATGGACATCAATTTACTTCTCTCGGAGTTTGGAGATTTTAGTGACTTTTTTCAAGAAGAGTTAGATTTTGGTGAGGTAGGTGTCCTATACTCCTACCTGTGGTAGTTATTTACCAATAAACCAAGGATTACAATATATAGCTAGTGACTAAGTAATGTGAGAGAACATTCCTGAGAATACTGAGCACATTACTCATAGGTCTAATGATAGTAGTACGGATTTATACTACTTTTCAGACATTAGTACATTCTAGTTCTGTTAAATCTCTCATTAGTCACATTCTGTTAACTGGACTAGATTGTGTTAGTTCCACTAATTGCATTTGGATGTGCTGCTGCAAGGCCGCAATATTTTCTTAGAAAAAGTTACTACTTACTACTGTCTCCTGTACTATATTCTGATGCTAAAGCTATCTTCTATGTAGAAACCTATACGAACATCTGATGTTTTAGCTATCTTCTATACATTGCTAATTTGCTATATGTGTAACTCTATATATTAACTTACAGATAGTGCGGTGACCAATATTCACCGCAGATTATTTTTTCCCCAATGATATACACATCAATATTGCGTACAGTATTCCTGTCCTAACTAATATGAAGCTGTCAACCTATCATTATTCAGTTCTTGATGATTATGATGTTAGGGTACACAAACTCTGGTTAAAACCTTATTTGTCAAGATTGTTGCGTGTCACCGCTGGTTTTTAAATGTCTAGATTGTAACCAATGACCATCTGTAGAATTCCTCAGTTGACATGCATCGAAAAATGTTGCTTGTGATATTACCATAAACTTGTGAAGTCTGTAGTGTAATCTCATCCTGTTTGCCTGGTACTTTGGCTGATAGTCATGAAATGACTCTTGGAATTCTTTTCTTGTTGGATCTAAACAAATTGGGAGCATAACATATAACCATTCATGACAGGCAAATACAAACCCATATAATGTTGACATTTATTGCTATTTAGATTTGTATTTTTTTCTGGCTTACCTGCAATATAGTTCATATGAATAATATTCCATTTCAAACAGCCTCCAGGTACTGCTGAATCACATTCTCTTGTAATCCCTGCTTCCGACTGTGGAGATGTTACATTCACAGATAGTCCATCCACAGCTATGGATATATCTGAACAGAGGCTTTCCCCAGTTGGTCCCACATCTTTGGAGGCATTTAACCACCAAACTATGGCACCTATTCAGGATGTTGTTTCTAAAGTTCAAGAACCTCAGAAAGATATTGCATCACCTGCAGGGTCCCAACCCTTAGTGTTATCATCTTCATCTGGTAGATTTGATTACCTTACCAAAGCTGAAGCAGTGCTCACTTTTGCACCAGAATATGCAGCTGTTGAAATTCCTGTTGGTGAGATGCCAACATCACTGTTTACAAATCCCTACTTGCCCAGATCAAAAAAAGCAGGGAGTTCTAGTTTTAGTTCAAGAGTTTATCCATATGATGTTACACAAAGGTCTCAAATTGAGTCCACAGAAGACAAATCTGAGAAGTCTGTCAAACAAACATCTGGTAATCTTTCACGTGACGTTGGTTCATTGAACTTATACACACTTGTCCAAGGTGGGAATAAAGAGAGTGACAAGAGATTAAACAATACGGACATACAGTCATGTAAGGGAGAAACATCACCACCTGTTTCTGGTGTAACTTCATTCAGTTCTTCTCTTGTTTCGCAAAAGAAGAGTGACAGCATGTTTAACGCTGGCTATTTCCTTCTATCTATGAAGACTGTTCTTGCAACTGAAATTGAATGCATCTCATTCCAGGCTGCCATGTGCAGAATAAGGCATACACTCTTGTCTTTGAGAAGCAAAGCACCTGCTGAGTTGAAAAGTGCCATGTCCAGTTTTACTCATACAGAGGTCAGCAGTAAGTCAGATATGATGATCCCCAAATATGACATAAAAAAGAAAGAAAATATACCAGTTATATCTAGTGATGTTGATGATGAAATGTATGATGGATCCCTAATGGCAAATGTGGGAGTTTGGAGGCCTGTTGGGCCTCCTAAAGGGGCAAAACCCCTTGAGTGTTTGCCCGCTAAAACATTTACTAGCACAAGCCCAAATCTACCTTTACAGAGGCAGCCTATTGTGGATCTTCTCAGTGCCATGGCTTTGCTAGTTCAACAATCTACTTCATTTGTTGATCTTGCACTTGATATGGATGATGGAGATGGTTCGTTTTTCTGGCTTGCCTTGGAGGAGCAAAAGAGACGTGGATTCTCCTGTGAGCCTTCTATGGTTCATGCTGGCTGTGGTGGACTATTGGGAACATGCCATTCAAAGGATTGTGCTGGTGTTGATTTAGTTGATCCACTTGCTGCAGAGGTAAAATCTAATGTCTGTTTTCTTATCACTGCTACACATGCATTACACTGTTTCTCCTTATTCCAATGTTCATGCTCAACCTCTTCTTTTGGGTACAGGTTTCAGAATCATCCATGGTTAGCTTGTTGCAGTCAGATATAAAAGCAGCTCTTAAAACTGCCTTTGCAAACATGGATGGTCCGTTATCGGTGATTGATTGGTGCAGGGGTCGAAGCAATGTTGCTGAGTCTGCCGCTATGGGAGATGCTTACTGTTTTCAGTACCCTTCCAGTGACATTCGAGAATCAAGCGCTATACCCATTGGTGGAGATTCAATGAGCCCACCCCATTCTAGCAATCGAGGTATTCCTGCCGGCTGCTGCCATATATTATGAGTTTATGACTTGTCCTCTGAGCTTGATAATTCACTTGCCAAAATAATATTGCTAGAGGGAGCTAGGGCTGTAAACGAGCCGAGCTCGGGCGAGCTTCACCTTCTAGGCTCGAGCTCGGTAGAAGCTCGAGCTGAGCTCGAGTTGGGGTCTGAGCCTGGACTTGGGCTCGAGCTCGGCTCGTTGAAGCTCGATAACAATTAAAATAATTTATTATGCACTATTTTTCAATAATAAGAAAATTTTAAGTTCGAGCTCGGCTCTAGTAAGCTCGATAACAGTCAAAATAATTCAAATATACACTAATTTTCAAAAATAAGAAAAGCTTGAGCTTGAGTTCGGCCCGAGTAAGCTCGGTAAGAATTAATATGTATTACTATTTAAGCTCGAATCGGGGCTCGCGATCTATTCGAGCTCGGCTCGGTAAAGCTCGCGAGCTCAAGTTCGGCTCGTTTAAAATTCGAACCGAGCTCGAATCGAGCCTAGAACGAGCCGAACTCGAGTAGCTCGCGAGCTTCGAGCTTTTTTTACAGCCCTAGAGGGAGCAAGACGTGATGATTCATCTCAGAGGAGATTAAATGTTGACGCAGGCACTTCAGAGCTGGAGCACCAAAAGGGGTATCACCGTATTAGACCAACCATTGCTGTGCTCCCTTCGCCTTCTCTGCTTGTCGGGTAGCATAATTTTGTTTCCATGAACTATTTTTCAGCTTGAATTTACGGAGCATATCATCTGCGTAAATTGCTGATATGATTATTGAAACTGTAGTTACCAGGACGATTGGTTAAAGACCTCTGCCAACTGTCTTAAATTGTGGGAGAAGGCTCCTTTGGAACCTTATGCTTCGCCCAAACCTGTAAGTCCCATAAGCTACTCTAAATTAGTAGATGCCATCATTGTTTTGGTTGCTTTGACAAGAGCTCAATAATTTGCTTACTCATAACCTTTTATCGTTTCTTCACTCTTTCAGGTTACTTACTATGCACTGTGCCCTGATATTGAAATGCTTACTTCCGCAGCCACTGATTTTTTCCTTCAGCTTGGAACAAGTAAGTGTCTATCATTTTGTTCTTGCTTCAGATTTTCTTTAGTCTTCAGTCATGAATGTGCAGTTGTTACATGAACCTAACAAGGATTAAGGAACCTGGCAGTGGTCAGCTGGTTTCGACCAGCTTGGAACTAGTAGCCTGAGTGCTGCAAACAAAGTTTGAGAGAAAATTAAGCTATCCATAAGTAATACATGGTACTTCAATTCATACTAGACAATCTTTACAGTTGATCCTTTTCTATGCATCTAAGATTGTATTGTTAACTTCAAAATCAGATGTGATTATGAACATAAAAAACTCAATTCCTCTTTGACGACATAATAATGTAGGCAAGAAAAATAATCACACATTTGTTTTGTTGCTGCAGCGGCTTGTCATAGTTTAACAATCTCGTAATCTCCAAATCATTTTTCTAATTCATGGTGGTGCAAAATATTTTTAACAACGTTTACTGTGCTTTGCTAATTGTGTGTCCTTATAGTTTATGAAGTTTGCAAACTGGGAACTCATTCGCCGCAAAACAGTGGAGGACAAATGGAGTTATCCCCTGGAAAATATTTGCCTTCAGGACTTGTTCTTGTTGAGTGTCCTGAGCAAGTGAAGATTGGGAGCAACCACTTAAGTTCCATCAGTTCAATAAGTGATTATTTTCAAGCTCTTTCAAAAAATTGGAGTGTGAAAAGCTTTGTAACATCTCTGGCAAGGATAATTAAGGATATCAAGCTTACTTCAAGCATCTCTACAAATCAGAAAGAGAGCAGTAGTGGACCTTGCACTGTAAGGCCTTTTTCATTTTGTTTCCTTTTTACTCAAGGAGCTTAACAAAAAAAAAAAAAGAGCTGCATTGTTTCCGCTTTAGGTTCGTGTTTTCTCTTTAGTCATCTGTCCTATTCTTTAAGTTTTGACAAGACTACTTTATTTCTTTTTTTAATGAGAACAGCACAGGAGAACCCTACTGAAATAAATATACTAAAATATAAAAGCTGTACAAAAAGATTTGTAAATACAAAAAGATAAGTGAGTAACTGAGCAAGGGTGCTTCTTTAATCAGATATAATAATTATCTTTGTTTTGTGGTTCAATTTGTTATTCTAGGCGACTTTTGCAGAGTTGTTACTTCTCAATATGTAAGCCCAAGGATTGAGTTTTTTTGGACATGGGCTCGTTTAAGGATTCCACTCGCTCTTTTAGTTCTATATAATCATCCTACATTTTTGCCTGTCACTTCTAACTTAGAAACCTTTTTTCATGCTTGGAACTTCAAAGCATTCCTTTTTCTACGGGAAATAGCAGGGGAGAGGCCTACTGAAATATATTGATAACTATGAAAGAAATACAGAGTTAGAGGGAGAAAAGATAAAGAAAAGCCTTAAACAATCCAAGATGAAGCAGCCATCATAGCTGGAGGCAATATGACTTTGAGCCAATCTAAATCCACAAATAACTGAATAAGAGCCTCTTCCATCTATGTTTGTGGGGAGGGATTTTCTTGAATATTCAGTCATTTCTTTGAAGCCAGATATGCCAACAAGCTATTCTTTTAGCCAGCCTGTTATTTCACCATCATCAGCATGTCAAATATTTCAATTGAAGTATCCCAGTTGACATTAATCATACTCTCTCAACACACTTTTGCTGAACTGGCAATCCAAAAATAGATGCAACCAATCTCCCATGTTGGCAGAACAAAGTGCACAGGTTATACCGCCATCAACTCAAAAATTCTTTCTGCAAAGCATTCCTCTAATGTTGATTTTTCCCCGAAAAACACACTATGTTTAAGCATGCATTTGTTTTTCCAGACCAGTTGGAAATAGGATATACATTTTTTAGGGAACAGTAGGGGGATACTTGAATCTTCCCTGTTAAACCAGATTAGACTTTTTAGCCACAAATTCGTCAGAGCTCCAAATAAATGACCAAATACCCTTGTCAACATTTAATTCAATTAAAGAAATCCTCTGTTGTAGTTCTTGTTATTTATGATGTGCTTCAAGCTTTCAAGTCATGCCTCTCCATGGATGAATTGATATGTATGTATTACATGTTTTGCCTGGAAAAGTGTTTTGCAATATGATAATCTATTTTAACACATGTGGTCCATTATACATGCAGGCAATTTATGTGGTTTGCCCATTTCCTGAACCATCTGCAGTTCTAAAGACACTGGTAGAATGTTCTGTTGCTCTTGGGTTTGTTGTTTTATCACCAGAGAGAGAAAGGAAATATTTCCTATATTCTCAGGTTGCCAAAGCCCTAAACTGCAGTGCTTCTGCCGATGAAGCATCAGCATCCAATGTTGTAATGCTCTCTGGATTCAGTATACCTAAGCTTGTCTTGCAGATTGTTACTGTTGAAACTTTACTGAGACTCCATAAACCAAACAATGAGCTTGCTGTTTTGAAGGACATAGCATTCACTGTGTACAACAAGGCTCGACGAATCCCACGGGCCGTTTCCACAAGTGAGATGTTTCAGTCACCTACTTATGTGGGTAGATCTCAGTCCACAATGATGCATGTTGCGTCTCCTGGTCCCTCCCTTTGGAAAGAATGCTTAGTTCCTCGGATGTCTGGACCAACTCTCTCAAGAGAAACAGAGTTTGATGCATCCATGAGGTCGGTAACATGGGATAACTCGTGGCAACCAGCTCGTACTGGAGGGTTGCCAGACCCAAGTAAGCCCCCTGATTTATGTGCTCAAGATGACAAGAAGTATGCCTTTGAGCCACTTTTCATACTAGCAGAGTCTGGGTCTGTTGATTATAATGCTGTCACGGAATCCTCAAAATCTGGAGTGGATGGAAGTGGTAGTGGGGTTTACAGCTCAGTTTCAGGAGGTGGCTCTGATAGTGGAGCGAGTCCTCTACTCGAAAGGTCTGAGAGTGACACAGCAACAAGTCTTCATTGCTGTTATGGTTGGACTGAGGACTGGCGATGGTTAGTATGCATCTGGACAGATTCTAGAGGAGAGTTATTGGACAGCTTAATATTTCCTTTTGGTGGTATTAGCAGCCGCCAAGACACTAAAGTTCTCCAAAGCCTTTTCATCCAAATTCTGCAGCAGGGTTGTCAAATAATGTCTTCTCCCGAGGCTAGCAATATGCGACCAAGAGATGTAATAATAACCCGGATTGGAGGTTTCCTTGAACTTGAAATCCAGGGTACTAACCACTTTTAGCATAAACTCTATCTTTTATTTTAGACCATAATATGCGATTATGTTATATATTTTGTATGCAGAATGGCAAAAGGCAATATACTCTTTTGGTGGTAATGAAGTCAAGAAGTGGCCTGTGCAGTTACGACGCTCTATACCGGAGGGTATTCCATCAAGTGCTAACGGACCAACACTCCAGCAGCAAGATATGGGCTTAATCCAAGACAGAAACATGCCATCCTCACCAAGCCCTTTGTACAGTCACTCAAAATCTAGCTTTATGAAGGGGCAGTCAAGCAACAAAAAGCAGATCCTGGTGGAACAAACTGGAATGGACAGTGCAAGGGGTTCATTGCACTTGGTTCGCAGCATCAGTTTGGTTGCAGTTTTCCAGGACCATTCGTTGCATCTCACATTCCAAGCGGATCTGTTGACCAGACCTACTTCTGGTAAGTACTACCTGTATATATATCATTATGTCTTAATCTACAAATTTTCGGTTTGTACCCATTTGATGTGGATCTTTGTACAGTCTAAAGTAATGACTTCATGATTTTGTCATACATGAATACACATACGATCATCTGTTTAAAATCTACATCATGCTCTGCCTCTCTCTTTTAGTTTTCTTTTTACTATGAGCATATGATTAAATTTTAGCCTATAACAGTGTGTTATATAAATTACAAATCAATTAGCAAATTCTTGGTTTGATTTGAGCTATTGTTCAAGTGTATCAATGTCCAATAATAAAATTCTAGTTTGTAGGAAATCAGTAGAAAAAGAAGGAATCACATTTATTTATGTTTGATAAATTGTCACCCATTTTACAGGTGAAGGGAATCAAAGTAGCAGTGGCCCTTCCAGTTATTTAGAAGGGTTCACTCCAGTGAGGTCCATTGGGTCAATGTCGGCGTCGTACCTCCTAGTTCCTTCACCAAGTATGCGGTACATTTCTCCTGCGGCATTACAGCTTCCAACATGCCTTACATCAGAATCTCCACCACTTGCCCACCTACTGCACAGCAAAGGGACAGCAATTCCCTTGGCAATGGGCTATGTTGTCTCCAAAGCAGTCCCACCAGTAAGAAAGGACTCTGCACAACTCACCAAAGAGGATAAGCCCTCTGTTCTCTCAGTTAGCATTGTTGATCACTATGGAGGCAGCATTGCCGGTGCTCAAGAAAAGATGAGCCGAGGGGTTGGCAGCAGCAACCTGAGCAAGCAGGCGAGGAACTTAACGCAGGAAACAGCCACTCGAGATTATGAGATGGAGATGCATAATGTGTTGGAAGCCGTGGCAGCTGAGCTCCACTCCCTTTCATGGATGACAGTAAGCCCGGTCTACATGGAAAGACGCAGCGCCCTGCCCTTCCACTGCGATATGGTCCTAAGGTTGAGGAGACTTCTCCACTATGCTGATCGACATCTCTGTCAATCGACAGAGAGCGCAGAGGTAACTTAATAGGGGCCAACTAATTCACATGTAGTTTTTACACAGGTGTGTTGAGCTATTAGTTTGAAAAGTTCCTTGCTTGTCGAGGGGGTGTTATTACTTGTTGGAAATGTTGTTCTCATGTAAGAAATGTGATAAATCCTGAACAGGCCTGTTCACGCATCATTCCAATTCACTGTGAACCACTTGGTTTTCTGAAATTTTGCAACAAAAGAATTGGGCATGCTTGGACAAATTTTGTTGGGACAAGCATGGCTCAACAACAATTACCCTAGATAACCCTTTGGGTCTTGACAAAGTTTGCTGGGGTTCGATATCCTGCCCTCGGCTGAGATTTCTGCTTGCGTCCTCACCGGCACTATTTCTGTTTGCCAGAAACTGGCCGGGAATCATTGAAATCACCGTTTCCAGAATTTAGCTGGAAAGTGGTTACCCGGTTCGATGCTCTTCGTTCGAATCATAGTTTGGCCCCACTGTACTGGTTGTTGCATTAATTCCTAGATATCTCTGATGACAATCACATTATGTCAATGCTTGATGATGTCTTCTCCTTGTCGTTGTACCACAACATATCCGATAAAGCTTCTGAACATACATGTCAGATTCATTGGATCTTCTATTTTTTTTCTAGAATCATCAGATTCATTGGATCTTCCTCGTGAGTTGGATCATTTCGGTTCTAACTTCTTCCATACCATTCACCTAACACGCAATTAGGATACTGATATGAGCTAGCTATATGATTCTGATTGTATTACCTTCTATTTCTCACTTTTGTTTAGAACAGTCAAAAGGCTAATATGAACATCCATCTTTTTAAAGTGTTTTTTATTCCTCTTGTTACCGTTTCGCTCCGGGGATAAAAGGTCATGAGAGTATCATACACTCTACTCCTCTCGCCTCCGTCATGCGTATATATATCTCTTTATTACTTTTTTCACTGCTCCTCTTAAAAGTAATTTCTTTCAGTCATTACTATTTATTTTCAGTTACAACATATAAATCATAACTAAAAAATCATCGGCAAAAGTCAATATGATGCCCCCTAAACAGTGGCGGACCCAGGATTTGAATCCAGAGTATGTCTAACTAAAAAATTATTATCCAATTTTGGTATAATCTAATATAAAAATTCGGTAAACGGTTCGATAAAAAACATTATATATCTAAAAGATCTCATAATACCTTAAATTCAACAAATAAGTTCGAAATTTGCATAATTGATAATATAAATTGTTATATTTAAACAGCAAAATACCTTTTGGAGTTTGGACCAAGACAAACTCTAGGTTAACTGCAATCTTTTAAAATTTTGCAGAAAACTACATGGAATTTGTGTGAATCCAAGCCATCCTCGATCAAAGTAATGCTAAACAGATAAAACAAAACTCAAAAATCTCCAACTCCATAAAATATGTAACAAAATGTACCCCCACAAGCTGCCTGCCAAACTAAATACAACATTTATGGTCTATAAGTCCATATTGATTACATGATTCCATGAACCATGCAGCAGTTATCCCAAAAAAACGCTTATTAGCTAATTACATAAACAACATACAGAAGCTGATAAAAAGAACTACAAATTTCCATGATCAACTAAATAATTAAGGAAGAAAATAGGTCTCAAATGTGCTATCCTTTTTTCAAAATTTCCATAATCAACTAAATAATTAAAGAAGAAAATAGATCTCAAACGTGCTATCCTTTTTTCAAACATGAAGTCAAGCTACCCGTTAAAACATTGAAAGACACAGTGCCGCACAAACAAACTCGCATGCACAAATTCATGGTTAGCTTCATCCATTTGCATCATGTTAATCTTCATCTTCAGTATAAAAAAGTTGGGAATTTTTCAGAAAAATGAAGCTCATATTTAGTTGTAAAACTATATATGGAAATAGATCCTAAAACGAACTAATACAAACACAGTGGCAGAAGATGAGAAGCACTAGCTCTCAAATTCCACCCACGGGCTAATTACAATCCCGTGGCTGGAAGAAAACCATCACATTTGAAAGAACAAGAATTTTATCATAGAGACAATAGATCCATATAAATCCATCTGCACAAACTACATGAACCGATAAGGACAACCAATTTTGTTTCCCTACGAACCTAACAACAACAAAACACCCATCCATCAATTCAGCAGCACATACAGACCGGACAGAGACCTTGCCTACACACCGAAACACTAACCTCACAGCAAAATCGCAGAGCAGGGTGCTTCGCTACAGAGACCCAATCCCAAACACCGACAGGAACAAGAGCAACGAAATCCTCCAAGCCAACTCGCCGATTCACCCTACGCTCGAATCTGGGCGATTCGGACACGGCGAGCAACTCTCTGCTGCTCACCCGCCCACGAATCCAGAACATGCGCGAGACCGATCTACCGACCAACCACACAGAGGATAGGGGGAACGGGGTAGAAAGGGTACCTGACAACGGCGCACAAGGAGGGGAGCCGCAGCCCAGGGAGCAGGTAGGCGGAGGGAGCCTGGCGGAGGCGCCGAGGCGGAGGGAGCCGGCCAAATTGCGGAGGCGCCGAGGCGGAGGCGGAGGGGGTCGGCCAAATTGCGGAGGCGGAGGCGGAGGGAGCCTGGCGGAGGCGGAGGCGGACTGGCGGAGGGAGCGTGGTGCCCTGGTGGAGTGGCGGAGGTGGAGGCGGACAGTCGGGGTCGGGGGCTCGGGGCCGTGGGGTTAGGCCGTTAGGGCACCGGGATTTTTGGGCCAAATTGCACTGTTGCAGGGTAGTCCTGGGCCTATATAGATTACCTGCTGGGCCCGCCCCTGCCCCTAAAGGTACGAATGCCCCTATAAAGAGTTATACCTACACGTGATATTGACAAAACGAATCATGCAGTAAGCGTCGCTGGCAAGGTCCCGATAAAATGAGAAAAGGAACTACTTTATTTACTTCCACCCAATAAACCAACACCATCCTTTCTTTATGGATATTTTAGAAGAAATATTTAAGGAACGGTGAATAGCTAGCTACTTGGAAGATAATGAATGAGAAGAAGACAAAAACCAAAACTTGAAAGAAAACCCACCTCCATCACCACCTTGGAAGAGTTTACTGTAATTGAGCTATGACTATGTAAGGAGGAATATCCACAAGTGAAATTGACAAATGAGTCAGATAATAGATAGTGTAGATCTAATGTTTGGAAACCATGGAAGAAGACCTTACGCCTTTGAAGCCCTTTACTATAGTTTATAGCATTGTCAACTATCATCTCCTTGCATCTCTACAAACCACTGTCTATTAGGTTCATCTTTGTTGCCTCTTTGTGTCTGGTTTGTGATCCTACTTTTACCCCCCCTCCCCCCAATGGGCCAATGTTCTCCAACCTACGATGCGGCAATCTTCTCTACCTGTGGCTAGTGATGCCATTGCCGTCTCATTGCATAGATGTTATTCACCGTCGGTTTGATGAACCCAGTGAAAGTTTGGCTTGCACCTTACCGCTTCACCTCCCTAGGTGGTCTTTCTCAATTTGTCTTATCAAAAGTGGTAAGAACATGACCCGTTTTATACCAAACCATACTAGCAATCCGAGAAATTTTTCTCACTCCTATGATAATTAAACCGTTTTATGCGAATTTCCTTTGAAATTCCCGTGTTCCAAAATAGGCTAAATAAAAAACTATATTTCCTTAATTGCACCTAATCAGCAACATAGGACAGTGTTTCATTTTCTACCGTCACTACAGTTTTTCTCCAAAGCTTAGCCCAGAGGTTACAGAGGCAGAGGCTGCACTTGTTCAGTTTCCTCGTGCTCTCATCTCCTTCGCACGTCATCAATCAACCATTACGGCTCAAAACAGGCCGCATTATTGCTAGGTACCCCCGACCTGGACAAATCCACCCGACACCGCGCAAGAGCCAAGACACCACCACCGCCTAGCCCTAGTACCTGTAGCCGCGCCCACGCGCGTATTATCCAATCTCTCTACCATTTCCTTCCCCACGCATGCCCAGTGGCCACAGGCGGGCAGTCCAAAAGAATCTTTTATTTTTTTTTAAAAAAAAACGATAGAGCGAGAGAGAGAAGGGAGCGAGCGACTAAAAAAGAGGCCGAAAGCGACCAAATCTCGCAACGAATTCCACCACTCCCACGCACACTTTCCCTTCCCTTCCCCCTCGCGATCCAAATCCGAACCCGCGCGCGGCGATGGACGGCGGGGCGCAGCCGCCGGACACGGAGATGGCGGACGCCGGCGCGGGTGGGCTGCAGCCGGCCGCGGCGCCGGCGCCGGCGCCGGCGGGAATGATGGAGAACATCCAGGCCACGCTCAGCCACGGCGGGAGGTTCATCCAGTACAACATCTTCGGCAACGTGTTCGAGGTCACCGCCAAGTACAAGCCCCCCATCCTCCCCATCGGCAAGGGCGCCTACGGCATCGTCTGGTCCGTTGCCTCTCCCGCCGCTCGCCGCTCGCTCCCGCATCCGATTCGTGTGTTTGATTTGTGCGGGGGTTTTTCTTTTTGATGGCAGCTCGGCGCTCAACTCGGAGACGGGGGAGCAGGTGGCGATCAAGAAGATCGCCAACGCCTTCGACAACAAGATCGACGCCAAGCGGACGCTCCGCGAGATCAAGCTGCTCCGCCACATGGACCACGAGAATGTCAGTCACGCCCGCTCCGATCCGTTGACCTCTTCTTATGCAATTCCCTTTTCATATCTCTGAGCGGATTTGAGCTTCCCCTTAAATGTTTTTGTCTCTGGTTAGTTATGTTGGTTGCATTAAATAGGGGGGAGGTGGTGTGTTAGTTACCAAATGATTGAGCCCGTGACAGCTCGGGCTAATTTGGGGAGCGCTTTTCCTTCCTCTCTCGCTGAGAAGTGAGGGCTTCAGGAATAGTAGTAATTGCGGCCATGCCTTTAAAGAAGCCAGCCAACTTTGGGGTTGTTATTCATTGTGTGCCCTATACATAAACTTGGAAATGGATGATTTGCCCCATTTGTCTCATTGACATGTGGGTCTAGGACCCACATGTCAATGAGACATCATGGGGCAAATCATCAATTGCAATGAACGGTGTGGCACATGCTCAATTATTCCGTCAAAAGTCGCCTAAGGACCAACCTGGTGCTACCTTTTTGCTGGGTCAATCGATTCCAGTCTGAATGTAGTGGAAGTGAATGTCTAGTTGGTAGGGGACTAGGAGTTGTGTTACTATTGGAAAGACTTAGCATCTACTTTCTGTTTAGATGTTGGACTTGGACTTGAATCTTTCCAATGTAAGAAAGAGGATTAGGAGGAGTCCACGTTTGAATTATGGGATTTGACCAGCATAGGCTTGAGTAATCACTTTCAGTTTGTCAGAGGGGACTATTTCAGATAATCAATGTTAGAAATACCAGTACTGGAGAAGTAGATTAGAGATTTGATCGTATCTTGACAGCCTGCCCTTGAACACTGCAGCATTTTCTGAAGTGAGCTGAGTTAAAATCTGGATGATGATAAGTTATAATTACTATTAAATATTTTCCTGATAAAATGTGAAAACACGAACAGGTTACCAATTTTCTAAGTTATATGCAAAAATGTTTCCTTTTCTGTTCCATTTTAATCTTTTTTTATCAAGCAACCTCTTTTGGAGATTGTGTATACTCGTGGTTATTGTGGAAGGTTTTCTCAAATCAAAATTGGTTTTTGGCTCATATACCATATAAAGCAAAATGTTTCAGCTTTTAATGCTCTGATGATATGGGTGAACTTTTTTTTGGGAATTATACCATTGGACAATTTGAGTGTTAGCTGCAGATCATCGGATTAAGCAAGGTTTGGTCGGTGGAGGTACTTTGTTAATGCACTCGCTTTATACACTGTCAGCTATTTATATCTAAACTTTTCCTTAATAGTAGTGTAAGTCTTATTCTTGTGTTCTCTGTGTCAATCCCCTAAAAGCATTAACGTAAATAAAATCCCAATTTGGAGACCCTGTATTCTTTTATCTGTATTGGAACCTTTTGCTTTGTTAAGTGAAAAACCTGTTGGTTTGCCTCCTACATAAAGCAAAATCTTTGAGGCTTTGAGCTTTCAACATTGCAAAGATATAAACAAACCTTTGTTGTGAGCTATAATGTTGGAGGACAATTATGAATGTGGAATAGAAGATCTTTGGATTGGACATGGTTTGGTTAGTGCAAATATTTGGTTGGTGCACTTTTTTATCTACTGCTAGTAAGCTGTCTGTACCTGGTTAGTTGTTTTCTACATATCCATGGTAGCTGTGTAACTCTTAGTTGTATACAACATATCCATGCTCCAAACAGCAATAAATGGTCACAACTTCCTGCTCATGTGGTTCGTGGGAACTTATGCAGTTAGTATAATGCTGCCTTGTATTCAGATTGGCTACAAATGTTAAAGAAGGGTATACACAGTTGACAGTAAAAAGCATGCAAAAAGCTAAAAAACTATCGAAAAAACTTAAAAATTGAAAGTTGCAGAATGATTTTATTCATACTTCATATCAAGCATTGTTGGCTTTTGGCTATTTGAATGCATTTTATTTGTAAAATATGTGGTATCTGCACTACTACAAAGCAGTGTAACATGCAAAATCACCTCCATTTACTCTTCCAACAAGCAAAAAACATTATAGATTGCCATCATCCCCATCTATATATTTTAATCATATTTCATATGGTTATGTTGAACTTATGTTGTGTCGGTTATCGTACGTAAGTAATCTATATGAATTTATTGCTAGTTGAAGATTTGAAGTGATGGTAGTATGGTTCAATGTATATTCCTTTGTGTATGCACATATTACTTGTTTCCGATCCGAAACCGTAATGTATCCATCCTGAAGGTACCGTATCCAAAACTCCGAATTTGTATTCGTATCTAACCTTACCGTATCTGACTCCGAATTTGGGGGGGAAATATGGGTTATGATACGGTATGAGCAATATTCATCCAAATCCGACCCAATTGCACCCCTCGATGTATGTGTTGTTAGCTTTCCCTGTGTTGTTGACATTTCAATTCATTCGAGCTGAGATAAAGTTGACTCGAACCATTGAATAAAATGTACAAATCTATTAGTTTGTATAAATTTTTGTGATACAAGCACATGGTCATCTCTTTCAGTGTATTTTTTGGTGCTAAATGCAAAAACTAAAAATCATTGCATGCTTGCAGCCCTCTTGCTGCTTACAATAGTTATTGAGGAACAATTTTCAAGTATGAAATCCAGCTACAATATGTGTGTGTGTATACGATAGCACTATTCTGCCACTTATTCTACGCTCCCGCCCGACCTGATCGTAAAAGTGCACGATACCTAGTTTCCCATGCGCAGCGTGATCCTAGGTCTCCCACGTGCTGTGCGATCCTAGTCAACTGCATATATGACGGTGGCAGTAAAATTGGAAATCACAATTACGATCAGATGAAACATTTTTACTGTACTAACGAATTTACTGGATGCGTCGTTAGAGTTTATCAACACACTTGCTATGGCGCATGCTAGGCATATGATGGCGGAGGTAAAAAATGATACCACATTTACGTCCAGATGCATACTAATTTACTGGTAAGATGAACCGCAAGTGGGTGGGGACAGACGGGGTATGGGTTTGTGGCCTGTAAGTGTTGTGAGCGGGTGGGAACCGATTGGTGGGGGGATTGGCTACGCTCAGACACAAAATAGTGTGTGTGCGAAGCATTTTCCGTACTATCAGGAGTGCATACTCCTACCTTCCAATATACCTATTAAACGGATATGTTATACCTCTTTATCACTTTAGGTATACTTAAATACTAATTCTAAGATACTCCAGTGTAACATGGTTGAAAAAATTTCATCAAAGACTTTTATTTTTGGTATACACCCTTTTCCATATATAAAAAGAGTATATATACAAATTATGCTATAAAAAGTGATTTTGATGCGATTTATCATGGAACTCATTTTGGAGTATCTTATAAATCATTATTAGAGTATGTGCAAAAGGATAATATATATTGAAAATGGTTACACATGCGCACGCACACCCACACGCGTGCGCGCACACACACACGCACACGTTTTCCATCCATGATCGATTCAACATGCTAAATCAATGAATTCCTTTCCAAATCGATGCCTTTTCGAATTAATAAATGTTAACGGGTTTACGTGATATATTATATATCATTGCACTTGTACGTATCTAAAAGCCATCTAAAGGCTGGGAGGCTTGGTGCTCAGACACCATGGTGCCCTATTTCAACGTTATACACACACATACACACATATACACATATATAGTGACAAATCCATTTCTTATGCAGATTGTTGCAATAAGGGATATTATACCTCCTCCACAGAGGAATTCATTCAATGATGTCTATATTGCATATGAATTGATGGATACCGATCTGCATCAAATTATTCGCTCAAATCAAGCTTTGTCAGAGGAGCACTGCCAGGTACTTATTTCAATAGAAGAGCAGGACTTTCTCCTTTCCCCCTTTATTTGATAAGCTCAGTGCTTTAATTAATACTGTTATTTAGCTATAGAAATTCTTGTCTTGTTAGTATCTGATTTTGTTCGATTCCTTGAATACAACATTCTGCCAGTTATTTGTTTCAGTTGATGCCTTATACACTACTATGTCAGATGTTAGTATTCTGGGAACTAATAACCAAAGCCTCTTATTTTTCTTCTGTTTCTGGTCGGCCTGAATCCTCTTGCTAATCTAGGACTATGTGTTCAAACTAAGTTTGCCTGATGTTTTAGTATACTAAACATTGATCTAAGAGGTGAAAATATTGAGATATATGTTGATGACTATCGGTAAAAGCTTTGCTTCTTTGAAGTATTATTGAAAATTTGATTAACACAACTACACACACAACTACACAGGTGAATTGTAATATATTGATGAAGTTCCCTGTTGTACTGCACCTTTAATAATACTATTGGTAAGCAGCAGCTTTAAAACTGAGGAAATCGACATCAAGAGACCTACTATATATGACCTGAAGAAAACCTTTATTGTATATAGGCAGAATGGTATAATTATATCCTTTCAATGCACCATTGAACATTGGATCAAGCAAAGGGGGCAGTTGAACGAGTTTATCATATCTGACACATGCCTGAGATATGACATATTATTTTTTGCTAGCCATCTCTTTTATATGCTTTGGGAGCCACCCATTCATCGGCATTGCTAAGAGATGACTCCCTGAATATGACTATGGTTCTGATATCAGAGTGGTCTATCTGTTATGCCAATATTGTATCTTCCTTATAGGAAGACATACTTTGGCATTTGCAAGTTCCGATGATCTTTCGTTGACAATTTCAATAGAGAAACCGATTACTATTTATGATTATTGGTAGCAATATGCCTGCAGCCCTGCACTGACCATGCCTAGTTGGGTTTTTAGCATGGAAAAGGTTGATGCTGGATCATGCCTGAGACCTCTTACTGTATCCTAGCTATTGTTGTCATTGTTAAGTGTTAACGGATACATTTCTCTCTCTTGAGTGGATTTCTAGAATGGTCACCTATTTCTCTTCTGTTCAGATTGTTAGATCTTGCACTCTCTCACTCTCTCAATTTGCAAGCTTCTATCTTGTTCTGAGAAATAGTACATGTTTGATATGCTTGTTTTGTGTAATTGTTTACCTTTTTGTGCAGTATTTCCTTTATCAGATTCTTCGTGGCTTGAAGTATATACATTCAGCAAATGTTCTTCACCGAGACTTGAAGCCTAGCAATCTTCTTTTGAATGCGAACTGTGACCTTAAAATTTGCGATTTTGGGCTTGCTCGTACCACCTCAGAAACTGATTTTATGACTGAGTATGTTGTCACAAGATGGTACAGGGCACCAGAGCTTTTGTTGAACTCCTCTGAATACACTGCAGCAATTGATGTGTGGTCTGTGGGCTGTATATTTATGGAACTGATGGATCGGAAACCTTTGTTTCCTGGAAGAGACCATGTCCATCAGCTACGCCTACTAATGGAGGTTAGACCAGACCCTTCGAACTTCTTTTATATTGAATTGATGAAATTATGTTGTGTTGTCCTATATCTAGCATAACTGTAGTTTTGTGATAATATCTTACAAGTATGTAATATATAAGCATAACTGCTTGTGAATTCATTGATCTACCTTTCACTGATCCATGGACCCATCCATCTGTTCATGTGAAGGTCTTTCTATCTGTCCATTTGTCTATCTACCCACCTGTGATACAGTAATGGCTGTCTCTTTGAAACCTCTGAGAAAAAGTAACATATAGATATTCTCCCATGAATGAGGATACAAACAGAAGTTATACTGTTGTTTGAGTTGTACAATATAATTCTAATAGTGTAGTTATATTTACTCATACATGAGTTTAAGTTTTGTATTTGATGATTAAACAATGTGCACTATGGTTTAGCCTGGTCGACAGTAATGGCCTCTGTTATTCTCTAATCCTTATTATAACTGGTTCCACTGTGCCAATCAGGGTTCCAAATTGTTATGAATATTGTGCATATATTGAAGAGGCCCAATGAGCAATATATATAGAGAGTACAAAGGGATATTATAGGGGAATATGCCGATTCCTATTCTATCTCTAATATCCTTAACACCCCCCTCAAATGCAAGGCGTATGCAATAGCATTGCAGTTGAAAAAGGGTTAACACTAAAACAAGAAAAATCCAAAGTCGAGTCTTGATAATGTCGTCGGTGCGTGCAGTTTTTGAATAAACTGTCAAATCAAGCCAAAGAGGAATAGATAGAAGCATGATGGCGCAGATCGAAGCCTAAGACGGCGGCGGCGCAGTTCACAAGGTGCAAAAGACACGCGGCGGCATAGTGCACAAGGTGCAAAAGACACGCGGTGGCCTTAAAGCTCGGGGCGGCGGCTAGAGAAGCGGCGGTATCATAACGACTTCTACGATCTGCACGCGGCTCAAAGAGTAGAGCGGCGGCTGCTGTCATGCAAAATAAAATTCCTGCACTTCTATGACTGACAATAAATTTGTGGACTCGCACGGCTTAGACGAACTAAAAATTAGAACTACGAACTTAGATGGACACAACGAGACTCAAAAAACAGAAGACTCAACTGAACACAGATACTAGCGATACTAGCAGCGGCATATTCTGTCTCTCTCTCCCTCCCTCTCGATCCATCCCCACAATGAGAAGATGGATATTATAGATCTTGAGGATGAGACTATAGATGCCCATCTGCTCAACTCCCTCTTTTCTCCTCGCACCCGGCGTCCGCACGCAAGCCTCCCTCATCTCCTCCCTCTGCCGCGAGGGATTCACCTTGCCCTCCCTCCCATCTCTCTCCCTTGCTCAGAGAGGAGGGGAGCGGCGGGCTCCAGCGGGAGGCGGCGGCCGGAGGAAGGGAGAAGTCGGCAGCGGAAGGAGGCGGCGGCGCGGGCACGGCGGTCGGGAGGCGGCGGCACGGGTGCGGAGGCCAAAGGAGACGGCGTCGGCGTGCCCGGATTTGGCGCGGGCTGGCGGGATCCGGCGCGGTCGAAGCAGGGGAACCAGACGGCCGAGACGGTGGCAGCACGCGTGCGCGGCGGCCGGCGGCCAGAAGATGGCCGCGCGGCGGCCCGAAACCACTGAAGAGAGTCGGCGGCGAGCGTGACCACCGGACAGGCGGGGGAGAGCCTGATCCAGCCAAAGGCAGCTGGATCCGGGCCGAGCGGCGCATATGCGGATGGATCCAGCCGGGGCGAGGCCAGATCCGAGCTCGGCGGCGGCGGAGACGTCCGGATCCGGTCGGGGGGCGTGAGCATGGGCACGGTCGACGGCGGCGCGTGAGCGCCAGTGCCGGCGTGAGCAGTGGTTGGCGTCGGGCGCAGGCAGGCGCGAGCACGATGGGAGGAGCCGGAGGACTGGGGCGGCGGGGAGTCGGCGACCCGAGGACGATGGCAGCCAGAGACGAGGCGGCGGTGGGTCAGCGCAGCCCAACGAGGTGGCCGCCCTCGGGAGCGTAGATCGATCCTCCCGGGGGCAGCAGATGCAGAAGACGAGCGGAAGTAGATGAGGTTAGATGCAGGAGACCGGATGCGTACGGATCTGGCGCGGAATGGCGGGATCGGCCGGGGGCGGCGGCGCCAAGCGGGGCGGCGGCGCCAAGCGGAGCGGCGGCGGCCCAAGATCGGTGAGACCAACGGCGAAGAGGGCCAGCAGTGGACGGATCTCGTCGGATCCTGTCTGGACGGCGGTGGATCCAAGCGGAGTGCGGCGCAGAGTCGGGGAGATTGGGCTGGCCAAGGCAGCAGGGGCGGCAGAGGGCGGCCAAGAGCAGCCGGCAACGTGGCCGCCCCCGGGAGCGGAGATTGCTTCTCCCGGGGGCAGCAGATGCGGAAGAGGTGCCCGTCGGCGGCTAGAGCGAAAGTAGATCGAGGATAGGGTTTTAATCTAAACTCTGATACCATGTTATGAATATTGTGCATATATTGAAGAGGCCCAATAGGCAATATATATAGGGAGTACAAAGGGATATTACAGGGGAATATGCCGATTCCTATTCTATCTCTAATATCCTTAACACAAATTACATTGGAAACATGTATCATGGTAGGTTTGTGCTATTTTGAAGGATATGTATTGTGTTTATTATCCTATGATTTAAGATATGCAAAAAACATAGGAAAAAAGAAAATGGAATGTTGCTCTCCAGAAACCTAGGTAATCAAAACCCTGGTCTTGAGTCATGACTAGTGCTTTGTTAAACTATAAGTGGATTGTCCATCTTTCGTCATCAGCTAACCTTTTGGGTGAACTGGCTGGTGCATACAATTCAATATAATATCAGAGCTAAGACGTCTTAAGTTCAAGACCTGGTTGGCGCAATTAAAAAATAATAATTACAGCCCATTTTTATTTCATGTCTTAGACTTGAGTAAGACTACATGTGAGGGAGAGTGTTGAAGTATAAGTGAATTTTCCGCTTTTCCTCATCAGGTTAAAGCTTTTGGATGAATTGGTTGATGCATACAACTCTGACACTATTGAGTTGCATGCACTAGCCAGTTCACCCAAAAACCTAAACTGATAAAAAAAGGTGGGCAATTCATGTATACTTCAGTGTGCTTGATGCCAATGCATTGCTCAATAGAGAATTTATGTACTGTTCTAGTGCACATTATTGCATGTTTGATTTCTCTCATCATATTTCTTGGCTGCAGCTCATTGGGACGCCAAATGAGGCTGATTTGGATTTTGTAAATGAAAATGCAAGAAGATATATCCGCCAACTTCCCCATTATGCAAGGCAGTCCTTTCCTGAAAAATTTCCACATGTTCATCCTTTAGTGATTGACCTGGTTGAAAAGATGCTGACTTTTGATCCTAGACAGAGAATAACAGGTAAATTTTGACATGATCTTTTAGAGATTTAGATGTTACCATCGCATCCAACTGTTGTATGTATTAGATGTTTATTATATTTTATTCTAAAATGTTGTTTTTGCCATGAAGAGTGATGATGCTATCTTGCAAATAGCAGGTGCAAAAAGACCTTCTAAACTGGTTCAAACTATGCTTTCTTGCACCACGGATAGCATAAATTTGATATTATATCAACTGGAAACTCTTCTGCTTACCCCATTATAGCCTTTCATTAAATCTGTCATTAGCTAATATCACTTCCTCATTAAAGAAAAGAAAGTAGGGAAGAGCACCCACTTAAATATATAGAAAAAAGAGCATCCGCACAAGATTTATATACAAACATCTCACTTGTGAACCTAAACAGACCCTAAACCCACGTATGAATGTGTCGATACCTCTTGTGAATGCATGTAAAGGGCATTAGTCTGAAGTGGGAATATTAAGAGAGTCATTATCGGGTGGTGATTCTAATGTTGACAATATATAGTTCCTAGTAGCGAAATATTCTGCATGATTTGTGTCCAAGTTTCATGTTACTGAAGGTTCCCTTTTCATGTCTTGTTTCTTTTGGTCAGTTGAAGGTGCACTTGCACATCCTTACTTGGCGTCACTGCATGACTTAAGTGATGAGCCAGTCTGCTTGATGCCCTTCGGCTTTGACTTCGAGCAGCATGCATTGTCAGAAGAACAAATGAAGGATCTAATCTACCAAGAGGCCCTTGCATTCAACCCTGAGTATCAGTAGCTGGAGTTCAATTCAGCCATTGGTTGGCTTTATTCACGTGGAATTTTTTTTCCTCCTGCCGCCGCTGATCGCTAGCTGTAAATAATTGCCTTACCTGAAGATCCTCATTGGTTAAGCTGGAGGTGGTGTTTTAAGGGTAGAAAAGGGCATGTGGTGGTCAGATTTCTTCGTAGCTGTGGATTCTTGTGCTTATGTATGTTGTTTCATGTGGATTTTTTCTTCTTTATAATATTTCAGTGTTGTCCGTAAGAAGAGGTGGTTCGTGGACGATGACTGCCTAAATTCAGTCGCTGTCATCAAAGTACATTTCTGGTCGATTTATGAATTCTTGTGCTTACGTAATGTTGTTCCACGTGACTTATAATTTTGATGTTGCCTGTAAGACGTCTTTAATGAACGATGACTGACCGTGATTCGGTGTAGCTATTGAAATTGAACTGTGAACTATTTTTTTTCCACGAATTTCAGCCCAATTCGCACGTTCTTATATCCTTGATGCGATTTTCACGTCTGTGAGGTGAGTTGGTGACAGAGTGACTGGCTTAGGCTCTGTTTAAAAGTGCTGTAGTTTTTTATGGCTGAAGTCTTGTTTAAAAGTCTATGATTTTTTATGTTTAGCTGTAGCTTTTGGAAAACCCTTCTCCTCTTCTCCGTCCCCTTCCGTCTCCTCTTCCAAATCCACCAAGAACCTGAAGCCATCGTCCTGGAGCGCAGCAGGTGAGCGATCCCATCTCCCCTCCTCGCTTCCCCCCTTCTCCTTACATGCATTTCGCTGAGAAGGAAGTTGTCATGGTGTGACTCACTGTTCCTTCCTTTCTTGTTGAGTGGTTCTTGGGTTCCTGTATTTGCCTTTCTCCCCTCCCTTTCTGTTCTTTTTTGTTGGTGCATCCATGACCATGCTTAGTATTTTTGTAATTTCGAGCGCCTTGCTCCGCTCTCTCCTTGCTTTTCGTTACGAAGAAATTTCTCCGGGCAAAACCTACTGTTCTTTGCTTTCTTGATTTGTGGTTCTTTGAGTCTTTTTTTTGGGTGAAATTTTCGGCCAAATCTCTCTAATTTCGAGTTCGTTGCTACCTCATCCTCCCTACTCTTATTGTGTTAAGAAAAAAACTGTCCCGGCAAAACCTTGTCCAGGCTCTTTTTTTAGGGGCGGTGTTATCCTGGAAACGTAGTTTTGGGCGAATTTGAGACTTTCTGGTTGTCCGTTGTAATGATATCTGGATCTTTCGAAGTAATGATCTATGGGTCTTTGGAAGCTTGGCTGTAGCAGATGTCAGATCTTGCCTTGCTGTTTCTTTGGTGATTCAAAGTTTTCAGCTATTTGTTGTGAGTAATTATATTATTTTATATGTTATTATGCGATGATTCACCCGTGCTAGAAACAAAAAAAGGCACTGTTTTGGTTGCATTCTGTGTGATTCTTAAGTTCGTGTGTTAGGTGTTAGCAAATACCAAGGCATTGGCTGTCCACTTATTTATGTTGTCATCTTACCTGTGTCATTCTCAATATGCAGTTTTACTGCTTTGACTGATGAAGAGGAAGCTCTACATAAGGACAATGAGAACCTAAGGATCAATCTTAATAAAGCAGATGAGGTAAGATATCGAAGCACTCTTGCCCTTGCAATTATGTTTTCGACCTGCAACTTAGTGTCTTCTTAATGTGTGTTTGATTAAGTGAACGAGTGTGTACCTGTATAGGATGATCCTAGATATGCCCTTATCTCTTTGTTTGGTTAAGGGAACCCAACTAATTCGTTCCGGATGGGGTGGTACAGATTCTGATAATATTTCTGAGAATATTTCCGTGAGATGTACCGAGCAGTTCCACCAAATCGGGCGAACCACGCCGCTCACGGACGCCCCCAAATGAGATGTTATTGCGGTTTTATATGGGGCCTGGGTATATTATGCGCTGTTGAAATTGGAGCAAGCTTACTCAACGTGTTGCTTTCTATGTGTTATCTTGAGTGATTCTGACGGTTAGTTGAGTGATTAGACTAATTTTGGATACTTGTCATGGAAAATTATATATATGTTAGAAGTTCAGTTGTAATAAACTATGCTCAAGTACTTGATTAAAGCCAAACTTAAGATTTTAAAGATTATTACGAGGTTTTACCTTAGCAAAGCAAGTCTTATACTAGAAACCATCTATAATTGTCTTCTACGCTTCAATCATTATTTATAATTGTATGGTCTATCTCAATAAAACAAGTCTTAGACTAGAAGTCATCTACAACTGTCTCCTGAGTTTCAATCAATTTGAATTAATTACATTTGCATTGATCTACAAAATTTCCTCTGAGTTCATGTCAAGTGTAATGGTAAGATATCTTATAAAGAAGAATTATTGAAATTCATAATTCAGTACAAAAGAGATCATTCAATCAAGTTATGCACTAGTTCATTGAGCAATTACATGATTCACCAAAGAACTAGCACAGCACTAAATAAAACTCAATTCTAGACTTAAGATTCAATAGGATATTTTTGACATGGTATATATCATAAAAATATCACTGAAAGGCAAACTAGTCAAAAAAAATTCATCTTTATAAATTTAAAAGATACTAATTAAAGAAATTGATATCATTTGTGAAATTTAGTTGAATTTAGCAAGTTAAGCTAGCATGGCAAAGATTTAGTCATATATACAAAAGCATAATAAAACTAGCTAAATAGACATAATATGGTGATGAGTAATATCAAACTAGAATTACATCACAATTGAATGATAATCAAAGCTTATATCTAATGTATATATTACAATGCAATGTTAGTATGCATGATGAAAAAGGAAGTATAAAAATAAAACTCTCTCTAACTACAAGAGCCACTTGTAGCAGAAAAGTAAAAGCTAAAAGCAAGAGAAACCGCATGCAAGAATAGGAAACCTCTACTCATGGTCTTTAGCTCAAAAAAACGTACTGCTAAGGAGGGAATCAACCACACTAACTATTAATACTACTAGACGCTACTAAAAGAAGAAGCGAATTCAACCTAAAAAGGGTCAGAGATCTTAGAGAACCTATTAGAGAAGAGAATTATCCAAGAAAGACACAAGCCAGAGAGTGTGACTCAAAATACCCTGAACTAACTCGAAAATCCTGATTCTCCCAAATGCTATGCAATACTAAGTATAGAAACAGAGAATTAATAAAATTCAAGTAATAAATCTGCATCACATCATTTTGCGGTGAGATGTAATCGTAGCTAGAGCAAGCCATATCTTGATTAGTGATAGTCATCACTGGATGCCCACAATGAGGTAGGAGATCCAAAAAAACTGACATGATCCATATGACCTCCTCCTCACCAATAAAGCCTACATTAAAGAGACAGAAGAAGCCTATGTCTCGGTACTGGGATCAGTAAAATATGATCTAGGTACTGTGTCTTTTTGCCATGATCATCTCTTCTCCTGTTCAAAAGCTTAGGATAACTAGCACGAACATGATCTATCCCACCACACTTAAAGCAAATGATTGGATTATCTCTCCTATGCCATCTTGCTTTGTGGTATACATGAGTGAATCTACTTGTGATGAGTGCTAGATTATATATGGGAAGACTCTCAAATTGCTTATTACTCATGGCTTGAAAAGTGGACAAGAAAAAAAAAATCAAAAAAGCATTCTCAAGAGAAGAACCACACTTGATAGGATTAACCACAAGAGTAATCGTCCGCAAAACTTGATAGGATCAGCCACAAGAGTAGTTGTCCGCAGAGCCTTGGACTTCTTGGCTATGATACTCATCTCATAAGTCTAGCTATGAATACAACTTATCAGTAGTCATAGTTGCTAAGTCCACCTTGTCACTGATGGATATGATTTTTATTTTGTAAATACTCATGTCAAGAGTACGAAGAGCATGAGTCGCATTGTCAGCATTTGAGAAAGTGACTCTCACAAACCTCAAATTACTCAGGATCTTATGGAATCTACTAAAGAAGGAATCGATGGATTCTTCAGGTTCCATCTCCGGCTTCTGGTAGTCCTTCTTGAACTAAGTCTCACGCACTTTCTTGATTTTCGACGTTACCTCATGGTAATCTGAGAGAGTCGTCCAGATCTCATGTGTGAATGTAAAACGAGCCACTTTATTGAATTCATTTGTTCCTAGGCCTTGGATCAAGAAGTTACGTGCCTTAGCATTTGCTTAGGTCTTGGATCAAGAAGTTGTGTGCCTTAATATTTGCCTCAACCCCAGTTGTCATTATAGCATCAAGGAACATGTCATCAGTAGGTATAACAAAGAGATTTCTCACTTTGTTTCAAATGGCTTTGCCTTGAGTCTGGATGTACATCATCATCCTTGTCATCCAATAAGGATAATCAACCCCATCAAAGATAAGAGGTTTGTTGTAATACCTCTCCGATGCTATTACTCAAAACACTGGTTAGGATCTATGAAAAGTGTTAACCAGGCTCTAATACCACTTGTAGAATCGGGTATGACGAGTCAGAGATGGTGAATGACTCTTTAAAATCTTCCCCTGGTATTAGCAACTCATCGCAGCTGAAAATACAAACCCTTAAGCTACACCAAAGCTAAGAGTCAAGGATCACAAAGTCACCTGAGACTCACTCTCACCAGTCTGACCGCCACCCAAAGGGCGGTTGGACTGCTCAGCCAGTCAGACTACAGGTGCACACTGGTTAGGGTGGTCTAGCCGCTTAGTTCATGGCGGTTTGATCGTTCACCGAAACATAAGCTAAAAAGCAACATGGTACACAACTAACAAAAATGCTAACTCTTAAAGCACTAATCTAAACATGATGAAACTTGGCACAAGTCTTCCCTAGGATATCAGGAATCTATTCCAATCATAGATCATGAAGATCAATGTCGAAGTCTCGACCTTTATTCAAACCAAGGAAGGTTGTACCAAAATCGGGCAAAAGAGAAAAACATTGACCTGCTCTTACTTGTGAGTTCATGATAATCTAGATGACATTGGATAGGGTTTCACATGTCATAGCAAGTTAAATCACAATACGAACTCAAGCCACAACACCTATAAGATTAAAAACCCAAAATCACCCCTCTCTTGGGCAAAAACCAGGCAATCATAAGAACTTTCCATAGAACAGGTTTATATGGATGGGATATGATCTCCAATAAATATCTCCACCTCTTATGTCCTTAGCACCAAGAGAGATCAAGAGGAGATAAAATTTAACCAAGAAAACCAAGCCAATCAAAAGCACAAGGAAGAATCCGTGGCAAAACTCACTTAGATGAAGTTTAGATATTCATTTCACTTGGAGATTAATATTTTACAGCCACTCCCTCATGGAGGACAGAGTTCTAACTCTAGAGCACATACACACAAATTTTCAACACAAGGAAACCTAATCTCTCTCTCTCTAACACTTCTCATTTTTCTCTCAACACACAAGTGCTTATATAATAGAGACTCCTCACCTCACACCTAACCCTAGCAACTAGTATATACTTAGTGGATACAACCACTTACAAATAAGAAAACCCAGTAACCTACATATAAACAAGTTTTATATTTACACACACTTGCACACGTTTCAAAGCGTGGCTTTCACATAGCTCCGATAGCCTGATAAGATGCTCCACATCCATGACATGACCTAAACCACTTAGGATACTGTTGTGGTTTCTTAAACCACCTCTCCATCTGATATTGAACAATTTCCTCAATTGTCACTTACCGGTTTTCACGATACTTCTCCTTGAAACAACCTCCATATGATGTCTTTGATGTTCAATGACTTGCCGCCAAGATCGTATGCCTGCTCCGAAAATAGTTACCACTTAAAATACTCAAGTTCAATGGTACATCACATATATACACTTGTCTCATCATGATTTTTATCTCTCCCGTATTTCTCCGCTTGAGATGATACTCCATCCATACTTACATGACATGTCATGGTCTCAAGGCACCTCCCCTAGCCTCGGTCTTGCCGTTGACTGCAATAATCACTAACATGGTTCGAAAACTAGGTCCACTTGCCTGAATACTCACCCGAGTGCTAGGACTAGGTCCTCTTACCGAGTACGAGTAGGCAAAAACGAGTAGATAACTGATTTAACTGGTATAACTAGGCGAGTACTCGGGATAATTAGCTAACAGGCTGTGTACTCACTGAGTGGCTAGTCAAGTCTAATGAAGCTCACATTCAATTAAGCCCACAACCCAATAAAGAGTCCCACACGCACCAGCCACCACGACAGTAGATGAACAACAAGGATCCTATATCTTGTGGTTATTGCACCTGGTGTGTACAAGGTGAACAACTTCAAAGTTGTACTTCTTGTAAGCTGCCTTTCTGTACTTAATTTCTGAATATGACAAAGCCCTGAGTGGTGTTGAATCTTCTGATCCCGAGAGTGACAATGTAGAGCTTTCTAGAATAGAAAGCAATGGTCCTGTAAGGTATGCCTTTACCATTATGTTATTGATTATACCACAACTCTTGACTTATAGTTTCCATAGGTTCCATTGGATGATACAGAATTTAGGGACGAAACAAAGTGTAAAATTGCAATAGAGAAGGTTTGTAGTCTCTTAGGCTTACATCTTTATTTGATATATCATATATATTTTTGTTTGGAGCTGTCAAGATTGTAATTTAAACATTCTTTTGTAGGCTTTGATTTTATATATATATATATATATAAAATACATTTTACACCCAGGTGTAATTACACCCACCTCTAATATACCATCTAAACAAACTTGAAATACTCCTTTATCACTTTAGGTATATTTATATACTAATTATAAGATACTCCAATGTGAACTACACGAAAAATTTGTAAAGAAGTTCATAGTTTTTAGCGTATTTTGTAAATACCGTCATATACGCGCATAAAAAGGAGTATGTCAAAAAAAAGTATATACCACCTCTGAAAAATTGTTCATACCACCTAGATGGTCTTAAATACTCGTATACTACACGTACATACCCTCCGTTACGCAAGATACTCCCTACATTACGAGATACGATATAGGGTGTAATTACACCCGGGTGTAGAAAAGAGGCTTCCTATATATATATATATATATATATATATATATATATATATATATATATATATATATATATATATATATATATATATATATATATATATATATATATATATATATATATATATATATATATATATATAGGGAGGGTATGTACGTGTAGTATACGAGTATTTAAGACCATCTAGGTGGTATGAACAATTTTTAGGTGGTATATTAGAGGTGGGTGTAATTACACCCGGGAGTAAAAAATATTTTTCCTATATATATATCAGTTATTAAAATAAAAAACTGGTTACAAGGTTGAGTACAAGGCCAATTACTGTATAATCACTACAAGGTGAGGTGACCGAGTGAGTACTAGTTCCGAGTTTTAGAACCTTGATCACTAAGCGCACTGCACATAAAAGAAGAAGCAACCATTCTGAGCACAAGTGACATACACTTGACTCTCATCAACATAATCGATACAAACATGCACCACCGGACACTCATGTCAAGATTTTCACAACATATAGACTTCCGTCATGACTAACACCCTCCATAGACTCCCACCGTGACAACATAACCGAACCCACTCAAATTAGCACTAAGCCGGTCTAACTACCAACCAATGGTTGGTCAAACCGCCACAACCGATTTAAGAACTCCCGGTAACAGGGGACTGGTCAGACCGCGGCTCCAATGCCAGTTTGATCGCCCTACTCTCTCCGGTCAGACCGCCTCCCACGGTTGGTTGCATCGATGGCTGGTCTGACCACCTCTGCAGGCTGGTCAAACCGTTGTCTCTCAGACAAAAAAACAGAGAGTAAATGATACATAATTAAACTTAAACTTTGATAACGAAACACAAGCACAATTAAATACTCATTACATACATGGTATGACCTCCATATGGTCTTACAAAAATAAACAAAGAAGCACAACTAGAACAAACCGACAGCTAGATATGCATATTTTGCGTGTTGCTTCATCAAGTTAGCTTTCGTCCAAGCACTTAATTACTTGGTGAAATAATAAAACCCAATAGAGATCACTTAATTAGTTGAATCCCTAGCATGTCTACAGCCGTATAAACAAAGTTGCACGGATACGACCAATAGTTCCTCTACACAAACCATCCTTATGGGACTGAGGTTGGTGTGGTTCTTTGTTTCATCTCTGCTGTTTGCTGTAGCGGTTAATTAAGATTGGTATTTGGTGTCAGTCAATCTTTTTGGTTGGGTAAGCCCAACTATTCTCAATTATGCATGTATATACTTACAACTATGCATGAATGGACCACTAACCAAAAGGCCCATAAATAATTAATAATTGCTTGCTGCATATCGATCATACTAGATACTCGTATTACGCCGAGGTTGATCAAAATCTCTGGGAAGGAGGCGAAGGAGCCTCGGGACACGGCGGGGGAGATCTCGGCGATGTACACCGGCGCGATCATCACGCCGAACCCGATGCTGTCGCCGGCTATTAGCCTGCCAGTCATGAGGACGCGGAAGGACGGAGCGAACGTCATGACAGCCGCACCAGCCTGGAAGACGGTGGCGGCGAGGCCGATGGTCCATTTTCGGCCAGTGGCGTCCGATGTTCTTCCACCGGTGAGGCTGCCGAGGAGGGAGATGCAGCTGAGGCACCCGACCGGGACTTCTTGTTGCACTTGGGTGAAATGGAGGTCCTTCTGGATGAATAGCATGCACCAACTCATTACACCGACATCTGAGATCAAGAGCAAGATATGAAACTTCACTAGCGCATATTATAATCACGTTACATCTGCATGAATTTTGCGCATAATTCCATTGGACATTGCAAAATTAGTTACTAATCCACAACCAGCTCCAGCTCGCCCAGAACGGCAACGGCGCTGACGCCGACTCGATGATGTCGGACAACATCTCGATCAAGCACCTGTGGTTCATGCAATGCTCGGAGCACCGACGGAAGCTGTTTCCTCAAGAGCTTCGCGTACGTCGTCGTCACCGTCGGCATGCTCGTCGCATACATGCTCAGGCTCAACATGTCATGGACCCCCATCGAGCCCGTCGTCGTCGACTTCCGCAACGCCGAGCTGTGCCTCGACAAAGTCATGGGCCGCCGGTCGTTGGAGGTCGTCGCCAGCAATGCTGACCGTGTCATGGTGTTAGCCTCGTCGCCCAATCCGTTGACGTTGCTTCTGCCCAGAGAGAGAGAGAGAGAGGTTTGACATCTCAGCGAGCCCACGCCAACGTAGCGTTCAAGTCAACCCAATATCGCTCATTCCAGTGCCACGTCAATGCCGCATTATCGAAAACCACTGTGTTTTAGAGTGAGGGTTGTGTTTTAGACAGAGTTTGAGATTGTAGAGTGAATGGTTTTTTAGATGAACATGACGTCTCACAAATGGATGTCTTGTCCGATTCAAAATTAGAAACTGGATTGGCTTCCTAGATCCGTGGAGGATGCATTGTACTAGAATGCCAAATGATTTTGAGTGACATCAGAATTCAGATACACCATCCTTCATGAACAGAGATACCATATTTTAGCCCAGTGCGATGCCAATTGATCTAGGAAATCATCTCGTTGCTTAGCTGCAAATTTCTGATCAAATCTCTGCACTACATATATCAAATCGAATTATCCAACCCGATCAAACAACCAGGCATTTGAATCACTTGGGCTAGAAGGCCCAAACCCACTAGCAAATTTCAGTACTAGAGCCACGAAATTATCCAGCATAATCCCCACGAGGAACCCGCCTCGAGAATCTAAATTTTAGTACTACAGCTGCCCACAGTCTTAACTTTGAACATTTCTCTGATTCTTTCCCAAACGACGCAGATTTTCTTTAACACGGCTCCGCGGAACCGTACCCCAAGCACCACAACGCCATGGCATGGCAGGAAGCGAAATGGAAACGGATTTCGGAGGGCGGGAGAAGCGATCAAGAAGAACTTGACACGGTGCCGCTCCGGGAGCAGGTGAGGCCGGGAGAGGCGGAGGAGGAAGGGAAGGGGCAGAGGCAGAGGTAGTTATAGGAACGGTGGTGGCAAGGATGGCAAAGCGCGGGCGCCATATCCCCCCGCGCGCGAGCGCGCAGCCGGAATTATTGCCGGTGCGGGGCAAGAGAGGAAAAGCGGCGGCCGGCAGCGGCGGCCAAGGAAGCTGACGCGCATGCGACGCCGCGAAGCGGCGAAGGAGTTGGGGAGAGCGCGGCGGTGGTGGTTTGGCGCGCGGGTGAGGTGGCCGCTGCGTGGGCGGCCGTTGGACACGTACGTCGAGCGTCACGCCCGGCCCTTGGATTCGCCACGGACGGTCGTCGAAACGGCTCGGTCGCACGGCTGAGCTCCTGTTTGAGTTCTACCTGGCTTGGTTTGATCTGACTGCGTGAGGTCCGGCCGGTTCGGTAAGGCTGATTTTTTTGAAGGATTGGTAAGGCTTGGTCGTCCACCTATCCCGCCCCCAAAGTGTTGAAAAGGCATAAATATGAGCTATTTGATCCAAAATCACAATTATGCTTGAAAAAGAAAATGGAGGGATGTGAGACTACGTGGATATCACTTTATATTTGTGATGAGTATTTGATTTTGCTTGTGTCTAGCTATTGATGTTTGAGTTTTTATTTTGAGTGATTGTAATTAGGGGTGAAAACGGATCAGATACGGACGGATAATGCCTCTACCATATTTGTTTTCATATTTTTTCGGATACGGATACGAATACGGATAACTCGAATACGAATACAAATAATATCGAATACAGATACGGATCGAATACGAATCGAAACGAATACGGTTACGAATATTTATCGGAACATGAAAACCTCTTAAACTATACATCCAAAATTAACGAAAATACGTAAATAGTTCATCTTATCAAAACATTAGTGAAATCTAAACAAGTATAGTCTTTTCATCCACAATAAAAATATACCCAATAGTCGATCATAACATAACTACATAAGTAACAACAACGTGCAATTCATGGAATACACATGATGACATGATAGCAATTTGAACAAACATAAGAACATTTCATTCCTCCATTTCATCCATCAAGTTGTAACAGCCCAGGTTTTTATTAAAATAAAAATTAATTAAAATAAGTATTTTTGTTGCCTAAATTTTAATTTTGTGTTTTGCCCTGGATTTTCTGTTTTTGAAAAAGCCTGATTTGAAAAGTAAATTAAGTGAAAACAAAAAAAATAGACATTAAATAAAATGATATTTTGATTTTCTATAAAATCCTACTTTAAATTAATTATTTGGAGTTATTTGGCTTTTATTTGGTTTCCTGGATTTTCTGGAGTTTAAAGGTCTACTTTTGAAATTAAAAAGTATTTTTAAGTATGAAAATTAAATACCAACATTAGTTGGAAATATTTTTATTAAGTCCAAAATGTCACCAGGAACTTCTGTGAATTTTCCTGGATTTTTTGGAGTTTATTTCATATTTTTCTGAGCTTAAATGAATTTCCCAGGCTTTTCTGAAATCCAAAAATCAAAAATAAAAATTAAAGTCCCTCCCCTCCCCTTGGATATCCGTTTTTGTATTATCCGGATAATCCGTATCCGTATCCGTATTCGACGGATACTAAGTTTACTGTATTCGTATCCGTATCCGATAAAAAAATCCGTATCCGTATCCGATCCGAGAACTATCCGAAAAAAATCCGATCCGACACAATCCGTATCCGTATCTGTCCGGATCCGACGAAAACTATCCGATCCGTTTTCACCTCTAATTGTAATTGCCCCTGTTGTTTTCTGTTGCTAATGGTTTGACTGGCTTTGTAATGGCGGTCTGATCGGTTTGTGTTCTGACCACCCATGGTGGCGGTTTGACTGGTGTGCGGTAATACTGGCCTGTAGTTGGCGGTAGTTATTTTTCATATAAGGTTTTTTGGAGGTTTTAGGTTGTGACTTAGTGCAATAGTACCAGCATTAGAGTTGCGGTATGACCAAAGAAGAGCGGTATGATCGGCTAGTGCATGGCAGTCTTACTGGTGAGTGTTCGGTGGTCTGACTGGCATGAGTGCCTTGGTCAGATCGGTCCCTAGTTCTACGTTGAGTTAGTTTCGCTGGTGTTAGTCATGACGGAGTCTATGCAAGTGTTAGTCATGGGTATGTCCATGCATGTAATTTGCTAATGAGAGTCAAGTGCATGCCATTTGTGCTTGGATAGATTGCTTATTCTTTGAAGTGTAACCGCTTGATGATTATTGAGATCAGCGGCAAGACTGAGGCTACGGAAGGAGTCCTAAGGCCATGGCGTGTTGCGTAAGTCCAGATAGAGCATCATCTCAAGTGAAGAAACACAAGAGAAAGATAAGGATCATAAGGAAAAAAAAGTGTATGTATATGGTTTGCCAGTTGGACTTGAGCGTTTCGAGTGGTGATGGTTCTTGGAGCAAACATACGATTTTGGTGGCAAGTAATTAGGCATCACGGACTATGGTGTGATATAGTGTGCTATAGGACTCTGGTGTTTCAAGTGGTGGTGGCCTCGGGATAGGAGTACGATCTTAGCGATGAGGCATTAGGTATTACATCTTCGTGAAGATCGGTGGGTGATAATTGAGAAAATTATCTAATGCCAAGTGGAGTGGCGATTTGCAAAATCACAGCGTTAGTCTAAGTTGTTTAGGTCACGAATTTGAGGGATAGAGCGTCTTATTGGGCTATTGGAAAAGTGTGCAAATGTGTGTGAATTTAAAACTCATTTGTGTGTGGATTACTATGTTCTCTATTTGTAAGTGGTGTGATCTAATAAGGGTTGCTGGTGTTAGGGTTTTGTGGAAGATGAGAGCCTCCACTATGGGCCTGTTCTTTTTGGCTGCGGCTTGTGGTTTTTGGTTGCGGCTTGTGACTTTTGGGCTGTTTGTACGAAATATTAAAGAGTAACAGAAACTCATGTGCGGTTTTTGCCGATATAAATGAAGTCAGTAAAGTATGTATTACAATTAACTAGTAGATCCTATCTTGAAAAAATAATCTATTTAAAAGCTAGTTACTGTAGAAAAGCCGAAAAGCAGTTTTTAGAAGCTGAAAAGAACAGGGCCTATATAAGCCCTAGTGTGTGAGAGAGATAACACTCTAGGAGAGATATTAGGGTTTCCTTTGTGTGAAGCCTTGTGTGTGTTCTAGGTTGTCGATGTTTTAGTATCGATCTTATATCTAATTTATTTGGGTTCAATGGAACACTTGAAGACCTGGCTAGGATCACACAGAGAAGAGACACAGAGATTTTTACACAGGTTCGGGCCTTCTCCTGGGAGAATAACAACCCTACCCCTGTATGACTATTACTCAATGAAGTGATTACAACGGAGAAACTAATGCGGAATATCCTGCTCTACTTCTATTCTTCTTCGGGTCTCTCCCTGGGTCCATCCCACTCTCCTCCATGATGTCCACCTTTATATAGCTTGCAAGGCGGCGGCCGCTTTTCCTTGCCAAGAGACGCCTTAAGGTTTCAAATGATAACCGTATGACGAAAATTATTAGAAATGTGGTATCTCATTCATCGTACAGCGGTTTCTGTCAGAGAGAAGTTATATGCATTTATTCTAGAGTATAAATGCACGTGCTAATCGCCTCGTTAGATAGGCCCACAATGCAATGGGTTGTCGTGGACAGGTCAGTTAAAGTTTGGCTTAGTCGTAGGATAATTTATGACTATGTCGTAGTCGTAGGAGAACGTATGACTATGAGGTGGTCATAGAAAAGGCTTACAACCAATGAGTGATTGTAGAAGACCTTATGACTAGGGAGTTATCGTAGAAGAGCTTCCGGGTAACTTGCGAAATCTCTTTCTTATAGATAAGTGGTATACTTAAGAAGTATAATGACGTAAAAATATCATGTACATATAAATAACAATTTGAGGACTGTTACATCCTCGTCGTAGACTTAGAGTTCTGTCATTATAAGAGAGTAGTTGTAAAACATTTATCTCTAAGTGAAATAGACATTCAAAGTTTACCTAAGTGAGTTGTGCCATAGATCCTTTCTTGTGCTTTTAATTTGCTTGGCTTTATTGTTTTCATTTATCTCTTTTTGATCTTTCTTGGTGCCAGATTTCTCTTAAAGATCAAATCATATCTATTAGGCATGTTCTAAGGAGAGTTCTTGATTTTGCCCGTTTTCCTTAAGAGGTGATTTTAGGGTTTTGCTCTTGTAGACGATTTGGCTTAAATTCGTGCTATGATCTAACTTGTTATGATATATGAGAATCTAGTCAAAGTCATCTAGATCATTAAGGACTCATAAGTAAAAGTAGATCAATGTTAAGAGTAGATTAGTGTTCCTCTCTTTTGTCTGGTTTTGGTGCAACACTGTTTTGGATAAAGGTTGAAACTTTGGCATCAATCTTCATGATCCATGATTGGAATAGATTCCTAACATCTTATGATGGGCTTGTGCAAATTTCTTTGTGTCTAGCTCAACGATTTGAGAGTTAACTCTTTTTTGGATCTGCATGGATCCAAGTGGTCCGACCGGTGAGTAGTCAGATCGGTGCCCGAGCGGTCTAACAACCGAGTGGTCCGACCAAGGCCTGGTGGTTAGACTACACCTAAGCCAACGGTCACACCGGTTGGGCAAGAACTTCGCTGTGAGTTGTATTATTTGGATTTTGGCTTTGTGATTTTGTATTTTCGTTACATATTATTAATAATTCTTGAGAAATTTTTTTAATAAAATTATTCATCCCTCTGACTCGCTGTACCAATCCTACAAGCGAGATCGAGACTCTCGGGTGTTCTCACCAGGCATGCTCTCGGAAATTTTCATTGGGCTCGAATCTTCGGCCATTTGAAGCTCCATATACGGCTCCCATTCCTGTATGTAGTATTTGTTTTTGGTATCAAGGTTTTTTTTCCACGTTTTACGTACTACGACCCTATTTAGGACAGATGTAGATCCTTTGACGTGGAGAAGGCAAATCAAAGGAGCACAGTGCCAAATAACGAGGGAGAAATGCAAATTAATGTTGCAAATCACTGTATAAAACTGTGCTGAATTACCGCAACAAAACACTGCAGTTCAGGGAACCGTTTTGCACTGTAGTATTGCCAATATAGCCTCTATGCCCTATTGAGTTCGACTGAAATAAGTTAGTTTATAATTTATTTTACACTGTAGCTGGTTTATTTTGTACTGTAGCTACTGATGGTTTTTTTGACGTAATTAAAACTTAAAAATTTAAAAATAAAAAAACAGGGTAACTTATCATGAACAATGCAAACGAATACGTGGAAAAGAAAAGACAAAAAAGCTAAAAAATAAAAAGACGAAATTAAGAAATAGTGAACTAGAAGTCACAAACTAGAAGCTGAAGGCAAAGCAAAACAGACGGTCAGAAATTAAGAAATAGTTAACCAGATGATGGCCGAGAATCAGGCAGAATTATGTGCTTCTCTACCTTCATCTATACAAGTTGGAGGATCCAAATCCATTCAGGACATATGAATTTGGCAAACGCATCGCAAGGATCGTTAATTCCTGCGATCCAATCAGACCCTACATTTTGCAACCATCCCGCACGGTCTACCCTTGCACCGAAAGCAGCGCGCACACACGCAACCTCGCGTCCTCTGCCCTAAAGGCCTGCTCGGCCACAAGGGCAAACAGTTCGGCATGTGCCAATTACCGTGACCTCCCATCCGGTGGCTCACAAGTGCCCGGCATATGCGGTCAAAAGGCGACGTGCTAATCACACCCGTCCCATCCGCCCGCCGTGCAGGCCCGGTCGGTCGGTTGGCCGTGGAGGGCGCATCAGTACACCGCCACTCCCATCGTCCTTGGGCGCACAGCGCTCGTACGACGTGCGTGCAGGAAAAAGGAGGTGCACCCGCGCGCGACGCCGAGACCTGACGCCGTACGGCGCGCGAGGAAGACGCCCGGCTTCGTGCCCGCGAAATGATGGTGTCCACGAAAGCGCACGCTGCATCCTATCCAAAACAGCGGGTTTTGGGCAGGGATGACGGTGACTTCTGCCCCTGCGTGCAGTGCAGAGCAGTGGCTGGTTGAGTGGTTGGTGCCACCGGGCTGGCTGCTAGCCAGTGCATGCCACACGCGACGATCAGTCCGTTCCTTGCAACACATGGTAAACTGGTACTGAAGTCTTCGGGGTCCCGGTGTCCTCGGCTTTAGTTTTTGTGGCTTTGTCCATGCTGTCGTTGGATGGATGGATCACATGAACATCCCTATCCGTAGGGGGCCGGCCAGCACTGCGGATAAGATGAGCAGATGCCCCCATTTTGTTTGCTTATCTCCCAAGTCCTAAAAGAAAAGTGAGTGGGTTCTTTTGCACCGAAACTTTGGTTTTTAGCTTTACAAATTTTAAATGTTAGCTCTTTGTAAGAGATAATATACAGATAAAAAAATTACATATGATTTTGGCCGGTGCAGTGCAAGTAGGCTCCAAGCGCCTTATTACTGTAGCATATGGCTTTTCATTATGATTTATTAATCTAATAAATATAAGTGATAAAAGAAGTCGAAATTAAAAGTCTGCTAAAAAGCTGAAAAGAATAGGATCTAGGTCTTTTTGGCTTTTAGTTTTTTCCAAAGTCAAAACAAATAAGGTGACTCTTTGAACCGAAATTTTTAAACGGCTTCTTAAGCCTAAAACTGCATGCACTATCTATGTTGTATCTCTGCCATCTACTATCGTCTTAAAAAATATAAATAAAAATTATCAGTCACAATCTAAAAAAACAGAGCCGTAGATTACTTGAACTCGTGTAGCCAATCTTAATAATATACAATGTTATCATCATCTGGTTGATTGATGTAGGGTGTGTTTCTTCGCAGGCCAGGCCAACCTAGAGCCAAATATTCCCATGTCTACCCTCGAATGGCATGGCAAAGGATATGTATCCCTGGAACCGCTGTTCTTTGAAGAACAACCTACTACAATTGGATACACCTTTGGAACGTTGGCCCCTAGGCCTTTGGCAAAAGCAAAGGTGCATGCAAAGCTACTAGCTACTACTCGAATACACGTGATGGCTACAAACGGGACACAGGAACGAAGGTGACTAGCCGTCGCTCTCGCGCACTTGTTTCTTGGGCTCTTCCCCTTTTCTCCTCTATGGATAACAAAGTGGCCATGATTGGAAAATTAATAGGGATGGATCCATGGGGCTGGTTGGGGCGCGATCACCTCCCCTAATCTTGTCCTCAGTGTGACAGCGACGCACGGCGATGTTGATCGGTCGAGAGCAGCAGCGTAGGACGACGGACACGTCCCGTGGATCGTTCGTTGATCGCGGACGCGCGATGGATAATGCAACACCGTAGGAAAATCGGAGCAGCAGTCACTTCTCCCGCACTGAAAGCGATAGGGGAGGGAGAGAGATCATAGAGTTTGCCATCTTATTCTTATCGCTCCGCGGACCGCGATCACGTAGAGTGGAGGTAACATGCCACGTCGCCGAGGATCCTGATCGGTGTGGATGAGGATTCGCTGCAGTTGTTCAAGCAACTAGTTTGAGTGCCCATTTAGAATTTTCTATTTTTTTTATGAGAATTAGATCGTGTTTTCTATGAAACTCCTGTGTTTTAAGAGTGAGGTTAAGTGGAATTGACGTAAAACACCAGATGCTAAACCTAGACGTTAATATGATATATAGAGGACCTCGTGTACTTCATTTTTAGTAGTTAAAGATGGGCTTAGGTACCTAATCAGGATATGCCATATGTCCTCCCTCTCGAAGATTTCTTTCTATCTTTCGGAGAGATCATGCGAGAAGGTCTACGATATTATGTGATAAATTATTGTCAAATTTATGAAGCTGGATTTTGAATTTTACATCGTTTGCATTTTTAGGAGCTTTTCAGATTTGGACCACTAAGCCTAACTGGTCTAACCGGCTGTCATCAGCGGTTAGACCGACTGGTCTCAACTGTCTGACCAGCCAGGTGTGTCTTCAGGCTAGAATTCTGTTTTTTTTTTTTGGGAATTTGGTTGTGGTTTGGATAGTTTGGGCATAGGTCTATGCATTTATGTTGCATGGATCATGCTTTGACTAACGGGATCAAGTTGTGAAGAACTTATATTTGAAAATAATTTCTTTGTCTTTGAATGTATAGGGAAGTTTAGAGCCTACTATAGTCAACAATGAGAATCGATGCGACGCTCATGAAGGAGCAGAGGCTCAGAATGGTTAAGGATGCCGGGTGAGATAGTTGAGCTCAAGTATAGAATAAGAAAGGCGATAAATATTAAAGGGAATGTTCGAGTGATGAGCTGCACCAAGTGGCTTGATTGGTTCAAGTGAGGTGTGGTCTGGTGAAACCAGAATGGGAAAGACTTGTTAATACGTGGTAAGCTATTGATGCACCAATATATGACAAGCATGACAATTGCTTGCAAGGAGAGATGAAAACCAGATCAAGGAGGGGTATTTTGGCAAGGATGCCAAATACCATAACTGTGTTGGATCAAAACCACGGTGTTTGAAAAAGTGGTGTAGGTCAAAGAGATGCTGAAAAAATCAAGTGAATCCAGGGCTAAAGACTTAGCGGGTTCAGGCTCATGTGCTTTGAAAAGCATGTATGAGTTAAAAGGTTTTCCTTAAATGTGCTAGTGGATAGTATCTATTAGAGTTAGTTGTTGGCTGATTGCCTCATCTATTTAACGGTTGGGGATAGAAGACTACAAGTGAACCAACTAGTCATCCAACCATTCCAACATTATGTTCTAAGGTTAGGATTAGAAGAGTGAGTATTGTGATGTGCTCTCTTATCCTTCAGGTAGAGTGGCTGTAAAATCTTTATCTTCAAGTAGTAATAGATCAACTTGATTCATCACTCATGATGTCTCCTTGTCTTGGATGATTTGCTATTGTTTTTATTAGTTTTTCTCTTCTCTCCCCTTCTTAATCTTGCTGTGCGCCAAGAATGTGTAAGTGATGGAGATGACTCGTAGAGATCAAATCCTATCCATCTAGGTATCAAGTCTTGCAAAATTTCGAAGTTATTCGGTTTTGCTTGGATTTGACCTTATCTTAAGATTTCTTGTTCCTAACGTTTTTGCTTCGAATCTTTAGGAGAAAATAACTTGTTGTGACATGTGAGAACGTATCTAAAGGTATTTTGGCTATTCTCTATCCACGGACAAGTCATATACCAAGATTTTATAGTTTGCTCGGTTTTATTGTAATCTTACTTGTTCTTGGGAAAGGTTAAAACTTTAATCAAGATTCATGTGATCTTTGGATAGAATAGGTTTATGAGACCTTAAGTAAGATGTATTCAAAATTTCATCTCTTTTGATTAAGAATTTTAGGAGTTGCACCATTTTTGATCTTGCCTTGGGTTGATTTTCTGTTATAGAAACAGAGGAGCGGTCAGACCGCCCTAGGCCTAGTCTAACTAGCCAAGGGTCAGACTGTACATCCTATGACGATCAAATCGATGAGATGCTAAAAAATCTCTCTCTTAGGTTTTTAAGTTTATTGTTTTATTCTTGATTTTCAATTTTGATCTTTTCGATTCTCGATTCTTCATACAGTGGAGAATGTATGAATACTAAAAAAAAAAGTCAAAAGGCACCATTCACTTGACGTGTTGCCATAGCCGGTCATCTGCTTTGGTGAGCCTCTCTTTCAACTGGTCCTGCACCCAATGCACAGGCGCTTGCACCTGTGTCGATTCCTCTGTGGTCACAAGGATATCAGCACGGTGACGTCATGGATTGTGGCAATACGCACACTCAGTGAGTTGCTGCAATTTGCAAATGATTTTGTGCCATCCGATTTTTGTACTACCATCTCTTTAGCCTTGTCCCAATCTACATATGGTTGTGCTGCCTATGATTGCAATCTGGATGCAGGGGAATCACAAGAGTAGCCTAGCTACTAAAATGGCATCTCACACATGGTTTACGTAACATACTAGGCAAAGGTCACCAAACCAAAAATATCAATCTCCACTAATTGTATACTTGGCACGATGACAAAAAGAGAGAGACGCTGTTAAAAATTGATATATGCTGGAACCACCTCTCCGTAGGAAGGCAAAGTTATGGGTATATGATCAATATTTAAATCTCGGTGTTCATCATTGTACATACGTGAGTATTTTTTTAATAGAAATTTTATGAAATTATAGATATCCAACATGTTTCTATACGTGTGACAGAGGAGCGCAGTGATAGCTTCAGCTGCAGTGCAGGCTCCCAATGAAGCCGGGCATGCATCGTGTCAGGATCATGCGTGCACATGAGGCGAAGAACAAACACATAGGACGGACAGATCACCCCATCCGTGACCTGTCCCCGTGCAGTTCCCTTTCGCTGTCAGGTTTGGTAGGGCCAACCACCTCCGCCGTCTCAGCTCTCACAGCCGACGCCGACGTTGACGCCGACCGTCCGATCGACGGCTGTGTGCCTCCGGCCATCCCTGACCTCTACTTCTTTTTTAGGTCCTCTCTCTCTCTCTCTCTCTCTCTGCTGTCTTTTTTACAGCGTATGTATATCCGTTCCCGGTCCCCTGCTTGTTTCTTCTCTTGACGTTCTTGTCAATCGTGCGGGCCATGTGTAACAGCGTTGATCGCTGTAGCGTACACCAGGGACGGAGTGCGATGTGCAACGAACCAACAGCTTTGCAAATCACAGAATAGTTTCGGATTTTCTCAGTGACTATCTCACTGTTTGGATCACGTACTAAATATGCTCTACAGCTCCAGTGGTCACCAACACAGGCAAACCCAGATTTTTTCTCTACGTTGAACAGTTGCATATCATAATGGTCCTTTAATTAGGATGACCAAGAACAAGAGAGCTGCATGAGGATAATCTAATCTTCCAAGTAGAGCTGGAGCATCAGAAAGTTGCCAACAGGACAGGTTCTACCTGCTCTTGATATATCATTCGCCTCTATATAGACAAAAGCGGCAGAACACAAAAGAAAATTCTTTGAAGAAGAAGGGGTTGATGATAAAATATCGGTTAGGAGTGCGATCAGCTTTTAATTATTCAGGCCACGGATTTGGGGCTAAGCAAGCTGCAATTACAGGCGATGCCTTTGATTTTTTTCCCATAAACAAAACGTGCACTTGATCGGCCTAGTTGCAAGGGAATCAATCGCCTCGGACGTGTACTTACCTCTACACGTCGTCATACATGCCACTGTGTTGCCCATTAACGAGCCCAAGCACGTCGTTTTGCTAACGCAGCGCCTACAAGGTAAAGGGTTTTTTCTAGTATCATATTCTCGAGTGAAGAATGTCATGACCCACTAACACACAACTTCTGAATTTCCTACGCTAATAGAAGCCTAGATCCTCGTCAGTATGCGTCGACGTGCTCCATTATAAAACTCAAAGGTGACCGTTCCCAGCTCAGCCGCCAAGTAGTAATAAATTGCGTCGAGCGGGTAGACATATCACCTTGGGTCGCATCAGAGGTCATCTGTTTTGGCCTTGTTTACATTTTCTGACGTTCAATTGTTTCTTGCATGATTGCCCCTATGATGGAGAAGAGTTAGCCTCTAAATGAACAGATTTGCTAAATCTTTGTTGATTTTGCTCAACCTTGGATCGATGCGGAGATTCATGCTCCGGCAAGCTCGTTGTCCTCCTTTCCGCCGGCATCTTCACACCAGCAGTAGGGTGTTAGGGTTTGGTTTCGTCGGCACTGGACTAAGAGGGTTGGCGCCAGGGTTAAAACTTCCGTCCAAAATTTCTCAAAATGGATAAAATCTCGTCTCTTTCGGTATCCTCAGAAACAGGTTTTATTCGGCTAATAATTAGCCGAATTTGGCCTACTTGAATTTTGTTCAAATTTTATTTAAATTTCGGTTAAATTTCATAAAAAATTTGATTTTTTCCGTCCAAATTTTCAAACGAAATGAACAAAATTTCATTCATTCGTTCCTTTCGCCGATGTCTGAAAATTTTTCACATCCAAAAGTTTTAACACTGGTTGGCGCAAGCCTACGAGGGGTGGTGGAAGGTGGTGGCAGATCTGACTGAACTGCTGCCAGCCAAAGACGAGGAAGTGGGGGTGACAGTGAGGGAGATAGAAGTGGGGCAGAAGAGGAGGCAGACGGCTCTGGCTGGTGGTGATAGATAGCGCCGGTGGGGTGAGGATTAGGGTTAGGTTTGTGGGTGTTTTATCCATTGGGTGGGGTGGATGGGGTGGGGAGGGTGTTTGATCTTGATACGACGGCTGATTAGGTGATGATCAATGGATAAAAAAATCAAGCAACTAATAAATAGACAACCCCTAAATGAATTACAATCTAGAACACGTCATGGGAAGAAGATAGCAAGCGTTAAGATTTCAATTATCGCTGCAAGTCGCAATCTAATTTTCTTTCAACAGGAAACTACCTTTTCTAGAGTAATAAAATATAGAGTAGTGGTTACTAAAAAAAACAGTACATTCAAAATGGCAGCCTAAAAAATTGTTCTTTCCCTTCTAACAAATTTCGATCACTTGCTAAAACCGTACCATGAAAGAAAATGGTTTGTTAATTCTTCTTTATTTAGCGACTTCTTGTAGAATCCAATTCGAGATTGTAGCTCAGCATCATTTATCAGGAGCCAGGAGGGACTTGCAGAATATTAACTGGCCAAGTGAATGGAAATCCACAAGAGCTGCTTTCTCACGGCGACATTCATAAACCGCGGGAAAGGGCGGTGCAACCACAAGGCTGCAACTGCCGGCCTGCTCGTGACATTTCTCCTGCCATCAGCGTAGCTTTCACGACATTCTGACATCAAACAGGTCAGAAGCCATTAGCACATTAAATCCACATGTATTTTCCTACAGCAACTAATGCTAATTCAGTGGCTCGGTAATATAAGATGCAGTAGTAAGATAAAATGCCAAGTGCAACTCTGAATCCTAACTCCTTTCTACCAAAATGTTGAGCAGTTACTTAAAGAACAAAGAAATGGTGTATGTGTGACTCTGTGTGTCGTGGTCAGGGGCCAATTATGTGAACAATAAGCCTCAACGTGGCACAAGAGGAAAGAAAAGCTTCAGCTCTACCAAATCTGCTCCTTCTAGAGGCCAGCTTTAGTGGTGTTGTAAACAGCGATGGGTTTATGGCTTTTTAGCTTTTAGCACTGTAGCAGCTGAAAAACCCCTGTAGCGGCTGAAAATATACTATAACAGATATTAACTTTTTTGAGTAATTTAATTAAAAAATTAAAAAGTTATATCAACACGGATAGTGCAAAAGAATAAGGAAAAAAAGAAAGCAAAAAAGCCTAAAAAAGACAAAATTAAGAGGCCGATGCATTTCACAAGTCAGAAACAGAAGTCGTTTAGAGCGGCGCCTTAAATTCTATGGTACTCGCATTCCCTTGTGAGGCCTCCAGCTAATTAACCAAAAGGCATTCGTGCCAATGCCGATAGATGAGGACAAGAGAGCTCTCTCACTCAGGGTGGGGCTCCTTTTCCAGGGCACCAAGAATCGTTTGGATTTGCTTTGACAAAACCTGCGATCTCGCGTTATCTTTTAACTCGCTGGACGGAAGGCATGCAGAGTGCTGTACAAACCGGCCGGCTTCTAGTGCGAAAATCTTTTGTCATGTTCTGATGCCGATCTTCTTCCGCACGTCTTTCTTGTCATGCTACAATTAGCGGATGAGGGGAAGCAAAGCGACGACTCCTTTGGGGATCATATCGCTGCAGAGAACAAATCGGCAAATGGTAGGAGTCTGTTTCTGATGGACTGCTTGGACCTTGGAAAGCTTCTTTGATGCCTGCATTAAAAAAAAGTTTGAACATTCTGCCAGACGAAAAAAAAAATCCTTACTGTTTCTTTTAGATGGATATCCTTACTGCTGGTCATTCATTTAAACTTGCGAAACCTGTTTGCCATGCCATTTGCACTTGTCACCAAACCTGTGCATGAAATGGGAAATGAAAGGGACAGAGTAGTAAACACAAGAGCAGTCCTACAAACTTCTAGCTTTCCAGTGCAGTTATATACGCATCACATTGCCAAGTTTCCTATTGCAACCATATTGAACTTCATTGTCCATTCATAAAAATCACTCAATAATTTTGGACGTGACCATATCTTCACCATGATGAATGTAGCACTTACGAAACAAGGGCGTAATGTTATGTCTAGGATCTCCTAGGGTTTAGATCTAGCGGGTTCTTTTCTTTTGGGTTCGTGTTCTTGAGGGATACCGAGAGGGAGAGAGGGGTACCGACCTTCGGATGTAGAGGAGGAGGAGTTGGCCATCTCGCGGGTACGTCGGTGAAGATCTGCGCACGGGCAGCGACGGTCGGAGAAGGGTGCGGAGCTACTTGGGCGGCGGCGCGTCCCGGGCGGCGGCGGCTCCTGGCGGCGGCGATCTGGAAAAGACGCAGAGGAGCCGGTGGAGCTTCCCGTCGCTACAGCGCTCCCCTCTAGATCGGTTAGGGTTTTGTCGGTGGGGTGGCGGCGGCACGGTCAACCTTGGGATACGTGCCGCCCGGCCCCCACCTCTGTTTATATAGCGCTGGCGACAGGGGCCCACCAGCCTATTGGGCTGGGCGCCCCCGATCAGGGCGCGGTCAAAGGGTTGGCATTTGGCCGTTGGGCCAAATGCCTGAGATCATCCTAACATTCTCCCCCTTGATCTCAATCTATACTTTATCTTTAATTACTTTTGACTTTACACATTCCATCACAGATTAGTGCATAGAACATGTCTCATCGTCACGGTCAATCGCCGATAGATTCAACAGCTACAATACACCTCTCTGTTCTGAAATAGTTACTTTAATCTTTTGGGCCATCTTTTAGTCCAGGAATCATAGGCTTTCCCTTAAACCCATGCCGGCTACATGTTCTCTGAACACATTGGGTGGTAAGCCTTTAGTAAGCGGATCCGCTAACATCTTTGCGGTACTTATGTGCTCAAGACTTATAATTTGATCCCGAACTTTATCTTTCACAACATAGTACTTTATGTCAATGTGTTTGGCAGCACCACTTGACTTATTGTTGTGGGCATACGTTACTGCGGGTTCATTATCGCAGTACAACTTAAGTGGTCTATTGATGTCGTCAACCACTTTTAAACCGGGTATGAACTTCTTTAGCCAGTTCACCTGCCCCGTAGCCTTATAACATGCTACAAACTCGGCATACATTGTGGACGATGTAATGACGGTTTGTTTTGAGCTTTTCCACGATATAGCTCCTTTAGCGAGAGTGAACACATATCCGGATGTAGACTTTCTATCATCTCCCGCAAAATCAGAATCTGTATACCCCACTATATGGAGTAAATCTGATCTTCTGTATGTCATCATGAGGCCTTTTGTTCCTTGCAAATAACGCAAGACTTTCTTTATCAATTTCCAATGTTCTATTCCAGGATTGCTCTGGAATCTGCCAAGTAACCCGGTAACAAATGCTAAGTCAGGGCGTGTGCACACTTGAGCATACTGTAAGCTTCCGACAGCTGAAGCATATGGAACCGCTTTCATTTGATCGATCTCATACTGGTTCCTAGGGCATTGAAAATCCCCATATCTGTCGCCCTTGACTATAGGTGCAGGTGAAGGACTACTTTTATGCATACCAAATTTCTTTAAGACTTTCTCTATGTATGCCTTTTGTGACAGTCCCAATATCCCCTTGTTTCTATCCCGGTGAATTTCGATCCCTAGAACGAACGAAGCTTCACCAAGATCTTTCATATCAAAGTTTGAGGACAAAAACTTCTTTGTCTCCAGTAGCAGACTAACATCACTACTAGCTAGTAGGATATCATCCACATACAGGATTAGGAAGATAAACTTCCCATCTTTAAACTTTGCATAAACACAGTTGTCCTCAACATTCTCTTTAAACCCAAATTTTCTTATTGTACTGTCAAACTTCAAGTACCACTGTCTTGAAGCTTGCTTTAACCCATAAATCGATTTCTTTAGGCGGCATCCCATTCTTTCATTTCCTTCCACAACAAAACCTTTCGGTTGTGCCATGTAAACATTTTCCTCCAAATCCCCATTAAGAAATGTCGTCTTTACATCCATCTGATGTAACTCTAAATCATAATGTGCTACTAATGCCATTATGATTCTGAAGGAATCTTTACATGAGACTGGAGAAAATGTCTCATTGTAATCAATCCCTTCTCTTTGCGTAAATCCTTTTGCCACAAGTCGCGCTTTGTATCTTTCTACATTCCCTTGGGAGTCATGTTTTGTCTTGTAGACCCATTTACAGCCTACTGTTTTGGCTCTTTTAGGAATAATTTCCAAGTCCCAGACTTTATTAGTCTTCATGGACCTCATTTCCTCTTCCATGGTCTCAAGCCATTTTGAGGAATTTTCGCTTCTCATGGCATCTTCAAATGAGGTGGGATCATCCTCCATTTGAAATTCCTCTGTATGATAAATCTGATCATCATCAGAAATAGCTGATCTTCTTACTCTTTGAGACCTCCTCAGGGCCTCTTCATTTGGTACATCTACTGTTTGAGGCTGCTGTTGCTTCCCCTCATCTGTGGCAATAGGTTCTATATGATCCTGAAGAACAGGTTCTTCATTCTCATTCATTGTTGCCACGGGAGGAACAATAACAGGTGCTGGCACCACAGTGTCTTGCACCGTCGGTGCAGCGACAGCAGGTAGTGTGAAGAATGGCTCTTGAATCATCGGAGTGGGCGCAAACACCCGCTTCTCTTCAAGGTCAATCTCTCGAGCTACCATGCTCCCCCTCATCATTACATCCTCTAAAAAGACAGCATGTCTCGTTTCTACAAACTTTGTGTATCTGTCTGGACAGTAGAAACGATAACCTTTTGACTTTTCAGGGTAGCCAATGAAATGGCAACTTACTGTTTTGGGATCAAGTTTCCCAAGGTTTGGGTTAAATACTTTAGCCTCAGCAGGACTCCCCCACACACGTAAGTGGTTTAGTGAGGGAACTCTTCCTGTCCACAACTCGTACGGTGTTTTGGGCACCGACTTACTAGGCACTCTGTTGAGAATATGAATGGCGGTTTTCAACGCCTCCATCCATAAACTCAATGGGAGTGTGGAGTAGCTCATCATACTTCGCACCATATCCATCAGGGTACGGTTGCGTCTTTCAGCTACTCCATTTTGCTGAGGTTCGCCCGGCATAGAATACTGGGCCACTATTCCATTTTCCTGTAAAAACCTTGCAAAAGGTCCAGGAACTTGTCCATATGGGGTATGTCGACCGTAGTACTCCCCCCCACGATCAGATCGGACTATCTTAATCTTTAAATCGTGTTGGTTTTCAATTTCAGCCTTAAATATCTTGAATTTATCCAATGCTTCATTTCTTTCTTTGATTGGATAAATATATCCATAACGGGAGTAATCATCTGTGAATGTTATGAACGAGTCATATCCATCCACACTTTTCACAGGAAAAGGACCACAAATATCTGTGTGAATAATTTGTAGAACTCCTGTGCTTCTTTTAGCGTCTTTCTTTATTTTCTTTACATATTTTCCTTTAATGCATTCTCTGCATTGTTCTAAGTCTGAGAACTCTAATGGAGGAAGAATATCATTCTTTACTAGTCGTTCTATTCTCCCCCTCGAAATATGGCCTAAACGACAGTGCCATAATTTCGACGACTCATCTAGAGTTCTCTTTCGTTTTCTGTTTACATTCGTAGACGAGGATTCAATCACTTTCTCGCACGCAACGTTCTCATTATCGCATACGACATTCACATCATCACACAATGATAACAAATAAAGCTCATTCTGTAATATGGCAATACCAACACATTCTTTATTAAACATTATTTCGCACTTGCCATTTCCAAAATTGCAATCATAACCATCTTTGTCCAAATTTGACACACTAATCAAATTCCTCTGTAAAGAGGGTACAAAAAAGGACATCTCTAAGTAAAAGAGTGGAGCCATTAGCTAGTTCTAATGAAAGATCGCCAACGGCTTCATCTTCAGCTTCGACTCCATTTGCAACTTTAATGCATCTTTCTTTTCTTTGCGTAGTCCTCGTCGAACGGAAACCCTGTAATGAATTAGCAACATGAACAGTTGCTCCTGAGTCAATCCACCAAGTGGATTTCGAATATTTCACATACAGGCATTCATTAATAAAGGTAATAATGTTCTCACCTTTCTTTGCCATTATCATCTTTAAATAATCAGGACAGTTCCTTTTGTAGTGTCCTGTCTTCTTGCAGTGAAGACACTGGTCTTTGTCTACAGCAAATTTATTCTGTTGAGGCTGATGTACAGAGGCTTTGCCCTTGTTCTTTGAGAAGGGGTTACTGTTGTAATTCTTTTTCTTATTATCCTTTACATAGTTGATAGAACCACCATGTGAGGATTTGATTCTTTCCTCCTCTTGCACGCACATAGCTATGCACTTTTCCATGTCCCATTTCTCGGGCTGCATATTATAGTTGACAACAAAAGTGTCAAACTCTTTTGGCAAAGAAGCAAAAACCAAATGAATAAGGAACTCATCCTTGAGAGCCAAATCCATCGGTTTAAGTTTAGATGCCAAGTTGTTCATTCTAAGAATGTGCTCTCTTATGCCATTGCCACTGCCAGAATACCTTTCTGTTACCAGCTGCTTAATCAGCTGTGTAGCATAAGTCTTTGAAGAGCCAGTGAACTGACTCTTTATTTTATCAAGGTATTCAGTGACAGTGTCACACTCTGCAATTGAGCCCAGAATCGCAGGCTCAATTGTGTTCTTTATCACAGCCATACATTTTCTTGTTGGCTGTGGTCCATTTCTTATGATCAAGGTCATAAGACATCTGTAAGGGAGCATGATCCCTCTGTCTTTTCTGCCATGCAGTGTCATCCTCATTCTGTTCCCTCACTGGCGCCAAAGGCTCAGTGGGACGTGCTGTAGTGAGGACCCAGTCCACCTCAGCCAAGATAAACGCTAAGTCTATCTTTTTCTTCCACTCTCCATAATTATCACCTTTGAGAGTGGGGATTTCTCTAATACAACTCATCAAGTTGTATCCTCCTGAAAAATATTTCAAATACAGTGAGAACGTAACATCAAAATTATATGCCTTATTTCCAACGTTGGTCAAAAATACGACATACAATTTAAAAACATTCTATCATACATTAAATCTACATCACCGTTGGGCAGAAATAGAAATAATGCATAAAATCATCATTAAAAAAATTTATAATACTGTTATTAACAACGTTGGTCAGAAAATAACAATATCATAAATCTCTGGAAATTTTATCTATTTTTTCAAAATTAAATTCTCCCGTTGGTTCGAATTTAATAATGAAAAACAATCAATATTAACTTTTGCAGCGGAAACTGTAATTATTCTAAAATAATTCATTATACAGAAGCATTATACTGTACACTTTTAATCTCTGAAAAATTAACACGTTGGTGCAAAATTTTCCAGAAATTTAATTCAAATTTCAATCAAATTCAATCATTAAAGCTTTTGAAAATCAATAAAAACATCAATATTCAGGATTTTACTGTGCATTCGGCCATTTCGGCCCTCCCCGCGCGGTCGCGGCCCACGCGCGCTCCCTTGGCCCATGGCCTACCGGCCTGCTCAGCCCAGCCGAGCTGGCGCGCGCGCCGTCCTCCCCGCGCCCAGGCCGCAACCTGGGCCTGGGCCGCGAAAACGCCTCCCCGCCTGGGCCAAAAGTGACCCAAGGATCCTCAGCCGTCCGATCTGATCGGACGGCCGACCGCGCATGCGTTGGGGATTTTTATCCCGAAAACCCTAACCCTAGCCCCATTTCCACCGGCCCCTTGCGAAAAACACGGGCGGGCGATGGCGGCGCGCTCGCGCGTAGCGACGGCGGCGCACCCGGGCGGAGCGGCATGGCGTCAGCGGCGGTGCCCGCGTGGAGCAAGGCGGCGCCGGCGGCGGTCCCCGCAGCCCTCCTCGCCGGCGCGCGCGTGCGACCGAGGTTGCGCGCGCGGTCGTCGAGTGGGGCCACGGCGGCACCCATTACCGGCGACGCTGACGGAGCGGTGGCGAGACGACGGCGCGCGCTCGCGAAAAGCGGCACGGCGACATCGGCGCCGCCCATTCGATTGCGTAAGTTCCGCCGCCGATCCAAATCCCTCTTTCTTTCTTTGCCGTTTTCTAGGGTTAGGGGTCTCTTCTTTTCCTCTGTGCTTTTCTTTTCCGCACGCCGGTCAACCGACGGCGGTCTCTTTCCCCTCTCAGATCTACTCCTTCGGAAGGCTCTGATACCATTGTTATGTCTAGGATCTCCTAGGGTTTAGATCTAGCGGGTTCTTTTCTTTTGGGTTCGCGTTCTTGAGGGATACCGAGAGGGAGAGGGGGGTACCGACCTTCGGATGTAGAGGAGGAGGAGTTGGCCATCTTGCGGGTACGTCGGTGAAGATCTGCGCACGGGCAGCGACGGTCGGAGAAGGGTGCGGAGCTACTTGGGCGGCGGCGCGTCCCGGGCGGCGGCGGCTCCTGGCGGCGGCGATCTGGAGAAGACGCAGAGGAGCCGGTGGAGCTTCCCGTCGCTACAGCGCTCCCCTCTAGATCGGTTAGGGTTTTGTCGGTGGGGTGGCGGCGGCACGGTCAACCTTGGGATACGTGCCGCCCGGCCCCCACCTCTGTTTATATAGCGCTGGCGACAGGGGCCCACCAGCCTATTGGGCTGGGCGCCCCCGATCAGGGCGCGGTCAAAGGGTTGGCATTTGGCCGTTGGGCCAAATGCGTGAGATCATCCTAACACGTAAGACAAACAAGTGAACATTTTTCTTCTTTTTACAGAGCTCAAACGTTACAACTCACTAGAACAATGCCAATTTCTCTTGCCGGTGTTCAACTCAAAACAAAATCAACTTTTCTTGGCAAAATTTCATCAAAGCCTAATTTATCATCTTACCTCCCGCGAATATCTGGATTATGAGCCAACTCTCTTACTACATCAGAAAAAGGAAAGAAAAATGCAACTAGAGAAAATCATCGTTACTTGCTGACAGGTCCAAGCGCTGTCTTTTCTCCTCGATGGGATTACCGCAGCAATTCCCATTACTCCGCCCATAATTGCAAGCAGCTCACTCATACTTCAGTACCATCCCAAATCGGAGCGAGTACTCCATAGGCATCTCTTTATTCAACTTCAGAACCATTCTCTGATGGCACATCAAATCCACGACTAATCAGCAATGGACCGGTTGTTCAGCTGCATCTCAAACCGGAGCCAAGATTCAGCCCTCATCTCCGTGATCATCATATCATTCTCTGGTGCCGGATAGTAGTCCTCCCGTAACTGCATGTCCCTCAACTTTGGCATTGCCAGGAAGCAGCTCATGAAGTGCTCGTGCGTGGTACCATGGATGAAGAGCTTCCTGAGTCCAATGCAGCGCGGGAGCAGTCCCACGGCTGGCAGCGTCAGGCTCCGCTGGTTCACTTCCTTGTCTTGGGGCGGCCAGTAGTCCAGCTCATACAAAGTCAGCAGTGATTCGATACCATGCAAATAGAATCGCTCCCACAATGAAAGATCCATCTGCCCTGCTGGTGCGGTAAGTGCATAACCCACCGCCTCGCTGAGGTCCAGTTTCATCTTGGCTAGTACCGGGAAGCCTGCAAGGTCGCTTAAGCCAAAAATTGTTCTTGGAGCAGGGCGCGGACATGTCCGGCAATCACCCTCCACCTTAATTGAGATCTCCTCAAGCACAGGGCAGCTATCGAGCCCGGCAGAAATGAGCGGGGAGAGCAGCTGACCAGCAGGGAACCAGAGGGAGAGTGACCGGAGCATCTCCCAGCTGCCATCATCATCCAATTCCATGTACCTACATTTCTTGGACGCAGACTCGTATGACACATCACCAAGCTCATCATCCTCAGGATTGCATCTGGTGATGCCGTTGGCCACACTACTAGGTTGTTCAACTGCCTTCCAGACACAGTTGATCTCAAGACTCTCGATGCGATCACGGATCGGACTTAGAGCAGTTAGACACTCTGCAGTGTGCAGAAGTCGGCAGTGCAAGATACTGACCTCCTTGAGTGTAGGCCGAAGCGCCGCTGCTAGCTTCCTGATCCCAGCTGATGTGACAAGGTCGCAGCCATGGATGGCGAACTTAGCAAGCCTTCCACACCCGCGACCGATCGCCTCAAGGCTGGCGTCAGTGAGATCCTGGCAATTCTTCATGCAAAGCGACTCCAGCCCACCGCACACGGCAACACCATCAAGATGCAGCCAAGCGGCCTTACACAGTCCCTGGAAGCACCCCAGCGTCAAGAACTTTATCCGTGGGCACCTGCGTGCAAGCGCTTCCATCGCCGGTGCTGCCTCCAGCACATTGTGCCGGAGGTCCAGAGTGAAATCCTCCAGCCCGGGGAGCGCAGCGAAGAAGGCGACCAGCCCTGTCACGGTAATGGCCGCTTCCTCCCGCTGGCTGGTGGACGGCGGTTCGAACGGCTCGCTGAGCCGCAGGACCGTCAGACTGGGGCAGCTGGCAGCGAGCGAGAGCAGCGCGTCGTCGCCGACGAAGTCAACGCACCGGGGGTTGAACACACAGGGCGCAACTAACTTCCGGAGGTTGGGGCAGGAGCCCGCGATGGCCCCGAGCTCGGAGGAGTGGAACCCGTCGGTGGCGCCCGCGAGGCCGAGGTCGAGCTCGGTGAGCGCCGCGGCGGCGGCCGGGTGAGCGGCGAGCGCCGGCACGATGTCCTCCGTCCAGCAGTAGAACTCCGACAGGTCGAGCGCCCTGAGCGCGGAGCAGGTCTGGAGCAGCGGCTCGAGATCCGCGCCGCTGGGGAGGCCCGGCGGGCGCTGGTGCCAGCGCACGAGCTTGACGCTGCGGAGGGCGCCCCGCCAGTGCGGCGTGAGGCTAGCGAGCGTGGTGGGGTCGCGGCAGTAGACGGTGAGCGAGGACACGGCCGGGAAGCAGTGCGCGAGGCGCGCCGCGATGATGGCGTTGTGCTCGGCGATCTCCTCGGGGTGGTGGAGGTGGTGCGCGGAGGACGAAGACGAGGGCGCCCCTGCGGCGGGCACGGAGGAGAGGAACGGGTGGCCCCACGGCGAGATGAGCGACAGGTCGAGGCGCTCGAGCGCCGGGAAGCAGAACTCCAGCGGGAGGAGCAGGAACGCCGGCGACCAGGGGTCCCCGCGCAGCGACAGCGCCGCCCGCGTCGCCCGCTCCGCCGCGCGGAGCCGGTGGCAGACCAGCGCAGCGCAGTGGCGCGACCGGGCGTCGGTGAGGAAGCTCAGGATGTGCAACAGCAGCGGTTCGGGCAGGTCCAGGATGGGCGCCCCCGCCGCCACCGCCGCCTCCGTCACCGGCACATCGACGTCGTCGTCGTCGTCAGCCATGCGCGATGTGCCACCGCGTCCGGCAAAGTCGTCTACTCTCTCTGTTTTTTCGTTTCCTTTCCCTTGCGGGGTTTGCTGCAGTTGGGGGAAGGATTTGGGTGGAAGCGGAGTGGTGACGAGAAGCTGCACAGCGAAGTGATGATATATACCCGACAGCTCTCTCTTTTCTTTTTTCTTTTTCTTTTTCTTTTGTAATTTTATCTTCTTATCCCCTTCGTTTATTGTATTATTTGCCCCCTTAGCCATGACCAACAAAGTACGAAGCGTCCTTTTCCCCTCCCTCTTTCGTGTCAAGGGACGCATCGCATGCACGCGCTAGCGAGCCCGTCCGCTGCTTCGCCTCGCGCGTGCGGGTGCGGCCGCATCCGGCTCCGGCGGCGGAGAGGGACCCGAGCGCGAACCCGACGGCGAGGAGGCTGCGGAAGCTCTTCCAGCGAGGCGACGCGGCAGGTGAGGAATTGGCTATCGCTCTCTGCCCCTCTCTCTCTCTCTCTGTGTTGCTGGCGGTTGTTTGGTGGGGAGTTGAGATTGAGTAAGGTTTGACTTCTCGTTTCTGTCGAGTTCGTTCGTGTGTGCGAGTGGTGGGTGGCGCGACTGTGCGTGTGGGGTGTTTGATGATCCGTGAAGTGGATTGGATTGTGGCGAGTAGTTGGGGGAATTTTTGGGTTCGTTGGTTGGCACTTGGAAGCGATAACCTAACGTTGGCAGCCAAAAAAGGGTTGATTTTGGTATGGTTGGAGAGTTCGTCAGGTTGGGGTTACAGCTTCTTACACCACCTGCCCAAAGAGATTCGTCAGTGATTCTCTATAGGCATTGCTGAAACAGCATGAGCAAAGTAGAAGGAACTGATACTCTAGTACGTTATCTCGCAGTAGTAGCACAATTGTTGAGACAAAAAGTTCAAACCAGCAGTTTGAAGCTGCTGTTTGTTTCAGGAGATACAGGATGGGCAGCTAGTTGTTTGCTGAAACCATGCTAACCAAGCAGAGAATGAGATTGAGATGAGTAGAGTAGATTGTTCCAAGGCCGAAATGCAGATTGTCAGGAAACAAAACTGCCAGATGGACGTTCTACTTCGTGTGTATCTTGTATTTTATCATGTGCAGACAGTTCCCTAGTTTTGAATTGCTCTTTCTTTGTTGGTGTTGATGAGATGTCTGGGAGAAGTCCTGGCAGTCTGGCATAACCCCGTGGGATTTGGGGAAGCCAGCACCTATCATCAAACATCTTGTTAAATCAGGAACTCTCCCAAGAGGAAGAGCTTTGGTCCCCAGATGCGGCATGGTAAGTTAAACAGAGACCATTTACCATAAGTTTCTTTCTGATGTCTTTGTCCCATATTACTGCTTCCCTTCTGTTCCTCCCCTAGAACTAAGCTAACAACTGATGGTTAGACCATGACTTTCTTCCTAGAATGCTTGTCATACGGGTAGGGCTTTGCACTTTTTTCTCCATTTGATGTTGACAACATCAGTCATGGCCTCTGTCTTTATTGAGAACAAATGTGCCATGAGTTGCCATAAAAAAACATACTTGCAATTTCAATATTTTGATTGAAGATTGTCACTGTGGCAGTGTGCCCTACTATGGACCATAGTACACCTTGAAATTCAAGATGATACTCTAAGTAGTAGCCTAGTTCATTTCCCATTATAAGAAGTTAAGAACAATTTGCAAACTGGGACTAGGAAGGTTCTGCTTAAATTTTCCCTTGTAATACCATTTCATCAATATTTTCTGATTAAGTTACCTCTGTATAACAGGGATACAATGTGGCGGCAAGCCCTGAGCGATTTGTTCTTGGCTTGGACATTTCTGATATGGCTATTGAAATGGCTAAGCAGGTCAGATGTAGTTGAGTAAGAGCTTGAATATCAGTTAAGGGAAGCTATGTTGACTTATTTAAGCTGTTAACAGAGGATCTTGCAGTTCCTTCTTTTTGGTGTGCTTTTTGGTAAATACGTCTGTACAGAGTGATAATTTATCTTGTAGTCATGTTTGATATCTTATCTAGTTATTTATGTTTCAAGTGTTTCAGGTTCAATTTCGTGCTGGAAAAGATTAGCAGTATTTCTTGGAAGCACAAGATTATATGCCTCCTAGAGCATGGTTAGGTTGATTTATGTCATAGGGTAACTTTCTTCAAAATAAAAATAAACCATGTGTGATGACAACTTTATGATTTTGTAGTTTTGTAGCTGAGGATGTCACCTGTATTTTTTTTTTCACATTCTGAACTCCTGAAGTCATAAATTCTGATGTAATATTAATCATAACTAGCAAGGTGGCCCGCGCATTTACGCGGGCATCATTCTTAAAACATGTTTAAATGACTTAGCAATACATATGCAATTTTGATTTTTGAAAAATCTATTGTTGCAGAACTTCATTTGTGATATTTTAATATTATATATTATAAGAAATAAAATACTCACTTTTGTTCCCCAATACTTATCACATGTGACCAAAACTTTCTTCCCACATACTTTTTGACGGAAATACTTGCATAGTAATCAGTAAATATAGCATTTTGTAATATTTTTTATTTATATCATCATTCTTTTTTCATTATTACAATGTTTATCTATACTACATGCTCATAGCGCACATCATATAGCTTATGTCGGTATAGCCGAATGAACATCTGTTAATGATCTCATTCTCAATCCCTCCATCCCGTGGAGGTCTACCAAACAAATGGTCTTAATGTTTTTGTTTTTATGAGAACTTTTAGCAATTATCTTTTTTCTTAGCGATTGTAAACTACCTATCATCGATTTTTATTATACAATGATTTTGATTCCTAATATATATATATATATATATATATATATATATATATATATATATATATATATATATATATATATATACAAACCAAATTCGTTATCTTATTTTATTTTTCTCAAATTAGAATATTTTTGTAATTTTAATTATGAATAAAACCAAATTTTGTATTTTTCACTTAGCCTAGAATTAAAAAACTAACTCTAATTTTCTTTGACTTTTATTCTAAAACTTGCATATTTTTGGATTGCACTTCTTATAGACTTTCTTTTTAAGTTTTATGTTAGAATTCGTTTATAAATCCAGCTGCTAATTTTTATTACAAATTTAGGTTATTTCTTACAGTATTTGATATGGACTCTTTGTTTAATCTTAAATTTATTTTTATTTAATTTGGAATTTTAGTTTTATGTTAGTTATTGTTGTAGCTACGAGCCAAATAGCAGAAGAGTGGACTAGCAGAATGAGTATGAGAAATGAGCTATATCCCCCTCCTTGTTAACCCAAGGAGGTATATATACATGACCATAAGGCCTTATTACAATAATACCCCTACCACATGGTACTATTCTGAGGGTATACATGTCTTTTACATGCCTTATTGGGTCTCTTGGCCCAGTAGGCTAAATGATGTCATTGGGGACCATCCCCACAATAGAAGCCTTTCATGGTAAAGGGTTTCATCTTAAGCAAGCTGAAACCATGCTACTTAGGCCTTTTGGCCCCCTCCGTCCTTTCGACGTGGTAAGGAACTGGCCCATCCGTTTGGTCTTGTTGATCGTGATCATGGGCGGTCACTGTATCGGGGGACACGTGTCCACTTGTGGTTGGCGCTTTGTGTGCCGTCTTGTCTTATGGCACGATTTCCGAAGGGACGCCTGAAAAAGGCGATTTGCCTTTAAAACCCGGTGCCCCTAGCGAAAAGCCGCCCCAACTGTTGTTCTTGTTCCCTTGTGTGCACTGGTTGGTGGCCTTGCTAACAATTTGCTGTGTAGCAGTCGTCCGCGCTGCCGCCGCTCCTTCGACCTTGCCATTGGCGCCCCACCTGCAAGCGCAGCACCCGCCGTCAGCCTTCATCCTCAGTGAATGGCTCGTGGCGGTGATCAGCATCCCTGTCGCACCGTCGCTAGCGCTTCGTCGAGCCGCGGTGGTGCGTCCGGTCGTCGAAGCTCATCGGCGATCGAGGTGGAGTACAAGTTGGTTGAACGCGATTCGTTGACGGGCAACAAGTGATGGAAAGTAGTACTGGCCGGCAAGATGGGCAATGGTGCAATCTAGCTAAGCTAGGCTCCAAGATTTGCGGTGATGGGCAGGGAATGAGGGACGCGCGGCGCTTGATCGATCCCGGCGCGCGTCGACGATTCTGTGTTGCGTTGACGACGTGCTCCTCCTGTGCGGTGAGTACACGGGCGAGTTGGAGCATGAGGGTGACTCGGCCGGCCGTGAGGTGCTGATGGTGTAAGAGGACTACTCCGACGTGTCATCCATTGCCCTGGTTCCTAGCTGGAGAGACCGCATGCTAAATAGCCATATGATTGCTTGGCTACGTGAGGTTTGTTTCGGAAGGCCATATGCATGTGTGGCATGCACGAAGCCCTATGCATAGCAAGATCTCACAGCAAGCGCATTGCTCGGGCTTTGTCGACGGTGCTGCATGCACATTGGAACCGCTTGTCTTCGCAATATTCGTGCTTTGAGATGATGTGTACATCAGCTTCCTGTACAGAGACTTCTCGATGATGATAGATAGGGACCAAGTGAAGAAGGTCATCGTGCTGCCTGGCTCATAACTTCGGCCGCATACCATGTATATCAATGACTTGTATAGCAACTCCCTGACAAGTATAGACAGAGACCAGGTGAAGAAGGTCATCGCGCTGCCTGGCTCAGAGCCCCAGGCGCAAACGACGTATGTCAACACTCAATATAGCGACTCCCTGAGAATCATAGACAGGAACCAGGTGAAGGTCATCGTGCTGACTGGCTTGGGGCCCCGACCGTAGACGATGCACGTCAACTTTCCATATATCGACTCCCTGTGGAAAGGTTGATTTCTTTTTTCTTGTCCGTGAAGAAATTGGTGGGTCATCTAGTTTAAGACTTTAAGCAATAACATCTGATGGCTACTATAGTTTTGCTTAATTAGGACACACTTGATTAAGGGCCGGATGGTTTGTTTTTTGTGAGAATTCCTAGTTTTTTTCTCTTTTTTCTTAGCGACTCTAAAACGTCTGTCATTGATTTTTAGTAATAAATAGATGGCAATTGAGCCCAATTTTTGGATAAAATTGGCATTAGGTCCATTTTTAATTAAAATTCACAATTATTCTAACTATCATAACTGGGATAAAGTTTTTCTATTTATCTTTTTTTTTAAAAAAAAACTGTCTAATGATTGTAGGTACAACCCTCTATGGTGCTGAAACTTAAATAAACGCATCTAATCGTTTTTCCCATTGGTATACTAGTGGTCATCCTCTTTGCCAAATGCAGATTGTTTTACTTTTCTGGCAGCCAATTTCTTCAAGTGGACACCAAGTGAACAATTTGACTTTATTTTCGATTATACGTATGTGCCAATTTATCCTGTCGATTTATTGTTCTGGCAGCAGCTGTGATTATCTTTATTAATATACACAGGTTCTTTTGTGCGCTTGATCCAAGCTTTTGAGGCTGGCTTGGGCAGAGGCAGTTAGTCACCTTTTAAAACCAGATGGAGAGCTTATCACCTTGATGTATTTGGTGAGGACAGAATCTCTGTTCTTTTTTTGTTTACCTTTGCATTGAAGATGTCGTTGTACTTATCACATGATATTCTTTTCTTCAAACTGCACTAAAATTCCATCCATCTGATTACTCTTAAGATTTCCTAAGCTCTTTTATGTTATAAGTATCCTAATCCTAGAGCCTAGAGGCTGTTGGTTAACCATCTGATTTGCATTGAAGATGTCATTATACTTGTCATATGATATTCTATTCTTCAAACTATACTAAAATTTCAACCATCCGTCCTTCTGTCAAGTGTCATTAGTAGTCATAGGTAGTCACTGGAACTCACTACTGAAGTTATTGCAGATTCTGAACTCTGTAGGCTAACAAATAAAATTTAGGGATCACTGGTAGAATCTGAATTCTTACAAGTAATATTACTTATATAGAATGTTCTGGACATGTGTTCTGAAGAATTGCCAATGTTGGTTGTGTTAGATTTGCAGCTGTTCCCTGCTAGGTTGGGATTTTACTTAAAACCCGGTTTCAACTTGAGGAAAACATGGCAGTTTTTACTAAAATAGTTGTTGGTGAGTTATTTTCTCTGCAACTAATAATATGTAACAATACATATTCAAGGTCAGTGGATAAATTGATTAAATTGGGGTTCCATAGCTTGGTGTAAATGAGTGGGATTTTGCCTATAGTTAGCCAAATTTGAGCGCTTGATGCAAATCTAAGAAGCAGCCATCCTCTGGCGGTTTTCTCATTGCTGACCCACATGCACCCACAGGTTTTAGGACCTTTAATGCAAGATGCCCTTGAAAAGTAAGGAATCAGCATGCAATCATCAGCTGAAGCGGTTTGGTGCACTACAGTACCTAATCTTCTAAAGCTAATACTGGCATTGGATAAAGACATGCTAATACCTCCCATGCTATTGTTTCAATATATTTTGCTTCGTCACTTTGGAGTCAGTGCTCTAATGGAAAACAGAATAGATTCCAGGTGCTTAGTCCAACATGCGTCCTCAGTTGAAACATGGAATGTTGGATGCAGAAATTAGTTAGCACTTAAACACCAAAATTAATCTGCATATGTACATGAAAGCGATTTGCTTCTGTGATGCTATTCCATTATTTTGTTCACCATGAAGAGCATTGGTTATGTTGCTTGTTATTGCAGATCAGTGATCAAGGAGCAGGACCACCATACAATAATACAGTTGCTGAGTAAGTATGCCTGTCCTCTTGCTATCATGAAAGAATTGATTTCCAATTGAAAACCTTCAATTTTTCTTGGTGATGGCGCAATTTTATGTTGGACAAAAATCTTACCCTTCTCTACTCTTGCGCTGATAACGGTCCTTTATGAAACCACAGCTGTCAGAAGGTACTGGAACCGTTGGGTTCAAGGCTGTTCTTATGGAAGACAATGAACTAGCTATTAAACCACGCAAGGCACATGGTGTTTTTTTAGTTGAGTTGTATTACATAAAGACTCCTCTTGTCGCCTACAGTTTTAAGCGTTATGGTTTGACCAAAGCATCGTATTCTCAATACATGAACAATTACTCATTCGGCCTCTATATTTGTAATCTTAGGCAGGCAGTGAAACTACGGTCTCTTTTGTCCATGCCTTTGATCTTTCACATCCTTTCCAGGGTCGCGAGAAACTTGGAAGGTCGAAGAAATGCAGACATCAATCATCTCTATGAGGAGATGCAGCGCTCGTCTTCTTTCTAGTTTTTAGACTGTATTGACCTTAGCTTTTGTTGTTGATATGTAATTTATGATGCTCAGTCCTGATTTCTGAAAGATGTATGCGTGCCTGTCCAACAGGTTTTCAAATGTAAAGGCCAGAGATGCGTCTTTTAAACTCTCTTTTGAAGTATTTGCAGTGTATGTTCTCAACTAGTCACTCTCGGGTGTACCAGAATTGCAAGCTCTTATCATCTAAAAAACGGAAAAATAAAATAAAAGAGAGGTGTTTTTATGTTTTTTAATAGTGATTTATATTATTTTTAAAGTATGATAAATAATATATAGGTATTACTTATCTCTTTATTGGAAAATATGAAAGGACTGCTCGGTGCGCCGGTTTTTCTCATGGATCAGAAACCGGCCCAGGCACGAAATATGGACTCGACCCGGACCCAAGAGACGCGCCCTTTCGGGCCCAATCCAACCTCCTCTATAAAGCGAAGCGCGGCAAGCTCGGGTTGTTCTTATATCGCAAGAAAGGGTGAGAAGAAACAAAAGCCGAGAAAGGAAAAGGAAAAAAAAAAACTCACTTCATCGCCTCCACCGCTGTGCCCACGACCCGACGCCATGAGGCCGGACATCTCCGCCCTCGAGAACTGCTTCGCCGTCTCTGGCGAAGACGGCGGCCTCTTCGCCGCCGCCGACCTGCCCGCCATGGAGCTCCCCACCTGCGCCGACGTGAGCAACCTCCCCTCAATCCCCTTTGCGCGCCGCCCCCGTTTTGCCGCGATCTGCCCCCAGATGTGTTCTAACCTCTGATCTGTGTGTTGTCGTACGAGCAGTTCGATGGGTTCCAGAAGGCGACCAAGGAGCTGGTGAAGAATAAGAAGGGCACGACCACGCTCTCGTTCATCTTCGACAAGGGCGTCATCGTCGCCGCCGACTCCAGGGCCAGCATGGGCGGATACATATGTGAGCACCTGGTCCTCTTCTTGGACGGACGGTTAGGGTTTGGTGGCGGTGTTAAGTTTGTTGTGTGGATGCGTGATTTGGGTCGGAAAGTTTAGATCCGTTGATTAGGTCTGGGAGGACGCTGTTGTGACCAGTAATTGCTTGTTGCGCATTTTTGGATTTGCGGGATTGTGAATGTTTCCGTTTTTATGCGAGATTTGTGGTTTCCAGTGGTTTTTAAGTCTGGAGGTTTTCGTATCCCGTCTAATTCGTGGTAGTGATTCGTAGTTTTAATCGCAAATCAACTGGAGTAGGATGTGGAGAACTGCTCTTAGGCTGCTGATTTGCAAATTAACTAGATTAAGATGTGAAGAACTGCTCTTTAGGCTCTGAGAACACACTAAATTAGCTTGTTAACATGAGTATGGAAGCACAGCGCCACAACCTCACAATGCTCACTTGTGGCCGTGTTTGGTGATGAAGATACGGAGATACTGATTAAGCGTTGTCCGTTGCCGCTAATTTGTTGTTGGGAGGGAGGTATTGTAATTGTTAGTGGAATGTGTTTACGGAGTGCTGAGAAACGTTCAATGATAGAGTGGGTGAATCGATATAATATAGAACTAAACTAGGATTTGGGGTGGGGAAAGGTTAGTTTTGCTAAGATTTACAATTGGATTCAAGTTTGCTTCTATGATGCCCATAGCATGTGATGGAAGATGGATTAATACATATATTTCATGAAGGTCCAATTGTTACACATACTGATTTGTGCCTTTATGGTTTTTAGGAAGACAATAGAAAATTGGGAACTTTTAATTTAGGAATGTGCCTTTTGATGTTTGTTCTGTCACATATGGAGATCACTGATCTCAACCGACCGTACAATGATTCCAAATGAGTATTTCTTTTTACAAGGCCTGATCCTTTTGTAAACTTGCCCTTGCATGAATATTATCATAAAACAACCTTTTCAAAGAACTTTTTGTTGTTTTAGAAGGATTTGGTTTAACGCAAGGATTATCTCTTAAACTTACCTGTCAGATTGTGTTACGTTTTTCCATGATCTCACATTTCGTTTTGTCTGCAGCTTCACAAACTGTGAGGAAAATTATTGAGATAAATCCTTACATGCTGGGAACGATGGCTGGAGGTGCTGCTGATTGCCAATTTTGGCATAGGAACCTAGGGATCAAGGTTAAATTTCCACTTGCTTGTAGTTATTATTTGCATTTCATCTTTGCAGAGTAGGACTAACATTGGGTTCTCCTTTTCAGTGCCGGCTCCATGAGCTTGCGAACAAACGAAGGATCTCTGTTGCTGGTGCTTCAAAGCTGTTGGCTAACATCCTTTATTCCTACCGTGGGATGGGACTGTCAATTGGTACAATGATTGCTGGATGGGATGAGAAGGTGAATGGTTGCCTTAGATTATATGTCTTTAGTTTCTTTAAGCTGTATGCTGCTCTATGCTTAATGCTTTCTCTCTTGATCTAGGGTCCTGGTTTGTACTATGTTGATAGTGAGGGTGCAAGGCTCAAGGGAAACCGGTTCTCTGTTGGTTCAGGTTCCCTATATGCTTATGGTATCTTGGACGAAGGGTAGTTTTTTTTTTACCTCTGATATGTTGCTTTGCCGGCTGCTCATATTATCTCGGAGTTGCCTTATGTTTGTACTTCACCTTTTAGTTACCGCTTCGAGATGTCAGTTGAGGAAGCTGGTGAATTAGCACGGCGGGCTATTTATCATGCAACATTCCGTGATGGAGCAAGTGGTGGCTGTGTTAGCGGTATGTTTTCTGTTTCTTAGTCTTATGTCGTTATGTTTATTTTAGAATTTTTATATTATCATGTTTTCAGATAGTTGTCTACTTTCTTTCTTTTGGCAATAATGGCAAACAACCTTCTACAATAATATGGCAAACAACCTACAATATAATCCTAACATACTGTTACTGTAATAATTTTGAACCAAGATGCCTTGGTGACACTTTTGGGTCTGCTTATGTTGCATCCATTATCTAATCAAGTAGTAATGCTGAAGCTCCCTTCTGTTCTTCTTGGGCCTGAAGGATAGGGGAACTTATGTGCTTCGTATAACTTTTGCAAAGTACAGTTACAAAATGAAATTCCTCTTGATCATCTGCTCCCCCATTTTGTTAGTTCATATATGGATTCTGGCTGACATTACCAGTTTGTTTGAATTGCAGTTTATCACGTTGGCCCGAATGGTTGGAAGAAGCTTTCTGGAGATGATGTTGGGGAGCTGCACTACCACTACTACCCGGTTCAGGCAGCTCCTGTTGAACAAGAAATGACCGATGCGCCCGGCGTGTAAACCTGCTGTCAAGAGACCCAAGTTGAGGCGCATGTATGCAGGGCTCGTGAATTGTAGAAGCGCCTTGTGAACTTGGACATGTTTGTGTTGTCAATGTTAGAGATCTCCTTTGAGATCCGCTGATGTTTCTCAGTAACTTTACGCAATTGTTGTGGCAACGTGATTGTAGACCGATATATATGTTTTTATTGAAGTTTCATTTACATTCGTGTGCCCGCGCTATCTCTGCTCAATGTTGTGTTTGCTTCCGCTGTTGTATAATCCGGCCTGGACTCCGGAGTCCCGAGGGCCTGACTGACCGCGGCCTGCGGCTCTGGTAATTAACGCCGGCCTTAACATTTATGGCCAGTGAAATGAGCTAGCGCTCTGTCTGTGTGTGTGTGTGTGTGTGTGTGTGTGTGTGTGTGTGTGTTTCTGTGCTGATCAGGTGCCCACAATCTGCTACTGTTTAGTTCATGGGCTGGACCGGACAGACGAACGCAATATAGACGTACGGCTTAGCCACGGTGTTGATGTGCTTCAAGTCATTATTCGTATTGGTTTGTGAGGATGGCTTATAATTTTTAATTAAAAATAAATAGTAATGGTTGAAATGAATGGTTTTTAAAAGTAAGTGGTGAAAAAAGTGAGTGAGAAATAAGTGCGCATATGAGAGCGAGATGAGTGAGATATGTGATGTGTCTGTGATCCCATGTCTTATCCTCGGAGAGATGGTAGCGAGAGAAATGCAGAAGCCGCTTCAAGAAGCTTGGTGTTTGTATTGGCTTTCAGTTTTTTCTAAACAGAAACCAGAAGCAGAAGACAATACAAACAGGACCATACTCGATGAAGATACCTTTTCCTCAAGCAATCCGTGGATAGCCATATTGATGATGGTGGACTCGTTTATGCCCTATACTTGCATCATATGCTCACAAAGCATTTGAAAAACGTCTAGAAACTTGTTCTGGCCCTGCTTTTATCGAGAATAGCTTGTCAGTGTCTACGAGCTTTATGTAATTACCCCATAAGTTGTTGTGCATCATGTCCTTGACGAGGTGGAATTTAATTCACACATGCAATTACATTTGACTTTAAATCTGAGAAGTGAGAACCATTCTTGGGAGTGACAAGTCCAATGCCAAGTTGAGTTGTATCTATTGTAACTTTCAGGTTTACTATTTACTAATAGTATGTTCTAGCGTTAAGAACTGATTCCTTTCTTCATTTAGTATGCTCTAAACACTTTGCATGAAATGGTCAAGTAGGTACAGCAATTTTAATAAATACTCCTACGAAGTGATTGCATGTGGTTTGTGGGCTTTCTTGCACTATCTGACCCAAATGTTTTTTGGCATGCAGGAAGAAGATGCTATTAATAATAAACAGGAGCATGCTAAAGGTGCAGATGATACTAGGGCACTAGAGGCACAGGTATCATGATCATCGTACTAGGAAATAATTCATCAAAGGTGTTTCCATCCTTCAAATTTATATCAACATGCTTGATTTCCTCTGATGTCCTTAAATCAAAAGCTCAATGTGTATCTATTTTTTTGTTTCAGTTTAAAGCTTCCTCTAGATGCATCTGATATCTTCTGTACAATTTGCGTCATGAATCACATGGAGTGCATCCTGACCCAAGCTCAAGAATGCATCGGAAACTGTTGTAGATGCTTAACGTACTTTTGGTTTGCAGGAAGAAGCTGCTACTGAAAATAAAGAGGAGCATGCTAAAGGTCTTTTCGAGTTTTAAAACTGATTTTTAGCTTTTGCTATAGTACCTAACTTTTAAACAGGGTATTCTTTGAAGACAGGGTTTACAAGTTAATTGTAACACACGTTAAAAGCCCAACATTTATACTATCCAAAATCGCAAGCAAGTATCTCTTTCTCCGTAATCTCTGTCATAAACAGCTAAAATTCAAAAATTTCAGCCAAAAATTATAAGTCAACCACAAAGAACAGGCCCTAAAAATATTGGTGATACTGGGGACCATGATATTGCTAGCCTGGGAAACAACTCCATGGATTTATAAGGGTGTCGTTATTAAGGGTATTAGTGTCATTTTCTATTGTATAGGATGGTGTCTCTTATGTACTATATATTGCCCCTTTAGGGTTGTGTAATATATCCAATAATTATTCATCCAACTCTTGTTAACATTGTATCAGCTGCGCTGCCCCCTGGGAGGAGCGTCTCCACTCCTGGGGGTGGCAATCTCCTCACCGCCCTGGTGTGGACGGCACCACCACGCTACATATCACCGCCTTTAGCGGCTCACGCAACAAGCCCCCGTTGTCCCTGCCGCTCTCGTCCTCAGATCCAGGGCAGCAAGCCCAGATCCGGTCGAATCCGCCATCGTCGGGCCTCCCCCTCGACCACCCGAGCTGGATCCGTGCAGCTCGCGCTAGATCCTGCCGTCACCGCACCACCCAGCCCAGATCTGATGTCAGCGTGGGTGGACAAATCTAGCATCGGCGTGGGTAGGGGTGGACAGATCCGGTCGCTGGCACTGTGACCCCAATGATGACCACTGGCTCTCAGCCACCATCGATGACCACTTCGATTAGCCCGCCTTCTCCTGGCTGTCGATTGGCCATATCCGCCCGCCATCTCCCACTTGGCCTCCCCTTCGTTCGACCGTTGCTGTCTCTCGGCCACTACGCCTTGTCGCCACCTCCAGACCTCCTCCCACCGCCTCGACTGTAGCAGAGTATGAATGAAGGAGGGAGAACTTTATCAAAGAGCTTGACTTTGTGATTGTAGATGTGGTCATGGCAATAGTTGCAGACTTCATACTTGTTTGGCTTCCAGCTCCAACCGTGTCTCTGCAGCCACCACTGGTAGTGAATGTTGGGAGTTGGAGAGAGATGACAGTAATGGGTTAGGTTGGTTGGTTGGTTGGAGAGAGAAGTTATTGGGCTGTGGTGCTGCCTAGTATCTCGAGTGTTTCATTTTCAGTCTTTCGTTGCATCTATCCAAGTCAGTAGTATCTCTCTTTCAGTTTGTTAGAGCCGTGCGAGTCCACAAAATTCTTGCCATTCAGTCGACTGCTTTGTTAACCACGGTCCATCCTCTTGGATTGAGTGTGATCATCTCCTTCCTTTTGCATAACCGCAGTCGTCGTTCTTCTCTTTGAACCACTGTAGATCATAGAAATTGTTATAATGACGCCACTTCAATCTGAGCTGTCGCCCTGAGTTTCCAAGGCCGTCGCACTTCTCTTCCACACTGTCGTCGTCTTGGGCTTTGATTGTTAGAAATAGGCCCATATGAGTGAAGCACATTTTCTTTAATTCCAAAGCATACATGGTTTAGTACTATATTGCTTAGGCAAAGTGGATGAGACCGATTTATAAGGTGGAGTCCTTGCCACTCCTTAAATATGGATGGGGATGACATGAGGAGGGCTTTGACTAATCACACACGCACGCGTGCATGCGTGTGCCCGTATTCACGTATTTTCGTGTGAAAATCGCATGACTTGTAATTTGCGACTGCACCGTAACGTGGCGCGCCACTTGACAGAGCAAGTCTACCTTATTTTTGCTAAACCATATACCATCTCTCTTCTTTTAACTGGTCATGAGACTACATAAATATCATAATATGATTTGATGAGGCAGTTACCAGTGAGTTAACACTGCTTAATCTGTGTTTTGATGAGGCAGTTACCAGTGAATAATTCTGTTTTAATCGCAGCAGTTACTAGTGAATAACTGCAACACCCTTAAAAGGGTCTGAAGACGTCCAGAAAAAGTACAGAGTATTCCACCTCCATTCTTTCTATACTTTCTTCTCTGTGAACTTGTGCTGTCGTGCTGCACCGACTGAACCTCGCCGACCTTTCTTCCTGACATGCACCTCAAAGGAGGGAGAGCGGCTATCTCCGAACCATTGCCATAGAGAGTACCTGTACGGGGCAGCAATAAGGTTTCTAAATTGTTAGAAATGTAGGCAATATTTTGTCTCCTAGTAAAACTTGGAATTAAAATATTGCCTACATTTCCAACATTGGTTTGTGTCACTGTGCTTCTATCTCTCTCTTTGGCTTGATTTGATAGTTTTCTCTATTTGTATCACCTTCCACATCCTCTTCATCGTGTTGCCACGGTCGACTTTACTCTCACTTTCCTGTACTTTACCAGCCCCTGCACTTTGTGCTTTCTGGGCTGTTGCACGATTCCGCATGTAAGGAGATCTTTTGGTACTCAACACAATTTTTCAAGAGCTGCACGCTATGACGACATCTTCAAAACTCAGATTTTGAATTTTTCCTATTTTATTGTCAACCCTTCCAAATACAATACTATTGTATATGTCTTACATTTGATGAGGTGTTAAGAGTATTAGTGTTATGTCCTATTATCTAGGGTTGTGTCTCTTATATACTATATATATTGCCCTTTAAAATTATACAATATATCCAACAATTATTCATCCAACTCTTGTAACAGTCTTTCGCACATCACCCTGTTTGATTCTTATTCGCACATCACGCAACGACCAGAGCAGCGCGGCGGCAGCCAGCGCGGGCGCGGCCTGATCTCTTGGCGCGCACGGATCTTGTTCAGTTAGTCTGTTTCCAGTTAGTTGCATTGGATTATCTTATCTAGTCGGTTGTTAAGCATTAGTTGGCAAGGTTATCTTTGGATGCATCTGTTAGGCAGCCGTCCTACTTCGAGATTAAGCAGAGAATAAACAGAAGCTCCTTTTGTCTTCTTGCGCCACCGGCGCTCCCTTCCCGAACGACGGCGCCTCCTTGGAGGCGGCCGCTTGCCGTTCGTCCACCCACCTGTCACGCCTATAGACTACGCAGCCTCAAGCTAGCCCACAACAGCTTATTGGACTGGAAACAAATAACGAAATTTCTTGTTTCCGCACATGCGTATCTTGAACGAACGAAACATACATCTGTGAAAGCTGTTTGATCAAAAATAGTATCATTGTGAGCTATCGGCGTGTGGCTAGACAAAAAATGATGTGGCCTTCTTTTCTTGTCGCACAGTGTGGCTAGACAAAAAAAAATGACATAGCCTTCTTTTCTTGTGGCGTGGTGTGTATAGACGGAAATCATATATACATACATATGGGGTGTAGCCATAATAGGTGAGTCACAATGCATAAATTGTACAATTACCAGTCTATAGGGACGCGAATACAATGTTTGAGAAGCCAATTCAGAACTCTTTCGCTCCTATTAATACTATGCCCTCTAATCATCTTCTTCTCTCACTCTCTCCAATCAATTTTGCTGTTCATCTCATAGTTTCCTAAGGCAGAAGACACACTTTTGCTGGTGCAATTGAAGGTTAGTAGAGCGGCGAGTGGAGGAAGTGGGGATTGACGCGTCGCGGCGAGGTAAACTAAGGATTTTTTTGTGGAGTAGCTCGGCCTGAGTTGGTACCTCTCATGTAAATTCTTTGGGTTTTTCTTCATAAGATATTTGCGTTGCCTTTTGCTTTCGAAATTATCTTGAATTTTCTTTGAATTTTGTATTGATTTGCTCTCAAAATTATACTGAATTTGCTTTTGAAATTACTCTAGATTTGCACTCAGATTTATGTTTATTTGCTCTAAAACTTATCTTGAATTTGCTCTACAAATTATGCTGATTTTCTCACAAACTTATACCGATTTGCTCTAAATATTATCCTGAATTTGTTTTAATATTTATATTTATTTGCTCTCAAGATTTTGCTAACTTTGATTTGTTCTAAATATTATACTGAATTTACTTTGAAATTTATTTTTATTTGCTCTCAAGATTATGCTGACTTTGCTTTCATATATCACATATTTTTATAGTTTTTGATTTTCTGTTAATGAAAAACCAACTTATGGCATTTAAAAATCGTTCAGAAGTTGAATAAAAAAGGAACAGTAATGGAAACACATGTTTTATCGTCTAGTTATTTAGGTGCACGCATAGATGACCTTAGGATGTACGGCCAGACTGTAGTCACGTCCAACAAATATTTCACTGCTCATCAGACAGTCTGATATGCATCAGACCTTTAATGTTTTAAGATAGAATTTGCAATTGAAACAAGGAAAACAAATGCAATCGAGGGCAAACGAAAGAAAGAACGAAGCCGTCTTCTTTTCCTTTTTCTGTTTATGGAAAAATTGTGAACTCTACCTGAGCATTATCTGATTCACACTCCTTTGTTTAATCATCTGCTGTTCTTCGATGACCTAATTGAGCATAGCTCATTCTCCCTCTTGAGCACTATCTCAAATTATAGAGAAGTCTATCTTGTGACCGATTAGATTCATTTCTAATTAATTCCTTGAAATGAAGGGTTCAGCAAGATCTCTCCTTTTATCTGACTAATACAAACAAATAAGGAGAATGATTGACAACTTTTTCCTTTTCCTTTCTTTAACAAGAGCAATGGAACACTACAGCGACATAAAAAAAACTTGTGATTCCAAGTACACGTGAAATGTTACAGTACAAGCTACAATAGTACATGATACGTGGAAAAAGAATAGTTCTTTTGATTCGTAGTTTTACAAATTACAAATAATCAAATGCTGCTTCCTAACTTTCCAGGGAACAGCACATATGGGGTATGTGTGGTCACTCTTACAATTTGATCTATATAGAGGATGAATATGCCTAGGCACCAAAAATGTGGAGGTTTAAGAATGAATATGTGCATGTTGCGCTCACAGAGAAAAGAAAAACACGGAAATTGTCGTCCATGCCCAATAACGTCCATTATAATCAAGCATACCAATTTGTAACTGCTACCAATCTTCTAAAGTTAGCTCTTAGTGTCATACTGTAGTTCGCCTCTATTCCATCATTGATCAAGGATGACAAGTGAGCATTCATCCTCCTTGTTTTGAGATGGAAAAGCTCGGGTAGATCACTTCGAAGTTTGGTGTGCAGCATCAGCAAGTCAAGCAGGAGCCTTATACGTGTGTCTTTTCAATGGAAACTTCCATAAGTAATTATTATTTCAACAGGCAGGCATGAATGGTTTCACGGCATCAACAATCCTGCCAAAAGCAGACAGGTTAAATCGTCGTTACACTGGTAATGGAAAAAACAAATGCTGAGAGAAAGGAGCAAGTGCTGAATAATTACTTATACTTGGACATTGAGACAAAAATGTACAAATCAAGAGCGTGTGCAAACGTATGTGTCTACAGTCTGTGCAATAGTGTAAGGGGTCCTTACCAAGTGGCAGTTAAAATGTTGCCACATTGCAAAACTATGTGTCTTCATCCTGGAATTCATCCTGATATTCCAAGTCATCTAGAATAATGTATTTGGCATCTCCATTAAATGAAGGTGAATTAACTTCATCCTTATTTGCCTGCCCCCTTTTGAATTTCTCATACCTGTGATTAGGAATAAATATTGTTACACCATGAAATTATAAATAATAGCATTAGTATGCCAAGAAGCTAACTTCCTATGGGACCTATGGGTACAATACGTGCTTCACTACTAACTAATACGTTAGCAAGTTCACAATGCATGCAAAGTTCCTTGAAATGGCCTACAGTCAGTTCGTAGTAATATCAAGAAAGTAACCATTTTGAAGAAGATGGAATGGGGATTCGAACCTCAATTTTTTGGCATAGGCTATTAATGGAAAAAATGTTTTCTGCAAATATCTTTATCCATGAATTTGAGTACATGCAAGTATTATGCTCATATGCTGTGTAAAGAACTAGAGATCAGTAGACAACCATACCCTTGATTCTTAAGTCAACACTTACGTAAAGAATGATACATGGTATAGCAACATACCAAAAATTATGTAGCTGATGTCATTCAACGAGTCCAAAGAAATCAACTTTACAGCTGACTTAATTTGGTATCCACTAGTTTAATATCCAAGCAGTCATGCTAAGCTACTCTGGATGGTAACATGGTTAATTCTGAACAATAAAAATCATAAGAGCCTTTTAATGGTCCTTCCTGAGGAAAATGCGGATTATAACTTGACCAAAAGTTAATAGAAGAAGTTTTACTTTATTTTTTTAGCACTTTAGCTTAAATCAGCAAACACATATTGCTCCATTACATTCCCAGGTGCACATTAGTTTGTTTGTATAGGAGTTAAGGACTTTGAAGTCACACTTATGTTTTGTCCATGAGTTAATCTTGCAAATACTCTAGGAAAAGAGCCACTTACTTGTACCAATTGAATAAGCTAACACCAACCATAATAGTGACAAGACCAACCCCTTTGAACCAAGTAAATTCATCATGGAAATAAAATACTGCGACCTGAAAAGCACAGGGGAAAAGACCTTCGTAATAGATATCAATAAATAAATAAAAGCACGTTAGTTCTGAATCATATGGAGTAGCAATAATATATGAACTACTTCCCAATCTTTGGAGTTATGGTACCAAGTACGGTACCATCTTCATGCCAGTGCTAGGCTGCTAGCAGACAAGACCACACCAGAAATGCTATTGGACTTAGTTGCATGTAAGTATGTAACTCTACTGATAGCTTGCCTCTAGCACTGCATGCAAAAAATTAAAGAAGCCGATGCTTGTAACTTTAATCCCAAACAACAGAACACTTCCATTTTTGTGGTTCAAGACTTGTAAGGCTTATTTGTCATGAGCCATCAATTGTCTACCATCTATCTCATCCTGATTTCAGTTCAGATGAAGTGTCATTCATGTTTGATAACAGTATTCGCATAAATATTCGCTAAACTAGAAAGATATTACTTTGCAAGGGATCTACGAAATTCAGATTCCACTGCAGACACAAGAAGATATATAACAATAACTCTTTTAGAAAAGAACATATTTCAAATATTACCAAGATGGTTACAGCTTCTTTTACTACCCCAGCTATTGTCACAGTTATAGCACTGGTTGCTGAAACAAGTATATACTCCGTTAACACCTGCAGTTAGAATAATACATCATGATATACAGTATTTACTGATAAGTTCATTCTGTAATCAAGTTAACACTCATTACCATGAAAAATGCTAAGGTTCCTCCAATTAGCATAAGTAAGCAACTGCGCATGACGTGCCACGGGTTATCAAAATATGCATTCTTCTGAAAATCACTCCAAGGATCCATTAGGAGAGATAGTACCATTGTGGCTATGGCCATCACTGGGGTAACATGACTCATCAAGGTAATCGGATTTTTCAGGCCTGCCAAAGAAGATAGGTTATTAAACTAATGAACTCCTAGTAGTCCAATGAGGATTGCTAAGTTTACTAGAATAACATTGGGCCCACTTTTATCCAAGCTCTGGACTCCAGCTAAAAAGCTGGAGTTGGAGCTACTAGGCCAAATAGGATGGCTCCAGCAGAAACTAGAGCTAATTTGTATGAAGTAGGAGTGTCTGTCCTGATTCCTGATACTTCAGAAGCTAAAGATCAACAGCATAAAACTCATACTTCAGATGCATACAATATTTGGGTTTAAATTATATTAGCTGCTCGACCACTTGATTCTCTCTTCATGGTCAGAAATGTCAAACTTTGGCTTTGGAAAAGAGAGGTTAGAGCCCTCATTCAATGCCTACAAAGCGCAACTTTTCAACTCCACCTTCTCATTTAGTACTTAGTAGAGATAGACTTGCAGGACTCCAGCTCCTTAATCAAACAAACAGGAGCTAGACTCAGGCCAAACAAGGCCTTAATTCAATTTAAGAAATTATTTGAATGATATGCATAAAACAAACCAATGAAACAACTAAAAATTTAGATGCATTAAAGTGCCCAGGTGACCTAATTCTCCTCTCTTATTGTTGGAATTGATATTAAAGGGGAAAAAAGCAAGGATAACATACCATACGTATCTTTCTTGAAATATCAAGATCCACATGCACAAAAACAAAACAAATCATTAGCACAGGGAGCATACAAGAAAAAGGGAAACATGTGGGATTGGTAATAGCTCTAAAAAGATTTGGATAAAACTAGTTATTACACTTACTTGCAACAGAATCTGAGTCATGGACCAACGGAATCCTGACATAACAGCAGCAAGAGTCACAAAAATGAAGCCCCAGAAGTCAAACTCGGTCTCCTTTGCAACTGATGAAAATTATATTATTAAATCAGAAAAGATAAGTCCAAGAAGCATATTATGTTAGAGTATTGAAAAGGGACTGCACACTGGAAGGCTACAATCAACAGAGTGGCTTAGACAAGAAAAGCACTCTACCACAAAATTCAAATTTACTATAAATTCCTTTGGTGAATTCAACTTGTATGTGGAGCATAATATATTTAACAACCAGATCCTGTAGGATGTGGCCTCACAGATCCTCTGGACGACTACTTTAGTTCAATACTGGATAACACTTTCTTGTGAAAAAAATTCCCTGACACAACTTGGTCATCCAAATGTTGATAAAGCCTAAGATGGGTAGCCACTTGCCAGTGTTGAGACTGGAGAATTTCCAGAACCTCTCAGTTCTCTATGTAAATTTCATTCTTTTTCATTTTCTGGGTTAAAGCAATCTACTTAGATTTGCCAGTTGTTAGGGCAATTTGAATGACATCAAATGATAACACATGTTCTTAGTGTGGTACCTTTGGCCAAGGGAAAATGATGGAAACCATATAGGAAACCAAGTATGCTATCTATAAACCAAAGTGGAAACAAGGAAGGTCAGTTCCTTGGCAAAAATAAGAATACATCAACAACAGATGGTAAGGATTTCGGCTACATTGTGTTGATCTTCAAAATTAGACTTTGCAAGGAAAATAAACTTTTAGCTTATACTGGTACAGCTCAGGATTTTCTTTAATTATCAAATAGTCTCAAAAGTAGTAATACAAGTAATGGCATACTATATCATAACAACACCTTTCCAAAAAGATAAACTTTTGTTTATCACCTACAGATTTATGTTTCAAGCAGTGCAGGCAAAATACAATCTAATAATGACATGGACAACCATAAACAACCATACAATCTAATAATTGGTATTGCACAAATTCTTTACTCAACAGCAAACCACAGTAGTTTCCCTCCATGCATTTTAAGCCCACTGAAGCTACATACCTGTCAACAGAACCCCAATAGAAATGACAACTATGATTCCTAGAAGCTTGATGCTGGGATTCTCCAACCTAGTAAAGTGGGAGGGAACTTTTAGAAGCATATACTATCAAAACACAAAGGAAAAAAAGAAATAGCACAATATACATCATACATGTTGTCCCGGACATAACAATGACCCTCTTGGTTGCATAAGAAAAATAAAAGTATACTATGCAATCAACTAAGTTAATAGATCTGCAGGTCCTATGCAATCAATGAGGTCGCAAAACACAGCAAAAGATTTTTATAGAAAAGGAATGCAGAAATCTTTTGAAAGATTTTTATAGAAAAGGAATGCAGAAATCTTTTGAAGTATCTTCTAAAAAAAGAAATGTTTTGAAAGTAAGTGTGCTCCCGGCACTTTAAAAGGAATATTGCAAAAGTTACAAATAAAGAAGAAAGGAGTAATAGATTGAGACAATATTTCTTAGGCTAACCATAATTATTGCTTACACTTCCCATTTTTCACAGAATTTTTTTTATGTATTTTTACTTGCATAACTTCATTTTCTATTGCTAGGAAAAAGTTCTAATTAAAGGACAGCCAAAGTAACTCACATGCAACTTTAAAAAAACAACAAAAAAGAAGTTACATTAGACTGCTTGACATGCCCAGATACCTGGTGATTGGTGTTGACATGGTTTTTCACCATCCACATTAGTGTCCCTCTGTTGATAAAGGAAATTGTGCCTTTTTTAAATTGCTTTACATTTGATTGGCACAGTTTTGCTTTTGCATGAAACTATGAAAGCTTCAGTGGTAGCATAATACTAGCTTATACCCGTAAAACGGATGAGTTACAGTATGGGCTCCTTCAAATTATCCTCTTCAAAAGTGGGATGAACATACAACTCTAACAATCAATTATGTGGCAAGTTAATGTTGATTAGTGGGAAATATAAGTCCTGTTCTGCTAATATGGATAAATCAATTCTACAACTAACTAGCAAGTTGAACAAATAATAATCAATGCAACCAGCATAAACATCACCACTAAAACTAAGTAGCATTAGTAAGAGAGAGAGGCGTGCTACAACAGTAGATCAACACTCACCTAAATGCAAAAGCGAATAGCAAAAGAAATATTGGGGAAGCTGATTTACACTGCAAAAGATCAAATTTCGAAAATCTAGTTAACTATCCAGCCAACTGAACTAAATTAGGAATGTAATCAAAAGCATAAATGGATTAAACCCTTTTGCGGATAACACACCATAGTAGCAAATGTGACCGAGATGAACACTAGAGAGGCGTTGCTCAGGTTTATGTCCAATGCGGTTCCCAGAGCAGTTGGCACGACTGCAGAAAGGCAAGCCAGAAGCATGACTCCCCACATACAAACACAAAATCATGCGGCAATTGCCTCAAAACGAGATCCGAAACCTGGATCCACACCTCTCATGAAGTAATCCTTCCATCCCATCTCCACCGCGTTCTCCAGCCCCTTGGACTGGAAGAATATTATGATCTTGGAGAGCGCCGCCTGCAGCGCGAAGTGCACAGTGTTCATCAGCAGCGGCGCCGGGAACTTGCCCAGCTTGTCCCCCAGCAGCGTCTTGTTGTATCTACCCAACAACGAAGCAATCAACCAAACCACCATACATTTTTTTCACCAGGAGCTACGCGAGAGGTACCGAGAGATGGTGAGAACCGAGAACCAGAGGAGTAAGCAGCAGCACTCACAGCGTGAGGCAGGTACTGAAGGCGTACCACACCAGGATGTAGAACCCCATCTTGAGCACGACCACCGGAGCCAGCGCGGCGCGCTCCGCCCGCTCCAGCGACTCCAGCTTGGCCACGGACTCGCTTGGCCGGAGCCCCCCTCCGCCTCCTCCGCCACCGCCGGCGCCGGGCGGGTTCTCCACGTCGAACACCTTGCGCGCCGGATCCGCGGCATGCATGCTCCGCTGCCGGAAGTAGCGGGATCGCGGGGACCCGACCTCCGCGGCGCCCCCATCCGCGACGTCCCCCTCGGGCATCGGATGCATACCTCCTCGGCGCGAAGAGATCTCCTCCGCCTACAAGGAGGCCGGCATTGCGCCAATGCCAACGCCAATGCCGCGGCGGGGGATCTGGAAAGGCGAGGCGAGGGGGAGGGGAGTGGGACAGGAGACGTTAGGGGGAGGAGGGGCCGGTGCCTGCGGCTGCCCACCTGCCGGCTGCCGGGAGTGGACGAGGCGACGATGGATTTGGCGGGTGCGCGACGCGGGCGGGTCGGATTGCGGTGTGGTGGCCGGCCGGCCCGGTTGGGCGGTGGTGTGGTGTGTAGGCGTGGGGGGCGTACGGTGCGGACTGCCTGCCCAAACGTCAAATCCAAGGGTTTTCAGGTGGTGGGCCTGCTGCTGCTGCTGCACGAGGAGCTTTGTGTACGGACAACACAAAGTTGTTTTACGGACTAGGGGACTCGGCTTTTGACGATTATTCTTATTATGATTTATAGTTTTTAGCTGAAGATAAATAAAAGTAACTGAAAAAAAGTAGCTTTTATAAGTAGGAAATGAGCGGTGCAAAAGTGAGAGCTATACGTGTGCATGACAGGAACGAGAGGAGTGGGATAGGTGATGCATCCTTAACTTCCGTCTTATCCTCGAAGCATAACGGTAGTGAGAAGAATGGAAAAACCATTTTTGAAAGCCGAGTATTCTTATTGATTTTTGGCTTTTCTAAGTAGATGCTAGAAAAAAAAGTAAGTATGAATAAGATCTTACGATATAACCATGTTGTTATTAGTATATGTCTTTCTCGTGGTATATGTCTTTACTGCATGATCGAGATTTTTCCAATAATTACAAGAAGAATGTGATTGATTGATCTGTTGAAATACAGAGATTCTTTCATTGTGCTGTAAACTGTTTAAAATTAAACAGCAATATTGCTTCGCTTTGTAGCGGTACAGATGTTTTACGCATGACTACCAAAGTATTGCAAATCCACCATGGTTGTTGGCTGTTTACACTTGATCTATACGAGGTTGTTTATAAATATGCTCCATCTTATGCATTCGTACTGGCTAGGTAAGCTAGCACAAGTTGTATGAATGGTCCATGCTTTGTTCATTGCATTTAGCTCAACCACAACTAGCCACTTGCAGAGGTCAACCTATCGGGTGGGCTTCGTTAGGCTCGAGCCCACCCTCCACGCTGCCTCGCCACAGCCTGACCAGCTCGCAGCCTTCGTCTTCACTAGCAAAATCCCAACCCTAACCCCTTCATCTCCCCCCCCCCCAAATCCCACATCCCCAACTGTCTCTGCCATCTCCTTCCCATAGCTCGACTTGGCCATGGCTGTTGCCGGCGATGCATCCATGGGCTTGCCGCCGCGGCCACTACAGCTGTAGGTGCCTTCGCTTACACAAGCGGCAGCTAGCGCCAAGGGCTTCAACCAGATCCACTGCTTGGGTTTGGCCTCCGGCCTCGCCACCATCAGCCAGCTTCCACAGTACACCATTGCAGCAACTAGGATGTACGATGAGCAGATGAGCTTCTCAAGCGGTGGAGGCAGGTGGGACAGCAACAGTTGGCAGCGACGCAGGCATGCTTGGGTAGGGTCAGCTGGGAATGTTGCAAGGGTAGGGCAAGCGGCCTATGTGGCGCACTTTGGGCTCCAACTGATAGTGCAGGTAAATTTGGGATCTCGAGCTCGCTTAAGTAAACTAAATTTCACGCCTCATCATGCATAAAAGGCTATTTGTAACAGGAAGGAAGGAAGAAACACCCGTGCTTTTATTGTGAATTACTCATACTAGAGAGGTCTCGATTATTTGTGGTTAGAAAATTGCTTTTTTTATTAGTTCATTGTGTTGCATTTCATATGTGGAAGCAGTTCCATAGCATCACATAGTGAATTAATGTGCCAAATGCCCGAACAAAGAAATTGTGGATGAGCAGTATGAAAAATCGAAGCCAAGTGGAATTGAGAGTCCAGTTAGAACTTAAATTTACCCATCAGTTAAGAATTAAAAGAAAATGAGTCGTGGATTTAGAATTTTGATGTTTTTCCAAAGGTTTTAATTGTGTAAGACTATCTTTGCTATGTTTGTCTCAATTTAGCCTAATTATTTGAGCTCCTCTCTTTTTTCATCTTAGCTTCACCACTGGCCACTTGTGCCTACTTACTACATTTGTAATGATTGTTGTGCTCCCAGCAATGCTTTTGTGTTCATCGAGATTGTTTGGTCGACTACGTGTGGCCTTCATCTAAACTGCATGTCCCCGCAAGTATTTATCCTCCGGGAGTGCTTACTAGCTCTGAAACTAAAACGTACCAACCCATAATGCAACAAAGCCCATCAAATTTTAGATACAGAGCACACTTAAATTTGCATCTATAGTTTTTAAGTAGGGTACTATTGGCAAAGTTAAGCTAGCATCTAACAAAATAAGCCCTATCTCACCGATTAATATCTCTGACGGAGTAAATACAGAGTAGAGAAGTATATGACCCAAAAGCAACCCATGGGCAGACAAAAAAAGGCTTGGTTTGCCTACGCCGGTGCTGTATACTTTCAAATTTGTCGGTGCAGGCCCAAGCCGGAGAGAGAAAAATGACAAATGACACTAGCACAAACGGAATGGGAGAATACGAGATCCACATGAGGAAAAGCAGATCTGATGCAACAGCAGAATCACAAGTTCCAATCCGGATTTGGATGTTTGTATCCACGGTCTCTACCGGGCACTGACCCGACCCGCTACCTTTTGAAGCAAGCAAAGGTCTTAGGGGGTGTTCTTTTGGGCTTTTAAAAATGGCTTTTGACTTCTGCTACAGTACCTAACTTTTAAACGGAATATTTTCTCAAAACGGGGTCTACAAGTTAAACGATCTACACGTTAAAAGCCCAACATATGTACCAGCCAAAATCGCAAGTGAATATCTGTCCCTCCGTAATCTGTACCGTAAACAGCCAAAATTCAAAAATTTCAGCTAAAAGCCATAAGCCGCAGCCGAAAAGAACAGGCCCTTAGTCTAAATATTAAACAATGGCATCCAGAGTAAATTGATCGGATGCTTATGGACTGACAGAAGAAGACATCGGCATTTGTTGGACCTAACACAGATAAAAAAAGTTTGGTTACCATGATGCTGGGAGCACTGGTATGATTGCACACAAAACTTTCTAATGCAATAAGCGGTAAGCTTAGCTCTTTCTGGTGGAAAGGTAAAAGGGTACCAAAAAGCAATTAATTTGGTACATATTATAGCTTAGTGTAGTTACATACATAGATCATTTTGGTTTGAGTTTCTCACTTCTAGATTATTTTTTACTATTCATAAATTTTATTTTTTCTATCTTTTTTAAAACTTTTTTGCCGGTTTTTTTCCCTATTAGTTTGTATTTTTGTGATGGATTAACCTGTTTTTTCTATTTTATTTTTTAAATTTAGTTACGCCAAATAAGTCACCATCAGTTACAGTGTAATTTCAGCCAACTACAGTACAATTTCAGCCATAAACTAGCTTATTTTAGCCCAACCGAGCGGTACCATAATCAGTTGTATTGGTTTGCTGAATTTGGCTAACTTGGCAAACGTGATACTCCATATATTTGGGGTAACTGCCAGGTAATGCTAAAACAATATATGAGTTAGAAAATAATGTCAGTGCTCAAGCCCCACTTGTCAGGTTCATTAGATGTTGTTTCCCTAGTTACACATCTTTGCAATATCACTGAACAAATTTTGAGTCCAAATTCTTGATCCAGTGGCAATGAGCAATTCAGATTCGATCATTCATCGAAATGTATGAACCAAAGTCAAACAAAATTTGGTATGGATTTTGATGGACGAGCCATCCGCAGAGAATTCTGAAGCAATGAGTAGGTAGAGGTCCAGAGTTCCACTTGGATCCACTTTTTGCATACAACTCATGAATCACGGCACAACTGAGTTCTTATCAAGTCAAAGGGTTGATCATCCATTCCTCCATCTCTCGATCGATGAAGATGTTGGTCCTTGGTGGTGATCGGTTCGGCTGAAAAGCTTATAACTTATGGCTGAAAACACTGTAGCTGGCTGAAAAAAGTACTGTAGCTGACAGAAGCTTATTTAGCATAATTAAATTTAAAAAAATTTAAAAATATAAAAAATATGTTAGCCCATTACGTATAATACAAACAAATATGGGAAAAAAAGAACCGGCAAAAAAGCTTAACAAAAAGCCAAAAGTTCAGAAAAAGATGAAACTTATGAATAGTGAAAAATAAGCCAGAAGCCGGAAGCCGAAGCCGAGTTGATCAGGGCCCTTAATTCTCCAAATTAATTGGATACTTCACTGAATAATTTTCTCCCCCTACATTGCTAGATCCAGGCCATGTTTACAACACGAGAATTTCCATACGCTTCCAACGACCGATTCCCTAGACGCACGCCGTTAGATCAAGTTTTGCAATTCGGATTGAACACCCATGACATATGCTAAATATCTTGCAATTATATACATAACTCCCAATTTTTTTTGATAGATGTACTTAACTTTCAAACGTTGGCGGTTTTTGGCTTTTGCTAAAGTACCTAACTTTTAAACGGAATATTTTCTCAAGATGGGGTCTACAAGTTAAACGATCCACACGTTAAAAGCCCAATATTTATACCAGGTAAAATCACAAGTGAGTATCTGTCTCTCCGTAATCTGTACCATAAACAGCAAAAATTCAAAAAATTTCAGCCAAAAATCATAAACCGCACCGAAAAGAACAGGCCCGAAGGCTGGTCCAGCTTTAGGCGGAATCTCTGCTGTTTCTTCCACTGCTTTGCATGGTGGAGGCTCCTGCTCCACTTTCCAATCTGGTCGTACGTTTAACTTGTGAGATGGAGATCTGGCCGAACTAAACCATCCTGCGATATTTGGATATATTCACGGATAAGTTTTTTTTTGGCTCACCTAAAAAAAAACTCAATCCAGCTAAAAATATTTTGAATTTTTTAAAATTTCTAATTTCCGTCTTTTTCGAAGGTTCCGAGAAATGTTTTCACCAAAGATCCTATGATATCAATCCAGACGCTGACAAGTGACACTGTGACAATCTTGGCCGCTTCGTCGGCCTGAGAGTGTCGTAGAATCATTATAACCGCGTCTAGCGGCATACATGGGTGGACATGGCTGTTTCACGGGTGCCTGTTAATCAGCTAAGTCGATAGCTAAAAAGTGCACATCACAGTACAGATAGCTACACAGATGACATGTCTGACAGGGTGACACTTATGCAAGCGGCACTCTGGTCCCCAATCGCAAGTCTTCTCCCATGGAGATCTTTCTCTTCCCTCTCAGCGATTAGCATACAGTTATCCAAGCACGCGCACACGCGCCCCTGACGTGGAAACACGCGGTGGGCACCACGCGTTTCGGTGCGTTGCGTGGTCACGAACTGGCCGACGCCCAGAAGATTTTGGGTGGGTACTGGGTACAGTAGGATAACATAAATTTTCTATAAGAGATATTATATAGAAATTTTGCTAAGATCAATAAAAGAGAAAGAGATCAACTGTAATTCTATAAACCATCGAAACACGAGAAAATAGTATATTATATGGCTTTCGTGCTATTATATCAATGTTTTTACAAACAACTCATTGTAAATAACTTATAGATAATCTATGATAGAAGGTATTTTTCACTATTCATAAGTTTCGTCTTTTTCTGAACTTTTGACTTATTGTTGAGCTTTTTTGCCGGTTCTTTTTTTCCCGTATTTGTTTGTATTATACGTAATGAGCTAACATATTTTTTTATTTTTAAATTTTTTAAATTTAATTATGCTAAATAAGTCTCTATCAGTTACAGTGCTTTTTTCAGCCAGCTACAGTGTTTTCAGCCATAAGCCACAAGCTTTTCAGCTGAACACCTTAATGTTATGTACAGATGATATGGAACAAACAACCACTCACATGCTTCTGGGGGACGGGAGGCAGCAAACACGCGTTCACGCCATCCCGGCCGCGCGGACGCCTCTGCGTGTGCGTGACAGCGCGATGTACCGGCCGGCGCTTGGGTCATTTCGCCATTTTCCAACTTGCAAAATCCTTCTCCTCTTGACGGCAAATCCGGTGCTGGTTTTCTCCGAGGCAGGCTCTACCGTCAGTTCAAATGATACTCTTCTCCCGTCCAATTGGAAATTAGATAGCCGAGATGGAGACGTAGATTTTGATGTGCTCGAAACTTCCCCGTCGGTGTCATCCTCCGAAGCATTGATATCTGATTAAACGGCTCATGCATCCTTACCGGGTCGCTTGCTACCGAAAGCCTATGCAGTTATTGCTACTTCCGGGACATATACATAGTATAAACCACTGTTGTATATACACTTCTATATTATCTAATGATAAAACTAAAGACAGTTTATGCAATATATTGTCTATATAATTATTTATAGTAGCCTTATACAATTAATGAATTGTCTATATAATGATATACACAGTAAAAAGCTGTCTATAAAGATATGCATATCATCCTGTCTATAAGATGTGTCATATAGGAATTTTACTAAGGTGGATAAAAGAAAAAGAGGAGAGAGAAGGAGGTCGATTGTAATTCTACAGACAGCCAAAACGTGAGAAAATAACCTGCTATAGACAGCTTTCGTGCTATTGTATCAATGTTGTCTATATTTTACAGACAACCAATTATACATAACTTACAAACAATCTATTATATAAAGTGTTTTTAGTGTTGTCTATAAATAACATGGACTGATATTATAGATAGCAATTGTCTGTATCATTGTGTATGTCCTAAGATCATCTGTTAAATAGTAGATATCATCTTTCTCCTTTTAGACATGTATTTTGTACATGCCCTAATGTTAGAGACCGTTGTATCCTTATTCCCAGGATTACAACCTCTGTTGTCAGTCCAAATTGTCTCGTTGGAAGTTACTACTTGATGCTTGAGAGGAAGATGCAAAATATTTATGAGACGCATTCTCGGAACCTCCTTTGTAAGCTGCCATGTCTCCTAAGCACGGTTCTTAACCAACCTGGCAAGTTACGCTGGGGGAGCCGGTACAGGTGAGAGCCACAAAGCACCCACCAATGCAACCAGAAGTAAACGGCAAGGGAAATGTGCAGGGCCACAAGTCCGAGTCAGATCACAGTATTGGTCCGTTATTTTCGACTTTTTAATTAATTTTAGTTTTAGCTTTTATCAGCAAATACTATTCATTAAATATGACATATCATGATTATGTTTCATGTCACAAGCTTAATTAATTCTTAATTCTACTTAATCCATCTAATCCGGATAATACCTCTAGCAGCGTTATGTTCAGATAACACAGCTAATTATTAGATCGATTTTGCCGGAGTGTATAGGAGCAAATATAAGTCAACTGAATTATTGCCTAGCAGGTTATCACCGATTTGCTGTCATGTTGCATGACACGAGCTTAATTAGTTATGAATCCTACTTAACCCATCTAATCTGGATATACTGAAATGTCTACGTCTAGTAGTGTTAGAGCAACTCAAGAGAAGAGCTAAATCATTTTCTAAAGGTAAATTTGGCTATTATTAGAGAAAAAACGTCTCCAATAGACTCTGTAAATGACTCTCCAAATTTAGTAGCTCTCCATCCCTCCTCCTTCGCTCTCTATTTTTGGATAGCCTACCTCGCTCACCATCCAGCCTCTTGGCGCGGTCGGCGTTTCCTTCCCGCACGCTGCGCCCCATTCCCACGCGTACGCGACCCACCGCGCGCCCTCTAGTTTAGATAGCCTGTTGGAGTAGTCTTGTTTTTTTGGGTGAGATTCATTTTAGAGAATAGCTAAATCACTAAATTTAGATATTTCTTTTGGCTAATCTTTTGGAGTTGCTCTTATGTTCAGATAACACAGCTAATTGTTAGATCGATTTGGCCGGTGTATAGGAGCAAATATAAGTCAACTGAATTATTGCCTAGCAGTTTATCGCCGATTTGTTGTCATGTTCAAGGGTGAGATATTTTCAGATGTTGACTAGCTTGTAGTGATGGCAATTCCCCCACGGGTATATTCCCCAATGGGGCTGGGGCGGGGGCGAACCCCCGACGGGGAAACGGAGAAGGGCTCGCTATGCTAGTGAGGTAGGAACGAGGTGTGTGGGTTCCATCGAAACCTGATAAGAATAAAAATGTATTATTTTGTTTATATATTATAGATCTTTAGTATATGATATGTACTTTTTTAAATATCATTATTACAGACAGTGTTATCATAGACAGTTTAAAATCATCATCACAGACGGTTTCCGAACCGTCTACGTTTATGTATCAGTGATAATAGCTGATTATCACAAACGGCTCCCACGCCATCTGTGATAATTTACAACACAGACGGTTTTCTGAAAAACCGTCTGTGATATTCGACTATCACAGACGGTTTTTTGTATTAACCGCCTATGATATACACGATATCACAAATGGTTTTTGTTATTAACCGTCTGTGATATGCAAACTGTCTGTGATATGGTGTATATCACAGACGGTTTGGTACACTGAACCTATTTCAACAGCGATGCTGATTGCTCTTTTTCAGCTAGCCTTAGGAAATGCTAACCATGTCATCTGAAAATAAGTAAGATCACGTATATATAGTACAAGACAATTATTACATAAATCTCACAGATGAATGAAACAACATAAGCATATCACATATATAGCATGGCAATTGTTACACAGATCTCACAAATGAATTAAATTGAATGAATTATTTGATTAAACACAATCGAGTGATTACAATTGAATCCAATGTTTCAACATCTAATCACCATTGCCGGGGTGGAACTCTCCAGTCTTGTTTATGGCCTCTGCTAGCAAGAATTAGGAGAAATTTTCTCGAATTTCGACGAGTTTGTCAAGATCAGTTGTACTTTCGTCGAAGTCTACACGCTGTCGCTAGGAGTAATGTTAAGTCATTAATTAGTATGTGTGTATATATATACATATATATAATCGGAAAATAATAATTATTAGAAGGTTGATAAACCTCTGGATCATTCATCTTAGCGTCCATGATTTTCTTCATATGGCGGCAAATGTAGAATCTACATACGTTGCCCTGTAGCTGTTGGTGACACTACAAAAATAGAATTACATACATAGACATTGTCAATTCTAGAGGCATTATAACAAAGTGTGATATAGGATTGTTGTGTTGTAGTGGGTACTGGAAATCGCGTCCTGTGTCGCAATGTGTCGCTGGATTCCTTGTGTCTCCCTCCTTGGGCAACATAAGCGCTAAACGACCTACGTGATTTCAAAAAAGTTAGCCTCGGCCATTGCAAATGAAGGAAAAATTACGATAGAGTTATGTATGGAGGAAATGAGTTTACCTGTCAATTGCTTGTTGCACACGAGTGAAGTCGTGGTTGCTCCTAAGTAGGGAATCAAGGTATATTACCTTACTCCACTTTGCTACAATCACAATCAGAATCCAGTGAAACATAGTCATGTGTGTCACCATAGTGATTAATCCTAAGTTCATGTTGCGTATAAATTACAAATAAAACTTGTGTGGCAACTAGTGAAACACTTACCCTTAGTTGAAGGGTACCATGATGTACTCCTTGTCACTATGAGCAATCAATCCGCTCGTTATGTAATCTTGGATGAAGGATGCATTATCGTTGATGGATTGCTTAGAGACCAAGTATGGGTCGAGGAAACCCACTGATTGTCGCCGTCGTCGGACTTGATGGATCATGTATCCATACATAAGCAAAGAGTAATGACATTTATCGATATGACGTGAATATAGGACTTCATTGTACAGTACACTTACAGTGTTCAGCATCGTAGAAGTGAGGCGTCGAGTTCATCGAGGTTGAATAGTAAGAATAAGTTTTTGAAGGTCACGACGAAATAACTCGAGTCATGGAGGAAATGTGCCTTCGTGTATCTCACAGTGAATCCACTGTGCCTATTTAGCTTCATGTTGGACCTCTGCATGTACCAGGTATGCAGTGTATTACAAACCAGTCCAAGTCTGGGTAATTGTGACTCAGGGACCAACGACACTCCAAGAATGGATTTCCATTGCCCAGGAGGTGCCTCAATCTTCTTCGGTTGAGTCTTAGCGCCTCGCTTACGATATATTTTCAGCGTCGTCTCCACGGGAGCCAATGTAACAGGCTTCAGAAACAGAGCTAGAGGAGGAGCCATAGGAGCCGATGTGACAGGTCCAGGGTGATGTCCCTCTTGGGCTACTGGATGTGGAGATCACAGCATGGACGAGTTAAGGGCAATGTCCCTCTTGGGCCATTAGATGAATGTATGGACGGTATCCCCTAATATTGTAATCTCTTTGTTTAGGGGCTTCTCAAGAGAGACGGTTCTCAAAATAGCATTAATCATGTCCACCTGAATCTTCACAAAACCGGTCTTGTTCCTGACAGCCATGGATACGCCATCCCCCGCCCAACATCAATGGGAATGGAGCCAATAGGCCCGACTCTGAGAATGCAAGGGATGGGCTCCTACATAACGATACATGATGAGCTAAGGCATCCACCAGATAGATCTATCTATGTAGCATTCTAAAGAGATACATTACCTGGATGTCGTCGATAGGTAAGTGGGCATCGCTATGTTGAGTAATTGGCGTGGACGCGCAGGTACTCCGATGTTGACGGGACTGGGTACCGCATTATCGGGGTGAGTTGTGATTGGTTACGAACTTGTCTCAGTCTTCCCTCAATGAATCTATCTCTCCTCGAAGTGAGGCAGTCTTCTCTTGAAGTGAGGCAGATAGCTGTTCCTCAAGTTGTGCACAAATCTCTTGTTTTATTTGTTCATTGCGATAGGCCTTGGATCTCTTCCTACTCCTATATGTCCTGGAGTCATTTGGAAATATGTGCCTTCAAGATACGTAAACCCACAGGCCTCGCGCGCGACATGGGTGCTCCTTGTTTCCCAGGGCATGTGATAGTATATCTCTCCCCTTGTATTCTTCAAAGGAGCCTCGAGAAAATTCGGTAGTCAATGATTGCTGCAAGAGGCAATCATGTTATTTTCGAACCCATGAAATTCAAGAGATATTAACAACTATATAGTTTAACATATCTTACTAGGCATGGGATACTTCCTCATCTGTGGGGTTTTTGAAAGAGGAGATACCCGAAGACGTGGTTGATGACCTCGCTCTTAACCAGTTTTGGGCGCGCTCGTTTGCAATCCTGGCAAATGGCGGGGATGCCTGCGATCGGATTGCGACCTCATCTTGCATCCTCCGTCGTGGGATTTTACCTGCGTACCCAGCGGTGCCGATTCTGTGAGGGTGAGTGTTTTGTGACTGGAGAGCCTTGTGCCCCGCACTTTGTTGTTCAAATTCAGCCGTTGTCTTCATCTGCACAAAGGCCTCCCATGTTTCCGGCGATACAAAAGGAAATCTCGTGAAGGGTGTGAGATCCTTGGCCACATAATGTGTGACATGAGTGCTCTTGAAGTTCTTCCATGTTTTTCCCATCGTGAGGAGCGCCTGCCATTGCACAAGTCCATGTACTTATACTGGGGTCTCAAACGAATTTGTTATTTCCGTCCATAGCTAATTTTTCTGATCATTTGCCTAATCTTTCTAGTTTGCTATGGTGATAGGGACCCATTGCATTCCAATTATTCTGCAGGTAGTCCAAAATGCTGATGCTGGTTTCTTCGGTTGCAGAGGAACCCCATCCGGAGAGACCACCGTGATGGTCATTCGGCCCTTTGGCCTTTTCGATACTCCTCGGCCACGCTTAGTTATCCTGATCTTCAGAGTTGAGACCCAGATGACAACGACGATGACTGTGTGGACATTATCTCTCTTATAAGAAAAAAAACTAACTACAGTGAGCTATGAGCGTAAACAAATTAAGTTCTATGAATCGAATTACACACACCAGTGTCTCAAGGTCCCTTTGGAACAGTAACATGCCATTCCAAATAGATCTTGTAGCTACCAGGTGAAGCATATATATCATGAAGTACTAAAGATCATAAAACAAAGTTCTATGAATTAAATTACACGCACTAGTGTCTCGAGTTCATTGAACCTGACACACTGGAGTGTGTAACTTGCTTCATGCCCTTTGAAGGTCTATGTGGCATATATTATTGCTACAAGGTTCCTTTGAAACAGTAACATGCCATTCCAAATAGATCTTGTAGCTAACAGGTGAAGCATATATCATGAAGTACTAAAGATCATAAAACAAAGTTCTATGAATTAAATTACACACACCAGTGTCTCGAGTTCATTGAACCTGACACATTGGAGTGTGTAACTTGCTTCATGCCCTTTGAAGGTCTATGTGGTATATATTATTGCTACATGGTCCCTTTCGAATAGTAACATGCCATTCTAAATAGATCTTGTAGCTAACAAGTGAAGCATATATCATGAAGTACTAAAGGTCATAAAACAAATTAGCTAACTACTGAAGATCATAAAACAAATTAGCCAACTATTGAGACAGACCACAAGATTGACAAATGATAGTAATAGTAACAATTTAGAGCTCAATCTTGAATATCCAATTTAGTATTAGATCTTGTAGCTAACAAGTGAAGCATATATCATGAAGTACTAAAGATCACAAAACAAATTAGCCAACTATTGAGATTAGATCTTGTGGCTAACAAGTGAAGCATATATCATGAAGTAATAAAGATCACAAAACAAATTAGCCAACTATTGAGATTAGATCTTGTAACTAACAAGTGAATCATATATCATGAAATACTATATATCATGAAATATTAGACCAGTATCATCATCGAGCTAATATCATCGTACCGTAGGGAGGAGAGGCGGCTAGCGTCGGAAGGAAGAGACGGCGTCATGAGGGAGAGGCAGCCAGCGTCGGGAGGGAGAGGCGGCCGGTGTTGGGAGGGAGAGGCTGCCGGCGTCGAGAGGGAGAGGTGGCCGGCGTCAGGAGGGAGAGGCGACTGGTGTTAGGAGGGAGAGGCGGAGTCGGGAGGGAGAGGTGGTGTCATGTGCAAGTGAGCAGTCAGATCTAGCAAAACCTAGCAAGGGCGGTGGAGACGGAGTGCGTGAGTGAGGACTCTAAAAGCAGAACATATCCTTAGGGTATATTTATAAGGAAACTATCACAGACGGTTCTATTATAGAACTGTCTGTGATAATACTATTATAGACAGTTCTTTTATGAAATCGCCTATGATAATACTATCACAGACGATTCTTTTATGTAACCGTCTGTGCTATTCAATATATCACAGATAGTTTTATAAAAGAACCATCTGTGATAGTATTATCATAGACGATTCTATAAAAGAACCATTTGTGATAGTATTATCACATATGGTTTGTTCCGATAAACTACCTGTGATAGTTCCCTTCATCTAGCCGCAAGAAATGCATGCTGGCCATGCAATATGAAAAACGCAAGCATAATCATAAATATAATTATTTCTTAGTTATTGAATCAATTACAATTACAATGGAATGTAGTTCCATAATTATATGCCGTGTTTCCTAATTATGAGTACATTGCAACAATTTTGAAATAGGTGCTCGCTGAATAGGATCATTTATTACACTTGACTATTTCCTTTTAAATAAAGCTCTTCATGATGATCAACACACATATAGCTTGCTTCATCGCCTTGTTCTTCATCGAGCCTGATGTCGTCTCTAAATGGAGGCAACTCATCAAATTGATTGTAATCTTCCTCATCCACGACATTCTCAACTCCGACAATCCTTCTTTTTCCATGAAGAACTACATGGTGCTTCTTATTTGCCGGGTCGGTTACATAAAATACTTGAACAACCTGCCTCACGAGTACGAATGGTTCGTCTTCGTATCCTACATATTCGAGGTTCACGGTAGTGATGCCGTACTTGTCGACCTTGACGCCCCGTGGGAGTTAGACTCACAGCACCGAAATAGAGGAATCTTAAAAATTACATAGTCAACCTCTCAAATCTCCTCTACAAACCTATAGTACGAGCTTAGGCCAATGGTACTGACGTGTGCATCAAAGGCATCTATGCGGATACCTGAGTTATGCACTATGCTCTTCTTATCATGATCTGTTATATGAACTGTGTAGCCATTAATATCGTATCCTTGCCATGTCATAATTATAAATTTTGTCCCTTTTGCCAACCATTGTAGCGTTTCACTTGATGACCTCCCAGTCAATTGTACCTTCAACCATTCGTTGAACTGACGGTTGTGTTGTCTCGTGATCCAAACCTCTAACTGCCATGCATTCTCTTAGCGTAGCGTGTCCTTGTGCTCTTCAATATACGGGGCCACTTCAGTCATGTGTTGAAAAACTGTGAAATGGGCTTGAGCATACGTATCTCGATCCAGAGTTATTGCTTTCCTTCCTATAGTCTCGATACCCTCTAGCCTTCCCTCGTGACGAGATAAAGGTACACCTATTGATTCGATCTGAGTCATGTAGCCGATGCAGAATTCAATGACCTCTTTGGTCGTATAACCTTTGATGATGCTACTCTCTGGTTGAGATCGATTGCGTACATAGGACTTGAGAACTCCCATGTACCTCTTGAACAGGTACATATGACGTAGAAATACTAGGTCGCATATCTTTATCTCTTTCACAAGGTGGACATTGAGACGGACCATGATATCAAAAAATAATGGAGGTAATTACATCTCTAGATGACATAGAGTCATCACCACCTCGATCTGTACAACATCTAGTCTATTGGGATCGATGACCTTCTAAGCAATTGTGTTAAAGAAATAGCATAGCCTTATGATTGTCACTCGAACCTTATTCGGTAAAATACTTGTGATTGCAACAGGTAGAATTTGTGTCATTAGCACATGACAGTCATGAGACTTCATGCCCAATTAATTTCAAATGTTCCATGGAAAACAAGTTTCTTCATGCTGGTGGGGTGACTGGACGGAACTTTCACACCATGCAAACACTAGTACAGTTGAGTTCTCTTGGACTTAGACAAAGTGTAGCAAGCTGGGGGAAAGTACGTCTGGGCTTTATCAATCTTTGTTGGTGCTAACTCGGTCCTGATGTTCAAGTGACCAAGTCACGCCTTACATTGACACCATCCTTTGTTTTGTCAGGTATGTTCAGTAAGAGACCAATCAAACTGTCACATATTTCTTCTCTACGTGCATGACATCAATGCAATTGCGAACTTTTAAGTGTTTTCAATAAGGCAAGTCTCAAAATATTGACCTCTTCTTTCACATGTTCTTCCGACAGTCCTCAATTTACGTCCCTTTCTAAACACAACGTCGATATCCTTGACCATATCATAGACCTGTTTCCTACTAAAAGGCCTTGGTACTGAGTCATTCTCTTTTTTCCATCAAATTGTTTCTTCATCTTGTGGTATGGGTGATACTTTGGAAGGAACCTACAGTGACGCATGTACACGGTTTTGCATGAGTTGTTCAACCACACACTCGGTATAATCTAAGCAGTGCAGACAGGCTTTGGCTCCTTTTGTACTCAACCCTGATAGGTTACCTTTTGGTGCGCTGAGTGAATTTCTCTCGTTTGTCCGTATCCTATACATGTACCCCTTCGTTCTATAGTATCGCAAGATCTTCCACCAATGGTGCTAGATACACATCAATATCGTTCTCAGGTTACTTTAGCCCTTGGATAAGTAGTGATATCAAAATATGCTTCCACTTCATACACAGCTAAGGAGGAAGGCTGCACATGCACAGAGTCACGAGCCAGGTGTTATGTCGGCTGCTCATGTTACCAAAAGGATTCATTCCATCTGTACTCAACCAAAACCTTACATTCCTCGGTTTCACACCAAAGTCTACAAACATCCTATCAATGTTCCTCCACTAGGCAGAATCAGTAGTGTGTCTTATCATTCTATCTTTCTTACGCTACTCTGAGTGCCAACTCACCAATCTTGCGTGCTTTCGATTTGCAAATAAACACTTTAAACAGGGAATTACAGGAAGATACCACAACACCTTAGCAGGAGGTCCTTGCTTCACCTCGATACCCTTCCTATCATCGGAGATACTTTTACACTTGTATCGGGATTCTTTGCACACCGGACAAACATGTAAACTAGCATACTCTTTACGGTAGAGGATATAATCATTCGGATATGCATGTATTGTTTCTACTTCCATTTCCAATGGACAAAGAATCTTCTTGGCTTGGTAGGTGGTTCTCGGCAACACATTTCCCTTTGGAAGCATGTCCGCTAGTAGACCTAACAATGCCGTGAAACTCTAGTCAGACCAGCCATTGCTTGTCTTCAATTTAGCAGTTTTAGAACGGATAACAACCTTGTGTATTGCGGCTTGCAGTCTGGGAACAAAGGTTTCTCCGAGTCCTCCATCAAACCCTCGGATTTATCAAACTCTCTCTCACTATAGTTCTCTTCCACATCACGTAGCATCTGATCTAGATTGTCATCCTACGACCTATCCTCATTGAAAGCATAGTCCACAATCGGCATATTGTTGTCTCCCTCGACGATGTCATAACTACCTTCTTGTGTAATTTTCTCTTCACCGTGATTGGTCCAACTTTTGTACCCCTTTCTGAAACCCATTCGAATCAAGTGAGTTTCGATCTGCGCTGAGTTGCTAAACATCTTTAGATTATCACAATCAATGCATGGACAATACATATATTCTGTCCCCTTCTTCAACATATCTAGCTCAACCGCTCTTCTAAAAGCAGCCATGCCATTAATGTACTGTTCACTCACACGATTCTCAATGTACATCTAGCTTCGGTCCATCTACGCTACACATGTAACAAACAGGTGTCAAGTTGGATTATTTGTGCTACTATAGCAAATTAGACTAGCTACTTAATTACACACATCTATATTAGGTAGCTAGCTAGCTACGTATTCATGAAACAATAATATTAAGTAAGAATATATTGAAGTAAACTAGAATCAAGTACTTACCCATTCTAAAATTGAGCAAAGTACCATTATCTTTCTAAACCTAGCTAGCTAGATCTAAACAAAAACCTAGCTATCATCTCTTTCTATTATAAGGCATATAAGTTATTAGAAGCAATTGAGTACAAGCCTCTGATCACCAAGAATACGTATATAGATCTACAAGCGATATGTTTTCACCAAACTCCCCAAAGCCGGCTGCCTCGCTCCATCGATGCATTGCAATGAAGACATATTTGTGTCGAGACCATGTACGTCTGCTATTTAATAGCGCAGATTATCCCAGATGGTTTCAACCACAAACTATCTATGATACGACACTATCACAGACGATTCGTATTAATAACCGTCTGTGAATTATCACAGACGGTTATTCATACAAACCGTCTGTGATGTCCACAATATAAGCTCAAATGTTTTGTGCCTTCCGATATAAGCATCAAATTAACAAGCCAAAATACATCTATAGAATTTAGAGTATAAACCTCACCATAAACTTCCAGTTTGGAGGCTAGGCTTGACCATAAATCTAGAAAATCAAGAACTTCTAGAATTATCCCTTTTAGAGTATATTTATCGTCTGGACGTACTGCTACACTCCAATACCCCTGTTTATATACAGCAGCCCCTAGATCAGATCAGAGTTTATGAGTTATGGACTGAGCATGCATGGTATCAAGAACAAAAAAGATAAATCTTGTAGAGAACTAAAATAACAATGTTAAAACAACCATGACAATAGAGAAAAGATTTGATGAAACCGATCGCAAATTCCTTAATTACATCTTCAAAAGAGTACAAAGGATTATCACTCTCTTACAACCTCTCGAATCTTTTAGGCCCCTCGGATTCTTGCCCTATATAAAAGTCTAGTACTAAAAAATAACATAGTATATAATCCTCTCGTACACCTCTGCCTTTGGATGATGGGCTTCTTTTATTTGTTACTTTGGTTCTTCATAACCTTCCCTTATGGCTTTATATAATCCCCCAAATTCTCCTCCAAAGTGGAGTTGGAATACTACTCCAAAAAAAGTAGGAATTTTAATGCTATTAGGATTTATCTAGGACTCATTATAGCACATATTTTTAAATCCTAAAAGAGTAGGATATGAGTCACCATCCTCAATAATCTCCATCTTTACTCTTATCTATTGAAGTCACTGTACTTTTTTTTGAAGAATTTGCTCTAAGTTGGCTTCACATTTATTTATTTGTTTATTTGTTTTACTTCCACCTTTAGGAGTGTCCCCACCAAACGGGCTCATGCACATCATAATAATGTGTATATCAGGGCATCTCCAACAGTATGAGCTAGTTACTAGCTCTAAGACAACTTCTCCAATAGTACTAACTTTAGCACATAGCTCATAACATAAATAGCCTCACATGACACTCTCACATAATCTTGGAATGTGTGTATGAGACTAGCTCTTGATCAAGAGATAGTTTTTCTCTCTCTTCTATTAAAATATGAAATAATATGCTTAGAGCTAGCTCATAAGTCACTGTTGGAGATGCTCTCAATGTTTGGACTAGCCTACCAAGACCCTCCACTGGAGAGCAACTTTGTTGTATAGTTTGATTAACCACACCTCCTGTTCTAGTCGCTTTCCATGCCATTGGCTTGTACTGCCTCTGAGCTCCACCTACTCGCCGGTATCATGTGCTTCGTCCCCTATCTTCTTTCTTCTAATAGCTTGCACCTTCATCTTTGTGTCCGGTAGATTTTGCAATCGTCTTTGCAGTTTCACACATAACTATAGATAAGATCTGAGTACATACTATTAATGACATTATTTCCTTCTCCAGACTAGGATTTTATCAGACCTTCTATTGATTGCCTTTCATGTAGGTGTATCCATCAATCGGTATCCTTTATTTCTTCAGATATTTTTCATGATCACCTGCCCTTTGCAAGTAACTTGCATGACTCTACCCCGAAGTGATATCTCACAATCTTCAAGTTCAAGTGACCTCACATATACTAGATTCTTCAATCAATGTACGATGTACTCCATCATACATCTTCAATGTAACCATTCATACTCGGTAATTGCATACTCCTTGCAATTCGCTAAGTGAATGGTTCTATGCATCGGGCGTAGAGATCATTTATCAAACATCTCCCTTGTCGAACATATATGGAAGCAACAACTTGAATCTAATATCCATTTATGAGACGTACCTGATTGACTAACGAATAGTACATCTGAATTATCCTTTGCTACTGTCGCTGACCATGCACCCTTCACTTGCTTAAAACTCAAACAATCTTTTATCATGTTACCTTCCTCGTCATACAGATAGCATACACATGTGCTCTTCTTCTTGTCCTTCTTCTTCCTGTGACTTTTGCTTCAGTTTGTAACACCTACTACATTGATCACTTGAGGACAAAGATTCCGATAGCTTTTTTCAAGGATTCCATCTCTAATAGATATGCAACTGTACCAACTTAGTGATTTTTTCGATGAGAATATTCATCCCCAATTGCTCTTATGATGGTGGTAGAGATGATACCAGTATGACGACCTTCGCATTCTCCTTAATTTTCTTATTTAGCTGTGTGATAAATTTATTGAAAACATTGAAATGGTCAATGAACCATATACCATTATCCATGCACAACTTGTACAGTTGTTACTTCAGCACCAACCTGTTTATCAATGACTTTGCTATATACAATTATTCTAACTCCTATAATTTAATCGGCAAATTCTCATTGATCACCGAACTTCTGCCCCATCACCTTCTAGTCTTCATCATATATCTTTTCTACTTGGTCGCCTTTAAGAGCATTGATTCGCTCTTCTAGAAAAGAACATCTTTCAGCATACATTACCACACGTTGAAATTTCCTCTACCGTCAAATTTCTCTACTTGATTTCACATCATCGACATCGATCTTGATTTTGTGTCACTTGACGCTTTACCAATCTTCTCACAAATTAGATTAATTTAGTTTTGGAGTAGTCCTACTTCAAAGTGGAGTAGGAATCATACTCCAAAAGAAAATAGGAATCCTAATTGTATTAAGATTCATCTAGGACTTCTTATAGCACATATTTTTAAATCTTAAAAAACTAGGATATGAACCACCACTCAACATACAAATACACACCGCAACGAAACATGGGCCATTTGTTAGTATACCATCCAAAATTTGAACATGCAAATCGCTGTTGAATCTCATCAAAAAAAACTTCTCTAGGACCGATGGTGGAGGTTAGAGGGGGTGAATGATCTTTGCCTCTTTTTCTACTTGAACAAAACAACCCCCTTTGGCTTATTCACTCAATTAGTTATGAGAACCTAAGAAGATTAGATGCACAGTAGAAACAAGCACAAAACAAAATCCAACAAGCTGAGGAAACAAACAAAGCAACGAACGGGCCAAAAACATCTAATCTCACCCAAATATCTTCAAATTTTGCATGAGACTTGTTCAAGACATTAGTACCTAAACCGATCAAGAATCAAAGGTTCTTGGGCTCAGGTTCACTGTATTGAGGAAAATCAAATCTAAGTCTCAAGAATACCTAAAACACTAAAATTCAAATTAGTTCTTACTCGAGAAGTTTCTAAACAAGAGGAGAATCTAGATATACGCTACATGTCATAGCAAGCTAGTCTATACATGAATTTGGGCTAAAATTAACTAGACCATGAAAACTCAAATTTGAGCCAAGAACAAGTAAAACTGGGCTTGATCTCGAATCTTAATATATGAGTGATCTAGTTAGAGACCTATGCGTTGCAACGGAGTCATAAAAATGGTGAGATGGAACTTACTGCCTGACCAACTTCACATAGAGATGAGGAAAGTAGAGGGGGTGGACGGTTAGATCCTGAGAGAGAGGAGAGGAGAGAACCGAATGGTCCAGATCAAATTGGATGGCTGTAGAGAGGGGAGAGGAGAACGCACCAACCACCAACTCCTCTTTATATAATAGTAGAGACTATGGATCGTAGCAATACTAAGAGGGAGGAAATCCAAACAAGTAAACTAAACAAAACAAAAAGCACAAGGAGAAATCCATGGTAAAACTCACTTAGATGTAATTTGGATTTTTATTTAACTTAGAGATGAGTGTTTACAGCCACTCCACTCATGAAGAATAGAGCTCCCTCTCTATGGAGCACACACAAAGTTTCTCTCTTCAAACCATAACCCTAACTCTCCCCCCAAATGCTTCACTAAGCCAACTCCCCTCCTTCCTTATATATGGAGGCTCACACCATAAACCCTAACCAGCTCCCCTAGTTGGATTTTATCCACTTACATGAGCTAACCCATTAAACCAATACCATACCAGGTTTTACACATACACGCATGCATTCTCAAAGCGTTTACAAGACTCAACTAGTTAGACCATTAGCAATTGATCCACTTAGCAATCCTGACTCACATTAATCTAAACCACTTCTCCTTTTCATCTTCCCGCACTACAGTTTTGATCAAGGCACCAACATGGTATTTGGTTAACTACCAAAATACCCCCGATGAAGTTTCTGGGCACCTTCCCTTAACTCCGTCTTCACCTTCACGTCAAAGCATCTCCTCATACTTTCACACTTAGCATGTAGTGCCATGACTAGCTTTCACGTCTTTACGCATTCGGACTTCCCCGAACTATCTCTATGTGCATCGACCTTGTCACTTTGTGCACCATATGCACCAACTCGTCTCATCATGATTCACGTCTCTTATGTGCTCCATACTTGAGATACGTAGTATCACCCGAACTTATATGACCACACAGACCCCAGCTCCCCACCTACTCCCGGTCTTGTCATTGACTGCCACCACTCTCCAAGCCACTTGCACATCCAAGACCAAGCAACCATCTCAAACATAAGATCCATGCACTTGACGAACATTAGTCAAAACAATACATCATACAACTCAACACAACACCTTATGACTGCTAAGCCATGACTTGAACTTAACTTAACTCGCAACATATCTCATTGTTCTCTGGCCGTAGTCACCAGTCTGACCGCTCTCCCCATGGTGGTCAGACCATACCGGTTAGACCGCCAACCAACGATCGATCTGGCCAGCCCACCGATGTGACTGCATCTTCAATGCCGGTCACATGTCCCAACTCGACTCCGGTCCGACTACCAACCAACGGCCAGTAGGACCACATGTGTCCATCTCCAAAATATGCTCTCTGAAAAAAAACAACCACTAACTAGAAACCAGTCACACCGTACCAGTCAAAAACCAGTGAAAATCAGCAAAACCACTAGGAATCCGTTTTATTCGATATTCGTATCCGAGAAAACGCGAATGTGGTAAGTAAAATTCGTATTCAAAAATATCCTTATTTATATTCGAGAATATTCATATCTGTATTTAAAATATTTGAATTCATATTTTTATTTATTTTAAATATATAGATTTATATTTATATTTAAGATTATCCGATCGCATCGGATCCGTCTCTGCCCCTTTAGTGCAAATAGGCGAGAGACGGCGCTTATAGCGCAGCACAGGATGGGCCATGATCAATGGTGACAGAGGCGCGTGTGGCCGTGGTCACCTGCAATTTGCAAATTATCAGTTATCCCATAGCAAGTACAAGGCAATTATTGTTGGGTATACGTACATACGGCATGTTTCTCATTGACATTTGACAGTGCGATTGAATTGGATTTGTCTGCCACCTCTTTATAAAGAAAGGTAATGGAGGCTAGAATCTTTGTACCGAGCAATGTACTTTTGATCGAGATTCGTCGAGACTAATTTGTCTGGCCATGGTCGTCCTTGTCGACCTTATCAGTTCCCCAATTTCTTCGCGGCAACAGTAATACCATCAAAACTGTGGCTAAAAGAATAGACTTGCTTTGCGATCTGCTTAAGATATATTCAGGTCGCTAATCCAGAATAGGGCCAAATAGTGTAGCATACAGGCACACAGCGGCACAATGATGGTCGTTTCGAACGTTATGCAGTCATCAGGCATGCAACATGAGAGACCATGTGAAGGTAATCCTATATTTAGGGTCCGTTTGGCACGGCTTCACTTCACAAGTGGAGCTGTTTTTTTTACTTCACAAGTGGAGCTGAATGAAGCTACTTTTTTCAGCTCCACCCAAGGAGCTACTTTTGTCTCAGCAGGTTTTAAGGGACTCCTTGGGTGGAGCTATTTTGTTGTACCCCGTTTGGCACAAAACGGCTCCAAACAGCTCCAGGAGCTGGTGGTGGAGCTGTGCCAAACGGGGCCTTATGATGAGTAATTGACCTTTGGTTTAAAAAAATTGAATTTGCTTTTTGATGTTTGTGATGTCTCTGCAAAGTCGTAAGCCTTAGAGAGTGATCGACAGACCGTTTACGACCACGTTGTGCCGCTTACGACCACATTGTGTGTTGTCGTGGTCGGCTGGAAGATTTACGACCATGTTGTCGGTAGTCGGACACTTTCATTGGCCGTGGTCGGAAGTCGGAAGCTTCGGCTGGCTGTGGTCGGAAGTCAGAAGCTTCAGCTAGCCGTGGTTGGAAGTCGGAAGTGTCGGCTGGGCATGGTCGGAAGTCGGAAGCTTCAGCTGGCTGTGGTCGGAAGTCGGCAAACGGGTTGTCAACCACGTTCAGAAGTCGGCAGACTTCGACCACGTTGTCCGCGGTCGGAAGTTGGTAGACGGGCTGTTGACCACGTTCGGAAGTCGGCAGGCTTCAACCACGTTGTAAAGTACTAAACATGGTCGGAAGACGCTTCGACAACGTTGTACATGGTCGGAAGAGGCTTCGACCACATTGAACGTGGTCAGAAGGTGCTTCGACCATGTTGAAAAGCGTTGAACGTGGTCGAAAGGTGCTTCATCCACATTGAACGGGGTCGCAAGGGGCTTCGACCACGTTGTGAAGCATTGAACGTGGTCGGAAGGGGCCTCGACCACGATGAGAAGAAGTGAACGTGCTCGAAACTTCAGCAGAAGGTTTACGATCACGAAGTCAAAGCGATCAAAGGAGCTATAACGTGGTCGAAACGACTGTCTGTGTGGTCATAAGACCAACAGAGTGGTCGTAACACAGCGGGAGGCGGTCGTAGCCCCTTTCGACCACGTTCAATGCTTCACAACGTGGTCGAAGCCCCTTGCGACCCCGTTCAATGTGGTCGAAGCACCTTCCGACCACGTTCAACGCTTTTCAACATGGTCGAAGCACCTTCCGACCATGTACAGCGTGGTCGAAGCCTCTTCCGACCACGTACAGCATGGTCGAAGCGCCTTCCGATCATGTTCAATGCTTTACAACGTGGTCAAAGCTTGCAAACTTCCGAACGTGGTCGACAGCCCGTCTGCCGACTTTCGAACGTGGTCGAAGTTTGCTGACTTCCGACCACGGCCAGCTGAAGCTTCCGAATTCCGACCACGGCCAGCCAACGCTTCCGACATTTGACCACAGCTAGCCGAAGCTTCCGACCACGGCCAGCCAAAATTTCTGACTTCCGACCACGGCTAGCCAAAACTTCCGACTTCCGACCACGGCCAATGGAAGTGTTCGACTACTGACAATGTGGTCGTAAATCTTCTAGCTGACCACGACGACACACAACGTGGTCGTAAGCGGCACAATGTGGTCGTAAAGTGGTCGTACCGACTTCTGGGTGGTCATATCAACTTGCAGTGCGGTCGTAGGCTATGAGCTTTTCATGTCTTGTGCATTCGATCGGTCGTAAGTGGTTTATGACCATCTGGGATTGATTTACGAGTACAGTTTTTTTGGTGCAGATGAATGATCTCAGTGTCTTGTGCGGTGCTATGTGATATTTTGCTTGTCTGTGGTGTTTGTAGGAGCTTGGACCTAAGTCATGGTGAGGCGTGAAGGATCAGGACAAGACACAAAGAGGTGTTGAGGTCCAGAATTGTCGGGGAAGCCAAAGATGACTGAGGGTTGTCAGTGGTTGCAAGTGTGGTCAGCAAGGAAACGGGAAGTTTCCAGGAAGGTACAGGAGGGGCATTTTGGAGAAATGCTCAAAGCCTGCAAAGGAAAGTGCTCTCTGGTTAAAGCACTATTAAAGCATCTGTTGTCCGACTGTCTTAGCGGGTTGTCACGACAGTGTCTGCATGTAAAACCCGGTGTTAGTTGGGGTTAACGGGTTACCCCCCACTACTGAAGGCTATAAATAGAAAGGTAGAGCACCAGTGCGCAAGTGTGTGTTCTGGGGTTTTATTTTCGGTTCTTGTGTGAGTTGTTCGCGGTGCCGAAGCGCTTGTGTTCCTGGTTCTCTTGGATGGAGTGGCTGTAGAAACCTCTATGAATGCAATCATTCATCTCTATGCTTCTATTTGAGTTGTTTTGTCTGATTGATGCCTGTATGTCTTGAGTGTACTTTCTCTGTTCTTCTCTTCGCTCTTTTGCTTCTTGACTTAAGTCTTTGCTCTCGGTTTTTCTTTGGATGATCTGACTTGCCTGGTAATGGAAGAACATACTCGAAACCTTCTTGGCCCATTTAATTCCATTTGCATGATCTGATTATCTTCCTTCTTTCATAGTCGTGGTTTTGAGCGGTCTTCGTGTTTTTCCCGAAAGATCTCTGTAGGCTTGATAAGTTTTCAATTAAAGATCAGAGAAGTCTTTTGAGGACGTGGTCTTACTGTGTTTGAAGTCTCATGATCAATTGATCTGTGAATCAAAAGTTATTCGGAAATCGGATCTTGCGGTTGTGCGCCTTCCCTCTTCCTCTGTTTCATTTACGACCACACACTTCTTTTCAACCACGTTGATTTTCTGTCGCGTGATCTGGTTCCGACAACGTTGAACGTTCGATCACCTGTTGGCTTACAACCACGAGGTTTTGACCAGTGAACTGTCTGTCCTCGACCGAGTTGTTTGATCGATCACTAGTTGGCGTTCGACCACTCTGTACACAGACAGACCACCGCTCGGTCGTTTCGACCATACGATAAGCTTTCAATCGCACTGGACTGTGTTCGGCCAACATCTGTTTCGATCTGTTCTCTCGGTTTCCAGTGAGCATTTAATTCCTAACTTCATAGCTCTGTAGCTATTGGAGAAGAAGGGTTGTGTGAATATTTGGGGAGGTTTGAAGGCACTATTCACAATCCCCCTCTTTGTTGCCTGTTCGGTCCTACACAACACGTAGCGTGGCAATTTTAAGCTTAAGAATTAATACATGTGATTCTACTAGCCAAGCTGTGTGTCACCTTGATTAATGGTTATCTCATTGAGAGCCACGGGCCCACGGTTTAGCCAATAGGGTAAGTTATCTGTTTCCTGTTTGTTCGTCTATCGTGGTTTCATCCTGAGATCCCGCCCTGTCTACAAAAATGTTAATGAGAACAATTGACGGAATGATGATTACATAATTAATGAATGGAATTGCTATGCACAGAGTACGTACAAACGTAATCGCAAAAAAAAAAAGAGTACATAAAACGAACACCGAATAAGCGAACCACACGCAAATCGGCAAATGGTACAAAACGTAGCGACGTAACATACGACAGCATCTGCTCGTCTAACGCACGCACGGACCTACAAAACTTCCCTTCCTAGCGTACTCAACCTCCAATCACTCGAGGGAAAGAGAAACCACAGAAACCAAACCAAACAACAAACAAAATCAAGGAGTAACACGGCGCTAAACTGAACGATTAATCACACGCAGCTAATGCCCGACTCCGGGGCTCGGTACAGATCCCAAGGCCCGCGCCGCATTGCCCGCCATCCTCCTGCCGGCGAACGCCGGCGATCCTCGGAGTCCACTCGCCCCTGTCGAGCCGCCTTCTTTCTTGACATCCTCTACGTGCGGCGCCTCGCCGCCGGCACGCCCATCGGCGAGCAACGCCCTTGCTTCTACGCACGGCGGCGACGACATGAGCGTCACAAGAAGTGACAAGAGGAGGAGAAGCAGTACTGCCACTCTGCTGCTGCAGCACAAGGCCATGTCCGTAGCTCAGCTGGATGATCTGAACTGAGGTTCAAGGAAGAAAAGGTACCAAATTTTTATGTGTGTGTGTGGGGGATAAAAACGGGAAGATTTCGAGGGGATCAGGTAGGGTTTATATAAGCGCAGGAGACGCGTGGTTGGGACAAGGAGGCGAGCGAGCTGCCGGACGAACAGGAAGCGTAGGGACAAAGGCAAGGCACGGCATTGGAGCAGCAGTCACCTCATCAGCTGCGTACAACACGCTGGTGTAATAAGCTAAGGCTGAAACTACCCCGTACGGTTGGACTGAAAAGCTGTGACTTATAGCTGAAATTACACTATAACGATTGAAATTTCACTGTAGCTGAAGATGACTTATTTGACGTAATTAAATTTTAAAAAAAATTAAAAATAGAAAAAATATGCTAGCTCATCACGGACAACACAAACGAACACTGGAAAAAAGAACCGGCAAAAAACTAAAAAAAACCAAAATTAAAAAAAAGATGAAATTTATAAATAATAAAAAATAAGTCAGAAGTTAAAACCGAAACGAGCGAGGTGCGGGGAGGGACATCAATACAGACAAAAACACGGATCGAATTAATCAGACAACGTCAAGCTCGCGATCAGATCGAAAGGTTTAATTCGCGCTGGGTTCCTTGTGCGGGGAGGGAGGCCAACGCGCGCCGCAAAAGCGACGCGCGCGCGCGCGCGAGTTGGCGGGGTTGGACGATCGGCCTCGCCTCCCCCGTCCCATGCGCCGGCCGTTTTCTGCTCACCCGGTTCAGATTACGGGTTACTTAACTAGCGCTCAGGGATCCGAGTACCTTGTGAGTTGTGACCAAGCTGGGAAAGTTCCTTAAAGCAAAGATTAACTACTGAGAGTAGTATTTCCGTGTCTAACATCGATGGTATTTCTCCCACGCGCAATTTAATTTTTCTCATACGACAGGACGACTATGACGAAAGCTTTTTGGGCGCCGGTTGCAACATTGGAATTTTTTTTCTAGAACTTAACTGTGTACGAAGTTGAGAAACCAATTTATCTATATGGAACATCTATTATATTATTAAAGCAAAGCCAAAAGGAGCCATCACGTTCGCTCTCAATAGTAGAAATTCTCATGTTAATCGAAGAAAAAAAGATAAAGATCTACACCGCTGATCATGGTGGATCCATATTATAACGGTATAGATTAAATGAAATAATTCATATTAAGTACAACCTAAATAATAACTAAAATTCGGAATAATAAATAAATAAAATTAGCAATTTGATTTACATAGGAATTCCTAAGTAAAATATCTAAATAAAATAATTCAAAATTAAATTAAACCAAAAATAGCAATTAAATTTGTATATAAATTCTAACAAAAATAACTAACATCGGAATAAAAAATAAAAAAATTAGTAATTTGATTTCGATATGAATTCCAAAGTATAATATCTAAATAACTACAAATCAGATAAAAATTAAATAAAAATTGAAAATTGGATTTGCATATGAATTCCAACTAAAAAATTGAAATAGATAAAAAAACAAAAACATCATCTTATCATATCAGTCGTGAAATTCTTGTAGTGGTGGTCACAACCAAAAACAAAAAGGAACGGTAGCAAATATAGCGAAACAGATCATCTTACCGTGTTCTCGTAGTAGTTGGTTGAGTTGCAGAGTTGGCGCTTGTGCTGTTTTTTTGCAGGAAGGCTTTCCTTCCAAGGAAACGCTTGCTGTTCAATTCGATGGTACGGAGTACAACAGACTTCCACATTTGAGCTGCACGCAGGCACGGTTTAGCTAGCGTTCGATCGAGCGCGTGTTGCCCGCGTGTGGAAGGCACAATTCCTTTCAGGCAAACTGTTGCTTCCCATCTTGTTGCCCGCTGCCTGCGTACTTCTTTGGATCCATGTGCTGTCTGGGTTTCATATATATCTCGTCCTTCACGTATTGTTCAACCATCACCCATCTCTTTTGTCTACTAGAAAGGAACAGGTGTGTACTCCAGTAGCTTACAAAAGTATTTTTGCAAGAAGTGAGAACGCTCGCTACTACCCAAAAAAAAAATCATCACAAATGATTTAAAAATATCATCACAGATGGTTTCGTAAGCCGTCTGAGTTTATAGATCAGTAATGATATGATGTCATCACCGACGAAAGGACATACTACAATAAAACTATCTATCAAGGAAATATATTTATTTGTTATAGGGCAAAAGTATGAATTCCTTATCGCGGTAAGCCACTAATGTTGTCATGTATTCCTTGATGAAGGATGCATTCTCCTTAATGATTTGCATAGAATCCAAGTGTGAGTCCAGAAAATCTACCGGTGATTTCATTAATTTGGCTTCACTCACCATGTATCTATATATATACAAAAGCAAGGTGTTATATATGACATTTATCGGTATTACACAAATATAGACTGTGATTGTACACACTTGCAATATCCAATAACGAATGAGTGAGACGTCGAGGGCATCGAGGTTGAAGAGATAATTGGTAACCATGATAATACATTGTTCATTGTCATATCATAAACAAGAAAGAAGAGTTATATATGACGTACTTGAGGAGGAGGCGCACCGGGGAGGAGGCAGCGTGCTCGGGAGGAGGCGGCGGGATGGGGGAGGAGGCAGTGGGCTCGTGCTCAGGGAGGAGGCAGTGGGCTCAAGGAGGAGGAGGCGGCTCATGCTCAGAGAGGAGGCGGCAGCTCGTGCTTAGAGAGGAGGCGGCAGCTCGTGCTCGATTAGGGAAGTTAGAAAATATTAAGCGTTTAAGTAGGCATGCAGGCAAACACTAGATCCGAATATAAGTAGGTTGGACATCACAGACAATTCTAAATTAGAACCATCTATGATAAATAACCATCACAGACAGTTCTCTTTAGAACCGTCTATGATAAATATCATGACCGATTCTAAATACATTCTTAAATACATAAATGCAAATTCACATATGTGTGTGTGTGTATGTATGTATGTATGTATGTATGTATGTATGTATGTATGTATGTATGTATGTATGTATGTATGGAAATTCACATATATTTGACACATTTTCATATGCATATATAAATGCAAATTCATATATATTAATTGACACATTCTCATATACATATACAAATGCAAATTCACATATATTTGGTACATTCTCATATACATAAATGCAAATTCAGAACATACGATACATAAACATTTCATTCATTATCATTCCACTTGCTATTTTCTTTAAAAATTAGCCCTTCATGATGATCGACATGAATGTAGCTAGTTTCATCACGTTGTTCTTCATTGACTCGTATGCCGTTTTCTAAAGGAGGCAACTCATCAAATCAAATATTTTTTTCCATGTCCACTACATTGTCAACTCTGACAATGCTCATTTTTCCATGAAGAATTACATGGCGCTTCTTATTTGCCTGATTGGTTACATAAAAGACTTGAACAACTTGGTTATCGAGTATGAATGGTTCATCTTTGTATCCGATACATTCGAGGTCTACGGTAGCGACACCATAGTTGTCGACCTTCACCAGCGGGAGTTGGACCTAACGGCACCGAAACAGGGGATTTTGAAAAGCACGTAGTCGAGCTCCCAAATCTTCTCTATGAACCCATATTCCTCAGTTCTACACCAAAATCTGCAAACCTCCTATCAATGTTTCTCCACTAGGCAGAATTAGCAAAGTGTTTTAGCATTTCATCCTTCGTACGCTCCTCCGATTGCCAACGCAATAGTTTTACCTCTTTTGAGTTCATAAAAAACTGCTTCAAATAGAGAATTAAAGGAAGATATCATACCACCTTAGCAAGAGATCATTTCTTGACCTCAATTCTCTCACCGTCATCTGATTAATTCTTACGCTTGTATCGAGATGCGTTGCACACTGAACATACATGCATTTTTACATACTCTTTACAATAAAGGATCTAGTCGTTCGGATATGCATGTATTTTTTCTACTTCTATTCCCAATGAATAAAGAATCTTTTTGGCTTTATAAGTGGTTTTTGGGCAAATCGTTTCATTCTGAAAGCATGTCTGCTAAGGGACCTAACAGCACTGTGAAACTCTTGTCAGACCAATCGATGCTTGCTTTCAATTTTAGCAGTTTAAGCATGCCTGACAATCTCGTGTACTTCGACTTGTAGCACGTAAACAAAGATTTCTCGAGTCCTCCATCAAGTCCTGAAATTAACATACTCTCTCTTATCATAATTCTCTTCTGGTCGCGAAGTATCTGATCTAGATTATCATTATGCAGTCTATCTGAATTGGAACCACAATCGACATCATTCGGCGTCATATTATTGACTTCATCGGCGATATTATTATTACTACCTTCTTATGTAATCTGTACTTTACCGTGACTAGTTCAATATGTATACCCCATTTTAAAACCCCTTCAAATCAAGTGTGCTTCGATTTACGCTCGATTCTTACATATCTTCATATTCTCACAGTCAATATGGACAGTACATATATTCCACCCACTTATTCAACATATACTCCTCAGCAGCTCTTGTAAAAGCAGACATGTTATTAATGTAATCTTCACTCACACGATTCTCAGCGTATATCTAGCTTTGGTCCTACGCTACACATATAACAATTTAGTGTTAAATATTTAATTAATTAATCACTATATATGATCTAAAGTGGATATATGTAGTAAGAATAATTGATTAAATTAAATTAAATTAAGTAGAAATAGACTACGAATTGGCTAAACCCTAAACCACACTAGACATAAATAATCTTCTCTCTACATCAAGCTAGACTTAAACCATCTTTAATTCTCCCTTAACAAAGCTATAGATCTACAATATAATGTAATTAGTATCAAATTACTAACTATAGATAGTCAAGAACAAATAGATCTCCAATCACTCTTTCCAAATCCACAGTCTTCTTTCACCAAATGGCCTCAAAGCCCCACCTCCTCAAAGAAGTAGCCTGTGAGAACAGATCTAGAATTTAAGATAGATCTGTGAGGGTCTGGTATGTAATTAATAAGAGAAATTATTACAGTCGGTTCTTAAGATGAGTTTCAATACAAACCGTCTGTGATGTCTATGAACTATCACAGACGGTTTTAAGAAAAAAAACAGCATGTAATATTTAGTAATATCATAGACTATTCTTTTTAAGAACCGTCTGTGATACTTCATAGACAGTGTTCAACATAAATCATCTGTGATATTATCTCTTTACAGACGGTTTTTAGTGCCGGCAGCAACATAGACGGTCTTTAAACCAAAATCATCTGTGATTGCATTTAATACTAATGATTTTGGTCAACCGTTTGCGATGAGGCATCCAATATTAGCCTTTTATAGTAGTGTCTGCACCATGAACAAATCCAAAGCTTTCTAAAAAATCAAAGCAAGCTTGTTCCATGCATTTAACTATGCGCTTGCAAAAAATATTTCATGAAGAGCTTACTTACATTTGGTGATTATAAATTAACTACAAAGTACTTGTAAGACCATGTGGTAGCAACCTCATAAGAGTGATGAGTATTTGATATTGCTTGTGCGTTGCTTTCTCTATTTGAGTTTGATTTTTATGAATTTGCATTTTGATCTGTTCTTTTTTAGTAGCATCGGTTAGACCAGACTAGGGTGACGGCCTTATCGCTGTGCGACTGTGGTCAGACTGGCCGTGCCTTGGTGGTTAGACCGGCACGGTGTGACCAGCCATTATTGGCGGTCCTACTGGTGCTTGGGTTTTAGTCTGATTGGCCGTGGTGACAATCTGATCGAAGAGCGGTAGTACCGGCTATTTGTTGCCGGTAACTATTTTTCAGAGAATATCTTTTGGAAGTTTTTGGTCTGAGACCTAATGCGGTAGTACCGGTGGGTGCAGAGCGGTCTGACTGGCTTGGCGGCCATAGTCAGACCAGACCCTGTTGAAGTGTGCTGAGTTGTTGGTTTTGTTGGTGTTAGTCACGATGGGAGTTCGTGTATGTATTAGTCATGGTGTATCCATTCAAAGGTTAGTCGTGGCATAGGTCCATACATATGTTTTGCAAATTGAGAGTCAAGTGCATGTCATTTGTGCTCAGATCGACTGCTTTGTCTTTGGTGTGTAGGTGCTTTGATGATAGATTGTAGCCAGTGGCAAGACCGAGGCTTGGTGGCCATGGAGTGTCATGTAAATATGGGTGGTGCATCATCTCAAGCTAAGAGTATGGGAGAAAGACAAGGATCGTGAGAAGGTAATATGTGTATGTGGTGTGTCAATTAGTATTGTACGTTTCAAGTGGTAACGGTTCTCAAAGCAGACGTATAATTTTGGTAGCAAGCATTAGGTTGGTGTGGCATGGGACTTGAGTGTTTTAAGTGGTAACGGCCTTGGTGCAGGTATACGATCTTGGCAACAAGTCATGAGCATCACATGGTCGTGAAGACCGACAGGTGACAATTGAGAAAATTATTCAAAATTGGGTGGAGTGACAGTTTGTAAAACCGCGACGCAGGCTTAAGTGATTTAGATCACATCTTGTGGGTGAAATATCTTATCAGGGTTGTGGAGCCTTTCAAAAACCATGCTTTGAAAAGTGTGCAAGTGTGTAATGTAAAACTCTTTTGTGTGTGGGTTACCAGGTTTCCGTATATGTATATGATATGAACCACTAAGGAGTCCTTAGCACTACTTCTATTTCTATCTATATTTTCCTTTTTTTAGGCATTATGTTGATTCCTTTGCTGGTTTGGTGTGAGGTGGTAGCCTCCACTATATAGGGCTTGTGTTGAGTAAAGTCATGTGAAACTTTAAGATTAAGGTTAGGGTTTTCTTGTGTTGAAATCTTGCGCGTATGTGTGCTCTAGGCTTAAAGCTCTGCTATCCTGAGAGATTGACTGTAAAATACTGCTCTTCAATTGATATGAACATCCAAAGTTTGCTTAAGTAAGTTGTGTCATGGATCATCTCTTGTGTTATTGATTTGCTTGGTTTTCTTGTTTGAATTTTTCTCTTCTTGATCTTTTCTAGTGCTAAAGTTGTGTAAGACGTGGAGATCTATCCTGTAGATAAGATCTCAACCCTTTAGACATAATTTTGAAAAAGTTCTTTAGTTTGCTTGGTTTTCCTCAGGAGAGATGTGATTTTAGGGTTCTGCTCTTGTAAGTGATTTGGGTTGAATTAGTGCTATGCTCTAGCTTGCTATGACGTAGGAGGACACATCTAAGATCACACAGATCATTTAGGATTCACGAACAAGAACAGATCGAGATTTTCCTCTTTTGCTCGATTTCGATGCAACATTCCTTCAAATAGAAAAAAAGATCATAACTTTAGTAACGATTCTCTCAATCGTTGATTAGAGCAAGTTTGTGCATTCCAAATTTTAAGTTATTTGGACCTTTCATATGAAAGTTAAGTTATTTTTTATTTTATTTGGGTTGAACTGTGCTGATCTGAGGGAAAGGTAGTATCGTCTATTACATGGCGGTAGTAACACAACGGTAGTACCGTACTCTATATAGTGGTAGTACCGCTCTGAGGTGTCAAGTCCTATTTGATTCAATTTTTCTTAGGCATTTCTCTGAGGGGTTTAGGCTCTATTCTTCATAGTTTATCATAGCTATTAAAGTGAAAGACTATGATAATCTTAAGGCAAAAGATTTAGAGAAGCCGTTATCGGTATAACTCATATTCACCCCTCTCTAGTCACCACCTTCGGTCCTACAATAATTCGTTTTTTTTACTTTTTAATGGATAAACACCAAGAAAAGCTGGTAAGGGGGAGCAATTTGTTGTGCCGCGTTTTGTTTTCTTAAACACTTCCTAGCATCTTCATCTCTCTGGTTTCTTATCCGCTTCTCAAAGTCAATAAACTTCAGTTATAAAAAGATCATATTGACACTAACCAGTCCAAAATCGAGATCACTACCCAACCATATAAACCGAATTCAACACTTAGCCACTAAAGCCGGCTCATCTTCGATGTGATCCCAATCAGATGCATGCGTGGAAGGCAATTGGCAAATGGATCGAAGAGAACGGGAATAATATTGTTAAGTGTTGCTTTCGGCATCAACCATAAACATGAGTGTGCACGTGAAATTCTCAACTTGGTGTGCTCAAATGCACCTTCCAAGCTAGCACTAAAAACCATTAAACCTCCATCGCGTATTTTGGTATGGTCCCCTTCTTTTCACTTATAGTTTATAGTTTATAACTTCTTTCAAACAAATAAACAGAATAGCTTCTCTTTCGCCGTTTTAAAACAACTTATCATGACAGAATTTTCGAATCGGCTTATCAACATTTGGTTCGTTCGCACAAACACTTATGCTAGAGATAAAAGCCATCAGCTATGACTATAAGTCAGAAATCGCAACTGAGAAGAACGCATCCTATAACTATCTTGACTCATTGAGTGATTGTTTAGGCAATATGTATGCTACCTTGTATATATATTAATAGTGGTGCTACATAAAGTATATGTGTGGATTATATACCTTTTCTACCATTTTTAGTATTTCAGCAGTACTGTATTCTTCTTTTGATTATCCATCACCAAATTAATAAGAAAATATTTTCTACTAACCTAGCCACCTAATGACCTAACCCCCTGATATGATGACGCAAAAGTTGTAGGCCAAGATGATGAACATGTTCGTTTTGGCTTATTCACGGCTTATATTCGTACTGTTTACAGTAATTAATTTTTAAATGATGTGTTCTTTCAAGATAGGTCAATAGAAAGATTGTAGTAAAAAATGTATTGAGTTCAATTGTACCGGCCAAAATCACATACGATTATTTTTCTGTGCATACTACCTCTTGCGAACAGCTAGAATTCAAATATTTTAGCCATAAACCATCAGCCCAAAAGAATCCACCCGATGACTCACGTCCAACGAGTTGTGGGTCCCAAAGGTAACATGGCGTGAGTGAAGACGGTAGCTATGTTTTTTTCAATTTTAACCTCCGAATACTTATTTTTACATAAATAATCCCCTTTATGAATTCAAAAACTGTGATAGATGATACGTATCATCTACCACGTCAAAATAGCTCGGCAGGACGTTCACAACACGGCACGCGAGACGAACTCAGCAGACGAGACGCGGACATGGGAGCCGGCGGGGCCTCCCGGGCTGCTGAGCTCCTGTAGCTCAACAGTATGTGCTGAACTACCCTGGCTCGACTGATGTTGCCAAACAGCACAGGCTCGGCAGCGCTCAGCTGGCTGATCGCACGCCCCACCCCGACATGCTCTAATCCAAGGGTCCAGCTCTCCACACACAGCGTCAGTGCATCACTTCGCAGGGACACTCGGATCAGCTACAAGATGCCTAAGGCCGTGCGGGAAGGACTGCATGTAATTTTAGCTATCTGGTCGTGCAATCCATGTTTCAGATCATTATAAATATAATTAGAAATGCTAATTCTTGATCAGAGTATCTACCTGTAACTACTGCAGCAAATGCAATGTGTATGCATGGCTGATAGTCAGTTGCCCTTTGTTTTGGTAGTTACACTTAGAGTCAGTTCGCGGTTTCCACTTTGGTCAGTGGGTTACTGACAACGAGTGTCCCCGAGCCTATCGGGTAGAGGTATAGATTGATGAATGGTTAGTTATATTGAACTCAGCCTAAAAGGCTATATATAGAGTATAAGAGATACAACACAAGACTAAACCCTAGAAACTAGAAATACCACAAATATTCTTAATACCCCCTTCAAATGTAAGTTATATGCAATAGCATTGCATTTGGAATGGTTGATACTAAAATAGGAAAAATCCAAAATCCGACTCTTGAAGATGATGTCATAGCGTGCAACTCTTGAAAAATTATGTCGGTTACCAAAAGATCTTCTTCCATCCGAAATCGTGGGCAACTCATAAAGCACAAAGTGCAGGGGCTGAGAAAGTATAGGTAAGAGAGAGTAAAGTCGACCGTGACAACATGTTGAAGAGGATATAGAAGGTGACACAAATAGAGAGAAAGCTATCAAATCAAGCCAAAAAAGGATATATAGAAGCATTGCGGCGCAGATCGAAGCCCAAGACGGTGGTGGCATGGAAGGGAAGCACAGCGGCCTTAAAAACTCGGGGCGACAGCTCCGTGGTGGCCTTAAAAACTCGGGGTGGCAGCTCAGAAAGAAGCGGCGGCATCATAAAAATTTCTACGATCTACAACGACTCATAAAGAAGAGCGAGAGCTACGGCTATACGAAAGGAAGGAGAGAACCACACTCCATCCAAAAGGATGGACCGTGGCTAGTAAAGCACGAACACAGATATAGGACCAGGTTGTTGCTCTTCAATATGTGCCTTCATAACTTCAGTTAGCAGACTTCTTCACAAAGGCACCGACTAGAGTCTAGCATAGCTTATATCTTTCCAAACTTCATGTTATTGATCCAACATAAGTTTCAAAAGTGTTAGATGTGTATTTTCCCTATTGTATGAGGGGTTACCTGCATATCTGTCATACCTGTACTTATATATATATTGGCCCATTAACCCTATGATGAATACAAGTACAGATATCAGGTATGATATATATGTAAGTAATCCTAAAAACTAAACTCTAGAAATTAAAAAATACTATAAATACCCTTAACAAAAACAAATCCATGAATTGGATTTGAAAGGCTAAAACAGAAACCGAATCCATAGTGGAGAGGCTTCGGAGTTTGGAGAGGTGCTAATGAAAATGTCAAATTACGGGAGATGATATATAAGCATTGTAGCTACTCTTGGTGCTTAAAAACTGTTTCCGCTCTGTTGTCCATCATGATTATGGATGAGACAGCTGCTTTGAGGTTATCCGAAACAAATTGAGCACAAACCTTGCAATTACGGCTAGATCAAAATCATGACTGACTAAAAGTAGTGTGGCCTGAAATTCTCATCTAATCGGGGTTGCTTTAATTCATTCTTTGCATGTTTGGAATTACATAGAAGCGCATCCTACAGTGTAAGCTTCAGGGTTTGTTCTTGAGAAACTTTAAGTGGATCCACTTCCTTTAGTGGGTCGAAGAATCGATGATCTTATGAACTGGCCATAATAGACTTTCCTAGCAGCACAGCTTGGAATACCCTGTAGTTATTATGACCAATGGGTGTCTTATAATACCGATTTTTCACAGGATGAATACTTTCATTTGGACATAATAAGTTCTTGGGGGCAATTTTTTAATATGCCACTGAATCTTTTCCACATCCCTTATATGCTATTGAATGTAGCACGTAGTGGGTCTGGGCCCACTTGTCAGGCTCAATGAGGGATTTCACACCTCTTCAGGGCCATACAAGGAAATTTCTTTGAGTTCTTTGTCTGCATCTGTCGTTATAACAAACACGCCCTATGACAAACAACTAATTTGTTAGGAAGCGTTTAGGGTGCCCATCGCCATAAATTTATGATACTGTTTATTGCACATGTTTTTCGATAAATTTATGATACTGTTTATTGCACATGTTTTTCGATAAATTTATGATACTGTTTATTGCACATGTTTTCGAAATATGACTTTTTATGTCCTCTATATATATACACACACTTCATATTAATTTCAATATACCTTTTGTTCCTAGACATGGTTATTAGTTACTTTACATGCATGCTGTTACTTGTTTTAAAAGCAATGTGTTATTTTCCTAATTTGGCCAAAAATAGTCTGCAGCAGAAGCGGCATTAGGTATCATCTGCCTTGTAGCGCATACGATCATTTATACCCTTTTCCTTTTGTTTTCTGTTTTTTTAATTTGTTTGAAGTATATTTTGGTTATTTTGGAATCCTACTCTATTAGGCTGAATTATGATTTTCTCAAGTCTTTGATTAGTGTCTTTTCCTCGCCCAAGATTGGCCTTCCAGCATTTGTATGTAGTTCATTTTAACTCGATTTGCTCAACCTTTTCAAGGGTTTGAATAAATGTATGTCTTTCCACAGTTGACCACCTAACCCTTTTTCAGTATTTTCTTCGAATATGCAAATTCAGACTTCTTATGTTTTTTTGATGTTTTAGTGCATTTAAAAATTTAGGTCTGTGTTCGTTTGGTGCCAAACAGTTTAGACTAATGGTGATCCAAATATGTCTTTTTTTTTTATCATTCAAGTTATGTGGTTTAACTGGATTCATCAATTGCAGTGTCATGGGCCTGAACTTTGGTTTTCCGGTGTTAAACTTGACAAAGCACTCGTCCTACCATATATACAATGCAGCTTTATTCTTCAGCCCCTTCATCCAAGGAAAATTTCATGACAAGTATGGTGATAAAGAGGTTAGCTATCACTTCCTTTACAAGTTTTTTTAGGAGTAAAGTCCATTACCGGTCCTTAAACTTTTTATGCTGTGTCATCTCGGTCCATAGACTTTTAAAGTATGCCATCCCGGTCCATAAACTTCAAAATGTGCCATTACCGGTACTTAAACTTCTTATGCTGTGTCATCCCGGTCCATAGACTTTCAAAAGTGTGCCATTACAGCTGGACCCGTAACAGGTGGTAATGGCACACTTTGAAAGTTTAGGGACCGGGATGGCATACTTTAAAAGTCTATGGACCGGGATGACACAGCATAAAAAGTTTAAGGACCGGTAATGGACTTTACTCTTTTTTTAGTCGGATATGAATGGCACTGATTAAATTTAGATAGTTAATGGTGGGATTGAATGACTCTAGGAGCAAAACTAATTGATGATAGGGTAACCTTTTTGCTGTTTAGCATCACATCCAGTCTGATAGGTGCTGTGCTAACTATTCTTAAGTAATCTCCATCTTAACCATTGCGAGAACAGAATATCGCAATGGGTGCATTGTAACAAAAGTTCGCAAAGCCCTGTGCTCGGGAGAAGCGAGATGTAGTAACAAATAGGAATTACTACGACTAAGGAAGCAAAATGCCATGTTATGTTTTTGTGATACTGAAAATTGTTGTAATGTCAGCGTATGTTTTTGCTTGGCACTGGAAATTAATGAGATCTCTGTATGTATATGGGGGTATTTTGCTACTCCTCGATCTTTGCTAATAATTATCATGGCTGGCAAAATCATTGGTGTAAATTTCTTCTTTTAATGTTCGCTCCTTTGACATAGTATAGTATTTCTATTTGCAGTGCTTTTATAATACAGTAGTGCTTGACATTTGAATAAAATTATTTTTATTGCGAATCAAATCTGAATATGGTTTAAGGTGCATTAGAAAATGTAAAACTAAGATGCATAAGATAGGTTAAGTTATGATTTGGTAGCAAGCTAGGTTTGATTGTGTAGTGAATCATGGCAGCAAGCTACTATCATTTCATTTTAGGTTGTTCTCTGTCCTTTGTGCAGAAAGGATTTTGAGCCATACCCAATGGTAAATATGCCATTTAGAGATTTTTTTTGGCCTATATATTAAAAAGAGTTGTCTATCTCTGCTATTTTCTCTACTACTTAAAAAACAAGTTGGTGAGTGATGAGTGATGTGTTCTTCATCTCCTCCCACCTCCCCTCTCACATCCCTCTTCCACCCCCTAAAAAATCTCTAACAGAAAAAACCACCCCATAATAAATGAATTGACTACCAAAAATTTTAAATACTTTTCCCAATAACCTTTTTCTCTCCCTCTCACAAATTTCTTTCCATGGGTCTCCGTCACCTCCTCTTTATTCTCATAATTTTCCAATTGTCACCAACGAGTAAGATTGAAATAGACACTACTATCGCTTGGTCATTATGTTCATCACCGTCAAGTGAGGCCACATCTACCAGCTCCAACATGGTCCAATTTGGCCAATATGGGCTAGATGTGCATAGCAGAGAGCGTGGTGTAGGCCAAGCTCAGTAGTGAAGCTTGGATGTAGCTTGACTAGACACTATGGTGGAGCTTGACTAGACGCTTTAGCGGAGCCAAGAGTGTAGCACAGGCCAGGGCTTGGTGTTCTATCTCATATGATTTTTTATCTGTAGCAATGCACGGACATTAAACTAGTACTTTCATTATATTGCATTTTTACAACTTTTTTTCAAATATATGATAAGAGAATTTAGTGGTCAAAGGAGCATCTTGTTGGCTTTGAATAGTAAAAAACTCACTCTTTTATGACTGAAAGGAGTATATTTTTATAATAATATACTAGGAACAATATAAAAATATACATTGTAAAAGTATTTTACAAGATAAATATAATGGTATTATCTTGCTGTAGTCGATATATATATATATATATATATATATTTTAACATATATTAATAGTTAAAGTTTTAAAAACTTAATCGCATGGATCTATGACAACCTATATTTATGAAGTAATTGACACTCCAATGGTGAGAGATAGGTCACACTCAACATTCATGACTCGGCCCTAACGTCTACACAAACCTTTTATGCTTGAAAAGACACAAGTTTCCTATCAGTCTTTTTGTTTGCAACATGGCTACAAATTTTACGTATTGTAACATCATCTAGATTAATTTACATATACAAAACCTCTAAATTGCCCATCAAGTTGAGCAATAAAATTTGTAGCTTACCTATCTGATCTTCAACCATCTCTTTTGATCTGCTTAGTGCCTATTGGGTGCGGGAATTCACAACCAATGTAATCCATCGCATCCAAACAAGCCTAATAGCACGAACATGCTATCTCATTAATATCATTCTGTCTCCAAATTTTGAACATTACCTAACAAACTAAACCATCTCCACTGGTCAGCAAGGTGTGACATTGAATCAAACTAATACTATACCATCATACCATGAGTCCATGACCAACCTACGCCCCAGCTTAGAACCCAAATTTGTTGATATATCAACAAGATGTATACATATGGTATGCGATAATTTTTTTTGAGAGGCAATGTACAATAAATAAACAGAATAGCTTCTCTGTCGCCGTTTGAAAGCAACTTATCATGACAGAATTTTCGAATCGGCTTATCAATATTTGGTTCGTTCGCACAAACACTTATACTAGAGATAAAAGCCATCAGCTATGGCTATAAGTCAGAAATCACAACTGAGAAGAACGCATCCTATAACTATCTTGACTCATTGAGTGATTGTTTAGGCAATATGTATGCTACCTTGTATATATATTATAAGTGGTGCTACATAAAGTATATGTGTGGATTATATACCTTTTCTACCATTTTTAGTATTTCAGCAGTACTGTATTCTTCTTTTGATTATCCATCACTAAATTAATAAGAAAATATTTTCTACTAACCTAGCCACCTAATGACCTAACCCCCTAATATGATGACGCAAAAGTTGTAGGCCAAGATGATGAACAGGTTCGTTTTGGCTTATTCACGGCTTATATTCATACTGTTTACAGTAATTAACTTTTAAATGGTGTGTTTTTTCAAGACAGATTAATAGGAAGATTGTAGTAAAAAAATGTATTGAGTTCAATTGTACCGGCCAAAATCACATACGACTATTTTTCTGTGCGTACTACCTCTTTGAACAGCCAGAATTTAAATATTTAAGCCATAAGCCATCAGCCCAAAAGAATCTACCCGATGACTCACATCCAACGAGTTGTGGGTCCCAAAGGTAACATGGCATGAGTGAAGACGGTAGCCATGTTTTTTTAATTTTAACATCTGAATACTTGTTTTTATAAAAATAATCCCCTCTATAAGCTCAAAAGCTGTGATAGGTGTTACGTATTATTTGCCACGTCAAAATAGCTCGGCAGGACGTTCACAACACGGCACGCGAGACGAACTCGGCAGACGAGACGCGGACATGGGAGCCGGCGGGGCCTCCCAGGCTGCTGGGCTCCTGTAGTTCAACAGTGTCTGCTGAACTACCCTGGCTCGACTGATGTTGCCAAACAGGCAAACAGCACAGGCTCGGCAGTGGTCTGCTGGCTGATCGCACGCCCCGCACTGACATGCGCTAATCCAAGATGCCTAAGGCCGTGCGGGAAGGACTACATGTAATTTGAGCTATCTGGTCGTGCAATCCATGTTTCAGATCATTATAAATATAATTAGAAATGCTAATTCTTGATCAGAGTATCTACCTGTAACTACTGCAGCAAATGCAATGTGTATGCATGGCTGATAGTCAGTTGCCCTTTGTTTTGGTAGTTACACTTAGAGTCAGTATGCGGTTTCCACTTTGGTCAGTGGATTACTGACAACGAGTGTCCCCGACCCTATCGGGTAGAGGTATAGATGGATGAATGGTTAGTTATATTGAACTCAGCCCAAAAGGCTATATATAGAGTATAAGAGATACAACACAAGAATAAACCCTAGAAACTAGAATTACCATAAATATTCTTAACACCCCCTTCAAATGTAAGGCATATGCAATAGCATTGCATTTAGAATGGTTGATACTAAAATAGAAAAAATCCAAAGTCCGATTCTTGAAGATGATGTCATAGCGTGCAACTCTTGAAAAATTATGTCGGTTACCAAAAGATCTTCTTCCATCCGAAATCATGGGCAACTCATAAAGCACAAAGTGCAGGGGCTGAGAAAGTATAGGTAAGAGAGAGTAAAGTCGACCGTGACAACATGTTGAAGAGGATATAGAAGGTGACACAAATAGAGAGAAAGCTATCAAATCAAGCCAAAAAAGGATATATAGAAGCATTGCGGCGCAGATCGAAGCCCAAGACGGTGGTGGCATGGAAGGGAAGCACAGCGGCCTTAAAAACTCGGGGCGACAGCTCCGTGGTGGCCTTAAAAACTCGGGGTGGCAGCTCAGAAAGAAGCGGCGGCATCATAAAAATTTCTACGATCTACAACGACTCATAAAGAAGAGCGAGAGCTACGGCTATACGAAAGGAAGGAGAGAACCACACTCCATCCAAAAGGATGGACCGTGGCTAGTAAAGCACGAACACAGATATAGGACCAGGTTGTTGCTCTTCAATATGTGCCTTCATAACTTCAGTTAGCAGACTTCTTCACAAAGGCACCGACTAGAGTCTAGCATAGCTTATATCTTTCCAAACTTCATGTTATTGATCCAACATAAGTTTCAAAAGTGTTAGATGTGTATTTTCCCTATTGTATGAGGGGTTACCTGCATATCTGTCATACCTGTACTTATATATATATATTGGCCCATTGACCCTATGATGAATACAAGTACAGATATCAGGTATGATATATATGTAAGTAATCCTAAAAACTAAACTCTAGAAATTAAAAAATACTATAAATACCCTTAACAAAAACAAATCCATGAATTGGATTTGAAAGGCTAAAACAGAAACCGAATCCATAGTGGAGAGGCTTCGGAGTTTGGAGAGGTGCTAATGAAAATGTCAAATTACGGGAGATGATATATAAGCATTGTAGCTACTCTTGGTGCTTAAAAACTGTTTCCGCTCTGTTGTCCATCATGATTATGGATGAGACAGCTGCTTTGAGGTTATCCGAAACAAATTGAGCACAAACCTTGCAATTACGGCTAGATCAAAATCATGACTGACTAAAAGTAGTGTGGCCTGAAATTCTCATCTAATCGGAGTTGCTTTAATTCATTCTTTGCATGTTTGGAATTACATAGAAGCGCATCCTACACTGTAAGCTTCAGGGTTTGTTCTTGAGAAACTTAGGTGGATCCACTTCCTTTAGTGGGTCGAAGAATCGATGATCTTATGAACTGGCCATAATAGACTTTCCTAGCAGCACAGCTTGGAATACCCTGTAGTTATTATGACCAATGGGTGTCTTATAATACCGATTTTTCACAGGATGAATACTTTCATTTGGACATAATAAGTTCTTGGGGGCAATTTTTTAATATGCCACTGAATCTTTTCCACATCCCTTATATGCCATTGATTGTAGCACGTAGTGGGTCTGGGCCCACTTGTCAGGCTCAATGAGGGATTTCACACCTCTTCAGGGCCATACAAGGAAATTTCTTTGAGTTCTTTGTCTGCATCTGTCGTTATAACAAACACGCCCTATGACAAACAACTAATTTGTTAGGAAGCGTTTAGGGTGCCCATCGCCATAAATTTATGATACTGTTTATTGCACATGTTTTTCGATAAATTTATGATACTGTTTATTGCACATGTTTTTCGATAAATTTATGATACTGTTTATTGCACATGTTTTCGAAATATGACTTTTTATGTCCTCTATATATATACACACACTTCATATTAATTTCAATATACCTTTTGTTCCTAGACATGGTTATTAGTTACTTTACATGCATGCTGTTACTTGTTTTAAAAGCAATGTGTTATTTTCCTAATTTGGCCAAAAATAGTCTGCAGCAGAAGCGGCATTAGGTATCATCTGCCTTGTAGCGCATACGATCATTTATACCCTTTTCCTTTTGTTTTCTGTTTTTTTAATTTGTTTGAAGTATATTTTGGTTATTTTGGAATCCTACTCTATTAGGCTGAATTATGATTTTCTCAAGTCTTTGATTAGTGTCTTTTCCTCGCCCAAGATTGGCCTTCCAGCATTTGTATGTAGTTCATTTTAACTCGATTTGCTCAACCTTTTCAAGGGTTTGAATAAATGTATGTCTTTCCACAGTTGACCACCTAACCCTTTTTCAGTATTTTCTTCGAATATGCAAATTCAGACTTCTTATGTTTTTTTGATGTTTTAGTGCATTTAAAAATTTAGGTCTGTGTTCGTTTGGTGCCAAACAGTTTAGACTAATGGTGATCCAAATATGTCTTTTTTTTTATCATTCAAGTTATGTTGTTTAACTGGATTCATCAATTGCAGTGTCATGGGCCTGAACTTTGGTTTTCCGGTGTTAAACTTGACAAAGCACTCGTCCTACCATATATACAATGCAGCTTTATTCTTCAGCCCCTTCATCCAAAGACAATATCATGACAAGTATGGTGATAAAGAGGTTAGCTATCACTTCCTTTACAAGTTTTTTTAGTCGGATATGAATGGCACTGATTAAATTTAGATAGTTAATGGTGGGATTGAATGACTCTAGGAGCAAAACTAATTGATGATAGGGTAACCTTTTTGCTGTTTAGCATCACATCCAGTCTGATAGGTGCTGTGCTAACTATTCTTAAGTAATCTCCATCTTAACCATTGCGAGAACAGAATATCGCAATGGGTGCATTGTAACAAAAGTTCGCAAAGCCCTGTGCTCGGGAGAAGCGAGATGTAGTAACAAATAGGAATTACTACGACTAAGGAAGCAAAATGCCATGTTATGTTTTTGTGATACTGAAAATTGTTGTAATGTCAGCGTATGTTTTTGCTTGGCACTGGAAATTAATGAGATCTCTGTATGTATATGGGGGTATTTTGCTACTCCTCGATCTTTGCTAATAATTATCATGGCTGGCAAAATCATTGGTGTAAATTTCTTCTTTTAATGTTCGCTCCTTTGACATAGTATAGTATTTCTATTTGCAGTGCTTTTATAATACAGTAGTGCTTGACATTTGAATAAAATTATTTTTATTGCGAATCAAATCTGAATATGGTTTAAGGTGCATTAGAAAATGTAAAACTAAGATGCATAAGATAGGTTAAGTTATGATTTGGTAGCAAGCTAGGTTTGATTGTGTAGTGAATCATGGCAGCAAGCTACTATCATTTCATTTTAGGTTGTTCTCTGTCCTTTGTGCAGAAAGGATTTTGAGCCATACCCAATGGTAAATATGCCATTTAGAGATTTTTTTTGGCCTATATATTAAAAAGAGTTGTCTATCTCTGCTATTTTCTCTACTACTTAAAAAACAAGTTGGTGAGTGATGAGTGATGTGTTCTTCATCTCCTCCCACCTCCCCTCTCACATCCCTCTTCCACCCCCTAAAAAATCTCTAACAGAAAAAACCACCCCATAATAAATGAATTGACTACCAAAAATTTTAAATACTTTTCCCAATAACCTTTTTCTCTCCCTCTCACAAATTTCTTTCCATGGGTCTCCGTCACCTCCTCTTTATTCTCATAATTTTCCAATTGTCACCAACGAGTAAGATTGAAATAGACACTACTATCGCTTGGTCATTATGTTCATCACCGTCAAGTGAGGCCACCTCTACCAGCTCCAACATGGTCCAATTTGGCCAATATGGGCTAGATGTGCATAGCAGAGAGCGTGGTGTAGGCCAAGCTCAGTAGTGAAGCTTGGATGTAGCTTGACTAGACACTATGGTGGAGCTTGACTAGACGCTTTAGCGGAGCCAAGAGTGTAGCACAGGCCAGGGCTTGGTGTTCTATCTCATATGATTTTTTATCTGTAGCAATGCACGGACATTAAACTAGTACTTCATTATATTGCATTTTTACAACTTTTTTCAAATATATGATAAGAGAATTTAGTGGTCAAAGGAGCATCTTGTTGGCTTTGAATAGTAAAAAAACTCACTCTTTTATGACTGAAAGGAGTATATTTTTATAATAATATACTAGGAACAATATAAAAATATACATTGTAAAAGTATTTTACAAGATAAATATAATGGTATTATCTTGCTGTAGTCGATATATATATTTTAACATATATTAATAGTTAAAGTTTTAAAAACTTAATCGCATGGATCTATGACAACCTATATTTATGAAGTAATTGACACTCCAATGGTGAGAGATAGGTCACACTCAACATTCATGACTCGGCCCTAACGTCTACACAAACCTTTTATGCTTGAAAAGACACAAGTTTCCTATCAGTCTTTTTGTTTGCAACATGGCTACAAATTTTACGTATTGTAACATCATCTAGATTAATTTGCATATACAAAACCTCTAAATTGCCCATCAAGTTGAGCAATAAAATTTGTAGCTTACCTATCTGATCTTCAACCATCTCTTTTGATCTGCTTAGTGCCTATTGGGTGCGGGAATTCACAACCAATGTAATCCATCGCATCCAAACAAGCCTAATAGCACGAACATGCTATCTCATTAATATCATTCTGTCTCCAAATTTTGAACATTACCTAACAAACTAAACCATCTCCACTGGTCAGCAAGGTGTGACATTGAATCAAACTAATACTATACCATCATACCATGACCAACCTACGCCCCAGCTTAGAACCCAAATTTGTTGATATATCAACAAGATGTATACATATGGTATGCGATAATTTTTTTTGAGAGGCAATGTACAATAAATTAGCAAACTATGGCACGCGATATCTAAGATTGCCATGTTGGCAGCATCGCTAACAGTTCCTCCCCCGAACTCCGCGACGGCTTTTTGAACACATAAGTTTCCCTCCATCCCCTCTCCTAGACCGCGTCCACAGAACCACCATACAGTACGCCACATATACTTGCAAGTTGCAACGACCGCATCGCCTCCCGATACACCGCGATGACTCCAAACTCGTCTAGTCTCCTCCCCCAATATCTTCCCGCGACTGGGATATGGTAATGGACAATCCGTTTTTCTGATATACATATTCGAGAAAATACGAATATGATAAGCAAAATTCATATTAAAAATATTCATATTCATATTTAAGAATATTCGTATCCGTATTTAAGAATATTTATATTCGCATTCGTATTCGAGAATATTTGTATTTGTATTCGTATCCGAGACTATTCGATTCGTTTCCAGAACCCGGGAAAACCCCAAACGAATTTTGTGATTCAAAATTTGAATTTGGGTGGTTTAAAACCGGTAACCGGTGAAAATCCGGCAAAACTGCTAAGAATTTCTTCTACTGAGATTTATTACAGAAGTTGTAGGAGGATATTCGTATTCGACCGAATTAAGTACACATTGGATTCGAATTCGTATCCGTTGCAACATTCGATTCGTATTCGTATTCGAGAATATTTGAATTTATATTCATTTTAAAAATATGGATTTGTATTTACAACTATTCGATCGTATCCGATCTATTTCCATCCCTAGCCATGAGTTCCTTATCCACCAACGGCCAACCTAGACGAAGGTGTTGGCCAGGCTTTTCCGGGCCAGCCCGAGGCCCGGCCGGCACAGCACAGCCCAAGCACAACATGGGCAGCTATGTGGCAGGCTAGGTTGGCACGACACGAATGGTGAGCTAGACTAGGCCTAGAAAAAAAGGTCTGTTGGGTGGCCCGGCCCAGCCTATTGCACCATGCTCAGGCCAGCCCGGCACGAGAGAGGGATGACAAGCCAGGCGGCACAGAGCCACGGCAACGGCGTAGCGGCGCTACACGGCTGGGCATGTGGTGTGGGACTATGGCATGGTTCGTGCAGGCCGAATCTGGCAGCGGTGTGGTCAGGGACCATCAGATCTGAAGGGCAACGGCGGTGTCGGTGCTAGGAAAGATGCGCGCTAGGCGGAAAGGGACGGTGTTGGTGTTGTCCTCAAAGGCCAGGTCTGGCTGGCACCGTTGTCAAGGACAGTCAAATCCAACGCTAGCCCGGCCGAGGAGGGTGACATGCATCAGCGCCAGCGTCAGGGAAGAAGCCGATCATTCGACACACCGCCTTCGCTAGCTCCTCGCCACCGTGGTCTAGCACGTCGCCTCCGCTAGCTCCTGGCTGCCGTTGTCGGCACGGCACCTCCGACCGCAACGCCATCGTGCTCGCTACCCTGCACCAGCGCAAGTGAGGAGAGGAGAGAGTGAGAGACAGACATAGAGGAATAGAGGATAGACTATAGAGTGATGAGAGATTGAGAGAGAGACTGAGGAGAGAGACAGGGTGATGATGTAGTGGTCTAGCTGAGGGGACAAATCACATCAGGCATCAGCACTCAGCAGTCAGCATGGCCATATCCTAGGCAACAGCTGCCTAGGCTGCCTGGTAGCTAGCATGGCCAAAGCCACCAACGATAAGACGGAGCAGAGATCAGAGAAGCAACTGGTGGAGAGGGAGAGAGGCAACGGTCGAATCCCAAGATCAAGCAGGTGTACGCTCACCTCGAATGCATAAACAATCTAGACAATGGGGAGTAGTTAGTATGTATGCATTTTGTTACTGTACTATTTTTCTTACTCGGAGAACCTCACTCTGGGGTTTAAGGTATTTAACGAGGTAGTAACATTGTATCTGTAAAATATCAAGAAAAATCTACTTTTCCTCCCAAAAAATTACATGCCCATATTTTTACGCAATTACTTCAATTTCAACATTTTATTTATTCCCCTTTTCCTCTCTTTTTCTTTTTTCCCTCCTTTTCCCCAATCCATCTTTTCTTCTCACCTTTTGTTTCCCCTCTTCTCTTTCCTCCTTTTTCTTTTTGTGCGCAACATTGGTGCCTCTCAGCCTCCTCGTCATTTCTTCTCCAATACTCTCATTCAGTCGGCTGCTGTCTCCTAGCTCTCTCTCTCTCTCTCTCTCTCTCTCGTCATCTCCCTCCGTCGGCCCATCCACATCCTTCGCTCCTCCCCCTCCTCCGTTGACCGCTACTCCCCCTCCACCGCGCCGCCGCCACAAGCCACCTGTGCCATCCGACGGTCCGAGTCTATGAGACCGCGACTCAGCTCCTCCCCCTCCACCACATCACTGCCACTCGCCTGTCCTCCTCACCGTGCTAGGCTCACCCACCGGTCGTCCACTGCCACTCGGCCTCCCCCTCCTCCACTCCTCCCCCTCCACTGCGCCACCATGAAGACATATCGCCCTCCAAATCTATGCCCTCCACCACCTCGCTGCCACTCTCGACTTCCCCCACTACGTCCCTACCCTTCCCCTCTACCTCCCCCTACACCACAGTGCTGTCCACCCCTCCTGCTATGTTGTTCCTGTGCCATGTCTGAGTGTGGGCCGTCTGGATCTGACTCCGACACAGTCACCTTCCCACTCACGCTGGAACGCCCATCACCCCGCATCATCATCGTGTGATGTTCGTGGGAATTCAAGCTCCAAACTGATAGACGAGAGAGCATGCTCTCGGTCCCAATGTTCCCCTAGGGGGCTCTAGCTGGCGCGCATGAGTTCCATGCCAACCCATGCTATAGTTTCCGCCTTCACGGTGGGTGAAAACAACATTGGTGCCTGACCACAGCAGTAGGGACATGGCAGAGGTGGCTGAACAAGGAGCCACAGTGGTTGTGGCTGAGCGAGGCTCGATAGGGATAGCACTAGAAACGCAAAGGTACAAGCACAACACAAGGGGGATGAAGATGGTGGTCGCCGCCACCATGATCGCGGCTGCCTACAAGTACATACAGCCGGCCCGGTGCCAGCACAGCACGGCAGCGATCTGTCATGCCCTAGGCCTCACTGGAGATAAGTCGTGCCGGCACGATAGGGTGGCCCATGCCTGGCACGGGCTGAAGCCCACCGGGCCTGTGCCATGCTGGCACAGCACAACTGACTCCTAGATTTAGGCCAACCTCACCCCAAACCCGGCGTGCCCCCTCCCCATCCGCCTATGGCAATACCGGAGAACTGCTGGTGGTTGGAGCGGAGCGGTGGGCACCGCTGCCGACGCGCAGAGCAAGGGATCACCGGATGCGACCCAATCAGCTCCTCTGGGCGGTTCACGCGGTCACAGGCGAGAACCAAAACCGCGCATACATACATGTCCACGCCTCTCACCTTGGAAATCTTGGCGCGCAATTAAGTGCGGCATTTTGGTTTCGATGCAGTGGAGCATGAACTTGTCGGCGACGTACGACAGCAGGACGAACGACGTGGAGAGCTCGGTGGTCACGAGGCATGATCTGTGGTAGGCGGAGGTGTCGCACAACAGCCCCGCCCCGAGAAGCGAAGGCGCGCCCCTGTTCCTGATACAGCTCAGCCCGGTGCTCTTCGTCCGCGACACGACGCTGATGTTCCCGGTGCATCTGTCCAGTGTCTCGCAAAACAAACGAGCTTTGATTTTGTCGGAAGTATTTCAGTATGCAAATGTCTTAGAATGCAAGGGCTGCTACACTCGTGCAGAATGGAGTGCATTCGGTGTGTCCTGCTTACTGGTCGGCTCACAGGAGATGGTTTTCATGTCGATGATTTGCCTCAATCCATTTGCTTGTGTAAGTCTGTGTACATTTCTATTTGAGGAACAGTTTCTACTTTCATTCTGTCCATCTCTGCCTGAACTTTCTCTTACAAAATAAGCAGTCATTCGTGGACATGCAATTTCCAAATGGGCAACTATGATACGTGGCTGGTGACGGGTTCACTCCGCGCGCTTTTCTTCCTTTCTGTGATGTATGTAGGATCCGTATGGCAACAACGGGATGAATAATATATTCAAATTTTTTCCAAGTATTCGTCAATTTTTAACTACAATAGCTATGAGAAACTATGAAAAATTAAGAACTCAAAATTCTGAAAAATCTCGGTGCTACATTTATTTCAGCCCGCAAACAGTAAAAACATTACTATTTCAAATACATAAAACTTTTGATCTGCAAATCCAAAAGAATTGAAACTTGAACCAAGACTAGATCATGACCTTAAAAACCTATCCCAACAAAAATCTTGAAAGACTTAAGAAAATTGTGATCTTTTGGTTCATAAAGCTCTACCGCATTAAAACCGGACTAAAATTTAAAATTGAGCTAATTCTCACATCAAAACTCCAAATCACTTCAAATTTAGTATGCACCTGCTCTAGGATATCAAGAACCTATTCTAATCAACGATCAAGAAAATTGTTGCAAAAATTCTGACCTTTTTTATTTGAAAGAAGGTTGCATAAAAAGGGTAAAAACTAAAAACAATGAATATAACTTATTCGTGGGTGAATGATAATCAAGATGGCTTTAAACATATTTCCACATGTCACAGTAAGTAAGAACACTAAAGAAATTGAGCCAAAAACACTCGGATCAATAAATCACTCGTGATGGTCAAATCCAATAGGATCGAGTTTCTTCATGAGCTTACCAACCAAGTATCTATATGTGTGAAGATTAATTTTCAGAGGTTGTCTCCATCTCTTACACGTCATTAATACAGCAAGATCAAGAAGAAGAGAGAGAAGTGCAAAAACCAACCAAGTAAAGAGGAAATCAATCAACACAAGAGGGATATATGGAGATGAATAAAAATTAATATATTGCTACTTGAAGGTAAAGGTTTTACAGCCACTTCACTTGGAGAACAAGAGATCACACCACAGCAATCAACTTCTCTTAAACCCTAACCCTAGAACACTTGGTCACAATGAGAGGATGGTTGGATGGTTAACTAGTAAGTCTCTATCCTAAACCTTTAATTAGATATACAACCAGCATCTATCTAACCCTTAGTAGATGCTATCCACTTAGCATATATAGAGAAAACCCGATAGCCCCCACACATGGGTTTTAACACACATTATACTTATGCACGCTTTTAAAGTATATAAGCCCAAATCTGTAAGTTTTTAACCATCATCTAAGTTGATCTTCTTAACTTCTCCTTGACGTAAACTACTTTTCCAAGTGATGCGGTTTTCTTTAAAGGTAGTTTCTAGTATTTTGGTCAACACACCAAAATACCATTTCTTGATCTGGTCTTCATCTTCTATTTGTAACATCCTGATTTTCAGAGCCTTTTTGAAGCTTTTAAAATAAAATTCACCATTTGGATTTTTCTGGATTAATTAAAGCTTAATTGGAATATTTATTAATTAAAAAGATTTAATATGATTAAATTAAACATTAACAATTGCCAAAAGTATTTTATTTAAGTTCCCTGAGTCTCAAGTAATTTTCTGGAATTTTTGGTGATTTTTCCGGATTTATTTGCTATTTTCTAGAGCTCAAAAAGTATTTATTTGAATTTCTGAAAAAGAAAAGAATTAGAAAATTCTAAAAGCCAGGTGGGCCGCAGCCCACCCAGCTGGCCCAGCCAAGCCTCGGCCGCCGCCCGCACCCCAGCCACGCGTCGCACATCCGTCTGCTCCCCGCGCCCGCCTTGAGCCGCCCGATGGACGACACGCGTCAGCCATCCAGAGCGCTCCTCTCGCCCGTGCGCCATCCCGGCCGCTCGCCTCGTCCGTGCCACCGACAGGTGGGGCCCACCTGTCAGCGCCCGCTAACCCTAACCCTAGTGGGCCGAGCCCACTCGGCCCGCCGCCCGCCGCCGCCCGGGGTATTTATTGACGCAGACCCCGAGGTTCGCCGTCATCCCGCAGCCGTCGCCTGCGCCGCTGCCTTCACCACCGTGCGCCGCCGCCTACGCCTCGTCGGCTTCGCCGTCGTTCGTCGCCGTCCCCCCGCCGTCCGCCGGCTCCGCCGCCGTGCCTCCGTCGCCGGTGAGGACCCTGCCGCCGCACCCCTCTCTCCGCTCCGCCGTCGCTGACGCCGGAGATGAACCCGTTCGTCGCCGCCGCTGCACTCCGCCGCCCGCGCCTCGCGCCGTCCGCCGCCAGTTGGACCGCACCCGCGCGCGCCGCCCCTTCGCCTCCCCGTGGGCGCCGTTCACCGTGCACCCCGCCGCCGCCATGTGGGTCCCGCCCGTCAGGCCGAACCGTAGACCCGTGAGCCGATCTGGCCACGTCAGCGCCCAGTCAGCTTGCCACGTCAGCCCTAGGGCTTGCGTGCCGTGCCCCGTCAGCAGCCACGTCAGCCCTAGCCGCTTGCGCCAGCAGCCCGCCGCCGCACTGTTCCGTGCGCCGTGTCCACCGTGGACCCATCTCACCGTGCACCCGGTCCACAGCACAGTGCCTTTTCCGATTTTCAGCCTTTTTCCTAAAACCAGATTTTCCAGAGCCCCGTTCTCCCTCGTCTTAGCTCCGATTGACTCGATTCTTTTTCCTAAATTCATATAAAATTGAGATCTATCTTTTGGTTCAGGTTTGAGAATTTTTGGAGTTCATTTAAATTTTATTTGAATTTATTTTGTCTCTTCGTTTTGTTTTCTCTCTCGTTAGATCACGCGTTCGAGGAAGCCGCCGTCGGATTTGGAGATCAAGAGCCGTCAACTGAGCAAGGCCAAGGCAAGTCGTGTCCTTTGATCATGTTGAACCCAGTTTGCAATCTATTATCTAAATATTTTGTTTTAAATTACATTGCATCGCTACTTTTATACAAACCTTGTAATTGGTAGTTATCACCTCAATTGAGTAATTTCCTCCTTGTTAAATTTGAATGCCATGTTGCCATTGTCACCATAGGTTGGGAAACTTAGTAGTGATGCTATGTTACGATCACATTTGGGATGGCACGATTAGTATGCTTAGCCATGTTTTAGTATCGTTTGGGTTCATCATCACATGTGATTAATTAATTTGACTTAATGATATACCGAATCGTGGTTGGTGCCACCAATATAAAATTTGTGCCATGGCATTGGTGTGTCGTTGGCGTGGTTATACAAAATTGGTTTTCATTCGGGCGAGTGATCGTGCAAGTAAAGGGGGAAGTGTTGGAGCACTTCGAGGGATGTGGTAGTCTCGCCCGAGAACACTTAAGGACTTAACTTTGTGCGCCATTGATCTGAGTCTTACCGTGCAAACCACATGTCTGGTATGGGACAGACCTGGCTGATTAATTTGGGATGTTTCAATTTCAATCTCGCTGGGATGAACATGGTTGCTGATTTCCATGAGGCGCAAGGGGGGGTGTGATGCGAAACCCTAGCGGGCGGGATTGGGTTGGAATTGAACATTGTAAAGGCCTTGTTGTGATTTCCTTAGCGCGAGGCTAATCACATCGTGTGGGTACAGTTGTGCAACCTCTGCAGAGTGTAAAACTATTTGAATAGCCGCGTCCTCGGTCATGGACAATGCTCGGTGATTTCACACGAGGTATAGTTACTCTTGGAAAAGTGTGTAGCTGGTCAGTGGATGGTTAATTCATTGTGGGTTTAGCTTGTGGATGGGAGGTCCATAAGTAGTTTACTTCAATTCCTTTGATTATTCATTATTGTCTTATTTACAATTCGCCTTCAATCTATTTATGGTAATTTCAAATGCTGTTTATGCAAATTAACCCTTTCAGCCTTCCCTTGGTAAGCCTTGCATACTATATTGCATCATTTGTTACAAACGGCTTGCTGAGTACCAATGTACTCACGGCTTTACGCCTATGTTGCTCAGTTGAGGAAGAGGAGTACTACCAGCAGGAGGTTCCAGGAGGCGAGTACTTCGACGACTACGCGTTCTAGGCTTCGCTCCCCACTCGATTGCCCGTGGGCATGTCGATTGGCCACTACGTTTCATTTTGGATTTTCCGCTGCTAATTTTTGTTAAGCCCTAAGGCTATTGAGATTGTAAGCTTGACCATAAGGTCTCACTTTTGGATATTGATTAATAATTTGAGATTCCCTTATTTAATATCGTGATTGTGGTGATGATTACCTCTATGTTTGACTGTGTACACTAGCGTGATCCTGGACTAGTGCAGCATACACAGAGAGTCCGGATTTGCATATTCGGGTCTCTACACTATTGCAAACAACATCTTTGTCATATGTAGATGCACCACTAACTTGCCACGTATTAGCAAGTCTCTCCTGTTCTAGTTCCACCAGACCACATCTAACTTGGACTGACCAAGCCACATGGTGCAACCTATCGCTCAAACTTCTCTTCATCATTTTATGCCTTCCTTGTGTCATGCTTGAGCTCAGCCACCTCACATAGTATTCTTGATCATTCCGGGCCTCGGCTCCTCTATGAGCATAACCCTGATCCTCATCGTTGATCATGGTTGACTCCAAGCAACTCTGAATATCCAAAGACTAAGAATTCATTTTCAGACACAAGTCCTTTACAACTTGACCCATGTTATCTGTAATTTGCATCATGCAACACATATGCATTGATCTAGGTAAAAAAAATCATCTCATGATCCAAATTTCCTAAAATAATCCATTCCTACAAGCTGTCCAAAAAAACTCTATAAATTTGTAAATTCTAAATTTTCACTCCTCCAAAATAACAATGGTTCATCACAATAAAACATTGGACCTCCTCACATGGTTCTTCATTAGAATCCTCTAAGCCCAAGGAAAATTCTTGAGAGAGAAGAGGCTTAGCTTCTCTTTCATGGTTAAATAGCTACCTGACGGTCCAAATTATATCTGCATGTATACAGCATGAGCTTCATTACTACGTACTACTTTGTGAATTTGGAATTGAATGCCTACAGGTGGGTTATTTGGGTTGTGGCTTATGGCTTTTGAATTATGACTATTCGTAAGAGAGAGTACGAAGAGAGAGATAGTCGCATGTAATTTTGGCTAGTATAGCTAAAGTCGATACAATGTCTACAATAATAAACTTATAGACCCTGTCCTGAAAAGATGTACTGTTTGAAAGCTAGTTACTGTAGCCAAAGCTAAAAATCATAAGCATGAAGCCCAAAAAACCCAACCTATATTGTTTCCACTTACAAGAACATCTCAGTTGCTTCTAGAATAGGAGCGAAGCAATGTCGTTCCAACGGTTCTTTGGCCAGATAAGTCTTTGAAAGACGATGTGAGAAGGACCATAAATCATTGCTGATGAACAATTGGCCTATTTGTGGAGTTGGATGTCAATTTTATAAAATAAGTTTTCTGAATTTTAGAGTTTCGGTTCTATCACTTCGTAAGTGGTCAGACTGATTATGGAGTGGTTGTCTAACTGCCATGACGAAGGTGGTCTAACTACCATGGGGCAAGTGTTAGACCAACAATAGACTTTTAAAAATTGAACAATAAACACTTACGTAGGGTTGTTTGGGGATGAGTTTGCACTATGTGCCACTGAAAATGGGAACTGGAGCTAAAACTATATAGAGTTTAACAGAAGTTCCAGAGAGAGTGTGGTTTAGGTCAAGGAGAGCCAGAGTTGCTAAGTGGATCAATTAGTAATTGTTTAGCGGGTTGAGTCTTATAAATGCTTTGAGAAACATGTGTGAGGGTGTAAAACCCATATTAGTAGGGTTAACGGGTTCCCCGAGTGTCTTAATAGGTTGGAGCCATTAGGGTTTATGCTGGTTATTAAAGGGAAGGAGAGGAGATGTTAGATCCAAGGATTCTAGGGTTGAAGTATTTGTTCTTCCACCTTGCCTCCTTCCATGGTATGAGGGAGCGACAGAGTAGGAGAGGAAAGAGTGGTGCTTTGAGAGCACTTTGTAATCTCCGTGCTGTTGTAATGTTTTATCTCTATGTGGTAATGAAGATCAAACCTTTCCTCCCAAATTGCTTTGAGAGCACCTTGTAATCTTGTGTTCTTATTGTTATTTCTTCTCTCCTAAGCTCCCTCTTAGTCTTGCTATGATTTATGATAAGTAAGAGGTACTAGTAGATCCTAGTTGATCAATTGCTGCCCGTCTAGGTCACATTCATATCAAGAATCAATATTATGCCCAGTTCTTGAGTGCTCTTGAGTAAGATTTGTGATTTTGTGTTTGTCGTAGTTTTACCCAAATTCTTGCTTAAATTACATTGCTAGGACATGTGAGAATAGATCCGAAAGATCTCATGCCTTAGATCCTTATGAGCAAGAAGTAATTTGAGTTTTAGAGTTTTTGGTGTTCGTGTGACCGAGATTTGATTCTCTCAAATTTAGTAAATCTGAACCTAAGAACCTTGTGATTCTTGATTGGTTTAGGTTCCTAATGCCTTGAATAAGTTCCATGTAAAATTTGAAAGTGTTGGATGAGAATTAAGTAAACTCTTGAGATTTGAGATTTAACTCTTGCTCAATCTCATTTGCTCTAGCTCTCCTTAGCATGAGGCTTGTATTTACGAATGTGTTTTACAAACAGTTGTGGCTCCTATGTTGAACCCTTATAACATGGGACTATACATTACGAATGTGTTTTACAAGTGTTTGAAGTCCATATTTCCATTCTCTGTAGTACGAGACTTACATTTGCAAATGTGTTTTCAAATGACTGAAGCTCATATATATATAATCCTTGTGTCATGATTCTAAAAGTGTGTAAATATATTTTACAACTTATTGGGAATCATATATAATCCTTTTGTGCATGATACCATAGTTTGCAAATGTGTTTTGCAAAATCTGTTGAAGTATATACACTTTTCAGGGAAATCGGAACTATCACAGTGTAGTCTACACTACTACCGGTCTACCGCTGACCGAAACTACTGGTATTGTAATCACGGAACTACCACATGTGTTGGTAATCAAAGATCTATGTGGTCAAAGATCTATGTGATCGAAACTGATGTAGTCGAACCAACACAGTTAGAATTGACGTGGTCGAGATATATGTAATTGAAATCAGTGTGGTTGAATCCGACATGGTTGAGATCTGTGTGATTGAAGACCAGTATGGCCAAACCAGCGCGGTCGAAACCAACGTGGTGGAGATCTTTGTAATCGAAACCAGCATGGTTAAGACCTGTGTGGTCGAAATCAACATGGTCAAACTGATGTGATTAAGACAACGTAGTCGAAGATCGATGTACTGGTCAGAGATCTGTGTGATCAGAAACCAACATGGTCGAATATCATCATGGTCGACGTGATCGAGATGTAAGTAGTCGAAACCAATGTGGTCAGAGGCCTATGTAGTCAATCTGGACAATGTTGTTAGAGACCAGCATGGTAGGAGGCATGTGTGGTCGATCCGGACAACGTAGTCATAGTCCAGCAAAGTCAGAGACCTGTGTGGTCGATCCGAACAACGTGGTCGAAGATCAGCATGATCGAAGACCAATATAGTCGACGATCGGAACTTCCAACCAGCTCTGTGTGAGTGGTCCAATCGGCTCTGTGTGAGCGGTCCGATAAGTGAGCGGAACTATCGGCTCTGTGTGAGCGGTATTTCCGATTTGTGGAACATCTGACTTGTGTAGCAGTACATTTTTTCCAGAAAGGCACCTGTGTGGTGGTCTTCTCCTTCCTGCGAGAGTGGTAGTTCCGCATGTGGGAGCAGTACTTACGATGATAGGAACTACCATATTCTACCGGTCCTTTGCTTTTAACCGCTAGTTTTTTTACTGTTGCAAGGGGAGGAGAAGTACCTCATGACATCCTCAACTATCTGGACCTCAGATTTTCCCCTCCTAGTCCCAGTCCTCCTCGTCACCGACCATGACCGTCTCCACGTCCAACCTGCACATACAAAGACCAAAGAACTTTCTTCCCTAGCACAATTCTTTTCAACTTGATCGACATTAGTCCACACACGCAAACTACACCCTTAACCATCAATAAATGAATCAGATCATCCACGACTTCAATTTTCACATTCTCCAAAATTCAATCTCAGACCACTTAGTAAAATCGGTCAGACCGCCATGCCCAGGCTAGTCAAACTGCTTACCCAACAGGCACGAGTACTCGAGGTACTCAAAGATTATAAAAATTAAAGCACTCGAAGCCTACAAGTATCGACCATGAAGCCTACGGCAACCGATCGCAAAGCCCATGACTACCGATCACAAAGTCAAAGGCAATATATCACGAAGTCTACAACTATGACAACAGATTACGAAGTCTACGACTACCAATCACAAAGTCTACAGCTATCGATCATCGGTCAGGCACTGTAGCTTCCAACCACCGACTATCGAGTACCGACCGGGTACTGTAGTACCGACTACCGATTACCAGGTATTGTAGCACTGACTAACGAGTACCGACCAGGTATTATAGCTTCAACCTCCGACCAGTTACTATAGTTATCGACTATCGATTGGTACTGTAACAACCAGGGGCGGAGCTACAGGGTGGTCCCTGTGGGCCGCGGACCACCCTGCGCTCGGTCCAACCAAAACCCATTGATAGAGTCCGCATTGGAGAATTTAGCATGTATGTCGCTTGACGCTTGGCCTTCTGCGTTCTGCCTTCAGCCATAGCCCATCGCGAGAGACCGAGAGTTCGCGTGGCCGCGTATTCGCGTCAGACTACGCCCGTTTGTATTCTTCTCCGTGCGGCCGTGCGGTGCAGCCGTGGGGGCGGGCGACGCTGCGACGGCGAGCGCGTGCGCGGCCATCGAGCATCGGCGCGGCGACTCCATGAGAACCACGACGGCAAACGCTGAGCAGTGAGCAGCAGCCCAGCAGCCAGCAGGTACGTACATCAAAATCCTAAGATGAAGACTCAATTGCTAAGCCTAAGCCAAAGCCCTATTCTCCTTTAGTCACGTACTCTGTACTCACATTTCTCCTTTTCCTTTCAGCTTCTCTAATTTCTCCCCTAGCGGCTAGCGACTAAGCAAAATAGAAGCCAGGATCAACGGTGATAAGCCACGAACAGGAAAAGTGCACAGGCCCACAGGGTATGTAAAACTGATTTAATTTCAATTATATGTTTTTTGCAGTATTAGATTATTGGTTTGGTAAATTGAAACTTTATATAATTCACTTGCAAACAAGGTACATAGACTTGCTGAATTTTACCCTAATGATTTTTCAAGCTCTGACTTGCTAAGACTCGACTTGCAACTTGAAAACTTTATTGATGACATGAGAAAAGATGAAATGTTCAAAGGCCTAAACAATCTTGTTGACCTCTCAGTAAAACTTGTTGAAACAAAGAGGGATAAAGTTTATCATTGGGTCTATTTACTTATCAAATTGGTATTGCTTCTACCGGTGGCTACCGTAAGTGTTGAAAGAATATTTTCTGCAATGACCTTAATCAAGAATAAGTTGAGAAATAAGATGGGTGATAGCCTTCTGGATGATTGTCTAGTCACTTTTATTGAGCGGGATATCTTCTTACAATTGAGTGAAGAAGAGATCATCAACACTTTCATGGCTATTAGAAGGCGCAGGCCTAACAAGAAGAAGAAGTAGTGACGTACTATTCTTCAACTATTATGGGTATGTAATATTTCAATTCTATGTTAAGAAAGTTATATTCGTCTATTTTATGAAGTTCGTATGTCCTTTTTACCTTAATTGCATTTCGTAATTCATATACTTGTGTACCGACATGTTAAATTTATAGTGGTAAAATAAATTTTAGATAATGGACCACCATAGCTACAAATCCTGGCTACGCCACTGGTAACAACGACCACCGACCTGATGCTGTAGTTACGACTAATGATCGGTTCACTGTAGCTCTGCATGGTTTATTGTATCTACGATCAATTCACTGTAGGTCAGGCCAGTTCACTTATCTCCAAAATTCCTTGGTTGTTCTTTCGCGGTCGTTATGCCGTGGTCGTTCTGTCGTGCTCGACATACCCTGGTAGTTCTGCCGTAGTCGATAGCCGTAGGTTCGGTGGAAGCCGTCGTGGGTTGTGCTTGTGCATGGAGTCGATCAATTCACTGCATGAGAACGCTGGTGTTTCCTGTGGCTACTCTCACACTGCTCCTCCTGCTTACGCTTCAATATCGGTCAGTCCAGTTGTTTCTCCGTACCTTTGCTGATGAAATTTGTTTTCCTATCACCCTGAAGTATGTACTTTAGAGTTGTACTTCTTAACCAATCTTTTTTGGATATCGCAGATTGGAAGATCGAGGCTGAATGGCAGCGCGGCAAGCTCAGGGTTCGTGCCCAGAGTGGACGCTCCGCTCCATAATTATGGCCGGCCATGGTTCTCGATTCAAATGAACGGTGGGCTCGAGTTCTGATCGACTGTTCAGTGCTTTGTTCTAACTGAACAAGACAGATGATCTTACATCGAAATGCATGTACAATCAATGTTGTGTATATGGCTTGACAAGGGCTCGTTCTATACGTGTTATTCTACAACAAACCTAAGCACAAGTTCAGTAGTAGACTAGTAGTACAGTTCTACAACCAGCCTAATTAGGAGCAACTAGATAGATGTTGTCTTGCCTGCCCACCTGGGATAACTAGAGCAGCCCAGGAGGGAGAGGGATCGATTGATCATCTCGGCCAGTTGGGTTCTCCACCTCAATATCTAGCATGGCCGGGGAGGGATCGATCATCTGGGCCAGTGCAGTTCTCACCTAGGTAACGGGCAAGCACATGCACATCTCTATCAAGTTTCAATTTGTTTCGATTTCATTCATGCATGCCAACGTGATGCACGCGCGATGAATCGATCGATAAATCCTTGTTTCAAAAAAATCCATAGATTTTTAAACGGCGTCATCTACTTTAGGAAGCCGAGTTGCCGGCGCTGCGACGGCCGGGTCTACGTCGACTTCCTTGGTATACTACATTTTGTGCAAGTCCTATTTTCAGTTCAAGACTACACCTGCATGCCGTTGTGGTTTGATACTTTGATCGATTGTGACATGCATGTAGCGCAGGCGCTCGGGTTGCCGTTTCTTCCGCCGTCCAAGGCGCACGGCAAGGACTTCCGGCGAGGTGCAAACATGGTTGTCACAGACGGCACCGTGCGTAACTACAGCGCTACCACCCTCCAGCTCACTGGCTACGACATACTTCTCACACTACTACAGAAAGGCTAATAGTAGACGGCAAATCACAGACGATTTTGTGAAACCATCTGTAATGTAAACTATTACAGACGGTTTTAATTTGAAGGCCGTCTGTGGTATTTGTGGCGGGAAAAGGAGTATCACAGACGGTTCTTACTTCTGAACCGTCTGTGATACTCAAAACCGTCTGTAATGTAAACTATTACAGACGGTTTTAATTTGAAGGCCGTCTGTGGTATTTGTGGCGGGAAAAGGAGTATCACAGACGGTTCTTACTTCTGAACCGTCTGTGATACTGGAATATCACAGACGGTTTTTATTAAAAACCGTCTGTGATAATCTGGGATTATCATAGACGGTTTTTTATTAAAAACCGTCTGTGTTGTATCGACTATCACAGCCGGTTGTTGTTAAGAACCGTCTGGAAATGTTCACAGACGGTTTTTCACAAGAACCGGCTGTGATGTCCCTTTGTCTGTCATATTCTAGATCAGAGGTTAATATATAAGTACACATTGCTTCTAATAACTTAACTACAGAACTACTGAGACAAGAGGTCACAAATTAAAGACAAATTTATTAATTTCAATTAGAGGCAAATTTATTACAAAAGTCGCACAGGTAAAGAGTTTCCCAGATTGTATTCTTTTGGGCTTCGTAAGCTTCTTCCACTTGGGGACTTGGAGGATCAGCCGCTAAATTCTCGAACGCCGTTAAGATTGCCCTTGTCCTCAGCACTTCCTCGTGCAGCCTGGGCAAATGATCAGCAGCATTCATAATGTCGTACAGGATAGCATGAAAAGATTCCTCAGAATCTGCCGTTTCTGCTTGATCGGCAAGGCTATCCATCAGTCTCTGCAATGCGTGTAGAGCTTCTTCCGCATTGCGCACATTGTGGAGAAGAACCAGGGTGAGGGCTGTTTCCCTTTCTTGAGCGGCAGCGAGACGCCTCCGTCGACGGCGGAGGATCAGGTCAAGCTGACGGATGCAAGAGAGTCGGGGAAGGAGAGCAGGGCGGGTGCGGAGAAGCTGCTCCAGATGCAAATTGCTGGCCGCCTGTGTAAGGTTCCGGCCGAACAATTCGTGATGAACAGATGAGAGGAAGGAGATGATCACAAGAACAGTAGTAGAAGCCATGTTGTATTAATTGTATATTGTATTGTACGTACGTAGAAGCTAGCTAGAGACCTGGATTAGGAGCGCATATTTAACCTTTAGCACAAACGGTTCGTATACCCAAACATGAATGATATAGACGCTTCGTATAATGATCGAGAGACGTTAATTAGACGATCGAAACACGAAGCGTTCTGGCATCGAAACACGCGCGAAGCGTTCTGCTATGAAGCTTATCACAGACGGTTTTTAGTTAAAAACCGTCTGTGATAATCACAAAGGCATTTATTGCGCTGCTCAGACCGCATCGTCTTCATTTCGATCCAGATCTAGCCACTGCTGCGCACTTTTTCACTCGAGAGGAAGCTAGAGCGATTTCAGGCCAGTTAATTTGGTGGGAAGAGGCAGAGATTGAGCTTTGAATTAAGATTCAGACTTTCCTGGTTGCTGTAGATATGGTTAGTAATGAAATTTATTTATTTTTAATTGCATTACAATTTAGGTGTAAGTAATCCATGAGTGGTTATTGAAGATGGTTAATTAATTTGCAAAATTGTTGGTTATATAATAGCTATTGTGTTTGTAATATGAATTGAGCTAGGAAATTAAGTCTCAATATAATAAATATGGCCGGTATATATGTAGTTATAATTAGTTATTCTAGATTTTAATACTAAGTTGTTATATATGTACGTAACGTAGGACCGAAGTTGGATGTATGCCGCGAGCCGTGTGAGTGAAGAGTACATTAATGGCGTTTCTGCTTTTATAAGAGCCGCCGAGGAGGATATGTTGAATAAGGGGGTGGAATATATGTGCTGTCCATGCACTGACTGCGAGAATTTGAAGATGTTTAAGAACCGAGGGCAAATTGAAGCGCACTTGATTCGGAGGGGTTTCAAAAAGGATTATACGTGTTGGACCAGTCATGGCGAAGTGAATGATCATATGCCGCCGGATGACATCGCCGGTGAAGTGAATGATATGCCCCCGGATGACATCGCAGGTGAAGTGAATGACATGCCGCCGGCTGATGTCAATTGTGGCTCGGATTCGGATAGGTTGCACGATGATAATCTGGATCAGATGCTTCGCGATGTAGAAGAGAACTATGATGAGACAGAGTATGTTAAATTCCGTGGCTTGATGGAGGACTCAGAGAAACCTTTGTACTCGGGCTGCAAGTACACGAGGTTGTCGGGCGTGCTTGAACTGTTGAAATTGAAGGCAAGCAACGGTTGGTCCGACAAGAGTTTCACGGCGCTGCTAGGTCTTTTAGCGGACATACTTCCGGAGGGAAATGAGTTGCCTAAAACCACGTATAAAGCCAAGAAGGTTCTTTGTCCGTTGGGAATGGAAGTAGAAAGAATACATGCATGCCCGAACGACTGTATCCTCTACCGTAAAGAGTATGCAAACATGCATGTATGTCCGATGTGCAACACATCCCGATACAAACGTAACAATCAATCAGATGATGGCGAGGGAACAGAGGCGAAGAAAGGACCTCCTGCTAAGGTGGCATGGTATTTTCCTATAATTCCCCGTTTGAAAAGGTTTTATGCAAATCTAAAGGTGGCAAAACTGCTGCGTTGGCACTCGGAGGAGCGCAAGAAGGATGGAATGCTAAGACACCTTGCTGATTCCGCGCAGTGGAGAAACATCGATAGGAGTTTTGCAGAGTTCGGTGCAGAACCAAGGAATATAAGGTTTGGACTGAGTACAGATGGAATGAATCCATTCAGTAGCATGAGCAGCCGACATAGCACATGGCCCGTGACTCTCTGCATCTATAACCTTGCTCATTGGTTGTGTATGAAGCGAAAGTACATTTTGCTGTCGATACTTATCCAAGGGCCAAAACAACCTGGGAATGATATCGATGTGTTCCTACCCCCGTTGGTGGAAGATATAAAAGTACTGTGGAACGAAGGGGTACAGGTATGGGATGCATACAAACGAGAGAACTTCACTCTGCGCTGGAAGAAGAGATCAATATTTTGGGACTTACCTTATTGGGAGTACCTAGATGTTCGGCACTGCATCGACGTCATGCACGTAGAAAAGAATGTGTGTGACAGCTTGATTGGTCTCTTACTGAACATCCGTGATAAAACAAAGGACGGCGTCAACGCACGGCTTGACTTGGCTGATATGCACATCAGGCCTGAGTTAGCACCGACATGCACAGATAATGCACGAACGTACCTTCCCCCTGCGTGTTACACTCTGTCCAAGGCTGAGAAAACAGAACTGTGTCAGTGCTTGCATGGTGTCAAAGTTCCGTCTGGTTACTCCGGCAACGTGAAGAAACTTGTTTCGATGCAAGATTTGAAGTTAAATGGCATGAAGTCTCATGATTGTCATGTGCTGATGACACAGATGCTCCCTATTGCAATTAGAAATATTTTGCCGATCAAAGTCCGAGAGACAATCATGAGGCTATGTTATTTCTTTAACACAATTGCTCAGAAGGTCATCGATCCCGAAGGACTAGATGCTCTGCAGGACGAGGTGGTGATGACTCTATGTCACCTTGAAATGTATTTCCCTCCTTCGTTTTTCGATATCATGGTCCATCTCATTGTTCACGTTGTGTGGGAGATAAAAATGTGCGGGCCCGTATTCCTACGTAGCATGTACCCATTTGAGAGGTTCATGGGAATTCTCAAGTCCTACGTACGGAATCGTTCTCGGCCGGAGGGCAGCATCGTCGAAGGTTATGCAAGCGAAGAGGTCATTGAGTTTTGTGTCGATTATATGGCTCAGATTCAGCCGATAGGTGTCCCTCAATCTCGTCACGAGGGGAGGCTGAAGGGTCTCGGAACTATCGGAAGGAAAGCAATCACTCCAGATATGGACATGTATACTCAAGCCCATTTCACGGTGTTGCAACACATGACTGAAGTGGCGCCTTATGTGGACCAGCACAAGGGTGTGCTTCGGCAACAGAATCCGGAGCGGCCGGATGTTTGGATCATGAGGCAACACAACCGTCGGTTCAACCAATGGTTGAAGGAGCAAATCGCTAGGAGCTCGCCGAGTGAGACGCTGACATGGTTGGCAAAAGGGCCGACATTTACAGTTGTGACATGGCAAGAATATGACATAAATGGGTACACATTCTATACGCAGTCTCAGGATGTCAAGAGCACTAACCAGAACAGCGGTGTCCGCATAGATGCATTCAGTACCGATGGGTCGAGAAACTCGTACTATGGCTTCATAGAAGAGATTTGGGAGCTCGACTATGTGGTTTTCAAGATCCCCTTATTTCGCTGCCGTTGGGTGCATCTCCCACAGGTGAAGGTTGACAAGTACGGTGTCACGACCGTAGACCTCCAACGTATCGGGTACAAAGATGAACCATTCGTACTTGCCAATCAAGTTGTTCAAGTTTTCTATGTAACCGACCCGGCAAATAAGAAACGCCATGTAGTTCTTCATGGAAAAAGGATAATTGTCGGAGTGAAGAATGTAGTGGACGAGGAGGAATACAATCAATTTGACGAGTTACCTCCTTTTGGAAATGGCATAAGGGTCGACGATGAACAACGTGACGAAACTAGTTACGTACGCATTGATCATGATGAAGGGCTAATTTTTAAAGAAAATAAGCAAGTACAATAAGAATGTATATGTGAAAATGTGTGACAATTTTGAGATGTATATGTGAAAATGTGTGATGTAGTCAATTTTGAGATGTATATGTGGAAATGTGTGACGTAGTCAATTTTGAGATGTATATGTGAAAATGTGTGATGTAGTCAATTTTGAGATGTATATGTGAAAATGTGTGATGTAGTCAATTTTGAGATGTCTATGTGAAAATGTGTGATGTAGTCAATTTTGAGATGTCTATGTGAAAATGTGTGATGTAGTCAATTTTGAGATGTCTATGTGAAAATGTGTGATGTAGTCAATTTTGAGATGTATATGTGAAAATGTATATGTGTGATGTATTTGAGAACGACAAAATGTATCAAAAAATACACTGTGTGAATGCAGCTGGTTGGTGTTGTATATGAATGCAGCTGTTTGGTAGTTGATATGAATGCAGCTGTGTAGTTATTGGTGTTGTCTTAATTGCAACAGCCGGCAAAGGCTTATCACAGACGGTTCTAAATTTAGAACCGTCTGTGATAACATAACACAGACGGTTCTACGTTTAGAACCGTCTGTGATAGTAAACTATCACAGACGGTTTTTAACTCAAAACTGTCTGTGATATGTTATCACAGACGGTTCTAAGTTTAGAACCGTCTGTGATAATCTTCCTACATATACCCTCTCGCTAGGGTTTTCCGTGTGCGCTGCAGTTATTCGATTAGATCTAAATCCTGAGCCCGTCGTCGCCGTCGCCTCCCCGAGCCCTCGCCGGCTGCCTCCCCCAGCCCTCGCCGGCCGCCTCCCCGGACGAAGACGTCGCCGCAGCCTCCTCCTCCTCCGTCGCCGCCTCCCCGAGCCCGTCGCCTCCTCCTCCGTTGCCGCCTCCCCGAGCCCGTCGCCTCCTCCTCCTCCGTCGTCGTCGCCGCCTCCTCCTCCTCCTCCGTCGCCGCCGCCTCCTCCTCCTGCGTCCCTAAGGTCACCAAAACCGTAAGGTCATCAAATCCCTCCCCGAGCTTTATGCTTACTGTTAGTGTTTAGGGTTGATGCTTGATGCTTCATACTGTTATGGTTAGTTGCTTAGTACATATTTAGGGTTGATGCTTCATGCTTACTGTTAGTGTTTAGGGTTGATGCTTGATGCTTCATACTGTTATGGTTAGTTGCTTAGTACATATTTAGGGTTGATGCTTTATGCTTACTGTTAGTGTTTAGGGTTGATGCTTGATGCTTGGTACATATTACATTGGTACATTGTTTACTGCAGTAGCTTAATTAGTTTGCTATTTGGTACATATTACATTGTTACATTGTTTACTGCAGTAGCTTAATTAGTTTGCTATTTGGTACATACTACATTGGTACATTGTTTACTGCAGTTGCTTAGTTTACATTGGTACATATTACATTGCTTGTTGTGTCAGTATATAGTATATACTATATAGTATATAGTACATAGTATATAGTTTGAAATCATTTGGGTCCCCCTTCCCTCTACTCCTCTCCTGATCTCTTCCACCCAAATGCTCCATCTATCTAGACAAAAAACAGCAAATGAAGCAAGTGACATACTATAGTGTTCCCGTTCAATGAACCGGATACACTAGTTTGTGTCATTTGCTTCATAGACCTTTGTTTAGGGACTTTGCAAATTTGGTTTATAGTTTTAGCAACTAAAGTAGGTGCTAGGATAGGCACTTTGTTTAGAGACCTTGTAGTAATAGTATTACAAAATTCAAGTAAATTTTAGTACAGAAGTTCAAAAAAAACAAATTCCCAGATTCTTCGGTGAGCAGCCGACATAGCCGACTTCTTCGGTGAGCGACTATGCATCTGCTTCTTCCCACTCCTTCTCTTCAACTCTGATCTCTGGATCATGTACGCCAGTAGCGATGATTCAGTTAGATGAATCATCGCTACTGGCGTACGTGATCCGGAGACCAGAGATGAACAGAAGGAGTGGGAAGAAGCAGATGCATAGTCGCTCACCGAAGAAGTCGGCTATGTCGGCTGCTAACCGAAGAATCTGGAATGTCTTTTTTTTTGCACTTTTGTATTAAAATTGACTTGAATTTTGCGGGAAAAAGAAGGACTTGATACATTGGTACATTGGTAAGATAGGCACATCACCCCCTCTCTATGTCCATATCACCCCCTCCCTTCTCCCCCTCCCCTCTACTCCTCTCTTGTCTTGCAATTCAATATGATTACTTTCTCATCTTATCTTAATAGACCCACAAAATGAGCAACATGTCACCCGCGCATTCTTCAACATCATCGCCGGAGGCGTCCGCTCCAACATCAAGACGCCAAGGAAGAGGGCTATCAAAGAAGCCTGAGGGCCGACAGATCATCACAGCGGTGAATGCATCTGGGGTCCCTATCCTTCCTCAAAAAGCAGTAAACGCATTCCGAACCATGGTCGGAGTAGTTGCACGAGAACAAATTGAGATCACATACAATTCGTGGAAGAACGTGCCTGACACTCGGAAACGTGAGCTGTGGACCGAAATTTTGGCATCGTTCGAGTTCCCAGAAGAACACCTGGACGCTGTGCAACAACAAACCTACAAAGCGGCGTGCAAAGCATGGAAGAACTTCAAGAGCACGCTTGTCAAGAAATACGTGGAGACGGACGAAACGCCTGTTCATAAATACCCATTCCTGGAACCACAATGGGAAGAGTTCAAGGCGATGAAAACGACCGAAGATTTCAAAAGTACAAGTGTGGCGCACAAGACCCTCCAGGCAAAAAATACACACCCTCACAGACTTGGCACAGCTGGGTATGTGGGTAAAATCGCGCAGTGGATGAAGGAGGATGAGCTGGCAGCTGCACAGGACATCGCCCCGCCGTCTGTGATATCGGATAATCACAGACGGTTTTTAGTACAAAACCGTCTGTCATATCGGATAATCACAGACGGTTTTTAATGAAAAACCGTCTGTGATATCGCATAATCACAGACGGTTCAAAAACCGTCTGTGATAACTTGGATTATCACTGACCCATAATTTCAGACGGTTCAGAAAACCGTCTGTGATGACGTTTCTGAACCGTCTGTAATGTGGATTTCTGTAGTAGCGTCAATGGCTCCATTGATGTATTTAATTTTTAGACTTTGATTATTATTTTTCATAACTCTATATTAAAATATATTTTTAAAATATAATATTATAAAAAATTTAATGGTATATCTAATAATATAATTTTTATATAACTAATCCAGATAATTTTAAATTTATTGATGATCAAACTTACTAAGTTTAACGGTGTAGATTCTGGATTCTAGCACGTCAAGCGAAAAAGAAACGTAGACGAGTAAAGCGGAATGAGCAAGTTAAGGGCATGTTTGGCAGAGCTCCACCAGCTCCAGATCCACCTAGATCCACCCAGATCCACCATGGAGCAGCTCCACCGTGGATCTGGGTTTCATCCAAGTGTTTGGTACAGCTCCACCACGAATCTGGACTAATATACAATTATAAAAACATATTCAGGGGGCACAATGAAAAATGAAAAAAATCTTCTTCCTCGGATCGGATCAGAAGAATCCTATCAAATCAAAAAAAGATTCCCCTCTCGTCCGAGACGCAGAGAGCACGGCGGAGATCTCTGCACGAATGGCGTCGCGGCCGGAGGGGGAGGAGCCAATGGTGATCCACTCGTGGTCGGCGCCGTGCTCCCTCAGCACCAGCCTCATGTACTCCTTCGCCCAGCTCAGCCTCGGCGACGGCCACGGCCGGGCGCGGGCACGCGGCCACGGCGCAGGCTGGGGGCGGCCGCGGCCGCGGTGGCTGGGGGCGGCCGGGGTGGACGCGGTGGTCGGCCGCGGTGGCTGGGGGCGGCTCGCCGGCCGCTGTGGTGGCGGTGCTTGCCGGTAGCAGTGGAGGCGAGGACGGTCGCGATGAGGACGACGGACACAGTACGGGCGAGGAAGAAGCGAAATAGAACAAAACGAATCGTTTTTTTGTGTAATCAGTGGCATGGTGGGTAATTTTTTCCAACTTCATCAAACTTGATTTTGGTGGAGCACCCCTTGAGATGCTCCATGGATTTGGTGGATCTGGGGGCAGATCCACTGTTTTCGTGGAGCAGATCCATGGTGGAGCCGCTGGAGCTAGAAGTGTTTGGCTGGGAAAATTAAATTTGGATCTGTTTTTCGTGGATCTGGAGCTGGTGAAGCTCTGCCAAACAGGCCCATCGTGACCGCCATGAGATCGAGTTGATCCGATTCTCCCGGATCACACTAAACATGCATACGCTACTTAATGCAGCTCTCACTAGCTAAACTCATGCTTAATTATCAATTAATCGCTGGGTCCTTTTTATTTAAAGTTAGCTTATATTCGTATTATCTATAGTAACTAGTTTTTAAACATTGCGTTTTTTCAAGACAGTATCAATATGAAAATTATAATAAAAAGTGTATTAAGTTCAGCTGTATCAGCCAAAATCATATATAACTATTTTTCTCTGTGTATTGCCTCTCGTAAACAGGCAGAATTAAACTGTAAGCTGGGGGCGGCTCACCGGCCGATGTGGTGGCAGTGCTTGCCGGCAGCAGTGGAGGCGAGGACGGTCGCGATGAGGACGACGGACACAGTACGGGCGAGGAAGAAGCGAAATAGAACAAAACGAATCATTTTTTTTGTGTAATCAGTGGCATGGTGGGTAATTTTTTCCAACTTCATCAAACTTGATTTTGGTGGAGCACCCCTTGAGATGCTCCATGGATTTGGTGGATCTGGGGCAGATCCACTGTTTTCGTGGAGCAGATCCATGGTGGAGCTGCTGGAGCTAGAAGTGTTTGGCTGGGAAAATTAAATTTGGATCTGTTTTTCGTGGATCTGGAGCTGGTGAAGCTCTGCCAAACAGGCCCATCGTGACCGCCATGAGATCGAGTTGATCCGATTCTCCCGGATCACACTAAACATGCATACGCTACTTAATGCAGCTCTCACTAGCTAAACTCATGCTTAATTATCAATTAATCGCTGGGTCCTTTTTATTTAAAGTTAGCTTATATTCGTATTATCTATAGTAACTAGTTTTTAAACATTGCGTTTTTTCAAGACAGTATCAATATGAAAATTATAATAAAAAGTGTATTAAGTTCAGCTGTATCAGCCAAAATCATATATAACTATTTTTCTCTTTTAAACGTTGTGTTTTTTCAAGACAGTATCAATATGAAAATTATAATAAAAAGTGTACTAAGTTCAGCTGCATCAGCCAAAAACATATATAACTATTTTTCTCTGTGTATTGCCTCTCGTAAACAGGCAGAATTAAACTGTAAGCTATAAATCCAAAAGAACCTATCTAATACCCTGTCTCTCTTAATGCGCGCGCGCTTGTGGATTTGACAGGTCAATTCTTGGATCGATAAGTTTTGCTTTGGGAAGCATGCAGATATCCAATGTAGGTCAAACATAACAACGGCTTTGTGCGCTTTCGTCGCAGCGTTGTTCCGACGCCGGCACGCCACCGCATGTACCTTTCCGCCGTTCGGACGCGACCGGCCAGACGGCCGGATCCTAAATCTCATTACCCGCTAAAAAGTCCACGTTTTTATTGTTTAATTTTGAGGGGGCGCCAAACCCCGACAGGATGCGGGAGGGATGGGGCGTGCAAGAGGGACGGCGCACCGGTGGCGCCGGCGGGCGTCGGGCCCGTCATGGCCGCCCCCGTCCTTCTTGCCTTGCTGGTCGGCACAAGATGGATATGATCCAGACTCCCGGAGTCTCCGGTGAGGAAGGAGAAGTTAATCATTGGCTTGAGAACTGGACAGTAACGCGGTGCTTTTCCAAGATATTCAATGTAAACAATTGGTAGTCACGTATTTTGACCTTTGTGGTATTACTGTAAACCATAGGATGCTTCTATCTCAAAGAAAAATGATACTACTTCTGTCCACAGTACATATGATAAACTATACACTGCCACATGTTATCCATTAATAAATCTCTCTCCCTCTCTCTCTCTCGATTTGCCAAGTCAAGCATTTGGATCACTACGTTGGCTTTGGGAAGCATGCAGACATCCAATGTCAAACATGACAATGAAGGGATGCCCTAGTGCTGGCAGCTGTAAGTCAAAACTGATCGCGTGCTTGGGAGACTGCACGCGCTATGGATCGTACCTCGCGCCAACGAACGGAACGGAATTCTTCTCTTTTCAGGAAACTGTCAGTACATCTGTCCTTACCACGGAGTTTCTTAATTGTGGCAAAGAAAAGATAAAAAAAAAAAGCACCCGTCTTAGTATTGGCTATCCACCTGTCCTCTTGGGATTTAATCAAGAAGAGCTGCAGAAGAGTAACCAACTAGTACACTTGCGTTAATCAGCGACCTATATATGTGGGAGCTAGTTGCTCTTCCTTGCAGCCGCCGAACGCTTAACCGGTGCAATTTTGGAAGCCTGAAGACTGCAGCTCGAGCTTCTCTCCTTTCCCTGCTTGGTTCGGTTTGGATTTGTAGTTTTGTACCGTACCGTACTCGTGAATCGTGAACATGAGGAGCTTCTTCCCCGCCACGTCCGGCAAGCAGGACCAGGAGGAGGGGGCGACGTTGGTGCCGCCGACGCCGGAGGAGAACGGCGACGATGGGGCGCCGTGCAAGAAGGGCAGCGCTCCGGTGGCGCTGGCCGGTCGACGGCCGTCCTTGTTGACGATGTTGCGGACGAGGGGCGTTGGGGCCGTCATGGTCGGCCTCCTGTTTCTTGGCCTGCTGATCGGCATCCGCAGATGGATCGACCTGGACGCTGTAAGCATAAGACTGCCTATACTTTCGTGTTTAATTTTTGCATGATTAGCTTTAGCTGGCCGCTCCAAGCTTAAGTCAATTACGTGTTAATTAGGTTAAAGACATTTTTAGAAGAGGTTTGACTTAAGGCGCATGCATGAGTCATGAGTCATGACCAGGCGCATGCTTACCTGAATCCAAATTCCAAATCCAACAGCGCGTTTGATATCGACTACTTGTGAATGAAACTGGACTGTGTGCTAAATAATAAGAGCTCCAAAATTAGCACACTTCTTAACTTTGAACGATGATATTTTTATGAACTAGATGTGAAAATGATACAGGTAGGTTTGCCTCCAAAATAGTTTTATAATATTATAACTTTATTAATTTACAAATATATTATGATAGAAATCGGTGATAAAAGTTATGTCCTAAAATCACATCAATGTCCAAAGTGCCACTTATTCGTAACTGGAGCAACAGTACCCATTAGCTTACTCTACTCCGGGATGCACGCAGTCGTTTCCACTAGGCAGCATGAGCAGCATCAGCACCAGACAACGGCCTCCTCACCACAGCCGCTCTACGGCGCCCCTCACGCCAATACCATTCACCTGCGGCAACGGCACAGCGACATGCCCTGCAACACCAGCACCGCCGTCGCGGTCGTCGCCTGCTGGCGCCACGCCGTCGTGCCCGGACTACTTCCGGTACATCCACGACGACCTGCGGCCCTGGCGCGGCGGCGGGATCACGAGGGAGGCGGTGGAGAGCGCTCGGAAGTACGCCTACTTCCGGCTGGTGGTGGTGGGCGGGCGCGCGTACGTCGAGACGTACCAGCGGGCGTACCAGACGCGAGACGTCTTCACGCAGTGGGGCATCCTGCAGCTGATGAGACGCTACGCGGGGCGCGTCCCCGACCTGGACATCATGTTCGCCTGCGACGACCCGGGCCAGGTGCGCGCCGCCGACTTCCCGACGCCGTCCGACGCACCGCCGGTGTTCCGCTACTGCAAGGACAGGTCGACGCTCGACATCGTCTTCCCGGACTGGTCATTCTGGGGCTGGCCGGAGGTGAACATCCGGCCGTGGACGCAGATGCTGGAGGAGGTGAAGAGCGAGAACGAGCGCGTGCGGTGGCCGGAGAGGGAGCCGTACGCGTTCTGGAAGGGCAACCCCGGGGTCGCCCGCATACGCGGTGATCTCATGAGATGCAGCGCCTCCAATGGCAAAGAATGGAACGCCCGCCTCTTTAGCCAGGTACTAAAGAAAGTAGCATTGTTTTACTTGTGCTAGTTACTGAGGTTAACTTATCCTGTCTTGCTTGGTTTTAGGACTGGAATCATGCCATCCACAACGGCTTCAAAGATTCCAACATATCCAAGCAATGCTTACACAGGTAGGTACACATGTGCATGCTTCGCCCCGTTGGGAAACCGGACTTCATGCAAGATTCCTACAGAAATTATACCATCTTCTGCATAATTATACTACGTTCAATGGCAAATGTGCATGCAGGTATAAGATATACATAGAGGGGAATGCATGGTCGGTGAGCGAGAAGTACATCCTGGCGTGCGATTCGCCGATGTTGTTCGTCGTGTCGCCCTTCCAGGACATCTTGTCAAGGGGGCTCATCGCCGGCAAGCACTACTGGCCCATTAGCCGGGACCATATGTGCGAGTCCATCAAGTTCGCCGTCGACTGGGGCAACAAGCACCCAGCTCAGGCGCAGCTCATCGGCGAACAGGGCAGCCGGTTTGCACGGGAGGAGATGAGCATGGATTATGTCTATGACTACATGCTGCACCTGCTCACCGAGTACGCCAAGCTGCTGCGCTACAAGCCCACCGTCCCGGAGAAGGCCGTCGAGATCTGCACCCAGTCCATGGCCTGCCCCGCCAACGGACGGCACCGGCACTGCTTGGAGGAGTCCATGGAGAGGTACGTCGTCGGCTTTGACCCATGCACGCTGCCGCCGCCGTTCACCGCGGAGGAGGCCAGGGAGATGGACAACAGGGAGAAAGAGGTGCTAAGGAGGGTCGAGAAGATGGAGAAGGAGAGCAGCTGACACTATGTAATTGGTGGTAATAATGCAACCTGAGAAAAGAGAGTTTAGCTGCAACCTAAGATGGTAAATTTGTAGGCCAATAGCCGTTGATAAATGTTGTAGGCCAAACAATGTTAAATAGCCGAATTGCAAATGATGTCAACTAACCGAACGGCAAATAATGTCAACTAGCCAAATTGCCGGTATAGGTTATATTTGAAAATATAGTTGTACTTGTTATACAACTATAATAGCTCTAATATATAATCAATAAGCACAGTTATAATCAAGAACCACCAAATAAACGGTGTAGTTGTTTCTCTTGGTTCTCTGATCAATGTGGGAAATTCTAGCCCCTCAAAAAGAATGCGGTAGCTCCTTTAAACAGTGTTTTAATTAATTATATACTATATAATAGATAGATTTAGGTGGGCTTCTGCGGAAGAACGGGTGCTAATTCTAAATTAATTAAGTTGCTACATGTGACCCACACAAATACATGATCCGAAGTTGTAAAGCATTAAGGATATTTACCCGTCGCCAGTGTGTTAAGACACATACGTACCTGAATTGTCAGTGGTTGTTCTATTTTCTTCATGTTCCTCATTTCCACGAACAGCCATTTTGATTTTCTTCAAGCAAGAAGCCGAGAAAGAGCAACTATCTCAAGTTTGATTGTTATTGGCTTATCCCTCAACAACGGCAAGCAACACCATGCCCAAAACATTCCATTGGCAACGATCAGAGATTATTAGCGTGGAGCTTACACAAAACGGTCATGGAACCCTTCCAAACCAAACTCCATTTCACAGCGTTGCAGTGGACCATGACTTATGATTGCCAGTTTTCAATATCCCTGTTCCACAGTTGTTTGTTTTCTCGAGTGCCTTCGTTGGTGGATATAAGTGGCTCCCTTGGAGTGTATGATTTGATATTTCAGGCACTTCAAAGTCTTCATTCTGCAGCAAACCAAACGCTTGGAAGTCAGTGATTGAAAATTGGGTAATTTTGTCTAAAAATTAAACAAGGGAAACACAACCAGAAAAAACCAACAATAGTATATTCATTTTTGCATGTTGTCAGTGTCATCAAGATTAGCTTTTGTCCAAGCAAAATACAATGGTAAAAACAAGGAGGGTGTTTTTTAGCCTCTTAGAAAAAGAGAGAATAGTGGAAGCATAAAGCTACATTGGATGGACCATAACAAACCAAATGGGACTGGTAACGTCTCATAATACAGATTTAAAGTATTTATTTTATCTTTAAAAAGCAAAGTAGTTAGAAGGGCATTTATAATTAAGAATGATATGCGAGAGTGCTTTGATCATGACGTGAGAGCGAGTATATACTTGAAAGGGCAAATTAGTGCGAAGGGCATTGACTCATGGCAAGTATATACTTGCACAGAGCACTGATCATGACATGAGAGCAAGGCATGACACAAGAAATGCTCCAAGGAGATCTATGGCCATCATGTAATTCCAGTATTCCACAAAGAGAGGAACGTTTCTGAATACCACATTTCACACTGAACTTGGAAGTAGTCCATCCCTTATCATGTTATGCAGAACATCAACCACAGCATCCACATTTCCTTCCTTCCGATTGAGGTCAATAAGAGCCTTTGATGTTTCTGCATCTGCTAGGGAACAACAATTCAGCAACTCCTGAATCACATTATCTGCTTCCAAAGTCATCCCCTCTTTAAATAAACCCCTAACCAAGGAAACAGTGCTTGTTGAATTTGGAGCAAAACCACACCGCAGCATTTCTTTATGGAGGCTGAGAGCCTTCATAACATTTCCTCCCCTGCAATGCCCATGAATAAGTACACTATAAACAAACCCATCAAGTTTCCAATTTCTGTCCAACATTGACTGGTATACTTTATCAGCTTCATTCATCAAACATTTCATGCAAAATCCCTTCAGGAGAGCCACCACACTCTTATACTCAGCTTTGCTACAACAATGCATCAGGGCATCGTACTTAATATTGGCTGGAACAGGATCTTCATAATACAATTTGAAGAGCAACCGTTGTGCTTCCTTTGTACGTGCTGATTTGCTAAGCCCATTTATAAGCACACTGTACGTCACAACATCAGGGAGAACTCCCTTCTTTATCATCTCATCATGCAGAGAAAGAGCCCTCTCAACATTCCCATCCTTGCAATGGCCATCAATGAGCATTGTATAAGTAAATTCATCAGGTTGTAGGCCAAGCTGAAGCATCTTCTCAAAGAGCTCACAGGCATCGTTGAGTCTTCTCTCCTCACAAAGACCCCTTATGAGCGATGAGTAGGTGACTGCATCTGCAAGCACGCCCTTTTTGAGCATTTGACGATTCAATTGGAATGCAGAATTTGTATCACCAATCTTACAGTATCCAGTGAGAATTGTACTGTATGTCACAACATCAGGCTTCACACCTTTAGCTTCCATTTCATGGACTAACTCCCAAGCTTCATCCATTCTTCCTAACTTGCAGTAACCATTAATAAGCACATTGTAACACACTACTGATGGCTGGATCCCAGATTCCCTCATCTCCTTCACCGCAAACAACGCATCATCCAAGAACCCCTTCTTGCAGAACCCATCTATCAGTGCTGTGAAAGCAATCTCATTCATCCGAAGGCCCCTCTCCCTCATCTGCCCCACCAGCGCCACTGCTCGCTCCAAGTTCCCAGCCCTGCACATTGCATGGATCAGCGATGTAAATGTCACAACATCCGGCACAACCCCTTTCTGTGTCATCTCAGAAAACACTGACAATGCTTCATGCAAGCACCCCGCCTTGCAGTACCCACCCACCAAGGTGTTATAACTGAACCCATCCGGCGTGAACCCCTCCCTCAACATTTCATCAAACACCTTGCGCGCGTCCTCCATCCTCCTTGCTTTACAAAGCCCATTCACCACCGAGTTGAAGGTCACCAGGTTCGGCCTCACACCGCCCTCCCGCATCACACCGAAGAGCCTCTCCGCGCCGTCCACATCCCCGGACCTGCAGAACGCCGCGACGAGTGTGTTGTACGTGACGGCGTTGGGCGCGCAGCCCGAGCCGCGCATGACGCCCACGACGTCGAGCGCCTCCTCCCGGCGGTCTCGGGCGCAGAGAGCGCGGACGAGGATGTTGTAGGTGTACACATTGGGCGCCACGCCGTCGCGGAGCATGGAGGCAAGGAAGCGCCGGGCGGAGGGGAGCGAGGCGTCCGAGAGCGCGAGGAGGACGGCGTTGTAGGCCGGCACGGAAGGAGCGTACCCGGCGGAACGAGCGAATGCGAGGGCCGCGGCGGCGAGGGAGGCGCGGGAGAGGGAGGCGTAGGCCTTGATGAGTGCGTCGAAGGGGCGCGGCGGCGGTGAGAGGAGGCGGCGGAGGGCGGAGAGGAGGGAGAGGAGGAGGGGCAGCGGGGGGAAGGTGGCGGCGAGGCGGGAGGCCGCGGGGAGCGAGAGCGGGAGGTGGCGCCGGCGGAGTGGAAGCGGGAGCGGAGGCGAGCGCGGGGATGGGTTGAGGAGAGCCGCGAGGTGAGCATGGTGGACGGGGTGGTGGCTGCTGGAGGCGGCCGCGGCCGCGGCGGTCGGGGCGGCCGCCATGTTCGGGTGGGCGGCGGCGGCGCCCGGCTCGGCAAATATCTCGAGCCCAAAGCCCCAAACCCAACGGGTGTGGACTTGGTTGAGACCCAGTATGGTCACCAAGCCAACCACGCGTTGCGCTAGAGATCGGATCATATACCCTACCCTCCACATCTCAATGACATATATAGTCATCATAAATCTCTGACATGTGAGTCAGGAGCATAAATCCCCAATTCTTCCCTAACGCTCATTCTTCCCCCTTTCTCCTCTTTTGCGCTCTCGTCCCCCATCCCGGCGTTCCCCAAAACCCTTCGACGCCCCGAGGTGAGCAGGGATCCCCAATTAGTCTTCGGAATTCCTTTATTTTTCGTTTCCTGTTCGTCTGGTCCATGGAATTTCCTGCGATATGTGCAATTTTTTTTCTCTTCCTTTTGGTTGTGATTTAGCATCGTTGGTGTGTATAAGTTTGTTTCTTGATTGGGCTGGTCCGCCCGATCCGTTACCATGGGGTCTTGAGGGCGTTCATGGTCGAATTCAGGAATAGTCTCGTCGTTGATTGTTGTTTGATCAGTTAGGTTGGCCCGTTCTTGGTCGAAGGCGTGACGTATGAATAGGCTAGGGTTAGTCCCAAATTTCTTGATTGAAAGAGGTTGTTGGATGTTTATCATCCCTATGTTTTTGCGAGAGGTATATTCTAGATTGGATCGGAAGCGCGATGTCAAACTATCTCTTTTTAAGCATATATATATCGATCAGTTTCTTCTTAATTGAACAATGGATATAGTATCCATGGCAGGAACAGACAAGGCCTTGTGTTCCTGAATCGTGAATCCATTATGATTAGTTTTCTATCTCTTGTGATTACGGAATTCTGTAGCTTTTTTCTAAAAGTATCTTTATGTTGTGTATGGCCTAAAGTCGCTTCAAATTTATTTCGCAAATATGTATTTTACACATTATGTAGAATGCACTGGATTTGTTCGTATATATTTGCTGTTGAAAAGAATTCATCTATTGTTGTGTCTTGTGGCATGTTCTTTACAACTAGAAACTTCATAGATGTGTACATCTTATGGTCGTTCAGTAATCAGTAGATGATAGTCGCTGTTCTTGGTTTGATTTTGAAGGAAGAAAAGTTGAACCATGGGGAAGAGAAAGTCTGCAGCTAAGCCACCTCCTAAGAAGCGGATGGACAAGCTTGATACTGTCTTTTCCTGCCCATTCTGCAATCATGGGAGTAGTGTTGAATGCCGAATGTGAGCACCATTTTCACCAGTTTTCTTATTTGTTGGTTTATGCTATTTATGGACCTAGGGTAATGCATTCAGCATTTTGACTTGGTTTCCCCCTTTTCTCCAGTGATATGAAGAATCTGATTGGTGAAGCTTCTTGTAGAATCTGTCAGGAAAACTTCAGCACCACCGTGAATGGTATGTCCAAATTATATGTAGAATTGCATAGTGTAGTCCTAATTTAGATGTCGTACTATTGATTTGCAGCTAGGAAATTCTGACAAGAAAATCCCACTCAGCAATCGGCTCATAAGTTTTGTTCTTTTTCAATTTAATGGACTAATGAACGAGGCAACATGAAATCACATTTACTCCTCTGGGAACAGGATATAGCTTACCTATAATTTTCTCAAGAGTCCATGCCTATTTCATGTTGTATTCTAGTTGGTTAGTCACTGTAACCAACTAGGGCATATTGGATCAGAACTGAAGGAGTAAACCGAAATCTGTAGTAAAGAACTAGGGTATAACAAAGCAATATCAAATATGGAATTTGACCATTACTAATGTTGAATGATTGCAGGAAAAAATTTTCTGAAAAACTGTTTCTTTGAGTTATCTACTTATATGCACTTGCTCGGTAACTACTAAATCGCACCTTCATGAAATCAGGCCTGTCAAGACATTAAACCCTGCAGCTCCCTATTTGTCATGTCCAAGTCTGAGTTAACTGAATTGCTTGAAAGAAACTGAATTTGTTACAATTAAACCTGTTGCGTTGATCTTGTATAGAATATAGTGTTTAGTAGAAATAAACCTTTGTTAAGCTGCATGTTTGCAAGTTTATACTAATTCGATGATCTCTTTGTTGCAGCGCTGACTGAACCTATTGATATGTAAGTCAAGGCCAACAAATAATTCTTACTCTTGCTAGTTAATTTCAAATTCGTTACTTTTATCCGCACCTGGAACTGATCTGGATTTTTTTTCCTTTGCAGATATAGCGAATGGATTGACGAGTGTGAGCGTGTCAACACTGTCGAAGATGATGATGGTGCATGAGCATGTCCCGATGCAAATGAAATGGTTGCTATGGACGTAATATGATGGTGTTCTTGACTGCCACCATCAGCCATGTCTGTAATAACGTTGTAAGATCGTACTGGCTGATTGTTATGTTACTAGGCAGTTTATCCCGCACTTAATAAACACCCGAAGATGTTGTATGCTTGTATTTCAACCTTAATAGTGGTTATCCATGTCTGCTGCGTATGGACCTATGAGATTATGTAAGAGTGGTTTTCTATCAGTACGTTCTCATGGTTGAAATTACACTAAATGGACCTATGATATTAAATAGAGTAAATTGTACTTTGCACCAGATAACTTATTACTTGTTTCATTTTACAGCAAAGTTAACCCATACTTTTACTTTGCACTAGAGTGGACTAAATAAAATTTCACTTGACAGTAGTCTAACTTTATTTAGCTCAAACTAGCAATACATAATGACAAATTAGTATATAGAATTTTGATTTCTCTGTTTCTTTAATTTGATTGATTTGTTTGGGACTGGAATTAATTAGTTAATGCAAAGTGAAATTTTATTTGGCCCACTCTGGTGCAAAGTGAAAGTATCAAGGTGTAATTTACTCTATTGAATATGTACGACTGGTTTTCTATCATTATGTTTCATGGTTGAAATTACTCTTAAATTTCAGTACTATCGAAGACATTAGATATATGGCTGTAGCTTTTCGGATATGGCTGATAGCTTTTAGTTCTAATACAAATGTTTGTGCAAATAAACCGAATGTTAATAAACTACTTTGAAAAGGTTATCTCAATAAGTTGTTTCGAAAAGATGGCAAAAAGTCATCTCGCTTGTTTGTTCAGAGAAAATTATAAATCACAAACTATAACCTAGCTAAAAAGAAGGGAGTCATATGCTTTCTTAGCTTTTTTTTTTACCAGAAAACAGTAGGAGAGGTTTGTTAGCTGTTCGCTAAAGCCTTCCATCTCATGAAAACGATCTGAAGCCTGTGGCTGATAATGTTCCTGCCATGGGATCATCTATAATAAATGCCATGGTATGTAAGTAGGAGAAATAGTCCATAACAAAAGCCACATGGAGGGATCATCTATTGTATTTACTTTATGAAGAACAAGATATTGCCGCCAATTTGAGAAACTTGTCCGAATCATACTTATTACAATCAAAGAAAAACAAAGTTAGCACTACTTGTTAGCTCTCTCATCAATTTCTCGATGGGGCTTCAAGTCGTAAGAATACTCCATGCCCCCTGTTCCTGAGGTTAACAAAAAGGAGAGGAAAACCTCTGCTTGCTATTTGATTCTCACCCCTGCTGAAATATTAAAGTGGCACAAAATTTTCTTCCAAGAAAAATGTTCTGATGATGCACGGTCTCTCGGACCACAACTGTGCTAACCTTGTTTCTATGACATTGTTGATGGTGTTTCGCTTTTTTTGATGCCATAGGCAATATAATTTACACTAATATCATCTGACAAGGACCACTCCCCACTCAACGGATTATACACAAACCCTGCCATTTCTTGTACCTGGTGATATATATCAAGCTATCAGTTACAGAACTTGCAATGAAATCAACATATTATAGTGATTGAGAGCTTACGGAGACTGAGGCTCTTTGCTGTATTAGGACTAGCTCATCAGGGGTAAGTAGCTTGGACCACTGATGTGTACCTTTAGGAAGCTGTAAAGTACAGGGAAAATAGTTTAGAATGCAGTGTAAACATCGATTCACATTCAACTGAACATAACTGTTGTGATGGTGCTCAGTCCCTCAGACTGTTAGGATTAACTGATAGACCTTAGAGCAAACCTAATAGCATAGTGTAGCATGTCTAAACGAATATACCGATATGCTATTACCTTTTTATAATTATGGAGGGGCAGAATACAAAATTCCCATTGCCCCATTTATGTATATAAACCCCCAAAAGGGTATGAGACAAGGGAACTATTTACTCACTAATTCTCTCTCCCACTACTGGCTCTCTGTAGCTCTCCTGATTCTATATCCCCAAGAGGAAAAGGATAGACTCTACCCACTATATGGCTACAACAGTTAGAGCCGTCCGTGGAGACCGTGTAAGGAAGGATGCTAGAGATAGCCAACACCTGCATGCCCTGCGCCTAGGTCCTATCCTTGCAAAGCAGGTGCATCACCAGCCACTGGCTGTGCATGTGCACGTGTGCTGCTGCATGCCTAAGCCAACATCACAGGTACTCCCGCTCGGCTCCAGCCGAGTCTCCACCGCGACGCACTAGCCTCGACCGTGCCAGTCCCCACGTCGACGCGGGCTCAACGGTGCCATCCTTCACTCGGCTCCGGTCGAGACACCATCGCGCCGCACTGGTCTCCACGTCGACACGAGCTCCGCAACTCCGGCCTCCTTAGCTCCAGCCTCTCTGCCTCTACGGGCTACCGTTGCGTTGAACCACTTTGTTTCCCACAGGGCGTTGATCGCCTCTTCGCACTAGCGTGGGGTGCCTCCGGCCTAGCCAATCACGCCAACGCTGCTGAACGGGGAACGTTACTAGCCTATTAGAAAAGGCAGCAACAAGGCGAATCAAGGCGGCCCTACCTCAACGGCTCTGCCCTACACATCGCTCGTCTTGGAGGCATGGGCTTGACAAGACGACCACAACTTCGCCGCCTACCTTGAAGGCATTGCCTCAGCAGGGCGGTCCTACCGCGACGACTCTGCCCCTACGCGTCGCCCGTCTTAGAGGCATGGCCTCGACGAGACAACTGCGACTTCGTCGCCAACCTTGAAGGCATTGCCTCAACAGGACGGCCTTACCTTGATGGCTCTGCCCCTACACATCGCCCATCTCGAAGGCATGGCCTTGACAGGACGACCATGTTTTCGCTGCCTACCTTGAATGCATTGCCTCAGCATGGTGGCCCTACCGCGATGGCTCCGCCCCTACGCGTCGCCCATCTTGGAGGCATGGCCTCAATGGGACGACCACGACTTCGCCACCAACCTCGAAAGCATTGTCTCGGTAGAGCGGCCCTACCTCCATGGCTCCACCCCTACGCATTGCCCGTGTCAGAGGCATGGCCTCTGCGGGACGACCGCGACTTCGCCACCTACCTCGAAGGCATTGCCACGACAGGGCGGCCCTACCATGACGATTCTGCCCCTACGCGTCGCTTGTCTCGGAGGCATGGTCTCAACAGGACGACCGTGATTTCACCACCTGCCTCGGCAGAGCAGCCCTACCATGACAACTTCGTCTCTACGAACCGTGTGCTCCGGAGACAGGGCAACTACAACTTCGCCGATGGAAGTGAACTCGTTCCTTGAGGTTTTGGGCATCTAGGTCTCCGTGGGGCTGGGGCAATTAGCTATGTCGCTCGCCCCCCGAACCTCCGAGCTTGCTGTTGAAGGAGTATTGTTGTGGGAGTACCCAATCCCTTGAGCCGTTAGGATTAGCTGGTGGGCCTTAAAGCAAACCCAATAGCATAGTGTGGCATGTCTAAAAGAATGTACCGATATAACCTTACCCTTTGTAATTACTGAGAAACAAGATAGAAAATTTCCATCCTGCCTCATTCATGTATATAAGCCCCCAAGGGGGTATGAGGCAAGGAAACTTAGTCATTTTTACTCACTAGTTCTCTCTCTCCCACTACGGGCTCTCTCTACCTCTCCTGATTCCATATCCCCAAGTGGGAAAGAGTAGACTCTACCGACTGTTGTGGCCATTGCCACAAGAGTCACCTTTAAGTTAGCCTGAGCATATGATCAAACAGCTTGTTGATAATTGTGCAGATCAACGTGATTGCAGAAACATAAAAGCAGATGAATGTTTCTGTGGAGATTTGGACCATTACTGAATTCTGAGTTTACAACCCCATAAACACAGCTAACTACTAACTAGCTATACAGATCAACGTGGCCCTATTCATGTGTTCATCTGTCATCTGTGCAACCTACTATACACTTGAAAACTTGAAGATTTCAACAACCAGTTTTGTTGTAGCTAGAAATTGCTCAGAAGCATAAGCCATTGGAAAGGTCTTACCAAGTTGCACTCTCAAGAGGCAAGACTTCTAAGAGAGTAAGTTTGTGTGTTCTGGAGTCTGAACTAGGTTTAGTTAGCATCCTTGCTTTAGTTTGTTGCTAGTTTTACTTTTGCTTTAGTTGTTGAGATCTTCTCCTCTTTTTCCTTTGGTTGTTATGATTCTCTCGGCTTTTAAGCCTTTATAATGAATCAAGGGGCAGCAGTAAGAGGCACTGCAAAATCCCTCACAAAACTAAGTCTCCACTGTCAAGGCTAACAACTTCACTAAGCTAGCCACAAAGAAATGGCAAAATTCTCCAACATAATGGACTACCCAACCAAGTGAATCAATTTTAGGAAATGAAGCTAAAACATGCAAGAGGGACAGATATACTAACCCAATTGAGAATATACTCGGCAGCAACTATTGCAGTTGCATATGCTCTCATTGACCGATTGATTGTAGAAATCACAGTGGCGCCATTAGGAACTGTCAGAGCCGAGAGAGATTTGCAGAACTCCAAAGGATTTGCAACGTGCTCAATCACCTGCAAATATATTAAGATTAATCCATATTTCTGATCCAGTACATAAGTTGCAGTTAAGAGAGCTGTAAATGCAACAGACCCAAAAAAAGCTGTGATAACTGGTGAGTGCATAGGATTCCCTTAATAATTCTATTCACAGATGAGCTTGTACATTGTCCTATACTGCTATGATATCTGTTGTAGAATGCATAAGTTCTCCAGATATTTCTCATGGATGACTCCTTTTGGTTGTACACATGGCTTGAGATTTAGATGTGCATGAAAAAATTCCCATCTAACACTATAACGGGGCTGACACAGGTACAAGCATATTTGCTCTCACAGCAAGCAACATCCAAAACAAAAGGCATATACAGGAGGGGGAGCACGAGATACATATGCCTCCTTATAATCTATGTTTCTGACAGTGGTTGGCCCTTAATCAGAGGCGAAAATGAGCACACGTGGGAAGCTATATGCAATGCATGTACAGAACAATCAAAGCATTCTACAATATCACTCAAAACAAAAAAAAAAGCCTCCCCTTCAGAAATTACCAAAAACATCTCTCCCCTTCAGAAATTACCAAAAACAACTCTCCCCTTCAGAAATTACCAAAAACATCTCCAAGATAGTGCATGCCATGATAAATAAGCTATGAAGTAACTCTGTTTATGATCAAACATATTGTTTGAAGGACAGGATGGGTTTAGATGGGATGAAAAATGAGCATACCTCAAGAGAAATTACAGCATCAAATTGCTTGTTCTCTTTTACCAATTCCTCTGCATATGAACAATAAATCACATAAGTTTTGCTCTGGTCACAGTCATAAGAAATAGGGACCGTTCACTTATATATCTAAATTTATTCTATCCTATCAAAATTGGGAAGTTGTTGTTCTTCCATTATAGTCCGGTTAATTTATTATATATAATTATTGAGATACTTTCTGCGTTAAACTGATGGAGAACATTTGCTCTACCAAGTTTTCCAGAGAACAACACACACAGTCTACCATATATAATTACTGAGAAAAAATGTTGTTCAAGCAAGATAGCATATATTTTGATTACATAAATTAGATATTAGTGGAGCAACATAACTAAACTGCCACTCAAATATGTCCTGCAAGTGACTAATTAAGCGAGAGAGAGAGAGAGAGAGAGAGAGAGAGAGAGAGAGAGACCAGCTGTTGTGCAGCAATACTCAATGGAAGCAGTTGTTGGATCAGATGCCTGTGAATATAAGAACAAAAAAACATTGGCTGAAAAGATAATGAATTTATCGTGGTTCTGGCTCAGGCAATTCTGGCATTATGAAATCATGACCAATTAATGCACTTTTAGGGGCATTGAATGACTACAGATCGGGGAAAATAAGTCATTAGTCCTGAAAAGATTAATATAGTATACACAGTGATCATGACGCAATATTATCAGACAAGGTATGAAAGCAAATGTATTTAGTAGTATTATATGGCAGCAACATTATTTTTCATTGAAGTCAGCCATAAGCCAGTACCTAAACTTAGCAGTATACACTTTATTGTCCATAAGATGCCAAAATCAGTCTTGAGAAAAACAAACACAACTTTATCTACCTAATATTTTACATGAAAATGAGTTTATACATACAGCATGAATATGTGCAATCTTTATATTCTTGTCGACAGCATCAATTCCAGTAACCGTAGCTCCCATCCGAGCAAGAGGCTGTCATCCAGCACAAGAATCCAAATTAATTAATTACATACGTACGTACATACATACATACATACATACATAAATATGTTATTTGTCAGGTCAATCACACAAAGAAGCAAGCACATGCTACTGTCCCCAACTGCACTCTGACACCCAAAAGGCATTGATCTGAGACAAAAACACTAACAATTTCAATTCAACTAGTTATCGTATATCTGTGTGTGCCAACGTTACAAATTTTACGAAATCATTAATAACACCGTAAGCACAAATTTATTACATAATTTTCCTGAGTAGAACCAGTACTGCAGGTGTGAGGTTTGCAGCCTAAGCCATGGATCAATTCAAACATAAATTGGAATTAAATGAGCCATTTTATTAGGTGCGAAAAATACCAAAAACTGCAAATGCACTAACTTCACATCAATAAGCTTGACTCAAATTGTAGGTACGGAGAATACGGTTAGGAGCTTGGTTAGTTTAAGACATGCATTATAGACTAACTAGTAAGCCAACATGATGAAAGATGAGTATAGATGTGAAAATGAATTCAAATCTAAAAGTTCAATATGGGTATGTTGTACAATATAACACCTGGTATCAAAAAGAATATGATAAGCAAGAAGGAAATTAGTGCACATCCATTTTCTATTTCTATAACAATGAACCACATGAGCCTATGTTAAATGCCAGAAGGTAGTAATTCTTAGAAATGATTGATGGAGAAAGCCTTGCTACCTCTGAGAGAATGCCACCTCCACATCCAACATCAATAACTTTAAGACCTTCAAGTGGCTTAGATGAATATGGATCCCGCCTGGAAGAATGAAATTTAAGCAGAATATAGCAAAATGGATCCCTTCTTAGGATGCACTTTAGGCAAAAAAAAAAAAGGAGCAAAAAGGCAAGGATAAATATTCACTATGACAAAGAAATGGGAAAATGATGTAATATAGAATAAGGCATGGTACAAGTAGCAGTCCAATAGCTGTATTTTCTTTAATTAAAAAGAACACAACAGTAATGCTCCATCGAAAAGAAAATGCATTCCAATAATTGGGGCCAGTCATCTATGCATATATCGTATATATTTATTCAGGCGACCACCAGTGAAATCAGAAAAAATGAATATGTTAAAGAGTGTGGCAATGTACCTGAAATGTCTACAGAGTGTGGAGCGGATAAAAGACAGTCGGGTTGGATTCATCAAATGCAAGGGTTTGAATGGACCATCAGAATCCCACCTGTTTATTCCAGAAACAGTGCCACCATCAATAAGAAATTGTATGCAAAGCAAAAAAAACTTGTAGCTCCCTTCATTTTGAGCATCTCATACGCAAATTACTACAAAGTGTTGCACTGGTAGGCGAATAGTTCTACATAGAACTAGGATGACATAATACAAAGAATCAAAGAGTGCAAATCCTACTATTAGGTTTGATAACTACGGCTCATCAAGGTACGCCTACACCTATTTAGATATTTTCCGCACGCAGTAGCCTGCACACTGCATTAGTTTTTGTGCACTTCCCTGAAAATAGCTAGCGATATGTTGGTATACACAAATATGTACGCCAATTTACTGGACTGCATCAACAAACTACATGAGCTATTGCAGCTTATTTAACCACCTCATGGTTGTATCAGAACCGAAACCCAATTCTGCAGTTCGCAATGCCAACAGTAATCCCCCAAACTCCAGAGTGTTCATCACTGTGGGAGACCTGCTTCCAAACGAGAGCATGCTGCTATTCGCATCCAAAAAATTAGGCCAATAAATTTGTTCAACTGAAGTGCCTTGACTATCGGACTAGAGGCAGTGTGCATCGCCATCCTTCAAATACACACTTACTTAAAACATGCATAATTGCATATCATTCAAGTCCACTCTACTCCAAAATTTTGACCAAGCATTCAGCAAAAGCACGGCAATTCATCATCCCAAAAGGCCAGGCCAGGGGCTAGGGAGGGATCTCAGTATCTCACCAGGTCTCGGCGATGGCAGCGAACTTGGCGACCTCGGCGGGGTTCAGCGACGAGGCGGTGGATCCGCCGCCGGACTGTGATGGGCCTTGAGGCGGGGATGGAGGAGGCGGCGGCGGCGAGGAGGAGGCGGCGGCGGTGCAAAGGCGCCATTGTGGGAGCAGGGCGTGGGGAAGCGCGAGGCTAGGGTCAGGGTAGTGCACGGCGCGGTGCAGGATGGAGGATGAGGTGGTGGTGGAGGAGAGGAGGGCCCGGCGGAGGCACGGAGAAAGGCGGCGGAGCATCATTTGCTCCGGTCAAGGGTTCCGGGCGGAGTCGGGGGCGCACGGTGTTCTCCTGTTGCTTGAGGTATGCCAGGACAAGGATCTGCTGCACACCGCGCGCGATCTGGATCATCGGATTCGAGATTGGACGGCTCGGATTAAGATTAAGATTTCGTGAAAAACACTGTCCTCCTCGGCTCCTCTCTATTTTCCAAGTAGAAAATCAAAGATGGGAGAACTGAGAGTTGCGCCCATCAAATTTCATGGATATGCATATGCATATTAAATAGGACAATGTGTTTTCATGCTTCAAAGATCTTGCAATCTTTAATTAATTTGCTAGTGTGTAACATCTCCCGTTCGTGTGCGTATAGCGTGAGTGTGGTGTTTGTGAGTTGTATTTGTTTTTTCACCCTAAAAAATAAAAAAAATCAAAAGATGGAACTGAATGTACGATGTGTGACTATTTACTTATTGATAAAAAATTAGTAGTTTTGACTAAAACTCGTACAATATGTAGAGAAGTGTAGTCAACTGACTGTAGTTCTCGATGTTATAGTGTAATTTCAACTAACTATAGTGTAATTTCAACCATAAACCACTATTTTTCAGCCTAACCAAGCACTCCCTATATCCTAGAATTAACGCGTTTCTCAAACCAAACATGCCTTTAATTATGCCATGCTCCAAACAGCTTCTGATTTTTGACTTTATAAGTCGGCTTTTGAATAGAATGGTTCGTATAAGTCGTTTGTAGGAATCACTGCAAAAACCACTTTAAACTTAGTAGTTTTTTAAAACATGTCTCGTACTCCCTCAATCTCTCTCGCAATTAGCTAAAAACCACAGCATTTTTAAACAGGACTAGTCTAACAAAGTAGTTCGCCAAAGTATCACGTTAATCTCTCTAATTATGAATAAGGTAGGGTTTGAATCCAGTTCAATTCACTTGCAAGTTTTAAGGCCTAGTCGGCAACTATCATGTCCAGATCTAAGTAATACACCTATGGAAGTTTAGAGAGACAACTTCCACGTACTGGCGATGCTCTTCTTTATTTCACTATACACAAATCGATCCAAATCCGTCACCTCAGAGCTCACAACAATTCTCTCGCCATAATATTTAGAAACAAAATATCATCGAAGCATTACAACACATTTTAGACTGACTACTGGAGAATTCATTTGAACAATCATCCAGTCCGGTTTTCTGTGATTTGGCTCACCAAGAGACCTCTTTCAAGATTGGCCTGCTAGACCGAGATTGTCTAGTGCTCTTCTGATTATTCAAAACTCTCTCCTCCGGCGCTTCAATCCAGCAGTTACAGTGAAGTGGTTCTGAGAGCTGTCGAGAGAGGAAATTTCAGGGACGAACATGGTGTTGTCATACACAGGATAACACAAATTCCCTTGCCAGTAGAGCCCCGAGGCTGTTGGCGGTGAGGGAACCTCAGGTACTGCCCATGGATTATCAGGCACTCGGCTGAGAGATTCATCAGCATCTAATCCGGGCACGCCTAACTGTTCTTCGGCAACCAAGCCTTCAGCCAGACGGCACTGTGGAGATCCCCCGGCACTCCCCAGCTTAGTATTGTCACCGTGTACCAAAAACAAGGATGGAATGAGAACAATATCCAGATGGAAAAACTCATCCTAGTGGGGAGAGAAATCGTATTGAATAGTTTGTTTTTTATGGTAATAGCAAGTCTACCTGCATGTGAATTAAGCATAAATGCAAATGCTACACTAAAGTCTAGAATTTTGTTGTGTCAGCATATATTATGGTTTAGCCACCACTATTGCAGATAGAACAAGCTAATCTAAAAACTTCATAATTGATTATTAAAAAGTTAGTCACGATGAGTAGTTGTGATGAATTGATACTAGTAATGATGGTGACAACTGACAACTAACAAGCATACAGTAAGCTAAAAAAGGGACAGAAATCACTTGCACGAACTTTCAAGTCACAAATCTTCTAAGCTTGAGAATAATGGTTAACAAATTTTAGAATGCCAAAAAATTATGCTAGAGAGTCTGAAAACCAATTCGATCTGCATTCTAGTTGACTCTGGGACCCATCCATCAGCATATTAGTAATTAGTTATTAGCAGCAAGTAACTAGCTAAGTTCTGATTATTCGTTAATCTAAATCAGCTTAGGTGCTAATTTCCCCTTAGTAGATGCTTTAAAGGTTCCCAACTCTTAATCTTCTGGAGTGAACTCATTTGCAACAAAAGACTATCATATCACAGTAAAAGGTCCTAAATTCAAATGCATCAAGCTGCTGAACCATTAGTAATTTTAGCCAATGGCATCATGCTATAGAACCTGCGTTCCAACATTAGTAGATGCTTTAAAGGTTCCCAACTCTTAATCTTCTGGAGTGAACTCATTTGCAACAAAAGACTGTATCATGTCACAGTAAAAGGTCCTAAATTCAAATGCATCAAGCTGCTGAACCATTAGTAATTTTAGACAATGGCATCATGCTATAGAACCCGCGTTCCAAAACAAATGAAAAGCACAAGATGCTATTGACAGTGAGAAAAGACAGGCGACAGAGCAATTCACATCTATATAATATTTAGATTACCTTAGAAGAACCATGCTCAGCAAAGCCAAAGTTTGGACCATATTCTGAGTTACCGAAGAACTCATCCACAGGCCAATCGGGTAGACTGTCACCACCTGAGAATTGCAAGTTGTAGCCCCGATCACTATCTCTGTTAATTTGATTGGAGAAGGCTGCCGTGGTCTGACTAGATAGCAAATGTGTTGGACTTTCCTCTGACAGGTACTTAGGTGGAGGCTCTACTGATCTAATTGCACTGTTGTTCATAGTCCAATCGACCACTCCTGTCCTGGTATTTGGAACAGAATTCTGCGTAGAATAATCTCCATTGATAGCATTTTGGCTGGGAACAGATGCAGTGCTTTCACTTGAAAATAAGACCATAGGATTTCTCCTTGGCAAATGTTTAGTTGGTGAATTCACTGATCCACCAGCAGCATTAGCATGCTTGTCAGCAATAGGGGGAACTGGATCAGCAGGATCAAGGCCAACTTGAACTCCTGTTAGCAGGAATCTTTGATGTACTGACACAAAGGAATTTACTGTGTGTATAGCAACATCACAATCTCTACAAAGTAGTGCTCGGTCCTCCAGGCAGAAGAAGTATCCAGAAGCCTCCTGCAATGAGAAATAGATTCAGATTCGCACATAAGAAATTAAGGATTAATATCAGAAATGACTTGCAGCAGGAATCAATAGAGTCCAAAAAATTATGTGGATGACTGGATGCGGTGTTGTCTCCAATAACTGGAGCATTAGTTGTGCCTTTGCACATGGGCCTTGCACATGCCAGCCATCTGAGCTGTGGCAAACTCCATCATACAATCATTAGAAAGGATCCACATCCAAATTATCCAGCCTGGTACCGTAGCTCAAAGAACTAAAATAGTACAGCAGTTGGTCATATGACAATTTAAGCTCAAAAACATAAAATACCATAAACGAACCATAAACAAAGGACAAAATTTGAATGAATAAAGATTCATCTAACAAACCCACTGGACAAGGCTTTTCCTCTAAGTTTGCTTCACCGTCCATTTTGTCAGAGGCAACCACCTTGCAAAAAAAAATTTACAGGCCTCACGACCTAAAAGTTGCTTTACCACATAATAAAGTCAACATACTATACATAGACTCAAGAAAAAACTTTACTAGAATGATGAATATACTGTGTCCTATTCATATTCATACCCAGCTTATATGACATCTTACAAAAAACGACAGTTCTAAAGGACAGAATGTGTTACAGAAACCTCACTTTGAAGGTACAACTTGTGACCCTCGAGGTCTACAACCATGTAGTAATAAACTTTTTCTCCAATTAGAACGCATAGACACCGATGTATCACAAAGTGTGATACAATAAACACACAATGGATGTAGAGCATTTTAAAAATTAAGTTTTACATCTAAGAACCAGGTGTGAGAAAATAACATGATCTACTATTGTAAAACGTGTTCAACCACCACATGCTAGGATTTACTAGGTATAGGCCTTACGGTCTACCTCAAAGCACAGAAAATGGAAAACATTTCCGAAAAAGGTGTTCATGATGTGCAACATAACAATTGTATTTTTAAATACAAATAGCATGTTTATCCTTTAATGCGTGTTGGAACAGCATTAATTTCCAATGTGTGTTGCCTGGTAGAAGAGCCTATGCAGCTGGGCTGTTCAGACATGGCCATAGCTTAAGGTTATCTAAACAATAAAATGCAGCTTAAGGCTTAAGCTAGGCTTTGTTAGATGTGTATTATTAACTGTGTATTTTCCTTGTTGTATAACGAGTTCCTGCATATATACCACACCTGTACTTGTATATATATTGGCCCACTGGCCTTATGATGAATACAAACGTTATTTATAATATGGTATCAAGGCAAACCTAGGATTTTTCATCAAGCTGCCGCCGCCACTGGTTCATCTTCTTCAGCCGTCGCCGCCTGGCTTTGCCTCCATTGCGCTTGCCATCGCTGCTGCCTTCTTCGCCTTTGGGGACCCCATCCCATGGCTCATCGCACTTGTCTTCTTCTTTGCCTGCGGTTCATCAAGACGGGTCTCGAGAATCGCGTCACTTTGGGGCTCATCACTCGTCTTTGTGGCTGCGGCCGCCCGAACACCGTCGTTGTCAAACCCAAGGCCGCCCAGATCCGCTCACCCAGATCGGATTCGACTTGAGCCCCACCGAAGCCACCGCCAAGCCCCCGACACCGTCGCCCGGGCTACACCCAGAGCTTGCGCCGCCGCTCAGTCACCCAAACGTCGTCGTCATCAAACCCAAGGCCACCGGGATCCGCTACCCAAGCCCACAACCGCCAGTTAGGGGCGCCATCGCCCATCACCACAGGCCGCCGACGCCACCATCGCCCTAGGAAGTCTCCTCTCCGATTCCGACTTGTATAGTTTAGAAACTATACAGTTTTTGTAGAAACCGATATGATACAGTTTCTATAGAAACGCGGTAAAAGGAAAAAAGGACAAAAAAAATTGCCCCTTCGAGCACCCTTTATGTTCCTCGCTGCCTGGTAATCTTCGATGGTCTCAATTATCGGGACTAGTTTCAACACATGTACCTCCACATACGTGGTCAGCGCCTTTGAGAGTTTCTCACCGGCGAGCTGCCTTGTCCGCCTCACCCTGTTCCGCCTGTGCTCCCGAAGGATGCTTCCGAAAACACTTGTAAGGAGACATCTAATGTTTTTGAAGATGTCATGGAGACTTTTCAGACTCAATATGCTACCTACAGGACATGGACTAATAAGGATGTCTGTGCATCTACTAGTTTGGTTGCTAGCACAGAGGTGCATCTCACTGGGGATGTGGTTGACTTGGCTTCAGCACAGGTGATGTGGGCGCACCTGCGCAACCACTACAAGTCGTCTAGTGATTTCTTGTATTTTGTTGTTATGTGTCGAGAGCAGTCGTTGCAGCAAGGAGATGCCACTGTGGTTGAGTGCCCAGCTGTCTACGGTGTAGCGTCGAATTGACTCTTTGGAACAAGATGTTTACCACACTTGTTAGTGATGTCAGCGTTAGCAGTCTCACTTAGAGCTTCATCGCATCTATAACTTCTTGACACGTCTCCGAGCTAAGTATGAGCAAACTCATGCTCAGTTGCTAGCTCACCACCTTCGTATGACGCTTTAGCAACAGGGTTTTTGTTTATAAATGTTCATCTTGGCATCAAAAGTATTTTTTTGGCAATGTTTGGCATAATAAAGCATTTGTTGTATTCAAGTTTGTCCAAGTGACACTTCAAAATAACGATGCGCATGAACACAAGACCAAGATTCAAAATAGGGGTAGATCAATGACAATAAGGATCCTGAGGAGACACTGCACATCATAGCAGGCTAGTCTCTTGATAATTCTAATAACCCAACAACATATCGTAGGATGGTTTCCACGAGACTGGGAAAGCCTAGGGAACGATCTCCATCCTATTATGCTGGGAAGTGTGGGCATTTGGGTCTTGGGAGCACGAAATGAACTCACTAATGTCCCATGGCAATCAGGTCATGAGTACGGGCACGCTATAAGAATGCATACTTATGCTCTGGAAACAAAGACTATGCACAACAACGGATGCCAATGAGCCACATGGTTGGTAGAAATCATTTCACGCATTTTTGGCTCCAGGATTACGCTAATTCCTCTTTGTGCTTCTATGTGCTTACCATCCCTAACGCAGCTTGGCATGCCGATAAAAGGTAGTAGCTTCGTTTCACTAACTAAATTCTCCCGGTAAGAACATCCAAAACTACTGTATTTGCAAACAGGAGGACATATATAGCTAATCAAACAAACGCCTCCGGAACCAAAACTTCCTGCTTCCTGCACAGGCACCCCAATCGAGAGACAGAAGGGCGGGGCGACCTCACCTGGCAGATGTCGCACTTGGGCACGTCCGGCGCGGCGGCGGGCGCCGCGGAGGCGCCGTCGGAGAGGAGCGGTACGCGCTGGTGCTTCCCCGCGAGCTTGTTCGCGGCGTGCACCTCCTCGTCGCAGGCGGTGCAGAGCGCGGCCTCGTCGGCGCAGCACAGCACGCGCGCCTCCGCCGCGCCGCACGCGTTGCACTGGATCTTCATCGCCCCCCGCAGCCTACTACCCGCCGCCGCCGCAGCAGCAGCAGCAGCTCCTAGGGTTTTCCTCTTCCTCTCTCTCGTGGAGGGGGAGAGGCGGAGGAGGATACAGTGATGCGATTGGATCGAGCTCTCTCCAGCGGCTTTAGCTTTTAACCGGGGGTCGGGGTAGCGACTAGCGATTAGCTGTCGGGTTTGTTTAATTAGTGGTGGGGTGTGGTTTGCTTTGCTTTGGGAGGCGGGTGATTAGAGAGGCGAGGAGACGAGAGGAGACGAGAGGAAGAGCACGAGACGAAGCGGTGGTCAGAGAGCAGAGCAGAGCAGGGAGAGGGACGGACTAGCGTGGCCAGTTAACCGAAGCGGGGCGGAGGCGTGGATGCCTCGCTCGATGTCGGCACTGCCCGCCCGCCCGCCGCTGTAATGTAGTGCTGCCACCGAGTCTCCATTGTCTTATCTAAATCTACATCTATGCTATTATATTAGATATAGATAAAAAAATATCTATCTAAATTTAGGTAAGAAGAGAATAATATCCACTTATCTATCTTTATCTTTATTTATATCTATTTAAACATAAAGTTAAGAGTGTATTTTAGACTCTCTATGTGCTTAGACTACATATACTCAATTATAAGTTATAACTTCCTATAAAAGCATATAGAGCCAACTGTACACCTATGACTGTCAGTTTGTACAGATTAGTTCTCCTATACACATTTTCATTTCCAACAAATTTTAGTTAATTTCGTAAAACTTTTGCCGTGTAAACATGATGTTGAAATTTTAAATACCAAAGTTTTATGAAAATCTCCTATAAAAACATATGAGGTCCACGTGTGTGCTAGCCCTGCCACTTTGCATAAAGTAGCTCCTCTACATACAGAATCATCTCCAATAAATTTCAGTCGGTTTCGGAAAACTTTTATGGTGTGAACACAATGTTGAAATTTTAAATACTGAAATTTTACAAAAACTTTCTTCGTAAGTCTCTTTGATTTAGCCCCTCATTTTTCTTCTCCTTTACCCACTGTGTTACCCAACCCATTGGGTATACTCTTTTTCATTTGGGTATGAGTAATATCACTTCAAATGGATATGAATATGGTTTTTAGTTTTAACGTAAGTGTTTATGTGAATGAACTAAACGTCTATGACGTGTTTTGAAAAAGGTTTTTTGATAAACTGTTTTGAAAAAACAATGAAAAATTGTGAAACTATAAACCATAACCTGAAAGGAAGAGATCCTTAATCTTATTTAGATCACTCGCTGCGTTTGCTATCTTGATCAGTCGTGATGATTATCTATGGGGATGAAAAGGGATTGGAGCATCTTAGCCAACTGGGGGGGCTAAAGTCTTTTGCTCCAAGTAGCTTCCGTTTTTATTTTTCTTTTTCTTTTGACTTATTTAACTTAGGAGTTATTTGGAATGTATTGATTTTTAATTTTGGCTTTTTTTCGTTTTCTCCCTTATTTTTATGTATTGTCCATGATGACATAACGGTTTTTTCATTTATTCACATTTTTTTAATTGAATGGCACAGAAAAAAGCTAACAGTCTGTACAACGCAATTTTAACCAAAAGCCAATAGTCAAAGTCGTAAGTGATTAAACCCTTTAGAGGGGGTCCTAAATTAAGTGACTACCCGCTAACATTAGGTAGGGTTATGATTTGACCTGTAACATCTTTGGCTATGTTAACCGTTTGGCGCCTCTTTCCACCAAAACAAGATTGGCGTTGCTTGCGCAAATATTGAATGTTCAAGTTTTGGGCTTTTGATGTTTTGAACAAGATTTGGGAAAATCTGTAGGTATGTAAAGAGAAGTGCCCATGTTTTATGATTGATTAAATTTTTAGCTGAGTAATGAATTCAGTCCCATAATTTGTCCAATTCCATTGACAAAACTTTTTGACCCAGATGAAATGGTCAACACTACAAACCTTACAACACTGATCTGTTCATGTACTTGCAGTTTGTCGAGATTTTTTTCCTAACCCTGGAACGAGTTATTTGCAAAGATAGCTTTGATAGTTTTTTTTTGCGAAAATAGCCCTCTGGCGTAGCTGGGGCAGCGCCAGGTGCACTATAGCACTTTTCAACAAAATCCATTAAAGCATATTTTTTGTAAGAATTTTTAGATGTATCAAATGAGCTTAAAAATTTATGAAATTTTTTTGTGAAGCCTCCAGGCATAGTGTATTTACTTATGTATTTTTTTTCATAATTTTATCCATTCCTTAATTTCCTCTAAAATTCATTGAATTATACTATTTGCACGAATTTTATGAAACAACCTAGGATGGATAGAATTATTAAAAATTAAACAAGCAAGTACACTGTATCAAAAGACTCTACAAAATTTTTTATAAATTTTGGAGCTCATTTGGTACATCTAAAATTGCTACAAAAAATGCTTTAATGAATTTTAGAAGAAAATAAAGAACGGATAAAATTATGAAAAATTTACACAAGCAATTATACTGTATCTAGAGGCTCCACAAAAATTTTCATAAATTTTAGAGTTCATTTGATACATCTAAAAATTTCTGAAAAAATAGGTTTTAATAGATTTTGCTGAAAAGTGATACAGTACACCTGACGCGGCCTCTGCGCCAGGCGCCCTGACACTCTCCCCGATCGCGCCAGGAGGCCATTTCGAAAGGAAAAAAAACATCGATGACATTCCTGCAAATAATTCCTTTCAAGGAGCCAGAAAAAAAAATCCCAGCTTCCGAACAACTCATCCTTACGTTGAATAAAAGCGGCCGTATCAGCGGATTCAGCACGTGCGCACTGAGCGCGGCACAGACGCACAGGGAACAAAAGGAGTTTTCTTTTTAAGAACCAACGCAAGGAGATATTTTTTTCAGGAGATCATCGTCAGTGGCATCTAACACGGCTTCATTCTTGTACCACTCAACTGCTTATTATGATCTTTTTTCTGATTTATTAGTCTAATAAATAGTAATTATTGTAAAACAAGAAGCAAAAACCGTTAAAAAGCCAAAAAAACAGCTATCTTCCCTAGAAACAGTGTTTTTCCGTAACAAATACTAAACCAGCGATTTCAATTTCAGTAGTAGATTATGATTGGGCAGAATTTCTGCAAGTTCAAAGTAATGCCAACATCATTTTTTGTTTTCTATTTGGCCTGATGTAGCATACTACCATACTACTCTCTAGCATAGAATCCAAGATCACGAGAACTTACATGGAAACATCCAACAACATGAAAACAGAGGGGTATGACAGGCCAAGCGCATTAGTAAAATGCACTCGTCTTCATAAAGCAGAATCCACAAGTACCATGACCAGGGAATTGTACATTACTCAGTGAAAGAACATCTGAGTTTGATACGACGTGATGCCAAACATAAACCCCAAGTAAATCTTTTTCAACATGTCACCAACCAACAAACCCAAGCTAATTATTCACTGCATATTATGTGACACGCCAAGCAGATGCGAGCCCACAGATTACAGACCAAATGAGGAGCAAACTTCGTCTCAGATGACCAAAATAGCATATGAGGACTTAGAAAGACTGCTCGATCAGATAATCACCAAGCCTCTCCACTATCATATTGCACTGGCCCGGAGTCATTGGCTCATCGTAGATACCAAATATCAAGGCCAGATTGGTCTTCTTGATAGTAATGCCTCCAGTGCCCTGCAAGGAATACAGAAACAAAAAGTAAGGAGCAATTATTTCTTATTGTGAAAAAGAAAATCAATGAACGAATTGAAAGCTGCACATTTGGCATGATTCTCAGTCTATTATAGGAGGAACCTAATGCAAAATTGTGCAACTTAAATGAAACGCATTATGCAGTAATTACTAGCAACTTTCCTTATGGGGGATATCAGAAAACAAGTCTCACTCTGAATTAAACTGGATAATGACAATCTAGAGGATTCACTACTAATTAATAATGTTTCACATTACATGTGCAGAAGCCTATTTGTCCATGTAATGGCTGCAACTGTGATTTGCTGACAGCTAGAACGAAGATAGCAAAAAACTAAAGGCAACAAGCAAAAGCAAATGCGTGAAAACAAGCTATGCATTTATTACCCGCTTCACTATGAAGCTCATACATGCTAAACATTATCAATACAGTTGTAACACGTCACATGAATTGCCTCAAATGTTTATTGTGGACCATGTGTCCATGATATCCTAAAGAGAAGCATTCATCTGATGCAACACACTTGCATTAATGAGGAGCTAACGCAGTATAGCTCCTTCAAAAGTTGACAGTTTCATCTTTGACACATTCATAACTTGATTCGCACCAACGGCATAAATTGATTCAGTTTGATTGGCCAAACTAACACAAGTATTGAAGTAAAAAGTCATTAGCATTGCTGGAATAAAAGAAAAGGTTTACCTTCTTTCCTCGGATGACAGACCCAGGTTCTCCTTGGATCACCATGTATTTTGTGCCTCCAAGGAAAAGACCAGTTGGTGCAAGAGTTCCAGGATCCTCAAAGTCCTTCATGATGGCAGCAATCTCCTCAGGTTTGTACTGCAACATGCAGAAGCAGAAAACAAGAGAACTCAATGATAGTGCAGGCAAAATAAAAAAACAGATATAGTTAACACATTGTGCGCGTAAAAATGTAAAGAATTTATGGCACTCGCAAGACCCCTACATTAGGCTTCCATTTTAAATCCAATTCCTGCTGAAACAAGACAATAGCTATTACCAGCATCACGCAACGATATGCTATCGTCATGACGAAACAAACTGTCAAAGCAAACCTATGGTAATGCTAGATCATTTACTAATCATATAATTTTACCGGTTAGGCACTTACCTCCAGATGACGGTCCAACAATATGGGGCACAACTATGCAACATAAATAGCCATTTCACAGCTGAAAGCTATATGATTCCATAAATCAAGAAGAGAGGACATCGGAGCAGCACGGTATCGTCCAGTAAAAGCAAATGCTCCATGTAATGTAACACCATTGGCACTATGTTAACACAAACTTATCTGGCGCAATAATATGCTTCGGTGAACGTTTAGCAGCTACTCCACCTATGGTATTTACGTGTAACCCAACGCTAAGTGCTTGCCGTAGTATGTCAATTTCAATTTCTGAATTCTCAGACTAAGAAATTTTTGAGACTAACAAGTATGTGCGGAACGGCCAACCGGATCACACCGGTAGGCCAATGAATCCGATCTCACTGGCGATTCCACCATTTACACATCGTTCAAAACGCCCCTCCTATTCACAGCATACTCCCACAAGAACCATACTGACAGCAAACAACACTTGGCACCTATGCACCCGAAGCTAAAAGATCCGCACCTCGCCTCGTCGGACAAGATCCGGATCTCAACTCACTCCGATCCGGCCGCGGGGAGCAGATCGCGGCGGAGGCAGATCTGCCCACGCTCGCGGATCTAGATTAGCACGAGAGGGTCCACAGGAGCACGAGAGAGAGAGAGCGACGAGGGGATACCTGGGGGAAGTTGGTGGACTGCGCCCAGACGCTGCCGTCGTGGCCGACGATGGCGGCGGAGGTGAGGAACTGGCCCTCAAGCTCGCACATCAGGTGGTCGTCGACGTACGTCTGCCACGACATCTTGCTCCTCCCTGCGCCGGCGGCGACTCGCCTCGCTTGGCTTCTCTTCGGTTTCTCTCCGTCTGCTTGGATCGGACGCGGTTTCGGCTGCTTGTCTGCCTGGACGGCTGGGGTGGTGGGGGTGGGGAATGGAATATGCGGTCTCCGTCTCCGTCTCCTTTTCCTTTTCTTTTCCTATTCTCCATTTTTATTTACTTTTTACGTTTCTAAAAATGGAAAAAAGAAGAAGGAAAATGTGTCTTGTGGGGTAAGGCATGTTGAGAGATGTGAACAAAGTGAGATTTTTAGTATAGCTTTTCGCAGGGCGGATCCGATGTAAGTAAATATAATAATTTTAGCTTAGTTTGCGTTACTTGTAGTATTTACGTTTCAGACCGCATTTTAACTTTGAGCAGAAGTTGAAACGGTAAAGAACTTTTGAAACTCAAACTTCTAAATTTTTGATACTATAGTGTTTTGTATTGTAACTATCGTAGTATTTTCAGCGTATCTAATTGTTCAAAAAATAAAAATAAAAATAATTATATCATCACGGATAATAAAAAAAGTCCAAAAAGCCCAAATAAATAAAACTTAGAAAAACAAAATTAAGAAGCTAAAAGTTTACGTCTAAATGAGCCCAACACTATAGTAGAAATGGTAGTTTTGGTCAAAAGTGCTACGGTAGTGATAGACTGGTAGCCTAGTAGAGGCGGCGGGCTACAGTAAATATTAAGGCGTCATAAAAAAATTGTTAGTTAAAATTATATAGAAAAGAAACATTTGCATTGTAATTGTTCTGTGAATATAAATCAGTGTCATATAAAGGTGCGAAGAATTTACTGGAATTGCCAGATGTTATCGTAATTTTACTATCAAGTTATTTGACCGTGCTCAGGAAAATACACTAACCCTCACACAAAGTAATTTATTGTTAATCATAAACAAGTTAACTATACTACCATAGGATAGTTACTGTTTATACTGTATCGGACCCGCCCACCATGCCGATATGCTGGCTTAAGCATAGATGCCCGATCAGGTCGGACCGGTATGGCCCGTTTGCTATTCGTGTTGTGTTGTGTCTGGATTAGACCAATAGTACCATGTCTCGGGCTGTCACGGTTTGCTCGCCTGTTTAGCCAGGTCTGGATGTAAGTGTAATAATTTTAGCTTAGTTTTGTGTTACTTGTAGTATCTGTCTACCGACGTTTCAGATCGTGCTTTAGCTTCGTGCGGAAGTTGATGTGGTAAAGATGACCGGGTGTGTTCTTTATTACCAATAATTATCTTTCAAATGGTACATTTTTAAGACGGATCTACTAGTTAATTGTAGTACATACTGTACCAACTTCAGCTGTACCAGTTAAAATCACATGCGACTGTCTCTTTCTTTGTAATCTCTCTTGCGAACAGACAGAATTTAAAAGTTAAAAGCTACAGTCTGGAAGAACCCACTCCATAGTAGAAAAAACAGTAGTTTTAGTCAAAGGTGATAGTGTTAGGAGATGTTAGAAAGGGTAGTGGTAGATTGGTAGTCTAGTAGAGGCGGTGGACTGCGGTAAATATCGTAAGGCATCGTCAAAAAGTGTTAGTTAAAATTGTATAGAAAAGTAACATTTGTACCGTAATTTTTCTATGAATAAAATCAGTGTTATATAAAGTGCGAAGGATTTAATGGAATTGGCTAATGTTTATTGTAACAACAGTAAAGGATCAAAAGGATTCAGATCAGATAATTTGATGTGACAACATGGTGTTGCAAAGAGGTAGCTATAAAAAAAAGGAAGAAAGAAAAGCATTGCTTCTTTTACTTTTGGAGGTTTCCTTTGGAGAATTTAGTATCAGATTTGTCAGTGACCCCACTAATCACTAATTCAGATCTATTCAAACTCTCTCTATACATACATACATACATACATACATACATACATACATACATACATACATACATACATACATACATACATACATACATACATACATACATACATACATACATACATACATACATACAATCTAGAGATCCAGTCAGGTGATCTGAATTTGGATGGCGACGGGAAGAGCAAGTAATTGAAGCTTTCAGAATTGAAGTGCCCACTGTGCAATTCAAATTGGGTTCTTGTCTCCGAATGAGATTCGCTACTCACTCGAATCAAATATTTTGAGTGCTCCAATCCAAAAGAAAGTCGATATGCAAAATTAGAGCTATTTGCTCCAGATTGTATCAACTAGCAGTCAGAAATGCAATTTTGATTATGCATTTGCAACATAATTGTTCAGCATAATGTCGACTGTCCTGTTGTCATTTCGGCTTTGAAACCGTGCTACATTAAAAAACATGTCGTAGTTTTGTTGTAACTTACACAAGGACGGACATGTACGTACGTATAATTAGCCCCAACCTATGTATCATCGGTTCATTACCCAGCAAGGACCAAACAAACTTGACTTTATGTGTTGGCCTAGCATGCATGTACCTCGGACAGTCAATGTTCAGTAAGAGAGGAGTCACCAGATTCCTTCAGAGAAGGAACCAAACATGACAGCATCTTTATCATTGGTCTTGATGGGGTAGTCTTGTGAGAAGACAAGCTGGCCTTCTCTGTAATAACTTCTGTTACATCAGAGCCCTCCAAATCTTCTTCTGTTACCAGTGTACTGTATCCCTTGCCAGAGATTCTGCTGCTGAGTAGATTGTGACACCGGGAAGTTCTGCATTCCTCTTGCTGGATTCTTTAACCACATGCAAGTATCAAAACCACCTACAATATATTATTATTTTCAATGATTATGTATTTAAGCCATCTTCTTCCAAGTGGTTTACATGAGAGAAAAGAAACTGCCTGGCTTTCAGGACCTTCTACGAACTTTCAGAATCTTCCAGTGAGTACTGACCACATTGCTGAAAAGTATATAATTCATCTTAACTCTTTCTCTAATTAATGGGCTGGATTTGGGTCCAATGAGGGTAAATTTGGTCCACAGTCCACACTATATAAATTTGGTGCAGCAAAAGAACAAAAGTAGCTAAATGTCACAATCCAAGCAGCTTATAATTGCAGCATTGCTTTTACAAACAGGGATATGAGTTCCATGTTTACATCATCTTCAAATTACAAGTAGTTCATTTTACACATTGCCTATAGGTGATTGGTCAAGGGGTAAGAAACTAACACAAAAATATTTCCTTTATGCTTAGGCAAGCCAGTTTATTTCCTTATCAAAGACCTGTATGCATTAATATATATATATATATATATATATATATATATATATATATATATATATATATATATATATATATATATATATATATATATATATATATATATATAGGGAACGTATCCAGTGCTAATGCACTATTCGGTGCTAACATGTGAACTCTGCTTATGGACCATCGGATGTACCTCAAACAGCCTAGATCTGTGAAGGTGGAAGCACCCATTCCACTTATACGTTTTTGCAAAAAAACCCCCCGCCGGTTCGGCCCTATTCCGACGCGCTCCCCCTCTGTTTTCCGCGACGCCTCACCTTCCCACTCGCACCCGCACCATTCGGTCGTCTCCCCGCGCCGCTCCCATTCGCACCCGCGCTAGGGTTAGGGTTAGGGTTAGGCTTCGTAGCGGCGGCGGCGGCTGCGGCCCTCCGACGGCGCTCACCCAACGCGTCCTCCGACCGAGCGGCGACGGCGGCTTCGTAGCAGCCGCGGCGGCTGCGCGTCCTCCGACCCAGCGGCGACGGCAGTTTCGTAGCAGCGGCGGCGGCGGCTGCGCGCCCCTCCGACCCAGCGGCGACGGCGGCTTCGTAGGCGGCGGCGGCCCTCCGACGGCGCTCCTCCAACGCGTCCTCCGACCCAGCGGCGACGGCGGCTTCGTAGCAGCAGCGGCGGCGGCTGCGCGTCCTCCGACCCAGCGGCGACGGCGGCTGCTTCGTAGCAGCGGCGGCTGCGCGCCCCTCCGACCCAGCGGCGACGGCCTCCTCCCCGCACTTCTTCAATTGTCGATTCCAATTGTTTCCAATTGCACTTCTTCAATTGTCGATTCCAATTACTTCTGTGGTGTTTCCAATTGCTTGTTACTCTAATGTTTCAATTGTCGATTCCAATTGTTTGTTCTGAATGTATCAGGCCTGAGAATGTATCAGTGGATCTGGTGGGTTTAGGGTTTGCTCTTGTGAATGTATAATACCTGAGAATGTATAATGATCTTCTGAATGTATAATGTATTATGGTGTGCATTGTCCATTCCAATTGTTTGTTCTGAATGTATCAGTGGATCTGGTGGGTTTAGGGTTTGCAATTGATCAATTGAATTTAGGGCCTGAGAATGTATAATTGATCAATCTGGTGGGTTTATGGTTTGCAGGGGATCTGGTGGGTTTAGGGCCTGAGAATGTGTAATGCTCTTCTGAATGAACCCTGAGAATGTGCAATGCCTGAAAACAGAGAAGGAGCCTGTGCATAAATCAGAATCAAAGCACAAAACAACCATTTCAGTGACACATATCACAATCATAGCAGCATTTGTCAAAACATATCAGAAGCATATGAGAATATAGTTTATGCACAACATTCTTTTTGCAGTTAAACACTGAATTGATCACAGAATTGCACAGAGTTCTTTTTGCACAGAATTGCACAGAGTTCTTTTTGCACGGTAACTGTAGCTAGTCTTTTTGCACGGAGAATGCTGTTGCTAGTCTTGTGGTCAAACATTTGGGCTAACCTCACCATTAGAATACACCTACAGAAAATACACAATTACAAAATACACAATTAGATTTGGGTAACCTCACAATTAGAATACACAATTTGGGCTGAAAATTACATACCTACTCTGCGTATATTTTTAGCACGGTCCTCTGCTTAGAAGCTCATGTCATCCTTAAAGGGCAATTGCGGCTGTCATGGTACACAATCTCCTTGCATGACCTACACAAGCGTGGCACCTTTGTTTTGGTCTCAACATTGTCATTTTTCTTCTGCCCCGGCTTTATTCTCTTGCATCTACCCTTAGAATTAACATCGTTTGGTGGCTTTATATTGACTTCCTTAGGGATGGGGCAACCTGCAAATGCTTCAATCTCTTCAGCCTTACTTACCATATTCTCAGGAATCAGAGGAGTCACTTCTTCCCTAAATTTGAGAAACCGATCACTAAGAAATTTTAAGCCCTCATCTGTTCCTCTAGCACGGTGAATTAATTCTTCCATGTTCATACGTATTTCTGATGCTAACTTGTCTTTAACTGTTTCTATTGCACTCCTCGGTTTTTCTTGTAACAAATTGCCTTCTCCATCAAACACATCCTCCTTAGTTACCATTTTGGTCCACCTCTTCAACACAAATGGGCTTGGTAGCTCTTTAAGTGATGGATTCTGCAACACACGAACAATATGGCGGCAAGGGATTCCAAATGACTCGAAGAACATGCAGGAGCATTTGGCATCTTTTGTTGTAAGGTTACAGCGTACCTCTCTTACCTTGTTTGAGCCATCACTAACTATTGAAATTTTGTACTGTCCTACGGTTTCCATGTTCTCCACATTACAATGCTCCCGAGCAGCACACACTTCTTTCTGAAAGTCAGTGAACACAGCGAACGTGAAGACCTCACTTCCATGCTTCTCTATTACCCAAGTAGTCTGCAACACAGGCATTGTGTGCAACGTGGCATTGTCAGCCAACAACTCATTCTGACGTTGTTCTTCCACTGCATTAACAAATCTGATCCAAAACTCCACTAAAGTATTTTTGAATCCAATAAACCGATTGAAGAAAGAGTTAGAACTCTCTGACCTAGAAGTGGTTCTAAGGATTCCCGCCAAGAATATATCTTTGAAGTAAGCGGGTACCCATGATGCACGGATTCGGTACCGAGTAGCCAACCACTCATTGGATTCCAAACTAAAATCAGAAATAATGGAAGAAAACTGTTCCTCAAATTCCTCTGGAGTTTCTGAAGCCCATACACATGAGTTAACACGTTGGTACAATAAAGGGTTTTCTCTCAAATGTGGTGGTACCTTCATTGGAAGCTTTTGCAAAATGTGCCACATGCATAACCTATGCATGCTAGTAGGGAAGACAGTGGAAATTGCAGTCTTCATTCCAGTATCTTCATCAGTTATGATGAGTCTAGGTGCAACTCCTCCCATTGCTTTCAAAAATGTACGAAACAACCATATATAAGTCTCAGTCTTCTCATTACTTAGTAGTGCAGCCCCAAGTAAGACACATGCTTTATGGCGATTTACTCCAGTGAATGGTGTGAAGATCATGTTATAATGGTTGGTGTTATACGTAGAATCAAACGACACAAGATCTCCAAAATGAACATAATTCTTCCGACATGTACTATCCGCCCAAAATGCATGTACCAATCTGCCCTTGTCATCAACAACATAATCAAAGTAGAATGAAGGATTTATGTCATTCTTCTTACTCAGGTTATCAATAAACATCTGAGCATCCGATGACTTAATACAACTTCTCAACTCTTTATGATAATTCTGCAAGTCTCTCCTTGTGCATCCTACATTCTCAAATCCACCCTCACTAATACGGAGATATCTATATGCCACACTTGTGCCGATGCCTCCTTTATGACATGTGATTAATGTACGCTTGGCCTTCTCATTTACTTTCCTATTAGACCTTATCAGCTGTTGTTTGCTAGGTGATACCAACTCATGTGTATGAGATTCAATAAATGTTTCCACCCTAAACTTATTGTCGGCAATGCGTTTGACAGCTAGAATTGCCTCACATCCATACCTACTTAGCTTTCTAACATATTTCTTTTTCTTTGACTCCGTGTTATTGTCCTTACCTTTCTCAGATCGGAAGCCTTGTCTAGAGCACATCCATCGCTTCCATCTTATGACACCATTGACAATCGTATGTGGACCAACACGAACTCCAAATCCGGCTACATGTGCATATGTCTTGTAGAATTCCTCTGCAGCTTCTAAGTCATCAAAAATCATCCCTTCCAATGGCTTTATAGTTGCGTCAACATAGGGTGTATAAGAAGAACCCTGCAATGCAAGGATTAAATGTGAAGCGTGATGGATTGACATATATATGGGGTAAAACACATGCACACAACATGATACTTACTACGAATGGAGTGATGTCGCTCTTTTTCGGGGTACCACAATGAATTAACTGGTGGGGAGGTGATCCCAATACCACGCTCTCATCGGCCACAGATTCCATGCCTCCTACAACGCTCTCATCGGCCATATATTCCATGCTTCCTAACATAATAAAGTGTCAGAGGAAACAATAAAAAACCTAATATAAATCTAATATAGGACATATACACGCAAGTGATTGAAAATTAGTAGTTTGTACACTAGTAAAAAATCTCTGCCGGCCAGCTGACATAAAATGAAAATGTGATATACTAGCAACATACTACTATACAACTAGGTAGCTACATCATGGAGGCGTTCAATACTAGTAACACAACCATGCATGCATGCTGAATCTTACAAAAAAAAGAAGACAAACGGCGCAGACTGCAGATAATACAAATCGATGCATGTACGTGAATCACGATCACGATTGTTGCGTGGAACGGCGCAGGCAGAAATCTTATTAAAAAAAAGAAGACAAACGGCGCAGACTGGATCTTACAGGAATGGCGCTCGCGTGGAACGGCGCGGGAGGTGCGAGGCGAATCAATCACGGTCACGGCGCTCCTGAATCGCGTACTTGAATCACGGTCAAAGCGCTCGCGTGGAACGCCGCGGGAGGAGCGAGGCGAACATGCGCCGTCGCGCGAGGAGGGCGTGAGCGGCAGATTAGGCGAGAGGGAGGCCAAGCGTCGCGCGAGGCAGACGAAACGGCGGGGGAGCGCGTCGGAATAGGGCCGAACCGGCGGGGGTTTTTTTTTGCAAAAACGTATAAGTGGATTGGGTGCTTCCACCTTCACAGATCTAGGCCGTTTGAGGTACATCCGATGGTCCATAAGCAGAGTTCACATGTTAGCACCGAATAGTGCATTAGCACTGGATACGTTCCTATATATATATATATATATATATATATATATATATATATATATATATATATATATATATATATATATATATATATATATATATATATATATATATATATGCACTATTCGGTGCTAACATGTGAACTCCGTTTGTGGACCATCGGATGTACCTCAAACGGCCTAGATTCTTGAAGGTGGAAGCACCCAATCCACTTAAACATTTTTGCAAAAAAACTCCCTACCGGTTCGGTCTCTTTTTTTTCGGCCCACACCTCCCCGTCTGCCTCGCACCATCCGCTCCTCCCCGCGCCCAATCGCCCCCGCACCATTCACTGCCGCATGCTAGGGTTAGGGTTAGGCGACGGCGGCTTCGTAGCGGCGGCGGCGGCGGCCCTCCGACGGCGACAGCGGCCTCTGAGCTAGCCTCCGCGCCCCTCCTCCGCGTCGTGCCCCTCCTCCGCGCTCCACCGGCCGGCTCCCTCGGCGCTCCCCTGGCTGGCTCCCTCCCCGGCGCCGCCCTCCCCCCTGGCGGCACCTTCCCCGGCCCCCGCCGCTGCCCTCCTCCGCGCTCCACCGGCCGGCTCCCTCGGCGCTCCCCCGGCTGGCTCCCTCCCCGGCGCTGCCCTCCCCCCTGGCGGCACGCTAGCCTCCGCGCCCCTCCTCCGCGCTCCATCGGCCGGCTCCCTCAGCGCTCCCCCGGCTGGCTCCCTCCCCGGCGCTGCCCTCCCCCCTGGTGGCACCTTCCTCTCCACTGATGAATGTTTCTTCAGTACAGGGATGTGTACTGAGAGGGATGTGATCAGTCATCAGTATTGGGGATCACATGCCGGATCCAATCAAAGGTGCCAAAGGTAAATTTCTTCATTTGGATACATATCAAAGCAGACATGACATCATCAGAGGCAAATGTGCACTACTAGGACAGAGAGAATACCCTAGCCAGTGAGAATAATTAGCATCAAACTACTAGGTATGGACCTGTGTGCTATAGGGTTGTGAGAATGCAATTACATATTGTGAGAATGCATATTCTGTAACTTGAGAATGTGGTATCCTTGTATCCTTGTCTATGAATAAATAACGTCTGGAATTTGTTGTCCATGTATTTGATTTCAAATTGAGAATGTGGTGAATGCATTTCTGAATTGATCGGATGATGCAGTGGAATTGAGTTATTACAACTCATAGAAATTTGTGAATGTATTTGTGGATGTATGTGACTGGGCAGTATCCTGGAAGCAGCAACAGTTCACATGAAGAGTATGCTTGCTGATAGGTTTTTGTTTCAATCAGTGATACATGTTGTCAAGTTTTTGTTTCAATCAGAAATGCAATCAGTACCTCCTTTCAAAAATGCAAGCAATGGCAGGCATGTTATTTTCAGGCCAGATACTGCTCAATTGAGACATATTGTTTACTCCTTCACAAAATTCAAAAGAGCATCCTGACACTTGAAAGACAACATTGCTACACTTCAATCCATGTCCAGTACACAAAGTCCATGTCCATTTCAATCCATTCACTTGAAAGACAACATTGCTACATATAGTTCCCCATAGTGCACAATCTGGTCTTCTTCTGAATTCTAAAACAAAAAAACTTGCAGTGTCAGGTTCTTTGAGCAACATTCCTGCTGGTACAACAATTTTACAATCATCAAACTTCACAACTCAAGCTTGCACTGAATTTCAAGAAACTACAACATACAGTTGAGGTAGGGTGCAATGTTATGGTCTTATGGATGGATTAATGCAATGTCCCTGTTCATTTGATCCTGGATGATAAGCATACATGGACTGCTACAAAGTGTTCGATGCTCTATCTAAATTTTGCTATGATTTTCCTTTCATGAACTGAAGTTGTAGTAGCAGCAGCAATTGAAGTCAGCTAAAAATCGGAGGCATTCATCATCACATTTCTTGCATTCATTACTGCAGCAAGATTTTGAGTCTGGAACTCCGGCCGGTGGAGTGCGGAGGAGGGCAGCGGCGGGGGCCGGGGAAGGTGCCGCCAGGTGGGAGGGCGGCGCCGGGGAGAGAGCCAGCCGGGGGAGCGCCGAGGGAGCCGGCCGGTGGAGCGCAGAGGAGGGCAGCGGCGGGGGCCGGGGAAGGTGCCGCCAGGGGGAGGGCGGCGTCGGGGAGGGAGCCAGCCGGGGGAGCGCCGAGGGAGCCGGCCGGTGGAGCGCGGAGGAAGGCAGCGGCGGGGGCCGGGGAAGGTGCCGCCAGGGGGGAGGGCGGCGCCGGGGAGAGAGCCAGACGGGGGAGCGCCGAGGGAGCCGGCCGGTGGAGTGCGAAGGAGGGCAACGGCGGGGGCCAGGGAAGGTGCCGCCAGGGGGGAGGGCGGCGCCGGGGAGGGAGCCAGCCGAGGGAGCGCCGAGGGAGCCGGCCGGTGCAGCGCGGAGGAGGGCAGCGGCCGCCGCCGCTACGAAGCCGCCGTCGCCTAACCCTAACCCTAGCGTGCGGCAGCGAATGGTGCGGGGGCGATTGGGCGCGGGGAGGAGCGAATGGTGAGAGGCTGACGGGGAGGCGTGGGCCGAAAAAAAGAGACCGAACCGATAGGGAGTTTTTTGCAAAAATGTTTAAGTGGATTGGGTGCTTCCACCTTCAAGGATCCAAGCCGTTTGAAGTACATCCGATGGTCCACAAACGGAGTTCACATGTTAGCACCGAATAGTGCATTAGCACTAGATATGTTCCCATATATATATATATATATATATATATATATATATATATATATATATATATATATATATATATATATATATATATATATATATATATATATAGACACACACACACACACCAAACAATGGGAGAAGGTGCTAAAATGCAATGTATGATTTCCCAATTAGTTATATTATTATCAACGATTGGTTGACTGCACACTAGTTAGTAGTTACCACTGGCTGACAATTTCCACTAACTTATATAATAGAAAAAGGGACAAATGCATGTAACTTGTTAATTCCAAGAAACAACACGACTAGAAAGCAACATAAGCAAATCTTGTTAGTGCCATGAGTTGACAATTTCAGAGATGGAAGAAGTGAATAAGGATATGTCCAGTACCCTCCATTGAGAACGGATCAGCAGCACTCGAACCCTTTTAGATTGCACATACTCAAAAGCTTCAGTAGGTGACTAGGTGTCATATTATTGTACTTCACCTGGTGAAAATCAAGCATAAAAAATCCCACTAACTATATTCTCACTCTAGATCTGAAGTTCTCAGCTCAAGTATATTCTCACACAACTCACTGTTTTTGTCGCTCTCACTCAATTTGGTTATGTGGTTATCATCCTCACATAGGTTTTGAAACATCTCATCTTTCATAGATTGTGGGCAAGCAATGACACAATTACTATCAACCACGATCTCCTCATATAGCAACGGAGTATCACTACATGATGCCTTGACTGAAGGAAAAGTCCCATGCTCGATCGTTTTCTCATGTGATGCACTAATGACTGCTCTATCATCGAGCATAAACTTGCAATGCACCTTGACGTCAAACCGATCAAGTAGAAGTTGAGGCGCATGCCCCTCGAGCGTTAGCAAGCCGAGAAGATGAAGGTTGCCAAACTGCTCCAATTCAGTGTCATGTGTGAAGTGCACCACCTGGAATGGCTCGCCAATCCATTGTCGGTTAAGAAGGCCAGCGATGCATGACGCATGTGTGTAGACTTCACGAACCTTAACAAGGTATGCCCAAAAGATAACTATCCCCTCCTGCAAAACAACCAGTTAGTGGATGCCATGACGGGGTGTGAGTTAATGAGCTTCCTGGATGCATACTTCAGCTACCACTAGATTCGTATAGCCACAGAGGACGAGGCCAAAACAAGTTTCATAGTCCCAGGGGCACCTACTGCTTCACTAGAATGCCCTTCGGTCTAAAAAAATGTGGAGGCCAGGTTCACCCGGCTGGTGGCCCTCACCCTAGCCACCTAGCTCGGGCGGAACGTCGAACCTTATGTTGATGACATAGTGGTCAAAAGTAAGAGGGCCATGTCCCACAAAGAGGACCTCTAGGAAACTTTTGATAACTTTCGGCGGGCTGGCATCAAGCTAAATCCGGACACGTATGTCTTCGGAGTGCAAGTAGGGAAGCTGCTCGAGTTTTTGGTGTCAGGACGGGGAATTCAGGAAAACCCAGAGAAAGTTGATGCAATCCTCTCCATGGAGCCGCCCAAGACGTCAAGGGAAGTCTAGAGGCTGACAGGCCACTTGGCTGCACTCAGCTGCTTCCTATCCAAGGCTGCGGAGTGAGGCCTCCCGTTCTTCAAAACACTTCGCGCCCGCAATGGATTCCATTGGAATGATGATTGTGCACTGATCTTCGCTGAGCTAAAGAACCATCCCGCTAAGCTCCCTGCATTGGTATCCCCAGCGCTCCCCAGCGCCAGAGGCTCTGTTGTTACTTTATCTGGCTGCCGCACCATTGGCAGTAAGCCTCGTCTTGAAAGAGGGGTCCATCCAGTGGCCAGTATAATTCGTCTCGTAGGCACTCCAGGGAGCCAAGATGCGATACATCAAGTTGGAAAAACTAGCCTACGTGCTCATCATGGCCTTACGAAAGCTCCGGCACTACTTCCTAGCGCACCACATCACCGTGCCCTCGTCATTCCCTTGGGTGAGATGCTGCAGAATAGGGAGTCTACAGGCCACATTGGCAAGTGGACAACTAAGTTGCGCCCTTCTCCCTGACGTACACCTCCCGCACGCCGATTAAATCACAAATTCTCACAGACTTCGTTGCGGAGTGGACCCCGTCGGTCCAATCACAAACTCAGCTACCCGTTGAGCTGGTATGGAGTCTTTATGCCGACGGGGCATACAACGCCTCTGGAGTGGGTGTCGGAGTGGTCGTCACAATGCCCGAAGGGCATCGTCTTCACTACACCGTGCGGCTTGACTTCCCAGCAACCAACAACATAGCTGAATACGAGGCCCTGCTCTCTGAACTCGGCAAGCTCAAGGCCCCAGACCAGAGCACCCAAAGTTTGCCGGGGATAGCTTCGTGCACCTAGACCGGAGCACGAAGTTGACGCTCCCCAGGTTGGAGTACTGGCCCTCGTTGAGTTTCTTTGGCTGGCACCATGCGTCATGGAAGAAAACAAAGAATGCCGAGCTCAGCCACACTGCCTCCGCTCACGAGGCCTAGCTATAGATGGCCAACCGTGGGATGACATTGGGAGTCAGTTGCACAAGCTCCAGCCCATATAGCCGAAGGATTTCACCGACGAAGGCTATAGTCGGGATTCAGAGCCTGGCGTCAAAGTACATGGCGAAGATGGTCGTCTGTGACTCCATCGGCTGGGGCTCTGTCTCGTCGGCGGCAGGCAACCGAACCACCTTGCACTCTGAGATCTTCCCGTCGCGCACCAACGAGCGAATCGGCACTTTCGTCATCATAGTCGGCCCTAGCGTGTTCGTGCTGACGCCGTTTACTTTCTCCGCCTAGCTCTAGTGCTTGTTTACCATCGACACGTCGCGCTCCACTAGCTCACAGTCAATCGCCGCGGCTGATGAAATACCACGTACGGATGAACCGCTGCAGCTAGACAAACCGCCCATAGCACTGCAACGAGAACACCAGTCACCAGCACAAACCATGTGGATGAAGGTGGAGCGGCGGAGGTAGGCGCGCTTGGTGGTGGTGCGAAGGCGGTAGAGGATGGGGATCAAGGAGGATGAAACTAGCGGCTAGACGGATTACAAAAGCAAGAGCACCAAGCGGCACGAAGAAGAAGAATGAGCAGCGGCAGCCCCTCTTAAGAAGGACATCACTATTTAAAACGCACACCTTTTCGAGCGTGCCTCGGGAATCGACTAGGCTCGAGTCGATAGCGCATGACACACCAACCGCACACGGGTGCGTGTCCCGCACTACAAGGATACCAACCAGTGCGATTTGGTAAGAAAAGACCCCCGTAGCCCAGCCGGCCGTGGGTCATTAGGATATGGCCCACACCCCAACCACCCAACAGGCCGAAAGGATGGAGGGAGCCAAAAGGCCTAGCGACATGGTTTCGACCTACAGGTGGTGAAGCCCTTTACCATAAGAGGCTATTGTTGCAGGGGTGGCCCCCACCTATAATTGAACAAATGCGCGAACGTCTTACAATTGAGCTTGATGAAGAATAGGAAGCAGCGTAGGCTTGATGCAGTGTAGAACGTAGATGATGCAGTGAAGTGAGCGGTTGTGCAGATGTGCGCGGCCTAGAAACCTTATTGCCGCCCCGTGCAGGTACTCTCTACAACAATGGTTCAAATATAGCCGCTCTCCCTCCTTCCAAATGCACGCTGGGAAGAAAGGTTGGGAAAGTTCAGACGACATGGTACAAAGCATAAGATCGCAGAGAAGAAGGAAATGGAGGTAGTGAGATTCTCAGCTATACACTTTGGACGTCTCCAAGTATATGTATAGACAGACTGTGAACTGACAAACTTAAACAGCCATTTACTCACTGGTAACTGACACATTTAACCAGCCATTTACCTACTGGTAACTGCCTATCATCGAAACCCCAATAAAGCCTCAAATTCAAACGTTTGAATCTCATTCAAATAGAGAGAGAGAGAATGGTGCAGGGTTCAGCAAAAATAAAGATGAATTTGGTCTGCCAGATGCATGCCACGTCACGGTACGGTCGCGTGTCACAAGTCACGCAATTTTCATGCGAAAATACGCGCGTGCGTGATTAGCTAAAGCCCTCCTCATGCTATCTCTATCCATATTCAAGTAGTGGTAAGGACTCCACCTTATAAATTGGTCTTTCCTATATTATCTAAGTAATATGATACTAAATCATACATGCTTTGGAATTAAGAAAATGAGTCTTACTCATATAGACCAATTTCTAACAATAATGCCTTCTTTGGCAAACTCTAAGGTAGCTTGAGGGCCCCCTTTTAATTTGTGACTTATAGTTTTTTCTAAACAAATAAATGAGATGATTTCTCTTCGTCTTTAGAAGCAACTTATTAAGATAATATTTTCAAAACAACTTATTAATTTATTAGCATTTAATTCATTCATACAAGTACTTATGTTAGAAGTATAAACCATCGGCCAATCAAACAAATCTAACTTCCACCGCAATGCCAAACCAAACCTAACTTCCGACGTGAGATCATGATATGAACTTTTATTCCCTCGTGTATTGTATTGTATTGCCAATGGGAGCTCCAGTACCTTCCATGCAATTAAACTCCATGGTGCAATTGTCAATGTAATATTACTCTCGACTTATCTTGATGGTATCGTGGTTGATTACGGAGCTACCTTTCTACAGGCTAATAAAGTTCGGTTCCTATAAAACAATTAAATACATTCGGAAAAAAGCTAAGCAATTTTTTTGTACGTACAGCTATCCCTTTACAAAGTTACATGACCTAGGTTGATACATGGACAATAGCTCCGCATCCAAAATAAATTACACTCTTTTTTTACAAGCTAAGCATTGCAATACCTACAACTATCCATTTACAAAGTTACATGACCTAGGTAGACACATTGAAGATAGCAATTACCAAGCATAATTCTCAAGTGAAGAATGACAACCATGAGCAAAAACCAACTTGTCACATAGTTACATGACGATATTATTTTTTTAGGTTATGGTTAATGATTTTTATTTACATTTTTTGATATAACAGTAGATAACAAAGATATCAATATAGCCCACATGCATAATTCTAGATTCAAAATATTGTTTATTTCTTCTTCCAGATAAACCAAAAGGCCGATATGGCATTATCGCTGCGTCTACGGCAATGCATTGGTAGCTAACAACGAATCTTGGAACCCGGCCCCACTCTCAGCCCGGCCCCACCACCAAGTGGCAGACCGGCCGCAAATCCTCCAATACTCTCTCGGCCCCGTTCCCCAGCATCATCCCCTCTCCCGTTCGCTATCCTCCCCCGTCGCCGTCAACCCCCCGTCGTCACGCGCCACCGTCGCCACCACCGCCCCGCTACAAAAAGGAGCCCCCTAAACCCCATCCGAAATGGATCCCTCCCCGGTATCCTTCCCCCATGGCGTCGCCGGCCGCCACCGCGGACTCTGACTCGGACTCGAACCCCAGCCGACCCAACGCTCCCGTGCCCATCACCGTGCCGAGCCCGCGAGTCCACCTACACCACCACTTGCTCGACCGCCGCGACACGCCACGGGCGCGCGCGTGGGAGCCCGAGGGGACGCTGCGGCCGCGGCGGGGGGCGATGGACGGGGCGGCCAAGCCCGAGGCGAAGCTGGTGGCTGGCGAGGCCGGGTACGTCCTCGAGGACGTGCCGCACGTGTCCGACTACCTCCCTGATCTCCCGGTGAGTGACGGCTGTCTCGTGCGGAGTCTGTGCTGCGTGGATCGATCCGGGGATTGGAGTGGGGAGCGATCCGCTGCCACGCTGGATCGCCGGTGTGTGGAGTGGTTGGTTGTGAGGAAAATGTGGAATCTGATAAAGATTCTGTGAGATCTAAAGTTGTTCATAGCTTTTGTTATTTAATACCTTTTGGAGTGGGCACTTTGGGGGAGTGGAAAAGCGATGGCCTTAATAAAGTGTAGCCTTTTCGAGTGGTCACCTAAACTAGTTTTCCCCCTCTTTCGTTTGTTTCTAATTTGATGACACAGTTTGAGGTGATCTGTGATTAATTACAGAGGCCATGAATAAATTGATAGTCTTTGAGATAATAACACAATTGTTACATTGTGATTATGATGACCTTTTTATTGTTTTGATGTGGCAGACCTACCCAAATCCATTGCAAGATAACCCAGCATACTCGGTTGTGAAGTAAGACTGAACTTGCTAACTTGATTTACTGCCCTTTTTTTGTGTTCTCATATTGTTCTTAACTTGATGATAAAATATTTCGTTTGCAGGCAATACTTTGTAAACCCAGATGACACCGTCTGCCAGAAGGTGAATTCGTGAGAAATTTGTTGTGAACTCGTGTCCTTTTTAAACAAATACTTTGGTTCTAGATAGTATTTACTTTGATTCAGTGGGTATCTTTGTTCAATGCAGATTGTTGTTCACAAGGGTGGCCCAAGAGGGAACCACTTGCGCCGTGCTGGACCTCGCCAAAAGGCATGTTACCTCTTGCTTCGTATGCTGACAACCAAGGACAAAGGGTTTTTCTGACCTCATGTTTGTCTTGTTCAGGTGTATTTTGAATCGGATGAGGTCCATGCCTGCATTGTCACTTGTGGAGGACTGTGCCCTGGACTTAACACTGTGATTAGGGAAATTGTATGCGGCTTATCTGACATGTATGGTGTCACCAAGATACTTGGAATTCAGGTAAGTCATTACATTGCATCACAAAGTCCACATAAAGTATGCAAGCGGTCATTTCCCCCCCCGGGATTCTGCAAATTGCTTCTTTCCTGAAGTTTCATTGAAGTCATCCTGGAATAACTGTTATACACCTGTCAGTATTTCTTTTACATTTGCCCAGTTGCATCGTCCTGATAATCAGGAAGATGCATTATGCATAAGCTAAGAATGGGCAATGAATGTTTATTAAGAAGAATGTTTGTGTAACGAATGACTTGCTCTGCACCAGTTTGTGGATTCAATAAATCATGCCGAGTACCACCAAAACCAGTCTACCAAATTTGTCTTGTCAGTTGTTGGCTTGTTGCTGTAAATCTGTACCAGTTATTTTCATTTAAAAGTACTAGTGTTGAACAAGCTTTTGATGTGAGGGAGTAGGGATCATAGGAAAATAAGAACAGTGGCCTCACAAAAAATAAAAAATTAAGGCGTCATTATTTATTATATTGGTGCCCTATCTTCTAATTTTGGCTATTTTTTCATAGGGTGGGTATAGAGGTTTCTATGCTCGCAACACCATCGACCTGTCTCCAAAGAGTGTAAATGACATTCACAAAAGGGGTGGAACTATTCTCGGAACATCACGAGGAGGCCATGACACCATGAAGATTGTTGACAGCATTCAGGATCGTGGTATAAATCAGGTAATGGAAAAAAAACGCCATTTCTACTGTTTATCTTTCTCTCTCTAGTCTCTATTTTAGAACCACTTTGTCCTTCCCTTGGCATCATGAAGATTCTTTTACGAAACTGAGACATCTTGCACATTGGATTTACTCTTTTGTGCTTTGTCCAGGTCTATGTAATTGGTGGTGATGGTACTCAAAGGGGTGCAGGAGTGATTTTTGAAGTAAGAACTATTATAGATTAGCCAAAAGTGCTCATTAACCTGATTGAATAGCTTGCTCTCAACATTTGGTTGTTTGTATCCTTTATAGCTTATACTGTGAATCAAATGGCATATTGATTGTCAATCAATTGTGTATTGTTACTACCAAGATTGCTGAAACATGTTTGTAAGTGTACAATTTACTTGAATCTTATTGCAGGAGGTTAGAAGACGTGGTCTCAAAGTTGCTGTTGCTGGCATTCCAAAGACTATTGATAATGACATCCCAGTAATACTCTTCCCCCCCCCCCCCCCCCCATATTATAGTGATATTTTTGTTGAAAAATGGCACACTGCCTTATATGCATGAACTCGTTGATACCCTATGTTTCAGGTAATTGACAAGTCATTTGGTTTCGACACTGCAGTTGAGGAGGCTCAACGTGCAATAAATGCTGCTCATGTGGAAGCTGAAAGTGCCGAGAATGGTATAGGACTTGTAAAGCTAATGGGTCGATACAGTGGTATGTTTCTTGGAGACACCAATATCTCATGCTAGTATGATATGCTATTAGCCAATTGTATACTTTGACACAATTGACAAAAAAAATGTTTCTCGATTAATATATTTATTCTGAAAGGAGCATCTTTAAAGAAAACTCGGTCCTTCTATTGGAACTCTTAAATGTATTGCTGTTGTTAACAGTTCCCTGAGAAATTTCAGTATCGCTTATTGCTGTTAACAACCTTAAGTTTTATTTATAGCTCTACGGAAATCTTGAATTAACCTTTTTCCAATTTCTTTGAATTTATATGTGCATTAAGATGCATGTCTTATGCTGCTACAACTAGTTGTTGCTTGCCGTGTTTCATACTTTTGCAAGTAGAAAATGGCAGTAGCTGACATATGTAAACATATTGGGCTGTAAGTGTTCCACATTGTTTTGGGCAGCATTTTGAATAGCTTGTTTTTGTGGATGCAACACTGTGAGATAGCTTTGGTCGTGAACTGAACGTGCCTATGTCCATAGTAATTTCCAGATTAATACTGTAAGTTTGCTCATTTACTGATTCCTCTATGCCGAAATTTTGATTCAATACTATTTTTACTGATGCAGGTTTCATCGCACATTATGCTACTCTAGCGAGCAGAGATGTGGTATGCTAACATCTCCATTATGCTGACAACATTTTAAGTTTATTTCTATGTTTACACTCAAGAATAAGGGTTTAATTTACTCCTATTGAGCTGATAAACATTTTCTATTTATCAGGATTGTTGCTTAATTCCAGAGTCACCTTTTTATCTGGAAGGTGAAGGTGGACTTTTCAAATATATGGAAAAGCGACTGAAGGAGAATGGCCATATGGTTATTGTTGTTGCTGAGGGCGCAGGACAGAAACTTATCGCTGAAACCATGCAGTCAATGGGGCAAGACGCCTCAGGCAATGCACTACTACTTGATGTTGGTCTTTGGTTATCTCAACAGATAAAGGTGAGAGACTTCAAAATTCCATTTGCTTCTGGCATTTGTCTACTTTGGTGATGTAGCCGCTTTGTTCACTCCCAACATGCATGTTTAGATTGGGTTTGACATTTTAACTTCTTTTAGCTCCTTTCTGCATCAGATTACACCATCCATACTATGTGTATCATTACATGTTTTATCTAAAGCTGTGATAGAAGTGCCTTCTTAATCAATGTTCTATTTGTAAATTCAGGAGCATTTCAAGAAAAACAATACAACCATAAATCTGAAGTACATAGGTCAGTGATCTCTTTGCTTCTGTATTTTAGGTTCTCAACTTGCTCAATTTGACATCAGATAATCTCAGATGTATGCTTCTATTGCAGATCCTACCTACATGATACGTGCCATTCCCAGCAACGCATCTGATAATGTCTATTGCACACTATTGGCTCACAGTGTGGTCCATGGAGCCATGGCCGGATACACTGGTTTCACCGCTGGTCAAGTCAATGGTCGGCATTGCTATATCCCCTTTTATGTAAGTCACCCACTATAGTTTAATTACTGCATTTAGCATCACAAGTTAGATTCAATACTGCTTTAGTGCCCTCCATATTGATTCTTTGCATCACTCAATTCAGAGGATCACGGAGAAGCAGAACAAAGTTTCAATAACTGACAGGATGTGGGCAAGACTTCTATCCTCCACCAACCAGCCAAGCTTCCTCAGCAAGAAAGTTGTCGATGAGGCAAAGTTGGAAGACGAGAGAACAGCCAAGCTTTTAGATGGCCCGCCTTCCAAACCCAAGGTTGAAGATAAAGTCGCGCCTTCCAACTCTAATGGTGTGAAGTGAGGTCAACGGCGACTGATATCTATGCAGATGGATTTGTACTCGCACCTTCCAACTCGAATGGTGTGAAGTGAGGTCAATGGCCACTGATATCTATGCAGATGGATTTGTACTCGGTAGTAGTTAGTAATGGCAAGTGATGCTCAGTGCTCCCTGTCCAAAGCTTAGTTCTGAATAAACTTGTGCATTAACTTTTCTCGGTCAGTGCTATCTTACTGCTGTCTGCCTTGCTCCTTTTGGTGGGCTTTTTGGAGCAGGTTTCCGTCCAGAAAAAGTTGGCTTAGACATGCTTGTTAGATGTAACTCTATTTACTTTATGCTTAAATATATATTGCCATTTAATAGTACCTTATCTGTTTTCTTTCACATCCAAGATCATTAATCTTGTAGCTCCACCAGTAGAACTCAAGTTAGAGACCTTTAATTTACTGAGAACGATTGAGTTGTTGCTAAAAAAATATTTTCTTTTTTATAACTTTTTCGTAAAACTACACTTTGTCTTTCTAGAGTATTACTATCCAATATCTAATCTAATTGTTCATAACATTTTTGAAATTGCTACTCATCTAAAGACTTTTGAAAATGATCTTGTACTACGGGATGTTGTAGTTGCCATGAAAACTAAGTTTTTAAAATATTAGAGGGAAATTTCTATTTTATATTCATTCACCTTTATTTTAAATTCTAGGGCCAAACTCCAAGGATTTATAAATGTATTACACCTTCTAAGTGATGCTATCAGTTTAGATTATTGTACATACTATAGAATAGGTAAGAATAAATTATATGAGTTATGTGAGAAATATGAAAATAAGTTTGGGTCCATGCGTTTGAAAAAACTCTCGGTAGACCCTAGCACCTCTAGGGAGACTATGCAATGGGACAAGATTTTTGGTTTTTTCCTCTAGAGATTCTCGTGTAGGTACAAGTACACATCAATCAAGAGGAGGAAGCGTGACAAAGCACTAGAGACCTATCAAGCTATCTTAACAGATAGCGTCAGTTTCGAGCAAGAGTTGAACATCCTTTCATGATGGCAAACCTAGAAAGTAACATATCCAGTGCTATCTATATTAGCGCGAGATGTGTTCTCTACAGTCTCCTTGGAGTTAGCCTTCAGTCTATATGGAAGAATAATCGAAGAACGACGAAAAGTCTCTCGAACGAGATGGTCGAAATCCTTCTGACCGTCAAAGATTAGGAACAAGCTGAATCAATACTCCAACATACTGCATAAAATAGATATTTAAAAGAATTTTTAGAGAATTTATATCTAGATAATAATGAATAGGATTTTCAACATTTTTCTTCACATATAGTCACTAATGAGCTTTATAGTCTGTACTCTTTTTTCTTTACCAAGGTTTTCTCAAGTTGAGTTTTACTTGATAAAGTTTTTAACGAGACCGCCATCCCATGTAATTTAACAAGTTAATAAAGCTCATTATATCATTAAAAATAATTATCTTGATAATTAACAATGTCTGCAATGTTCTATATTCTTCTTAATTTTCTACAATTTTATGGATTTTTTCTTTTTCTTGGCTTAACGGGTCGTAACCGTGCCCGTACCGGGACGACATGATCATGCCTGGGATCAGACCATAGTCTATAAACCAACATGGTATGACCTATCGTAACCGAAGTATTAGCGGAAGGATTCGCGGCCGGCGAGGGTGTCCACGTCGCCCCCCGTGCGCTCCGCCCGCCGCGTGTCCGAGGAATCTCGGTACGGTCGGGGGAGTCGGTTTCCTCGCATTTTCCGGAAATTACGTAAAGGTCCTTTTTTCCTCGCGAAAAGGTCCCTACCAGTTTTTGTTTTTTTTCCTAAAAACACCCTTTCACTTCACCGAAAATTTCGTATCCTTCACAGGATAGCGCCCCGCGGTTTTCTAAATTGCGTACAGGTCCTCGTTTAGTTACGTACAGATCCTTTATTCTCGCAAAAAGGTCCCACCCAGTTTTGTTTTTTTAAAAACACCCCTTCACTTCACTGAATTTTTGTATCCTTTGCAAGATAGCGCCCCGCAGTTTTCTAAATTACATACGGGTCCTCGTTTAGTTGCGTACAGGTCCTCGATTTTTTTTCCGAAAAAGACCTTTGACTTTTCCGAAAATATGCATGTGTCCTCGATTTTTTAAAAAAAGCTTCTCATGAATTTTCGCCTATTTTACTTTGGCCCATACGGTGGCTACGTGGCTAGTTTATTTAACGAGTCTAAAGGGACCTGTGCCGTGCAGTGCCAGTCCGGCACGCCCATCGGCCACCACTACTCCTGAAGGCTCTGGGGCACCAGCGCCTTGCTCTTGTCTTGAACCCACGACCGGACCGCGTGGTGCGAGTGTGCGACCCCTCCGCGTCGGCGGCATCAGCCTCTGGGATACTTGGTTAAGTAGAGCGGACGCCTTATCAAAAAAAAAAAAAAAAAAAGTAGAGCGGACGCCCTCCGTCCGCCCCCCGTCCTCAGCTTCGATCGCGGCGACCCTCGCCTCGCCAGATCCTGACTAACCCCACCCACCCGCACGACGCGCGCAGGCGGAGCGACGACCTCTGGCGAGGCGCCGGTTCGCCGCCGCACCCGCCCCCGTGCCAGCCTTCGCCTCGCGGGCTCGCCGTGGTGCCAGGTACGTCAGCTTCGTTCTGGCACGGACCTGGCTAGTGCAAGAAATTTTGCTCTCCCTCTCTGTGCCGGCGAGTGCCCAGGAGTTGCGCAACGGCGGGAGATCGGTGTGCTGCGTGGTAGTATGTGAATTAGCGCCCAAAACTTTGCCGTAAAACTGTTGGTCACAGTTCATGCTGTTGGCATCGTTCGTTCTTGTGGACTGTTACCTTATCGTTGGCTTACATGGATGTTTCTTCTGGATGATCCCTGGACATAGGGTGAACGATGTGAGGTACCCATTTCAGATCTGCTGGAATTAAAAAAAGGGAAGACCTAGATCTAGACATTTTCTTTCCCCCATACACGCGCTCGACAACACCTCAAGAATTAAGACTTGCCTTTCAAATATTAAGAATTAAGACTAGAAGATCAAGAATTCGTTTTAATTTGGTTTTACTGGTCAAGAAGTGATCGTTTCCTTTTTTAACCTTTAAGCATCACTATATGGATCAGGCCATAAATCGCTTAGACAGGTATGGGTTCTTTACAAGGAAAATGGAATGTTCTTAGTTTAGAAGCGCAAACTTTTCTCAGTTCAAGTACAAATTCAATCGGTTGTTGTGAAATTGGATGATTAGTTTGCTGCATATTAGCAGAAGGGTTCTATGCAGTTTGAACAAACGGCAGTTAGTTCACATTTTTGTTGATTTTCTGTCTCATCTCGAAATCCAAATTCCAAAGAGATCTGTGTGGAAAACTTGTCCATTCAGAATAATTTATGAGTTCTTTTTACCGTTTTTATAAGCATGAGTTCTTTTACTAGTCTGCTTTTCCCTTTTACATGTATGGAGCTTTTATTGGGTTCTGATGTGTTTCTCTGCAGCTGCAGCTGATACACGAAAATTTACTTATTTTTCTCCACTCCGCTTTCTTGTGTGACTATGGCGGCAGTGGCAATCTACAGCCTTTTCATCATCAACAAGTCTGGTGGCCTTATATACTACAAGGTATCTTTCTTCCTGAACTCCTCTTTCTCCTCTTTCCTCTAGAGCTGGAGTTTGAACAACCTGCACATCTCTCCAGGACTACGGCTCAGCAGGGAGGATGGACACCAATGACAGTCTACGCTTGGCAAGTCTCTGGCATTCAATGCACGCTATCTCCCAGCAGCTGTCCCCTACCCCTGGCTGTACCGGCATTGACCTCCTACAAGCCCACAACTTCGACCTCCATTGCTTCCAATCCCTCACAGGTCTTCATTTCAATAGTTGCATGTGAACTTGCTTGATAAATCTTCTCTGCATGCTTATAGTTGTGAGTTTCAGTATTATTGGGTTGGAGTGGATTACAGTGTATTGGATCATTGTAAGTCAAGTTTTACAAGTTGGGAATTTATTTATAAGTATGCAGTAGGGCTCTAAACTAGCACAAATGTACTCTTTACTCGTTCTGAATGTTGAAAAGATCATGTCATGAAAATGCAAATTGTAGCACCAAAACATGTGGTTGTGGCTTGGCAGTTGTTAGAATTAGTCTGATTTTACATGCTTTGCATCTGATGAAGTAAACTTCTGTATCCAGGTGCCTGAATTAGTCTTAGCAATAGGTGCATTTTTGAGGCTGTTCCTATCTCTGGCCAACATTATCAGGTTTATGTGTTGTGTCAGGACAACAAAGTTGCGTCAATCCCTAACAAAGTTTCAAGAAGATTCATCGTGTCCTGTAGTCCTCTACTTTGTTCTTTATTTGTTTATGTTCTGAGCACATAAACTTCCTAAGAATTGACTGACATCACTGAATACTTTTACTTTATGTTAACACTTTCAATTGCTATCTGGCTGCCATAAATCTTGCAATGCCTTAGACTCTCAGTAGTTTGCTTGGTGGAATATTTAATTTGATCTGCTTGGTGGAATATTTAATTTGATCTGTATTCATGTTATGTCTAGACATCTAGTTTGCAGGAACTATAAATAGTAACAAAACATGATTGACCAATCTAATTGTATTTGGTGCTTGATTATCCCGGGGGATATGAGAAATTTGTGGCAAGTTAGCTTAAGGTAACTACACAGCTTCATTGTGTTTCCCACTTCCTGTAGAAAACGTGTCATTGTGTGACTGATAAATCTTTAAGTAGGACCTTGATACATCTCTAGAGTGAACTTATCATCTTTTTTTTCTTTGGCTGAGATTTGATCTAAATAATGATTCAGTAAGAATTTGAAAGTTGATATATAGATGATTATAAAATAGCTGTTGCCAAAATTGGCTCCATTGTATGTATGGTGATCCACTTCAGTTTTTTCCTATAGTGTGTTGCTGTGTTTTCGACTCCTCACTTGTATGGATCTACCATTTGATATTGTCATATCATGGCTTGGCTAACTATTATCAGTGTCTGATCTAAAAAAAACTATTACCAGTGCCATTTTATGGTTTGGCACCTGTCTAGCTGCTGATCTGTCTGATTGATTCTCTTTCTTCAGGGACAAAGTTTTTTGTTGTGTGCGAAACTGGTGCTCCAAATATGGAAATTCTGCTGAAAGTGATATACGAGCTGTACACGGACTTTGTTTTGAAGAACCCATTCTATGAGATGGAGATGCCGATTCGGTGTGAGCTCTTTGATCTCAACCTAGCTCAGGTCATTCAGAAGGACCGTGTCGCACTTCTGGGCCGATGAAACATGAAAAACATAGCATGCACCATCTCTTGTAATTTTTCTTTTTAAATTCCTGTACTGCCTTTGAATTCAGCCTGAAACCAGTTTTCTCTTGAATGCGTTAATGCTCATAACTAACGAATTTAGTGTGCTGCTCATCTGTACATCTCCTCTATGATGCTGGGTTATAGCATTTTGCAGACAGACAATGTGTCCAGACTTTTATGTTGTTCAGCTTGGTTTTCCAATTTGCCATGGTTGGAAATGGATTTTGCTCATATGGATAATGACCTGGTATTCTTTGTGGTTTGTGGAATGCATTTGAACACCATCGAACCAACATTATATCGATCAACAGCTCCTAAGCTGTGGAAGGTTGTGATGATGACCTAACAAATAGACACACACAGTATCGTTTTGCAATTGCTTCTGACATAGCAGACTGCTGCTGGCCATTAGCCGTATCGTTTTGTTGTCGTAGTTAAAAGAAAAAATTGATCATATACCCTCTATTTAATATACCCTTTATTTAGATGGAAATTGAAGATTTACCCTCTGGTTTACATGTCAGTGATTTATGATAACTCCACGTGTTATTAAGATATGAAGGGTAAATTCTCAATTTCTCAACTAAAGGGAGGACATATGATCATATCTCTGCGTTTGGTTCCCGGGTTTCGATTTCCAGAATTCGGTGCGCGAGGTGCCAAGCCGGCCCGTGCTAACTGCTACAGCGCGGTAGTAGTAAGCAAAGCAGGAGGCGCACCGCCCGTGCCGATCTCCCGCCGCGTCGCGCCGCGCGCCGAGATGAGTCTCTCCCACCACCACCGCCCAGCCGCCCCGCCGACGGGCGACCCCTACTACGCGTACGCGCCGCCCCCCCACCCGGACGCGCAGCGGCTGGGCGTCCTCACGCTCTTCGTCGCTGGCCTCCCCGACGACGTGAAGCCCCGCGAGATCCACAACCTCTTCTCCCGCCGCCCCGGCTTCGACCACTGCCTCCTCGAGTACACCGGCCGCGGCAACCAGGTCCCCCTCTCCTCTCCTCTTCCCCTCTCACCCGAGCCTCGATTCCTGTCGCGTGCTCTTCTCTGAAACTAAACACTCGCGTAGAAGGTAGAACCCTTCGATTCGGCTGGTTCCGTTGTGGTATCTAGGCTTGAATGTGTAGGGATGGATCACAATCCAGGTTTCCCTACGCGATTTGGCCAGGAGAAGATTAGTTGCTACTTCCTCTGGATGGATGTTCTTTACATTAGATGTCAGCGTACCACTGTTTGCCTGATGCTGTTTCTGAATTATCTGATTCTTATGCTTCAGGCGGTTGCCTTCGTGTCATTCTTCACTCATCAGGCGGCCTTGTCGGCAATGGCCGCTCTAAATGTGAGCTATACTATCGAACATCTGTTGAAGAATAATCTCTACATCCTCTGTTGTGTGATCCGAATTCCTTTAACAGTAGGTTGAAATTGAATGTAACCACAACTCTGCTCAGATACATTTTGGCCACTTCACAGTAGTATAGCAAGTCAATGCAAGCAAACTATAAGAGAATATTAGTCTTGCTCTGGTTAGATGGAACGAAAAAACCAAAGCCTGGACTTACACAAATGTGAACTAAAGAATTCCCATACTTTTTACTTGTCAAACGTTGATCATATGAGCCAAAAGCTTAGCATTTTCCTCTACTATATAAACTATAAAGTACAACCTTAACGCATGCATTTGTAGCAATAAATTACCCTACAGCTCCTGTCTAGTCTTACATTCTAGCTTCCATTTATTTAGGGTTGATTATCAATGTCACTGATCTAAGATTGCGTTCCATTTCAGGGAACTGTTTTTGATCCCGAGACTGGTGATTGTTTGCACATTGAGGTAGCTAAATCGAGTTCACGCAAACGTCATGGAGGTGTGATTTATACGCTATCACTAATGTTTTTAATCCTATCAGCACCCCCCCCCCCTCCCCTCCCTCAATATGCTATTTAAAACTTCCATGCCATGCATTCAATTGATGGCAACTTTCATGTTAGGTGGTGACGTCTACAGAGTTATTGACAAACGAGTTAACAGAACAGAGGGAAATGCTGACCATGAGAACATCAGTGATGAAGCCAATGATGATGTATGGGGTGAGGGTGATAATGGCGGCAATGATGGTAAAAGTTATTCGTATACTTTGGTGACATCAGTAAGCATTACTTAGTTCTTTTTGTTACATGGGCTTATATGGAAGGGGACATATGTGGTGCAACCCCTTAATTCAGTGCTAACATGCTAATCCCTTTAGTTAGGGTAGCTTCACTTTTCGTCCTTTACCTTTTATTTTTGATTTGTAGTATTCTTTTATATCTCATAGCACAATTTGAGTTTCAACACAATATTATGATTGTAGATGACTTTGAGGGCAATCTCTTCATTCTTTTATGGAAATTTTCAAGTTGATTTATGCTATAATTAAAAATGTTAGCATGTTAGCACCAGTAAGAGTTTGCACTCGACATGTCCCCTATATGAAATTATTGTGTGGTAGGATAACTTTTGCATACACGTGTAAATAAAAATAGTGCAGTATAGGATTCTCAAGGCACTATCACTACAACTAGTATAAATCTCACCTGTACATGTTTGTTGGCACCAAACATTCAGGGGAGGGTGGATCTGATGAGCCATTGGACACAGAAAATGATAATTCCAGTGACAAGAATGAATTATCTGCAGATCAGAGGTTGGCATGCACTTCACATTACACATAATTGGAGATAGTGTCCTTTCTTAGTTTAGCATTTCATCTTAAGAAAACACTAGAGCCAGTGAGCCATTTCTCTTATGTCTGCCATTTGTGCACGAATTTGTTAGTGATTGATGATTGATGTTTCCTTTGATGGGCAGTGGCCAAGCAGGGCACAAGCAGCAGAAGGGGCAATCTCCTTCAAATGTGAGCTTCCTGTCCTAGTTTCACTTTACCATGCTGTTACCTTCCATCATTGTTGTAATGTACACTGCTGCAATGCTGTGAAACAATGCAGGTAGTTGTGCATGAGTTTGTAGCTTGAGTCATTGCATTCTACATTATGACATGCTGTTGTTTGTGTTTAATCTCATACTCTTGTTTAATAACTACTACAAAAGGCCTGCCAAACTAGTCTTACGATGTAGATATATGCATGTCTTGAATAGTAATCTAGTAGCTCAATTTATGTACCAACCTGACAAGTGGGTGGATCTGTTGAACTGGCTTAATTTTTACTTGTTTTCTTATTTAAAATACCCCATATCATACATGTAAGTGCTCCTTTAATGTTTTAAACTTCATATAATATGGCATTGTTCATACAGGATCAACCAGACAAATCTTCGGTTGATATTCCACCGTGTTCTACTTTATTTGTTGCAAATTTGGGACATACATGCACGGAGGATGAGCTAAAGGAAGTTTTGTCTAAGTATGTTGCCTAAATTATACTAATATATTCAATAAAGTGGAATGCTAACAAAAAATTTGATGAGCATTGCTTATTGTTGCCAGGCAACCTGGATTTCATGTGGTTAAAATGCGTCGCCATGGTGGAAAGCCTGTAGCTTTTGCTGATTTTATGGTATAGCTACCTTTGTTGTTTTAGTTAGTAATTTCACCTGTTATTCTGAGATGCTGTGTCTCTGTCTTGTAGTGTTTAGGATTTGAACTTGATATGACCAAAAGGCACATGACACTATCAATGATGTGTTATTCTGGAGTTGTCTTACAACTTCCAAGTAAAGTTCAGCAACGTTGATAAGGTTCCCATAAGTTTGCATCTGTAGCAATGATATGATATAGATTACAGAATTGGCATAATAGGACTGGACCTAACATTGAGAGAGGGAGGGACACCAAAACTGATGCAAATAAAATAGAAAGAAAAACTGTATTGCATGTTTACAATCACTGAACTACCAAGGCCAGGGCCTGACAGAGTTGACCAGTTGCTTGAGACCACCTGATGAACAAACTGTTGGTTAGTTGTCCACCAATTCATAGTGAAAGCTGGGCAATTGATAAGAGAAATCATGCTGAGATGGTGTTGTTGCATTTTGAGGAACCCTTATAAATAAATCCTGTGAACACTTGTTTAGTAACTTGAACCACTACTGTTTTTCTGGTCTAAAAGATGGAAGGGTAGATGAGAAATGTGGGTAGATCACTTCTTTTTCCAAGCCTGTAATTCTCAGATACTGAATTTTGTGAAGATCACTTAGTTTGGCCAAATGCTGGTTCTTCCTAAAGAAATAAAGGAGCGTATTTTCTTGTAATACCACTTCTTCATCTCAGTTTCCATAGCTATTCTTTGCTGAGACAGGAACTCACATTGTGCAGGACATTGAATCCGCTACAGCTGCTATGAATAACCTCCAAGGTACCATGCTGTCTTCTTCCGATAGTGACGGCTTGCATATTGAGTATCCTTGGTTCCTTCTTGTCCAACACAGTACTTGTTTTTTACTGCAATGTTTTTGTTCATTTCTTGTGTGTTAGTTTGCTTTAATACCATTAGGCCCATAACTCATCTCAGATACAAGATCATTTTCTCCTTCATGTTTTGGTGTTTGGTGGGGTTTGACCTGGCTTACATCTCTGAGTTAATAGCAGTTACTCATTTTACTCCTGTATTGGAGCAAATAATATTTAATTGCAGTTTTTAGTTTTGAAGACTTTGTAGGATTATGTGGTTGGTTCAGTTTGCATCTGCCATAAAACAATAAATGCTTGTTCGATTTTGTCTATATTAGCCCCACAGCCTGATTTGTTGCATTTTAGTGCTAAGCTGTTGATGAGGTTAGAAGCACTAATTCCAGTGATGTGTTATCGGTGGAAAATTCTTGCTTAATCAGTTACCATCATATATCATGTGTTTTACCCAGCAATTAGCGTTGAATGGAAATCAGGCATCAGTCTGGAACCTTGCTTCCTTTAACTCTAGCTACAGGTACGCAAGGTCAAAGATGAGGAAAAGCTAGCTATAGCTGTTGTTGAATTGGCAATTTGGCATGTGACCTCAGAATATCCTGAAGGTATCACTTGGCCTGTAGCGTTTGGATTTTGTAATTTTCAAAGTATGAGAATTGACAAATGTTCAATTGTCCTGTGTCAGAGGATTTGGATTATTTTACCCCTAGTTTACGAAACTTCTATTTTGTTTGCGGAGAAATTATTATCGGTACTTATTGGCGCTTCAATAGAAAATAGATATCCCATGATTCGTGTGTAGAATCAGATCGCTTATGTTTAGTTTGCGCTTGGCCATGCGATTGGACGGTTGTGTTGGGAACAGGGAGCGAACAAAGATGTAGTACGATCTTGCTAGAAAACTATATGCCAATCGGATGGCCAAAGATCAGTGAAAGGTATAGATGTTTGATCAAATCAGTGTACATTGGAATGGAAAAAAGGACTGAAAAAAAGCGGACGAAATGTAGTTTGAAATGCGGTGGAGTGACTTGATCAATTTGTCCTTCTTTCGGCCGTCTTTTGACTTTATTTAGCAGATGTGCAATCCAAGTACTACTACTACTACTATGTCTGAATTCCGAAAGAAGTGCACCGATCCGCCGCCATCTACAATAAAGCATTAGGATTTTTTTTCGTTTGATGGGATCGAATTGTAGAATCGTGATTCTATTATATTTTTAAAAGTACATGTATTTTATATAAAAATTGGATTGTATTTCTAAATGTGCAAGTTTATGGTCATGTTCTAAAAGACTTCTGGTTTTTGGTTTTTGAACATAGTAGTTTCTTAATGTGTTTTCTATAAGTTGTTTTCAGGAGTTATTGGAGTAGCCGTTTTGAATGGAGTAGCTTAGTAGCTGCTTTGAATGGAGTAGCTTCTCAACACGAGTGTCACGTACTCTCTTAATCTCTCTCGTAATCAGCCAAAAGCTACAGCCAAAAGTCACAAACTTTCGAACATGGCATATAGTAGGATTTTTTAATTTAGTTTTGTAAATTTGAGTTCATTTATTCATGTTATATCGAATTAAGATTGATTTTTTTATACTTATTTAATTATTTTTAATAAACTAATAATCTAAAAGTTTAATATATCAAAGATAATACTTTTTTTACCGCAGAACAACAAGTAAACAACAGATACAAAGCAAGTTAAACTAATGCAACTTAAATTAGTAATATACAATATCAAATTTTATATGTTAATATAGTTTGTTGTCAAGATCATAATTCTATCCTATCTCGAGCATGATCTTACCCGATTTCATACAATCCTACCTTCACGATCATGGTTATATAAAATTTTGATCCAGATACTAATCTATATCATGTCAACTCCGCAGGATGTACAATCCCATGATCCATGTCATGATCCTTGTAACCTTGTCTACACCCAGAGGTGGGAGACGAGCCATGTCTTTTTGGGCCAGCCCGAGGCTCAGTCGGCCCGACACGACCCAAGCATGGCACAGGCACACCACGTGGCGGGCCGTATTGGCACGGCATGAACGGTGGGCTGGGCCGGGTCTAGAAAGCCGGCCCATCGGGCAACACAGCATGGCGAATCGTGCCATGCTCGGGCCGGCCTGACACAGGGAGCACGGCGGACACGCCGGCACTGGTAGCCGAGAGCCTCGGCCTCCACCTCACCTCCCTCCTCCCGTCGCCATCCCATATCCACTACTATCACGGTCATCCCCATAGCCACAACCCATCACAGAGCAGAGAAAGAGAGAGAGATGGAGTAGAGGGGAAGGACTAGAGTATATCGGACGGGGTGGGGATCGTGACGCTGCCTCTGTTGGCGCCAGCGCTGGCACTTCGCCTGCTCCGCAGCTAGAGACTCCACGCCGCCACCTCCATCCTAGCAGCTGCCTCCCAAAAGCCTCCACTCTCCGGCGTAGACGATGATGCCTCGTCAGTCTCGGGCTCCCGTGCACCCACCTCGGCCTCTCCGGCGCCAGTCGTGGAGAAGATGGCAGGGTGGTCGGGGGTGGTTGGGGTGGAGGAGGCTGCTGGGGGGATCGGGGGGGAGGGGAGGGAGGCCTGGGTAGGAGGGGTGCTGCCGCGCCAGGGTAGGGGAGGGGAGGGAGGCGGTCGGGGAGGAGGAGGCCCTGCCACATCGGGGTGGGGGAGGGGGAATGAGGAACATGGAATAGAGGGGAGGCTTCGGCTGAATAGATAAGGAAGAGAGAGAAAAGGGAGGGAGAAAAGGAAGTGGAAAAGATAGAGAAAATAGAAGAAAAATAAGAAAAAGGGGAAAAAGAGAAAAGAAAAGATTTAGCGCACGCAAAAGAAAATTCATATTCACAAATCCTTAACTGAGAATTTTGATTGCATGTTAAATTAATCTGTGAAACTTGCTAATTGTATTAAATTGTGAAACGTTATTATCATGTTATACGGGTATTAGAAGGGAACGACGTGTAGTCCGTAGATGATTAATTTCACATGTACCGATTAAATTGGTATTTTGCCATTTAAAATCACCTTGTTGCTTATTTAAATACCTAGCTAATATTTGTTAGCCGTATTAATTTATAAAACTCCATTGTACTTTTTTCTTTACTCGGGGGAACATTGGAGATAGCTCTCTAATAGACAGAGGCCAAGGGCAAGCACCATATACATTAAATATGACTCTTTATGTTTCTGAAATTATTTGAGCTAATGATGACCAATATTTGCTACCACTGCCATATACATTTTCGTTTAAGATATCTTCCTGTAATCCTTGAACTCTGTATTCTCTATTATCGTTACTATGGTTTTAATTGCATTATTGCATATGCGGTTCTACCGATACTTATATTTACTGGAATTGTCTATATATGGTTACATATCCTATTTAACATAACTGACTATACATGTCTATTGTGTTTTAACTAAAAACAGCCATGATGCCATAGTTAGAACGACACCTCACAAAATTAACAATCACTTCACGCAAGCATTTTTGCAAACCTCTTATCTCGCAAGGGATTGCATGGGCGCAACGTTGCCCGTTCTACCTATCTTGTTTCTTTTATATCTCTACTATTTAAAAAAAGGAGCTAAATGCGTGGTGTAGACTGAGCATGATGGTAAAGACGTTCAAGGGACACCTCGCTCTTGCATTGTGGCAGAGCTAATGTCGAGGCACAGAGCAAAACCGAGTCCGATGATGACTCGACGTATTAGGATAATACGATTTTTTAGTCCATAGCAAAGCATGAGTATTGGACTAGTTTTAACTAGTTTTTGATGAGGCGGGTTCAAGAGAAAGAAAGATGGTAGCCACCGCCACTATCGTCGCCTCCGCTTCATCGTGTATAGTTACTTCGACCTGGGCTTAGGCTGTCACAGCACAAACGCTGGCACGGTAGGTTTTGGGCCGTGCTTGGGCCTGGCCGGTCAACATGGCACGGCACAGTGGAATGACTGAATTGAGCCGGCACGACATGATGTAACCCAAAGCACGATGAGTCCGAGCTGTACCAGAACGGCCCAATGTCCACCTCTATCTACACCCGTGCAGGGGTGGGACCCTACGTTCTTCAGAGTTCAGAATCCTTTTCCCGCCTTACAGGTCAGCACTCCGCACAGAGTTAGCCGAAATTGTCGTGCTGATGTCTCTGTCTTCTTCAATTCTCACCCCCCAAGGCCTCGATCCCGAGATTGCAAGTAGGGCTGTAAACGAGCCGAGCTCGAGCCAAGCTCGAGTTAGGGTCCGAGCTTGGAACTGGGCTCGAGCTCGGCTCGGTCTAAGCTCAAGTAGGCTCGAGCTCGGCTCGTTGAAGCTCGATAACAATTAAAATGATTTATTATGCACTATTTTTCAATAATAAGAAAATTTTAAGTTCGAGATCGATTCTAATAAGCTCGATAACAGTCAAAATAATTCAAATACACACTAATTTTCAATAATAAGATAAGCTCGAGCTCGAGTTCGGCTCGAGTAAGCTCGGTAAGAACCAATATGTATTACTATTTAAGCTCGAATCGGGGCTCGTGAACTATTCGAGTTCGGCTCGGTGAAGCTCGCGAGCTCGAGATCAAGCTCGAGTTCAGCTCGTTTAAAGCTCGAACCGAGCTCGAATCGAGCCTAGAGCGAGCCAAACTCGAGTAGCTCGCGAGCTTCGAGTTTTTTTTACTGCCCTAATTGCAAGTGCCAAAGTCCAAGTGCCTAACCATTCCTTCTTTCCTTCCTTCCCATGCTATCGACTCTTCTACAGTTGTACGTGTCTCTCCCTCAGCCGTCCAACCCAAGTTCGTGCTCGACGGAATGCCGGTCGAGCGCTTCGACGTCGGGGTGGCCTCCCGGACGCTGGTCCGGGCGTCCCGCCCCCCGCGGGGTTTCCCCGCCGTGCTCCCGGTCTCCAACCTCGACCTCATCCTCGGCTCCTTCCACGTCTCTCTCATCGCCGTGTACCCCAAGCCCGCCGCCGGGTTCCCCGCCGTGGCCGCGGCCGTGCGCGCCGCCCTGCCCGCGTTCCTCTCCCGGTTCTTCCCCTTCGCAGGCCGCGTCGCCGCCAACGCCTCCACCGGCGTCCTCGAGGTCGTGTGCAGCAACGCGGGGGCGGAGCTCCTGGTGGCCGACGCCGGCGTGCCGCTTGCGGACGTGGACTTTGCCGACGCCGACCGCTCGCTCGGGCTCGTCCTGGTGCCGTTCGAGCAGGGCCTCGCGCTGTCGCTGCAGCTCGTGCGGTTCGCGTGCGGCGGCTTCTCGATGTCGTGGGGCACGAACCACCTGCTGGTGGACGGCCACGGCCTCACCGCGCTGCCCGGCGCGTGGGCGGAGCTGCTCCGCACCGGCGGCATCTCGTGGGAGCCCCACCACGACCGGTGCTCCCTCTTCCGGCCGCGCTCGCCGCCGCGGTACAGCCCGTCGCTGGACGCCGAGTTCACGTGGTACGCGCCGGGCAACCTCGTCAACCCCCTCCTGGTAGCCGCCCTCGTGCGCCGCAGCTACGTCGTCGAGGCCGCCGACGTCGACCGCCTCCGCGCGGCGGCCAGCACGGCCACCCGCCTCGCCACGCGGCTCGAGGCCCTCTCCGCGCACGTCTGGAAGCTGCTCGCCGCGGCTGTCGGCGGCTCCGACACGCACTGTCGCCTCGCGTGGCTCGTCGACGGCCGCCGGCGCCTCGACCCCGCCAAGTACGATAAGGCCCACGTGAACAACTACCTCGGCAACGTGCTCACGTACGCGTCTCGGGAGGCGACCGTGGAAGCTGTATCCTCCTCCCCGCTCGCCGACGTGGCGGCCATGGCTGGCGCGGCCATCGCCGAGGTGTTCCGGCAGGAGCGGTACGAGGAGCTGGTGGACTGGATGGAAGTCCACAAGGGGGCGCTCAAGGAGGGCGGCAAGTGGACGGAGACGGTGGGGGTGGGCACGGGGAGCCCGGCGCTGGTGGTGTCGGCGTTCGTGCCGTTCCGGGTGGAGGGGGACTTCGGGTTCGGGCGGCCGCGGCTGGTGATGCCGTGGGTACGGCCGGGGCGGCTGGGGTCGGCCGCCATGACGGTGGCACGGAGCCCCCGGGATGACGGGTCGTGGGTGGTGAGCGCCAGGCTGTGGCCGCGGCTGGCCGACGCCGTGGAGGCGGACCCGGAGCCCGTGTTCAAGCCGGCCACGGCCGCGCGGCTCGGGTTCGCTCGCCGCGAGCCGGCCGCCGACGTGGTGCAGCATGCGAGCCGCATGTGACAGATGGCCTACTCTACTTGCGTTGCGTGGGCGGCTGTTCCAACTCGCTAGCCGGCACGGTCAGTGTGTGCTGCTGCTGGTACGTGGACGTTGAGGGGTGCATTTTTTTTAATAAGTATTTTTTTGAAAGACCTTTTATATAAATATTTGATATTTTTTCGAATAGAGCCATCAATCATGCAAGACTTGTACCGTTGTACGTGCGATTTTACGGGGCATACACGTACATATGCCCACCTGGAAAAAGGTTCATGTCATCGAAAAAGCTGAATCGTTTATATACCATTCTGAACCTACTTGTTTTGTCATTAGTTGTGACAAGTTTAGCTCATGATCAAACAAGTTGATGTCATGGAAACATTCCGGTCAGGCGAAATGAAGTGGATTCCTTAAAAGGTAATGCTGAGATGCGTTAAGTCTTATTGTATATGCTACCTAAATTTCTTCAAGAGTTTTTTTTACAGAAATTAGAGATCTACTAATTCCCAACCTTAGGGCCTGTTTGGAACAGAGGAATTTCACAGAAATTTTGCAGGAATTTTACAGGAAACAGTTCAATTCCCGCAGGAATCGGGAAAAATTCCCGCATTCCAAACAGGGCCTTAGTGTGTATATTGGAGTATCCTATAATTAATATATAAGTATACGTAAAGTTGATAAAGGAGTATTTCAGGTTCGTTTAGATAGTATATCAGAAATAGGAATAACTACACCCAGTAGTAAGGGCCTGTTTGGGACTGCTCTGCTCCATAAAAACCAGCTCCGCTCCACCAACTCCACCATGGAGTAGCTCCACTATGGAGTTTATGGAGCAGGTGCACCTGTTTGGCTTGTAGCTCTGCTCTAGCTCTAGTGATTGGAGGTTTTGGTGTGTATAACCATTTATGCCCTTGGGATATTGTATGTAAATGTTTTGACATATAGCTTTTGTAAGTTATTCTTATTATTTTAAAAATAATTTTTGCATATGTTTTCGTACAACATAAATGAAAAAAACCTTGTAGGGGTGGCCCCCACCTAAACCCAGCAGGCCTGGTAGGAAGTATAAGGCCCAGAATAGGCCACATGTAATGACATAAATACCCCTGAAGGGGATAATCAGCTGTAAGGGCATAATTGTAAAAGCACTCCCCATGTATATATATAGAACACCGACCATGGGGAGAGGGCAGGCCATTACATTCATCTTCATCACTCTCCACTACCATCTCTCTCTCTCTGTTTGGTCTGTAGCCACAACACCCCTAGTTTTCTCACGGGAATTTTGCACTTCTCATACAGAGAATCCCACTTGATCGACTGCCTGCTACAAGTGAAATTTCTCAGATATTTTATATTTTCTAGCTAGCGTATATATGACCCATCCACCTCGATCTGTTAGTTCATGTTTGTGCGAGTCCTGCCGATGAACGGAATGGAGTGGGCGACGGAGGTCTGTGCAAAGGCGCGGAGGTCTGCGACGGCGTCGTCGAGCAGTAGGTCGATCTCGTGGACGGAGGTCGATCACGCGGACGCTTGTGGACAGCAGGCTGATATCGCGGAAAGCAGGTTGATCTCGCGGACGGAGTTGACGGAGAGCGAGCTGAGGCCGGCGAGCATGGAGGGGTCCGCCTCGGCTCGGTCCCCGCTGCCGTCGAACAGCATCGGCTCATCCGCACCGGCGCCTACTGAGGCCGAGTACCGGCGTCGGGCGCGGGCGGGCGTACGAGGCAAACCGACGGAGGGAGAAAGGGAATCCGTGTTTTCATTAACGAGTGGCAAGTGTGGGTAATTTTACCCCAACTCCATGAGAGAGTACAAAAATCCAAATCCTGGAGTACCCCTTGAGGTGCTCCACAAAAAACGTGGAGTTGGTCCTGAACTCCACCTTTTTCTTGGAGCGGAGTTTTAGGAGCTGGAGGTGTTTGGCAAGACAAAGGTGGAGCGGAGCTGCAAAATCTGGAGTGGAGCAGTCCCAAACAGGCCCTAAAAGTGGTGTGTGTGTATGTCAAATAATTGTATCCATGGAAGAACAGATGAACAAAATTAAGGAAGGCTAGGGCGCCACAACCCAAGATCGATGATCCATCTTCTAGAGCAAGCATAGGAATAGGTGAGAGTTGGGAGAGACAGTGAGGTAAAGGGATGTTGCCTGGGAAGAGAGGGGAAGGGGATTAGAGAGAGGGAGAGTAACGAAACTAGGGAAGGGATTACTAGTGCCGTTGCACACAGAAGAAATCGCTCCTGTGCAGAATAAATTGGCTTTGCGTGAGAAAAAAAGCAAAAAAGAAAGAAAGAAATTTTCTCGCACCTGTGCGACCGATTTGCTCAAAGACTAGAAAACACGTGAACAAGAGACGATAGCACTCCAACAATAGAATGTATCGTCGCTAACACATTGTTTCACGTGTTGTGCTCGTCATGTGTCGACGGGACGTTCTCATACACCCTTTCTTTTCCTTCTTTCATGTCATCATAAATCATACATGGCGACCCTTAGAGACAGCTGATGTTACACTATTGAAGATACCCTTATACATGTGCTCTTGCTTCGAGTAAAAATGATAGCCTAAGGTTTATGTGTTGCTGTGTGCCACCTTTTGTTCTTTCACAAGCAATGAAGACTCAAATATATGCACACACACATGGGTCTTTTGGGCTCAATCCCAAACTGGACCAAGGATGTCACACTAGTAGTTATCTTTCGAGAATACCTTATTTTGCGCATTGAATAATATTAGGCAATGCACAAAATAATGGAGATTAACAAGGGCCCGGATGGAATGCGGGATGCGATCTGCGCGCTGCTGCAGATCGAAATTACCACCCCCACTCCATTGTTGCACTATGGTGTCGGTGTTAAGAACGGGCAGCTTACAAAATAAACTGACTACTGTAATCAGTGGCGGAGCCAAGATTTAGTTACACCCCAAGCTCAGTGGTAGAATAATCTAGTCTATCTAGGCTGGATCATGAAAATGTTACACAAACTGAACTGAATTTACCTGGGCTATATACTAGATATTTTTCCACACCCCGGGCTGAAGCCTACCCTGCCCGGGGTGTAGCTCCGCCGTTGACTGTAATGTAGATGATACTAATTAGAGACCCATGTGTTATAACGAAGTTATAAAAATGATGAGACGAAATTTACTATCTTCCCAACTTCACACATCAAATATTGGAGAGCAAATGACAGAGAGAGAAGGGTGACCGAAATGCACGAGGAGATGGGAAAAGTGGAGGGGGTGGGCGGTTGTATTATGAGAAAGAGAGAGAACGGAGGAGAGAAACGAATAGTCCAAATCAAATTGAATGACTGTAGAGAGGGAAGAAGAGAATACACTAACAACTACCAACTCCTCTCTATATAATAGTAGAGATATCTGAAAAACGCTTCTTTTTCTGTAACATCCACAAGCCGTGCACATGGATCGCGCGTTGGCATGCCAAATAAAATCAGAAGAAATGCACTAGTGTGGATTCGCTGGGATATAAAACACGGTGAGTTTGTTCTGCAGGGACCTGTCTCACTATGCGGTGATCACGAGTCCACGGCACCAGGCCAATCAACTGGCGATCGCTATGTCATGTGCACCGCATCTAGTACGTGCTTCACGTCCCGGCGAACATGGCCTGACTACGTGTCGCGAGCAGGCAGTCACTAGCCGGTGAGGTACGAAGTCCAATTATTGACGACGACGAGGTCGCGAATGTTGGCTCCGCTTTGCCGATGTGTTAACAGCTCTCACGAGGAAGGAGCTCACGATTGAAGGACCCACGACGAGACGCGTCCGATGAGAAGCTGCCGGTTTTGCTCGCTGTCTCCGCCTTCCCGGCGCACGGCGAAGCGGCGCATGGACTCCCACCGCGCCGTGCCGTGCCCGTGCTCGCGCACGCGGGTCATAACGCAGGGCCCGGGCCGGGCATGCCGTGAACGGTGCTCGATCGTACGGTGCAGGGCCCATGTTTCGGCGCGCCGATGCACTGCCGGGCCAGCAGGCCCGCCGATGCCGTCCTTTAGGCCTGTGGAGCCGCGGCCTGCTACGCCGATCGCTCCCCAAAGACGATCCATTTGATGTCAGTCGGGCCGTGGCTGACGGGCTGGCTATCCGCGGCCGCGTCGCCGTGCCCTCCTCGCCTAGGGCTATCATTATTGACCTCGCAGCGCATTTTGATTTGAGTTTCTAATTTTTAACTTATTTTTTATTATTTATAAATTTTATCTTTTTTTATCTTTTCAGCTTTTTTACCATTTCTTTTTTTTCCTGCATTTATTTGTATTATACGAGATGGACAAACATATTTTTTCTATTTTAAATTTTTTAAATTTAATTATGCTAAATAAACCATCATTAGTTACAGTTCAAAATAAGTTGGCTATAGTAAAAATAAGTCATAAGCCAGACTTATTCAGCCCAAATGAGCACAATCCGAGTTAGTGGTTTTTTTTTGTTGCAGCTAATGTTTGTAGTTACGTCTGATATATTTTAGTTTTAGTATAAAAATTTATGTATAGAATCAAATGTCTAATAAATTATTTTGAAAAGATGGTACAAATAGATTGTTTTGGAAAGATTGTACGGATCCATGAGCCATAATCACACGTAAGGACGCTCTGGCGCGAACCACGTCGCGCATCCTACCTGGTCTCCTCCCATTGGTCGGTACGCCCCCAACGCGTTCCTCCTCCCTCCGATCACGCGCTCGTGTACCAACGGACGGCGCAGATCTCACCCGCCACATAATGGCAACGCGCCCCCAGCCCCGCGCCGCTTCAAGTCTGCCCGCCGCACGCAGCGCTGCAGCAGCGAGCAGAACAAACGAGGAGAAAGATGGTGAGAAGCGCCGTGGCTGCCGTGGCCTTGGCCGTCGCGCTCGCGACCGTCATCCTCCACCCCGCCGCGGCGGCGGGGCAGAAGAAGCCGGCGATTGCCGCGAGACGGGAGGACATCCCCTACATACGGTGCCAGGTCTGCGAGCGGATCGCGCGCGAGATCTCCGCGCAGGTCGCCAAGAAGCAGCAGGCGCTCCCGCCCGCCAAGAAGGTACTGCTGCTCCGCGTCTGGTTTCGGTTAATTTGATCGGTTGGTTTGTCGGGTGGTGTGTTGATAGTTTCGGGGTGGGAGTGTGTGCGCAGGTGCCGGAGATCGAGATCATCGAGATCGCGGAGAATGTGTGCAACCTGAAGAAGCAGGAGGCGGACTGGATGCTTCGGATCGATATCGTCGAGAAAGGTGACAAGCTGGAGGTAAATTGGCACCCTCTGTTTTAGCTGGAGTTGATACGGATTCGTGCTGCGTGTCGATGCTGGCTAAATCTGCAAACAGGATCGCTCTAATTGCCTCTGGCCACTGGGGAGAAAAGTGTCTCATAGATATTTATTGTTGATACACCTCCAGACTCCAAAAGGCTAATGAAATCTGCTTCACCACCACTAAATGCAACGCCAAAAGCTGCTCAAATAATAGCAACACTTGAATAATCTGTTTAAATTATCACAAAAAAACTAAACTATACAAATGCAACTAAACACTGATCAAACACATTGAAAATCTAATTGACAGTATGAACTGGACGGTTTCATTTTAGGAAGTTCGTTATTCTTAACTCAATGATGTAATTGAAGTTCTTATGTGGACGTCTTGCTTTTGCTCAGGCTTCCTTTAAGTTTGCTTTTTCAGTTAATATATTTATAGCTACATAGCTAGTTCTATTTCCTCCTTAAAAATACTACTGCAACTTTTATTCCGAACAAAGCTCTTAAAAATACTACTGCAACTTTTATTCCGAACAAAGCTCACCTTCAACAGGTATAATAGTGCCCTTCCAAGTTAATATGAATTGTGTGAGAGCCAGCTAGTCAAATTAAAGTGATCTACTTGATTCTGCTTGGTCATGGCTTCACGGTTAATTTGTGATACTTACACAAGTGTACCATCTCAATCTCATTTTAATACATCAAAGTATTTTGCAGCTTGTTGAGCAAGATGAGGAAGGGCATTGTAATTCAGAATGCAAGACCATTGAGCGTGCATGCCAGGAGGTGAAGACCAATCCTTAGCTAGTTGATTATACGTTTATACTATTTAGAACTTATGAACATATTTCACAAGATCTTGACTTCTTTTAGAGATGCTAGTCTTTCATGAGTTCAACATAACTGTTGAGTAAATGATATTATGATAACGAGTTACCTATGGATCATAAATGGTTTAACTATGTTAATCTTGCATGGAATTTGTTAAAGTTTTCTTTCCAGAATGTTGATAACCATTAAGCAAGGCAGCACTTTTATTTCGATTGAATTTTGTGAAAATTGTGCTCACTGAACTAATCCATTGCAGGTGATGGGGTATGCTGATACCGATGTTGCTGAGTTTGTCTACAAAAACAGGCCTTCGGTTGATCAGCTGGTGAAATTTCTCTGCAAAGATCTTTCCGAAGCATGTGCTGCAGATCCACCACCAGTTCCAAAAGTGAGCCTTTCCCGTCTTGTTTCTGCCCTTTTAAATTGATTATTATCTATGAATAGCACTGCATGTAACAATGATCAATCAGGGAATATGCTAGATGGCTTCGTTTTGGCCTTTTGGGTACTTGCATTTAGAAAACAACAAAAAAGGGGCCTGTTTTAGTTTGATAACGGTTCACTTTCTCAGATATAGTAATTATGGTATCAAGTTCTACCATTATGAACCTCACAGAAATGCATATATTGATTTGTAATTCAGTTTTTCTGAATTACATGCTGCAGTGCATTGTTGCAAATGTGAAATGTCATTGTAAGATATATTAAAAATAACCCGTCCTAGAAGGGAAAGGAAAAGGAGGTTTAGTAGCAACTGTAGCAATAGAATCAAGGAGTTGACAAAATTATGGCATGATTTATGACCTGATTAACATATGTTTGAATGCTTTACTTGTAGAAGTTTATTACCTGCCGATTAAAAATATCAGGATGTGATGTTTTGGTATATAAATCTCTGCATGTCATTTCTGACACACATCAATTGTACAAATTTCAGGATAGGATCCCTGGAGAACCCTTTGCTGCAAAGCCATCAAAAGATGCTGAGATGGAAAAGATATTGAGATCAATGGAGGTAGATATTTTAGTTGTAATCTGTGTAACTTTCTCCGAGCATATTCAAAGTTTCAAATGTCACAACTCACAAGAGACTATTGATGATGACAGGGTATTCCGGGAGCCCCAAGCATGAAGATGTACTCTAGAGACGATCTGATGAAAAACAACTTTGGTGCTGAAGAGGATGATGAAGATGATGATGAAGACGAGGAGGATAACTTTCCCAAGAACTTGGTAATATTTTGCACCTTTTCAGCTAAATATGTTTATTTTATCTTTTAACGTTTAATCATACCTCCTGTACCCCTTCCAGGGAAAAGTTCTAAAAGACGAGGGTCCTCAAAAGAAATATGTGAAACAAGTTGTGAAGCAGATCAAGGATACAGGCAAAAAATTGAAAGGGCATGTGAACAAGGTGTCAAAAGTGGTTAAAAAATGGTGGCAAGGGAAGAAGAAGCCTACAAAATCCGGTAAAACTGAGCTCTGAAGACCACAGGGAAATTTGAGATAATTTTCGTAAGTTCAGCGTGCTCCCCATCAACGCATCCAGAGCTTTCGTAGAGAACCACTACACAAACGTGTACAATTTTCCCAGACATTTTCAGTGTACACTAGGGGAACAGTGGACTCTGGAGCATGAGGATTCATGAGTAGTAGTTTACAAGGTTCGTCAAAGTCCCAATTGGTTGTTGGTATGTGATAAACACACTGTAAAAGAACGGTCATACCAGTAAATTAGACTATTGGCTGTCTTAAATCTTAATGTTCCATTCGTGTATTCAAGTATGCAATCTATCTGTCCATCAACTAGTCTTACTTTCAAGTTTACCTGGAGGTTTACACAGGTGCAAGCCCATCTATTTTATCCCAAACATTTCTCTCTCTATAATTAGCTTGCCCCAATTAAGAACAAAAGGCATGGAGTTTCTTTATCCCTCAGCCACACAACCTGAAACCGAACCGGCCCTTTCCAGTTTGGAAACGGGAGGTTCCTACCTCTCGCGGGAAGAGGAGTTTCTGACGAGCAGCCTCTCATTCCTCTCAGGCAGAGAGGAGCAAGCTCATCAACGCGGCAGCAACTCTCCCGTCGCCGGCCCGGCTCCCGGGGACAATGGCAAGGTGGCCGCCGCCGTTGCCACCGGACGGCGCGCACTCCTTCGGCCACGACGCCGTCGCGCTGTCGTTCTTCCTCGCGTGCGTGGCCGCCACCGTCGCGCTCGTCTCGTCCATGTGCTCGGCGTGCGGCCGCAAGCCGAAGGCGGCTAGCCAAGCGCCCGCCGCGTCGGACTTAAAGTCCTCGACGGACTCCATCTCCGACGGCGGCCACTCCGAGAGCCTGCAGAGTGGCAGCGAGAAGGAGGAGGTGGTCACGCTGTCGCCGGACCTGGCGACGCACGGGCCGATCGCGCCGGTGGCGCTTCCGGCGTCGACGTCGAAGCGGCGGTTGTCGATGAGCCTGAGCATGAACATCCCGGACAAGATGAGGCTGAGCATGAACATCCCGGACAAGATGAGGCTGAGCCGGAGGGAGCGCAGGGAAAAGGTGGAACCGGAGGACACGCTGTGGAAGAAGGCTATCATCCTCGGGGAGAAGTGCAAGATCCCCGGGGAGAGGGACGGGGAGGAAGACGTCGACGCCGACGAGCTCCCGGCCGGCAGCTTCCGCCGGTCCAGCTACTCCCGGCCCATGTCGCGGTCGAGCTCGTTCGCGGTCCATCAACACGACCCTCCCGCCTTGCATTCCTCGCATTCTTGACACTCCACAGAGATTGCGAGGGACGTGACGACGTCGCAGCTAGCCTTGCAGGGTGGAGGGATGTACCTACGTATATCCGTGTATAGGGTTGCAGGGGGATGCTAATTAACGTGATAAAACTGCATTCAGGCGGTTGCTGTTTTTTGTTTATATGCCATGATGCTTTTTTTTTTTGTGAAGTTGTGATACGAATGCATGGATGATCCTTGAGAATATTGGGTCTCATCTTTTGAGCTGCGATTTTTGATTTATGGTTGTAATTTATTAGTCTAATAAGTAGTGATTATTAAGAGAAACTAAAAGTCAAAATCTGCTGAAAAGTTAAAAAAGGGACAGTGGAATTTTGTGTTGTTGATATGATTTAGTGTGCTTAGATGATCTATGGAGGAGTTGTGACGCCCGGCTGAAGTTTAGATTAATCTCAGTTGAGACCCACTTGAATCGTTGTGCTAGATCATAGAGAGCAATTGACACCATAGTTGAATGTGTTCTTTCTGCATGATAGCATGTGCTATAAAAACACGACCCAACATTATGTATTCCACGACAAAGAATTACAGTTTCTTGTCACCTAATAATTTTTGTGGTAATATATATATTTTTTATTTTTACAATGTGAATGCTTCTCCAACGTCGAATTTGCTCCAATATTCAAATTAGATGTTCTTTGCTGCGAGCAAAACAAGATGTTGGTGAATAAATGCAATTGATCAGATAACTGAGAAAGAGCGCTCTCTTAGCCGATTTACCGAAGGACGACGACTGGATTAATTTCAATTTGCCTAGAGAGCGTAGGTCATAAACTGCCATATAACCTCTGGATAAGTCCTGAGTTGATCAATCATATAATAGACATTTTAAATGAGAAAGTCCGATCACCTGAATTGCATGTAATTATTTTCTAATATGAGGATGGAATTACATAAAAGTAAGACCCCGTTTGGCTGGACTCGACTTCTCTTTTTATGGCTTCGAATCTAGACTTTAAGAGAAGCTACAAAATCCTGACTTCAAATTCGTAGTTTATTTTAGACTCGTCTTCAAATTCACATTTCATTTTTAGGCTTCGAAGCCCGCATGTTTAGCTAGAAAAACAGCTTCTAAGTCCAAAAATCTAAAGTCGAAGCCTGGCCAAATGAGGCCTAAGTCTCAACACAAACAGAGAACCAAACAAACTCATCTTGCATCCCTCGTTTTGCTAAAGCAAGTTAGGATGAGGCATACAGGGCTAGACTGGAGGAGCCAAGCAACCCTTGACCTCTCTCTAGTAGAATATATTTATATTGGTTGCTGCCTGTGATTTCTGTTTAAAGAAGTCAGAAGCCAATATGAATCATCGGTTTTTCTAAGCGATTTATCCACTCCTTTTGCTCTTGTTTCACTCTGGGGATAAGACAAGGGTCACGGATGCATCACGCACTCCACTCCTCTCGCTCCTATCTCGCACATATATCTTTCTCTCACTTTTCTATCCTTCCGTCCCATTCTTTTAGTTGTTGTTGTTGTTATTATTATTTATTTTTAGCCAAAAAATATTAGTCACAGCTAAAAACTATCCGCCGCAGGGCCTGCTCCAAAGGGCTAAAAGCCCTGACTTTTTGTGTAGGCTTTTTTAATGTAGTGGCTGTTAGCCTTTTGTGAGTCAAAAAAAGAAAATAGTAAAAAATTTAGAAAAGATGGAAAAACTGCTCAATTTTTTTGAAATAATGCAAATAAATAAGAGAAAAAAGAAAAACAAAAGGCTAAAAAAGACTAAGAACCAAAAAAATTGAATTTTTGAAACAAAAAGTTGAAGCCGTTTGGAACTGAAGCCTAAGTCGTGGTCTAGTACAAACGAGCGCCACACCCTTGGGCCTTTCGACTGTAGGAACGAAACAATTTTGCCATGTTCATATTAGTTTTTGCTGATAACTTTTGGTTTTACCTTATGTATAGTAATAGTTTTAGAGAAATTGTATGGAAAGAAAGATATTTACATGTGATTTTGATCGATATAAATAAAGTTATTATAGTATTTATTATAATTAATTAGTAAATTTTATCTTATAAAGATATTCTATTTAAGAGTTAGGCACTATTTACAGTAGAAAAACTGTTTTCAAGAGGCAATACGAACCGACATTTCCAAGGCCACTCTCGAACCCGTCGGCTGCCGGCCTATGCCAGCCTGAGCCCCGACGACCGCGCTTTCCGGATGGACCCCAGCGCGCCGCACCACGGCAACTCGCCGTCCGCCGCCGCGCCGTCGCTGCGGTTCTCGCTGCAACCGAGTCGCCTCCCCCTGGAGGACATCCTCTTCTGCGTCGACATCGACGTCGAGGCGCGCTCCGAGATGAAGGCCGCCCCCGCGCCTGCCCCTGCTCCCACAGCCGGCGCTAGCGCCACCGCGGCGGCGGTCGGGGCGGGGGCGCCCCGGGCAGCGTGGCCTCCGGTGAAGCGGATGGACGCCGTCAAGCAGGCGCTGCTGCTCTTCGTCCACAGCAAGCTCACCATGTGCCCCGACCACCGCTTCGCCTTCGCCTTTCTCGGCGAGACCGTCTCCTTGGTATTGACCCTGATCCATCCATTTCTTGGTTAGGTATAACTAGATTTCGCGTTCCTTCTCTCTTTTTCTCATGAATTTTAGGGTTAACTGTTTCTGTAGAAATGCTTGACGAGTAATTTTTGCCTGTCACTAGAAACCTTCATTCTTTGAATGCTGTATGGCACTATATGTTTGTATGTCTAATTCGAAGACATGAAGAAATATAATTGAAGGGAACTGTTTAGCTTGGGACTTGCGTCAAGTATTACCCTCAAATGTCCCCAATTGAAAAACCTGTGATAGTTTCTTGTTATTCTGTAGTTTGCTTTGAGTACTGTTGGTAAGATTATTGCTTTGATTCTGTAATGTGATAATGGATTCGGAAATTGACTCGGTTTACTCTCAATTTAAGGTCAAGAAGGACTTCAGCAGTGATGCTGGTTCTGCAATAGAGGCAATCCAATCCCTGGCTGCTACTGAAACGAGATATGCGACGGCTGATCTCACTCAGCTCTTCAAGATAGCTTACCACGAAGGGAAAAGAACAGAATTGCAAGGCCGGCTACTCAGAGTGGTAAGTTTGTACTGTCACCTGGATCTTGACTAATGGGTGGTAACATTTTCCGCTATGTTAGTAGTGGTAACCAGTCCACCGCCAGGCAGAAGTAGAACACTGTTTCTAAGCATGTAGGCAGCTGGCAATTGGCCACCAAACATCAATAGTTGTCCAAAGGATACTGTGAAATAATGTGTTTTGCTTGTAAGGGAATGTGAATCCCAGCCACGGTTGGCTTAAGTCATCCACACCACAACTTGTCATCTAATGTCCTAGCATAGCATAAGACTTTTAACCATGAACCACCTAATAAGAACTAGTTCTAGATTCCCGTTAAAAAAACAACTAGTTCTAGCTGGGTACTTGTTCTGATGTCCCAAGGACCCTTCCTCTGTCCAAAATAGTTAACCAGGTTGGTGTGAAACCAATGCGGGACTATCCTGTGTGCACACAGATGTGGGATACCACATATACCTGCCCTGTATGTACTAAGGTTCTTGGTTGTATGCCCACAGTTCACCCCTTCTGTATGCCAGCACGTCTAGTGCTGCAATTGTATAGCACTTGGCTCACCTGTATTTTATTTCTGCACCACCTGGCGTACCATTTGCTTGTGTTGAGCGAAGAATGCTCTGAGCCTTTGATACCATTCATATAGCCTCAAGGGCCACGATACTAACATTTAGGCTTGCTAACATTGCCTCAAATGCCAAAATAACTCTACTTATACGAAACCAATATAGCATTATCCCATGAGCTCACACACAGGGGTTGTTTCACATCCCCCCCCCCCCCCCGCCCCCCCACAGAAACTTCTTTTATTAGAAGGGTTTACTATGTTTCAAGATTTGTAAAAATTGAGATGCAAGTACAATTCTTAACTGGAAAGGCCAGGCAGGTCGAGGTCAAGGGAATGTTGACAAAGCATATAAGATGTGTTCTATGGAGTGCTTTGTGTGTGTGTGTGCTGTTATTGGGGGGTTGATTGTGATGTCTTCAGTCTTGATTTCCGTGAGAACTGATCATTCCAGGTACTCATCTACTGCCGGTCCTCAACTATGCCTCAACATCAGTGGCCCATAAAGCAAAAGAATTTCACCATGGACATAATCTATCTCCACAACAAGCCTACTGCTGATAACTGTCCACAAAAGGTATATGATGCGTTGGTTGATGTACTTGAGCATGTCAGCCAGTATGAGGGCTACATTCTTGAGACTGGTCAAGGGCTTGCTCGGGTCCTGTTTCGTCAGATATGCATTCTTCTATCCCATCCCTTGCAACGTTGCATGCAAGATGACCTTGATATTCCTAAACAAGTTGCTAAGAAAACTCTGGCCATTGAAGCTGTGCAAAGTGAAGATGGTGTGCCAGTCTCCAGCCAGTAGTTAGGCCTCCTAGTTCAAAGGTATGCATTCATGAAGTTAATCAAGAGCTTCCATTTGATTTGTTTTGCATCGCCATTGTACCAGACCATTAAGCCTGTTCTGTATGACATAAATGGCCAAGGAGATATCCTTTTGTTGCTGTGCCGTAGCCGTGCTTGTCATGGCGCTGAACATGTAAATGCACATTATATAAATGTTGTATGTTGTCTGGCATTTAAATTGCTCCTTTGTTGCAGCCTTTCAGCCACACTGCACTTCTATTTTGCAGAATAAATAGGTGACCTAGCATGTACCCTTGTTTGTATTGTGAATCCGTTGTCAGCAGATCATTTGATGTTCTACTTATCTAAGAAAATTGTAGTATTGTACTGGTTTTCGTATTCTGCAAGGGGTACCCTTTCCATAGAGAAATGTCATGCAGCCTCTTTAAGCACATTAATCCTACATCTTGAAGCCCGACAACAATTTGCTCGATGAACCCATTCTTTGCCTGGTTGTTTACATTCAGAAATGGCCAAAACTCACAAAAATCCAAGCACAACATGCTCAAATTCATCTGGGTGGACAACATATGAGAACCAAAAGGAATGCAACCTAGTACAGGATATCTATTTAAAAACACAACACATTGAGGGGGGCAAAAACCTTGTTCATTGTGTTAGTCTTATTGGATCCAGCCAGTGTGTGCGCTTGCGATACATGATTTCAATACTTTCTAGTCTGTGGCCATCATCTTCCACTCTAAGCTCTTGTTGCCGAAGTGCACTCATTTCTGGCCTTCCAGATTCTAGGCAGGAGGATCCATCCTTTCTTACAAGTTGCCACCAGTGATCCATGCCTGGGCTGGTCTTTTGCATATGTTTCTCACTCTATCTACAACAGTATTCAGATATTTACAATTTGAATAGCAGCATTTCCTCTCCAATTACACACTCTGGTTCAGCGCAAATGTCTTGAAGTGCTTCATTAGTCTCTCCATGACACGAAGATCATCCATTTGCATTGCAAGTTTGCAACTCTGAATTTGGCATATTTTTTCCTAGCCAGAACGCTGCTGCTGTTCCAAAGCATTTTTATTTCGTTTCCACTGGATGCATTCGCTTATGAGGAGCAGCAGGGAAAGCGCGAGAGCAAACCGCCCTTTGCCGCTGCTTTCCCCGGAGCTACTTCAGGTTTGCTGCTCGTCTCCACCTCCGCCGTCACTGCCTCAGCCATCACTGTCGCCGTCGCCGTCGCTGGCGGTGACGCCGGCTGCTCCTGAGCCTTCTTGGAACTGTGCCACTTATCCTCTATCAAACTGCACGCGCAAGTGTTGTCCATTAGTTGAGAAATGAGAGCTCGCTGAATGTGCATGCATGTGAAGATTAATGAAGTGCATCAAGAGATCAGGGACACCGGGCAATGGGCATGCGTACTTTGGGAAGGCGAAGGAGTAGTTGCCTTCCATCATGATGGACTTGCCGAGCTCCGGGATGCTTTCGAAGTGTGGGGTGAGCACGGCATCGTCGGCGCTGGTGCGCGGCGAAGTGGAGATGTCCATGAGCTCCGGGTGCGCGAGGAAGAACCCGGTGAAGTCGCTGGACGGCGCCACCTGGAGCGCGAACACCGAGTCCGTGGACATCATGCTCCAGTCCTTGTTGGACTCCGACGGGTCCCGCTCGAACACCGCCGCGGGTATCCGGCCGGGGTCGCCATCCGCTGTGGCACCGTCGGACGACTGCCGGTTCATCTGCTGCGTCGGAGGTGGCTGCTTGTCCATGGCGCCAGCACCGTCGACGCGCAGCCTCGAGTCCACGCGCTCGTGTGCGTCCTCATAGGAGGACGACATGGCCGACGACGAAGAGTAGTAGCAAGACGACGCCCTCTCCTCGTTCGCCGATCTGGCCTCCCTGTGGAGCTCGGCAATGGCGCTTTCCTGCGGAAACGCCATGCTCGCACGTCGAGCTGCCGTTCACCAATCTTGACGCAGGTCACGCAGCCAGCACAGCGCCTGCACAACAGACCATGAGTAATATGAGATCAACATCAAATAGAAACGCTGCAAACACATTTGCATCTCATCAAGGCATCAACAGTACACATGAAGCTAACGATCGATGGTTTCTTTTTTCACTTACGTGGTGAGCGGGACGATGCCTAGAAGCTCCTCCGTCCGCTGGAACTGGAATATGCTCTGCCTCTCCACTCTCCAGTGACCGGCGTCAATGCTGTTTTACACCTTCGGAGCCGTCCGGTGGAGTCTTGACGGCTCAGGTTGAGGCAAATGAGAAGAAGGCTCGACCTTGTCGCAACAGAAGACCCTTCAATCTCCACAATATAGCATTGGTTTCTGATCAAACAGCTCTCGAAGTATGTACGAGAACCCCCTTCTGCTGCTGCTGCATTTGTTGTTTGATGCTGTTGTTGGGGAGCAGCTTGGGATTTCAGGGCTTGTGTCCTCGGTTGTGTTGCCTTCGTGCGAGCGAATAAATAAACAAGGGGAGGGGGAGGTGGGTTTCTCCATGGTAAGGTTTGCTCTCGCAGGGTGCCCAAATTAAGAGAGCTTAATAAAGCAAATGCCGGGTTCAATTCGGGGTAGGGCATCGTCACCTGGCAGCTGTTGCAACGGAGCAGAGTTGGCGACAGGAGGCAGCGCTAGCTAATGGTGCAACAACAGCCAGCATGCAACGCAACTGCAGCCCTCGCCCTGGCCATTGCCGGGAAGGATTTGACTTTTGACCTGTTTTTTTTTTTGTGCTGTGGCTTGTAGTTTTTGAGCTGTTTGTACGAAAAATTACAGAGTAACAAAAACATATGTGCAATTTTTGCCGATATAAATGAAGTCGGTACAATATTTATTACAATTAACTAGTAGACCATATCTTCAAAAGATACCCCGTTTAAAAGCTAGTTACTGTAAAGAAGCCGAAAAGCAGCTTTTAGAAGCTGAAAAGAACAGAGCCTTTGTTTTGGACGGAGAGATCAGCTAGCTTTTCACTGTGCGAGAACCAGCAAAACTGGGTTTTGATGACAAGCAGAGAAGATACTACACATAGCCCTCGAGCAGCACACTTCCATTCACATCATCCTTGTGCTCCACATTCTTCAATGGAAATGGTTGGCTACCACCAAATGCGAGGCTGCTCAGCCCCTCGCTCACCGTCCAAACAGGCAGGAGCTCCACAACAACCTTCTGCACCAGCTTCTCCTCCTGAAAGTTGCTCAGAAGCGACGCCAAGCCGCCTCCTTTAACATCTCTGAAATCCACCAACACGCTGCATAACCCTCGCTGCGCAACAAGTTGAAGAATGGACTCTAAGTTCATCCGATCAAGGACTTCGACGCTAACTCCTGCTGGATCCACATTGATAGGACTATCGGCCAAAACTAAGGCGCTAGCCGCGCACTCTTCGGGGAGAAAGGGGATATGTAATTGGGAACTTCTGTCCTGTGCTATGATGATATAAAGAGGTGCACCAGCTTCACGTGATATATGCATCGTGGTTGCCTTGGCCATGTTGCTTGAAATTATAACTCCATCATATTCTTTCAACAACTGTGAGTAGTATCCTCCTGGTTGCTCAGTTCCCCTCCCAATTTGATTCATGACAACTCCATTCATCGAGAGTGTAGTTCTGTTATTCATGTAACAAATAGACACAATCACCAACACCTCACATTGTATTCAAACGAAAAGGGCCAAATAACACAACACGTAGCTGTAAAAAATGAACATTACTACACATTGGTTGCATCTGTGGTCCAGCTAATATTTCAGACTACAGCTGCACCATTGTACAGTATCTATGTATTAGCACTTCCCTTAGTGCAAGATGTGTGTACTGATGTTACCAGAATTAAAATAGTACCAAGATAATCAGAGTCTGGTATTTACCTCAAAGTTGCAAAGGCCTTCCCAGTAAGCATACGATGGATGTAAGCCTCGTTTAGCCTGCGACACAATTCTTCCTCCACACCAACCCTCACATCTATCCCAGCACCTCGGAGTCTTTCAATCCCTTTGGATGCTACAATAGGATTTGGGTCGGTCATCCCCACCACAACCTCCTTAACTTTGCCATTGATGAGTGCTTCTGTGCAGGGAGGGGTCCTCCCATAATGGTTGCAGGGCTCCAAACTCACATAAGCTGTTGCATTCTCAGCTAAATCCCCTGCATCTCTCAGAGCAAATACCTGCACATAGTATCAACACCGTACTTGGTTATGATATTATCAAGATCATTATACTTTAGCATCGCAAGTTCTTAAGCAAGCAAAGAACAATATTTCCAGGAACTATGCAACGTGCTCTTAATCTATGTCTATACTACTATAATACTAACGATATGTCTTTGTTTCCTCGTACTAGTACAAGCTAAAATTATATTACTGTGAATGAACCGAAAAACATTGACTACCCTGGACACATGTCTATAATTGACGTTTCATGAATATTTGTCTGGCGTCGGATGCATCTTCAGTTAAAACTTAAAAGTGAACAACTTATGACATAATGCAGTATTGCAACAGTTGTGAATAATGTAGCACTGGTTTTTACCATAACGAACTAAGGATAGGGCTAACTGGGGTGTAAATCTGCTAGTGATTATCGATATCTATTTACAAATTTCCTTTTTATTGCCAAATGCATGGTTACTAGTACGATCATATCAAGATTAGGGAGAATTGTTATCATCCTCTGTGCATGGTGATTATATCAAGATTGGAAAACATCATCTAATAAACCTAATTGTAATTTTCTAGACCAAACATCCAAAACAAGGAAACCCATAAAGTGAGAAGTGTGAGACAGGTGACCGACCTCGGCGTGGGGCTCGCCGGCTTTGGGGTGGAAGCCCTCGCCGACGACGCGGCCGTCGCGAACGATGACGCAGCCGACCATGGGGTTGGGGCTTGTGTTGCCGGCCGCCTTGCGCGCCAGCTCAACGCACCGGCGCATGTAGAGCGCGTCCATGTCACCCGCCGCCTGCGCCTGGCACCGCACGCCAGCCGCGACGCGGGCGCTGAAAGGGGACGCCATGGAGGCGGCGCGGACGGGCCGGGGAGTGGGGCGGGGGCATGAGATGGGCGAGGAGGCCATCTCCGCTGCGCCGAGGAGAGGAGGGATCCCAATCGAGCGAGGCTTCTTGGTGTGAGATGTGTCTGTGTGCGGAGCCCGGCCCAGCTCCGATCCATCCTTGTGTCACCCTCGATTTGGGATCCCTTCCCTTTTTTTTCCTTTCTGTTTGACCGGAACAGCTAGCTGAGGACGGATCGGGAAAGCGGTGACTGTGTATTTTCAATTTTTCATGTACAAGGGCTGCAGAACGGAGAGTGCTCAAGTAATTTATGAAAACTTAATATTATTTTAGTGTTTTTTTGGCACAGGCCAAACAACACATTTCTCAGCCTTCTAGGTCGCTGGTTCGAGACTTAAGCCCTAATTAGTGGAGAGAGTGAAAATAAGCCCCACTTAGGCCTTGTTTGGGAGGTCCATTTCCAGTTAGAATCCAGAACCCAGATGTTAAACTAAAAGCACCGTCTATTCACATAGATCCTGATTAAGAATGGTCCTATTTGGTTGCTAGGGAAAAGAAACTTAGAAAAAAAATTCCCTAGGGGGGATTTTGAAGGCACATAGAACCCTCCTGGTCCAACTTTCCCCTACGGCCTTGTTTGGGAATCCAAAATTCCTGCCTTATCTATGTGGATGGACCATAAATTTTAGACTCCCAAACAAGACTGAGTCAAGGATTTTGGACTCCCAAACAAAATCTAAAGGAAATATTACCTGCCACCATTTGAAAGTCACAGGGGTAAAAATCCTTGACATTAAAAAAATTCAAAAGAAACCCAAAAAATAGGGCAAATAAGAAATATATAGGAAAAAGAGAAACTTCGAATAAAAAATAATTAGGAAAAATTCATAAAACTCATAGATACAAATAAGAATCCAAAAAATCATAAAAAAATGAAAAAGTGAAGAAAAAGCTGCTAAAATCTACATCAACATTCATATCCGATAACATTCATACAAGCATTCATACATGAGTAAAATCCAAAAAAATTTTAGATAGTGCTACTTGCATATATAGCATCAATCATCCATAACGTCCAGCAAAATTAATCATCTATAACATCCATAAATCCACACATCACAGAACTATAACCATGTTGCATTCGGTCAAGTTGCTCATCCATTGCCGTGATCCAGAGGAGGCTGTGCTGACAGAAGCACACACCCCCCTTGGAGGCAGTAGCTCAAGTGCGTCACCAGTGACGCCAGCTAGTGGGAAAATAGTGAAGAAGAGGAAGCGGGCAAAATCTGCGGATAGATTATTAGAAGTTTCTGGTGGAGATGATGGTAGCGAAGGTAATGTTCTTGCCCAGGACGGAGAGAAGAGCGCTAAGAAGGTGAGGTTCTCGATGAAGAATAATCTAGTTTGGAAGCCTCACAATCCTTTACCACCGCAGTGTTTGAGGCTGCCACTATCTGCTACTCCAAGAGGGAGTGCACTAAAAAGGGTGTTCAGCCTGGGCCTATAAAAGAAACCTCCACGCTGGTGAAGAAGACTAAGCCAAAAGCAAAAATCGGCTAAGAAGATTTCGAAGAAGAAACCTTCCTCAGCTGTGAAGCGCTTGCAAAGCTTCTCTGCATGAACTCTTCGCTGTTCTAACTAATAACTATTCACCTTCTTGCTATCACTAACAGTGTACTGGTTTGTAAACATAAGTTGCTTCCTACTGGTTCGTAAATATGAGTTACTTCCTATAAATTGGATGCACATGGCATAATGTTAGTGATGAAGAATTCTTCTCAGAAACATGGTTTCCCTTTTGAGGAACCTCTTTCTTAGACAGCGTAATAACTTATTACAGCTACTGGTGTATGACATGAAGAAATCCTCATAAATATTGTTTGCATAATAAAGATAGCCATTGATATGTTTTGCTCCTGTGATTATACTTTGATGGGCAATGCCCTACTTGATAGCATTTTGTAATTTTGGTGTAATTTAGGGGCAGATTGAATGCAAAGTTAACCTTGCAATTTAGAATTTGTTTGTTACATATGGATGCAGAATGGATATATCTTCTGCAATTTCACTGGTGTTATGTCTGTGAAAGTGGGCTTGATGTCTCCACAGGTTCACAATTGACAGGTTGTTTCTTTTACAGCTCATCTACAATTATGGATTAAGCTTCATTAGTAAGGTATTTTTCATTGTCCTTCTGTTATCTACATATGTTAACATGCGAATTGTAGTTGTTGTTTCTATTTCGTATCACATACTTTTATTAGTGTAATTGCAACATAGTTTGATCATGGATTGTTTTGCTTTTGGGTACTACTGTTTATTTCATGCTTTTGACTTCAGCCTACCTAATTTTTTTTCCTGGATCCACCACTGGACTTCGCCCTACCTAGATTTTTTTCCTGGGTCCGCTACTGGCATCAATCATCCATAACGTCCAGCAAAATTAATCATCTATAACATCCATAAATCCACACATCACAGATGACTCAACTATAACCATGTTGCATTCGATCAAAAGTTGAATTCAAGCATCAGGTTAACTATGCCTACCATGTTACAAGTCGAATAATCTGACCAATCAAGCATACGCCATCACTTCTCACTTCTGCTCCTTCTGCCTAGATGAAACGTACTGAAAGTGTAATAAAAATATGAAAGGAAACTATAAACAATATGGAATGTTATGAGGTATATTTGACCCAAACACCATTAATCTCAAGAAAACTTACACAAATTCATCTTTTGGTAAAAAGTTATAGGCAAGGGAAACTGAAAACAAAAGCATAACTAACAAACATATCGAGGGTTATTGAGACTCATATCAGATCATTGGAGGCCAATATGCACAAAAAATTGGATTAGCTGAGTTGATGCACATATACACAAAAATTAAGTTGGTGAAAGAGGCTGGCCGCATGCATCAACAACTTTTTAGTTACGACCGGGTTGATCCTACTCCTACATACAATCATGGGCCCCAACAAATTTTGGCACTTTTGGTACGTTTTGAACCTATATTTGCAAAAATAACCGTAGTCACGCAAAAATGACAAAAATGACACTTCTACTACCCGGTCACCGGGCGACAGCTGCGTAGAGCTAACACGTGGGCGGTAGAGCCTCGTGGCCATGCGGTAGAGGCCTGCCGCCTGGCCACTATGTTGCTCCCTGCTTGCCACCCTACCACCAGATGACAGGTAATTAAGTTAGCTAATTAGCTAGCTTAATTACCTACCTTAATTAGTCGATGGCTAAAGTGGTCGAATAGCCATGGTCGGACGTGGTCGATGGCCGAGGTGGTCGAATGGCCGTGGTTTGACGGCTGAAGTGGTTGAATGGCTGAGGTGGTCGAATGGCTGTAGTCTGACGGCTGGAGTGGTTGAATGGCTGAGGTGGTCGAATGTTCGTGGTCGGACAGCTAAAGTGGTCAAATGGCCGAGGCGATCGAATGGCCGTGGTCGAATGGTTAAAGTGGTCGAATGACTGAGGTGGTCAAATCTATAGTAGTCAGAGATACAATAGCCGGTCGATAGGTTTTAGGTGATCGAAAGCTACAGAGTGGTTGGGACTTAAGAGTGATCGGGAGCGGTTGGAGTGGCTATGGTCATGAATGACTGCAGTCGAATACGACAGTGGTTGGGATAACGTGGTCAGTGGTCGAAGGTTGGGAAAGCGGCTACGACCGAAACTAGTAATTAAGGCAAATAATTAAGCCAGCTAATTAGCCGGCTTAATTACCAGCCGTCTGTGGCAAGCGGCAGGCAGGGAGCCGCACGGTGGCCCGGCGGCAGGCCCTTGCCGCACAGCCACGGGGCTCCGCTACCCATGTGTCAGCTCCATGCCGCTACCGCCCGGCCGGTGACCGGGCGGCAGAAGTGCCATTTGTGCCATTTCCATGCGACTTCGGCTATTTTTGCAAATACAGGTTCAAAATGTGCCAAAAGTGGCAAAAACTTGGCCCCCAACTCATCAACTTAAGAATCTCTCCTGGTATTTTTACAAACAGCTGTTCATGAGGCAGGATAAATTAATGCAAACTGCTCAATCCAAACTTGATCTTTTTCGATAAGCAATGATATATTATCTACAACTTTTGTCAAAAGAAATAGAAAGCTGTGTGAGTTGTGAAAGTGATCATCGTTCAGATTTTTTAAACTCTAATTGATGGTTCTGATTTCAGCCTGGTACTAACCAAGGCTGTGCTCAAAATGGCTTCAGCTTCTGACTTCCGGTTTATTTTTCACTATTCATAAATTTCGTCTTTTTCTGAACTTTTGGCTTTTTGTTGAGATTTTTTGCCGGTTCTTTTTCCCGTATTTGTTTGTATTATACGTAATGGGCTAACATATTTTTTTATATTTTTTAATTTTTTTAAATTTAATTATGCTAAATAAGCCTCTGTCAGCTACATTGTTTTTTCAGCCAGCTACAATACTTTTCAGCCATAAACCACCAAAAAAAAGCCCAAATGAGTAAATAGCATCCTCAAGTTGCATTCCAGTCTCACTAGTCACACTCTCACTAGTCACACTCAAATGTATGTTCTTTGTTCTAACCAATCAATGTACAAACATATATTTTTACGTAAACTATCTGGCTAAAGGTTATGTTGGAACCTTAATTCCTCTTATACTCCTACAACTCTACATGTACTGATAAGCATTGTACCACTCATATTGTCAGTTACTGGCTACTTGCAGCTTCATAGTACAACATGTTCCTAAAAGCAGCATCACACTGACATATTGATCCATCGGAACATCTACACCAATCAAAATGCATGGATGATCATTGGGAAATGAAGCACTTAAGTATTGAACTTAAAACATGTGGAACTACTGCATCGCTCAAATTGCAAACTGGGTGAAACAGATGGTTGAATTTTGCCTACATGTGGACTATACTATCTGTAGAGACGGCAAGTTCAATGTAATTGTGCAAGTTACGACTATGGTGATCGAGCATTACTATGTGGTCGAAGGATCGGTTATGAGAATAAGCAGCGCAGCGTGAACGTGGTCATAACTCTCATCAGTTGAAGTTACGAGTACGTGGTCGGAGCAGTCGGAGCAAACTAGAAGCAGTCGAAGCACAACACTCCTGTTACATAGGAGGGGCGAATATCATATCCGATCAGTTATATTCCTCCATATATTTTATAGTATATCCAAAATTTATCTTTATAACTAGACAGTTATAGAGTAGCGTTTGATAGCCCCAAATACACTATTACACACGTAGAAAATTATGTTGATCTCAGGTATAAAGATTATACATCATTGCTTGAGACCAACTGATGACACATAAAACATGACAATCTCAATAATGTCTCAAAGTGGGTCAATCCAACACTGTATTCTCTAATATGTGTCAATATTATTGATTTGATATCACCATATCCTTAATCCGTGAAACATGATTATCAATCAATACATGTGTTGATCCATAAATCATAATTATCCCATATAATAATATAAGATCAAGAATAATTTAGAATAACATCGAAATATGAATAAAAAATTCCACGAACAAATAACATACTTGTTGATCAATACAAAAGATATTTATTCAGGGAACAAAATAACATATTATTCAAAAGTTCATAAACATAAAAGTGATATGATCATCTCCATGATTGCCTCTAGAGTATATCACTAACATCCAATTACTTCGTACATATTCTTTGCAGATAAAGTCCATAGCAAGATGAGCAATACAGTGTGATAACCAGGTACATATAGCACTAGATGTTCCATAGACCTATTCTAGATAAGTGGTGAGATCAAAGGTCATGGCAAGACACTCCTCTCTTACAGCTGCAAAAAGGTCGGAGTTCATGTATCTCTCGCCCCCACTCGGGAACACAGTGACAATCATCTTCCCCTTGTTTTCTTCTCTCGACGCGATCTAAAGATACATTTGAAGGATTACTAAAGATCAGTTTCCTCAAAAAGAAGTACTGAAGATCAGAAAGGGAAATAACAATAGGACTCAAAACAAAGTCAATTAGCTAGGAAATGTGAACCTTCAAGCAAGCTGCCAAGTTTGCTCCAGAAGATATGCCCACAAGAAGGCCCTCTTCCTTTGCCAACCTCCTTGCATTCACCATTGCATCCTCAGTGGTCACCGTGACTACCTCATCGATGACTGAGGAGTCCAAGGTTTCAGGTAAAAATCCTGGTCCTACTCCCTGGATTTTATGGCTACCTGGCTCCCCACCTAAACAGTACCAACAGGCAACAGTATGTCACTGTCACTGAAATACTATTTTACAGTTATTGAAGTGAATTGTCACAGTGGTACCACACAATCTGTTATCGAAGCAAATGTGGAGCCATATAATTATCTGGACCGCAAGTTGCAATCATCAGGATACGATGAAGCACGATTTAGTGATGCTTCTCTACCGACTAATAAATGAATATAACCCTTTTCCAGATGACAAGTGAAAGTAACGAACTAACAAGTAACAACAAACAGAGTTACAGGTATAAGGAGAAAAGAAGTACTTCATTTGGTAGCAAACATTAATATTTACCAAATCATTCACACAATAATCTGTTAATTTTATTCTATGGAGCATAGAATCACTCACATAATATTTATCCGACCCTAAAAACTTTTATTGATGATTTCCAAGGGTTATGGAGTAAGTGGTCCTTGATTTTGAGATTCAACAGCAAATATTTTACCTGAAATGACTGGACTCTCTGCAGGCTCCACACAAATGATCTTCACAGATGGATTTTGCATCTTCAGATACTTTCCAACACCAGATACCGTACCTCCTGTGCCTGAACTGGCAACAAATATGCCCACCTTGCCAGCAGTATCCTTCCAAATCTCAGGTCCTGCGTATGTAAAACAACATACACCATTTTATCACCATGACTACGAAGAAAGAGCAAAAATGCATTGTCGATCGGGACACATCTAAGATGCAACTATGGTGCCCATATGCATAAGGAATAATCAGATACATCGCTAACCGTTAACTTCAAATAATAGGTCAATAAGGGAGTATCTGATTATTTACTGAAATCAAGTCATCTTGAGACTGTACCGGTCCATCTAATGTGTGCCTCAGGATTTGCTGGATTTGCAAATTGATCAAGAACATGTACATTGGGTAAATCTTTCTTGAGCTGTTCGACTTTGTCAACCATGCCTGGATACCCGAGTGCTGGATCTGCCAATGTGGTCACACCAAACAGAGAAGAAAGTCACCAACTGATTTTCCATTGTCAATAACAATATGCAAGGAAAATCCGACCTTAGAAAGCAAGTAAGCATTTGTTTTTCTTGAGACGAGGAAGCAACTAAGCTGATGCTATCTTACCAGTTAAAAACACATCAACACCCATATATCTCAACAAGATCTGCTTATCAAGTGAATATTGGCCTGGCATGACTGCAACGAATCTGTAACCTTTGTGAAGAGCAATGAGAACCAATCCTAACCCCAAATTACCACTCGTTGGCTCGACTAGAGTTGTGACACCAGGTGAAATCAACCCTTTCTCTTCGGCATCTTCAATCATTCTGAAGAAGAAAATAAAGAAATAGATAGAACAAAATCTCACAATTCCGAATACTTATGGTAAATGTTTTGTCCAGGAAAAGTATGTACAGGAAAGCAAGTGCAAGATTATATATACACTATTCATGACTGTTGCTGGACAGATGACCGCCTAGCGCGACGTGGAGTTGCAATGCACGCACTTTGCCCCTTTTGTGAGCAAAATCTAAAAACAATTGATCATCTTCTCGTCCTCTGCCCTTGGGTTTGGCAAATCTGGGCCCACTTCTCGCGCTCTTTTCAAAGACTGTGACAATTGGGAATTAGCCAAATTCGACTACTAGACTGGTGGTTATTGTTAAGGGTATTTCTGGTATTGTACTTGTAGTCTAGGGTTAGTATCTCTTGAGTCCTTGTACTATATATATATATATAGCCACTTTAGGCTGCGCAATACAACTGATATTCATCCATCTCTTCTCCAAAGATAACATGGTATCAGAGCCTAGGTTTTGAATCTAGTCTCCATCCTCTTCAGCAGCTGCTGCCCCCAGGAGAATCAATCTCCTCTCCTGGGGGTGGTCACCACCTGATGCTGGCTGCCCACGCTCGCATCACCATCTGCATCCTCATCAGCCGCAGCACCTGCACGTGCCAGCGCGCTCGTTGTCGCTGGACTCTCAATGCGCCGTTGTCCCGCCCGCGCACCTGCTCCTCTGCCCAGGCGCGCCCGTGACGTGCCCACGCCGTCGTTCGCAGCCGTCGCCGCCCTCGGACTCGCACCGACCGGATCCAGCCGTCTCCGCTCCAGACCTGCATCGCCCCGCCCAGGTCCGGCCATCCTCGGCCTCGCACCGCACGGATTTTGCTGCCGCAGCATCGGATTCAGCTTTGACATGCGTGATGCTGGCTCTCTGGTCGCCGCTAGCCTCACCAGTGGCCACTGTCGTCTTCTCCCCCAGATCTGGGCTTGCCAACCTCCTCGCTGTTAGACGGATTGGATATAGCTTTGGTCTCCCGCACCGGACGCGCTCCATCAGATTGATTCCGGATACGGTTTCGGTTACATACGGCAACTAACCTGGACTCTATCTCTAGCATGCATGTAATCTTGTTAGTTGCCTTCTGTACGCCTCCTTGGCTATTTGTACCGAACACTTCCTTTGGAATCGTATTGCGTGTTTCTTCTTCTTGCTTCACGCTTTCATGGTCTGCGACCCTCGCTTCCGCATCTTAGCCATCGCCGACTGCCTATGGGTGACTCCATGACGGAGGCCGAGCGCCAGCAGCTTGCTCACGAGGCCGAGCGAGCGCGCCTCGACGTTGAACGGGCACGCCTCGACGCTGAACGCCAGCGTCTGGAGGAAGACGAACGTGCTTTTCACGATCAGCAGAACGCGCTCGAAGCTGCTACCATCGCTGCCCTCCATACCCAGGCGGTGGCCGTCCTCAACATCCGCACCCTCATCCCCGTCGTCCTCGACTACGAATCGCCGAACTACACCAAGTGGCGCGGTCACTCAATCCCCCTTCATCCGGTGAATGGTACATGGACTCTGGCGCCACTTCCCACATGGCTTCGGACGCCGGTAATATCACCATCTCCCACCAACCCCCTCCTTCTCACTCTTCTATCGTAGTGGGTAATGGCTCTACTCTTCCTGTTACATCTGTTGGCTCCTCTATCCTTCCTGCTCCTCACAGTCATTTTTCGTTACGGAACATTCTTGTCACACCTCACATAATCAAAAATTTAATTTCCGTTCGCCAATTTACCATTGATAATAATTGTTCCGTTGAATTTGACCCCTATGGCCTCTCCGTGAAGGATCTTCGCACTCGGAACGTGATCACCAGGTGCAATAGCTCCGGCCACCTCTACCCATTGTTGCCATCTCCACCCCGACCACGAGCTCTTGTTGCCGCCTCATCGTCCACGCTTTGGCATCGTCGCCTTGGCCACATTGGGGCCGAGGCTCTCTCCAAATTAGCTAGTACTTCTCTCATTTCATGTAATAATGCCGCTGAGACTGTTTGCCATGCTTGCCAACTCGGCCGCCACACTCGTTTACCTTTTACTAGCTCTAGATCTCGTGCCAATGCAAACTTTGATTTAATTCATTGTGATTTATGGACATCTCCCGTGGCTAGCATTTCTGGCTACAAATATTATCTCATTATTTTAGACGATTGCTCCCATTACTCGTGGACTTTCCCTTTGCGTCTTAAGTCGGACGCCTTTCCCACACTATCTCATTTTTTTGCCTATGTCCGCACACAGTTTGGCATCATGATAAAGAGTATTCAGTGTGACAACGGATGTGAGTTTGATAACTCTTCCGCACGTCACTTCTTCCTTACACATGGTGTTGCACTTCGCATGTCATGTCCATATACTTCCCAGCAAAATGGCAAGGCCGAACGCATCATTCGCTCCACAAATAATGTCATGCGCTCCCTCATGTTTCAAGCCAACCTCCCACCCCCCTATTGGGTCGAGGCTCTTCATGCCGCCACATACCTACTTAATCTCTACCCCACGAAAACACTTCAGTTTCTCACTCCGCACTTCGCTCTCTATGGCATCTCTCCCACTTACTCGCACCTACGTGTTTTCGGGTGTCGGTGTTACCCAAATCTCTCATCTACAGCGGCCAACAAACTCTCTCCCCGTTCCACACTTTGTGTGTTTCTTGGCTATCCATCGGAACATAAGGGCTACTGGTGCCTTGATTTGTCCACTAATCGCATCATCATCTCTCGTCATGTTGTTTTTGATGAGACGAACTTTCCCTTTGCCACTACACATGCCCCTGTTGATCCATCCACCCTTGATTTTCTAGCTGACATCGATTCTGTCCAGCTGCCTGTTGGTCATTTTCCGTTTGCAGGTCCTCCTTCGACTTGTGCGGCCGGTCCTGCTGCCCCCACTGGTTCTCATCAATGGGTCGCTGCCAGCGGAACCGGCCACACCACGGCGTCCGCGCACGCTGTCCGATCTACTTCAGCCGAGCATGCCGAGCAGCGTGTGCATGCGATGCCGCCTGTTCTGCCGACTCCTTCCGTTGAGCATGCAGAGCCGCCTGTGCATGCAATGCCACATGTGATGCCGCATGTCCCGACGTTGCATCCCACTCCAGCCGAGCATGCAATGCCGCCTGCCCCGCCGACGTTGCATTCTACTCCAGCCGAACATGCAACGCCGCGCGCTTCGCCGGTTGTGTCGACCGCGTTTGCTGCCATAGATCCTACACTTCCAGTCGTGGCCACGCGTACTGGCCGCCGTGCAGCTATCTCGGCTCCAGCAGTTGACAATGCTCATCGCATGACCACTCGTGGAAAGTCGGGATTTCGCCTTCCCGCTGAGCGCCTCAATCTTCATGTTGCGGTTTTATCGCCCGTCCCGAAGACTGTTCGCAGTGCACTAGCCAATCCGAACTGGCGTGCTGCGATGACTGAGGAGTTTGACGCCCTTCAGTCCAATCGGACTTGGGACCTTGTTCCTCGTCCGCCAGGCATTAATATTGTGACGGGTAAGTGGGTCTATCGTCACAAGTTTCATCCGGATGGTTCGCTTGAGCGCTATAAGGCCCGTTGGGTCCTTCGAGGCTTCACTCAACGGCCAGGCATCGACTTCGATGAGACCTTCAACCTTGTGGTCAAGCCTGCTACTGTTCGTACTGTCCTCACTCTGGCCCTTTCTCGTGACTGGCCTATTCATCAGCTCGACGTGAAGAATGCTTTTCTGCACGGCACTCTCTCAGAGACAGTATATTGCATGCAGCCCTCTGGTTTTGCGGATTCAGCTCACCCAGACTATGTATGTCGGCTCAACAAGTCTCTTTACGGGTTGAAGAAGGCTCCTCGTGCTTGGTATAGCCGGTTTGCCTCTCACATCTCCTCTCTCGGTTTTGTGGAAGCTAAGTCAGATACATCCTTATTTATACTTTGCCGGGGGTCACATACTGCCTACCTTCTTCTTTATGTGGGTGATATTGTCTTGACTGCCTCTTCAGACAACCTTCTGCAGCGCATCATTGCAGCACTCCGTAATGAGTTCGCCATGAAGGATTTGGGTCCCCTGCATCATTTTCTGGGTCTCTCCGTCACTCGCCAGCAGGGGTCCCTGTTTCTGTCTCAGCGTCATTACATTTTGGATATATTGGATCGTGCTGGAATGGCTGATTGTAAGCCTTGCAGCACACCCGTTGACACTCACTCCAAATTATCTGGTGCTGGTCCACCGGTTGCTGATCCGACTCATTATCGCAGTTTGGCCGGTGCCCTGCAGTACTTGACTTTCACTCGACCGGATATTTCCTATGCCGTGCAGCAGGCTTGCCTCTTTATGCATGATCCTCGTGAGCCGCACCTTGCTTTGGTGAAGCGCATTCTACGGTACCTTCGAGGCACTTTGGACCATGGCTTGTTCCTTCATCGGACTACTCTTGATGACTTGGTGGTCTACTCTGATGCCGACTGGGCTGGTTGTCCTGACACACGCAAGTCGACATCAGGCTATGCTGTCTTCGTTGGTGACAATTTAATCTCTTGGTCCTCCAAACGTCAGCACACTGTGTCTCGCTCCAGTGCCGAGGCCGAGTATCGCGCTGTCACTCATGGAGTCGCCGAAGCTACTTAGCTCCGCCAGTTACTTCTTGAGCTTTGCACTCCACTCCGTCGTGCTGCTGTCGTGTATTGTGACAACGTTAGTGCCGTCTATCTCTGCAACCCAGTTCAGCACCAACGTACTAAACACGTGGAGATTGACCTTCATTTCGTCCGCGAGCACGTCGCCCTCGGCCACGTTCATGGTGTACATGTACCGACCACTTCACAGTTTGCGGATATCTTCACCAAGGGTCTTCCTACATCCGTCTTCACCGAGTTTCGGACTAGTCTGAACGTACGACCTCCTCCCGCTCCGACTACGGAGGCGTGTTAGACGGATTGGATACAACTTTGGTCTCCCGCACCGGACGCGCTCCATCAGATTGATTCCAGATACGGTTTCGGTTACATACGGCAACTAACCTGGACTCTATCTCTAGCATGCATGTAATCCTGTTAGTTGCCTTCTGTACGCCTCCTTGGCTATTTGTACCGAACACTTCCTTTGGAATCGTATTGCGTGTTTCTTCTTCTTGCTTCACGCTTTGACCCGCCATGGTCACTCGCCTCTCTACCGAGCTCAGCCGCCACCGTTTCTCGTCGGATCCCGTTGTCACCGCGCCGCCCTACCCCAGATTCGGCCCTCTCTGACCACCACTGTCTTGGATCCGACCACCCTAAAGTTGCCTCGGCAGCCCGTGCCTGTGCGGTCTCCAGGCACCTAGATCCGGTCACTTCGACGCTGCCTCCTTCGGCTGCCACACCCACGCCGCTATCTTTGGACGACGCCACTACCCCAGGCCTCCGACTCCTCCTGCTCCTGCTCTTTCTCCACGCTGTCGGCCGGCTTGTGAAGCTTGGAGGAGGGGTCAAGCTTCCCGACTTCCTCACTCGCTCGCCGTCGGGTGGATGCTGAGGAGATGGGTGGCCAGGCCGTTTGGCCGATTGGAGATAAAGGAGAGAGGGGATGAACAAAAGTTGTGGTGAAGTTGAGGATACTAGAATTCGCTGCCTTTAGTCCGTTTCGTTTTGCGTCTTCCATTGCGTTGATCCAAATCCGTTGCCATCTCTCTATCAGTTCATTAAAGCCGTGCGAGACCACAAAATCCTTGTCAGTCACCCGACTGCTTTGCTAGCCACGGTCCATTCTCTCGGATGAGTGTGGTCATTCCTTCCTTTCGCATAGCTGCAGCCGCCGCTCTTCTTTTTGAGCCGCTGCAGATCATAAAAGTTTTTATGATACCATTGCTTTTCTTTGAGCCGCCGCCCCGAGATTCTAAGGCCTCCGCGCTTCTTCTACACCATGCCTCCGCTGCGCTTCTCATGCACTACGCCGCTGCCATCTTGGGCTTCGATCTGCGCTGCTATGCTTCTATTTATCCCTCTTCAGTTTGATTTAACAAGCCCTCTCTATTTGTGTCACCTTCACATTCTTTTCGTTGTGTTACCGTGGTTGACTTTGCTCCCGCTTACCTCTACCTTCTCGGCCCATACACTTTGTGCTTTATGGGTTGTCGGACGATATCAGATGGGAGGCAATCTTTCCGACACATTTTTCCAAGAGCCGCATGCTATGACGACATCTTCAAAAGTCGGACTTTGGATTTTCTCTATTTTAGTGTTAGCTCTTTTCAAATGTAATGCTATTGCATACGCCTTACATTTGACAGGGGTGTTAAGGGTATTTTTAGTATTGTACTTGTAGCATAGGGTTTAGTATCTCTTGAGTCCTTGTACTATATATATATATAGCCTCTTGGGCTGTGCAATACAACTGATATTCATCCATCTCTTCTCCAAAGATAACAACTATCAATGCGCAAACAGTGCCCAAGGCTTAGAGGAAAGACCTCGACTCTAACGTCATTCTCTTCATATGGACCATTTGGTGAGAACGCAATGGTCGGATATTCAACAATATCAAGACAGACATTCGAGTGCTCTTGGACAACCTAAAGCAAGAGCTACCTCGTTGGTGAAGGATGGTCGTGCTCTCGCTACCAGCTCCAACCTCAGCCCTCCCTTGCGTGAGTTTTTCCTGTGTATACAGAATTCTGAGTTCACCGGCGACGTAGGCGACGTCGTTACTCCGGTGATTTCTAACAAGTGGTATCAGAGCGACGTTGCGGGCTGGGGCTCGATCGCGGCGAAGCACTGCTGTTGGAATCGTAACCACGCGATCGTTTCGCACTGATGACGGAGCCGGTGTCGCCGCCACCAACGGTCGGTGAGAAAGGCGACAGGACAAGCGGCACCAAGGATGGCGCCGTGATCCAGCGAGTAGTTCGTGAGGTGGCCGGCGGGACTAGCTACCCCGTCCTCACCAAGACCAACTACGCCAACTGGGCGCGTCTCATGAAGGTGAAGCTCAAAGCTCGAGCGCTCTGGAGAGCTATCGACAAGGGCGATGTCGATCCCCAGGAAGACATGATGGCGCTCGACGCCCTGTGCAGTGCCGTCCCCCCAGAGATGGTGTCTGCGATCGCCGATAAGGAGACGTCGAAGGAAGCGTGGGACGCCATCACCACCATGCGCATCGGCGACGACCGCGTGAAGAACACCGCCCAGCAGCTGCGGCGGGAGTTCGACCTGGCGACTTTCAAGGATGGCGAGACCGTGGAAGATTATGCGCTTCGTCTGAGTGGCATGGTGGCCACTCTAGCAATGCTCGGTGAGGTTGTGGAGTCCAAGGTGGTGGAGAAGATACTCCGCAGCGTGCCGTCACGTTTCAAGTAGATCGTGCTGGCGATACGGACGCTCCTCGACACATCCACGCTCACCGTCGCCGACTTGACGGGGCAACTGAAGGCAGCCGAGGAATCATTTGAGCCGCCACCGACGATACAGCACGACGGCAAGCTGTACTTGACTGAGGAAGAGTGGGATGCGCGGCGGAAGAGGCGGGAGGCGGAGAACCAGAGTAGCGGCGGCGCTAACGGGAGCTTTGCGCAACAGGCGCGGGCGTGGCCAAGGGCGTGGGAGTGACGGCGGATCGTCAGGGTCGTCTGGGCCGACGACCAACTCCGGCAAGCACAACAAGGATCAGTGCCGGAAGTGTGGCAAAATGGGCCACTGGGCCCGCGACTACCGCTCCAAGCCCAAAAAGGAGCTGGCCCATGTCGTCCAAGATGAGGAGACGTTGATGCTGGTTAGCTCAACACCCCTCATACGCCTCATCTCGCCTCCGCAGCAGCCGAGTTCCTCCATGCCGCCACCGCCACCATCCCCGAGACGCCTCCCCTGGTCTCCGCCGCAGCTGAGATCTACCACGCAGCCGCCACCACCGCCATCCCAGGAACGCCCCATCTCGCCTCCACCGCGGGCGAGATCTACCACGCAGCCGCCGCCGCCATCCCCGATATGCCTCTCCTCACCTCCGGCGCAGCCAAGATCTGCCCCGCCGCCGTCACGGGCGTCATCTCCTGTGCGCCCGGGCTCACCACCACCACGCGCGGCGGCCCCAAACACGAATCCTGGCGCGCCGTCGTGGGTCGAGCCAGCGGTCCCGAGCGCAGGTTCTGGCGCGTCATCGCAGGCGCAGGCACGGGCGGCCATCGAGAGGAGATCGGAGGATGGGGCGAGATCTGGCGCTCCGTTGCGGCTGCGAGAAGAAAAAGTCTTTGTCCACCTCGATACAGAGGAGGTGCGGAGTGCTAAGTCGTGGATCCTCGACACCGGGGCCACGAATCACATGTCGGGGTCCTGGGAGGCGTTTGCAGATCTGGACACAGCGGTGTGCGGGACGGTGCGGTTCGGCGACGGCGGAGCGGCGCGGATCGAGGGCTGCGGGACAGTACTGTTCGAGTGCAAGAACGATGTACATCGCTCCTTCACTGGCATCTATTTCATCCCTCAGCTCACAGCCAATATAGTGAGCATCGGGCAGCTCGACGAGGACGGGTACAACATCAACATCAACTCCGGGATAATGCGGATCCGTGAGCCAGGAGGGCGGCTGCTGGCCAAGATCGCACGCGCGGCAAACCGGCAATATGTGCTCGAGGTCTCTCTTGCGCGGCCGGTATGCCTGGCTGCGCGTGGCGAAGAAAGCGCCTGGCGGTGGCACGCCAGGCTCGGCCACATCAACATGGCAGCACTCCGCAAGATGGCGCGGGAGGAGATGGTTCGTGGTCTGCCTGCGATCGAGCCGGTGGACCACCAGCTCTGCGAGGCATGCCTCACCGGCAAGCAGAAGAGAACATCCTTCCCGAACCAGTCAGAATGGCGTGCGGAGCGCGTGCTTGAGCTGGTCCATGGTGATCTCTGTGGACCGGTGGCGCCGGCGACACCGAGCGGGAATGTCTACTTCCTGCTCCTAGTCGACGACCGAAGCCGCTACATGTGGGTGAACCTGTTGCCGTCCAAAGATCGTGCAGCGGCGGCCATCAAGGACTTCCAGGCGCACGCTGAGGCCGAGTCGGGTTGCAAGCCGAGGGCGCTTCGCACGGATCGAGGCGGGGAGTTCACCGCTAAGGAGTTCATGGAGTACTACGCGTCTGAGGGTGTCCGGCGACAGCTAACGGCACCTTACTCCCCGCAGCAAAATGGAGTCGTCGAACGCCGGAACGGCATGGTGGTCGGAACCGCCCGCAGCTTACTCAAGGCGAAGGGGCTACCGGGCTGGTTCTGGGGCGAGGCGGTGAGCATCGCCGTGTACCTGCTGAACCGGACACCGACGAAGAGCGTGGATGGCGTGACACCGTTTGAGGCGTGGTACGGAAAAAAGCCGGCTGTTCATCATCTACGGACGTTCGGCTGCCTTGTCTACGTCAAGAACACTGCCCCTCATCTGAAGAAGCTGGATGACCGCGGGCGGAAGATGATCTTCGTCGGCTATGAGCGGGGCTCCAAGGCTTACCGTGCATATGATCCCGTCGCAAAGCGTGTTCACATAATGCAGGACGTGATCTTTGATGAAGCCGGACAGTGGGATTGGTCAAACAGCGAGGAGCGTGGCGTTGATACAAGCAACGACGACGACATCTTCTCCGTCGAGTACAGAGTCATGGAGGACCATGGCGAGCCGCTGGATGAGCACACTGTCTCTCCTACTTCACCAGCGACTACTCCGGCGGTACTCCCTGCGTCGCCCCCGACCACACCCATGACAGGGGGTGTTACGACGCCGGGGATCCAGTTCGCCTCACCACCGACGAAGCTGGGGGACCAGCTGGACGCCGACCACGACGACGAGGCGCCGCTGCGTTTTCGGACTTTGGAGAACGTCATCGGCCCTGCAACTCCACTTGGGTACACGGTACGTGATCTGGGAGATGGTCAGCTCTTCGCAGTGAGTGCAGAGGAGCCTACGTCCTTTGCTCAGGCGGAGAGGGACCCAAGCTGGCGTCGGGCGATGGAGGAGGAGCTGCAGGCGATTGAGGAGAACCGCACATGGACACTCACTGAGCTCCCACCTGGCCGGCGTGCCATTGGACTCAAGTGGGTGTACAAAGTCAAGAAGGACGAGCACGGCGCAGTGGTGAGACACAAGGCTCGGCTCGTCGTCAAGGGGTACGTGCAGCGCTAAGGCGTCGACTACGACGAGGTGTTTGCCCCAGTAGCTCGCATGGAGGCGGTGTGGCTACTACTGGCGCTGGCAGCACATGAAGGGTGGGAGGTCCACCACATGGACGTCAAGACAACGTTCTTGAATGGGGACCTCCAGGAGGAGGTGTTTGTGCAGCAGGCACCGGGATTTGCTCAACCCGGCCATGAACATATGGTATTCAAACTACATAAAGCTCTGTATGGTTTGCATCAAGCTCCTCGTGCCTGGAATCAAAAGCTGGATGAAAAGCTAGGTGTTCTGGGATTCAAGAGAAGTCCATCTGAACATGCAATCTATTGCCGAGGTACTGGTACTGAGAAGCTTGTGGTGGGTATTTATGTAGATGATTTAGTAATCACAGGAACCACCAGCAGTAGCATCAAGAAGTTCAAGGTACAAATGGCAGAGATTTTCAAGATGAGTGACCTTGGGTTACTTTCTTATTATCTGGGCATAGAGGTGCAGCAAAATACAGAGGGGACTACTTTGTCTCAAGGGAGCTATGCAAGGAAGATCCTTGAGAAAGCTGGATTGTTGGATTGTAATTCCTGCCAGGTGCCTATGCAACCGAAATTGAAGCTAAGCAAGGAGTGCAGTAGTCCATGTGTGGATGCTACTGAGTACAGAAGCTTGGTAGGAAGTTTGAGATACTTGGTGAATACCCGACCTGATTTGGCCTTCTCAGTTGGGTATGTGAGCAGATTCATGGAAGAACCTCATGAAGAGCATCTTACAGCTATGAAACAGATTTTGAGGTACGTAGCTGGGACAAGTGATTGGGGTCTCTTCTATCCAAGAAAGAAAAGTGTGAAGGCAGGATTACTGGGGTTCAGTGACAGTGATCTAGCTGGAGATTTGGACAGCAGAAAAAGCACTTCTGGAATAATATTCTTTCTTGGAGATAGTCCAATCAGTTGGCAGTCCACAAAGCAGAAAGTTGTAGCATTATCAAGTTGTGAAGCTGAGTATATTGCTGCTGCTGCTGCCTGTCAAGCTGTTTGGCTAGCCCGGTTGCTCGCTGAAATCATGGATTCAGCTGTGAGTAAGCCGGTACTAAGAGTGGACAACAAGTCCACCATTTCATTGATCAAGAATCCTGTACATCATGACCGGAGTAAACATATAGACACAAGGTTTCATCTTATCCGGGAGTATGTACACAATGGGCAGATTGAGGTGAAGTTCATTAGAACAGATGAGCAACTTGGAGATGTTCTCACAAAACCACTCTGCAAGAGCAAGTTCCAGGAGCTCTGTGCCAAGATCAGCCTTCAACTCTGTAAGTAGTAGAGTGCACAAGAATTAGGAGGAGATTTGTTGAATAATTCTTGTATCTTCTGTTTTGGTTGATTAGCTGATTTTTCGCCAGACGTTTTGGAAACAAACGTTGCGTGCATGTCGGCTGTCAATTTGTAATCGTCTTCTATATAAGTTAATAAAATCAGAGAAAACGCTGCTTGCTTGGTTTTGTTGCAGCACAAACGACTCTGAGTCTCTGAGTTCATCCAATTGAGATTGCGTGAGTTTTTCCTGTGTATACAGAATTCTGAGTTCACCGGCGACGTAGGCGACGTCGTTACTCCGGTGATCTCTGACATCCCTCATAGCCTCGCTGCGTAGTCCCAAGTTAGGTCTTCTGTAGCTCGTCTTGTTTCCCTCCCTCCCCCTCTTTCCTTTCACCCCCTCTTGGTCTATTTCTATTTCTTGACTCTTTGTACCTCAAAGCACTAGGCTTCCTAGTGTATGTACCTTTTCTTCCCTCTTAATGCAATGACATGCAAATCTTATGTATGTTCTCTATAAAAAAATCTGCCTTCTTCAAATTTGCTACCACTAGCAGTCGCTATAACCAAGTAGTAAAATAGATGGTTTACTGAAGGTTGGAGTTCTTAGCTCAACTCAACTGTATCAACATCACTTGCTCAACTGGCAGAAACAACACTAGCTGACTAATTAAAAGAAGTTAATAAACCTCAAAGCACTGCGATCCTTGACGGAGCAGAGGGGCTGGTAGGCCTCGATCTTGCCAACTATCCGGGCATCTACTCCGTCCTTCTTGGCTATTCGCTTCAACTCGATCAGTGGCGTCCATCCAATGAGCTGAAGAGATTGTTTCACATGAGTCTCAAAGAAATCCATCTTAATCTCAACACAAACTGTGATGACTCAAACCGAAAAAAATTTCTACCAACAACGGCATGAATACGAAGGGGACATTTAATCTAAAAAAATATGGAAGGGATAGAACAAAAAAGGTAGATAAGCATCAAAGAAGAAGATGGCTCTGCCTGTGTGACGTCAGAGGCTATGTGTTCCTGCCCAATTCCACCATCGCTGGAAGATGAGTTGAGCAGAGCAGGAATCCCTCTCCTCCCAATCCCCTCTCCCTCCATGGATGCTGCTTTCCTGCTTCTTGGCTTCTCACGGGAGGAGCAGATAGGCAGCGACGGCTGACGAGTGACGGAGAATGGGTCGGCTGCCGCGTACGACTTATCAGTGGCAAATCCTGAAGGGAGTGACAATTGTATATTTACTTTTTTTTCTTTCACCTTCCGTCGTTTTTTTTACTGTAATTTTAGATGACTAAAAATACAATTTTAGAAAAGAGAAATTAGCATACTGTAATTTTAGATGATTGAGAATATAATTTTATATAGCTAAGAGATAAAATTTTTAATAAACTGTATAATAGCAAAACCGAATTCAGAAATGACACATGAAATTATCTTTGTGAGGTAGGCGCAGACTTCTGTAGCTGCACGCCTGCACTCGACTCTGTCAGACCCATGAGTCCATTAATTACTAGTATTTTTGAAGGATTAACCAACGTGTGGCTCACCATGTGTCCATGTCGTAACATCATTTGGAAAAATTTTGGGTTGGAGGTTTGTGCATAGTAGGCAGCGAGTCGTGGCACGAGCGAAACAAAATTTTCGAAATGGCCGAAGCTCTCGAAATACGAGTTTAGCGACGGGCCTGCTTGATTGTTATGTTTTAATATCTATCTGCATATGCATGATCCATGTTCAAGGAGACTTCGGTAGCGTTTTGATGGTTCGACTTTGCAAGAACCAAGGCGAAGACCTCGGGAGAAGAGATAACGAGTCAGTCAAGCAAGAAGTGAGCCAAACTGTGAAGATGCATAAGATACTGCTACCGTTAAATCGAGCGTACGTGTTTTCATGAGCTCTGGCATCGGGGGAAGCCAGTATATTTGTTCAATGACTATGTAGTATGATCCATGACATGCACTTTCTAGCATGATCCATCACCCATGGGATAGATCATAGATACTTGAGACAAGTCATCAACATTCAACTCTATTCGACGAATCTTTGCGGAATTGCGGATAAGTTCAGAGCAAACAGGCACAACATAACCAGCTTTTCTTCATATGGCCCCAACACTCGAAAACGCTGGAAAGATTCCCAATTCCACCCATAAATCTTTGCTGAAATGGAAGCAGAGATAAACGACTAGCGCATTTCTCCTTGTCATTATTGTGCATCCTACATATACCATCTTCCCATAGAACAGTTCTGAATAAAGCCATGGGATCAAAAGGTCATGGCAATGCACTCCTCCCTTACGAGTGCGAAGAGGTCAGAGTTCATGTATCTCTCTCCACCACTAGGAAACATGGTGACAATCATCTTCCCCTCATTTTCCTTTCTTGACGCCACCTAAAAATGCATTTGAGGGATAAGCAAAGATTGGAAGGAAAAATGCAATTAGACAGTCAGAAAAATTAATTCAGCAACCTTCAGGCAAGCTGCCAAATTAGCTCCAGATGATATGCCCACAAGTAAGCCTTCTTCCCTTGCCAACCTCCTTGCCATTGCCATTGAATCGTCTGCAGTTACTGTAATGATCTCATCAATGAGTGAGGTTTCCAGGTTTCTCGGTACAAAGCCTGGACCCACTCCCTGAATTTTATGACGACAAGGTTTGCCACCTAAAAAATGTCAGCAATGCTATTATAGAAGCACACAGCTCATATTGTTAATATTGTGAAATTTCATTTTTTAAGATTATTTTTGTTTGTTTCTTGGAGCATTTGATCATTTGATGTGATGCTTATATGATTGTAGGATCACCGTCGGATCACCGTCTTACCTGAAATGACTGGGCTCTCGGCAGGCTCAACACAAATGACCTTCACGGCTGGGTTTTTCATCTTCAAATATTTTCCCACACCAGATATGGTACCTCCTGTGCCTGAACCAGCCACAAAGATGTCCACTTTGCCTGCCGTATCCTTCCAAATCTCAGGCCCTATGTGGAAATGGAAAGGCGCTAAATCAGGCAACATTGCAGTAACATTACATTATCTGATTCATAATATGGTTCAAAAGGAATAGAAAGGCCATCCGACTCATGATATGAATTATGAGGAACAGAAAGCTCTTTTGATTTCTAATGGATGGGTTTACGTCAGTATAATTCATCATATACAACAGATGCCAAAACTGAAAAAGGATATGACTAGAAGTACACATTTGGGAAAAAAATGAAATTGAGTAATGAATGAACAATGCTAATACAACATGCCAACCCCTATCTTGCTGCTAAAGTAGCACTCTTTTACTAGTAAATTATGTCACAGTTTGTAAGAATAGGTACCAGTCCATGTGTAGTGTGCTTCAGGATTTGCTGCATTTGCGAACTGATCAAGGACATGTACGTTGGGCATATCTTTCTTGAGCTGTTCCACTTTGTTAACTTGTCCTTGAAAGCCAAGTGTAGGATCTGAAACAGCATTCAATTGAATAACAGAGCTCAATATATAGTGCCCCCACAAATGACAAACTCTAGAAACACCAAATGCAAAGCTCAAGTTTTGAGTAATCTCAGGAGTCAAGATAACATGAGATTTTGCTTTACATCCTTACCGGTTAAAATTACCTCGGCTCCCAGATATCTCAACAAGATCTGCTTGTCAAGTGAATACTCAGCAGGCATGACAGCAATGAACCTGTAACCTCTGAGCACAGCAATGTATGCCACACCTATCCCCAGATTACCACTTGTTGGCTCGACTAATGTCGTGACACCAGGTGAAATCAACCCTTTCTCTTCGGCATCTTCAATCATTCTGAAGAACAAAATAAAGAAATAGATAGAACAAAATCTCACAATTCTGAATACTTATGGTAAATGTTTTGTCTAGGAAAAGTATGTACAGGAAAGCAAGTGCAAGATTATATATACACTATTCATGACTGTTGCTGGACAGATGACCGCCTAGCGCGACGTGGAGTTGCAACGCATGCACTTTGCCCCTTTTGCGAGCAACATCCAAAAACAATTGATCATCTTCTCGTCCCCTGCCCCTGGATTTGGCAAATCTGGGCCCACTTCTCATGCTCTTTTCAAAGACCGTGACAACTGGGAACCAGCCAAATTCGACTACTAGACTGGTGGCTATTGTTAAGGGTATTTCTGGTATTGTACTTGTAGTCTATGGTTAGTACCTCTTGAGTTCTTGTACTATATATATAGCCACTTTGGGCTGCGCAATACAATTGATATTCATCCATCTCTTCTCCAAAGATAACATGATATCAGAGCTTAGGTTTTGAACTGAGTCTCCATCCTCTTCAGCAGCTGCTGCCCGTAGGAGGATCAATCTCCCCTCCTGGGGGCGGTCACCACCTGTTGCTGGCTGCCCATGCTCGCATCACCATCTGCATCCTCATCGGCCGCAGCACCCGTGCACGCCAGCGCGCTCGCTGTTGCCGGCCTCTCGATGCGCCGTTGTCCCGCCCGCACGCCTGCTCCTCCGCCCAGGTGCGCCTGTGACGTGCCCACGCCGTTGTCCGCAGCCGTCGTTGCCCCCCGAACTCGCACCGACCGGATCTAGCCGTCTCCGCTCCGAATCCGCATCGCCTCGCCCAGGTCCAGGCATCCCCGGCCTGGCGCCGCACGAATCTGGCCGCCGCAACGCCAGATTTGGCTTCGATACGCGCGATGCTGGCTCTCTGGTCACCGCCAGCCTCACCAGTGGCCATTGTCGTCTTCTCCCCAAATCTAGGCTTGCCGACCTCCCCACTATGGTCACTCACCTCTCCGCCGAGCTCAGCCGCCACCGTTTCTCGTCGGATCCTGCCGTCACCACACCGCCCTACCCTAGATCCGGCACTCTCTGACCACCGCCGTCTTGGATCCGGCCGCCCGCGCCTGTGCGGTCTCCTAGCGCCCTGATCCGGCCACCCCGACGCTACCTCCTTCGGTCGCCGCGCCTGCGCCGCCACCTTTGGATGGCGCCGCTGCCTTAGGCCTCTGACTCCTCCTGCTCCTGCTCTTCCTCCACGCCGTCGGCCGGCTTGTGGAGCTTGGAGGAGGGGTCAAGCTTCCTGACTTCCTCGCTCACTCGCTGTCAGGTGGATGCTGAGGAAATGGGTGGCCAGGCCGTTTGGAGATAGAGGAGAGAGAGGGGATGAACAAAAGTGGTGGTGGAGTTGAGGATGCTAGAATCCGCTGCCTTTTAGTCCGTTTCATTTTGTGTCTTCCGTTGTGTCGATCCAAATCCGTTGCCATCTCTCTATTAGTTCATCAAAGCCGTGCGAGTCCATAAAATCATTGTTAGTCAGTCGACTGCTTTGCTAGCCACGGTCCATTCTCTCGGATGAGTGTGGTCATCTCCTTTCTTTTGCATAGCCGCAACCGCCGCTCCTCTTTGAGCCGCTGCAGATCGTAAAAGTCTTTATGATGCCACCGTTTCTCTTTGAGTTGTCGCCCCGATCTTCTAAGGCCTCTGCGCTTCTTCTGCATCGCGCATCTGCTGCGCTTCTTGTGCACTACGCCGCCGTCATCTTGGGCTTCGATCTGCGCTGTTATGCTTCTATTTATCCCTCTTCGGTTTGATTTAACAAGCTCTTTCTACTTGTGTCACTTTCACATCCTTTTCGTTGTGTTATCGTGGTTGACTTTACCCCCGCTTACCTCTATCTTCTCAGCCCATGCACTTTGTGCTTTATGGGTTGCCGGACGATATCGGATGGGAGATCTTTCCGACACATTTTTTCCAAGAGCCGCATGCTATGACGACATATTCAAGAGTCGATCTTTGGATTTTCTCTATTTTAGTGTCAACCCTTTTCAAATATAATACTATTGCATACGCCTTACATTTGAGGGGGTATTAAGGGTATTTTTGGTATTGTACTTGTAGTCTAAGGGTTTAGTATCTCTTGAGTCCTTGTACTATATATATAGCTTATTTGGGTTGTGCAATACAACTGATATTCATCCATCTCTTCTCCAAAGATAACAACTATCAATGCGCAAGCAAGTGCCCAAGGCTTAGAGGAAAGACCTCGACTCTAAAGTCATTCTCTTCATATGGACCATTTGGCGAGAACGCAATGGTCGGATATTCAACAATATCAAGACAACATCCGAGTGCTCTTGGACAACCTAAAGCAAGAGCTACCTCGTTGGTCAAGGATGGTTGCGATCTCGCTAACGGCTCCAACCTCAGCCCTTCCTCATAGCCTCACTGCGTAGTCCCAAGTTAGGTCTTCCGTAGCTCGTCTTGTTTCCCTCCCTCTCCCTCTCCCTCCCCCTCTTTCCTTTCACCCCCTCTTGGTCTATTTCTATTTCTTGACTCTTTGTACCTCAAATCACTAGGCTTCCTAGTGTATGTACCTTTTCTTCCCTCTTAATGCAATGATATGCAAATCTTATGTATGTTCTCTAAAAAAATCTGCCTTCTTCAAATTTGCTACCACTAGCAGTCGCTACAACCAAGTAGTAAAATAGATGGTTTACTGAAGGTTGGAGTTCTTAGCTCAACTCAACTGTATCAACGTCACTTGCTCAACTGGCAGAAACAACACTAGCTGTCTAATCAAATCCAAGATTTCTGAAAAGAAACGAATCTAATTAAAAGAAGTTAATAAACCTCAAAGCACTGCGATCCTTGACGGAGCAGAGGGGCTGGTAGGCCTCGATCTTGCCAACTATACGGGCATCTACTCCGTCCTTCTTGGCTATTCGCTTCAACTCGATCAGTGGCGTCCATCCAATGAGCTGAAGAGATTGTTTCACATGAGTCTCAAAGAAATCCATCTTAATCTCAACACAAACTGTGATAACTCAAATCGAAGAAAATTTCTACCAACAACGGCATGAATACGAAGGGGACATTTAATCTAAAAAAATACGAAAGGGATAGAACAAAGAAGGTAGATAAGCATCAAAGAAGAAGATGGCTTTGCCTGTGTGACGTCAGAGGCTATGTGTTCCTGCCCAATTCCACCATCGCTGGAAGATGAGTTGAGCAGAGCAGGAATCCCTCTCCTCCCCTCCTCTTCCTCCATGGGTCTTCTCTTACTCACTTCTAAGCTCTAACAACGCATAGCAGATCAGAGTACTGCTCTTCGGGCAGCTCCACCTGCACTTCCACTATCTTATTGCCTACTTGACTATTATTTTTGAGAAGGAACTTGCTACTTGGCTATTATTTAATATAATCTTCTAATGGTACTACATAATGTTAAAGTAGGCATATTTCTTTTATATTTACTTATACTAGTAAGATACCTGAGTGTTGCAACGAAGTTCTAAAAGAACATGACATATATTATCAAACGTAACCAAAATCATAAATGAACATTAAAAAGAGGGAGATATCTTACCTTCAATAGTGAGGATGGTGCGGCCGGAGCCGGATCCGTCGTTGCCAAGATCGCCACTTTGGATTTACGCTCTTTGACCCCGTCGATTTCGTGGTTCTTTCTCACATCCGGTGGTGTACACCTCATCCGAGCCGGTGAACTGCACGTCTTAGTCGTCAACCTCGATAGTGTACATTTTTGTTCCATCATCGTCCTCGGCACGCGAATTGAGCCGACCTCTACCTCAATCACCACCGCCTTGATCTCCTCAAGGCAGTGCCACGTTACGTCGTAGAGTCGCAACACTATCTCGGTCGCCGCCTCGCCGAAGATCAAATGAATGGGAACATTGGCCAAAAACTATTTAACAATAGTGAAGAGTGGCCTCCATGCCAATTTGCCATCGGTGAATCGGTGGCTAACAGTTGAGGTTGTTTCAAATAGGCATTGTCAGAGAAAAATACTACACACATGCTTATTACACTGATGAATTTGACGGAATGGTTAGGTTGCAGAAGACAAAGAATTCATGGTGGGAGACGGAGGAAGAAAGAAGTGCGACAGTTCTGGAAGGAGTGAATAAACAACGCTTTGTATTTTCCTTTTTTCCCCTTGTAACTTGTAAGAGGAACGACACATGTTTTTCACCAGAGAAGCAGGAGACAGAGGAAGAAAGAGATGTGATAGACGGGACGTGGGCCATTGTCTAAATTGGGTCGAGGAAGCATCCATACACCAAAACGGATCTGACAAAGAGAGCTCGTATATCATGAGCATGTGTAAAGAGAACAGAAGGGAATGGTGAATGGATAAACTCCCTTTTTATATTAGTAAAGATATGTAAGATTGTCTTTGCATATAATCCTTTGTACTCTATATATATTACTCATTAGACCTCATAAATATATATAAAATATTTATAATATGGTACCAAAGCTAGGACACTAACCTAGCTTCTTCCACTGCCATACCACCATTGCTACCACCGTCGTACGTTGGATTGAGCCGTCACTGCCCAAGACCGCCGCCCAGGCTGGCTTGAGCCACCCCCGCCATGCCGACGGACGCCTCCAGCCGACCGAATTTTTTCTATTTTAGCCCTTTTTTTGAAAAATATTCACATTTAGACCCCTCGTAGTTTTAATTCCGTTTTTGGACCCAGGGGGTCGGAGCCGTGACGCACGGCGCCGACGTAACACATCTCGGCGCCGTGGTCCACGGCGCCGAGTCGCCAGGCCCGCACCAGCGTGGTGGCCTGCGTGGCGCCGACGTGGCAGCACCTCGGCGCTGTGGTCAGTGGCGCCGACCTCGGAGCCGTGGGTCGTGGCGCCGAGCTTGGAGCCGTGGATCGTGGCGCCGAGCTGGGAAAATTCAGAAAGGCCGTCGTGACCGGTGGCGCTCCAGCTCGGCGCCTTCAAAATAATCCGTAGCTTTTGGAAACATTCAGAAAATTGATGAACTGTGTGAAACACAATTTTTCCATTATATGTGCCTTATAAGAGCTAAAATGGGGCAAGGTAAGAACCTATGTGCCTTAGACTTTTCCATTATATTGCCCATAAGTAATTATGTTGCTATCTCAAATCACATGGTATAATCTGCGAAGTTGAGGATATAGTTTAATATCTTGTTGTTCTTTTGCAGACATTTATGTGCTTGAAAATGTGAATTTTCCATGTAATGATTTACAATTTTGAACTGAGTAGGCATGATTTCCCTGTTCTTTTCTATATGCAAACTAATCCATTATGCAGACATTCTTTGGAGCAAGCATGTGTGGGCAACATTATGCAGTTTATTAAATTGTAGTTTTGTGAAGCACCGATACACAATACCGTCATACCGGTAGTCTCAAGTGCAGTCGATACAGCTAGGCAAACACAATACAGTGCATAATAATAGGATTACATAGACCGTAGATAGCGTGGGTCTATTACATTTTGTCTACTGGGTGTAGCGTGGTTGTTTCCCCTTTTTATTGGGCCCTGAGGATGGCTCCGCTGCATCATTCTTCCTGTCACTCTTGGTCTTGAGAGCTGCCTCACGAGCTTGAAGCTCTTCCTCCTGACGCTTGATGGCTGCTTCACGCAGACTTAACTGCTCCCGCCTCCTTTGCAGCTCATCCTCTTTGCCCTTCAGACGGATTTGGTCCACCCTCACGCGGCGCTCTTGCTCAAGCCGCATCTGTCATTCCACCTCGCGAGCATGAGTCATCTTGACAAAGTATTGTCCTTTGTTTTCCACCTCCACTGCCCGGTTATCTGGCCATGCCGGCGACACCCGATCCACTCATTCGATGAACGTGCAAGCCTATGTATGGCGTGGTAGATGTCATGGATCAAGTTGAAAAACGATAATGAGAAACAAATGATTTAGTTGTCATCGTTACCACGAAGTCGTCATCCAGGTCTGGACACTTGAAGAACCTACGGCCGTATTTGGCTCGTTGTACTCGATCCGTCCAGACTCCCAACATCGTCCTAAAGCCGCAATGGCACTTCGGGCGCTCATGCCACTCCGGCACTCCAAATGGGTCGGACCTCCAGGAAGACATTGTTGTGTAGTAGTATTGTGATGGCTTGAGGAGAAGATGTGGTATGGAAGACATAGGAGGGCTTTATGTAGGCAAGTTATCTGGTGCAGTGGGCATAGTCCATGGAGAGGAGGTCGTACGAATCTTTTCGCTTTTTCAGGATTCCAGTTTAGCAATAAATGTTCCTATGTAGGCTTTTCAGAGCCTGTAGTCTCGTAATAAATTCATAGTTCGTAGCCTTTTCAGTCGTTTGCAGGAAACAGCTCGTAGGCTTTTTCAGGATTCCAGTTTAGCAATAAATGTTTCTATGTAGGCTTTTCAGAGCCTGTAGTCTCGTAATAAATTCATAGTTCGTAGCCTTTGCAGTCGTTTGCAGGAAACATAAATTCATTGCAGGAATTATAGAACCACAAAGTACAGACTACGGATTCGAACACAAATATCACATGAATATAACATATACACATATATACAACAAGTAGCTCATTACAAACACATCTCAGTCCAACCACTTACCAAGTGCCTCCTAGCTCATTACAACATATATACAACGACTTTTAAGCCCAACCACAAGCCTACACATAAGTATCACTGCCTCCTAGCCTTACCCTTACCAAGGGCGTCGGTGCCTGGAGTGTAACGGCTAGGCTCGCGGCGGCGTCTGCGTGGTAGAGGCTGTGAAGGCTGAGTCGAAGGAGCGTCTACGAGCTGAGACGGGCCTATCTCATCGTAAGTCTGCTGCTGCACCTCGTCCTCGTCCTCACCGCCCTCGTCAGGGAAAGTGTTGCTCCTCGTGGGGGACGAGCTCTGCCCCGTGTACGACCCTAGCCGCGTCGGGTCTGCAAGTCGTGTCGAAGGCACGTCTACGTCCCTCGCCGCGCCTGTGCTGCAACCACAATGACCAGCCGCATGACGTAGCCGACCTGCTAGCCTCTGTCATCCAACATTTTGTTAACCAACAAGATACGAAGATATTAGGTACTAATTTTATGAGTGGCTTTGTCGAAGCTTACCTCTAGGAAGTTACGCGTCCTGACGTCGCCGACTGTCATGGAGAAACGCTCTATGTCCTGTACGGACTGCTTCAGAGTGTTGCCCTGCAAACAAGCAAAAGAATGGATAATTTGCTATATGTAGTGGTATTTATGTCCATTGGAAAATAAGCAATGAGATTGAACATTACCACACGGTCCAGGACTGGTGCTATCTCCACCTGCGTCCCAAGTCGAGTAGACTGGTCGTAGGGCGTGTCTTCGTCGTCGGAGGACTCAATGTCGGCATAGTCATCTTGAGTCCATTGTCCCTTAAACTTGGACCGCGTCGCACGCTGGTACCAAACTTGGTACCGCCGGAAGTGCTCATTGCTGTGCGACTCGTCGTTGTCGTCCACGTGGTCCTGAAAGTGTCCCCACTCCTCAACGTACACGTGGTGGTGGTGCTCGAAGTCTGTGACCTTCTTCTGTCGCTGACGATCAAATCTGCATGTCACGTAAACCAAACGTTAAAATTAGAAAAAGCTCTGTGCAATTGGAATCCAAGGTTAGAATTGAAATTGCATGCCACTTACTTGTGCAAGGCCACAGACGTGGCGAACGGCGCTACTGGCCACAACTGCCTCATACCAAACTGGCGTGCAACTCTATGTGGCAGGTGATACTCAACAGCATAGAAACAGATAAGGGGGCACCTCATCCTGTAGAGGGCCTCGTCTATGCTGCACAGTGCGCTGAACTGAATGGCCTCCACCTCTTGCTCGGCGTACAGCTCCCACTTAACCTGCATAGCAACAATTTAACGTTAAAGGTCATATACTAACAAATGAAAATCACGATACCAAATGGAATTAACTTACATTGGAGGCTGTGAGCGCATCTAGCTCGTTCGTGTACTCTAGGTAGGCCCTCTTCGTCCTGGCGTAGGGAACTGAGACCTGGTCCCAAAGACATGCAAGTGTCGGACTTCGACGAAGAGGAACCTCTGCGAACCACGGACGAGGAGGCGAAACCGTGGGACAACCAACTGGTAGACGACCAACTGTCAGTAAGAAAGGGGGTTGCTCTCCCTCGCCTCGTTCTTCCTGGAAGCTGATCCATAACCATCTTGTGTCTTGTCTTCTTCCTGGTTCCACGTTTGTTCCAACGGCTACCCGGATCCGCAATGTATTTGGGCCCGGTGTATGGTGGCCACTCTCCCTCATCCCGGTAAGGCTCGAAACGGGGAGACCATGTAAGCACAAGGTTGTCAACACTGAACTCCCGAGGTATCTTTCTCTCGTAGTCAAAGTTGCGATGCCTAGCTGCTGCCACATAATGAGAACAAGGAAAGTGGTACTGCCTCGGTTTACCACATGTGCATGAGAAATCAATAAGGACAACCTTATGCCTCCTCGTCGGTCGGAGCTCTCCATCGGTCGTTGTACCACCCCTTTCTACAACCTCGTAAGTGCCCGTGGCGTTGTCAAAACAATGTACCTCATGTGCCTCAGCCCTCGCCTTTGCCTTTTCAAGGTGGCGCTTCGGTTTTGGCGCCCATCTCACTTGTTTACTCTGTAGCGCCATTGCATGAGCGTGTCTTTCGTTGAACCAGGCAACAAGCTTGTAAAAGGTGAAGGATACGATAGCATTGACGGGCATACCACGTATACCCCTAAGCAAATTATTGAAGGATTCGGCCATGTTGCTTGTCTGAAACTCGTACCTCCAGCCACCATTGTCATGAGCCCTTGTCCATTTGTCGACATCTCTCATCAATCCCGTCAACCACTGTTTACCTTCTGCGTTTGTTGCAGTATTAAGCTGCTCCAACTTCTCCTGGAAGAACTTGACCTCAAGCATTCGAACGACCTCCTCGAACAGATGAAAGTTATCCTTCGTACCATCCTTACGGAGTAGATTCTCGGCAAGATGTTGAGTGCACCAACGGTGCTGCAAAGCTGGATACCCCGGTATCTGCTCCTGTACGGCTGCAAGTATGCCCTGGTGTCTATCAGATATGACACCAACCTCCCTACCAGGGCCGACCACGTGCCTCCGAACAAGCCGCAAGAACCATCCCCAGCTGTCTTTGTTCTCCCTCTCAACCAAAGCAAACGCCAAAGGAACCAACGCGTTGTCTGCGTCACAGGAAATGGCTATCAGAAGTGTGCCCTGGTACTTGCCAAGAAGAAACGTACCGTCAATGGAGAAGACGGGACGACAATGCCGAAAGGCCTCGATGGACTGAGCAAAGCACCAGAAAGCACGGAAGAATATCTGCATCCCATCTTGAGTCCATTCGTTCGGTTTCGGGACGTACTCATAATGCATGCCTGGATTAACCGCTTTGATTGCATTGAAGAGTGCTGGCAACTGCAAGTACCCATCTTCCCAGTCCCCATATATCATCTTCCAGATGCGTTGCTTTGCCCTCCATGCTTTTTCATACCTTATCTCGTATCCAAATTTCTCCTTAACAATCCCAGCAAGTGTCTTCACCTTCATATTGGGTTCTCCCTGTACTATGTGCCACAATGACTTGGCAATAATGGTAGAGGTCAACTGCCGATGCTTCTGTTTGAGCTCTGCTTCGGCACAAGTGTGTGGGCCAATGATTCTTGTGATCTTGAACTTTCCCGTGTCCTTCTGTTTCCTGACACAAACCCTCCATTCACATGTTTCCTTCTCGCACACAACTGTGTACCTCCACTCCACATAAGAATGCCTCACCTTGAATGGCCTTTTACGAATCACTGAATACTCCTGCAGCCACCTTTTCAATGCAGACAAGTCCTCAAACACCATGCCCTTCTCAATTGTCATGCTTGACCCGGCCTCAGGAGCATCTAGCAACTCGTCATCCCTTCCTTCTGCATAAGCCTCATGAGAATGCTTAAGATCGCTGAATTCATGAACTGATGGATCCCGGCCAGGGCAATAACGCCTGATCAGCTCAATATCACTTTCGGTCAGCTCTCCAAAAGGGCGATCATCATCAGAATCAACGGCCCTTGCGATCTCGTAAGGCTCCAGTTCATCCACAATTTGAACATCCACACTGTTGGAGTCCCTACAGACTTCTTCAACGTTGCCAGATGGAGCAACAGGAGGAACACCCACATTATCAGGAATGTCTCCTGCATCATAAGCACGAAAACGATGGGATTGAGACAAAAGAATGGAATGACGGGAAAAGGCTAAAGTGTTGCTCGACACTTACCGGGATGATCCTGAGGGGCCGCCACGACATCATCAGTCCGACATTCAACTCGAACTGGTTGAGAAATCTGAACCTCGTTCGGGGCAGATAGAGCATCGGGCACCTCAGGCACTTCTTCCACATCCACCGCAAGGTCCGGTAACGGAGGGTCAAAGGGTGCCTGATCACCTAGTTCTGGTGAATAACCATGAGGGGTGGGATCAATGGACACCTTCCGCACAACAAGGTCCAAACATTGGAACTCATTCCTCATAACCAATTTGACATATTTGTCCCATTGATCCTCACAACCAATTAAGATCAACCGCCTTAGAATTGTGTCTTTCGAACCGAAGTGAAGTAACCCCTCAACTGTGATGCTCTCCTCGTTTGCATGACAATGTAGCTCCTCCCGGGCCCTAGCAACCAACTCACTAAACGATGGCCAATCACTGAATATCAGAGGCACCCTTTGCATTTCAACAAATCGAACATTTCCATAATCATCACTTGTCACACTGCCTCCATGATATAGGGTGACTAGGTTGTCCATCTAGTTCATACAGAAAACCAAACTTAATACCTTCAATCGAAATTGGATACTAGATAGTAACTAATAAGTCCCTAGTCACTAACTAAATGCTACCTTTATTCGAAATTGATGCTAATTACCTAACTAAATTGCATAGTCAATTGCATACCCAAAGATAAACAGCCCTTTTGTTCGTGATTTGCTTGACTGGCTGTAACAAGGTAATACTACAATCCCATCCAAATCCAACACTACGAACAAGGTAATACTACGTTCATTATCTGTTGCAACCCCAAAGTTCAAGAATGATAAAACCTATCAGAGCCTAGAACATCACAGCAACACAACACATTTCTATAGCACTAGTCCTCTTGTCGCAAAAGAATCAACTTGACTTATAGCGAGCCATATCGCCGACTCCAATACTCCACACAATCCTTCCATTCTACAGCACCATTGCCCAAGCGACAGTGATAATAAGGGATAAACAGCCTAAGCATCAGACATTCATAGCACCACACATCAGCCCACTCGACATCACATCCTCAAAAACTACAACGACGCTTAACAATCGATCTAGACCCAGACCAAAGCCACCTGGACACACAGCAACAGGCACCCTATGACCTTCACTACACAAACATCTGAGCGCCAAGAACGAACATTTTGGAGGAGAAGTGGTCACCTTGAGGCACTGGCGGTCGAGGAGGGGAGGCGGGCGGCTGCGGCGGGGAGGACGCGCGGGCGGGGAGGACGTCGGACGGGCGGCCTAGGCGGTCGAGGAGGGGAGGCGGGCGGCCCGGGGAGACGGCGGGGCCGGGGAGGAGCTGGCGGCCCGGGGAGGCGGCGGGGGCCGGGGAGGCGGTGGCGGCAGGGGAGGCGGGGGGCTGACGAGTCGGGCGGCGAAATGAACAGGCATGCGCTCGGCGCCTGGATAAGTGCCCCGAGATCGGCGCCAAGATCTACGGCTCCGAGCTCGGCGCCACGATTCACGGCTCCGAGGTCGGCGCCACTGACCATGGCGCCGAGGTGCTGCCACGTCGGCGCCACGCAGGCCACCACGCTGGTGCGGGCCTGGCGACTTGGCGCCGTGGACCACGGCGCCGAGATGTGTTACGTCGGTGCCGTGCGTCACGGCTCCGACCCCCTGGGTCCAAAATCGGAATTAAAACTACGAGGGGTCTAAATGTGAATATTTTTTAAAAAAAAGCTAAAATAGAAAAAAATTCGGTCCAGCCGAGCGCATGGCTGTTCCCGGTCGCTACCACCGCTGCTTCGGCAAGGGATGTTAAAGCAACACATGCCATTATATGCAAATAACGACATGCTTGAGGACCAGTTAAACAGAGTGAATTCGATAATAGCTTACAAATACTTCATCAATAAAAAAACGGATACCCACAATTGATGCCAACAACTTATATTTAATTCATATCCTTCTCTTTTGGCTATCATAAGATAAAATGATGCAAACTAGGACATCATATAATAAGTCACATGATGAATTCTGACTTATGACATAAGATATAAGTTCAAAGAAATTCCTATTGCATATTTGCATATCAGTACCAGTACCAGACTACAGTTGCAAGGTGATCCAACCACATTTAACCGGCTAATTCATGAAGAAAAGCAAAACCTACACATTCTGTACAATGAACCTACTCCCCGCGGTTAGCATTTTGAGGTACTACTATCGCATGTCATTCAGTAAACAATATGAACGAGAGCATAATGTACACAATGTGAAAAAATGAGATCATCAAGCACTATGATGAGCTATAATGGCAATCGAACATGAAAATTTTCAGTAAAATAATACCACTTTGCCCTGATCAATTCGGCTTCGGCTTCTGGCTTCGGGCTTATTTTTCACTATTCATAAATTTCATCTTTTTCTGAACTTTTGGCTTTTTGTTGAGCTTTTTTGCCGGTTCTTTTTTTCCCGTATTTGTTTGTATTATACGTAATAGGCTAACATATTTTTTATATTTTTAAAATTTTTAAAATTTAATTATGCTAAATAAGCCTCTGTCAGCTACAGTGCTTTTTCCAGCCAGCTACAGTGTTTTCAGCCATAAGCCATGAGCTTTTCAACCGAACTGATCACCACCAAAATGTCGCAAAATGGAATATAAACACAACTACAATAAATAGCTCTGGTCAAGCCTCATTTTGTTATCAACTTTACTAAAATGAATGCAACATCACCAACACCATTTTGCTGCCTATTAATGAACACTACGTTACAAAAGTGAAGTCCATTGTTATCCTTACCGAAATAATGACCACAACCTCTGTAAAAACAACCCAAAAATACGGTTGTCGCAGCCTTAACATGGGGATCCGGATTTGACAATTCAAACCTTCTGTGTATTCCGTGCTAGTCTCTGAATCAGTAGCTAGCTCACACATTAACATCGGCGATATCACATCCATACATGTGTAACAATAAAAGGCATAATAGTAAATAAGCATAAGCGGGCCAAATGGCCAAGATCTTACATCATAGGCCGTGGAGGCCAAATGGGAATGAAGTCTTACAGCGGAAAAAAAACATGGTTGTGGAGTCTCTCAGGATATGCTCACAGGCAATCAATTGGGGTACACGACCTAGTACGCGGCGTCGTCTTCTACCTTCGATTGATGTTGACCAATGTTCACCGGTAGTTCACTCCTTGAGCACTGCATATATATATTGAGCAACAATGAGCACAAAAGCACTCAGCAAGTCCCTATATCAAAATACAGGTATATATCTACATGCAGGGTTTAACCAAGGGAAGGTCATATGTTTCTTTTAACATAAAGCTAGCTTGTCAAATATCATAGTATAGCTAGTTTCCAAACATATGACGTAGCCATTTTTAACTAAAATCAAATGTCCATTTTAAGTCAAGTTAATTATGAGGGAGAGATCCATTTGTTTCCGCAATCCATGTCCGTACCAAGATTAACAAAAGTCCATACCAAGATACCAGATTTCCAAGATCACCAAATGAATGCCATTTCCAAACCAGAATACCATATCCATAATCACCAGTGACTAGTAATCATTCTGTGAAAACTACACAAGTGTTAACTCTCTACACTTTGCAAAAGTCTAGGGCACGGCTTTTTGAATATGTTTTTAACACTCTGCAGAGGATGTACAACTTTATTTACAGGATATGATTAACTCATAATATAGGCCACTACACGCTTTCGTAGGTATGGGACTGAGAAAATCATAACAAGACTTTTACAATACTTAGCTACAATGTTTACTCCCACTCCAGGGTAGAGTCCTCAACACTAGTAACAGTGACCACTCTCATCCTAGGTTACACCTTACCCCTAGAACATTCTCATCCATAGGCTACGTTTTCAATAAGAGACATTGTTGTTAGGGAGTCTACGACCATTCTCGACAAATCAACAAGGGTAGTGACCGTTACAGGTCACTCCCACCAATTACAACAGAAATCTAGAAATTCACAGACCAAGGTTTGCATAGGATTGACATCGGAGCTAAGAAAATTAGTAAGTCAAGTCTGTCCCATAACCAGACTTGTGGTTGCATGTTTTGTATGTAGAAAAGATACGCACAAGAATTAGGTCCTTAAACAACTTAGGCGAGACCAACCAAAAACCCAGAGTTAGTGCAATCCCTACACAGTTATCCAAGAAAAGACACGTGCAATCCCTGCATGGCCAATCCAATATGTGCAATCTCTGCACAGGTCTCCAAGCAGCCACTCGCTTGAGTCTCCACCATTTTATAAAACATCTTCCTGTCTTTAGTGCTAACCCACATTCCATTTCCATAATCACGTCTTCGAATTTCAGTCGGCAATGTTCATGTTATATTCAATTTCACTACTAGTGTATTTCTAAGCACAACCATAATCTAGTATGATTTAACCAAAGGTGGAGTTATTACTATTATAAGTATCCTAGGACGACATGGGAAGTATGTTATCAACAGTCAAGGAAGGGGCATAATAGGATTTAAAAACTATATTCATCATGATCAATTATAAGGACTTGCCTTGCTCAATTTACTATGTCCTTGATCTAGCTCAAAGCCTTCTCAGTCAATGGTATTGAACTCCTAGTCTTTATCTTGATCTTGGCCTCACTTGATTGGTTGCTCATTCGATACTCCAATTTCTAGTTATGCAATGAAAAACCGAATCTAAATAAATCCAAATGAACTCAATTAAGTTTTATTATGACTCAGTTGGTGACATGGGATACGATTTTAGTGAGTGCAGGGTGTAGACGGGATTGAATGAAGTTTGAGCGAAGGGAAGATGACGGAAAGAAAATTTGTCAAGAAGAATATCAAAGAATGATCAACGACGATGAAGGAATATTCATGAGAATATTCTACTCTCAGTTTGAAGGTGGTTAGGCATAGCTGGCTGGAGCATATTATTGCTTGACACTAACTTGATTTATTTTATTATTTTATATTTATTAAGGAAGTTCCATAAGTTCGGTGAGACTTATGGACATGAGAAATCTCACTTATATGAGATTATATTTTTCATAGGGTCTTCCTGTGATATTTGAGTCTCTAGGATAACTTTTGATGGCTTCATAATTAATCATTTATTTTAGGAAAATCATTGATTAGGGTGAGTGCTTCCAGTAGCATGTTAATTAATTCATTCACCTTAGTTGGTCATTATTTTACCCTAAGCATCCTTTATTATTGTTTTCATTTACAAATAATTATATTTCAACATGGCCTTTTGATTAAGTTTATGATTTTAGAGTAAGGGTTTCATGACATATTACTTAATTATCCTACTTACTAATTTAATATGACACAAAGGTATTTTGCTATAGGGATTATATTTTGACCTAGGACCTATTTAAAGTTTTCCCTACAAGCTAAATATTAACTATCTTCAAATAGTTTCTAATTCTATTTCAAGGAAATCTGTAAATAAATTATTGTATTTCCTAGTTTAAATGCTAGTGACATACCGTTCACATTATTCTTACTTATTAACTATTCCCGATTGATAGAAAGGGCCCTCCTGATATTTGGACATTTACACAAGGCTATATTTTGATAATGTCTTTGATTAGTATGTGAGTTTTGGAATAAATGTTAATGGCACACTAATTATTTTTATTATCATTTTTACCTACCCAAACTTATATTTGAATAGTGGCTTAAATTAAAATTTGTATTTAAAATATATGTTGGTGGCATGCTAATTATCTACATCTTAATGGCTATATAACACAAATTAGTTTTAGTTAAAAATCTAATTATATTTCAAGATGAACCTTCACTAGTTTTTGTATTTCCCATTAAATATTAATTGTCATACTATTTAAATTATATCCTTAATAAATCCATTATTATTTGCAAAGGGGCCATATGACTTCTAAAATGTTGATTTATATTTTACATGATTTTAACTATTGATGATAATTTAACAGGTTAATTGTCTTATTTAAGTATCTTAATCTGACTTGGGCCCACTCGGCTAGGATTTTGCATGGCAAAACAAGCGGCAAGGCCCACTGGTCATAGGGAAACCAAGAAGCAGAGAATAAAGAGAAGTAGAGGGTGAAACAGAGGAAGGCATGGCGTCTGGGGCTTGCCGGCGGTAAGGGGGTGGCAGGGAGAAGACAACAACCACAAAAATAGGTCACAGGAAGTGAGGGGAGGCTAGGGGTGGTGACAGCGCGGGAAGAGGTGGCCTGTAGTGGTGGCGTGGACAAGCATCGGAAGCGGCGGTGATGGCTACCCGATGACTCAACTAAGAAATGGAGCACGAGGGAACTTACTGGTGCAAACGGTGAGGGCAGAGGTGAATTGAGGTGAGCTGTCAGTGAGGAACTGGGGCGGCCTGGTGGCCTCACCGTGGCAATGTCATCCTAGAGAAGGAGAGCCAAAATTGAGAGTTGGGGGTAAGAATGTGGGGGTGTGGAGGTTCTCTGGTCGCAAGGAATAGGGAGGAGACTCACCAACAAGAGAATGGTGTTGGCGGTGACGAGTTTGGCTGTGCGCGGGGAAGAAGGATGGTACCGGCATGCTGTAGGTGAGGAAACTCCCAATCAATTGAGAGGAAAGGTAGAGGGTGGTCGAGGACACATTTTGATGCAAGAGGACAAGGAAGAACCTCACTAGAGTGGCCAGAAAGCGGGGTGGAGGTTGGTGGCACTTAGCCAAACTTGAGGGGGAAGGTGCTTGGCTTGTTTTGTCTCCAAGTTGAGGGGAAGGAGGAGAGAGAGAGAGAGTTAGGGCATGGTAGCAGAGGTTGGGGGAACACAAGATGATGCTTGACACAGGCTTATGTAGAGAGGAGGAAAGGGGAGAGGGGTGGCAAACTGAAGTCTACCTCAGTCAGGAGAAAATGCAAGAGCGGCTAGTGAATTGGACACAACGGGATTACACCACGATTGACAAGGTCATGACGTGGCGTGAGGGTGCAGGGCTCAAGGCATGGTGCTCTGGGATTGAGGTGGCAATGTTTCCTTTCGTCACATTTGTTGCGCGAGAGAAAGACGCACGGAGAGAGAAAAAGAAGTCTGGAGGAAGAAGAAAATAGTGTTTGGCACTTACATGTGGGGTCGGTTGGTCGATTAGAGAAGGAAGCTGATGGCTGGCTGTCTTGGGCTGGGTTTGGTCTAGGAAAGAAAAATTGGTTTTGGATTTTTATTTAAATTGTGGAATTCAAGTTTTGGGAATGGTTTTGCACCTAGTAATTTTTAGGAGAACATTCTTACTTACACTCAATTAAAATTTACAAATCCAATTTGAGGGGAATTTAACATTAGATACCTTTTGAATTTAAATTTTTATCCTGAGATTTCCAATTCGGTTTTAAAATTTTGAAATTTGGGAAGGATTCCGCATAGGGATTTTTAGGGAGCACACAAACACATTTTTGAAATTTTGTTTCTAAGCCAAGGGATTTTTATTTTAAAATTTAACCTCAAGGCAAAGCTTTCAGAAGTTCTCGACTTGCAACAAATTTTTTTTGAAATTCATGAAATCTTATATTAGACCCAAATTTGGGCTGTTTACACTTAGGTTGATTTGCAATAGCCTTAAGTTGCTTTAGACATTTACATGTATAACCAAAGCATGAATGGATTAACGATCTACAAACAGTTTTCACAAATATGGCTTTAACTTTGCAACCCACAAATCTATTTCAGGTTCAGATTAGTATTAGCCCCCTCCCCTCTATAAAAGTATAACTAGAACACAAAATCTATAAAATTAGTAGGGAAGAAGCATTGCAGGAAGCAGTGAGGTACCCACCTAGCTGCTTGGGTGCGGGCGCAGGCGCAGGTGGGCTCCTCCTCACCGTAGATGTTGCCGAGGCGGGCGGCAGAGATGGGTGGGGAGGGCGTGGCGGCGAGGGCGAAGAGCTACTCCCTCCATGCCCGCATGGCAGAGGACATGAAGGCATTGGGCAGCGCGGAGGGATGACTTTTGCGCCTCTAGGTCATCGATCTCGTGCTGCTACTCCAACGACCATACCCCCAGAGCCACGAATGAGCCCAGCAGCAGCGCCCTGATCACCTCCTGGTGCTCTGCCAGCAGCTTCACGCCGATCCCCCACAATACTGCCTCCATCCCTCACCGCTCGCTCGTTCTCGCCTATGCCGAGCGCCGCCGCCGCACGACTGGGCGTACCTGCTGCTATGAGTGACCAATTGCTTAACAGTTGAGAGTTGCTTTAGGGAGACGCACTACACCGTGACCAGTGTCAACATGACATGTTTCTCTTCCCAGTCCAAATAACTAGAAGAGTAAAATTCAGAAAATCTCGGTATTAGTGCATTGGTAACACAAAACCACCACATGTTTTATAGTTTTTTCACTAAACAATAAGCATTGAGCCATTTGGTTACATGTAACCCATCGCATCCATATCCCTTGATAACCCACCCTGCTGACATCTTGGGCCCACAGCGATGTGTCCTGCGTGGCTGCTTGATTCCACGTCAGCACAAGATGATGCGACGAAGCGCTCCACTAACAACACCTCAATATTGGCGATGACTAGCACCTCAATATTGGTGAACCCGGCAAAGCCAGCGTCATTCGACGGCATCGCTTGGCCGCCGCAGAAGCTCTCGGTGAGCACTAGGCTCATCAGGTTGGGTAAGCTCTGTGAAGAAAGGTGTGCACAACACCAATTCTTTCTCACTGATTTTTGTTTAAGTTCAATGTACATGCATTGTTACAAGGAAACAAATACAACAAGGATCAATCAAATAAGCCTAAGAAGACACGAGAGTTAATACGATGAAGTAATCTCTAGAACATAGAATGAAGAGGCCAATGTTATTGAAGGAGAGCCAGTGTGTATCAATTCCACTGACCTAGCAGGGTGGCACGCGTGCATGAATGCGACCAGCAGTGATTTACGCATACTTTCCGTATACTTTAACACTTTGCAATATTCGCATGCAGCGCCGAGACGTTGGTGAAGCTGTCGCTAGCTAGTGAAAGAGAGGAAGGACAGCGGGAAGAAGGTAGAGAATGACACTGTATCTCGTCGGTGACCTATTCCAGCCTAGGTTTTGGTCATGCCCCTACACTCAGGAAGACTAGCTGGGATGGGGGCCTATGGAGTTGTTTATGCCAAGATTGATGTGGACGAGGCCGCTAAGCTTCCACAGGTGTAGAATAAAGGATAACCGACTTGAGAGGTGAATAGAAGGTTTGAAAAATTATTGCTTTCTAAAACTAATTTTTATAATTTTAGAGCTAAGCAAAATTTATATTGCAATTCAAAATCTACTCAATTCTATTAAAACTAAGACACCACAAGACAAGACTTTATAAATATATTTCTAGAACAACTAAATATGACAATCTCAATTTACTAGAAATATAAATACAGAGAGTAGAGGCAAAGAAATAACCCAATAATAACACGCGATGTTTTGCCACGGTATCGAAAACTTGCCGGTCTTTACTACATAGTAACGGCTATAGCGGTCCTATTAATTTGCCTATGAACTAGCCATTATATTTATGGTGCAGTACTACCGTCGTTGTAAGTGTGGTAGTTCCGATGTTTCGGTAGTTCCAATTTCTACTGTGGTACTACTGTTTGTCTTGAGGACCAAAATTGGTCCTCTGAGAAATAACGTACTGTCTATTCATTCGGTCCTTCCGGGGTGTGGTAGTACCGCTCAAGAGTTGGGTCATACCGCGATGCAGTAATACTACCATTTTGACTCTGGTACTACCATTTTTTCAGGAGAGCAAACATGCTCCAAAAATGTCTCTCTGGAAAAAAAATATACCACCAACTAAAGTTCGGTACTTTCAGGTTGCGATAGTACCGTACTACCTTTCCGGCCATACCACAGTGCGACAGTATCGCCATGTAAACATTGGTACTAGCGACTTTTTTGAGAAAAGCATAGTTGGCTTTTAAATTAAATTCTAAGTGTATGTATGATTCTAAATTGATCCAAATGGTACAAAACATACTGTCGGCTACTAGTCATGATCCCTCTTAATAGTACAGCATATAACCTAAAATCCGGTCTTCCAACCTTTTCTCCTAAAACCGGTAAAATCAAAAGGAGATCCTAGACTACTTATACATTTGTCTTGAGTCATATTGATCTTCATGTTGATCCATAGCATGTATTTCTATGCTGTCACATTTGTCATTGGGACTAAACTTTTTAACACTCAATAAACATATTAGTCCTATATTCACTTATTGTCATTAATTACCAAAATAATTTTTAGGGGTCTAGATGCTTTCAACAGGTTTGGCGACAGGTCACTGAGGGCAAGCTGTTGTGGCATGTGGAGGTTGAGGTACTGCAACAACGTGAGGCCGAAGAGGTTGTCTGGTAGAGACCTAGAAATGACGTTGCCATCGAGCGAGAGCTCGTGTGCAGGTGGAATCACGCGGCCACACAGGACACTTCGTTGTGGGCCCAAGATATTAGCAGGGTCTGTTATAAAAGGGATATTGCTACAATTGGGTTATGTGTAACTAAATGTCTCAATACACGTGGTTTAGTGAAAAAAAACTGCAAAACATGTGGTTTTGTGTCATCAATATCCCAATACTTGTATTTTTCTGAAATTTACTGTAACTAAAAAGATGAGAAATGGCAACAGATGAACTTTTTTCCCTCATAGAATAATGCAGTAACAACCAATGAAAAAAACATATACATTGGTTTAAAAGGGAAAGCATATAAATTTTGCAACTAAAACTTTAACATATTTAAATTATTTTTTTGAAAAATCACCAGCACATGATTGAAAAAATGAGATGTTATCTTATTCACAGTCCAAATGGGATAGGTGCTTGTCTGCTTGATAAGAGGGGTGTTGATCTAGTTTTAGAGATTTAGTGTTATTTTGTCTTGATCATTGGTTACTTTAGCGAAAAATCTATCATTTTTAGAGAAGTTCCTATAAGTCCAACGGCCTAGTTGAAACATAGGGATTTTGTATTTATATTATAGAAAACAGTTCAATCGTCGCTATGTTCCAAATGGATCAGATTAATATTGACGTAGATTGCTCGGCAAAATTGTCATGAGCTTGACTCAGTCTTAGAAATTTTGTAATTTTAAAAATACTTTTATTTTGGGCATTTAGAAATTTTTGAAAGAGCTGTTTGTTGCCAGATTTGAACTTAAGGCCCCGTTTGGCACGACTCCACTTCACAAATGGAGCTGTTTTTTTTTGACTTCACAAGTGGAGCCGGGTAAAGCTACTTTTTTCAGCTTTTTGGGTGGAGCTACTTTTGTCTCAGCAGGTTTTAAGGAATTCCTTGGGTGGAGCTATTTTGTTTTACCCTGTTTGGCACAAAACAGCTCCAAGAAGCTGGTGGTGGAGCTGTGCCAAACGGGGCCTAACTTGATGTTGCTTTACTTTTTGCAAATAAATTCAGATACCCATGCGGGTGTCTTATGTCTAGACGCTCCCAGGGAGCCTTTCGTAGCGTCACACACATCCGAGGTGTTAAACGAAAAGGCACACCCACCTTCTTATACCCCGGAGAGAGACTAGGGTTTTAGTGGCTACCCCTCTCTCTCTTGTCTCCTCGCTTTCTCGCCGCCCATCTCCCGCTCCTAGGGGCCTCTTCCCCTCTCCTGCGGCGCCGCCGCGGCGAAGTCGAAGTCGAAGGCGAAGCAGGTCACATCGGAGCTCCGGCGATGGGCGGCGAGAAGGAGAACCTCGACCTCACCGACCTCAACACATCCCTCCCCGCCGCCGCCTCCGGTAACTTCCGTGCCCCCCAGTCGTATCCCCTTGCCCATTCGATCTCCCTAATCGATCCGCGTTCTCTTCTGGTTTTCCTGCAGCTCTCAGCGCCGAGGACCGCGCTGGCCTCGTCAATGCCCTCAAGGTACGTTGATTTGGCTTATACTTCAGAGGTGTACGCATTTGCAATTCGACTCCAGCACGCTTGGCTGTTTTATGTTGTGTTGTGATGGTTGGTGGATGTTTTCATGCCATTTCTGTTGTGGTTTCCTGTGATCTTCATTTCTGCGATCTGATTTGGTTACAGGACAAGCTGCAGAGCTTGGCGGGTCAGCACGCTGACGTGCTCGAGACGCTCTCGCCTAATGTCAGGAAGCGTGTTGAGTTTTTGAGGGAGATCCAGGTCGACTAGGATTTTCCCTACCTTTAATTTTACCATTGCGATTTGATTTCTTTTGCCAATGTTTTTGTGCCAGAATATAATCCGGATGAAGTGCTGAAATTGCAATGAAAATTTATAGTTGTTAGATTTGGCTTCTGGTAGGCGCAATGATCTGTAAGGATGTAATAGGTTAGGTTTATCAGCACTAACGTTTTTAGTTAATGCCCTTAGTTCTGTAATGTTAGCTAAAAATTTAATCCAAGTATTCTATATGTGCTATATTCTCTTTAAGGGACAACAACTTGTTGATGGATTGGATTGATCAGGCCGCATCAACTTCTGGTCTGTAAAAAATTATTCAGTTTTCGTCATTTGTTGATTCGACTGTAATTGTACTTGATGGGCAACATTAATGATCTGTTGAACTTGCAGGATATCAACATGCTATATCTGTTGTGTAAGGTTTACTAGTTCAAGTTTTTTTAGCTACTTTGCTGCTATTAGATATGAAAAGAACTCACTAAGTGATGTTGAGTGTAGAATGTTCATTGTAAATCTATCGAGTAGAGATATTCCTTAAGTGTATTTGATGCATTGTGGCTTCTGTTGACTGTTCTCTTCCAGTTTGTATTACTAGGTTTAAAGAAGCTTGTTCCTTTTTTAGCATTTGCCTAATTTGTCTATATGTTGCTTAGATAAGATTTACTTCTATTTTGGCATTATTTTTTGACTTAGAATAACTGAATAAGAAACCTATCTCTTTCTTAGTTAGGACTATTCATACTTTTCTGTGTGTTGGTCAGTGAAGATTGTGAAGTAAGGAAAATACTGAATCCTTAAGATGGCAAAGGCAAAATAAAACCAGGAGATCAAATATGAACTGAAGATATTTTGGGATTCAACACTTCATAGAGAATATTCTATGCCACTACCAAGAGTATCTGTTGTTCTTTTAGAATCACCTGTTGTCTGCGGATTTAGCTTTCGGATTAGATATAGGAAACGTCTTCTTGTGGCCTAAGCCACCTTTTATATTTCGCCATTTAAATCTCGGCGCTAAAACATAGAATCACCTAAAGTAACGTCTTTTCCTGAAGGGAAGAGTGATCCAAGATTTTGTATTATATATAGGTTCGAGAGGAGTTTGATTTTTGTTTGTTGGTATGTTTTAGAAATATAAACATTTGCCTGGTTGAGCTGCTGGATCATATGATTCAGACTCTGTTGACCTTTGTTGTTGTTACTGCTTCCATTCGTCTATTGCTGAAGTAGTATAGTTCCTCTTTAGGCAAGCTACTCCATTCCCATTGTTCCTATTCCCTGGTACTTTATTTGTGTAGTTAATCCGTGACTTGTTCCTTCCATTTTGTCTTCCATTCTGTCCTATGTCAGATCTATTATCCATGGCGAACTACTCAGAATATTGTGTAATACCATTTCATAATTGATGTAACAGAGTTAATCAATGTCCTACATAAATTTTGTATTTTACTCCATGAGTTGTAACTGCCTCAGAGATCCAATCTTTTCACTGTAACAATGCAGAGCCAACATGATGAGATTGAGGCAAAATTTTTTGAGGAACGAGCTGCGCTTGAAGCTAAGTACCAGAAGCTTTATGAGCCATTATACACAAAGGTTAACTTGTTCTTTATGCTTTTATCTTTTATATCGTTTCATGTGAATATGTGAAAAGATCTAACTTCTACCAATTCATTGGGTGCAAATAGCTGAATTCTCCCATTTTGTGTTTTTTTAGAGGTATGACATTGTAAATGGAGTTGTGGAGGTTGATGGTGTCAGTGACGAACTGACCAGTGAAAATGCTGCTGAGGGGAAAGATGCAGATGGTATCAAATCAAAGTTTTACTTAAACTCTTGCACAGTTCCCATTCTGATTTGTGAATAAACCTTTTTTCAGCTAAAGGTGTCCCAGATTTTTGGCTTACTGCTATGAAAACAAATGAAGTGCTGTCGGAGGAGGTAGTACTGAATATTCTATACTTTCTATGCGGATTTTTAGATGCATAACTATATCGTTGACTGGGTTATTTATTAAATTTAGATCCAAGAACGTGATGAGGCTGCTTTGAAATATCTAAAAGATATCAAGTGGTGTAGAATTGCCAACCCCAAGGGTTTCAAGCTGGAGTTTTTCTTCGATACAAACCCTTTCTTCAAGAACTCTGTCCTAACAAAAACCTATCACATGGTTGATGAAGATGAACCGATTTTGGAGAAAGCAATTGGGTTGGTATTTTTATACTTTGTTATTATTTTCATGTATATGGTTGTCATGTTCCATCCTATGTCGATACCGGTATGTGCATGCCTTATTGGACACAAATTATGTGCACTGCAGGACTGAAATTGAGTGGTATCCTGGGAAAAACGTGACACAGAAGATACTCAAAAAGAAACCCAAGAAAGGTTCAAAAAATGCTAAGCCTATTACTAAAACTGAAGTCTGTGAGAGCTTCTTCAACTTTTTCAATCCCCCGCAAGTACCTGATGATGATGAGGACATTGATGAAGATACTGTATGTTAATATGTTTAAGACCTGTTGTTCATCTTAGAGAGATCACTTTTTGCATTGTTTCATAGGAACTTGTTCTTTCAATCTGTGATGTAGGCTGATGAGCTTCAGGGTCAAATGGAACATGATTATGACATTGGGTAAGTGTAGTTCATCATCATTTGCCATGCAATACTGTATGTGCCACACCTGGTGATGCAATGTAAAGGTCTGTGGCATATGGCTCTCTTGCTGATCTTTTTCCCAATTGAAATTTGACTTTTAGGACCACCATAAGGGATAAGATCATCCCTCATGCTGTTTCCTGGTTTACCGGTGAGGCTGTGCAAGCTGAGGATTTTGAGGAAATGGAAGACGGTGATGATGAGGACGACGAGGATGATGATGAAGATGAGGATGAAGATGAGGATGAGGAAGAAGAAAACAAACCAACTAAGAAGGTAGTCTTACGCTGTCATAGAACCTATTTCTGCTTGCTTCCACATTACCATGTTTAATTGACCTTGCTAATACATTTCTTTTGTAATTGTCTGAGCAGCCATCGGGCAAACCAAAGGTACAAGCTCTACACTAATAATCTCAAATGAGTAATATTCACTTGCCTTGGTTCCAGTTAGTAATGTTATATTATCTTATATAACTCATGGTATATCTTCTACCAGTTACCGCCAAAGGGTGGGGCACAAGGGAGCTCTGAGCAACCAGCAGAGTGCAAGCAGCAGTAAAACTGTTCCGGTGCACTGGGTCCCTCCCTCTGATGTTGGCTGATGCAGTATTTTCCATTGAACTGCCCAGGAGATTGTTGGTTGTTTTGTGCGCGGGTGAGATTCTATTGTTTGATATACCGTAGGCATGTGCCGGTTTTACTAGGTGGTGAGGCAGTTGCCTGGGGGCACTTTGTGTTGTGTTGGTGGATGGTTAATGGTTTGGGACAATGTTAGCGTTATTTTCTAGTTGTATGCTATCGGATGATACCCTAAGATTGTGTAATTATCTTTGCACTCTGCTGATAGAGATTTTACTATTTGTCTTGAGATGATCGTCTATCCCTGTGTGTGCCAGGCTGGGACTCCTGCCGGAATTCTGTGCCATTTGATCTTGCGTTGATTTTTGGATGACAATCGTTAATTTGGTTGCTGCTGAACGATTGGAGAAAATTACTGTTTGAACCTGTGTTTATGTTATGAACCTTTGTTGAACTACGTTACCGCAGGAAAGCGTGATCAATACTGTGGTTTATACTATATCGTGGTGAGGAAATGTTTGAGACGGCCATGCATCCAGACTTGAAAAGAATCCGTGGTCGCTGTAGCGTTACGTTCATGTGTACGAATCAGTTATAATTTGCTCTGATCTTTCGGGTTTTTTTTTGCTTTTTGACTTCTTCAAAAATTGAAATAAATAGGGCGGGTTTTTTTTAAAATGGTTTCTCTAAACAATTTTTCAAGTCTAATTTTGTATGTATTGGTGTTTTTGCTGTCTGTTACTGTTTTAAAAAAACACAATTAAAAGTTATAAGCATAGTAAAAAAATCATCAACCGTGGCATAAAAGAATAGGCCAGTAAATTGCTCTTTGTTGATGATGGAAACAGGTTGCTGGCTCTGTATAAACCTAAGCCAAATTTGCCAAATGCCAATCTAAAGCACAAAGGACCACTTCGGCCAACTCGAAGAAAATATTTTCTGGGCGATCCCATGACCCACGTAAATAACAGGAATGGTCAATTTGGTACCACCGAGCTAAGCAGAAAAATTTCAAAGCATTTTCGTAAGAATTCCACAGGAATATGATCCCATGAAATGGGCCTATAGTCCTGGACTGCAGCCCGTAGCGCCCAGTAAGGTGGCCCGCAGCGGCCGAGCTGGACCGGGCTGGCTTGTACTCGTAGCCAGGCTCGTTAACTTGGAAGATCCACTTCGGTCGTATCACCTCGGCACTTGGACAGCTTGAGGCGGAGAACGCAAGGGGAGGAGAGGACCGAGGAGATCTGGAGCTAGGGTTTCTCACCTCGCACCCTCGTCGTTCCTCGCGGGTTGCGCCTCCTCCGGCGTGAGAAGAAGAAGCGGGTCGGGCCCGCCGTGAGAAGCGGAGGCTGGAGGCCGTTTCAGCCTTTTAGGTATTTCCATTCCCATGGCCATCTTGCAGGCGCTCCTGCCTTTCCAGTTTCCCTCTTCAATTCGATAGGATGCAAATTATATGTAAATTTATGGTCGCGCAGGACAGATCCGTCTTGTCTAGTGACTGGTGTAGCAGACAAGGCTGTATCTAGCCGAAGCCGAGTGCTGGGCTTTCAGCTGTTGCGATTCGTAGGAAACGATTAGTAGTTTAGTGTCGTGTTATAGAAGGGGGGAAAAGCACGGTGGAGCAACCATGAATCTGAACTATGCAATTACATTTCCCGAGTAAAAAAAGGAGTGTCGATGGGGTACACTGCCCACACCGCTAATTCTGCGCTCTTTGGTTTGGTATATTGGGGTTTCAATGTTGTAACTTGTAACAGTCATGTTACTTCTATTCTTGACAAAAAAAAAACAATCATGTTAATTGGATCACTGGGTTAGATGTCCTTAGGTGCTACATACCTCAAAAAAGAAAGAAAATGGCTGGAAATTTGGGGGAACAGGGGGAGTTTAAGTAGTTTGGCATGAAATCTTGAGCAAAACTGAAAGACTTTGAAGGGGAATGAGCCTTGCAACTTGTGGCTAGTTACATAGGCCATCTTTACTGTTTTCGATATCTGAATGTTTCGATGTAGCAGTCAGCAATTCAGCATGATGCATTGCAAAGTTGCGACCCTATCCTATTCATCTTGTATGCTATTAGTTTTATTTGCAAGTTTTTCAATAGCAGACTTGTAGTCAATCTTCGTGTATGCTTGGTGCATTTGGCATTGCTCTATCTCAGTGAGTATTCTACAAGAGAAGTGAACATAACTTTAGCCCAAAAAATCATCATTTTTTATTCTATTTAAGCAGTAGCTTGGTTAATTGCCTGTCTCTGGCTATCTTGTGAGTTCAGCTGGCCATGCACAGGATAAACAACTTAAGAGGTTATGTGGCTGTTCTCTGCTAAAACCACACAAATGTGGTAAGTGAACATACGAAGAAATGACATGATAACTGGAAGAGAGCACCATGTCAGTGACAATGCTGTAGATTATATGATCATTACTTGTTTTTTACCTGTAAGTCATCACTGAAGAATGAAAAAAATATTCACATCTAACTTCCACTAAATGTATTTCAGAAGCGCAAGGCTTGCACTTAATCTGTGCTGAAATTGATCATTTATGCATTAACTGCTCCAGGAATATACCATGGAGATCAGACCGATGGTAGCTCTGCGTGCTGCCCTAGTTGGTGGGGTAGCAGCATTTGCGAAGATCGCTGGGGTGATGAAAGCTGCAGGAGGTGTGAAGGTTGGTGCAGCAGCCGCAGCTGTGACAGCAGCAGCAACGGCTGCCATATCCGGAAAAGACAAAAATAAATATAATCCAAAGCCAGAAACAAAATGATATTTGCCATGAATTCGTGGAGAAGCCGTGTATGAAAATGCCTCTCCTGAGTGTAGATCAGCGTTAGCAAAATACCAGCTTCTCGGGATTGCCACTCCACCAGTGCTGAGGAGCTGCGGAAGTTAATCGTGGTCTCCAGAAGGATGCCGTAATCAATAAAGCTACTAGAGCAATTTTCATGCTACGTGTGTTTTAACTTGAGAATAAGAGCAAGTCCAATAATAGAGCCAAGTGTTTGGCTATAAGCCAAGTTATAAGAGCTAAGTTATACAATAATCTGTCTTCTATTTGTCTACAAAAGATTTTTTTATTATTATGTGGTATCATATCTCACATTCTCTTTCCTACTCCTCCTCACATACATTTATTATCTGGACCCACCATTGCATAGGCTCCCGTGTGCAGCTTGTTGCTTGCATGAGAGCCAAGCTCTTCTCTCTCTCCTCTCTTCTCTTCTCCACATCAGTAAAAATGCTGACTAGCTTGGCTATAAGACCATTGTTGTACTTGCTCTAAGAATGACTATGTCGAGTTTTCCCCTAGTGATGATTTGGACCCACGCAATAGTTGCTGTTGCCCAATGTGATAATGATTCAACGGCGCGATGACACTGTTCATCCTCGATGCTAGCCTGATTTCTGTTGCCTCCATCTGGGGTGTAGTGCAACAGCTAGCATTTACTTCAGTATCTGTGTAACTGAAGTGTCTCTAAATGTAGAGGATTGGTTGTGATAGAACAATTACAGCTTGTCTTGCTGTTTGGGCATCCTAAGGTATACTCGTGGAACAGCGTTGTTCAAACGTGAAATGCTACCAAGCTCTTCTCGAAACTGCTTCAGCCACAACTATCGATGCTAAAAATACGCAACCGTACTAGCGCTTCGACAAACAGGAGCAATGCTAAATTCCTCAGGTCCTAATTGTTTGGCCTTTTTCTTCTGTTTAAAGCAAAAGGCTAAAGCCCAAATAAAAGGATGGCTTTTCCCCTGGATTTTTAGAAAAAGCCTAAATCTCATATATTTTTACTACTTAAAAATATGAGTTGCTAATCTTATGTCTGTTCTCTCTCTCTCTCTATAGCAGTCCGATCTAACCACAAGATAGAATATGGAACACCCGTCTTGCGCCCTCCCCTCCCCCCTCTCTCTTACGATTGAACCACCCCTCAGCCGGACGATTGTCCTTCCCACGTGCGGAGGGCTCCTCCCCATAACTCCCTCTCCTCCCTGACCGCTCCTACCCCCCTCCCCCTCGTTCTCCTCTCCCCTTTCTCGCCTCCTCCCCGTTTCCTCCCGCTGCTCCCTCCTCGAACCCTAGATATCGCTGCTTTCGTCCTCTTCCTCTTTCGCCCCTTCGACGAAGCCGCCTACGCCATGAGTGCTCCCCTATTTCCCTCCCCATCCTCGGGTGCGCTCCCTTGCACCCACCGCCGTTCCGCGCCACGTCTTCTCATGAAGGGAGCGGCCAGAGGGAGCTCGCTTGCGGTGGCCTCAAAAGGCATGGAGGGTGGTCGGCGGCCCCGAATCGGTAGTGAGTTAAGAGTCTGATGGCGTCCTCTACCCAGGCAAAAACCTAGATGCTAATATGGTCGAGTGGCTACGACCCCGAACCCCTCTAGCCGGTGACAAGGGGAACCCCATCTCCCAATTCCTAATTCTTTGTTGATGCCTAACGTCTCGCCCCACCCACACGCTTGTTAAGGTAAGCACTCCTACTCTGTGCTATTTCTCCCTTTTCTTCTAATATTTGTGGAATTAGTTTTTTTGGTTAAATGGTCATCAGCGTGTTGCTGACCATAGGGTGTGACAACTCAGGATTTTTCTTAGTTCTGGCTAAAAACATTGGTTGGATAGACCATGTAAAGAACATTGCTAATTTGGTATTTTCCAAATGTTCATGTGCAGTCTGCATTGTGCAACCCCAGTCTCAACGGTCTTTACCTCGATGAATTAAGGTTCATCACATTTGGTATTAGAGCAGTCGATCCTTTCTCATGACTTCTGCTATCATGACTTTGATTGTCGAGTCATTAGTCATGATAAAGGCTAACGCCAATAAGATGGCCACTAGTACCAACAACATCACAAGAACATGTCAGCCATCTTCCTCAACATGTATGTCATCTTAGAGAAAATTATGAATAAGAAGAAAGCACAACAAGAGGTGGCTGCAACGCTATGCCCAATAGCCGCCACGGTGCCGCTAGAACATGTCGTGATAGCCGCGGTTCTGTCGACTCCTTCCGCAACCCTACCACGTCCTGCCGCGACAGCTGTGTTGTTGTCAAAGCCTGCTGCAACAACCATGTCACTGCCGCAACCTACTGGGGTATTACCGATACCCATTGCGACCCTACCATGTCCTAGCGTGGTGTTGCCGAAGGCGGCCATCGCTCTACCAAAGTACTCGGAGATGTAAGATGCTGAGGCATGTAGCCATGAGCACGTCGTGTACACATAGAAGCATGGCTTGTGAAGAAGTTGAGACTTCTTGCACGTGCAAAACACTTCATCGTCAAGGGTGCAGACTTGCTTCCAATCCCCTCTAGTTTGACCCATGACATACTTCGCCCTCAAATGGATCTCAAATTTCTTTGTGATCCCGGACAAGAGCCGAGCATTGTGGGAATGAGCCTTTTCAATCTTCTTATCCATGAATGCCTGCATCACTTTGGAGAATTGATTGCCTTCCTGCAGATGCTTCTTCACCATCCTGGCTTTGTTAATGAAGTACTCGACGGTACAATTCTAGGTCTCCTTCACAATTGCGGTGATTGGTAGGGATCATACACCCTTCAGGACCCTGTTGTACACTTCTGACATGTTGCTCATCATTATTCCATATCTTTCACCATCGGAGTCATGGAGGAGAGACCATTTCTCTATGTTAGGGGCATGGGAGTTAGCCCACTGCGTGAACTCCCTAACTCTCGTGGACTATCCCACCGGTTCCCCTTAGCCTGCGTTAGAACAGCTTATATGCTTGCTAGTCTCCTCATCTAGCCATCTCCACATGGCCTCGAACTTCTTGAAAAGCTTTGTCATTTCCTTACTTCAGAACCTTGTGTGGAAGTTAGCCACGAGATGCCTTATGCACCAACAGCTCCTCACGTCGTTCCACAGCAAAGGTGGCTCCGTCTCATTCTGCATCATGGTCAATGTGGACAGCAACCTGACATTACGGCCTGAGATGACACAAACATCTTGCCGGTCATGAACGATCGCTTGCTTCACATTAGCCAGGAACCACAACCAGCTATCCATGTTCTCATTCTTCACTAGTGTGTAGGCCATAGGGAGTAACTGGTCATTCGCGTTGGCTGCGACCGCGAGGAGGATCGTACCCTTGTACTTGCCATAAAGGAATGTGTTGTCCATCGTCAGCACAAGACGACAGTACTTGAATCCTTCAATGGTCTGGCGAAAGGCCCAGAACACTCTGTTAAGAACAAAGCAATTAAGTCCCTTCGTAGTATGCGACCGCTCTTGCTTGTTAATGTATGTGCCAGGATTTGATGCTGCAATTTGATAGAGCATTCTTAGGACTAGGTCATAGGCCTCCTCATATATCCCATACATATGATCCAGGACCTTCCTTTTCACCCACCATGCCTTGTGGTACCTCGAACCCCACCGTATTGGCAACATCTGCCAATAGAACCTTGGGCGAAATAGAAACATCGACCACGATGGCATGGCTTATCAGGCTCGCAACGTATGATGACGTGATGTTGCGGTGCCTGTGAAGTCGCTCAGCAAGCACACATGTGTGATCCTTCATCACGCTTATCCGAAAGTCCATGGCCACTCCCCTCAATCGCTGCGCAAGGATCTTGCTAGGACAATATTTGTCCACACACTTTACATTGTATGTGTCTGAGTTCAACCTTTACACTCTATATGTCTGGCTGATCCTCACAGTGTATCTAGCAATGGCCTGTTGGGCAGTGCTCTTGTAAGGGAAGCGCGGCCCCAAGATAAGAGTGTCTTCATTAAATCCCCACTGTGCCTCCTCTGGCTGTGGCAGAACCAGAGATGCCGTTGCGATGTCATCCAGTCTAGACAACACATAATCATCGTTGGTGGTGATAACACCACCTATCACACCCCTCGTAGCACCATCTCTATCTTCCTCGCCTTCAGAGTTAGCTGTCTCCACATCCTCCTCTTCGCTTTCTACTTCTCCCACCTAATCAGCAATGTACTCATGACAGTCAATATGGGTTTCCCACCATTTCCCCACACCTTTGTTTGGCTCAAAACCCGTGGCACGCCTCTGTAGTTCTCCGTCGCTGGCTTCCTTGCTGATGTCTACTCCAACCCCACCATCTACATCAGCACCTGAGTTGAACCCAAGCACTTCATCAGCAGGAGCTCCGTTGGAACCACTCGTGCCAAACGATTTCATCCTCTCCACAAACTGAGCAAACACCATCGGCCTGGTGTATATTGCAGCGACAGGTTTGCACACAACCTTCACTTGTCGCATTCACAAGTTGTCAAAAGGTGGCCCATCTAGCACCCAACGTCGACGCATACACCGCCTCAATGTGTAGCTTGTTCTATGTAGTGGCGCAATCCAACATGCTATGCACGCACCTCTGTAGCTCCATTAGGCCCATGTCCTTCAAACCCAATGACCGGATCACCATTCGGTCACTACCGGATAGGTCTACCCCATACGGTCTGTCATGTATGAGACGATCCCCATAGAATATAAACAAATCTTGAATGTCCAACATGGTGTACCTGAAACTGACTTGTACAAAACCCAATTAATATAGGACACACACCGATCGTGTCATACAACAATGCGTCTCATGCATCGTACAGTGCGATTGCAAATTATTCAAAAAATTACTTCACTATCTTACTGTACTTTACTGACTATTTACTAATATACCGTAACTAATATTTAATCGTACAGTTTAATAGCTATTCGCACATGATGCAACTCTTCCCTTGCTTTGCTTACACAAGCAATAAGGATTAAATGCCACACCTATTTGATATTTCATGAACTCTCGGTTATACAGTTGCATACCTTACTTTGAATTAATTGCTATTTTCTACCATTTTATGTACACTCGCTTATTATGTTCCTTACCTAACTTCAAATTAAATTATATTTGTTACATACAATTATATTTAACTACCATTTTATGTACTCTCGCTTATTATATGCCATACCTTGTTTTAAATTAATTTCTATTGTTCATATACAATTACATTACACTACTTTTTCATATACTCTCCCTTATTATGTTTCATACCTTACATAAAATTAATTTCTATTTGTTCTAAACAATTATATTTTACTATTATTTACGCTACCATTTCATGTACTCTCATTTATTATATTGTGTACTTTACTTGAAATTAAATTATATTTGTTACGTAGAACTACATTTGACTACAATTTTATCTACTCTCGCTTATTATGTTGCATACCGTATTTTAAAATAATTTCTATTTTTTATACACAATTATATTATACTACCAATATATGTACTCTCGCTTATTATGTTGCATATATTATTTGAAAGTAATTTGTATTTCTGACATACATTTATGTTATATCTAACTTATTATCTTTCATGCCTTATTTTAAATTAATTTTGATCTTATACATGCAATTATATTATGCTACCATTTCATTTACTCTCGCTTACTATGTTGCACACCTTATTTGAAATTAAATTCTATGTGTTGCATACAATTATATTTAACTACCGTCAAGATTTACTTAACTTTGCACGTGAATGCCAGTGATTTCATGTGCTCTCCCATATTAAGTTGCAATACTACTTTCACATGTACTGCTTTCGCAAACTACATGTGTTCAAACTATCCATACTCTAGCACCAATTAGTTTGTACTGCTTATAAAAACAAAAGGGAAGAACAAGCTTCTTATGTACCTAAACAAGGTGATGTGCCCGTCATTCAAATGATATACTACATCACTAATAATCTTGGAACAATCCGAATAACATGATCGTAAACAACATCATTAATTAGGCTGTTACCACTCGACTCTTCTTTTGCTGCTATGGTTCCACACTAATATCTACTCACAGGTAATTACATGCTAATTGCTGCGAAAACTGTACTACAGTTGCAAAAAAATTACCTATTCTTGATGCTCGTAGATCGATCTACAGCTTTCGTAAATACACCACCTTCAACCTCGAAATGAGGCGCCGCAAATCCCTCTACCTCTTTTAGTTTGGTGGAGTTCCTCACGATGGACGAACGAAGTGCTTCACAGTGCTAGCCTCACCTGCGCAACTCCCATTTTATTACCGCGGACGACGATCGCAGGTCATCGCCTTCGCGCGTGCGTGCCGAGGCCGCCAAAAGTCCGCGCTCCCGCTCCGCTTTTCCTGTCTCTCCGGCCATGGAAAAAGCCACATGTCTTCACCGCGTTGATCCACGGTCTGGGAGAGGCTAATCGTGAAAAAAAAAATCCACCGGAGGCTAAATCTGTAAAAAAAAAACCACGGGCTACTGCAGCAAAAAATTCGGGCCTCAACCAAAAGGCGGTTCAATAATTGCATCACTGGCTCATTGTCCGGTATGTCCTAGTTAAGGTTTATCTCGTACTATGTCATTAACGTGACAACCATCAGAACAAATTCCTTTTTTCCCCTCTGTATTTGGTTGAGAATCCACTTCCTCATTTTGTACATAATTGTTTTCAATCTTCTAATTTTAGGGACCACAAGATTTAGGTTACGTTCTTTTGGACTTTTAGTTTTGGATGTTGATAAGTATCATTCGGATGTTTTTTAACTATCATTCAGATTTGTAACCGTTGGATTTTCCTCTAAAAAAAAGCTCTCCTCCTCTAAAAAAAGGAGCCGTTAGATCTCTAATCCAACGGCTCTAAATCTGGATGATTGTTAGAAAGAAAATATCCGGATGATACCTAGACACACCCGTTTTGGTTTTTTTCTCTAAAAGTCAAAATAAATAGAGTAACTTTTTGAAATGAATTTTTGAAATAGTTTCTTAATTCTAAAACTATGTGTATTATCATATCAGTATATCCACCGTTCTATACCATCTTAAAAACCATAGATAAAATCTATCCATCACACTTCAAAAGAACATACCGTCACATGGCATATACAGCCCCTACTTCGGTGTCCATTTTAGGGGGTGATCATTTGGGCTTTTTTTGGTGGCTTATGACTGAAAAGCACTGTAGCTGACTGAAAAAACACTGTAGCTGACAGAGGCTTATTTAGCATAATTAAATTTAAAAAAATTTAAAAAATATGTTAACCCATTACGTATAATACAAACAAATACGGGAAAAAAGAACCAGCAAAAAAGCTCAATAAAAAACTAAAAGCTTAGAAAAAAACGAAATTTATGAATAGTAAAAAAAACCGAAAGTTAGAAGCTGAAACACTTCTGATCACCAAACGATAGAACTGGTGACAGTTGCATCATTGAACTTAGTGTGCCGTCCTTGTGTTTCGGAGTTTCAGCCTTTCATTTCGTAGTCATTGCTGCAGTCAGTGGTACAGCCTTGCAGGTTAGGAAATCCTTCAACACAATAACTCTATTCCAGAAGCCCTGGAACCTGAACGCTGTGTAATGTACGAACGATATAATGTGCTTGGTTGTGATTCGTGGAGCTGTGGTGCGCATTCTGGCGAAAGGTTCCTTTCCTTTCCTTTCCCACTGGCAGTTGTAAAGCAGATGGTTGGCAGCTATTTTTTTTCCCTTGAGAGTTTGGCAAAATGACAAGTGCATGCATAAATAAATGTCCCTTACATGGGCATTGATTTCAGCTGTTGGATTTGATATAGCCTGTAGGCTGTTGCACATCAGTTAATGAGTTACCGGTGGATTGGATGGATATCTGTTGCTGGAGAAGCTGGAATTAAGGTGCGATTAAGGTTGCTGTCGTTTAGGCGGCATTCTGTGTCATTCTGTTTTGTCTCAATCAAACATTAAGGTGCGATTAAAAAATCAAAACGTTACCTATGCTTATGCTCTCTTTAAGTGTGATTCATATTTTTTTTAATCATTGGATCGATATAGAATCACTCACACATCTCAGAGCTAACCCAAAGGCCAAGAAAATCAATGAGTTAACAACAATCATGCAACTTACGTACGGCAGACTGGCAACGACAATTCCAGTTATAACATTTGCTCTTGGGTCCTTTTTGACCATCTTATACTTTAATCTTTTTTCTCTAGAAGGGATATCCCCGGATTACATTACCACAATAACGGAAAACTCTTATACCTTAGTACACAAGAACCATGGTGAGTTCATGGCTCCATATTATCTGAGGCATGATGTTAATTTCGGGACCTACAAATTCTTATGAAATTCAGGGGAAAAAAGAAAGGGAATTGCTATGACGCTTCCAAGCATCACTCCTAGTTTCAAACATCCTGCCACTCATTCTTATTTATCCAACCAGATCACTCATCCTCATCCATCCAACCATCTCTCTCCTTCTCTCTCAAGCCAAGCATACATATGACAAGCTTTGGCTGCGCTTGTCTGTTACTCTGTCATGCTCTAGTCAGGCTACTGCTGGTGACCTCTTCGGTGAGCCATTTTCTCCAACCACCCCCATGGCTCCTCCATCTCCCCCTCTGGTGGCTTGTCGATGGTCGGAGTTCATCGTCCAAGAGCCCATCACTGGTGCCATGCTGCTCCTTCCCTCTCTCTATCGGCCTCTGGTGAGATACGATCAGAGCTCCTCCCGTGCAATGGCGTTTGAGACCACCCAAGCCTACATGGACAAGTGATGGTGGAGTGTCATGGCAGGGTACTGAGGCATCCTGAGCTCCATGGCTGGGCAGCAAGGTCTCTTTGAGCTCGGTATGGATTTGGTGATGTGGGTTAAGCTCACCCTAATCAGATCTAAACTCATCGGTAAAGAGGATGCAAGCAGAGGATGGCGTGGTCCTGACACCGAGGTGGTGGTGTGACCTACCTTCACCCTTACCAGATCCAAGCCTACTAACGACAAGACGATGGTGTGGGCCAACTGCCGACTTGTCTTCCAATCATGATGCTATATATATAATTGTTGCAATTGGTAAGTCGAGTTGTCGTGACCATTGTTTTTTCTTCTTGTTGTTGTAACATCTTGCTATAATTGTTGTAGTTGTTTCGGTGGCCCTTTTATTTTATTGCAACAATGCTTTATTTTTGTTGGGATAGTTTATTTTTTTAGTTTTACTTGGGCACAGTAGGCATAGGGTGCCCACATTAGGGCTACTGCCGCTTTATCCTCTTTTGAGCCTGGCTCGTTAGTGATGCCCAAATGCCCAATTCCCTTATTCGGTATGCTTGTTGCAAATATTTTTTTGGATTTATCGTAACAACTTTATCAAATTGTTGTATGAGGTGTTTTATTTTGTTGCAGTATGTCTTTACCAATATTGTAGTCGTGTGTATATAAGTATGCATACTTAGTAATGTATGTGCGTGTATGTCCGCCTTGTGATCGAAAAACATTGTGTAGGGAACACTCATATTTGCAGGAAACAAGCTTTATTAACTGCTACGGAATATATAGTTGGACTGGCCGTGCAATTCCTGGGACGCAAACGGCACGGGACGGGAGACCGTTTTTCTTAGGCGGCAACGCAACAGGACCTGCGAAACTAACTAATGAGCTGCGGCAGATAGACTCGCAAGCGGTGACTAGCTCGTCGCTGCACCTGCAGCTGCTGCTCTGGTTAATCCACGCCGTTACGTGACTAAGCTGATGCCCGCCGAGACCATGGATTCGGCCATGAAGACGTTGGCCGCCTCCGACGGGTGCACGCCGTCGAAGTACACGTAGCTGCTGGCGTTCCGGCACATCCCGTCCGTAGCCGGGTTGCAGAGGTAGACCCTCGTGTTGGCCGTCCCCGTCCGGCAGCACGTCTTCCTCGCCTCCGAGAAGCCTAATCAACCACCACCACATCAGTGTCACGACATGAGCACGCACGAATTAATCTTCACGATACCATACCGACCTTGCGTTGCGGGTGCCTCGGAAAGGTCGCGGAGGGGCGTGTAGATGTCGAAGATGGCGATCCTGAGGTCGGCGTGCCGCTTCGCCAGCGCCTCGACGGTGGCGTTCAGCTTCCGGTTGAAGGTCTCGGCGTCGCCGTTGAGCCTCCGCACGCACCCGCTGCCGCCTTTGCCGTACAGCCTGATCGACGCCGGCAGGCAGCCCAGCGGCGGCATGGACGTCACGCCGATCCGCCGCGCCCCCAGCCTATACAACTCCTGCACGCAACAGATTCAAGCAGCACAAATCACAACGACATGATCCATGGCGCCATGCATGCAGAGCAGTTGAAACGTCGTCGTACTGACGTTGGCGAAGCCGGAGAAGATGCCGACGAGGAGGTCGCAGTACCGATTGACGTTGTAGCGGTTGGACAGGGAGGCGTTGTGGTAGTAGTTCTGGATGAAGTCGCCGGTCCCGGTGCTGACGACGTACAGCGCGTCGGACAGGATGGAGCGAGCCTTGCTGCGCCCGGCCACCGCCGCGAGCTTGGACTGGTACTCCTTGTAGTACTTGAGCTGCTGGGTCAACGTGATCGCATCCTATGTACGCAGAAGCATATAAGCATTTGTAGGATCATCGATCATGTACTACTAAAAATGGGTTCCTTCATTCCTTGTACTAACCCAAAACTGCTCGCTCTATATAAACCTTCGCTTGAAGTCTTCGACGATGTTATATATGTATACTTACATACATGGCCGCCGTGTCGTCGTAGTAGCTGGACGCCGCCGAGGCGAAGTTGGCGCCGATGAGAAGGTTCTTCCCCGACGCCTCCGGGCTGAGGTACGGCGGCGCGTAGCTCTCAAAGCCGAGCGTTTGAGCTGCAACAACCACACACGTACGTTACATCCTAGGTGTCAGAGTTGCAGGATGTGTATGCATTGTATGTATGGGTGGCGTAACAACCGGTGATGTCGGTGACGATCTTGCCGTCGGAGAACCTCCCGGTGGCCTTATGTCGCTCGAAGTTCTCCCCGTACGGCGCGTAGTTGGCCTTGAAGACCGCGCCCGGCAGGTAGTTGTTGTTGCCGACGTCGATGGTCGAGTCCCCGAACGAGATGACCGCCGGCACGATCGGCTGCGCCTCAACGCCGTCCATCGCCGACGAGAGGAGCAGAGACAGGGCCAACAGCACTAGCTTCTGGGAGCCACTGAACGCCATGGTCTTCAATATCCTCCACACTGTGACCACAACACACAACACCAAGCTTATATATACACCATTATATGCAATTATTAACATATATTTTTGAAAGTTATTAGTATTTGCAATTATTGTCAGTAGATAGAGGTTCAGATTTTTTTCCCTATTGAGGATCACATAGATCGATGGAGTTCGCAGTTGGCTCTAATTTAACAGCCCGCTCAGTTGCTGAAAGAAAAGTAGATTATAGCTGAAATTGCATTGTAATTAGCTGAAATTACACTGTAGCTATGATGACTTATTTAGTGTAATTAATAATTTTTAAAAAATTTAAAAATAGAAAAATATGTTAGCTAATCACAGACAATGCAAACGAATACGAAAAAAAGAACCAGTAAAAAAGCTCAAAAAACTAAAAATTAGAAAAGAACGAAATTTAGGAATAAATCAGAAATAAGAAGCTTAAATGAAATGAGCGAGATAAGGCTATCCGTGGTCGTGCGAGCTGTGCCGACATGACGGACGCTTATAACCTAGCTGCACGATAATGCACGATCCCATTGTGACACGCAACTGTCAACTGCCAAACGGCGACACGGCATTGATAGTCCTGTTCTTATTAGCTTAAGCAAATATGAACGTCTGTGTTTCCGAAACGGCTAGTTTAGCGACTTCAGAATGTGTGTGCCTGCAGGTCTCTCGAATTATACTGCCTCTACACGTTTCATTAAGGAGGGAACAGAAAACAGGTGTGAGCTCCTACAGACCTACTTCCTACCGAATTAACGTTCATGTGAAAGGAAGAAGATGTTTACTGCTCGTTTTGAGGATGTTTGACTTGGTTCATGGCGTTCAGTTTCGTGCAACGATTGGAACATGTAAAAACTTGGAGCCGATGAGGAAATTTGAGTAAGGGTTTGTTCTTTTCAGTTTCTAAAAGCTGTTTTTCGATTTTTTTTACAGTAACTAGTTTTTAAACGAATTATCTTTTCAACATAGAATCTACTAGTTAATTATAGTATATACTGTACTGACTTCATTTATATCGGCAAAAACCGCACGTGAGTTTCTGTTACTTTGTAATCTCCCATACGAACAGCCTAAAAGCCACAAGTCGCAGCTAAAAGTTATAAACTTCAGCCGAAAAGAATATGCTCTAATCTACTTATTATTCATCGGGCATGTTCGGCTGCCTCCAGCCGGCCGGCTTTTCGCAGCCGCTACAGTACCTAACTTTTAAATGAAGTATTTTCTCAAGACGGGGTCTACAAGTTAAACGTAGTACACGTTAAAAGCCCAACATCTGTACCAACCAAAATTGCAACTGAGTATCGATCTCTCCGTAATCTGTACCGTAAACAGCCAAAATTCAAAAATTTCAGCCAAAAGCCATAAGCCGCAGCCAAAAAGAACAGACGCATCTTCATATGTGTCCGAGACTCCGAGCTGATCCATCCTTGGGGTCTAGTTGGTAGCACCACTGGAATTTTTAGCTACCAATTGACCTTTGATTTTAAATCTTTCTTGAGTTTTATGAACTGATCAGTTATATGTACTATTTTAAAAAAGGAAGAAGGCAAATTGACTAATTTGCCCAAAAGTTTCAATTGTCAAAGGAGACTTAGGCCCTGTTTGGATCCCTCCATCTAAAGTTTAGTTACTAAAGTTTAGGTCTAAAGTCTCCAAACAGGTGGTCTAAAGTTAGATCTAAACTTTAGCTAACCCCTAAAAAACACTTTAGACCATTAGTCCACCAAAGTGAACTAAAGTGGTCTAAAGTGTTGGGTTCTTAGGCACAAAGACGTGTTTACCCATGCATGTTGGTCTCTCACCTCCAATTTAATGGCTGACACACGAAACGAGGAGAGGTAGTATGGTCTTTTTAAAACTTTAGTCCTATCCATTAGTACAGGATCCAAACATGACCTTCGACTAAAGTTTAGTGGCTAAAGTTTAGCCAACTAAACTTTAGTCCAAAACTTTAGACAACTAAACTTTAGACCATGGGATCCAAACAGGGCCTTAATTGATAAGCGGGAAAGTTTCTTAGGGGAAGACTAACGAGCAATGGCCGTTGAATTTTGGGCCGTTAGATTTAAATCAACGAGCAATCCTAGCTTCTGCTGCCCTCGTAACTCCACCCGAGGCAGCGCCGAAGACGTCGCCGGCTCTTGGAATCCATTTCTGGCACATATGAATCTCGTAGTGGATTCGACGTTGAGAAAACATGACTATTTTCGCAAAAAAATATTTGAATGATGAATAGCAAATCAGTTTTCTTAGAACAAATATTAAAACTCTAGAATAATGGTGCACATTAAAATTTTAAGACACATTTGATCAGAAAACAAGCTACGGAGGAAACAGCAACAAGGCTGATCAGTTAAATCCGGCGGGGGAAATCCACGTCGGGAACCACCGTCCAGTGCACCCTGGCAGCACCGCCTTCTCCGGCAACAACGGCGAGGTCGTCCCGTCCCTTACGCTGTACACGCTTGAAACGAAGCAAATTTTTGCAAAAATCAGAAATTGAACTCAATTCCCGTTTCTCTTTTGCTCTCCTCCTCCATAGCCCTAATCCTCACGAATCTAGATGCAAAAACCCCTTCTAATCCTCACCATTAAGCCTTGAACGGAGGGGATGGCACGGTCACTGTGCTGTCCGAAAAATCTTGCCGACGCCACCGATATTTCTTGCCGCCAGCTCCCGTTTTCTTCATCGCCAAGCCGAGCACGCCTCCTCGCGCCTTCTAGCGCCTACGCGCCTCTGCCAGCTTCACCCCCCCTCTGTCAGTAGCCGCGCCGCACCTCCCCGAAGGCTCCCGACCACGCCACGCGCCAATGCCGCCATGGCCCCTCTCGGCGCGAACCGCCTTGCCGCCACTATAAAGGGCCCCGTGCACCTCCTTGAGCTCCCACCGGCCTCCCATAAACCTCCCAACCCATCCGATTGAGCCGAGGGTTCCCGGAGCACCGTCAGTACCAAAAATCCCCAATGTGCGCCGGTTTCCAATTCTTGTGATTCACTCGATTAAACTTCAATTCCTTGCACCGTGAGTACTCTAGCAACCCTAGGAATCTCCCCAAAGCCTCACCCCAACCTCCCATGCCCCCAGTCGCCCTTGCGCCGAGCGCCGCCGCGCGGCCAAGCCACCCCACCGTGGACAGCCCGGTGTGGTCGTCCCCAAGCCAAACCGTCGCCTCCCCTAGGTCGCCCTAACCCCGAGGATGCTCAAAACCCAGTGGAATCACTCTTTTAGCTCAACCATAACCATCTAGCCATGAAAAATGCTTGCCTCTCTCTCTCCTCGCCGCCGGCGATTGCCGCCATTTGAGCCGCCGCCGACCTCAAAAATGGAACCCTGGTATTCCCAGGAACCCGTCCATGTCCTCCTTTCCCGTCGCAAGTCTCCCTAGCCCTGCCGGTAGCCGCCGCCTCCCCCGCTCTGTTCTCTACGCGCCCGGGACGAATGGAGAAGATGAACAGTGCCGAGCACTGTTCATCCGACCGAACCACTCCGAGTTGGCTGGACCGAGTCGCTTCGGCCGAGCCCGATGAACAGTGCACCGGACCCGATGAACAGTAACCCGACCCAAAGCCCAAAATACATATTTATACTCCCCGGATTCGTTTCGAGCCCGCCAACCCAAATCCAAGGCCCATTTCCCCATATAGCCCTCCTATAATCCAATATCCTCAATTTAATGGAGTTTTTCGGATTTTCTTTATTATTTTATTTTCTTTATTCCTAGCCTAATCCTTCGGGCATGGAATTAATTTTATTTAATTGTTTTACGTTAGTTTCCGAAGTCGAGGATTCGCAAGACCAGGAGGGAGAAGCTCAAGTCCAGGCCCAGTCCGCCGAAGAATACAAATTAATCGAAATCGTTAACCCGCAAGGCAAGTCACATATATTTTTGAACATGTTGATCCTACATTTCCTAAGTTATTCATTTACTTGTATTTTCATTATGCTATTTGTGCACTGTTATTTTATGTATAATAAATGCTTAGAATGACATGATACTAGCTATGTCCTACCACCCGAAAAAGCCCAGTCTAATTTGATGGCCATATTCACCTTGACAAGACATAGTAATATTGATTATAGCAATAATATGTAATCATGGTAGTTTAGAGAATTGATATCTTCTGTTGTTGAAAGAAGTGGTATTTATTTGGGAAGTGGTAAGCGAGGATCGTGGGATCCTGTGACTTTAACCAAGGGTGAAGGCAAGTATCACAAATCAGTGACAGTGTTGCGGCACTGGACAAGAATTTGTGGGGAAGAAACTGCCACCGGTGAAAATACAAGGACTAGACCCTTATGCTAAGTAAAGGACATAGTGATCGCCCAACCACAAGTGTTGATACGTCAAACCTGGTCTAGTAACTGCTCAAGTTCGATTGAACCTCTACAAACGTAGGGCGAAGGCAAAGTGTGAGTACATACGGAAGGGGGATAAGAAGGGCCGTATGGAAGATGGCGCAGTCATCGTTTTTACTATTGAATTGATTATCGGGCGCCCACACAATAGTAGGCTGAGGTAAGTCAGAGGTTACGGCCTGGGCTTGCTGAGGAAGTCTACTAGGTAGAGACTATATAAAGAATTGAGCAGTGAACAACCTTGTTTTCTTAACTCATTAGCGCGGAGTTAAGGAATCTTGTGGGTAAAGCAGGGCAGCTTTGCAAAGTCATGACTAATGGTATTCGAATACGCCGTACTTCCGGTCAATGGAGTTATGTTTAATGGGTGAATCCAACAACAAAGCATAAGTAGATTTGGAAAGGATTTGGTAATGTTGGTGGTCTGGTAATTGAACCTTGAAAACCCCCTAAAGTTCATAGAAAGCTATGATTTTATGTTTAAAATCTGTTTTTAACTAAAGCTGCATCCACATAAAATAATGAGCTTTTCCCCATTACTTGATGTATCCTGCATGTAGATAATAGCAATCTCCGTGTGACTTGCTGAGTACGGTAGTTGTACTCATACTTGCTAAAAACATTAACAGAAATAGCCAGAATTAAGGAGGCAATTGAAGGCAAAGGAACGGAGTTCTACAAGATCAAGGATACGTGAAATTAGGGTCGTCTTCCGCTCAGGCGTGCCTGTGGCATTCTTTTGTTCTGTAATGTAAAACTTGGCTTTTATGCCCTTATATTGTAATAAAGCTGGCTTTTGTCTTAAGCATGTGTTGGCAATGTTATACACTCAATTGATGTAACTCGCAGCTGAACAGTCCTGGGCAGTTGCGAGGATTTCATAATACTCCCAGAAATGGGGGTGTTACAGAGTGGTATCAGAGCCTACCTGCTTGACCGTAGGATGACCCTAAGTGTGTTAAATGTGTTTGGAAAAACTATTTTGTTAAAAAAATGAATTGCATAAAATATAGGTAATATTCTTTTATAACTTCTTTTCCCCGTCTATATTAGTACTATTTAAAACTAAGTTTTGTTTCCCTAAAACTATTTATATCCATTCTTATCTAAGTTCAAATTGGGGATGTGAGTAGCTGGAAAAAAAAGAGAGAAGGTTAGAACAGGTAAAGCTGTATGCGTTAGTATAGTTGAACCCTTGGGTAATAGTATCTTTTTGGCTGTGTAAAACAGGTTGAGATGTATACCTTGTAGGAATGGTATGTGTCTTACTTGTATAATGAATAAAAACTATCTTCGCCTATCTGATAATTTGTTTGCTATAAATATCTCTAGTCTTACCCTCTTCAAATCTCAGTCTTTCTATTTCGCTCTAAGTCCTTACCTATTTCATTCTAATCTTGCCTTATGTTCTGAATTCTGACTTCCCTATCTGACTTTCTCAAAAACTCGCTGCAGACCTAACACCCAATCCCATCAAGAGCAATCAAGATGACTGAAACTGAAAATGGATCACAAGTGCAAGGCAATTCTTATTCAGAAGAAGCAAGGCAGCCAAACATAATAAACCTATTGGTAGCAATGGAAGAAGACCGACATCAAGCGGAACTTCGTCAAACCAACATGATGGAACAACATACTAAACTATTAGAACAGATTGCTAAGGAAAGTGAAGGAAATAGTCAGCAGGGACTGCCTGTGCAATCAAAGTGGACAGATTTTCACAAGACTAGACCCCCAGTCTTTTCTTCATCACCTGACCCGATGGTGGCAGAAGATTGGTTTAGAGATATAGAAAGAAAGTTAAATACTATTCAATGCAAAGATAAGGAAAAAGTGTTGTATGCCTCCCATCAGCTGCAAGGCCCAGCAGCAACTTGGTGGATGAATTATCAAACTATGGTTGAAGGTCGAGAAATAACGTGGAAAGAGTTTAAAGATTCTTTTCGCCAAACCCATATACCTACTGGAGTGGTTGAAGCTAAACGTCGAGAATTTCTCGCATTGAAGCAAGGAAAACGTACAGTCACAGAGTATCTTCATCAGTTTAATACATTGGCTCGTTATGCCCCTGATGATGTGAAAACCGAGGAGAAAAAGATGGAAAGATTTAGGGAAGGATTGCAGATATCGTTAAAGCATCATATCTCGGCTATGGATTTTAAAGATTTGCCTTCAATAGTAAATAAACTCATTACATCGGAAGAAACCAGAAAGGAGTTAGAAGATACACAGAAAAGGAAGATAGAACAGGTAACATCATCACCAGATGCACCTCGAAAACGAGTAATCTTGGCACCCCAGCCCAAAAACCAGCAAGACAAGACAATGATATTCGCTTCAAGATCACAGATGCAAATAAACCAGAATACCACATCTCCACCTCAAGATACAGTGGGAACCCCGAATTCGAGATGTTTTAAATGTGATGGGGACCATTTTCAGAAGCAGTGTCCACATTGGCACCCCGCTTGTTTCCATTGTGGCCAAGCTGGTCATTTCAAGACTCAGTGCCCAAGAGGAAGATTACCTCCTAAAGTGGCAAAGGCTCAAGTGAGGGTGCAGACATCTTCGCCACGACAGGAGAAAGGAGGCCAGAGCCAACAATTTACAATCAAGCCAGCAGGGATTCAGACGACAGCTACAACACCAGCAACGGACAAGGACAAAGGAATACTAAGACCAGTCCAAGGAAAAATAAATCATATCTCGGCAAAAGAAGCAGCTAAAGCCAACGACGGCATCGTTGATGCAGTGAGTCAAAAGAAGTACCATGGCGAACAAGGTCAGTTTGCAGCATTAGAAATCCAGCAGACACTGACAGATCAAATTAAGACAGCTCAAGAGAATGACGAGGAAACACAACAACTTGTGAAGAAAGGTCAAGAAGAAAGTTCAACTAAATTTGTGAAAGATGACCAAGGGATTCTGAGATTCCGAGACCGTTATTGTATACCCAATAATAAAGAGCTAAAGGACTTGATTTTACGAGAAGCTCACTCATCTCAATTCTCCATACATCCAGGGGAAACCAAAATGTATCAAGACTTGAAGAAGAGATATTGGTGGAGTAGAATGAAAAGAGAGATAGCAAAATATATCTCACGCTGTGACACATGTCGAAAGATAAAGATAGATCACCAAAAGCCATCAGGATTATTAAATCCTTTACCCATTCCAGAATGGAAATGGGAAGATATTGGTATGGACTTTATCACAGGGTTCCCAAAAACCCGCAATGGTTACGATGCTATTTGGGTAATCGTAGATCGACTGACAAAGGTAGCACACTTCATACCAATCAAGCAAACCTATGGTAAGAACAAACTAGCAGAGTTATATTTAACCAAGATTGTGGTACTGCATGGAGTTCCAAAGAGGATAGTATCTGACAGAGGAGCACAATTTACATCTGTTTTCTGGGAAAAATTGCATGAGGCAATGGGAACAGACCTAGCATTCAGTACAGCCTATCATCCACAAACCGGAGGACAGACAGAACGAGTAAACCAAATCTTAGAAGATATGTTGCGAGCATGTGCGCTAATATATGGAGCAGCTTGGGATATGTGCTTACCATTTGCAGAATTCTCTTATAATAACAGTTATCAAGCTAGTATCAAGATGGCACCATTTGAAGCCTTGTATGGAAGAGCATGTAGAACACCATTGAATTGGACTGAAATCGGAGAACGACAGTTATTAGGACCACAAGTCATTCAAGACGCAGAAGCCCACATCAAGATTATTCAAGACAAAATGAAGATAGCCCAGAGACGACAGAAGAGTTATACTGATAAACGTCGAAAAGAATTAAGTTTTAAAGTTGGAGAGTTGGTATATCTTAAGGTTACACCCTTCAAGTCAGTAAAAAGATTTCAAATTAAAGGAAAGCTAGCCCCGAGGTATATTGGTCCATTCAAGATTCTCGAGAGAATAGGGGAAGTAGCTTACAAATTGCAGCTGACACCGAATTTGGCAAGAGTACATAATGTATTTCATGTATCCCAGTTACGGAAGTGTCTCCGTCATCCAACAGAACAAGTGCCAGTTGATGACATAGATTTACGAGATGACCTATCATATAACGAAGAGCCAGTTCAAGTCCTAGAAACTACAGAAAGACAGTTGAAGGGTAAAAATGTCAGATTCCATAAGATTCAGTGGCGAAATCACACAGCGGATGAAGCAACATGGGAAAAGGAGTCAGAACTACAGCGAGAATTTCCCAACCTACTCCTTGGCTCAAGTTGATCTCGAGGACGAGATCCTTTTAAGGGGGGTAGGTTGAAACGAAGCAAATTTTTGCAAAAATCAGAAATTGAACTCAATTCCCGTTTCTCTTTTGCTCTCCTCCTCCATAGCCCTAATCCTCACGAATCTAGATGCAAAAACCCCTTCTAATCCTCACCATTAAGCCTTGAACGGAGGGGATGGCACGGTCACTGTGCTGTCCGAAAAATCTTGCCGACGCCACCGATATTTCTTGCCACCAGCTCCCGTTTTCTTCATCGCCAAGCCGAGCACGCCTCCTCGCGCCTTCTAGCGCCTACGCGCCTCTGCCAGCTTCACCCCCCCTCTGTCAGTAGCCGCGCCGCACCTCCCCGAAGGCTCCCGACCACGCCACGCGCCAATGCCGCCATGGCCCCTCTCGGCGCGAACCGCCTTGCCGCCACTATAAAGGGCCCCGAGCACCTCCTTGAGCTCCCACCGGCCTCCCATAAACCTCCCAACCCATCCGATTGAGCCGAGGGTTCCCGGAGCACCGTCAGTACCAAAAATCCCCAATGTGCGCCGGTTTCCAATTCTTGTGATTCACTCGATTAAACTTCAATTCCTTGCACCGTGAGTACTCTAGCAACCCTAGGAATCTCCCCAAAGCCTCACCCCAACCTCCCATGCCCCCAGTCGCCCTTGCGCCGAGCGCCGCCGTGCGGCCAAGCCACCCCACCGTGGACAGCCCGGTGTGGTCGTCCCCAAGCCAAACCGTCGCCTCCCCTAGGTCGCCTTAACCCCGAGGATGCTCAAAACCCAGTGGAATCACTCTTTTAGCTCAACCATAACCATCTAGCCATGAAAAATGCTTGCCTCTCTCTCTCCTCGCCGCCGGCGATTGCCGCCATTTGAGCCGCCGCCGACCTCAAAAATGGAACCCCGGTATTCCCAGGAACCCGTCCATGTCCTCCTTTCCCGTCGCAAGTCTCCCTAGCCCTGCCGGTAGCCGCCGCCTCCCCCGCTCTGTTCTCTACGCGCGCGGGACGAATGGAGAAGATGAACAGTGCCGAGCACTGTTCATCCGACCGAACCACTCCGAGTTGGCTGGACCGAGTCGCTTCGGCCGAGCCCGATGAACAGTGCACCGGACCCGATGAACAGTAACCCGACCCAAAGCCCAAAATACATATTTATACTCCCCGGATTCGTTTCGAGCCCGCCAACCCAAATCCAAGGCCCATTTCCCCATATAGCCCTCCTATAATCCAATATCCTCAATTTAATGGAGTTTTTCGGATTTTCTTTATTATTTTATTTTCTTTATTCCTAGCCTAATCCTTCGGGCATGGAATTAATTTTATTTAATTGTTTTACGTTAGTTTCCGAAGTCGAGGATTCGCAAGACCAGGAGGGAGAAGCTCAAGTCCAGGCCCAGTCCGCCGAAGAATACAAATTAATCGAAATCGTTAACCCGCAAGGCAAGTCACATATATTTTTGAACATGTTGATCCTACATTTCCTAAGTTATTCATTTACTTGTATTTTCATTATGCTATTTGTGCACTGTTATTTTATGTATAATAAATGCTTAGAATGACATGATACTAGCTATGTCCTACCACCCGAAAAAGCCCAGTCTAATTTGATGGCCATATTCACCTTGACAAGACATAGTAATATTGATTATAGCAATAATATGTAATCATGGTAGTTTAGAGAATTGATATCTTCTGTTGTTGAAAGAAGTGGTATTTATTTGGGAAGTGGTAAGCGAGGATCGTGGGATCCTGTGACTTTAACCAAGGGTGAAGGCAAGTATCACAAATCAGTGACAGTGTTGCGGCACTGGACAAGAATTTGTGGGGAAGAAACTGCCACCGGTGAAAATACAAGGACTAGACCCTTATGCTAAGGACATAGTGATCGCCCAACCACAAGTGTTGATACGTCAAACCTGGTCTAGTAACTGCTCAAGTTCGATTGAACCTCTACAAACGTAGGGCGAAGGCAAAGTGTGAGTACATACGGAAGGGGGATAAGAAGGGCCGTATGGAAGATGGCGCAGTCATCGTTTTTACTATTGAATTGATTATCGGGCGCCCACACAATAGTAGGCTGAGGTAAGTCAGAGGTTACGGCCTGGGCTTGCTGAGGAAGTCTACTAGGTAGAGACTATATAAAGAATTGAGCAGTGAACAACCTTGTTTTCTTAACTCATTAGCGCGGAGTTAAGGAATCTTGTGGGTAAAGCAGGGCAGCTTTGCAAAGTCATGACTAATGGTATTCGAATACGCCGTACTTTCGGTCAATGGAGTTATGTTTAATGGGTGAATCCAACAACAAAGCATAAGTAGATTTGGAAAGGATTTGGTAATGTTGGTGGTCTGGTAATTGAACCTTGAAAACCCCCTAAAGTTCATAGAAAGCTATGATTTTATGTTTAAAATCTGTTTTTAACTAAAGCTGCATCCACATAAAATAATGAGCTTTTCCCCATTACTTGATGTATCCTGCATGTAGATAATAGCAATCTCCGTGTGACTTGCTGAGTACGGTAGTTGTACTCATACTTGCTAAAAACATTAACAGAAATAGCCAGAATTAAGGAGGCAATTGAAGGCAAAGGAACGGAGTTCTACAAGATCAAGGATACGTGAAATTAGGGTCGTCTTCCGCTCAGGCGTGCCTGTGGCATTCTTTTGTTCTGTAATGTAAAACTTGGCTTTTATGCCCTTATATTGTAATAAAGCTGGCTTTTGTCTTAAGCATGTGTTGGCAATGTTATACACTCAATTGATGTAACTCGCAGCTGAACAGTCCTGGGCAGTTGCGAGGATTTCATAATACTCCCAGAAATGGAGGTGTTACAACGCTGCAGTTGCGGAGAGGATTCTCAGCCCGCTATTTTGTCTCGGCGTAGCACTCATGCATGAAGTAGATGCAGTCTTCTTGAGCTCCACCACATCCATCAGCTGCCACAGACTTGGAGCAGTGCTCACCGACGAAGAGCGCCCGGCCGTGCAAGCTGTCGGCCTTCCTCCACCGGCCAGGGCCGGCGTTCAACTCCGCCTCGAAGACCTCGAATTGCCGTCTCCGCTTCGCGACATAGGGTCTGTTTGGGAGAGCTCCACTATTGAAAACATGGATCTAGAGCAGCAGCTTCACCATGGAGCAGATCCACCGTGGATCTGGGATCCCACCATGGAGCTGGACAAACTGTTTGGCTTGTACAGCAGCTCCAGATCCACGAAATTGAGGTTTTGGTGGGAATAGCCATTTTTGCCCTTGGGGTTGTATGATATATCATTTTTCCATATAGCACACGTGTTTTGTTCATATTGATTTTAAAAAATGGTGTAATTTTTTTGTGACAACACAAATGCAATATCTCGACACAAATATTCATGAGCATACAACATTGACGCACAAGATAGATAATTAAAACCCATGTCCATGACAACATCTCAACACTTGCGATTTTCCATACATAAAAAATAACTAAAGGTTAAATGTAGACAAGTCTTCCATTACATTCTAGTTCCAAGCAAGAGCAAGAGCGGTGGCCAAGTCATCACGAAATACATCCGTAGTGGCGGCATTGGCTTCCGAAGTAGAACCATCCGATGTAACTGCATATCGGTTATACATTTCCGGTATTGTTGGGACAAAATGAGGATCACGATCAAAACGAGCAAAGTCCGAATCTTCACTATTATGCTCACGAATGAAATTGTGAAGGACCATACAAGCAACAACAACCATTTTTTGCTTCCACATTGGGTAGTTGGGCATCTTGTATAGAATTTGCCACTTCATTTTCAAAACTCCAAAAGACCTCTCAATAACATTTCGAATAGATGAGTGAATGCGATTGAATTTTTCCTTTGATGTTTTGGGTTCCATACCTCTATGCCACTCCGGCATATGATACCTTTCACCCTTGTAAGGAGCTAGATAGCCGGGCCGATTAGGATATCCGGCATCGACAACATAGTATTTACCTACACATGGTGAAAACAATAAAAGTGATTATTTGCTATCATGACAAAAGTGACTAAATGACCAATTATTCATTCATATTACCTTGTGGAGGATGTGGGAAGAATTTTTCATCCACATTGATTGCATTGTATAGCACACTTGTGTCATGCATAGCTCCCGGTTGACCCGTGGACACATATGTGAACCACATGTCAAAATCACAAACTGCTAAGACATTTTGAGTGGCTATCCCCGTTTTCCCAATATACCTCACTTGTTCATTGGGTAGAAGAGAAACACGAATATGTGTGCCATCTAGACTGTAATACCCATGAGAAAAAAAAGAAAGAAAAGCAAAGAAACTGCCGTCAGAACCCTAGAGGATAATTTCGGGCAGGGCAGTCCGTTCACTGAGATACCAGACCGTCCGGGGGCCAGTCGGCACCTCTCACATCCGTAGGGTCATCATCCGGCTTAAACAAACCTGTTTTGATATAATAACCAGCCAATGTAAACTGAATCACCATAAAACTCAAAAATATCAACTGGCCGCTACAGTGATGCTACATTAAGGGACAGCACAGCACAACGTCAAGAAGCATCGCACGACTAAGCCAGATAGCACGCATAGTCACCAGAGCAGAGGACAGAAAGAGCACGGCACAGCCAACTCTCACTGGCTCTCGTTCTCATTTCCCCCGAAACCCTTAAACCATTCCAAGCCAACAGAGAGTCTCATCCACCGAGTAGAACACGACAGTAAGACGAGGGCAAGGCGAGCCGACCGGGAGCAAGGGGACGGTGACGGCAGGAGACCAGACCGTCAGCCCCACCTCCACGAACCCTAGGAGGTCGACATCAAGCGGCATCCACACCACCAAGAAGCCGACAGCCGCAAGCCAACCCCAAGTCCACCCAAAGCAAACCATTATCGACCGGTGAAGGTAAACACAACGTGCACAACCGTAGCATCCATTCATTCATAGCAAGTAGTACTTAACTAGAGACATCAAACAACCGAGCACAGGTAGAGCATCATGAAAACGACAACAAAACACGCCAATCGAAGGTAGTGGAGTGGAGTAGAGAAGGTAAATAGGACCGAGACTCACCGGAGTTAAGAGGCGGCGGCGTACTACCACCGGCGTAGCCATACCCCAACCGCCACCGCGCACTCCCCTGGCGTGCGGGCGGCTCTGGCCGGCCGTGACTAGCTCGGGGCAGCACACCTCCATACCTAGAACATCGGGAGCAAATCCATGAGAATCAAAACAAAATAATGACTAAATCAACTGCAAATCGGGTTGGATTCAAGGGGGAGCGCCAGATCCGGGCTGTAGGCCACGGATCCGGCAGCAGCCGACCGTGCAACGGACAGGCGGAGGGGTGAGGACGGCCCAGGCGGTGCGGCACAGCGCTACTGAGACCGGCGACGCGAGGGGGAGGCGCGTCAGCTGGGCGGCACGGCGCGACGCGGATGGAGCCGGAGGCACGAGATGAGGAGGCGCGTAGGAGACAGGGAGCCGAAGCGGTGAGGTGCGACGGAGCGGCGCGGGAGGCCAAGGGGCGGCGCCGAGTGTGGAGAATCGGAGGAAGAGAGAGATCAGAAAAAAAGGGAGAAATGGGGGAGAAGAGGAAGAGGCGGCGCCTCCAATGCAGATGGGGAAATGGAACGGCGGTAGAGAAGAAGAATGAGTGGGGGCATCGGCCGAATGGGAAGGAAAGGAGAAAAGAAAAAAAAGGGAATAGTGGAGAGAAGGAAAAAAAAGAGAGGAGAATGAAGAGAAAATATGGGAGTCAGGTAAATAAGAGTTATCTGTGATTATAGGCGACAATCATTAAGTTAAAATTATTTGAGCACCGGGGCACCGGAAAGGTGTCCGACGAGAGATGTTGTTGGTATTGGGCTTACGCGTAGGAACGTTGTCGATTGTCTATAAACATAGGATCGATATTATTTGTATGCTGGTATGAATTAAAATATTGAATTGAGTGTTCGGATGATGCTTCCAGGTGGAGGTTTTGGTTTGACGCTCCTCCACGCATCGTCCACGGGACATTCAGGCAAGTGCAGGGTAGAACAGTAAATTGTGGTGAATGTTTGTGATTTGGGTTTCCATGCTATGATTTACAGTATTTGTGAAATGTATATGAATTGTGCTAATCATACCTGGATGAGTACCGCTTATAATTAGACATCCATATATAAAGCATATAGCATCATACAAATGCATAAGAGCCAGGCCGGTGAGAAAGTCATGACTAGTCCGGAGTGCTCTTGAATAAGAGCAAGGTCGGTGAGAAAGTCAAGTGACTATTCCGGAGTGCTCTGGAGTAAGATCTACAGAGGTAGGCAATTGAGTGGTCCATCGACGGGTGGACGCTCCGCTATACCGGTATCAGCTACAGTTATATGTGCATTACAGATGCATTGCATTGCATAGCATTGCATAACAAATGCATTGCATGAAAGTGACAGAGAAAGTGATACAGATTACAGATACAGGGTTGAGGTACAGATTACAGCTACAGAGTTGATTTACAGTTTACAGTTACAGAATTAAATTACAGTTTACAATCATAGAGTGGATTTACAGCTTACAGTTCGTGAAATTGATTGAGTTGCTATGGTGAAGTTACTGTTTTATCATGTGCTTGCTGAGTCTACGGACTCACCCTTGCTTTAACGTTGTTTTTATAGGAATTTGTTGAAGACATGCATGGGCGGGAGTAGCACACTCGTTCACGTGCCACAGTGATCCACAGATCATCTACAGTGGACATATTTTGTTTTGGCTGGTCTAGGTACTTTTTGGTAATTAGCAAAGTTATATCTCTGCTGCGCTTAGTGTCAAGTGTGCCGGCTTTTGTCGTTTGGTTGGTATTTAAATAGAAGAATTGTTTTACAAGACCAGCGGCAAAGGTGGGGATTAGTAACATTATAGAGTAGGTGGTAGCACTTTGGGATCATGGAGGGGCCGGGGTGTTACATAAAGCACCAATGCAATCTTTAAAATGTGGATACGCTCGTCTATCATCTCTTATCCTCCTATGAACCGTAGGAAAATTGGGATCTCTAGGTCTAATGAAATCCTTTGCCATGGCCATCAAAGAGTTAAGAACCTCGTCAAATTTCCTAGTAATAGTTTCAGCTGAATGCTTGAATCGATTTTGAACTTTTCGACTTGACTCATTTCCAGCACATGTAAATAAAAACATGCCTAGGCTCTCATAGGTAGTCATATGCAAGGATGGTTGTAGCCCGTACCTCTCCACCAATAAACCATGAAGGTCAAAGAATATTTCATTGCTCATACGAAGTTGACTATGGCATTTCCCCGGAGTGCGCCATGTCCCTAGCAAAAACCCCATGCCACTAGTGGTTGATGTCCTTGGTGGGTTTTTATCTAGGTAGATATCACAATATATTTGGGCAAGCATAGCACCACCTAAAACGATTTTGAAAAAAATCATCGCTCTCATCACTAGAATCATCACTAGACATCTGCAAGAAATGACATAAAAGATAACAACAACATGTCCAAATGAGCATAAAAGATAACAACAACATGTCCAAATGAGCATAATCAAAAACTACACGTCCAAATGAGCATAAAAAGAAAATGACAACACGTCCAAATGCCACTAACAACTCGGCCTTCACTTTCCATACATCACATTGTACTTCCTCCTAAGCCAATTGAGCCTCTGATCGGTAGGGATGGTCATGAACATTTCCCTTTGGTCTTTCTTGACAAACAACTCGGTTGCCACAAAATGCTCATCAGTGTTATACCCAGCACCACAGCCCCCAGCCGCGATGCCGAGAGAAGGGGGAGGAACGCCGGCGGCCGGGACGGGCGCCGCCGTCTGGCCCCAAAGTTGCCGCGAAAACCCAACCCTAGGGGCCGTTTTTCCCATGGCTATGGAAGAAGCAGGGGGTGGGGAAGGTGGAGGGGGCCGGATCTACCCGATCCGGCCATCACCGGCTTGCTGGAGTAGGCCGCCAGAGCTCCGGAGGTGGCCGCCGCGAGCTGCAGGAGGCGGTGACGGGAGTTCAAAAGCCGCGACCTTTCTATTGGACGAGAGAGAAGGAGCGCAGACAGAGAATAGAAACGAACTGGTACGTGGGATGGGGTGTGTAACCAGTGACATTGGTGGGTAATTACCACCCAACTCCACGAGGAGGTACGAAACCAGCGTTTTTAGAGCACCCTTGAGGAGCTCCATGAAATCCATGGATCTGGCCCTCAGATCCAGGATTTTGGTGGATCCAGATTTCGCGGAGCTGGAGCGTTTGGGTAAAATTTCGTGGAGTGGAGCTGTTTTTCGTGGATCTGGAGCTGGTGGAGCTCTCCCAAACAGGCCCATAAACTGACGGTCTGTGTTCGCTGCACCATCAGCAGCCTATCGCCGGAATCGAGCAGGTATACTCGGTCTGTGTTGTCGGTGTTGTGAAACTGAGGGTCTTTTCATAATTTCCCATCTTGAGAGAGAGAAAAGAGAAAAGGGATAGAGGTGGGTCCCACTTGTCGGTGGGACAAAGGAAGGGGTAAGGCTGCCTTCTCCAGCCCGATCCAATTTTTGGGTGTGGGAGGCTCAGGCGTGACCGGTTCTTGGGCTTGCGCTTCGGTGACGACGGCGACGACGTAGGAGGTGCCAACGGCTGGCCTGAGCACCTCAGCGTCAGCCGTTGGCAACAACTGCGCTGGCCACCTCGCCACTTCTCCTTTATTTGTAAGCTACCATCTCCTCTTTGTGACATGGAGAAAAACAACAATGAGTCCTCGTTTTGGTTTCCCCTCATGGATTTCAATTCGAGTGATAGACTCGCCGTTCCGCTGTGCTCTGGGCCGACGACAGGCGGCAGTGAGACCCAAGTTTCCTCTCAAGCTCTCCCGTGTGGCTCCTTGTGCTATCTCTCCTTGGAGGTAACCGTAAGGAGATTTAGGGTCTTGTTTTTTTGCTGGCTGAATCTGGCCAGCTTGTTAGTATAATCTGTTGCCGTGTTGAACACGTGACCGTGTTTGTTTCGGAGTCTGTTTCAGAATGCATTTAGGAGTTTGGATTAGGATTCGTTCTCCTTTTTTTCAGTTACGGTCTTTGTATTTGCATATAAATGAAGAGAACCAGGTGCGGCTAATAGCAGCGCAGCACAGCAAGAATACATTGTGTTCTTCATCTATTTCTGCTGCCTCAATTTCGTGAGAGTTCGTGCGTGCGAGAGTGATCATGATCTTTCTTTGCCAACACAGCTTAAAGTTGATTTGGAAATGGAGGAACCTCATGATTGATATTTGGTGTTCTTCGGTGCTCTTGGCCTAAGCATCGCAGTGGTTCATGTGTGGCATTCTCTATACCTCAGCTTTGCAAATTGGTGTATTCCGATTGGGTGTGTATAGCCATCACTCGGATGTTTTCTTTCTAACTATCATCCAGTTTTGAGACCGTTGGATTAGAGATCCAACGGCTCTTTTTTTTAGGGGGGAGATTATTTTTTGAGGAGGGGGAGATTTTTTTTGGAGGGGGTGTGGGAGAATTTATGGCCGTTGGATCTCTAATCCAATGGTCACAAATCTGGATGATAGTTAGGAAGAAAATATCCGGATGATGTTTATCAATACCCATTCCGATTTGCAAATTTGAGGTGTTACTGGACGGAAGGGCTCGTCAGCGTGCCGCCGCAGACCAGGCCTTGTTGAGGTCAAGAACTAGCAGGACCTCTGATACCGTGATTGCGTAGAGCTTTCCCTGAAAGAATGTGATGTCGGCGATATCGTCCATTCGCTTCCTGTTCTTGGTTGAGCAAAAGTGTACGATCCCTGGCTGGCAAGCGAAAATGGTGACCTGTGTCCTGTAACCACTGAGAATCAGCGCGGCGACGAGGGGCCGGTTAGTCTGCGGCGAGTCGGATGCCGAGGACGCCACCACCTTGGCGACTGTGCAAACCGTGTACTGCTCTGTCTCTTGGCGCAATATGGCCGCAAGTTCAGGGAGCGGGATCACGGCAGAAGTGTTCGCCATGGAGCAGCCGCCGTTCTTGGTCACGAGGAAGAGGAAGTCGTCCACTGCGCCGCGGCCGTAGGTCCTTCTAGGAACCGGCACGCGGTGGACTGCTTCATCGGCGATGTCCAGGAAAGGAAGCTGCCATCGCGGAGGACGAGCAAAGGGATCGGTGGGGGCGGAGGGTGAAGCCGGGCATTGGAACGGCACGAGCGGCAGACTGCGCGGAGGCGGACACGGTTGGCGAGGGACGGGAGCCGGCGGAGGATGAGGCCCAGGAGATCCGACCAAGACGAAGATTGTGCAAGCGCCATCAAAATTAACGAGACGGTGTAAACTCAGCCTATGAACTACAGTGTGATGTTGACAAGCTGAAGCTGCGTCGACATCATACTGTAGTTCTTGTCTACGGCCGTGTAGCAACGCACGCCTTTGCATCAAGGAGGAGAAAGTTTAGAGCTGGAGTCTGAAAGTATTACAGTAGAGAGAAACAAAAGAGAAGTGCTTGCTAGTAAGAAACAGTCTCAGTGCTCATCATACGAGCAGGACCTCCACAGCTAGCGAAAGCAGTAAAAGCGACCTAAGCAGGACTAACGAAGGGGTGGTGCGTCTCTCTCGGGCAAAGGAAGCGAATCAACTCCGGCACGGTGCCAGCAAACTTATTCATCAAGAATGACGGGCACAAGAGCTGCGATATCCCTTTCCCAGTTGTCGAAGATGCGAAAGTTCCATTTTTCTTCAGATTGTCCGATAGAATAGAATCACTACTAGCGAATCAAAGCTCTTCCTATCGGCCTTTGGAAAACTCTTCCTCCATGCAGTCCAAAGAGCAATGAAGTTTCCTTATGATACAGTTCCTGCCGGGGAAATTGCACATATACCCCATAGTTAGTAGGCACTTGTAAGTTTGCCCCACACTTAAGTGGCTTTGTAATTTTGCCCCATACTTGATATGCCCCCTTATTATTTTGCCCCATTGCCCATTTAGCTCCTATTTTAATTTCGTTTTTTATTTTTTGGGGCAGGAAAAATGCAGTAAAAAATATTTACAAAGTTGTCCATTAAATGCCTAAAACATTCTTATTTCGTTTTTCATTTTTTACTGCATTTAGCTCCTATTTTAATTTCGTTTTTCATTTTTTGGTAGGAAAAAAGCAGTAAAAAATATTTACAAAGTTGTCCATTAAATGCCTAAAATATTTTAATTTCATTTTTTATTTTTTACTGCATTTTTTCTGCCCCAAAAAATGAAAAAAGAAATTAAAATAGGAGCTAAATGGGCAATGGGGCAAAATAATAAGGGGGCATGTCAAGTATGGGGCAAAATTACAAAGCCACTTAAGTGTGGGGCAAATTTACAAGTGCCTACTAACTATGGGGTATATGTGCAATTTCCCCGTTCCTGCCTGGTATGAAGCCACCACTTTCTCGATGACCACTCTCATCCTGTAGTTCAAACAGAACACCTCTTCCCGCAGTGGCGGAGGACGAAAAAAATTTAAGGTATGGCGAAGTCGATAACATAGATAGTAAAGTAATATCTCTCAAAATGATAGTCGCCAACTGATCCGCTCATCCGCAACTAATGGATTCGTCTCCGAACTGGCGAGTCGCGAAAATTGGAGCGGCCGGCGGCTGAAGGCAAAGCGTCGTCGCTGCTCTGGAAAACGAATGGGCTACCGCAGTCCCAGTCCACATATGTTGCGCGGCCCACAAGCCACAAGCCCACAAGGCAAGCCGCAAGCGTGAAGCGTCAAGGCCCAAAGGCCAAAGGTCGACTAACAGACTAACGAAGTAACGATTCAGTCATCTTCCTCGTGAGAACATTCAGACTTCGTTCAATAGCAGCAGCAGAACCTTTAACCTGACATCCATGGCGGCCAGATCAACTCGGAGTGGGGATTCGCGGCGGAGCCAAGGTAGGGCGAGCGCCCTACCTTGCCCTACCGGGCCCTCCGCCCCTGTCTTCCCGGGTCTCTTCCCGCCAGAAGAAACCTAGGTCCGGGACGGGGAGTACGCCCATGGAGAAAGGGTTCACCAGGAAGCACCCGCCGCTGTCGCGCATGAGAAAGAGCCGGTCGTCGATGGAGCCAAGGCAGCGGGCGTCGCCGGGAGTGGCTGTAACGCCCACGCTTCTAAACTAGTGTTAGTCGCTAATCTCACGATGACAGCCGTAAATAACCACCGTAATTAGCATCGTCATTGCAATCGTTCTAATTATCAAAACTGTACAACAATTAAATTGATTAAAAGACGATAATGTAAAGTGATACAGTTTATAACATACGTCAAAATTCAATATTTACTACATCCGTTGCCATTCATATAGTAAATACAACAATTAAATTTACAACTGCAATCATTTAATACACAAATACAATTAATCATGAATTATAAAACTTAAACTACAATTGAGCACATTTCATACATTATTTATAATTTAAATCGTATGCGACTCTCTCCCTTTATATTCTCTTTTGTGAGCGACTCTAAAATTTAAAAACTAAAAATTATAAAATATAACCTAAAAGAACCTAGCTGTATACGTGGAACCTCAAAACCCTCGAAGAAGTAGAATGGGGCTTCCCTGTCCCCCACTCCGTATTCTCCTCTCTATTCCCTCAATCTAGATCACTCACTAATGATCCAATGGCCAGTTTTTTTATATATTTTCACCATTTGCCCATCCATCATAAATAATAAAAAAACACAGAAAAAAATAAAAAAATCTATTATAATTTTTTTACAGAAAAATAAAATTATAATAAAAAAATATAGGAAAAATAAATTTTATTTTTTTCTATATTTTTTATTATTTATGATGGATAGGCAAATGGTGAAAATATAAAAAAACTGGCCATTGAATCGTTAGTAAGTGGTTTAGATTGAGGGAATAGGGAGTGGGATCAGGGAAGCTCCATTCGAAGAAGTAAACCAATAAACAACATATCAATGGTACAGGTGTCTAGTGGTGAGATTTTTTATTAGATGGTACTCGAATTTTGAGCCATTCCAGCCAACTAAATTGACTATGATCGATGTGTAACCAGTTGGTTGTGAGTACTTCTTTAGATATTGTACTGCAAAACAAAATTGCCCGTCTTCTGGATTTAAGCTTACCCGCATAACAGATTAAGCTGTAAAAAACTGAAGACCCAATGCAAAATAACCTAAGAACTAGCTAGGAGCCTAGGATGACGAGTCAAACTTCAACAGAGGGAAAAACCATGCCGGAAACCGCCGGCTATCCCACGGTAGTGGCGCAGCCGGCGCCGCCATCTCCGGCAGCAGCGGCGTGGTTGTCCTGTCTCTCATGCTGTACACGCCGGAGTCGCCGAGGGGATCCTCCGGCTTCCTTCCAATGTACTGGTGCACGAAGCACACGCCGTCTTCTCGAGCTTCACCTTCACCTTGGCCGGCAGCGACAGACTTGGAGAATGGCGTGCCCACGAAGAGCGCACGGCCGTTCAGGCCGTCGACCTTCTTCCACCGGCCAAGGCGTGGCCGGCCGCCGCCCAGGTCCGCCTCGAGGACCTCGAACTGGTGAGTCCGTTCCATGGTGTCCTTCTCATGTAGCATCCGCAGAAGCATGCGATTGGGTTTGCTGACCCATCGCTTCACCATCAGCAGCTTGCCATTGGATTCGACTAGATATCGCCGGACTTCGTTGTCGCAATGTTCGAACCTGCTCAAAAGATCTTGCCGTCGAACCTCTAGAGGAGCGAAGAGGTAATCGCGGAGGGTGATGGGGTTTTCTATGCATGCGGTGCCGGATCTCGCTGCGGGTTTGACGCTGGGTAGCGTTGGCTTGTCTAGGCGGCCATTGCCGAGCTCAAGGGCAAGGGGCTCCTCTGTCTCGGTGAGGGCGTAGATCTTCCCTTGGAACGATGCAATATCGACGATGAAGCGCCCATCCATCAGTAGGCACGAGTCGATCTCTCCGGCTGGTCGGCAGGCAGAAACAATAACTCTGAAATTGAAGACCACGACGGCGATGACAGAATAAAGAGTACTGCTATACAACATTCGACTGTTTTTTATTACAAAAACAATCAGATTGGTCCAGGGCGTTAGATCTCCATCCAACGGATCCACTCATACAAGTCCCCCTACAAAAAAAATGACCTTCTCCAAAAAAAAATAAACTAGGATGTTGGATCTCCATCTAACGGCTCAAAATCTGACTGTTTTTATCCTAAAAAACAGTCAAATGTTGTATAGACACTCCCAAGAATAAATCCCGTGCACATACTGTTCACGTGCATGGCACTGTTCATGTATATGTCCGTACGCGTTCGTTGCTGAAACGCCGCAGCGCTTCCGCGTAAAGGCAGGCATCGCGATGCTTCGCGGAAGAACTGCCAGGCGTAACTGTTATGTCATGGTTTGTATAAATAGCTCAAAGGAAATATAGAAAACTGAAACATCTATTCAGAGCAGCACCAAAACTCAATCATCCTCTCTCTCTCGCGTGCGTGAGTTTGTGTTCATCATTGAGCATCTTACTTCGTAGCGGCGGGAGGCAAGTGCAGAACAGCGCACGGGCGGTGACCGAGGGTCTCAACACCCTCGACGGCGCGGGCGGTGACACGGGAGAGAGCGTCGTGAATCTGCCGCACCGGACGTCATTCCAAGCCGAGATCAAGGTTCGGCTACTACATGTGGTATCAGAGCCACATTCCGTGAGACCATCACAGCGGGTGTGATTGGCGTCGTGAAGATGACTGGCGGAAATGGAAGCAACAGCACGCAGCGCAAAGTCGTGGTGGAGCGCGTGGTGCGGGAGGCGGGTGTGTCGGCTGTCTACCCCGAGTTGGCGCGCACGAACTACCACGAGTGGGAATTGGTTATGCAGGTGAATCTGGAAGCTCAAGGACTGTGGGAGGCAATCGAGAGCACTAAGGTTGAGCGTCGCGAGGATCGGCTGGCCCTGGCCGCTCTCCTTCGCGCGGTGCCATCCGAGATGTGTGCAGCCTTTGCAGTCAAGAAAACGACGAAGGAGGCGTGGGAGGCCGTGAGGACGATGCACATCGGCGTCGCCCGCGTGCAGGAAGCCAGCGCCCAACGGCTGTTGAAGGAGTTCGAGACCATCACGTTCAAGGATGGGGAAACGGTGACCGACTTCGCTATGCGCATCACCGGGCTCGTCAGCAACCTTCGGTCGCTAGGCGAGCAAGTCAAAGCTGTGCGCGTCGTCAAAAAGATCCTGCGAGTAGTGCCACCCCGGTACTCTCATATCGCTATTTCAATCGAGACTCCTTGATCTTAAGGAACTCTCGGTCGAGGAACTGGTCGGGCGACTGCGAGCGGCTGAGGATCGTTTTGATGTCGATGCCATCACCGACAAGACAGGGGGGCTGATGCTCGCCGAGGAAGATTGGCTTGCAAAGTACAAGCACCGCCTCATGCCCGAATCCTCGTCCAGCACGGAAAAGACGTGTGGGCAATCCCATCCCAAGAACAAGGGCGGAGTGCGGCCGGAGAACCGCAACACCGTCGTGAAGCTGACCTCTGAAGGTATACCACGTCGGAAGGGAAGTTGCCGAAATTGCAGCACATGGGGGCATTGGGCCAAGGAGTGCAAGAGGCCCAAGCGCGAGTGCAAGGTGGAAGCGCATCTCGCGACTACGGAGGTTGATCAGCCGGCGTTGCTCATGGCGACAGCGAGCATGATCACACGCACGACGCCGCAATTCGTGCACCTGAACGAGCAGCACGTCATCCCCGTCGACGAGGACGACGACAACATCTGGCACCTGGACACGGGGGCCAGTAATCACATGACAGGATGTCGCGCGGTTTTGGCGTCCCTCGACGAAAGCTTGCACGGATCGGTGACATTCGGCGACGGCTTTGTTGTTGAGATCACCGGCCTCGGCTCGGTGTTGATGAAAGCGAGGGACACCGGGCACAAAGTCCTGACGGAGGTATATTTCATTCCGAAATTGAAAAGCAATATCATAAATTTGGGGCAACTTGAGGAAGGAGGGTGCAGGATTGAGATCGACGACGAGGTCTGCAGCGTGCTCGACGCTAAACATACGCTGCTGATCCGTGCGCCGCGCACTAGGAATCGGTTGTATACTCTGAAACTGAACCTGGTAGCGCCGGTGTGCTTGGTGGCCAAGGCAGATGACCGAGCGTGGCTATGGCATGCTCATTATGGCCACATCAACTTCCGATCACTCTGGGAGTTGGGCACAAAAAAGATGGTAGAGGGGCAACCAGTGATCAAGCGCGTCGAACAGTTCTGCGACGGCTGCGCCCTCGGCAAGCAGCACCGCTCTCCATTCCCGGCTATCGCACAGTACCGTGGCGAGCAACCTCTGGACTTGTTCCATGGCGACCTGTGCGGACATATCAAGCCCAGCACCCCGGGAGGTAAAAACTACTTCCTGCTAATTGTTGATGATCACAGTCGTTTCATGTGGGTTGAGCTGCTGGCTACGAAGGACGAGGCGTTCAGGTATTTTCGCAAGGTGAAGGCTCTCGCCGAGAATGAGCTCGGCAGCAAGCTCAAGGCGTTCCGCACGGATCGGGATGGAGAATTCAACTCCCTTGAGTTCGAGACATTCTGCGACCAGCATGGCAGTAAGCATTTCACCACCGCGCCATACTCACCTCAACAGAATGGCGTTGTCGAGCGGCGTAACCGCACGGTGGTGGAGATGGCGCGATGTCTACTGAAAAGTAAAGCGGTCCCAGCTGTATTCTGGGGCGAGGCGGTAAGGACGGCTGTTTACATTCTCAATCGCGCGCCCACAAGGGGACTCGGAGGACGGACATCGTATGAAGTGTGGTACAAGAAGAAGCCGAAGGTGAATCACCTACGCACTTTTGGGTGTGTCGCACATGTCAAGCGACTCGGCCCAAGAGTGAGCAAGCTTTCAGATCGATCGACTCACATGGTGTTTCTCGGGTATGAACCCGGGACAAAAGGCTACCGGGTCTATGATCCAGTGGCCAAGAAGCTGCACGTCATGCGTGATGTTGTGTTCGAGGAGAACCGCGCATGGGATTGGAACGCAGGGGACGACGTCGCAACACTGCCCGCGACGTTCACGGTGGAGTACTACACGGTGGCGACTCCGAGCGAAGTGACTAGTGAGTCACCACCGGTGACACCGGTTGCGCCAACATCAATCAAGGCACACACTCCGGGGGTGCCGGCAACACCAGCTACTCCAACAATCGAATATGCGACCCCGCCATCCGATGCAGCGTACGACACTGAGGGGGTGCCACTGAAGTACCGCACAGTACAGAATCTGCTTAACACCACCGACGAGATCCTCGACTACGAATACAACGGCCTCTGTCTCCTCGCCGCCGAGGAGCCTAGGAGTGTTGAAGAGGCGCTTGAGGAACATTGCTGGCGCGTAGCAATGGAGGAGGAGATGAAATCGATTCATGCCAACGAGACGTGGACACCGGCAGTTCTTCCGCGTGGACACTGTGCAATTGGACTAAAATGGGTCTTCAAGGTAAAAAAAAGGATCCAGCCGGTAATGTAATTAAGCACAAGGCACGTCTAGTAGCCAAGGGCTACGCACAACGATAGGGGGTGGATTACGATGAGGTATTCGCACCTGTGGCGCGGCTGGAGACGGTGCGTCTGCTACTCGCTCCGCCGCGCATGGCGCCTGGCAGCCCCCCGGATTCATTATCGACAACGACAAAAGTAAGGTTCTCAGGTTGCGTAAGGCCTTATACGGGCTGAAGCAGGCACCCCGTGCCTGGAACACGCGCCTCGACAAGGAGCTGCTAGCGCTTGGTTTTGAGCGCAATCCTCTGGGGCATGCTGTGTATAAGCGTGGTGGCGGTGCAGATCTCCTGCTGGTCGGTGTGTACGTTGATGATTTGATCATCACCGGCCTTGGCAGGGAGGTCATTGCAGCATTCAAGGAACGGATGATGAAGAGCTTCAGCATGAGTGATCTTAGTCCGTTAAGCTACTACTTGGGCATTGAAGTCAAGCAAGGCAATGGTGAGATCACGGTGTGTCAGAGTGCTTATGCAGCCAAGATCCTTGAGGTGGCTGGCATAAAGGGATGCAATCCGAGCCACACCCCAATGGAGAATCGATTGAAGCTGAGCAAGAAGGATGACATAGCACCAGTTGACGCCACAAGATACAGGAGCATAATTGGCAGCCTGCGCTATTTGGTACATACTTGTCCCGATCTTGCTTATTCTGTCGGAATTGTGAGCAGGTACATGGAAACTCCTACGGTGCAACACTGGGCAGCAGTTAAGCAGATTCTGCGCTATCTAGCAGGGACCATTGGATTCGGGTGTTGTTACAGGAAGATAGAAATCATGGAGCCGGCGCTTGTAGGGTTCAGTGACAGTGACCACGCCGGCGATGTTGATGATCGGAAGAGCACCAGTGGCTATGTATTCTTCCTCGGCTCTAGTTTGATCACCTAGACGTCGCAAAAACAGAAGGTCATTGCTCTTTCTTCATGTGAGGCTGAATATATTGCAGCGGCGGCGGCATGTCAGGGTGTATGGCTCAGTCATCTTCTTGGCGAGCTGACAGGTCGGCACGCACCTGCAGTCAGACTATAGGTGGATAACAAGTCGGCAATCGCACTCAGCAGAAACCCGGTGTATCATGAACGCAGTAAGCATATAGACACTCTATTTCATTTCCTGAGAGAATGTGTTGAAGATGGCAGGGTGAAGATTGATCACGTCGGTACCGTCGGGCAGCTGGCGGACATTCTGACCCAAGGCGCTAGGCAGAGTCAAGTACATCGAGTTACGACAGCAGCTGGGTGTGGTAGAAGTGGCATGGGATTAGGGGTGAAATGACAGAATAAATCCCGTGCACACACTGTTCACGTGCACGGCACTGTTCACGCATACGTTACTGTTCATGTATACGTCCGTACGTGTTCGTTGCCGAAACGCCGCAGCGCTTCCGCGTAAAGGCAGGCATCGTGATGCTTTGCGGAAGAACTGCCAGGCGTAACTATTATGTAATGGTTTGTATAAATAACTCAAAGGAAATATAGAAAACTGAAACATCTATTCAGAGCAGCACCAAAACTCCATCATCCTCTCTCTCGCGTGCGTGAGTTTGTGTTCATCACTGAGCATCTACTTCGTAGCGGCAGGAGGCAAGTGCAGAACAGCGCACGGGCGGTGACCGAGGGTCTCAAGACCCTCGACGGCGCGGGCGGTGACGCGGGAGAGAGCGTCGTGAATCTGCCGCACCGGACGTCGTTCCAAACCGAGATCGAGGTTTGGCTACTACAGGCGATGAGGGGGTAGTTCGGCGACGAGTCAACTGCCGACGACATCGCCACCTTGCTGATAGGCCGTGTGCGCTCGTCGAGGAGATTAACCTGGTAAATCTGAAGATGGCGGCTAGCTCTGTGAGAAGGGTCATGGCATTGGAGGAAGCGTTCACCAGGGAGCACCGGCCGTCGTCGTGCACGAGGAAGAACATGTTATCGCCGGCTCTGTAGCAGCAGGCGTCGCCGGGAAGACGCACGCGGTGCGCCGTGTTGTTGGCGACGTCCAGGAGGGTGCCGTCGTGGAAGGCGAGCCAGGGGAGCTGCAGCGGGGGCACTGGAGCGCCACGGGCGGCAGACGGCGCGGAGGCGGACACGGTCAGCGAGGGAAGGGAGGCGGCAGAGGACGATGCCCAGGAGATCCGGCGGCAGGTTCGGCCATGACTGGCACCGTGGTTTCGAAGCCTTCATCACACAAATAAGATATTCTGATAGGAAAGGGTGACATGCATGTAGGGTTTAAAGCTGTAGAGCCTGGGAGTTGCAGATGGATTGGAGGTTTGTAGTTTGGACTCGCAAGGATTCAGGACTTCAGTTCAACGATTCAGGACTTCAGTTCAATTAATCTTGTACATGACGTATTGACGCCGTGTGCATTTCAATTTTTCTCATGAGCGATTTGAAGCGTTGGGTATTTATCCAGTAATATATATATATATATATATATATATATATATATATATATATATATATATATATATATATATATATATATATATATATATATATATATATATATATATATATATATATATATATAACTAACACACACACACACACACACACATCAAGTATTCTAATCGGAAAAGAACATTATAGGGAGCAACGGAGCTCTATAGATCTACTATCTAGCACACAAACATTTTCATAAGATTTTTCCCCAGCAACAGTACTTGGTTCCATTAAAAAAACTGGACTTCTAATAGCACAAATATGTAATTCTATACCAAAACTAGGACGCCTATGAATGAAATGCAACGATCCACGAAATCTTGATAACCTGGTTGTTCCTTGCAGCAGTGCTTGCTTTGGCTACAGGAACCAGACCAGCCATAGGTAAGAAGAGTTTAATCTTTGTAACTTTGATAATGGACAATCATAATATAAGTTCGTCTGTCAACTTAAAATTTAGAAATATCACTTTTATCTGTATATAGATAAGAATCTTTATTCTTGAAATGAGTAGTTAGACATGGTTAGCTCTCCACGTGGAAGTAACCTCACTTTTTGTATACTAACTAAAATGCAGATCAGATTAATAGCGAACAAGAACGATCATTAAGACCAATTTGGTACAATGAAATAGTTGTGTCTTCAAATATTTCGTGTGCCGATCATCAAATATATCTTGTGCCGATCATACGTGACAAGATTGCACAAGAACTGACCATTAACATCCAAATAAGCAGAAACAATACAAGGACAACGCAAGGAAAATCCCAAACAAGGAGAAAAAGCTTGTGAGGCTGATTACTTAGCTTCTGCCGGAAAAAACCATGACAGGCACCAGTGCGCAGCATGATGCGGCAGCACTGCAGCAGTTTCTGACAACAGCGGCACGATTGTCCCATTTTTCATGTTGTACACACCAGAGTCGCGGAGAGGATCCACAGCTGAATCTGACTTCACATAGTCACACATGAAATAGATGCAATCTTCTTGGGCTCCACATTCTTCAGCAGGGAGAGACTTGGAGCAATATTTGCCAACAAAGAGTGCCTGTCTGCCCAAGGTACCGACTCTTCTCCACTGAAAAGGGTCGGTGCTGAAGTCTACCTCAAAGACATCAAACCAGCGTGTGCATGCGGTCTCTAAGAGATCATTGCTTCCTAGAGGAAAGGGCTGTATCTGCATCCATCGTCTGACCACCAGCAGCCTACCGTCACATTCGACCAGATATCGCCTGATGCTAGGGTACTCTTCTTGGGACAAAGGTAGGTCTTGAGGCCAAGCCAATAAATCTTCCCTGGATTCAGTTTTCTGTGTCACAAAAGACTCCCGCCTACCACTGAAACCGTTACTGAGGTCAATCTGGTAGAGTATGAAAAATGGATTAACAGCATAAAGCTTGCCGTTAAAGAATGCAATGTCAAATATTGGCGCCATTAGCCTGCCCTCCTTGACTGAGTATGAGCTGATTAGTGGCTGGCAAAAAGAAATGGAGACATTATAACCATCACCTGTGACCAGGGCAACAAGCAGATTTGGTGTTGAGTTCAGGGACGCTGAGGGCACTACTGCCATGTGAAAATTGGCATCAGAGAACAGTTCCTTGTGAGGCACAACGGTTGGTAGGTTAGGAAGCTGAAGTGTAGCTTTGCAGAAAGGGTTCACCAAAGAGCACCCACCATCGTCGTGCACGAGAAACAGCCAGTTGTCGCAGGAGCCATGGCAACAAGCACTGTCGGGAACAGGCATGCGGTGGATTTCACCAGCAGGAATGCTGAGGAAAGTGCCATTGCCGAGGGCAAGCCATGGCATTGGCGAGGGCAGGGGCTGAGTCCGAGCATTGGAGCGCCACAGGCGGCACACTGCGCTGAGGCGAACACGGTCGGCGAACGAGTGCAGACGGTGGAGGACAAGTCCCAGCAGCTCCGGTGGGAGATCCGACCAAGACGAAGGCAGCGCAGTCGCCATCACGCAACCCTGGTAAGTACGGTACAATGTTCAGTGTCACATAGCAAAGCATAAAACGTTTTCCAATAGAAATCCCCCCGATTTCTTTACTGAAACCAGATCAAACTACAGATTCTAGCCGCAGCAAAGCATAATATGCATGGGTTCCTTGTTCTTGGCAATGGCAGCAATCCATCAGCATCGCAATTCACAGAATTAACGAATCCATTTACCCTTAAGGCATGTACTGAAACCTCAAGGTAGATGGCTAATTAAGACGGGCGGAAACACGAATTTGGAAATCGCCGAGCCGCTAGGGTTAGAGCGTAGAGCTTACTTGTTTTCGCGTACCTAATCTCGCGGAGAGGCTGCGGCCGCGGAGTGGTACTCTCCAGAGAAGGCGGAGAGCGCGCTGGTGGTCGGCGGGAGAGGTAGGGGGTCGGATCGTCGGGGAGTTGCGGGCGAGGTTTGGATCGCCGGCGAGTCGCTGCTTGATCGCGGGAGTGGAAGTGGAGGCGACCGTGGTGGAATGGGGAATCGGGGCTCTCGCTGTTCTGTTCTACACTTTTCTACTCAAATCAGTTCGTAGGCCACAGGGTAGAAGATGGGCTACTGGGCCTCCATGGGCCCTAAGGGCTCTGTTTATTCTCTCCCCTCAGGAAAAAAAGTTGTTCAATATCGTAACCATGAATTTTTTTTTCATGGCGATTGCTTATTATAATTCTTGAGCATATGCTTTAAAATCCCCTATTGACATTGCTTATTATAATTCTTGAACACATGCTTTAAAATCCCTTATTGACATTGTGAAGAGAAAATTCCAGGACGAGGATACACACCAGCGTCAACATGCACAAAAATTTCAATTGACACTTTTTTTTAGAATACAAATTTTTTTTAGACCATATGATCGTACCCATAAGGATCATATTCTCATCAGTTAGGACCATATGGTTAGTATAAGTCCTAACTAAGCTAGTAACTAGCACTGTATACACTAAACAGCAACAGCAGCATGTATGATGAATCGTAAAGGAATGGCCCATGGAATAGCCTAACGTTAATGAGCTAGTAACTAGCACTGTATACACTATACGGTCTATTTTCATTTGGAATAAGTCTATTTTTGCCCCTGAACTCTTTCAATAATCTAAGTTCTAACCTTCAACTGTAAAATCGAATGTTTTATCCCCTTAAGCATCAATACCATTTATTTTACCCCCTAAGGCCATCCGAAGCTGATTTTGCTATGACGTGGTGCCAACGTGGTTTTGACATGTGTCTTAGTTTTTAGATGACATGGAACACAATCAGCATTATTGAAGAAAAATATAAGGTAAACCTCACATAGCATGTTCTATGATCAATTCCACTCTATTTTCTTCTCTCTCCCTCTTCTTCTCTCTCCTCTCTTTGCATCTTCATTGCTGCCGCAGACCACCCAATCCAACACCCAATTCACCAACAGCAACAACAAGCTGCAGGAGGGACCCGACTCACTGCGCTTGATGTCCACCTTGCGCCCGTCGGGGAGCTTGCTGCGTACACCATGCCGAAGCTACCGTCACCCATCTTGGCCTCTAGCACGATCGACTAACTCCACCCGCCACCCTGCTCCCCACTTCTCTGCCATCGCGCCGCCGACATCTCCCTATCGCCATCACGACCAGCACCTCCACCCACACGGTGGCCCCTGTATTCCTCCTCCCACGACGCCGCACTCACCTCAGAGTGGTGCAACGGAGTCGGATGTAGAATTGGGCCTTGCCAATAGCCTAGTCCTAATGGGGTGAGGAGCCGGCGGTTGCACAATGAGTAGCAGTGCTAGTGCCTAACGTGCATAGGTAGCTGCCGGCCTTGAGTGCAACAAGGGTGGAGGAGAGGGGCAAGGGCATAGGGCGAGAATAGGGAAGGGCAAGGTGTGGTTGGCGGTAGCAATATGTGAGGAGGAGCAGTGGCTTTGGGGTCACAGCCAATGTGTGAGAGGATAAGAGAGAGAAAGAAGAAGAAGAGGGGAGAGAGTACAGAAGAAATACTTATGTGGCATACCGAGTCAAAATTTTGGTCTGTGTAGATGTCACGTCACTAAAATCAGAGTGGTTTTGATTTTAAGGAGGTAAAGTGAACGGTATTGATAGTTAAGGGCATTCAATATCCAATTTGTAGTTTAGGGTTGATTTTCAGACTTTCATAAAAGTTTAAAAGGTCAAATAGACTACTTATTCCTTTTCATTTTTGTTTTAGGTGAAGAGGCCGGATAACATTTATAGTAAGACCATAGTCTCAGGTTACAATAGCATCGATATACGCAGTCTATCGTGTCAAATTTTTGCAGAGAAAGAAGTGCATTTTTCTTCAAGAAAATGCTGGTGCGCAGCGGAGCTAAGTATTCCTAAACATTTGTACTTTTACATGAGATAAACTCCATCACCAAGCGTAGATCAACGAGCGTCTATTCCACAGTCGCCTGAAAACTTTTGAAGTTTCAGTCGATTCTGTCGCCAGACACCGCAAATAGCTGGGCATGACTTAGCTCTCTCTCATCTCTCTGTCAATTTGTGACAAACAAAGACAAAGATGATGGTAAGAGAACTGATTGGGTTTGCAACATAAATCCGATAGCATGTATGGGCATGTTAATCCATGGCTGCAGCAGCACAAATCCCACGACAAATCGGATGGCCACGAAATCGACTGAAACGTAATGAATTTTCAGGCGACTGTGATTTAGCAAAACCGAAGAAACAAATTTTGGTTAGGCCAAGGAGAGGATCCAAGGAGGGCTTACTCTTGAGGGCCTAGTGACCGGTCGGCGAGAGGGGAGGAGTAGGGGAGGGCGGGGAACCGACTCGGCCGCCGGCAGCGGAGGTTGGAGGGTCTCCGACCGCTTGGGGCTCTCCGGCGAGTCTCACATCGACGGGGATTGCAGCCTGACCATGGGTGGGAAGGGGAGGGGAGATGGCATGGAGGATTGGGGTTTTGCCCTTTGCGTCTAATCGCAGGGGAATCGAAGGAGCCAAGGGCACTTGCTGAAATGCAAGCTTTTCTGTTTTCTCTTTTCTTTCTTTCTCTGTTTTCTCTTTTCTTTCTTTCTTGTAGAGACCATTACTCATCTATCTGATCATGTAGGCATGATCCTAAATCTGAAATGGCAGGAACCTAACTGTGCAGGATTATGTTTCACTTTTTTACGTTAAACATAAATGTCTTATCTTTTACGTTAGACGCAAATGTCTATCTTAGCTATGTTAAACGTAAATGTCGATCTTTAGCATTAGATTTTTCTCTCTCTGACATGATGCAAGTAACTTTGTGCCTAAAGTTGAAACGTTGACCTGTACCCGTCAAGATAATTTTACGGATTACTGTAATTAACTACTCCCCGTCAAATATGTAGTAATGCAGAGTTGCAGACATTGAAGTCGAATAATTGCTGAGTTTGCATACTATCGTACCGCAGGGAAGACCCAGCACGAAACATTGGCATTAAACTCAGATTGGAACCACCGAAAGTCTGAAATACTACTAGGAAGGCAACGGCACATTATCATGTGTATTCTCTCCTAGCGTGTCCACACATGGACACACCACACGCAGTCACACAGAACTGGAAATGGAAATACCCTGTGCAGAGAAAACCCCATCTTAAACTTAATAAAAGGGAGTCCATGTAAAAGAGCCTTGCAATCATTTGAGTAAACACGATGATGAAACTTCGAAGGAAAAATAAAATAAAGTGCAGAGATCTTCAGGACCCCATGCACCTATGACTTTTGAGCTGTATAAAACCCTTAAAACAAACCATGTATCAGTCCTATGCTGACATGCCACAGTCTGAAATACCCTTTCCATCAACACACTTAGCATAGAGTTTTTCACTGTGAAACGACCAACATTATTTTTCTGTGTGTCATCTAAGTGGCACTGCCTGACCCATGCAGAGGAAAAATTCTAGCGAATCACGGTTGCACAGCCTAGGATATGTAACAAGCCAATTAGCATCTCACACATGGCATATAGCACTGTAGTGTATTGTAGCAGACGTGTTTTTGTGCTGTTCTACGCATGCTACAGTGCACACTACAGTGTTGCATACTCTAGGCTGTGCAACCGTGATACAATAGAATTTTTCCATACAGAGCTAGTTCCACTGATTTATGTAACCAAGTTGATGCCCTCGGCGAGGAGAGAATCCGCGATCACTTGGTTCGCCGCCTGTGACGGGTGGACGGCGTCCCAGAACACGTACGTCGTCGCGTTCGGGCACGTCCCGATCGACTTGGGGTTGCAGAGGAGCACCGTCGTCTCCACCGTCCCTGTTCCGCAGCATCCCCGCCTCGCCTCAGTGAAGCCTAACACCATGCATGCATCCAAAGTTCAGCAGGAACGAACACGGGGTATGCATTGCTGACAAAAGAAAAGCCAACGCCATGGTTGGCACCCACGGTTAGGTAGCTACTTGTCATACCTTGCGACTCAGGAGAGGTAACAAGGTCGTAGAGAGGCGTGTAGATGTCGAAAACCGCGATCTTGAGATCACTGTACCGCTTCGACAGCGAGTCGACGGTGGCATTCATCTTCCTGTTGAAGTTCTGGGCGTCGCTGTTGAGCCTCGACACACACCCGTTGCTCCCGTGGCCGAACAGCGTGATCGCCGCGGGAAGGCAGCCCAGCGGCGGCAACGACGTGACACCGACGCGCCGTGCTCCCATACCATAGAGTTTCTACAGTTGGCTCAAGGTTTAAGGATTACATTATCTTAATCATCTACAGTTGGTTCAAGGTTTAAGGATTACATTATCTTAATCATCTACAGTTGGTTCAAGGTTTAAGGATTACATGATCTTAATCATCTACTCTTGACCCATTGTCGAGGAGGAAGCTGGTACAGTTAGTTGCTTACCGATACGGTGCTGCTGAAGATGCCGACGAGGCGGTCGGAGAACTGGTCGGCGGTCTGGGTCTTGAAGAGGAAAGGGTTGATGTAGTAGTTCTGGACGAAGTCACTCGCACCAGCGCTGATGATGTACAGCGAGCCGGAGATGATTGACTGAGCTTGGCTGCCTCCAGCCACTGCTGCCAGCTTAGATCGGTACTCTTTGAAGTACTCCAATTGTTGGGACAAAGGGATGGCATGCTGCGTCACACAGTTTGCCCGAGCTAGAGATTATTTACTCTCGCATACAGATTTGCTAAGCACCGACGCCCGAAAAATAGTAATGAGATGGCGACAGATAGCTGATCCATTTATGATCGACGAGTTGATAATTAATGAGATCGACGAGTTGATAATTAATGAGACATGAAAGATGTAACATGCACTCAAAAAGATTTCAATTCAGAGCTTCGCATGTTAAGCTTTTGACTCCTTTGAAAGGTGATCGATGGTACTTACATACATGAGCGCCGTGTGGTCGTAGTAGCCAGATCCTGCAGATGCAAAGTTGGCTCCAATCAGAAGGTTCTGCCCTGACGCCTGTGGGCTCAGATATGCAGGGGCATAGCTAGTAAACCCCAAAGTTTCAGCTGCAACCACACAGGTTGTAACACAAGATATCTGTTAAGAGAATGCAACTGCACCCTACACATAAGCACGAAGAACACATCTAACAGGAGCAAGAATGTGACCTGTGATATCGGTAGCCAGCTTGCCGTTGCAGAACCTCCCAGTGGCCACATGGTTCGTGAAGTCCCTTCCATAGGGAGGGAAGTTCGCCTTGATGATGGTGTGGAGGTAGTCATTGTTACCTACGTCGACCGACGAGTCGCCGAACGTCATGATCGCCGGCACCAGTGCCTGCGCCTCCCCGCCATGTACTCCCACCGAAAGGAAGAGAGCCAAGACCAGCAAGCACCTCACCTCCATTGGAACCGGACTATGCCTATCACTTGGGAGTCGTCTGAAGAGTGGTCTGGAAGAGAAGCACGTTCTGATCTAATGGAACGGCTGTGAGCTTATATAAGTGTGTGTGCCTGCACATACACACACAAAAATGAGATGATACGCAAATGCAGTAGTTAATGGAGTTTGTTATGAATCCATAACTACACGCATGTGAACAAGCTGTCCTGATAAGACCAGTAAGCACCCAACTGAATCAATCGGTAGGACCTAGTTGTCAATCAGAGTACTGTTCTTCTTTCAGAATAAGCTTCGGTGTAGCGTCTGGCATGACGACACAGTGTGAGCATAGTACGTGCTCATGGCAATTTGCCAACTGCAGTCTCCATGCCCTGCCCTGCGTGGTTATCCACATTAATTCTTCCATCTACAACGGCGACTATTTATTAGATTGATAAGGAAACGCAGGGTGGTTGAGGCGGTACTGATGCTGTGATGAGGCACAATGGCACTACAAACGTCAGGAACAAAGATGGAAGCACCAACAGCTACTACACAACCACTGACGAGTTATTGCACACGTTGTACTAACACAATACATGTAGTTGGAACTCGTGCATTGGGTCCAACTGGAAAGACCACAGCAATTGGGTATAAATTTTGGAGGACATTGTTTGTGCTAATGTAAAAAAAATGAAAGGTACAGGCGACTGAATTTTTTTTATCTTTCAGTCATCTGAAGTTGTACTTTGAGTCACCTAAAGTTGCAGATATTTTTTTGAAGGAGGGCTGCAATTTCAGTTGATTGAGAGTGCAATTTCAGGTCACCTGAAGTTGCACTCTGAATCATCTAAAGTTATAGCTGTTTTTTTTAATATGGACTGCAATTTCAGTTGATTGAGAGTGCAACTTCAGGTGACTGAAAGATAAAAAAATTTCAATCCCTGTGCAATAGCAAAATTGAAAAAAAAAATATAGCAAGGAGCTGCTAGACTTGACAATAAATATGCAAATCTTTCAAGTACAGTGTGCCAGAGGGGAAGACTTATCATATAGAAGGTATTGCTGCCGCTGCCTTCCTTAAATGCCAAAGATTTGTAGCAACCAGCACTACCTCCCCAAGATCAGTACTCCGAATAGGAAGGAGTACATGTAAAGAGTAGGAAACAAGATGTCAGATCGAAGGCCCCAGGTACTGCAACTCAGATCTACGCGTCACCTCTACGAAAATGCTGTGTGGGAAGCTGGAGGAGATTCATCAATGGTCAAATTACTGAAGCTCTGCCTGGTTGCTGCTTTATGTTCAGCTACTGGTTTTCTGTTCCAAAATGGCAAAAGCAGTGGCTTGGTGCTGGTGCTACCAAGTTGGTAGGGTATACTACTGTACAACTACCGAGTGGAGCAAAAATCTTATAAGATTCTTATGAATGCGGGTTGCTGGGACCTAAGCTGTACACCTGATAGATCACGTAACTGTATTTAGGCCTGGGCAAAATACCCGCTACCCGTTATCCGTACCCGAAATATCCGGACCCGAACCCGAAATACCCGAACCCGAGGTACCCGATCCCAAATTCGGATAGCGATTCTGATTACCCGAAATTAGTTTGGGTAGTTCGGGTAATATCCCCCGGTACCCGAACTACCCGAATTACCCGAATTGTCTTTGTGTTTGTGATGTGTTGTCGGTTGAACACTTGAGCTTATCACTTTATTAGTATATGATTCTCTCTGTTTGAACAACTGCCTGTGATATATTATTCTACGCAAATTGCTGCTGAAATTCTATGCAAATTGCTGCTGAAATTATGTGCAAATTCTGTGCAGTTTGCTGGTTTTCTGTAAATTCGGGTATATCGGGTATACCCGAACCCGAATTGTCGGGTACCCGAAATTGCGGGTAGTGTTTTTTTGGGGCTAATATCGGGTAGCAGTTTTCATTACCCGAATTTTGAATTACCCGAACTACCCGACCCGAAAAAATCGGGTAACCCGAACGCCCAGGCCTAACTGTATTTTGTACATATCATGGGTTTAAAAGGTTACCCTCCCATCCTCTAGTCGAGAATTTAGAGCAAACACCATTGACCGCATTTCCATTTTAAAAGTCTAGGGTGAGAGGCACCAACAGTTCCGAGATGAAGCAAATATAAGATACTAAAAATGGACATATGATCGGCTAGACTTATTTATGTGAAAGAAAACTCATACCGCTATTACACTAGCAAAAGGCATGAAAATGTATTAGAACATGTATAGTAAAGGAACAAGTCCACTTTACAACCTTTAACTATGGTCTCGGACCTCTCGGTCCGATTTTCAACTTTTAACTTCAAAACCGTTCACCATTCTCATTTCTTCTCTAAACCAAGAGTTCATCTAGAAGGCAAAAAGCCAACCCCACAAGGCCTCACCTCAGCTCATCTCATTTCCCCAACCGAAAGCCAATCTCCCATTCTCTACTTGACCAAAGACTAAAGCCGCCACAGAGAGTATGTAAGGGAGAGCTGGAGGAGAGGAGCTAGGGAAGTAGGGGAAGATGGAGGAGAGGGGCAAGGACGCGACAATCGCAACAGCAAGAGAAGGGGCCCAACTGAACCGCAACGTGGCCATCACCGTTGTTGTCCACGATCCTTGCCAATCCTCAGCCCGACATCTAGTAGGCCATTCTCTTCACCTTACCTCGTAGCATAGCCGAGAATACCATAGCCAGCTTGGCTATCATGCCATTGGTGGCAAAGCCTGTAACCACCATTGCGTGCCCTGGAGAGGGACAACGTACTCCCTGACTCCTCCCTAGCAAGTTCCGTCGCGACGGCGATCCTAGGGCTTCCCAAGACCATGCATGGCAAAAGAACAAAACTAGGCAGAAGTAGCAATTAAAAACAAATGCTTAAAGAGGGGAGGAAGGGTAAACTGGTAACGTCCCTAAGGCTCATAGTGGCTGTGGCCGGAGGCGCAGTTTCCGGTGGTCGGCGCTGGGAGTGACGTCAATCTAGGAGCCGGCCATGCGTATGGGTAGGAGCTGAGTAGAGCCAAAGGCGCGCGCGGGGGGTGGGGGGTCAGCATGGTTCTTGTCGGTGCCACGACGGTGGCCGGCATTCATATTTTGATTTGAATATTTTGATTTGGGGGAGAAGTCCAAATCAAAATATTCAAATCCACTCATCGTACATCGTCGTCGCGTTCGGGCATCCACTCATCTCCTTCTCTATTTTGATTTGGGGGAGATGTCCTTGTGGGCTTCACCTGCCATTCATATAAACTTGATCAATGTGTCATCTTACGTGAAAAACCACTCACTAATCGCAGCATGTGGGTAATAACACTATGTGAAACCGGGTCATGGTGTTATTTAAACTGGATTGCAAAGTTCAGCGGTTCAAATATTTGGCTTCATAGTTCAATACCTGTATTGAACAGACTTTTAAGCAAAGTTTATAGGTGTCATATGAACTTTTTCCTATACTATAATTTAAATCAAAAGGCTACAGATTGAACAGTGAACTTACCATTCCAAGGATATATGAAGGAAGGATCATCTTCCATGAGCTTACCATCAATGTTGACTGCCCCTAGCTCATATGAACCATCAGTGTTGCAAGTCGCAAGCACAACCCCAAGGATCTCAGGAAGTACGCAAGCTTTTGCTCACTTTCATACATAAGGTCAGTAGATGTTATATAGATAAAACCAGGGGCGGATCTAGCGGTGGGGCGCGGGGGGGGGGGGGGGGGCTCGAGCCCCGCTACCGGACCCTTGGAGCCCCCCTGGAGTCCCCCCTAAATTTTTAGCCATTGATGTATAATGTAGAAAGGGCTGAGGTCGAGCTGAAGGTACTTCAGCCCCTCCAAAAAATTTTCCTAGATCCGCCACTGGATAAAACGTTACAGCACAAAATTTCAACATGCAGATCTGAATTTGAATCAGGATTATGGTCAGGTTTATTTAGACATGTAAATTTTCATCCACCTTTTACACTGCTGAAATCACGGGAATATAGTCTTAAAAAAATTATGGGAAGATGGCATGTAGAAGGTTACTAATGAATGCAAGAACAGTAAGGTAGCTTTTTCTTGTCTCCAGTGTTTGAATGGAACTGGACAGATATATCATATCCAAGCTCCATCAACATATGACATACTTTGAATTCTGCTGCTTCATAGAAGGAACAAAAGCACTCTAGTTTTGGAGACAACTAGCTGCATAAGCGCGGCGCACGCCGCGCTAGCTACCGTGCGGACCAAAGTAAAAGAGGCGATAATTCGCAGGGAGTTTCATAAAAAAAATCAAGGACAAATGCGTAATTTTGGAAAAATCAAAGGGTTTTTTTGCAAAAAATTGAGGACTTGTAAGGACTTGTACGTAAGTAAATAAGGACCTATACGTAATTTTGGAAACCCGCGGGGCGCCATCCAAAAATTTTTTTAAAGAAAAAACTTGCAGGGACCTTTTTGCGAGAAAAAGGGACCTTTACGTAATTTTCAGAAAGTATGAGGAAAGTGCCTCGGCCGGCCGTACGCAAATTCTCTTGCCACGCGCCGGCCGGCCGAGCGCAGTGGGCGACGTGGCGCGGCTCGCTGGCCAGGAAGTCCCCCGCTAATATGGCTGTTATGATTACACAAACTATACACAGAAGCTAAAGAGTGTTGAACTAGCATTCCATGATGAACTAAGAAAAGAATTGAATACATTACATTGTGTATTTAGTTCACCCAATTTTAATTCTAGGGAGCCATGGGGTGTCACGTGGGCAACAAAGATCAGATATATATACATGCCTTACACGAACCATGCACAAAAGCTAAAGAGTGCTGAACTAGCGTTCCATGATGAACTGTGAAAAGAATCAAATACATTCCATTGTATATCTAGTTTACCAATTCTTTTATTACAGGAAGACATGGAGCATTGCATGGGCAACAAAGGCCAGACATGAGATATCTAAGCTTATTCAGAGTTGAGACGTGTAAATATAGAGGCAACATGCAAAAGAGGATTATGAGGTATAACAGAAACAAGTATAAATTCAACTGTGGCTTTCATCCTATATGGAACAGCAACATTTGAAAGCTACATCGCGGCGTTTAATTAGCAGCAAAATCAGTTGGATGTCATCGTCAGTGTATTCAAATTTCAACAGCAAGACAGCCTTTTCAGATTCTTTCAAACAGTATATGTACATTTAATAGCATAACAACAAAAATAAGAAAACTCAGAATAGATTGTTCATCATAGAATGAGATATGGAGCAATGTGGTAATGTTTCTGTAATTGTTGCCATTCCTTCAGTGAAAACTACTGGGTTCCTACGAGGGTGAGTTTCCGTAGGACCGAAGATGACGACTAGAGAGAGGTGAATAGGAGCCAACAAGATTACAAGACTTTTTCTAATCTTTTTTCAAATCAGAAACACGACTCTAAGTTTTTCATTCCAATAACTATGAAAAGTTATAAAGTTCAGGTACCAATCACCCGCACGAAAAGACCCAAACGAAACTATACAAAACTGGCAGTAACGCTACAATAACTTCGATAGTACAACTATAGTAAAATGAACACATGGATATTAAGATCAGCACAAGAAATGTAAAATCGGCACGATTTCAATATCGATAGAAGTTTTGATCCGTTGGTCCAAATGACTTGAAACTTGGTATGCACCTTCATTAGGATGTCAGAACCTATTCCAATTAACAATCGAGAGAATCGTTGAAAAAGTTCGGATATTTTTCCATTTGAGTGAAGGGAACGCCAAAACTAGGCAAAAGCGTGAAATCATGATCTGTTCTTGCTCGTGAGTCTTAGATGATCTAGGTGACCTTGGATATGTTTTCACATGTCATAGCAAGCTAGATCACAGCACAAATTCGATTCAAATCACCCACAAGAGCAAAACCTCCAAATTATCTCTCTTAAGGAAAATCAAGCAAACTTAAGAACTTCATCTAAATCATACCTAGATGGATGAGATCTTATCTTTAGAAGATATCTTCACCTCTTACACGTCCTTGGTATCAGGAAAGATCAAGAAAAGGAAAAATCCAAACAAGAAAAGCAAGGAAATCAAAAACACAAGGAAAGATCCATGGCACAACTTATTTAGACAAGCTTTAGATGTTCATTTCACTTGGAGAATAATGTTTTACAGCCAATCCCTTAGGATAGCAAAACTCTAAGTCTAGAGCACACATACATAAGGCTCCAATATAAGAAAACCCTAACCCTAATCTCTCCAACTCTCAAGTCCCAAGTCCCATATGACTCAACGCAACACAAGGCTCGTATCGTAGAGGCTACCATCTCACACCAAACCAGTCACTCCTTAATGGATCACACCACTTACATATGAGAAAACCCAATAACCCACACACAAACGGATTTTATACTCTCACACACTTACACACATTTTAAAGCGCGACTTTCCAAAGGCTCCATAAGCCCGATAAGACATTCCAACCATAAAGATGTGACCTAAATCACTTAGACTAGCGTCACAATTTTGCAAACTATCACTCCATCTGGTATTGGACAATTTCCCAAATTGCCATCCACCGATCTTCATGAACGATGCAATGCCTGTGACTTGTTGCTGAGATCGTATGCTGGCAACGAGGCCATCACCACTTGAAACGTCCAAATCCCATGGCACACCAACATCGCACCATAGTCCGTGATACCCAATGCTTGCTGCCAAGATCGTACATCTGCTCTGAGGAATGTCGTCACTTGAAATGCACAAGACCAATTGGCACATGCACATGCACATGTTGCATCTTCACGACCATTATCTTTCTCCCGTGTTTCTCAGCTTGAGATGTTGCTCCACCTGGACTTACACAACACGCTATGGCCTCAGGACCTCTTCTGTAACCTCGGTCTTACCGCTAACCACATCAATCATCAAAGCACCTGCACACCAAAAAACAAAGCAATATATCTAAACACAAATAACATATACTTGACTCTTAATTAGCTAAATATATGTATAGACACACTATGACTCACACATGCATGGACTCTCCATACTAACACTTGTACGGACTCTCACCGTGACTAACACCACAAAAACCAACACTCAAAACCAACTCGGCACCACAAGGGCAGGTCTGATCGTGGCACCCATGCCGATCAAATCGTCAATTCCACACCGGCTAGACCGCCTTGCCAAGGCCAGTCAGACCGCTAGACCCCGGTTATACCGCGATTACAATGACAGTATTACTGCATTCGGTCTCAGCACAAAAACTCTAAAAAAAACCTCCTCTAAAAATAGCTACTGGCAACCACAGGCTGGTACTACCGCTTTGGCCAGTCATACCATGGTACCCTTGCTGGTATAACCGCTAGCTTCAGACAGCAACAACTCAAAAAGTTAATGCTTAAAATCAAATTCAAATAACAAAAATAAGGCATAAGAAATATCAAATACTCTTCACTTTTATAGAGTTGCCACCATATAGTCTTCCAGCTTCATTAACTATTGAATACGAAGGACAGAACAGTTATGGAAACAGCGATAGTGCAACTAACATCATGAAACATACAAGTACAAAGATATCCTTATCAAACAATGCATTATCAGTAACATCATTCAATTGTCCAAGTCATCATTGAAATGCTCTGAAATTCTAATCGGAGGTACAAGAGTATCTACTCATGCACCTGTAAGGTTCAGTAAGCTAGCAGGTAACAAAATAGTCTACAGGATCGGCAGGGCTCTTGCTTTTGAATTTTTACTTTGCTACAGTACTAACTTCTAAACGATACATCTTTTTAAGACAGAATCTACAAGTCAATTGTAGTAGATATTGTACCAACTTCAGTTATACCTACCAAAATCACATACGATTGTCTCTATCTTCGTAATCTCTATCCCAAATAGTCAGAATTCAAAAGACATAACACAAAAGTCACAGCATAAAAGAACCTAGCACAAGCTTGTGTCCCCAATACGTATTATTATGAGTGAGGAGCTCCTAATTATGCATCCAAGAGAATAATTGGGAGCAGTTTAACAAAATAAGAAGATAATGCAAAGCAGGTGAAAACAGAAAACTAAACACGAAAGGGTGCTTTACTGAGCAGTTTAACTGTTTAAGCCTGCAATGTTTACTGGTATCTGCAAAACTACAGCAGCACATGGTATCAGACCTTCCTCCAACACCTAGATTCCGCTATTGTCTGACTAATTGCTCGACTAACTAGATTTGGCATGAAACAGCAGCTCATCTATCAGTAATTAGGATCTGAAATGTTGACCATCGGCATAGGAAAATTACCAAACCATCTGATGCCAGGGAAAATTCCCATGTATCTTGTTTAGCAAAGCCAAGCACGGCGATTGACACATGCTTCACAACAGCTTCCGCCGAAGCGACCTCCTCCCATGCTGCGGCCACGGCAGGAACGGTGCCAGCATGAGCCCGGTCACTATCCAAGGCCGCCCACCACCTTCCTCCTGCGCACCACCACTACCATCTCCTCCACTCTTCCCCACACCATTAGTGTTGGAACCCTCATGATCAAGAGTACTCTCACGCAGCACCACCTTCTGATCACCAGCAATTGCCTTCGCCTCAGCGTTGCACACCGCTGCATGTGGCTTACTCGCGTCGGCGTCGCCCTCACCCACCAATGCCCCTGGTTTGGAGACGGCAACGCCTCTCCCGCAACCCGGAGGGTACCTCCGCACGGCCGAGGGGCGGCGCGCGGTCACCGCCGCGGCCGTAAGGACCTTGATTTCGGCCGCCGATCCATTCCCCTCGCCACGATCGGGTCCCTCGATTCCGGTGAAGGCAGCCGCGGGGAGGGGTTGCCTTGGTGGGTACGAGGTGGTTTTTGTGGCCGTCCACGCGGAGGGGTTGGGGAGTAGGAGGTTAGCGGCGGAGGGATTGGGGTGCTGCGGTGGCTGGGCGGCATAGTGGTGGCGGCCGCAGCTCGGTCGGAAGCGGCGGACGGCGTAGGCGCGGCGGCGAGCGACGGGGAAGGCGTTGTCAGGTAGTGTAGCGAGGTTTCGTACCAATTACCAAACGACTGAAAGATTGCAGGGAAAGGAAGGCGATTTCTTTCCACCGGTTGTCCGTTTCCCATGGGCAGCCCGATTTCGACCGTAAGAATTTTCATAGATTCCGATTAAGGGCTCACAGGATTCTCAAAATGTACAAATGTAAAAAAATATAGAAATAGGATAGGAATGCACTTGCAAAATAAATAATTAGAAACACGCATGAATCTTTATAGGATTAGGTGTTTGATTCGTAGAAGAAAGAAAAACACAAGAGTTTTAGAGTGAATAGTAACCTCATTTGCTTTTAATATAACTACAAGAGATTATTGCACCGATTTAACTAACACTATATGCTAAAACTCATTAGCTAGCCACTTACAGGTAGCCCCACTCATCCCTACAATGATTTAACTCAACAAACACCGTCGTTCATTATCCCACCCATCCTGTTGTTCACTCATTCTTATCCACATAAGAACAATTGAGCAGCAGTGGAGAGAGCGAGGGCAAAGACATCAACGCTAGCTCAGGCGGCGTTGGCAAGAGTGAGGGCAAAGGTCGGCGGCCAGGCTGTCTGCAACAGGAGCGAGGGTGAAGTCTAATGGCACCATCTCGAGCGGGGGTGGCGGGTGTAATGGCGAAAGCTGACATGCCAGTGGTGCCAACTTGGACGAAGAATGGCGACGACGGGAGCTAGAGTGAAGGCTGGCGACACCAAATCCGTGGTGTGACGGTGGTATCCTTCAACTTCTACGCGACGACAGCTTCTACAAAGACGATGGAGGTGTAGAGCAAAGTGGTGCCCAATGAGTTCATCATGTGTCTACTCTCTCGTTGTTCATGCACAGGAATTCAACAAAGAGGTTAGGGTGGATGAATTTTTCCTAGAAAATTCTTATGAAACCGTGGAGAATGAATACTATTCCCCTGGAATTTCTTGACGTGGTTCCTACAAATCAAACACATGAACAGTAGCCAAACCCTTGGAATCCCGAATCCTGTATTTTTCCTCCACCAATCCTTTGAATCTGAGAAGGCCTAAAGTCATACTGTTTTCTATGAGATTCTTCTCAATAAATATTGCCTATCTACAGAATGTTACGATAAAGATTAATTGTTTTGTGTAGAGTAGTACTTTTAATGGCTATTGTACTGTAACTTTTAATTCTAAAAAGTAAAAAATTCCTAAACTTTTCCTTCCACATTTTCCCCGCTGCTATATTTGTTGAACGATGATTAGTGTATGGTGGAAAGTGTGTACAAAATACATAATTAAATTACACATACACGTATTATAATGATTATTTGTTTATACAACTCTGTTGTTTTAACTTAACCTTTTCATCTGATATATAGCCCCATTCATTTCGACTTCAGCTTCTGGCTTATTTTTCACTATCCATAAATTTCGTTTTTTTGAACTTTTGGCCTTTTTTTAGCTTTTTTGCCGGGTCTTTTTTACCATATTTGTTTGCGTTGTCCGTGATGAGCTAGTATATTTGTTCTATTTTAATTTTTTTTTAAATTTAATTACGCCAAATAAGCCACCTTCAGCTACAGTGAAATTTCAACCGCTACAGTACAATTTTAGCGATAAGCCACAGTTTTTAGTCCAAACGAGCGGGGCCATAATATGTATAAGAGTGTAGTCATTTATAAACCATGTTTATTCATGCGATGTTCTACGGCCTGGTTTTTCAAAAAGAATAGTTTCTCTTGTTAGATTTAAGAAAAAAAATTTAAACAGTTGTAATGCTTCCTGTTTGCACTCAACACAGCGAGTATCTACACAAAACAATATATGAAGTGAAAAATGAGTTACTATGTGGATGTGGCTAGTGTGCTACAGGTGATGTGTTATCTTCTGAATTCTGATCGGATACATATCACTAAAGTATCTCTAATGCACCGCTATAGACAGTCATTCCAGCTATCCTATATATATCATATCCATATGAACTGTTACTTCAAAAAGAACGATGTTGTTGAAACAAAACCGAAATTTAAAAATCAAATTTGGAGTTGAATTTCCGTTTTGGATTTCCTTTCTTGCTTCCCAACCCTAAACCACACTAATCTCAAAGCAATCCACCCCTTAATCCTCACCACCTTGCCATGAACGGAGGGATTGGGCGCGGTCACTGTTCACTGCCCGAAAATCCACCGCCGCCTGAAAATACGCCACCGCCTGCTCCCGTTTCTTCGCCACCAAGTTGATCGCCCCCTCTCGCGCCTTCTCGCGCCTGCGCGCCCTGCCAGCTCTCCCCTGCCAGTCAACGCGCCGTACCACCTCGCTTGCCCCGCCCTATTAGCTCCTAGCCCGGCCGTGAGACGTGGCGATGTCGCCGATCGTCCACTGCCGCTGCTTCTGCTCTTCCCTCGCGCCTTCCCCTCGTGGCCATTCGTAGCTGCCCTGACACAACACTTGACCGCTGCACTTTTGCACCCAAGCCAGCCCGAGTTCACACGGCAAACCGCAAGCTCCCGAAACCGCCCGCCGCCATGGGTTTCTTCCCCCTCCGGTGCAAACCACTCCTCACCGCCTATTTAAGCAGGCCAAGCTCCTCATAGCAAACCTCACATCCCCCTGAAGCTAGCCGACGCCCCCAAAGCCCCCTTCTCCTTCCCCAACTCCGGTAATTCCAAAAACCCCCGAACATGAGCCCTAGACTAATGTCTAATTCCCGGCCATCCATTCTTCAATTCACTTCGCCTGTAGCCTCTTTGAGCTCCCAGAAACTCTCCCGAACCGTCGCCATAGCTCCTCCGACACCCATCTTCCCCGGCGCCGTGAATCACCCCCCTCCGCCGAAACCGCCGCCGTGGCCAGCCCAACCCAAGCTTCCCTAGCTAAAACCAATGCTCCCCCAAGCTTACCCAAACCCTAGGGATGCCCAAACACCGGCTCAATTACCCTAAGAAGCTCCCCTTCACCCGTAGTTCCAAAAACGGCCGCAAAAAGGGAGAGCTCGCCGCCGGCGATTGCCGCCTTCACTGGGCCCACAACCACCCAAAATGGACTCCTCTCACTACCATGAACCCAACCATACCCTCGGCCACCGTCGCAAGCCATTCCTCCGCCGCCGGTAGCCGCCGCCCGCTCCTCTGTCCCTCTGCGCGCGCGCGTGCTGGGGGAAGAAGACGAACAGTGCGCGCCCGACCGCACCGCACCGTCTTGGCTGAGTCAAGTCCGCTCGCCCAAACCCGTTGCACCCGACCCGAGCCACTTTTATTCGGTTGAGCTGAGTCAGTTCGCCGAGTCTGGTTCGAGCCCGAGGAATAGTAACCGAGCCCGATGAATAGTATTTGACCCAAACCCAAAAATGCATATTTATACTCCCCAGATCCGTTTCGAGCCCGCCAACCCAAATCCAAGGCCCATTTCCCCATATGACCCTCCTATAAACCCAAAAACCCTTTTTATTGGAATTTTTCGGATTTTCTTTATCCTTTTATTTTCTTTATTCCTAGCCTAATCCTTCAGGCATGGAATTGATTTATTTTTAATTGTTTTGTGTTAGCCTCCGAAGTCGAAGATTCACATGAGCAGGAAGGAAAAGCTCAAGTTCGGGCCCAGTCCACTGAAGATTACGGATTAATCGAAATCGTAAATCCGCAAGGCAAGTCACACATATTTTGATCATGTTGAACCTACGTTTCCGTTATTTATCTATTTAACAGTACATTCATTATGTTATTTGTGCAATGTTATTTTATGTACAATAAATGCTTAGAATGACATGGTACTATAGTTATGTCCTACCACCCGAAAAAGCCCAGTCTAATTTGATGGCCATATTCACCTTGACAAGACATAGTAATATTAAATATAGTAATATTGTGAAAATGATAACTTAGAGAATCAACATTTACTAAATGGTGTGGTATTTATTTGGAAAGTGATTCTAGGGTAAGCGAGGATCGCTGGATCCTATGACCTTAAGGGTGAAGGCAAGTACACAAATCAGTGACAGTGTTGTGGCACTGGACAAGAATTTGTGGGAAGAAACTGCCACCGGTGAAAATACAAGGACTAGACCCTTATGCTGAGTAAAGAACATAGTGATTGCCCAACCACAAGCGTTGATACGTCAAACCTGGTCTAGTAACTGCTCAAACTTGATTGAACCTCTACAAACGCAGGGTGTAGGCAAAGTGTGAAGTCCATACGGAAGGGAGCAGAGAAGGGTCGTATGGAGGTTGGCGCCAGTGTTGTTTTTATTATTGATTTGATTATCGGATATCCACACAATAGTAGATTGAGATAAGTCAGAGGTTATGGCCTGGGCTTATTAAGGAAACCTACTAGGTAGAGGCTATAGAAAGAATTGAGCAGTGAACAACCTTGTTTTCTCAATTCAGTCATGCGGATTGAGGAATCTTGTGGATAAAGCAGGGCATCTTTGCAAAGTCATGACTAATGGTATTCGAATACGCCGTACTTCCGGTCAATGGAGTTATGTTTAATGGGTGAATCCAGTAACAAGGCATAAGTAGATTTGATAATGGTTTGGGAATGTTGAAAGTTGGTAATCAAAGCTTGAAACCCCCTTTTATTATTGAAGTACCTTTTTCAGTTTTAAATTGTTGTCCAACTAAAACTGCATCCACATGAAATAATAAACATGTTCCCCTTTACTTGTTATGCCATGCATGTAGTTACTGTTAAGCTCCGTGTGACTTGTTGAGTACGGTGGTTGTACACATGCTTGCTAAAAACATAAACAGAAATAGCTAGCAATAAGGAGGCAGATGGAGGATGGAACTCTTCGAGATCGAGGATACGTGAAATTAGGGTCGTCTTCCGCTCAGGCGTGCCTGTGGCGTTCTTTTGTTTGTAAGTTATCTAAGGGCCGCTTGCCCTTCTGTAAATTTTGGCTTCTATGCCTTTATATTGAAATAAAGTTGGCTTTTGTCTTAAGCATGTGTTGGCAATGTTATACACTCGATTGATGTAACTTGCAACTGAACAGTCCTGGGCGGTTGCAAGGGTTTCATAATACTCCCAGAAATGGGGGTGTTACAGAGTGGTATCAGAGCCTGCCTGCTTGACCGTAGGATGACCCTAAGTGTGTTAGATGTGTTTGCAAAAACTATTTTGTTTGTAAAAATGAATTGCATTAAATATAGGTAATACTCCTGTATAACTTCTTCTCCCCTATCTATATTAGTGTTATTTAAAACTAAAGTTTTGTTTCCTAAAACTATTTATATCTATTCTTGTCTAAATTCAAACTTGGTGATGCGAGTAGTTGTTCAAAAAGAAAAAAAGAGTGTAGAGCTGTATGCGTTAATATAGTTGAACCCTTTGGAAATAGTATCTTCTTGGTTGTATAAAACAAGTTGAGAAGTGTACCTTGTATGAATGGTATGTGTCCAACTTGTATAATGAGTAGAAACTATCTTTGCCTATCTGATAATTTGTTTGCTATAAGTATCTCTAGTCTACCCTCTTCAAATTTCAGTCTTTCTATTTCGCTCTTAATCCTTACCTATTTCATTCTAATCTTACCTTAAGTTCTGAATTCTTACTTCCCTATCTAACTTTATCAAAAATTCGCTGCAGACCTAGCTCCCAATCCCCTCATGATTAAGATGGCTGAAGCCGAAAATGGATCACAAGAGCAATGCAATTCTTATCCAGGAGAAGCAAGGCAGCCAAGCATAATAGACCGAATGGTAACGATAGAGGAAAACCGACATCAAGCAGAACTTCGCCAAACCAGGATGATGGAACAACAGACTGAACTATTAGAACAAATTGTTATGAAAAGTGGAGGAAACAGTCAGCAAGGACTGCCCGCACGATCAAAATGGGCAGATTTTCATAAAACCCGACCCCCAGTCTTTTCTTCCTCATCTGACCCAATGGTGGCAGAAGATTGGTTTATAGATGTAGAAAGAAAATTAAATACCGTTCAATGTAACGACAAGGAAAAGGTGTTATATGCCTCCCATCAGCTGCAAGGCCCAGCAGCAGCCTGGTGGATGAATTATCAAATTATGGTTGAAGATCGAGAAATTACTTGGAAGGAATTTGGGGATTCTTTTCGTCAAACCCATGTACCTACTGGAGTAATGGAAGCCAAGCGTCGAGAATTTCTTGCGTTGAAGCAAGAGGGACGTACAGTCACAGAGTATCTTCATGTGTTCAATACATTGGCTCGTTACGCCCCTGATGATGTGAAAACCGAAGAGAAAAAGATGGAAAGATTTAGAGAAGGATTGCAGATATCTTTGAAACATCATATATCGGCTATGGACTTTGAAGATTTGCCTTCAATGGTAAATAAACTCATTATATCAGAGGAAACCAAAAAGGAATTAGAGAATACACAGAAAAGGAAGATAGAACAGGCAACATCATCATCAGATACACCTCGAAAGCGAGTAATCTTGGCACCCCAGTCCAAAAACCAACAAGGTAGAAAAATGATATTTACTCTAGGACCACAGTTTCAAATAAACCAGAATACTACAACTCCACCACAAGATATAGTGGGAACCTCAAATTCAAGATGCTTTAAATGTGATGGGGACCATTTTCAGAAGCAATGTCCACAGTGGCACCCCGCTTGTTTTCATTGTGGCCAAGCTGATCACTTCAAGACTCAATGCCCAAGAGGAGGACTACCTTCTAAAGTAGCAAAGGCCCAAGTCAGAGCGCCGACATCTTCGCCACAACAGTTTATCGCCATATCAAAACAGGAGGAAGAAGGCCAGAGTCGACAGTTTACAATCAAGTCAGCAGGAATTCAGATGACAGCTACAACGCTAGCAACGGACAAGGACAAAGGAATATTGAGACCAGTCCAAGGAAGAATGAATTATATCTCAGCAGAAGAAGCAGCTAGAGCCAACGACGGCATCGTTGATGCAGTAAGTCAGAAGAGGTACCATGACAAACAAGATCAGATAGCAGCATTGGAAATCCAACAGACTCTGACAGATCAGATTAAGACAGCTCAAGAGAATGATGAGGAAACACAACGACTTGCGAAGAAAAGTCAAGAAGAAAGTTCAACTAAGTTTGTTAAAGATAACCAAGGGATCCTGAGGTTCCGAGGTCGTTATTGTATACCCAATAATAAAGAGCTAAAAGACTTGATTTTACGAGAAGCCCACTCATCTCAATTCTCCATACATCCAGGGGAAACTAAAATGTATCAAGACTTGAAGAAGAGATATTGGTGGAGTAGAATGAAAAGAGAAATAGCAAAGTATATCGCACGCTGTGACACATGTCGAAAGATAAAGATAGAACACCAGAAGCCATCAGGATTATTAAATCCTTTACCCGTTCCAGAATGGAAATGGGAGGATATTGGTATGGACTTTATCACAGGATTCCCAAAAACCCGTAACGGTTACGATGCTATTTGGGTAATCGTAGACCGACTGACAAAAGTAGCACACTTCATACCGATCAAGCAAACCTATGGCAAAAACAAACTAGCAGAATTATACTTAACCAAGATTGTGGTGTTGCATGGAATTCCAAAGATGATAGTATCTGACAGAGGAGCACAATTTACATCTGTTTTCTGGGAAAAATTGCATGAGGCAATGGGAACAGATCTAGCATTCAGCACAGCCTATCATCCACAAACCGGAGGACAAACAGAACGAGTAAACCAAATCCTAGAAGACATGTTGCGAGCATGTGCGCTAGTCTATGGAGCAGCTTGGGATACGTGCTTGCCGTTTGCAGAATTCTCTTATAATAACAGTTATCAGGCTAGTATCAAGATGACACCGTTTGAAGCCTTATATGGAAGAGCATGTAGAACACCATTGAATTGGACTGAAATCGGAGAACGGAAGTTCTTAGGACCACAAGTCGTTCAAGATGCAGAAGCCCACATCAAGATTATTCAAGACAAAATGAAGATGGCCCAGAGACGACAGAAGAGCTATGCTGATAAACGTCGAAAAGAATTGAGTTTTGAAGTTGGAGATTTGGTATATCTCAAGGTTACACCCTTCAAGTCAGTAAAAAGGTTTCAAGTTAAAGGAAAGCTAGCCCTAAGGTATATTGGCCCATTCGAGATTCTCGAGAGAGTAGGAGAAGTAGCTTATAAGTTGCAGTTGACACCGAACCTGGCAAGAGTACATAACGTATTTCATGTGTCCCAGCTACGGAAATGCCTCCGTCATCCAACAGAGCAAGTGCCAGTTGATGACATAGATTTACGAGATGACCTATCATATGACGAAGAGCCAATTCAAGTCCTAGAAACTGCAGAAAGACAGTTGAAGGGTAAAAATGTCAGATTCCATAAGATTCAGTGGCAAAATCACACTGAGGATGAAGCAACATGGGAAAAGGAGTTAGACCTACAGCGAGAATTTCCCAACCTACTCCTTGGCCCGAGTTGATCTCGAGGACGAGATCCTTTTTAAGGAGGGTAGGTTGAAACAAAACCGAAATGTAAAAATTAAATTTGGAGTTGAATTTCCATTTTGGATTTCCTTTCTTGCTTCCCAACCCTAAACCACACTAATCTCAAAGCAATCCACCCCTTAATCCTCACCACCTTGCCATGAACGGAGGGATTGGGCGCGGTCACTGTTCACTGCCCGAAAATCCACCGCCGCCTGAAAATACGCCACCGCCTGCTCCCGTTTCTTCGCCACCAAGTTGATCACCCCCTCTCGCGCCTTCTCGCGCCTGCGCGCCCTGCCAGCTCTCCCCTGCCAGTCAACGCGCCGTACCACCTCGCTTGCCCCGCCCTATTAGCTCCTAGCCCGGCCGTGAGACGTGGCGATGTCGCCGATCGTCCACTGCCGCTGCTTCTGCTCTTCCCTCGCGCCTTCCCCTCGTGGCCATCCGCAGCTGCCCTGACACAACACTTGACCGCTGCACTTTTGCACCCAAGCCAGCCCGAGTTCACACGGCAAACCGCAAGCTCCCGAAACCGCCCGCCGCCATGGGTTTCTTCCCCCTCCGGTGCAAACCACTCCTCACCGCCTATTTAAGCAGGCCAAGCTCCTCATAGCAAACCTCACATCCCCCTGAAGCTAGCCGACGCCCCCAAAGCCCCCTTCTCCTTCCCCAACTCCGGTAATTCCAAAAACCCCCGAACATGAGCCCTAGACTAATGTCTAATTCCCGGCCATCCATTCTTCAATTCACTTCGCCTGTAGCCTCTTTGAGCTCCCAGAAACTCTCCCGAACCGTCGCCATAGCTCCTCCGACACCCATCTTCCCCGGCGCCGTGAATCACCCCCCTCCGCCGAAACCGCCGCCGTGGCCAGCCCAACCCAAGCTTCCCTAGCTAAAACCAATGCTCCCCCAAGCTTACCCAAACCCTAGGGATGCCCAAACACCGGCTCAATTACCCTAAGAAGCTCCCCTTCACCCGTAGTTCCAAAAACGGCCGCAAAAAGGGAGAGCTCGCCGCCGGCGATTGCCGCCTTCACTGGGCCCACAACCACCCAAAATGGACTCCTCTCACTACCATGAACCCAACCATACCCTCGGCCACCGTCGCAAGCCATTCCTCCGCCGCCGGTAGCCGCCGCCCGCTCCTCTGTCCCTCTGCGCGCGCGCGTGCTGGGGGAAGAAGACGAACAGTGCGCGCCCGACCGCACCGCACCGTCTTGGCTGAGTCAAGTCCGCTCGCCCAAACCCGTTGCACCCGACCCGAGCCACTTTTATTCGGTTGAGCTGAGTCAGTTCGCCGAGTCTGGTTCGAGCCCGAGGAATAGTAACCGAGCCCGATGAATAGTATTTGACCCAAACCCAAAAATGCATATTTATACTCCCCAGATCCGTTTCGAGCCCGCCAACCCAAATCCAAGGCCCATTTCCCCATATGACCCTCCTATAAACCCAAAAACCCTTTTTATTGGAATTTTTCGGATTTTCTTTATCCTTTTATTTTCTTTATTCCTAGCCTAATCCTTCAGGCATGGAATTGATTTATTTTTAATTGTTTTGTGTTAGCCTCCGAAGTCGAAGATTCACAGGAGCAGGAAGGAAAAGCTCAAGTTCGGGCCCAGTCCACTGAAGATTACGGATTAATCGAAATCGTAAATCCGCAAGGCAAGTCACACATATTTTGATCATGTTGAACCTACGTTTCCGTTATTTATCTATTTAACAGTACATTCATTATGTTATTTGTGCAATGTTATTTTATGTACAATAAATGCTTAGAATGACATGGTACTATAGTTATGTCCTACCACCCGAAAAAGCCCAGTCTAATTTGATGGCCATATTCACCTTGACAAGACATAGTAATATTAAATATAGTAATATTGTGAAAATGATAACTTAGAGAATCAACATTTACTAAATGGTGTGGTATTTATTTGGAAAGTGATTCTAGGGTAAGCGAGGATCGCTGGATCCTATGACCTTAAGGGTGAAGGCACGTACACAAATCAGTGACAGTGTTGTGGCACTGGCAAGAATTTGTGGGAAGAAACTGCCACAGGTGAAAATACAAGGACTAGACCCTTATGCTGAGTAAAGAACATAGTGATCGCCCAACCACAAGCGTTGATACGTCAAACCTGGTCTAGTAACTGCTCAAACTTGATTGAACCTCTACAAACGCAGGGTGTAGGCAAAGTGTGAAGTCCATACGGAAGGGAGCAGAGAAGGGCCGTATGGAGGTTGGCGCCAGTGTTGTTTTTATTATTGATTTGATTATCGGATATCCACACAATAGTAGGTTGAGATAAGTCAGAGGTTATGGCCTGGGCTTATTAAGGAAACCTACTAGGTAGAGGCTATAGAAAGAATTGAGCAGTGAACAACCTTGTTTTCTCAATTCAGTCATGAGGATTGAGGAATCTTGTGGATAAAGCAAGGCAGCTTTGCAAAGTCATGACTAATGGTATTCGAATACGCCGTACTTCCGGTCAATGGAGTTATGTTTAATGGGTGAATCCAGTAACAAGGCATAAGTAGATTTGATAATGGTTTGGGAATGTTGAAAGTTGGTAATCAAAGCTTGAAACCCCCTTTTATTAATGAAGTACCTTTTTCAGTTTTAAATTGTTGTCCAACTAAAACTGCATCCACATGAAATAATAAACATGTTCCCCTTTACTTGTTATACCATGCATGTAGTTACTGTTAAGCTCCGTGTGACTTATTGAGTACGGTGGTTGTACTCATGCTTGCTAAAAACATAAACAGAAATAGCTAGCAATAAGGAGGCAGATGGAGGATGGAACTCTTCGAGATCGAGGATACGTGAAATTAGGGTCGTCTTCCGCTCAGGCGTGCCTGTGGCGTTCTTTTGTTTGTAAGTTATCTAAGGGCCGCTTGCCCTTCTGTAAATTTTGGCTTCTATGCCTTTATATTGAAATAAAGTTGGCTTTTGTCTTAAGCATGTGTTGGCAATGTTATACACTCGATTGATGTAACTCGCAACTGAACAGTCCTGGGCGGTTGCGAGGGTTTCATAATACTCCCAGAAATGGGGGTGTTACAGTTGTCTTCATAAAGCTATAATAAATATCACGGAGCTCCGAGTATAAAGTAAATATTCTTTTGTCAGATGCATCTGAGAGGTACGCTGTAGCTTGCTTCAGATTTCATAGACCCATCCTATGGGCATGTTGAAGCTTATAGTTTTTGGCTACGGTTTGTGACTTTTGGACTATTTATGTGAGAGATTACAGAGTAACAGAAACTCATATGCGATTTTTGCCGATATAAATGAAGTCGGTACAATATGTACTATAATTAACTAGCAGATCATATTTTTAAAAGATACTCTATTTAAAAACTAGTTAATGTAAAAAAGCTGAAAAATAACTTTTAAAAACTGAAAATCCCTATAGCTATTATCATTGTGGCGAGGGCTCTGCCTCTGCTGGCCTCAGGCTGGTAATTGTTTATCTGTATCTAATGGGGCAATCTCTTGCATGATGCTTAGTATACACTATTTTGGTACCTATAGCAGTTTCTTCCCTAAACAGTAGCAGTACGGCCCCAAGTTTTGTTCTGTAAGGAGTCAACACTGGGCCGTGGGCCGTCTTCCGAGTACCCTGACCAACCCAACATCCCCCCACGAAACCGCTAGTATCGTGGGTCCCAGGTCGCAGAGTCCGCCGCATCTTCTACCCAACTCCGGTCGCGGTAAGGCGCCGCCGTCCACCTCCGCCGCCCATGGCGGATCCCTATCGCGCGTACGCCCCTCCCTCTTCGCACGACAGGGGTATGTATTGCTCGCACCCGCCCTCTCCGACCCAGCCAACCGGGCCTCTTCTACATGGTTCCTTCCGCGTTTTGATTCGAGTGGACAAATCCTTGGATAATAGAGGGTAGTTTTAGTGGCTTGCCTCTGCTTAGCTCGCTGATGTTACTTCTAAAGATTCATAGGGTTAGTTCATGCAAGGTTCAATTATGGGTTATAAAGTACAAAGGAAGATCCTTTGTTTGGGCCGTTTAGATGGTTCGTTCTGGTCATATTTGTTCAGTCTGAATAAATTTTTATATATTTTCAATTGGTACTAATCTGCACACTGCAAAGGGGAATTTGAGTACCAACTCATGGAGTGTTGTGAATTCGATGTTAGGTAATTTCAAAGAACAAAAGGTTATTTATTCACTATTCCAGCTGAACATTTTACTATTTTGAGTTTGGTAAGTGGGGTAGGAGAAATATAAGGTATGCTAAAAAGGGTAGAATGTAGGATTCCCCTGAATTGGGCACTTCTGTTGTGAGGGGTCATGTGATGTGATGTGATAACCAATTGACCCATGGAAATCTCATTGTTGAATCGAACTACTATACAAAGAAACAACCTGTATGGGTGTCAAGGCGAATTGCAACTATTACTTTCTATACAATATACATGAGCACTATTGATCGTTGGAGGAAGTGCAAAATATGTGGTTATGGTGTATGGTTGCGATTTGTGAAGCATACCATGGTGGCAACTGTGGATCCATTATTGAATCGAATTAGTGGTTATCTCCTACATTGCAGTTGCATTGGTTTGGATATACTGTAGCTGAATTATTGAAGGTACAAGAATAACTGAATAACTTTCTTGACAGAGTTATACATGGTGAAGATGAATATAGAAGGGTGTGGTTTGCATTGATATAAATGCATGCCTTACTGAGACATGCATTCTGTTTTATCTCTTGCTTTGTTTTTCTTTTTCTTTTGAGGTTGGAACTTGAAAATGATATTTATCATCGGCTCATCGCATTAGAAATGTCCAACATGCCTTTTGGCTTTTGCTGTCATAGGCTAATTTTATTTGATTAGCAGATCCACAAGGTGATTTTCCTGGGTATCTTCCACCTGAGGCCTCTTATTATGCTTCAAGAGTTGCTGCTCTGCACGGAGCATCAGATATTCTTAGAAATAATGTAATACAGCTTGACTGTTAGCGGATTTGTTTGTAAGAGCAAAGAAAATACCTTTATGTTTTTGTCACATAGCAGATTGCTCTGATCTACAGGTACCACTACAGTCAAGAGCTTATGGTTTGGATGTTCCAGCAGGAGTGAGCCATCCTGCTTTGCCTGGTTTGAGTGCACTGCCTACTGGAGCTGGGGCACGGGGACCTAGTCCTTTGGAAGATCCAGCTTTAGTAAGGGGAAGTTCTTCGCTAGGCAAAAGTGCTGGTGTTCCAGAAGTGGAGCGCCCCAGCCCCCTTTTGAATGTTGATGGACCATTAGAAGATGAATCCAACATTCTTTTTGTTGATGGTCTCCCTACTGATTGCACAAGGAGAGAAGTAGCCCGTATCCTTCCTACTTAGTATTCTTTTGCATCATATTTCTTTATCTTGTTAGTTTAGTTTTGCAAGCCTTATCTTTCTCTTGAAGATTTGTTCCGTCCTTTCGTTGGCTTCAAGGACCTCAGAGTAGTGCACAAGGAGCCCAGACGTGTATGCGCTTTGCTTTTTTCAATGCATCATTTTTTCTCACTTGTAAAAAATGACAGTTGGATGGTTCTTTACCACTTATTCATTCACTTGCAATTCTGTGCATGTGCATTCGAATTTGTATGAGAACTCATGTTATGTTAAGAATATATTTATACAATGAAATTTATTTTTCCAGCCATTGCAATAAAACATATATATTCAAACAGATGTAGGATATTATGAAACTAACTAATGCTAATAGCAATTACATTGATGTCTACATATTGAACATATTTGAAGGTAGGGTTTGTTTCCAGACTTTCTTTAGTAGCATCTTTTCCTGAGGGCCAACTAACGAGTGCCCTGTGTCAAGTTTGCTACACTGTTGTATTCCTTTTTAGGCATTACCTCATTTTCTCGGGTAATGAACAAACAGTTGCTTCTCCTTGTTTTGTATCACAAACCCCCTTTATTACTGGTGAAATGTCCTTATTTCTTCTTTTAGTATTTGAGTCAACCCAACTTTATTACTTGCTTTTTGCTTCCTACTTGCAGAGTGGTGACAAGGCTTATGTTCTGTGCTTTGTGGAGTTCAGTGATGCAAAATGTGCATTGACTGCCATGGAGGCTCTCCAAGGTTCTTGTTCCAGTGCCATTGATTTGTTACATTGATATTTTCACTTGATATTCCTTCATATATCCTCTAGTGGAGGCATTATTTTATCTGGATTAGAATTTTTTTTAATATGCCGTCTTTCTTAAATAAAGTGTGAATAGGAGAGCATATATCCTCTAGTGGAGGCATTATTTTATCTGGATTAGAATAATCATATTATGCCTTCTTTCTTAAATAAAGTGTGAATAGGAGCTTGCAAGGATGGGATATACATGCATGTTATATTCAATATATAAAACTGAATGTTGTCTTCATATACTTGCTATCCATTTATTGTGTTCGTTTCTAGTAGTATTGGACAATGTACAGTAGTAGAGTCTAGACTCTAGCATCATGTTGAGTTTCAGACTTCCATGCACCAACCATCTTCCTTCAAAAGCTTTAGCTATTAAGACAAGCCAGACAGTTCACTCGTATTTCGTAAATATTTCTAGTGGCAAACTTCTGCAGAGCACACCGAAGGGCTAAGTGTAGCAAGTTTCAACTGGTAAGAATAATAGTTTCTTGGTTGCACACTGAACTTCCACATGGTTGTTTTGCAGAATACCGCTTTGATGAGAGGAAGCCTGCCGCCCCGGTTCTTAAGATCCAATTTGCAAGGTTCCCTTTCCGACCGCCTGCTGCCCATGATGATAGGAGACGCCGTAGCGGGCACTGAATGCTATTTTCGATCATCCCCGAGCTAGCAGTCTAGTCCAGACATTGGGGCATTGTAGGTAAGAAGTTATGATCAGCTTGTAACCTGTAATGATCAGTTGTCAGTTGACGATGGCTAGAGAGAGTCTTTGTATGACACCAACACATGGAATGTGTTTTTCTTTGCTCCATCCCCACTCATGCTTACGTTACATCGCTGTACGTTTTTCGCATGTTCAGATTGTCACTAGTGTCAGATGTGGTAGAAATAATGGGCATTAAACTGGTGGTGAGCAGCTCCGGAGGCAGTACATTCAGGTTAATGTCCTGAAACTTGTAGTGATGCAGTGGTGCTGAAGAGTGACATCTTGTCGTCGAACTGATGCAACTTACCAGAGTCCAGAGCTGTCAATTTGGGACAAGTCGTCCAAGTCTTCTTCCATCCTGCACGAAAGCCTCAAGATGTCAGGTTCATACGACCGGCGATCGATCTCACTGTCGGATCTGAACACTCGCGAACGAAGGAGAGGTCAACGGCCACCGCGGGGTGGCGAGAGGTGCCTGCTTGTCGCAGGCGCCCACCGTTGCTTTCGCCGTGGAAACCGCCGGAGCTTGCCCATTGGCGACGTCGTCCAGGTTTTGCAGAAAATCTCGGCACGCTTTCAGGCTATCGCGCGGCCCGTCCGTTAGCCATTCGATCGTATCTTGCTGTGGCCAGTCGACGATGATTCGCACTGTAGCTCAGTGACGTTTTGCTCGTGAGGTCGTTGTCATTCGCTGCTGTGCCTGTAAACGTGGTTGTATTGCACAGGTTGAGCTTATCCATGGTTGGAGTTGCAGGTCTTAGCCCCGTTTGAACGCTCGAATTTTTTTGTAGGAAACAAGAGTAGTTAGTCGAACCAGGGAATTAGTATGTAAAATTGTAAATCTTGTGCTTATCCCAACTTTTTAGTGAGCTTTTCTTCTCAGTAGATTTGACATATGTATTAGCTTTTCACAGGGGAGGAAACCTTTTTGGGTGACCTCTTTGCTGAGTTCTTTTCTACTTTCAATTAATTTATGCTTGTACGGACTACAGTAACCAGCTTTTAAATAGTGCATTTTAAGATGGGTTGACAGAAATATTATAGTAAAAAGTGTACTGAGTTCAGCTATATCGATCAAATTATATGTGATTATTTTTTGTACGTGCTACTTCTTGCGAACAGTAAAAATTTAAATATTTAAACCATAAGTCTACAAAAATCCACCCAATAGTCGACGCTATTTCCATGATGCCGCCGTGGATTTCTGTAGGTGTTGCGCCGTCTTCTGCCTCCAATTAGGATGGTGTAGCCCTGTTGTTGGCATGAGAGCAATCACGTTCCCTCGTTAGCAGGGAGGTGAGGCGTCCTGTAGCTGGTGGCAGTAAAGTTATTTGGCATTGTGTTGTTCGATCGTCAAGAAATTTTTTTTTGACAATCGATCATCAGGATGTGATACTAGCATGGTGAAATAATCATTCCTATTTCTTGCAAAAAAAATAGGAAGGATTATTTCAAGAAATAGGAAAGAAACAATTCTTCCTATTTTCTTGCAAGTGCCACCGTCGTAAACTTTGAACAATTTTCAATGGCTCGACTGTGGTCGACAATTGTGGAATAGATGACGATCACATGTGGGAGAACAACTAATCCAGACAACCTTTCGATGGTATAGATTCTGACTGGATTTTTTTTAGGCTTTAGGCTTATGTTACATTATCTAGCTTTTAAACGGTATGTTTTTTAAGGCGGAGTCTACAAATTGATTGCAGTAGGTATTATATCGAATTCATCTATATTGACTAAAATCACATGCAAATGTCTCTCTCTTCATACTCCTTTTTACGAATAGCCAGAATTCAAAAATTTAAACAAAAAACCATAACCCATAGCCCAAAAGAATCCACCTGTCCTTACAAAGAATCTTATACACTATAACAACTATCAATCTTAGGCCCTGTTCAAAAGTGTTAACTTTTGGCAGTGTTTTTTAGCTTTTAACTAAGTGCGAGAGAGATTGATGGAGTAAGAGACACTTGTATTGAGAAGTTATTGTTCAAATCGACTCCTGCAGTGACCCTTACAAATGATTTATACAAACTATTTAAAAATATCACTCTATTGAAAAATTAACCTTTAAAACAAAAAATAAAAAACTATTTAAAACAGGACGATGCCACTGACACAATTCCCGCCACCCCCAATATTACCAAACTAGGTGTCCATTGCAATGTGCTGTGCCCTAGGCCCCGTTTGGCACAGCTCCACCACCAGCTCCTTGGAGCTGTTTGGAGCTGTTTTGTGCCAAACGGGGTAAAGCAAAATAGCTCCACCCAAGGAGCTTCTTAAAATCTGCTGAGACAAAAATAGCTCCACCCAAGGAGCTGAAAAAAGTAGCTTCACTTGGCTCCACTTGTGAAGTCAAAAAAAAACAGCTCCACTTGTGAAGAGGAGCCCTGCCAAACAGGGCCCTAGTGTGCAGTATATTTTTTTTCCTAAGGCATTGACCAAACACACACGTGCCTAAGTGCCAATTATCTCAGCCTTTGAGATCAAAGAACCTGCAAATGCGAATCCAAAAAAAGCAAAGGAGGATAGCAGCAGCACAACCGTCACTACTAGTTCGTCCACGGTTCTCCCTTTCGCGCCTCCTCCGAGGCTCCAACCGCCCATCCACACCGGCGAGCGAGCCCGACACCACCTCATCCCCCTCGCCGCCGCCTTCCGATGGCCCCGCCTCGGAAGCCGGGCAAGCTCGCCCTCCCCTCCCACGGGTCCACCATCGACACATTCTTGTAATCTCCAATTTCCCTCTTCTTTCCTTTCTCTCTCCAATCACACTTGTTTTCTTGGATGCGTTGCTCGTGCTGATTCCGTGGTGTTGGGATTTGTTTTGGGCTCCGTTAGGACGCAGAGCGGGACGTTCAAGGACGGCGATCTGCTCGTCAACAAGGACGGCCTCCGCATCGTCTCGCAGAGCGAAGAAGGCGAGGTAAACCACACCAAAGATGAGAATCGCGTCTTTTCACCCGTTTGGGTCTAGCCTTTGGCAATCGTAGGACTGGACTCGGCAAGATTGGGTGTTATCTTGGTTTTTGTTGGTGAGATGGACATAGCTAGCAATTGGGATTTGCTTGGATTAGTAGGTACCGAGCAGGATTCTGTATTCACATTTGAGTGAATTGTTGTTGAGCGCTGGTTATGCTTGGTGTTGGACCAGATGGACATGGTGACGGGTGAATAGTGCCAACTCGAAATTTACCTCAGTATTCAAGATTTTATTCTCACACAACCATATAGCATAGAGTTTTCATCCAAAAAACTTAACACAAATGGCTCAAGAGCATAAAAACTTGAAGCAACCACTTCCTGGTGGTCTAAGTGGCATAGAAATGGCGGTTTGACCGGTCCCAGGTGATCTGGCCGCTACTTAATGGCGGTCTTACCGCTGCTACAGTAAAATCAAGTAAATGAATAGTATTTTCAGCTCGATTTTAGAAACCAAAATTGAGAGAACTTTTGATCCGTAGATCCAAATAATACGAAATTTTGCAGGGATCTTCTTTAGGGTATTGTGAACCTATTCCAACAAACGATCATGGAAATCATGGCCAAAGTTGAGACACTTTTCAGTTTATTGGAAGGTTGCACCAAAACCGAGTCAAAACCAAAATCGGTGAATATAACTTGCTCGTGGGTGGATGATGACCAAGATAGGTCTAGATGTATTCCCAAATGTCACAGTAAGTTAGAACATCGAAGAAATCAATAAAAAAACTCTCGGATCAAGAAATCGCTCGAGGAGGCTAAAATCAAGCAAAAACGGGTTTCCTCAAGATTATGCCTAGATGGATGAGATCTTGTCTCTAAAAGACATCTCCACCTCTTATACGTCCTTGGCACTAGAAAAGCTCAAGAGAAGAGAAATCCAAACAAGAAAACCAAAAAAATCAAAAGCACATGAGGGAATTCATGGCACAACTCACTTGGGCAAAATCTGGATGTCCATTGCACTTGGAGAGGAATATTTTTACAGCCAATCCCTTAGCATAGCAGAACTCTAAGCCTAGAACACATACTCACAAGGCTCCAAGCCAAGAGCTCAAAGTGGCTTACAACTATTAACCCATTAGTGAATCAACATTTGACCTACTTCACATTTTTAGCACATACAAGACTTAAACCACTTAGGTCAACGCCGCGGTTTTACATACCGCCACTTTTCGGTATTAGACAATTTACCAAAATGCCCCTCTACCGCCTTCACGAAGTTTTCCATTTCCTTTGCCACAAAGCATCGCCCATGCTTCGCCATCTTCTATGTGGTCCCAATGATTTGCTGCCAAGCTTCCCACGCGTTCGGATCCCCACCGAACTGTCCTCGCTTGCAAACGACCCAAGTCACTTGGCGTATCACATGCTTCTCCTTGCGTATGACGGTACTCGGCTTCCTTGACCGCACAGAACCTCGGCTCCTCCCTGAGCCTAGTCTCGGTCCACCTTGCCGTTGCCTGTCATGTCCACCGATAGCTCCTGCTCCAGTTTCTTGTCGTCTTGGCTTGTAACAACCCCACAAGCCTTAAACATTTTTGGCGTCTCTCTGACCATTCTAGATCTCAGCACCACCCTGTGCCTAGTCTCGGTCTTCCTACGTCTCACCATGACCTAGCTCCGAAGTCCTACAACCAACAACAACAACCAAACCGTCATATAGCACCGTACAATACACAAAGTCATCAATTGACACAATTGATCCATACAATGCATTATGCAAAAAAGTATGGAACAAAAATAATGATCCTAAACTTAGGATCAAACAATAAACCCATGTGCACACAAGCAACAACACCCATACCATGACCACATGGTCACCCCAACTCAAAACCCAAAATCCTGCTTTCTATGAAAATCGGTAGTACCACACGCAACATGCCGGTACTACTGCTCCCCAAAGCGGTAATTCCGCACCTTCGCACCTTGCACTGGACCTTTTTGGAAAAAACGTATCGTAACTTAGACCGAAACTACCGTTCGTGCGGTATGATTGCCCTCACAGCGTCGGTACTACCGTATAAACACCTGCGGTACTTCCGATTTTACTGGCAATTCTAGAAAACAGCCCAAACAAAGTGCGATCTTTGCAAAAATACTTAACCACTTCTCGAAACTTGCAATGGTTCATTAAAACATTATTCTGGATCTTCTCACATGGTCCTTCACTTGGACTTGATATGTGTCTAGAAATCAGGGTGCTGTTTAGTGATAAGGTAGGCGCTTATGCTTGATTTCTTCATGTTAATGTAAGGGTACTTAGCAAACATGTGGATATGGTATAGAAATTCTGCAATAGCATTCTTATCATTTCCTATTCCCTAGTTACTTTATCAGGATAATGATTTAGGGAAAACAATATGTAGCGTTATGACTCATGATGCCTTTTTTCTTTTCTTTCTTTCTGATGAGTGGAATACATGTAGTGATTTTTCATGTGGGATGTCATAGATACTAGCCATAGATATCCGCATATGCAGTGGGTTTCCAAAATCATATATTCTGTATCCAGTGGCTGTATTTCTCCTGAATGGGAATGCTCACTTGCTTATAGTGGAAGAATGCTGTCTAATACCATTTGTTTGAGAGGATTGTCTAATATCGTTATCGCTGTTGTACTCTTCATTCATCTAATTTGTTAATTTTTTCCTTTTGTGTTCACACCTTTCGATTGACATACTCAAACACTCAATTCTCTAGGCTCCTCCTATTGAACCGTTGGATAATCATCAATTGAGTGTAGATGATCTAGATGCAATCAAAGTGATTGGGAAAGGTAGTAGTGGAATCGTGCAATTGGTTCGCCACAAATGGACTGGCCAGTTTTTTGCTCTGAAGGTAGTCTGAAACATACATTCTTTGCTGCTTCATATTTATGGCCCCTTCCACTTATTTCTGCACAAACTAGAGATTTAGCTTTTATCTCTTTACTGTACCTAATAGTTGTAACTTCGAAAGCAACCAGTACTCATTTTGTGTAACCGTGTGCCTATCTATTGCAAAGGGTCTTCATCTCCATTGGTGTATTGTGTTTGCAGGTTATACAACTCAATATTCAGGAAAGTATACGTAGACAGATTGCCCAGGAGTTGAAAATAAGCTTGTCAACACAGTGCCAATATGTTGTTGTGTGCTATCAGTGTTTTTATGACAATGGTGTTATTTCTATTGTTTTGGAGTACATGGACGGTGGCTCTCTCGCTGATTTCCTGAAAACTGTTAAAACCATTCCAGAGCCCTACCTTGCTGCAATCAGTAAGCAGGCCAGTGACATGTCGCATAAGTGACCACATAGTTTCTTTGCTATCAGAATGTTACCTTAGCATCACATGGACCTTTTTAATTAAAAATTGGACCTTTCTTGTGCAGGTGTTAAAAGGACTGATGTACTTGCATCATGAGAAGCACATTATACACCGAGATCTGAAACCATCGAATATATTAATAAATCATAGGGGCGAAGTAAAAATATCAGACTTCGGTGTTAGTGCCATCATTGCTAGTTCTTCTGCACAGCGAGATACATTTATTGGCACATATAATTACATGGCGGTGGGTGAAAGTTTTTCAAGTTAAATAAATGTATCTTCCAGTTTGGAATGAAATGCTGTCTATTTTATTGGTTTCAATGAATCTAAGTGAATTTATGTTCTTGACAGCCAGAAAGAATCAGTGGGCAGAAACATGGTTACAGGAGTGACATCTGGAGCCTGGGCCTAGTTATGCTGGAATGTGCCACCGGGAATTTTCCATATCCTCCTTGTGATAGCTTTTATGAACTTCTTGAAGCTGTAGTCGACCAACCACCACCTTCTGCACCATCAGACCAGTTTTCACCGGAATTCTGTTCATTCATTTCTGCATGGTATATGTGCTTCTCCAATGACCCTCCCCCCCTGCGCACGCGCGCGCTAATGAAAGTTACTTGAGTGATATTAGTAATTTGTTTTAATTTAAATTATGGACGTAGTTACAAGCACCACCTATAGAGGCTTTTTCTACCTTTTGCTTGAGAACTTGTGACTCCCAAGTCAAAATTCCTGCTCTGTACATTATACATGCAGAGATTATCTAACTTCTTGATAGTTTTTTTTGTGGTTATTCTCTCACATGTGGACATATTAATTGATTTCTTATGGAAAATCAGTGTCCAAAAGAAGGCTAATGCCCAGTTTATTTATTTTCTTTGTGGATTTTCAGTATCCAAAAGAAGGCTACGGATAGGTCGTCTGCACAAGCCCTATCAGTAAGCTAAAACTCTGCTCTGCTTCACAGCTTTATGATCTTTCTGAAAGCGTCATTTGCAAAGCTAGCTCACTGATCTTGACCCATCTCTTCTACCTGTTGTCTTTGATACACAGACTCATCCATTCCTGAGCATGTACGATGATCTGAATATAGATCTCGCTTCCTACTTCACAACCGCTGGATCTCCGCTTGCCACCTTTAAGTAATGATGCTGTAATTACTTACTGAAGACTACATGTTACTGCAATTCTTTTACAATTCCATCGAGTGACCCATTCAAGGCAAACCTTACACGGTTATTTCTTATTTTCCTAGGCAAATTGGTGAAGACAAATAGGGGGGGTGGGACAAGGCTTGCGGTACGAACGTAGCTGTGAGGGTCTGTGTGTATGACATGGTTGTTGTCTTGTTGGTTGCATCATTACATTTTAGGTTCATTGCGCGTTGAAGTTTTGTTTGGCTGTATACAAGAATGTAATGTATCCGCTGTCTTCTTGTTTGCTTGACCTTGTAATGTATCCGCTGTTGGATTGCTGTAATTAAATCTACCTACTGGATTGGTCCATGACCACATTCCGACAAGTGGGTGTCGATCTACCTATCATGTTGGAGACTACACTAAGGGCCTATTTGGGAGAGCTCCATCAGCTCCAGATCCACGAAAAACAACTCCACTCCACGAAATTTTACCCAAACGCTCCAGCTCCGCGAAATCTGGATCCACCAAAATCCTGGATCTGAGGGCCAGATCCAGGGATTTCATAGAGCTCCTCAAGGGGTGCTTCACCGTGGAGTTGGGTGGTAATTACCCACCAATGCCACTGGTTACACACCCCATCCCACCAAAAGTGGTCATTCCCACCAAAACCTCAATTTCGTGGATCTGGAGTTGCTGTACAAGCCAAACACTCCATGGTGGGATCCCAGATCCACGGTGGAGCTGCTGCTCCAGATCCACTTTTTCAGTGGTAGAGCTCTCCCAAACAGACCCTAACAACGTGAGGTACCAGAGATAAGGATATGTGAACGGTCGGTGCAAATTAATGGCAATTTCTTCTGGCTTTGTCGGCGCCACTTTCTGTGTTCTTAGAGCATCTCCAAGAGACTCTTTATCTTGCACTTTTTCTCCAAATTAGACGACCCAAGGAAAAAAACACCCTCCAACAGCTCTTTTATCCTGTTATGTATTTTGCAGTGGAGCTGAATTCCACCGTCTCGCTCGCGAAACCTGGCGAGGCATCGCGGCTCGCTAGCTGCTTTTCTCCCGCACATTTTTCCATTTTCCCGCGCTAGTCAGTCGTCTTCCCACGCGGAATCCCTCCCTCTCGCGCCCCCTCCCGCGCGGACCTCCCCCGCGTCGAAGCCTCCCGCGACGGCGCGACGCCCTTTCCCCCCTCCCCCCTGCGGGCGCAGGATTGGAGGCGCCCGCACGCCTCTGCGTGGTCCCGGCGGCACCCGGCCCTCCCCGCGCACCCGGCGGTGCCCGGCCGGCCCCGCAAGCTCCCGGCGGGTCGCATCCCATTCTTCGTTTGCTCCACTGACATTCGTTTGCTCCGCAAGCTTGTGATGTGTAAAACACTACAGTACAGACCAATATAAACGGCACATATATTTTGCCCTTTATCTAAGTAAGTGCCTTGGAATGCTTTTCGAGGGCACATAGATAACCACGACAGTTATATGTGCCTTTTTGTCCTAATGAAAGCCGGCACATGCTATGTGCCGCGATGACAATCCACGGCACATATATGTGCCTCTGTATTCAAAGATAGCTAAAATAGAGAGTCTGCTAGAGTTGGAGGAACAAAATATAAAAAAAAAGGGTTTGGATGACTCTTCAAAATACATTATGGGTGTCTCTATTTTAACAAGACTCTTGGAGTTGCTGGCGTCACTTTTCTTGTTTGCAAGCTCCTTTTGTCTAAATCTAGAATTCCTTCGGCACAAAGTCTACATTGTATCGTATCATCGCACGGACCATTCCGAAAGGAGAAGAACGTCACATCCACTGTAACCATTTGCACGAACTCATGATAGGTCTAATGGGCCATGTGGTTAGCAATGCCGGGCCTCGTAGCTCATAAGCCCATAGATTATTGAAATTCTGTGCCATTATCTCCGCCCGGCAACCTCGTCGATGCTTGCTTGTTGGTGTTTTTTTTACCGTGGATCGTCACTACGATTTCTTAGTTTAATAAATAGTGATTGTTGAAAGAAGTTAAGGCCAAAATCTGATGAAAAATCTAAAAAAAAACGAGGCCATTATTCCGTTAACTACGACAGTCTACATCATCATCTAAGAAAACACAGCTTAGAATTTCACGGTCGAACAGATTACAGCAGCAATGAATTAAGTATTTTAGTTGTTTACACAAGCTAGGTAAGTTCTCGTTAAAACTAGTTAGAACATGCACCGATCTTTGCTTGCAGCTTCGTCTCCTTCACATTGAGGGAAGCCTGATGCCCGTCCGGTCGTACATATATGGAGCACCAATAGATGCAAGCAGAGGCCCTTATTGACACACCAGCACATCCTTGTTTCTCTGGTACGCAGCCACACAGTTGCACGATCCGACATGGTGATTGCCAACGCCAACGATGGCTGCAGTACCTCGGTTTGGTTGCCCTGACCGTCACCTCCGCGCTCGCGCTACGCCGGTCGGCAGTCGGTGACGCCGGCTCGGCGCTGTTCGTCGCCGCGTCCTACTCGCTCCTCCCCACGCTGTTCTGGTGCCTCCGCGCGTTCGAGCGCGCGGCTGGCGCCGGCGACGCGGCCGCCAAGGGGAGGCCAAAGCTGGCCGTCTGGCTGCTCGCGAGCGTACTCACCTTCACGTTCGCGGCCAGGGTCGCGCCGCTGATGCCTCGCGCGGCGGCGCTTCTCGTGTGGGGCGTGGCGGCCGCGACTGTCACTGCCGGGTTCCGTCTCGGCTCGTGTGTAAGTAACCAGGAGCTCGGCTTGATATACATTTTTCTTGCTGTGTGCAAAATCTCTAATCCAATGGTCACAAATTTGGATGATAGTTAGGAAGAAAACATCCGAATGATATTTATCAATATCTTTTAATTTAATCCATGTTGTTCTTGTCTTAAACAATAATAAGTAAAAGAAAATTTCTGCTCTCCACCCACACCACACGGAAAAAGCATGGAGTGATGGAGGCCACGTTTCGTTCATGCAGGGCTATGAGGTTACAGCTGTTTGCACAGCCCAGCAAGTGTTAGTGAGCCCACAAAATGGAACATAAAATTACGTACAAGGCATCATGCTAACAGTTTTTTGTGATGAAATCACTAAGAAATTAACTGTTGCTTCCCGTGAAAAAACGGTCTTGCTGTAACCAATTTGTAAAGAGCAAGATCTTGCCTCTGGGTATACTGCTTACGGCGCAAACATGCTGTGGAAGAATGTTAGTGCTCCATTTTCAGTGTGACGTGTACTTTCGAAGGAAACTATATTTTGCTTTACACCCTTATCAACTGCAGCAATCTACAAGAGAACCGGCATCCAAGGCCCAATTGCAATATCGAGCCGGCCGCATGGGAAAAACTGCAAAAGCCCACAGGTGTTAAATTCCGTAGATAATTATTTTTACATTTATCTATTATAATCAAATTGTATACCTCACTCAAAAAAATACCAAATTATTGTAGCAAAAAGAATCTAATCAAAATCGTGTCAAATCTTCACATAGTATGAAACATCCTATTGAATTTCTGAGAGAAAAAGATCTATTCACTTTTCTTGCAGGACTGACTCATTCACTTTTCTTGCAGGACTGTAAGTCTATCTTCACGTGAATTTGTGGAAGGAGAAAGACCCTTTCTCTTCTCTTCCGCCTATTTCCTTCCCTAGTAAGTCTGAACTCGATAAGCTACCGAAAACACCCTAATGGCGAGCCCGAAACCCGATCACCAGCCCAACCCGGCCGCACCGGCGAGCAATCGCCGCGTCCCGTGGGCCTCCCTGATCGGCTTCGTCGGCCTCACCGCCAACTTCGCGCTCTGCGTCTACGGCGCGGACGGGGACCGCGGCGCGATCGCGTTCGTCTCCTTCTCCTACCTCAACCTGCTGCTCCTCTTCTGGTGCATCCGCCACTTCGAGCAGTCGCCGCCCGGATCGGCGGCGCGGGGCAGGATCAAGCTCGCCGTCTGGCTCCTGGCCAGCTCCCTGACCGCCGTCTTCACCTGGAAGGTGGCGGCGCTGATGCCTCTGCCCCTAGCGGCGGCGGCGTGGATCATGGCCGCCGCGACCGTCGTCGGTGGATTCTATGGCTTCTTCGTCCAGGACGACAAGTGATCAGGTCATACTTATATATAGTAGATTACCACCGTGTGGCTATGCTTTCAGATGCTATGTACGAACCCTTGAATTGGCCTCGCTTCTCTCCGGGTTAAGATGTGACATAGACTACAATCATAGATCCACTTGCACATCGAGTATTGCGGATCATCAATAAATAGTCTTTGCATCAGCGTTATATGCATTACAACATCTGATTTCTTTACATTATGTTGATTTTTTCACCTGCAAGTTTCATCTGAGTGGTGTGTGTAGATCATTGGCTACCAGGGAGGCAGTTGGGACAGGGGCAAGATGAGCCCATAGCCCATCCTAGTTTCATCCAAGTGTATAGATCATCAGTCTGTGAATGACGACTAGGAAATTTTTGGCTCGATGAGATCGGCATGGCACATGGCGATGAATTTGGGATCTGTCAGTTTAATGGCCACAATGATCTGTGTGCAAAATCCTTCAATAAGCACTGCTACTGCCTCCCGATCTGGCTAGTGAACTCGAACTCTTCTGTAATCAAGTTCATGACATGCTTGTGTGGTTCCAACTGAAGCTTCGAGAAGGAGAGGGTCTGCATTTTCAGTATAGGAAACTAAACTACAAAGGGCAGCATGCTTGGTAAATCCCCCAGTTTGGAACACCGGACTACCTCTTAGTAAACTACAAAGAAATTAATCTGTTTCTTGTGAATTTCCTACAAAATTCCTGCATTCCAAACTACCTCTTACTGGTTTTTCTTTAACTCAGTGGCTGGGGCGTTGAACAATCAATGTTGCTTACATAAGAATAACATTCTGTAGGGCTAAGGTGTAGAGTCTTTGCTCAAAAGGGTTAAAAGAAAGGGGAAAGTAAAAATTAAAGCAGGTACATACCCATTAGCAAATCTTTGCATCAGAACACACCGGCCAATGAAAGGTACGGAGCACCTCTCCTCTCCATCTGTGCTCTTTGATCGCTCATCGCTAGCAACTCTTGGCAAGGACAGAGAAGCTGATCAAGCTAGCTGCCTGCTACTTTGTTTCATAGCTCTTCAGAGGGGGTGCGGCGCTGGGGGCACAGCACATAGCGCGTGCGGGGTGCCCCCAGCACCCGCCACGTGTCCCGCAAATTCCAAAAAAATTCCAAAAAATTCAAAAAAAATACTTACAAAATTCGAAAATTTGTAAAAAGTACTTTTTGTAAAAATACTTTTATTAAAAATTATTTTTAAGTACTTAAATAAATACTTTTTAATGAAAAGTATAAATCAAAAAACAATTTAAGTACTTACAAAAAAATACTTTTTATACTTAAAAAATACTTTTTACAAATTTTTGGATTTTATAAGTTTTTTTTGAATTTTTTTGAATTTTTTTGGAATTTGCGGGACACGTGGCGGGTGCTGGGGGCACCCCGCACGCGCTATGTGCTGTGCCCCCAGCACCTGAGCCGCACCCCTTCAGAGGCATGTGTTGCAGTGTACTTCTTAGTACTGGCTACGCATTATTACTATCGGATACCATCTGTTATAAATTCGGTAAGACAGCATACGAAACAAATGAAAAAAAATATGATATAAAAATTTAATGTAAAAAACCCTTGCGGATAAAAAAAAACTAAAGACGCACAATCGATGACATCACTATACGGGGAGAAGTTACATAACGCTCTTGATGTATATGTGATTCTTTATGATTCTACTAAGTAACTTACAGAGGATATGAATAACCTTAGGATCAAGAGTTTCCGACATGAAAGAGAAATAGTTCTAGTCTACAACGAAACATAGACCTATCGGAAATTGAAAAAAGCATGTCCCTGAAGGAATATTAGTACATCAGTCGGCCTAGTCCAGAAGGTGTTAAAAGGTTTGGCTTTGAGAAGACATACCCATCAAAATTATCGATGATCGGGATGTCTTTATAGCAAGAAAAAGATTCATACCGATCTAGGAAAGAGGGGAGGAAGTTCTAAGACCGGAATTTCCATACTTAAGTGCAATAGAAGCACTTATATATTTATCAAACTGCACTAGACCGAACATTGCATTTGCCGTGAACTTATTAGCAAGGCATAGTGCAGAACCTACCAAAAGGCATTAGCAGGGAATAAAGAACATCTTCTAGTACCTCCAAGGAAGTAAGAACTTTGGATTGTTTTACAGAAAGAATTAAGATTTGAACTTGATTGGCTATACAGATGCTGGGTACCTGTCAGACCTGCATACCGAAAGGTCACAAACATGTTATGTATTTCTGTGTGGTGGAATTGTAATTTCCTGGAAATTGTCTAAGCAAAGTCATGTATCGACTACAATGAACCACTCAGAAATTATAGCACTGTGTGAAGCCGCACGAGAATGTGCCTAGCTCCGACGAATGTTCACCACATCCAGCAGTCATGTGGATGAATATTGTGCAAGTTCCTACAATTATTTATAGAGATAATGCAGCTTGTGTTGCACAAGTACAGACGGACTATATGAAGAGTCATCTCATAAAGCATATCAACCCCAAGTTCTTCTATACTAATGAATTGCAAAAGATGGACAAGATTAAGGTACTGCATACTAAGTTATGTGAGAATCTGACATATTTATTCACTAAGTCACTCCCAGCATCTAGCTTTGAAAGATGCGTACAATAAATTGGAATGATGAGACTTAGAGAAGTGTAGAATTCAGGGGGAGAATTTTCTCAAACTTGTTATTAAATCTTAATTATGAAGATTGAGTACCCAAAGGAATAAGTCCTGAAGATTGAACGAAATAGGGTGGATTTTACTCTTTTTCTCTTGACGAGTTTTTTTGAAGTTTCTCGACCAAGGTTTTTTATAAGACAATTCGTGCAACGCAGTATAACATGTATCATGTACTATTTCTCTAAATTTTTTCAACTGTGTTTTATGGAGTTTTGATGAGGCATGAACGTGTCGGATGAGTGCCCAAGGGGGAGTATTAGGAAACCTGAGCCTGAGCTTGAAGCCTTGGCCTCATAATTAGACTATAAATAGGGAGCACTATTAGCTATTTTGTATAGAAAATTAGAAAGAAAACAATAAAGAAAGACCAGAAGTTCTCTCTACCTACTTGTGTTTCAATCTAATGTTTCTATCTTCTATGATTGATCTTATTTTTCATAAACAGAGAAATCGATCAAACTGATCGCCAGCGACCGGTCCACAATAATTTCTTCTAGCTTTGTCGGCGCCACTTTCTGTGTTCTTTACTTGGTTCCATCTGCGAAAGCTTTGGCGTCAACTTTCTGGTTTGTCTAAATCTAGAATTCCTTCGGCGCGAAGTCCGCAACCTCCAACTAAATATACTCCTACATAACATCGTATCATCGCAGGGGCCATTCCGAAAGGAGAAGAACGTCACATCCACCGTAACCATTTGCACGAACACATGATAGGTCTAATGGGCCATGTGGTCAGCAATGCCGGGCCTCGTTAGCTCATAAGCCCATAGATTATTGAAATTCATTGCCATTATCTCCACCCAGCAACCTTGTCGATGCTTGCTTGTTGCTGGTTTTTTTACAGTGGACTATTACTGTAGTTTATTAATCTAATAAATAGTAATTGTTGAAAGGGATCGAAGCCAATATCTGGTGAAAAAGATAAAAAAAAACGAGGCCATTATTCCGTTAACTACGACAGTCTACATCATCTTCTAAGAAAACACAGCTTAGAATTTCACGGTCGAACAGATTACAGCAGCAATGAATTAAGTATTTTAGTTGTTTACACAAGCTAGGTAAGTTCTCATTAAAGCTAATTAGAACATGCACCGATCTTTGCTTGCAGCTTCGTCTCCTTCACATCACATTGAAGGGAAGCCCGATGACCGAGCACCAATAGATGCAAGCAGAGGCCCTTATTGACACACCAGCACATTCTCGTTTCTCTCGTACGTAGCCACACAGTTGCACGATCCGACATGGTGATTGCCAACGCCAACGATGGCTGCGGTGCCTCGGTTTGGTTGCCCTGACCGTCACCTCCGCGCTCGCGCTGCGCCGGTCGGCAGGCGGCGACGCCGGCTCGGCGCTGTTCGTCGCCGCGTCGTACGCGCTCCTCCTCACGCTGTTTTTTTCGTGCCTCCGCGCGTTCGAGCGCGCGGCTGGCGCCGGCGACGCGGCCGCCAAGGGGAGGCCAAAGCTGGCCGTCTGGCTGCTCGCGAGCGTACTCACCTTCACGTTCGCGGCCAGGGTCGCGCCGCTGATGCCTCGCGCGGCGGCGCTTCTCGTGTGGGGCATGGCGGCCGCGACTGTCACTGCCGGGTTCCGTCTTGGCTCGTGTGTAAGTAACCAGGAGCTCGGCTTGATATACATTTTCTTGCCGTATTTGACGATTTTAATTTAATCCATGCTGTTCTTGTTTTAAAAAATGATAAATAAAAGAAAATTTCTGCTCTCCACCCACCCCATCACGGAAAAAGCATGGAGGTGATGGAGGACACGTTTCGTTCATGCAGGGCTATGAGGTTACAGCTGTTTGCACAGCCCAGCAAGTGTCAGTGAGCCCACAAATGAAAATGGAACATAAAATTACGTACAAGGCCTCATACTAACCATTTTTTGTGATGAAGTCCCTAAGAAATTAACTGTTGCTTTCCTCGAAAAAATGGTCTTTGCTGTAACCAATTTGTAAAGAGAAAAAAATACGAGCAAGTTCTTGCCTCTGGGTACATACTGCTTACGGCGCAAAGTCTCAAACCTTTTGAAAACATGCTGTGGAAGAATGTTAGTGCTCCATTTTCACAGTGATCTATTTTGCTTTACACCATTATCAACTGCAGCGATCTATAGCAGAACCGGCATCCAAGGCCCAATTGCAGTATCGAGCCGGCCGCATGGGAAAAACTGCAAAAACCCACAGGTGTTAAATTCCGTGGATTACGGCTTTTACATTTATCTATTATAATCGATTTGTATATCTCACTTAAAAAATACTTAATTATTGTAGCAAGAAGAATCTAATCTGCAGGACTCGGAAGTCTATCTTCACGAAATACGAAGCTTCCTATTGAATTTCTGAGAGAAAGACCCTTCACTTCTCTTGCGCCCATTTCCTTCCCTTGCAAGACTCGTGAGTCTTTTTAACTCCATAAGCTACCAAAAACAACCCAATGGCGAGCCCGAAACCCGATCACCAGCCCAACCTCGCAGCACCGGCGAGCAATCGCCGCGTCCCGTGGGCCTCCCTGATCGGCTTCGTCGTCCTCGCCGCCAACTTCGCGCTCTGCGTCTACCGCGCGGATGGGGACCACGGCGCGATCGCGTTCGTCTCCTTCTCCTACCTCAACCTGCTGCTCCTTTTCTGGTGCATCCGCCGCTTCGAGCAGTCGCCGCCCGGATCGGCGGCGCGGGGCAGGATCAAGCTCGCCGTCTGGCTCCTGGCCAGCTCCCTGACCGCCGCCTTCACCTGGAAGGTGGCGGCGCTGATGCCTCTGCCCCTAGCGGCGGCGGCGTGGATCATGGCCGCCGCGACCGTCGTCGGTGGGTTCTATGGCTTCTTCGTCCAGGACGAGAAGTGATCAGGTCATACTTATATATAGTGGATTACCGCCGTGTGGCTATGCCTTCAGATGCTATGTATGAACCCTTGAATTGGCCTCGCTTCTCTCCGGGTTAAGATGTGACATAGACTACAACCATCGATCAAGTTGCACATCGAGTATTACGGATCGTCAATAAATAGTCTATGCATCAGCGTTATATGCATTACAACATCTGATTTCTTTTTCATTATATTGATTTTTTCACCTGCAAGTTTCATCTGAGTGGTGTGTGTAGATCATTGGCTACCAGGGAGGCAGCTGGGACAGGGGCAAGATGAGCCCATCCTAGTTTCATCTAAGTGTATAGATCGTCAGTCTGTGAATGACGACTAGGAAATTTTTGGCCCGATGAGATCGGCATGGCACACGGCGATGAATTTGGGATCTGTCAGTTTCATGGCCACAATGATCTGTGTGCAAAATCCTTCAATAAGCACTGCCACTGCCTTCCCGATCTGGCTAGTGAACTCGAACTCTTTTGTAATCAAATTCATGCCATGCTTGTGTGGTTTCAACTGAAGCTTCGAGAAGGTGAGGGTCTGCATTTTCGGTAGAGGAAACTAAACTACAAAGGGCAGCATGCTTGGTAAATCCCCCAGTTTGGAACACCGGACTACCTCTTAGTAAACTACGAAGGAATTAATCTGTTTCTTGTGAAATTCCTACAAAATTCCTGCATTCCAAACTGCCTCTTACGGGAGATTGGATTATGTACCCTCCCTTTAGTTGGAAAATTGAGGATTTACTCTCCACATCTCAATGACACGTAGGGTCATTATAAGTCACTGACATGTGGGTTAGGAGGGTAAATCCTCAATTTCCATCTAAATAGAGGGTATATGATCAATTTTTTCTTCTGTAGGGCTATGGTGTAGAGTCTTTGCTCAAAAGGGTTAAAAGAAAGGGGAAAGTAAAAATTAAAGCAGGTACACATACCCATTAGCAAATCTTTTGCATCAGAACACACCGGCCAATGAAAGGTACGGAGCACCTCTCCATCTGTGCTCTTTGATCGCTCATCGCTAGCAACTCTTGGCAAGGACAGAAAGAGCTGGCTGCCTGCTAGTTTGTTTCATAGCTCTTCAGTGGCATGTGTTGCAGTGTACTTCTTAGTACTGGCTACATATTATTACTATCGGATACCCCCCCCTTTTTTGACCACCATCGGTTTGGCTGAAAGCCTCATGGCTTATGGCTGAAAACACTGTAGCTGGTTGAAAAAAACACTGTAGCTGACAGAGACTTATTTACCATAATTAAATTTAAAAAAATTTAAAAATAGAAAAAACAAATTAACCCATCACGTATAATGTAAACAAATACGAGGAAAAAAAGAACCGGTAAAAAAACTCAAAAAAAGCCAAAAGTTCAGAAAAAGACGAAATTTATGAATAGTGCAAAAATAAGCTGAAGTCAGAAGCTGAAGCTATATTGATCAGGGCCATAAATTCGGTAAGACAGCCAACGGCCCTGATCAACTCGGCTTCGGCTTCTGGCTTATTTTTCACTATTCATAAGTTTCGTCTTTTTCTGAACTTTTGGCTTTTTGTTGAGTTTTTTTGCCGGTTCTTTTTTTCCCGTATTTGTTTGTATTATACGTAATGCGCTAACATATTTTTTTATTTTTAAATTTTTTTAAATTTAATTATGTTAAATAAGCCTCTGCCAGCTACAATGCTTTTTTCAGCCAGCTACAGTGTTTTCAGCCATAAGCCACGAGCTTTTCAGCCGAACCGATCACCACCAAATTTGGTAAGACAGCATATGAAACAAATGAAAAAACAATAAAAAAACATGAGATAAAAATTTAACCTAAAAAACATTTGCAGATAAAAAAAATCAAAGACGCACAATCGACGAAATCACTATATGAGGAGAAGTTACATAACGCTCTTAGCGTGTACGTGATTCTTTGTGATTCTACTAAGGATATGAATAGCCTTGGGAACAAGAGTTTCGGACAGGAAGAGAAATAGTTCTAGTCTGCAACGAAACATAGACCTATCGGAAATTGAAAAAAGCTCTATGCAACGTAGTGGTTCCATTTTTGGTGGATGCGTAGCTCGGAAAGCAAAGGCTACGACTGGCAGCAAGGAGATGCCTCTCGGGCACTACCATGGCATAGGAGCTCTATGGCAAACCTCATGCGAGCATCTACAGAGAGTGGGAAGGTTGATAGTAGTGTCAGATTTAGTTGGGGTGGCGCGGTCCATGGCTCCATGCTGTTCACGTAGAGGGTAGTGCGGCGGCGGTAGCTCATGGTGTTGGAGGAGCTATGGCTAGGGGAGAGCCCAGCGATGGCGGCTATGAGTTCTGGCAGTCTAGGCACTCTTTGGTCAGAAGGAATCGGATTAAAAAGGCCGGAAGCAAAGGATCGGCTGAGAGGCCTTACCCAAAAAGGGGAGGACGACAATGGTGATGGAGTGAGAGAGAAGTCAAGGGGATGGTTAGGCAGTGCAATTGGTGGTTGCGCGGAGTGATGCAGGAGGCCAAATTGGCTTTAAAGTTGTGCTAAGGTGGTGGGAGCAGTGGAGGGGCGACAACGGCCTTGGTATGTGGGCGACGCAGTAGCTCTGGCGTGGTCGACGAGGCTGGGTAGCAGGCGAGGTGGCAATGAGGTATTACGGCCTCTGATGGAGCTTGCGTGGGTTGACGAGGGCCTGTGCTTGCCCTCGTCGATCGCGGGACATGAAAAATTGCGGCGACGATCGAAGTCTACGCAGCATGCAAGACGAGGTAGCCAAGGACGACATGGCGATGGCAGGCTGATGACGCACGGGGTTTGAATGCGCGAGACGTGTTGGCAAAGCTGGGAGTCCCAATGTGAACGCCGAGAGAGTTCGGTTAGGAATGGCGGCGCAAGGCCAGCTGTTAGGTGGCGAAGGAGAAAGGTAGGGGAGGGAAAGGAGGGCGTGGGCGAAGTGGTGAAAACAGGTTTGTCCGAAAGGGAAAGCGTATTTTGACTGGGATTTACCGAAATGGTAAATAACTCAAGTTCAAAAGAAACTCAAATGAAAATCCAAACTCATTTGAATTTTGAGGTGTTTCAGGCATGTCGATCGCAATTGCCATTGCCGGGTTCCGTCTTGGGTCATGTGTAACTAGCAGCTCAACTTGATATGTATGGTCGTGTCGTACTGTTTTTCTACCTAGCTTTCAAACAAACTGTGTTTTTTAAGATAGAGTCTACTAGTAGATTGTAATACACACTGTAATAAAAACTTTATTTATATTAGCCAAAATCTTACGTAAATGCCTCTCTATAAGCTATTACTATTTATAAGTTAAAATTTAAAACTGAACAGACTCTACATTTTTCTTGCTGTATTTGATGATTTTAATTTAATTCACATTGTTTCTTGTTTAAAAAATAATAAATAAAAGAAAATTTCAGCTCCATCACGGAAAAAGCATGAGGCCACGTTTCGTTCATGCAGGCTCTGAGGTTACAGCTGTTTGCACAGCAAGTAAAGCTCACAAAAGGAACATAAAATTACGTATAAGACCTCGTTAATAGTATTTTTTGCGATGAAGTCCCTACGAAATGAACTGTTGCTTTCCTTGAAAAAATGATCTTGCTGTAACCAATTTGTAAAGAGAAAAATTACGAGCATGTTCTTGCCTCTTGGTATACTGCTTACGGCGCAAAGTCGGAAATCTTCTGAAGACTTGCTGTGGAAGAATGCTAGTGCTCCATTTTCACAATGATGTATACTTCCAAAGGAAACTATTTTGCTTTACTTAGCAACTGCAGCGATCTACAGTAGAAATGGCATCCAAGGCCCATTGCAATATCGAGCCGGCGGCATGGGGAAAATTGCAAAAGCCCACAGGTGTCAAATTCCATAAATAACTGTCTTTACATTTGCCTTAATCACATGGACAATGGTGTATATAACTGTTGTCTATAATATCTTTTATATCATCTATAGACGATACTAAGGCCATGTTTGTTTTGTCTTTTTATCTGGCTTATAAGCAAAAAAAAAAAAAAAACTAAAGACTAAACAAAGAGGTGGCCGTTTCATCCAGTTTATAAAAAGCTTAAGCCATTTTAAGCCTAAAAATCAAAAGCCATTGCAGAGGTGCTTTTTTTGGCAATGGCTTTTGTGGAATGGGATATCCCTTTGACACTCAAATTCGCTAAAATTACCCACCAAATGCTATTCATATATAACTCCAAATCTTTTCATTTTTTTCCTTTTTCCTCATTCCTACTCCATTTTCTTTTCCCTCACCATCTCCCCCCACGACGCTCGACGTCGGCCTCCCTCTTCCTCGTGCCCGACGCCGCCGACCTCCCTCGTCCCCGCGCCCACCTCCGCTGGCTTCCCTCATCCCCGCACCCCACCTCCGTCGGCCTCCCTCTTCCCTACGCCTGACACTGCCGGCCTCTCTCGTTCCCGCACCCACCTTCGCCCGCCTCCCTCATTCCTGCGTCTTTATCGACAGTTTCTCTATGACAATGTGTCTTGTTTATTGTATTACAGTCGACTACTGCATGAGAGATGGTCTAAATTTCTATGCTCCCTCTCTTTCCTCAATATCATCTTATATTATACGTGGCAAAGTTTATAAATAGCTGATATTACATCATTGTACATGGCCTTACTGTACCTCAAAACACACATTAAAATTTTCAATCGAGAATCATGCTGACACAATAATGAAGGCATTCGTAAAAAAAATTCAGGAAATTCGACTAAGACCACTCTTGCATGTAATAAAGTGTTTGGCTTTAGGAATAGACTGGTCCTCCTTTTTCCTATTTGATATAAGGAACAAAATGATCGAGTCGATTCATCGTCATCTCAATTTCTCATTCCTCGTAAGAGTCATAGCATAATTTGTGAGATGGCTCCTAGGATGAACTCAATCCTCTGTCCAAACAAGATTAAAATTACAAACCAATTTTCCTTTAACCTTTCACGTGTCTACGGCTATCAGGGGTGAAGCTACAGGGTGGTCCCTGTGGGCCGGGGACCACCCTGCGCTCGGAATGAATGATGATTTTGTGTTAATGGCATGTTTTTCTTTGTTGCAATTCAGTTTGGTTTGTCGAAGTCGTCTTTAGAGATGTCCGGCATGGATGATTACCTGCAGCTGCAGCAAGACTCCATCGCTTGCAGAGTCCGTGCAAAGCGTGGATGCGCGACTCACCCGCGAAGCATCGCTGAGAGGGTTAGTTACTACCTCACTCTTTAACTTAACATGGGAACTCTTTTTTCCTTACGTATGCATGCACCATCTTGGTGTTGGATGTTAATATGGAATCGTTTTTCTTTGTGCTGTTTAGGAAAGAAGAACAAAGATTAGCAAGAGGCTGAAGAAGCTGCAATATTGTTGGTGTTTTTTGTAAGCGTCATGGCATGCTTTGATCAGCACGTTTTGCTCAGAACCAAACAAATGATGATCACTTCAGAAGAGAAGTATATATTGGATTCATTGATAAAATTAGTCAAGAGCTTGACAGTCGGTTTGATGAGGTAAATATGGAGTTGCTTACTTGTATGGCCGCTTTGAATCCAGCGGATTCCTTCGCTTCTTTTGATGCAAACAAGGTACATAGACTTGCTGAATTTTACCCTAATGATTTTTCAAGCTCTGACTTGCTAAGACTCGACTTGCAACTTGAAACCTTTATTGATGACATGAGAAAAGATGAAATGTTCAAAGGCCTAAACAATCTTGTTGACCTCTCAGTAAAACTTGTTGAAACAAAGAGGGATAAAGTTTGTCATTGGGTCTATTTACTTATCAAATGTATTGTTTCTACCAGTGGCTACCACAAGTGTTGAAAGAATATTTTCTGCAATGACCTTTATCAAGAATAAGTTGAGAAATAAGATGGGTGATAGCCTTCTGGATGATTGCCTAGTCACTTTTATTGAGCGGGATATCTTCTTACAATTGAGTGAAGAAGAGATCATCAACACTTTCATGGCTATTAGAAGGCGCAGGCCTGACAAGAAGAAGAAGTAGTGATGTACTGTTCTTCAACTACTATGGGTATGTAATATTTTAATTCTATGTTAAGAAAGCTATATTCGTCTATTTTATGAAGTTTGTATGTCCTTTTTACCTTAATTGCATTTCGTAATTCATATACTTGTGTACCGACATGTTAAATTTATAGCGGTTAAATAAATTTTAGACAATGGACCACTATAACTACAAATCCTGACTACGCCACTGACGGCTATACTCTATCAAATGAAGTCATACAATACAACAATCCAAACAAAAAAATATTTACACAAATAAAACCTATTTGAATGGGGAATTTTTCTGTACCACTACGAGAATTTGAACTGTCTTCTGTGTTTCAAACAAGCTGTAATAAAAATGGACATATAGGAAATATCTGGAGATGGGAGGAGTCCGTGAACGACATATTTGATTTGTTTAGCTCCATTGTGGATTCCTAAAAAAAGATATTCTACTAATTCGAGCTATGGTTTTTGGCCGCAATTACATTATAGCTGCTGTTAGTCTTTTCGGAGTCAAAAAAGAAAAAAATTGAAAAACACCGCTATATATTTTTTAGAACAATGCAAACGAATAAGAAGGAAAATAAAAACAAAAAAGAGCAAAAAAACCAATGCATTCCAAGTAGCTTTTGAAAGCTAAAAGCTGAAACCGTTTAGAGCGAGACCTAGGATGGATGAGTGAAAAGCATATTCAACTAACTGTAGCCATCTAGTCTAGATCAATGAAAAGCATGTTCACCTAGCCGCCTAGTCTGTAGTGGGTTGAAATAACTATATTGGCTAATTTTAATCTGACTAGATTAGCTTAATCTAGTTTTTGCATTTGACAGCAAACCTAGTTAGCATAATATTGATTAACTAGGTTAGGTTGGTTAGCAATATTGTAGGTTAAATTATTTATTTCGTATATTGACCTGTTCTGGATGGTCTTATAATGTGAATACTTTATCTAAATCAGGTACATTGGCGTAGTTTAGTTCTATATTGTTTATTTTATTGAGAGGACATACCTCCTCTCCCTATATACAGAGGGACAATGGCTGCTCATTGTACACGAATCTATTAAAGATCAATAAAGAGAGAATACTATCTGACTACATCTTGTGTTTTTGTTCAACTACTTTTCTATTATGAGTCTCATGCTTGATTGTCATCAACGAAACCTCGAATGTACAACAATTTCAACTTTTTGTTCAATCCTACAGGTTAAAGGGCTTAAATGATTTTGATCACACATTAACTTAACACTCCCTAAACCCATGTGTTTGGGTTGGACAAATCCATTAATCAACTCTTAGGCTTGAACAAAAACAGTCCTAGTCTAAACGAATCCACAATGGTCCACCTCAATTATATCTACATCTTATTTTGGGTGAGGTGGAGAAGACAGGAGGAAACTCTTGCATGAGATACATTAGAGAGAAGATTGTATCTACGCCAATAGGGCAGGTAGGCTTAGTGAAAAAAAAACATTGGTATGAACTCGTGCTACATACAAGTTGTTAAGGTTGTATCTAGTATTATTCATTATTATTGATGTACATAACATTAGAGAAGAGTGTAATTTTTAGATATAATTTACCATAGATGCTCTAATACGACAACAATAAATGATGGGTTATTTTGAGCTGTAATTTATTGCTTTTGAATTATGGCTGTTCATAAGAGATTACAAAGAGTAAGATCTTATTTGGTACAATGTCTACTATAATTGAGTTGTAGATCTTATTTTAAACATATATACTATTTAAAAAATAGTTACTATAGCATAAAGAACTTAATTAAAATTGTGACAAAATCTCCTCATATAATAGGAAGCTTCGTATTAAATTTTATGGAGGAAAAGACCCTATTTTTTCCTTTCCTTGCAAGACTCGTGAGTCTTAACTCGATAAGGAACCAAAAGCGCCCCCAATGCCGAGCCCGAAACCCGATCACCAGCTCAACCCCGCCTCACCGGCGAGCAATCGCCGCGTCCCTGATCGGCTTCGTCGGCCTCGCCGCCAATTTCGCGCTCTGCGTCTACTGCGCGGACGGGGACCGCGGCGATCGCGTTCGTCTCCTTCTCCTACCTCAACCTGTTGCTCCTCTTCTGGTGCATCCGTCGCCCGGATCAGCGGCGCGGGGCAGGATCAAGCTCGCTGTCTGGCTCCTGGCCAGCTTCCTGACCACCGTCTTCACCTGGAAGGTGGCAGCGCTGATGCCTCTGGCCCTAGCGGCGGCGGCGTGGATCATGGCCGCCGCGACCGTCGTCGGTGGGTTCTATGGCTTCTTCGTCCACGACGACAAGTGATCTGAAATTTCCTTCAATATTTTTTTGCCTTGTGCCATGATTGAGTTCAGTCATTTTACACAGCATACTTAATTGTTGTGAGCCTTAGCTTCTCGATAAGTGTAGCCCCGATTCTCATTATTAAACACAGTTGATTTTAAGTGATCCTACATATCCAAAGACCGAGAAATTATTTCTGGACACAAGTTGTTTATAACTTGACACACGTTAGCTATAACATGCATAATGTAACAAATATACACTGACCTTGGTCAAACAAAATCATTCCACGACTCAAATTTCTCAAATTTACCCATTTCTGCAAATTGTCTAGAAAAACATGTAAATTCCAATTTTTCACTCCTCCAAAATGACAATGGTTCATCACAACAAAACCCTAAACCTTCTTTTATAGTTCTTCAATTACTATGGGTGAGTTCTTTTAAGTTATGGCTTATGATTTTTAAATTCTGGATGTTCGCGAGAGAGGGTATGAAAAGGAAGACAGTTATATATGATTTTGGTTTGTATACCTGAAGTCAGAATAATGTCTGTTACAATCGACTTATAGACCTCATCTTATAAAATTATACCGTTTAAAACTAATTATTATAGTAAAAACCAAAAGCCATAAACATGAATCACAGAAGAACCAAGCCTATATATGGCGGCAAGGAATTTGGTCTGGAGCAGTCTCTGGAGTCAAAATGGCAACTACGGGTCAAGTTTTTTTTCGCTCCAATTCAAGTTACTTTAATATTGTTTCTCAAAAAAAAAAAGAGCTGTAGCATGCATGATCTGTAACTAAGATGCACTACAAGTGCTGATATATGTTAACAATAGCGCTGATATATGTTGCCAATAGCGCTTTCTCTCTCTCTCTCTCTCTCTCTCTCTCTCTCTCTCTCTCTCTCTCTCTCTCTCTCTCTCTATCTCGCGAGGACATATGGCATTAATGGATGCAAGCAGAGGCCCTTATTGACACACAACACGTTCTTGTCTCTCGTACGTAGGCACACAGTTGCACGATCGGACATGGTGATTGCCAACGCCAACGATGGCCGGCAATGGCTGCAGGGCCTCGGTTTGGTTTGCTCACAAAAGAAACATAAAATTACGTATAAGACCTCATAATAAGTTTTTTTTGTGATGAAGTCCCTAAAAAAAAAATTAAATGTCACTTTCCATGAAAAAATGGTCTTGCTGGAACCAATTTGTAAAGAGAAAAAATTACGAGCATGTTCTTGCCTCTTGGTATATTGCTTATCATAGGCAGAGCCACCTCTTGGCCACCCCGGGCGGTGGACCAGACTCGCCGGCGAGCAACTTCGTTGAGCTTCATTGAACTCACGCTATTCTCTCGCCCAACGCAACAGCTGATTTTGCCTAGGCTCCCTCACGGCAGCCGGCTCTGCTCGAGCTCTCGCCGTCAACTGGCTCCACCACTGCTGCTTACGGTGCAAAGTCTCAAACCTTTTGAAAACATGCTGTGGAAGAATGTTAGTGCTCCATTTTCACAGCGATGTGTACTTTCGAAGGAAACTATTTTGCTTTACACCGTTGCCAACTGCAGCGATCTTTAGTAGAAATGGCATCCAAGGCCCAATTGCAATATCGAGCCGGCCGCATGGGAAAAACTGCAAAAGCCCACAGGTGTCAAATTCCATCAATGACTGCCTTTACACTTCTGAGTCAGCTAGCTATATGCATGTACACATCAGCATATATCCTATATAGAGGAAAGAGAGTATGCAAAAAAAATCGAGCCAGCTCTTCCTTAAGAGCAAGTATAATAAGAGGCTGTTAGTAGGCTGTATGCTGAGTTGGAGGAGAGAGAGGAGGAGAGAGAAGAGAGGTGGGCTGTAAGTTTACAGCCAGCTGAAGCACAAGAACCAAGAAACTTTGTGAGAGAAAGGGGTGGGTCATACAACCTTCAGCTGGCTGTAAACTACTATATGAATGGGCTGATAAGTGGGCTGTTAGGGCATCTCCAATGGTCTGAGTCAGCTAACTATATGTATGTACACATCAGCATATATCCTATGTGGAGGAAAGAGAGTATGCAAAAAAAATCGAGCCAGCTCTTCCTTAAGCACTAGTCTATAACGCCAAACGAGGCAGCCTCTATAAATTCTGTGTGCATGTAAGTATCAAATAGCTATCCTTATAGATAGTTATTTAGAATGCTAGCTTTAGTGTGTACTATATAGATGATGTGGAAGTCTTATAGTTAGTTGCTAGCTATAACCATTGGAGATGCTCTACGTGTCCATACAGCCAGCTGAAGGCTATATTATTAGCCTTGCTGTGTGTGCATGTAAGCATCAAATAGTTATCCTTATAGATAGTTATTTAGAATGCTAACTTTAGTGTGTACTATATAGATGATGTGGAAGTCTTATAGTTAGTTGCTAGCTATAACCATTGGAGAGTACCTCAAAATACGCATTATAATTTTCAATCGAGAATCATGCTGACACAATAACGAAGGCACTCGCAAAAAAAATCAGGAAATTCGACTAAGACCACTCTCGCATGTAATAAAGTGTTTGACTTTAGGTATAGACTGGTCCGCAAAAAAAATCAGGAAATTCGACTAAGACCACTTTCGCATGTAATGATCGATCGAGTCGATTCATCGTCATCTCAATTTCTCATTCTTTGTAAGAGTCATGGCATAATTTGTGAGACGACTCCTAGGATGAGCTCAATCCTCAGTCCAAACAAGATTAAAATTACAAACCAATTTTTCTTTAACCTTTCACGTGTCTACGGCTATACTCTATCAAATGAAGTCATACGACATAACAATCCAAACAAAAAATGATTACACAAATAAAAACCTATTTGAATGGGGAATTTTTCTGTACCACTACGAGAATTTGAACTCTCTTCTGTGTTTCAAACAAGCTATTACAAAGAAAGGATATATATATATATATATATATATATATATATATATATATATATATATATGTGTGTGTGTGTGTGTGTGTGTGTGTGTGTGTGTGTAGAGATGGCAACGGGCACAAACCCGCTGGGTTTTGCTATCCCAAACTCGTGCCCATGAAAGTTGGACGTACCCGCTAAAAAACCCATGCCCATGACGGGTGCAGATTTTTGCCCAGATCTATGCGCACTGGGTTAACGAGTACCCACGGGTCGCCCGTGGGTTCAGTAATGCGAGCTGCAACAATGGTTAATGGAGAGGAGGAAGAAGTTCACTGGCCATCTTCGTTGGAGCCGGAGGGCAGCGCCATGCCCAAGGGCCTACTTGTGACACCCCAACCCATGTTGGCCCATGTATGTGTGCACATAAATTTCTGGGTTAGTCCCACCTTGCTAGTTTACCTTGAGTATCCCTTACATATAAGCCTAGGAGTTCCAAAGGTAGCACCCCCGGTTAACCGTTTTTGCGCGAAGCGAGGACGAAAGTGCAAGTGGGTTGCTACGTGTGCGTGGCCTATCCAGAATGTGGTTAGGTCTGAGCCGGTTTGGACCCTAGGGCGTTACACTACTGTTGCGATGCGCATTGGCTGCGCCGTGGGGGCGGCTGGCTGTCGCCGTGGGGGCGGCGGGCTGAACTGGAAGGCGAGGCGACGGCGAGGGCGTGCGGGAGGACGAGCGTGCGGCGAGAGTGGCGGGAGCAGGAGCGGGAGCTGTGGGACGGGAGGGCGAGCGTGGAGACTGCCGGAGACCGAGCGGGGAGCACAAGATGCGCCGCCGCTACGACGGCTGTTGAATCGGGGTGGGGACTGGGGAGGAGTGAGTAGTGACCGTGACCGAGTGCTAGCTAGGGTTAGCCGTATGGGTAATGGGGCATTGCCGCATTAGATTTGGGGGCTTGGGGCTAAATGACTAATGGGCTATGGGCTGGGCTGGTTTGCCTGGGAGCCTGGGTTTATAATTCCTATGGATCGGGTTTATATTACCCATGTGTTTACGGGTTTGGGTACTATAGGAGCGTACCCGAACCCGGCAGACCCGATGGGTTGAGTTTTTTCCCATTAAGGGACCCACGGGTTAGGAAATTGACTCAGACCCATGCCCTAATAGGTAAAAACCCACCGGGTATCGGGTTTCGGGTACCCATTGCCATCTCTGTGTGTGTGTGTGTGTAATATCAGGAGATGGGAGGAGTCCGTTATCGACATATTTGTTTTGTTTAGCTCTGTTGTGGATTCCTTAAAATGATATTCTAATAATTCGAGTCATAGCTTTTGACTCTGTTGTAGACTTTTTGCTACACTTGTACTATAGCGGCCGTTAGTTTTTTTAGTCAAAAAATAAGAAAAAACAATATAAAAATAAGAAAATTGAAAAACACTGTTATATCTTTTAGGACAATGCAAAGAAATAAGGGTGCAAAAAAGGCCAAAAAGTCAAAAAATTAAAATTAAGAAATGAACCTGTTTCAAATAGTTTCTAACTTCTAGCCATTTGGAGAGAGGTCTTAGGGTGGAAGAGTGAAAAGCACATTCAACTAACTGTAGCCATCTAGTCTCGATGAATGAAAAGCATATTCACCTGATTCTAGCCGTCTAGTCTGTAGTGGGTTGAAATAAATATATTAGCTAATTTTAATGTAACTAGATTAGTTTAATCTAGTTTTTGTATTTGACAACAGGCCTAGTTAGCGTAATACTGATTTACTAGGTTAGCTTGGTTAGCAATATTGTAGGTTAAATTATTTCTGTTGTATATTGACCCGTTCTGGATGGCCTTATGATGTGAATACTTTATATAAATCAGACATATTAGCGTAGTTTAGGTCTATATTATTTATTTTATTGAGAGGATAGGACCCCCCCCCCCCCCCCCCATATAAGAAGGGGCAATGGCTGCTCATTGTACACACTTCTATTAAAGAACAATAAAGAGAGAAGGTTATCGGGGCCGCATATTGCATTCTTTTTCATCTACTTTGTATTGTGAGTCTCATACATGATCGTCTACAATGCGACCTTAAATATACAACAATTTTAACTTTTTGTTCAATCATAGAGGTTAAAGGGATTAAATGACTGATCACATTAACTTAACACACCCTAAAACCATGTGTTTGGTGGGTGAATCCATTAATCAACTCTTAGGCTCGAACAAAAAACAGCCCTAGTCTAAATGAATCCACAATGGTCCACCTCAATTATATCTGCATCATATTTTGGGTGAGGTGGAGGAGATTGGAGGAAACTCTTGCATGAGATACAACTTCTAGACACAAACAAGAGCTCTATAAACTGGAAAAAATGCGTTAGAGAGAAGATTGCATCTACACCACACGATTTAAGCGAGAGAACGGAGAGAATAGGGCAGGTAGGCTTAGTGAAAAAAAAGCGTTGGTATGAATTCGTACTAGATACAAGTTGCTAAGGTTGTATATAGTATTATCATTATTATTGATGTACATAATATTAGATAAGATTGTAATTTTTAGAGATAATTTATCATAGATGTTCTAATACGACAACAATAAATGGGTTTTTTGGACTATAACTTATGACTTATAATTTTTGAATTATGGCTATTTGTGAGAGAAATTACAAACACTACTACAGAAAGGCTAATAGTAGACGGCAAATCACAGACGGTTTTGTGAAACCGTCTGTGATTTAAACTATTACAGACGGTTTTAATTTGAAGGCCGTCTATGGTATTTGTGGCGGGAAAAAGGAGTATCACAGACGGTTCTTACCGCTGAACCGTCTGTGATACTGGAATATCACAGACGGTTTTTATTAAAAACCGTCTGTGTTGTGTCGACTATCACAACCGGTTGTTGTTAAGAACCGTCTGGGAATGTTCACAGACGGTTTTTCACAAGAACCGGCTGTGATGTCCCTTTGTCTATCATATTCTAGATCAGAGGTTAATATATAAGTACACATTGCTTCTAATAACTTAACTACAGAACTACTGAGACAAGAGATCACAAATTAAAGGCAAATTTATTAATTTCAATTAGAGGCAAATTTATTACAAAAGTCGCACAGGTAAAGAGTTTCCCAGATTGTATTCTTTTGGGCTTCGTAAGCTTCTTCTTCAACTTAGGGACTTGGAGGATCAGCCGCTAAATTCTCGAACGCCGTTAAGATTGCCCTTGTCCTCAGCACTTCCTCGTGCAGCCTGGGCAAATGATCAGCAGCATCCATAATGTCGTACATGATAGCATGAAAAGATTCCTCAGAATCTGTCGTTTCTGCTTGATCGGCAAGGCTATCCATCAGTCTCTGCAATGCGTGTAGAGCTTCTTCCGCATTGCGCACATTGTGGAGAAGAACCAGGGTGAGGGTTGTTTCCCTTTCTTGAGCGGCAGCGAGACGCCTCCGTCGACGGCGGAGGATCAGGTCAAGCTGACGGATGCAAGAAAGTCGGGGAAGGAGAGTAGGGCGGGTGCGGAGAAGCTGCTCCAGATGCAAATTGCTGGCCGCCTATGTAAGGTTCCGGCCGAACAATTCGTGATGAACAGATGAGAGGAAGGAGATGATCACAAGAACAGTAGTAGAAGCCATGTTGTATTAATTGTATATTGTATTGTACGTACGTAGAAGCTAGCTAGAGACCTGGATTAGGAGCACATATTTAACCTTTAGCACAAACGGTTCGTATACCCAAACATGAGTGATATAGACGCTTCGTATAACGATTGAGAGACGTTAATTAGACGATCGAAACACGAAGCGTTCTGGCATCGAAACACGCGCGAAGCGTTCTGGTATGAAGCTTATCACAGACGGTTTTGTATAAAAACCGTCTGTGATAATTTATTATCACAGACGGTTTTTAGTTAAAAACCGTCTGTGATAATGACTAAGGCATTTATTGCGCTGCTCAGACCGCATCGTCTTCATTTCGATCCAGATCTAGCCACTGCTGCGCACTTTTTCACTCGGGAGGAAGCTAGAGCGATTTCAGGCCAGTTAATTTGGTGGGAAGAGGCAGAGATTGAGCTTTGAATTAAGATTCAGACTTTCCTGGTTGCTGTAGATATGGTTAGTAATGAAATTTATTTATTTTTAATTGCATTACAATTTAGGTGTAAGTAATCCATGAGTGGTTATTGAAGATGGTTAATTAATTTGCAAAATTGTTGGTTATATAATAGCTATTGTGTTTGTAATATGAATTGAGCTAGGAAATTAAGTCTCAATATAATAAATGTGGCCGGTATATATGTAGTTATAATTAGTTATTCTAAATTTTAATACTAAGTTGTTATATATGTACGTAACGTAGGACCGAAGTTGGATGTATGCCGCGAGCCGTGTGAGTGAAGAGTACATTAATGACGTTTCTGCTTTTATAAGAGCCGCCGAGGAGGATATGTTGAATAAGGGGGTGGAATATATGTGCTGTCCATGCACTGACTGCGAGAATTTGAAGATGTTTAAGAACCGAGGGCAAATTGAAGCGCACTTGATTCGGAGGGGTTTCAAAAAGAATTATACGTGTTGGACCAGTCATGGCGAAGTGAATGATCATATGCCGCCGGATGACATCGCCGGTGAAGTGAATGATATGCCCCCGGATGACATCGCAGGTGAAGTGCATGACATGCCGCCGGCTGATGTCGATTGTGGCTCGGATTCGGATAGGTTGCACGATGATAATCTGGATCAGATGCTTCGCGATGTAGAAGAGAACTATGATGAGAGAGAGTATGTTAAATTCCGTGGCTTGATGGAGGACTCAGAGAAACCTTTGTACACGGGCTGCAAGTACACGAGGTTGTCGGGCGTGCTTGAACTGTTGAAATTGAAGGCAAGCAACGGTTGGTCCGACAAGAGTTTCACGGCGCTGCTAGGTCTTTTAGCGGACATGCTTCCAGAGGGAAATGAGTTGCCTAAAACCACGTATAAAGCCAAGAAGGTTCTTTGTCCGTTGGGAATGGAAGTAGAAAGAATACATGCATGCCCGAACGACTGTACCCTCTACCGTAAAGAGTATGCAAACATGCATGTATGTCCGGTGTGCAACACATCCCGATACAAACGTAACAATCAATCAGATGATGGCGAGGGAACAGAGGCGAAGAAAGGACTTCCTGCTAAGGTGGCATGGTATTTTCCTATAATTCCCCGTTTGAAAAGGTTTTATGCAAATCCAAAGGAGGCAAAACTGCTGCGTTGGCACTCGGAGGAGCGCAAGAAGGATGGAATGCTAAGACACCTTGCTGATTCCGCGCAGTGGAGAAACATCGATAGGAGTTTTGCAGAGTTCGGTGCAGAACCAAGGAATATAAGGTTTGGACTGAGTACAGATGGAATGAATCCATTCAGTAGCATGAGCAGCCGACATAGCACATGGCCCGTGACTCTCTGCATCTATAACCTTCCTCCTTGGTTGTGTATGAAGCGAAAGTACATTTTGCTGTCGATACTTATCCAAGAGCCAAAACAACCTGGGAATGATATCGATGTGTTCCTAGCACCGTTGGTGGAAGATCTAAAAGTACTGTGGAACGAAGGGGTACAGGTATGGGATGCATACAAACGAGAGAACTTCACTCTGCGCTCCTTATTGTTCTGCACCATAAATGATTATCTTGCCCTTGGTAACCTATCGGGCCATAGTATAAAAGGTGTCAAAGCTTATACTCACTGTTTAGATGGTACCGAGAGTGTGTGGCTGAGACACTCACGCAAAACCGTCTACATGCGTCACCGCCGGTTCCTTCGGAGGGCTCACCCATACCGCAAGATGAAGAAACAATTTGACGGAGAGAAGGAAGACGGTTTAGCTCCAAGGCATTTAAGGGGACGCGAGGTTTATGATATGGTTAAGGATTTAGATGTTGTCCTCGGAAAGGGACGTAAATTGAGGGCTCATGAGAAGAACACCTGGAAGAAGAGATCAATATTTTGGGACTTACCTTATTGGGAGTACCTAGATGTTCGGCAACAGAATCCGGAGCGGCCGGATGTTTGGATCATGAGGCAACACAACCGTCGGTTCAACCAATGGTTGAAGTAGCAAATCGCTAGGAGCTCGCCGAGTGAGACGCTGACATGGTTGGCAAAAGGGCCGACATTTACAGTTGTGACATGGCAAGGATATGACATAAATGAGTACACATTCTATATGCAGTCTCAGGATGTCAAGAGCACTAACCAGAACAGCGGTGTCCGCATAGATGCATTCAGTACCGATGGGTCGAGAAACTCGTACTATGGCTTCATAGAAGAGATTTGGGAGCTCGACTATGTGGTTTTCAAGATCCCCTTATTTCGTTGCCGTTGGGTGCATCTCCCACAGGTGAAGGTTGACAAGTACGGTGTCACGACCGTGGACCTCCAACGTGTCGGGTACAAAGATGAACCATTCGTACTCGCCAATCAAGTTGTTCAAGTTTTCTATGTAACCGACCCGGCAAATAAGAAACGCCATGTAGTTCTTCATGGAAAAAGGAGAATTGTCGGAGTGAAGAATGTAGTGGACGAGAAGGAATACAATCAATTTGACGAGTTACCTCCTTTTGGAAATGGCATAAGGGTCGACGATGAACAACGTGACGAAACTAGTTACGTACGCATTGATCATGATGAAGGGCTAATTTTTAAAGGAAATAAGTAAGTACAATAAGAATGTATATGTGAAAATGTGTGATAATTTTGAGATGTATATGTGAAAATATGTGATGTAGTCAATTTTGAGATGTATATGTGGAAATGTGTGATGTAGTCAATTTTGAGATGTATATGTGAAAATGTATATGTGTGATGTATTTGAGAATGACAAAATGTATCAAGAAATACACTGTGTGAATGCAGCTGATTGGTGTTGTATATGAATGCAGCTGTTTGGTAGTTGATATGAATGCAGCTGTGTAGTTATTGGTGTTGTCTTAATTGCAACAGCCGGCAAAGGCTTATCACAGACGGTTCTAAATTCAGAACCGTCTGTGATAACATATCACAGACGGTTTTTAACTCAAAACCGTCTGTGATATGTTATCACAGACGGTTCTAAGTTTAGAACCGTCTGTGATAATCTTCCTACATATACCCTCTCGCTAGGGTTTTCCGTGTGCGCTGCAGTTATTCGATTAGATCTAAATCCCGAGCCCGTCGTCGCCGCCGCCTCCCCGAGCCCTCGCCGGCTGCCTCCCCCAGCCCTCGCCGGTCGCCTCTCCGGACGAAGACGTCGCCTCCTCCTCCGTCGCCGCCTCCCCGAGCCCGTCGCCTCCTCCTCCGTCGCCGCCTCCCCGAGCCCGTCGCCTCCTCCTCCTCCGTCGCCGCCGCCTCCACCTGCGTCGCCGCCTCCTCCTCCTCCGTCGCCTCCCCGAGCCCGTCGCCTTCTCCTCCTCCGTCGTCGTCACCGCCTCCTCCTCCTCCTCCGTCGCCGCCTCCTCCTCCTCCTCCGTCCCTAAGGTCACCAAAACCGTAAGTTCATCAAATCCCTCCCCGAGCTTCATGCTTACTGTTAGTGTTTAGGGTTGATGCTTCATACTGTTATGGTTAGTTGCTTAGTACATATTTAGGGTTGATGCTTCATGCTTACTGTTAGTGTTTAGGGTTGATGCATCACAGACGGTTTTTCATTAAAAACCGTCTGTGATTATGCGATATCACAGACGGTTTTTTCATTAAAAACCGTCTGTGATATCGCATAATCACAGACGGTTCAAAAACCGTCTGTGATAACTTGGATTATCACTGACCCATAATTTCAGACGGTTCAGAAAACCGTCTGTGATGACGTTTCTGAACCGTTTGTAATGTGGATTTCTGTAGTAGTAAAAGAGACTATTTTTGAATCATGTAATTCGAAGTTTTCTATTGAATTTTCTCTACGCAAGACAGGTATGTCTATAACTCGAGAAGCTATCGAAAGCACCCCAATGAAAGTCGTGGCAAACCTTTCAGATAATATGAAGCTTTCTGTGAATTTATGAGAGGAAACGACTGATTTCATTTTCTTACAAGACTTGTAAGTCTGTCTTGACGTAATAGAAGTTTCCTAGTGAATTTCCGTAAGGAGAAAGCTAGACCCCTTCGCTTCCCTTGCAAGACGCGGTTAAGTCTGAAGTTCTGAACTAACACCCCAATGGCGAGCCCGAAACCCGATCACCAGCCCAACCCCGCCGCACTGGCGAGCAATCGCCACGTCCCGTGGGCCTCCCTGATCGGCTTCGTCTGCGTCGCCGCCAACTTCGCGCTCTGCGTCTACCGCGCGGATGGGGACCGCGGCGCGATCGCGTTCGTCTCCTTCTCCTACCTCAACCTGCTGCTCCTCTTCTGGTGCATCCACCACTTCGAGCAGTCGCCGCCCGGATCGGCGGCGCGGGGCAGGATCAAGCTCGCCGTCTGGCTCCTGGCCAGCTCCTTGACCGCCGTCTTCACCTGGAAGGTGGCGGCGCTGCTGCCTCTGCCCCTAGCGGCGGCGGCGTGGATCATGGCCGCCGCGACCGTCGTCGGTGGGTTCTATGGCTTCTTCGTCCAGGACGACAAGTGATCAGATCATACTTATATATAGTGGATTACCGCCGTGTGGCTATGCTTTCAGATGCTATGTATGACCCTTGAATCGGTACAATGTTAAGATGTGACATAGACTACAACCATCGATCCAGTTGCACATCGAGTATTGCGGATCATAAATAAATAGTCTATGCATCAGCGTTATATGCATTACAACATCTAATTTCTTTTTCATTATGTTGATTTTTTCACCTGCAAGTTTCATCTGAGTGGTGTGTGTAGATCATTGGCTACCAGGGAGGCAGTCGGGACAGGGGCAAGATGAGCCCATAGCCCATCATAGTTTCATAGAAGTGCATAGATCGTCAGTCTGTGAATGACGACTAGGAAATTTTTGGCCCGATGAGATTGGCATGGCACATGGCGATGGATTTGAGATCTGTCAGTTTAATGGCCATAATGATCTGCGAGCAAAATCCTTCAATAAGGACATGTCCAATGGTGATTTATGAGCTAGCTCTAAACATATTATTTCATATTTTAATAGAAGAGAGAGAAAAGCTAACTCTTGATCAAGAGCTAGTCTCATACACACATTCCAAGATTATATGAGGATGTCATGTGGGACTATTCATGTTATGAGCTATGTGCTAAAAGTTAATATCATTGGAGAAGTTATCTTAGAGCTAGTAACTAGCTCATACCATTGTACATGCCCTAAGCACTAATCTGTTTGGAACACCGGACTACCTCTTAGTAAACTACAAAGGAACTAATCTGTTTCTTGTGAAATTCCTACAAAATGCCTGCATTCCAAGCTACCTCTTACTGGTTTTTCTTCAACTCAGTGGCTGGGGCGATAAACAATCAATGTTGCTTACATAAGAATAACATTTTGTAGGGCTAAGGTGTAGAGTCTTCGCTCGAAAGGGTTAAAAGAGAGGGGAAAGTAAAAGCAGATGCACACCCATTAGCAAATCTTTGCATCAGAACACACCGGCCAACAAAAGGTACGGAACACCTCTCCATCTGTGCTATCTGATAGATCATCGCTAGCAACTCTTGCCAAGGACGGAAAGAAGCTAATCAAGCTAGCTAGCTGCCTGCTACTTTTACTTTGTTTCGTAGTCCTTCCTACGCTGCTTTGCTGCCTTGGGAAGAAAAGGTAAAAGGTTTCTTGTCTGTATTTTGATTCATCGTGTAGTCCATGAGATGCGGGAGTATTTAAACAGAAAATACCTACATGGAACTAAGTATTTTTCTATTAAGAAAAAACACACTTATATTCGTATGAAATAGAACTCGAACTTAGACGCTAGACTCAATTTATGTACGTAGTCTATGACAGCCGTTGCAGTGTCTGGAGGGTTGGGGTCACCTTTCGAGAGAGGAGACCCTTAGGGAGAGAGCATCTGGAGGGAGCCAACCCTAAAGGCATATCAATTGATGAATGATACTCCATTTATTTTAGTTTATAGGGAATACTTTTTGAATGGCCCTGTCGATAAATATAAGACGTATTTCATATTCCAGGGGTTGGAGAGGAGAGTTTTGACTACGGGAGAGACAGTTTTAGGTAATGGGGAGAATCCGCTAGGCTAAGGCCTCAAGAGACGCGTCTTGCAGAAGGGAAGACCGATTAACTGCTGTTGCTCCTAGTACTACCAGGAGGGTACTTAGCTGCACGTATCGGTTGTCGATATCTGTTATAGATGGTTGCCGTTCGGGGGTGCTTAGGACCAGAGGTACTTGCAGACTAGAGAGGAGGAAAAATTGTAAAATTAGTATAAGATTTCTTCTAAACCCCTAATAAATATCTAGTTTTACTTTATGTTTTTTACGTGCATGCATTGAATATAGTGCTTAGAGATAATAATTAGGGGTAGTCTAATCATTTCTAATATCTCGTTGGTCTATGTGTTAAAAGAAAATACACCTTATAAACTTTGACGGAGAGAGTGTATTAATTCAAAAGATTAGTTATATATGAGCCCTATAGAGATTAATTTATAGGCTCTTATCCTTGTACAAGTACTAAAATATTTCTTAGAAGGATTGGTAGCTAAGAGTAGAAACATCCTTGACTTATCATTGCATACGGTCATCCTTGGCCATTACATTAACCCCTATTTAGCAGTATATATCAGTATATATAGAATTTCAACTTCCCAACTTCAGAAAGGAAAAAAAATGAGTAAAACAACTCCCAATAAGGAATCAAGCATTCCTTTCACACTAATCTAGGCACCAATCGGGGCATGCATTCCAATATAGGGCCTGTTTGGGAGAGCTCCACCACTGAAAACGTGGATCTGGAGCAGCAGCTCCACCGTGGATCTGGGATCCCACCATGGAGTGTTTGGTTTGTACAGCAGCTCCAGATCCACGAAATTGACGTTTTGGTGGGAATGACCAATTTTGGTGGGATGGAGTGTGTAACCAGTGGCATTGGTGGGTAATTACCACCCAACTCTACGGTGGAGCACCCCCTGAGGAGCTCCATGAAATCCATGGATCTGGCCCTCAGATCCAGGATTTTGGTGGATCCAGATTTCACGGAGCTGGAGCGTTTGGGTAAAATTTCGTGGAGTGGAGCTGTTTTTCGTGGATCTGGAGCTGGTGGAGCTCTCCCAAACAGGCTCATACTCCTATATATTAAGCCTAAGGATTCGCCCCGGGAGCACTGCCACGTAGGCTTTTTTTTGCGGAAAGCCTCTTTGGATTTTGTGAAATTATATATAGGTTCTCGGTTTTCAAAGAAAGTCTCCTACCACATCAGTTTTTTGCGAAAAAACCCCTATACTTTTCCAAAAATACATATAAATCCTTGATTTTTCCATAGAGGCCCTCCTTTTACTGGATAAAACTCTATCGTTTTTCTAAAATTAGACATGGGTCCTTGGTTTTATGCGTAAAAACCCTTCGTTGTCTTCGGAAATACATATGTGTACTTAATTTTTTCAAAGAAGCCCCTCTTACGACTTGTCGGCTCTTTTATTCCGGTCTACGTAGTAGCTAGCACGGCGTTGCGCCGCACTTCCACTACTAGTACATTGAGTCAAGGCGGCCACGTAGGCGCTAGGCGCCTTCTAGCCGCCGCGATAGTCGGTGGGATGAGTGCTAGGTGCTGACTAGATGGTCAAAGATGCAGATAGCTATATAATTTAATTTGTTCATTATGAAGAATTATAGATAGAGAACGTGTATTCTGGATGGTTTGCTCTTTTGGGAAGTAAGCTATGTCTCAGCACTATTTGTTGAACTTGTGGTATTTGATATATTTGTGTTGAAACATGCAATTTGCACTGTCTGCTAGGCGCCTGCTACCGGAGGAGTCTTCAGTGCTTGAGCTAAGAGGTTTAGGTGAACTCTCTTCAATACCGGAAAGAATGCGTTGGACTTGGACTCATGGATACTAGGAAAACAAAGCCTCGAACTTCAGCAGCCGAGCAAGCGCAGCCCATCGACTGGATCCGAGAAAAAGAAGGGCACATCAATTTCCAGTCATGACTATCTTTGGACGCCGTCTGCTCTTCACATGGAACCAATGACAAAGCTAGGAAAGCTATAGCCAATAAGTGGAAATAAGTCAATATGCATGTAACACAAACAAAATTGATAACCATATGCATGTGACACAAACAAAATTGATAACCAAAGTAGTTTTAAATTAAAAGCATGATCCAATACACATTTAAATATCCATAGATAAAAAAAATAAAGATATGACAACAAGTACCTCACTACGATGCTATCAAAGCTTTGACGACTAAGCAACAACAGTCCAATCCCACAACTCGGCTTGCATTTTTAAGGTCGTTTAACCACAAAACCATAAGATATATATTAGCCAAATGGATCAGCAAATCCTCTCCCCCTTGCTAACATCATCTCAATTCTCGCCTGCCAACTCGTACAAATCGAAAAACAAGTACATAATACCATAGAAAGGCAAAAACTACCAGTAAACATCAACATCCAGAATGCTATTCTTCGATTAAAAAAGATATGATCGAATCAACCCACCGATCGGTACCGTGATTCAATCCCATCAAAACTAGACTAGAAAGCAGAATCATGCAAAACCAATAGCAAATCGAAGGGTCGTACCTCGTGGGGGCACCCGCAACCCTTGCCACCAGTAGCCTGTTGGCCCGCCGGTCACCGCATGCCACTCCGGCATGGTGCTCTGAGAATCCCACCATGCATCGACCGAGAATCGCAGTTGTCGCTGGACGGTAGAGACTGGGATGTGGGAAAAAAGGGCGTGAGGAGGTGTTGGGATTGGTTGGGCCAGGAGGAGTGAGGCGTATTGGGTTGCTGTGGTCTTTATGCCCATGAGACGCAGCAAGGCAGTGACTTGATGGCCTAGGACAAAGCTTGCCCGGGAAAGCTCAGTTTTCATGGTGTTTGTGGCGGTGGGGCTGCACCGCAACTCTATGGCCGATCACCGATGAGCCTGGGCATCCGCCCTGGGTCGCCGGGAGGTGGCGTTGCCCCTCCATGGAACCAAAGTAAATGCCATACCCCCCATGAGTTGGAACTTGGACACTAGCCATAACATTGATCTCATGGTGCTGCAACTCTATGGTTGGTCGCCTGCGAGGCTGGGCAGCCACCCAAGGTCATCGGGAGGTGACTCTGCCCTTGCATGGAACCAAAGTAAATGCCATACCCCTAGGACTTGGAACTTGGACACCAGCCATAACATCGTTCTCATGGTGCCTTCAGCCGATTCTGCATTGCATTTCACCCTCGTCGACATCATCCTCAGCCGTGAGCCATGCATGTATGCGTGCATGTCTGCTAGTTGATACTATCTAATATTTATCAATCACTTAATTACTGCAGGACCGGTATGGTAACAGGGGTTGAATGGTGCATTTAAATTTTCCTCCAAGTATTTGACAACTCTTCACACTCTAATATCTATGGAGAGCTGAAGAAAAAAATCACATTACATAGTGATTTTAGATCGATGAATAGTAAAAACAGCACTATTTTAAATCCAAAATCTAAGGAAATTTTGATTCGTAAATTCAAAAGAGTTGAAACTTGAACCAAGAGTAGATAATGGCCTTAAGAACCTATCCCAACCAAAAATCTTGAAAGAACTTAAGAAAATTGAGATCTTTTGGTTCGTCAAACTCTGTTGCACCAAAACCAGATGAAAAACTAAAATTGAGGTAACTCTCAAACGAAAGTTCCAAATCACTTAAAAATTGGTATGAATCTTCTCTAGGATGTTAAAAATCTATTCTAATCAATGATCAAAAAAATTATTTCTGAAATTTTGACCTTTTCCGTTTGAAAGAAGGTTGCACCAAAATCGATCAAAAAACAAAAAACGGTTAATATGACTTGCTCATGGGGTGATTGATGGCCAAGATAACTTTAGATGTAGCCAAGATAACTTTAGATGTATTCTCACATATTACAGCAAGTAAGAAAACAAAAGAAATCAAGGCAAAAATAGCTGAATCAAGAAATCACTTGAAGAGGCCAAAGAGAGCAAAATCAGGTTTTTTCATGAACTTTCCAACCAAGTGCCTAAATGGGTGGAGATTGATTTTCAGAGGTCATCTATATCATTTACACATTTGTGGCTGCTTGATGAGTTTTTGTATCAACACAACCAAACAATCTTGCTGTATCGACCACGTTATCTAGCACATCCTGTTCTTGTTTCACTGGACCACACATCACTTATCAAGCCATATGGTGCAATTCGTCGTTCGAACTTCACTTAAAATTTTTCCACCTTCCTTGTGCTATGTTTAAGTTTAGCCATCTCACACAACATGTTTGTTCGTTTCGGCTCCTCGATGAGCGTAGCCCCGATCCAAGCCATTGTCCAATGGTTATGTATTGAGTGTACTTCTATTTCTTAGTGCTTGTTACACTGCTACAGACAGCCCTATCACAGACGGTTCGGAACCGTCATCACAGACGGTTTCTGAACCGTCAGTGTTTAGGTGTCAGTGATAGTTGGTGGTTATCACAGACGGTTCCCGAGCCGTCTGTGATAACTACATTACAGACGGTCTTGATTTCTAACCGTCTGTGATAGACGAGTATCACAGACGGATTTTTATAAACAACCGTCTGTGATACTCTCTATCACAGATGGTTAGTAATCAAGACCGTCTGTGATACGAGACTATCACAGACGGTTAGTAATCAAGACCGTCTGTGATACGAGACTATCACAGACGGTTGTTTATAACCAACCGTCTGTGATACTCGTCTATCACAGACGGTTAGTAATCAAGACCATCTGTGATACGAGACTATCACAGACGGTTGTTTATAACCAACCGTCTGTGATACTCGTCTATCACAGACGGTTAGTAATCAAGACCGTCTGTGATATACAAATATCACAGACGGTTAGTAGTAAGGGCCGTCTGTGATATCATTCACACCACAGACGGCACTCTTTGAAACCGTCTGTGATATTGTATCACAGACGGTTTTTAATAACGAACCGTCTGTGATACCAAGTGCATCATCCATTTTATTTGCTGTTTCTTGGCTAGCCTCAGGATATGCTAGCCATGCCCTCTGAAAGCAAGCAAGCAAGCAGATTACAGATAAATGACAGATATAAGTTAATTGCAACTCATAGTAAATTACAACAAAATTCGATACACAGATGAATTTAACAAACGGCCAGCAGATCACATACATATATAGAATGAAAATTGTTACACAAAATCTGACAAATGCATTTAGTTGAAGGAATTGTTTGATTTGTACAATTGAATCCAATATTTCAACATCTAATTATCACCATTGCCGGCGTAGAACTCTCCACTCTTACTTATGACCTCTGCTACCAAGAATTGGGAGATGAATGCACGAATTTCGACGAGATTGTCAAGATCATATGCACTTTGGTCGAACTTCACCCGCTGTCGCTACGAGCAATGTTAAGTCATTCATTAGCATATGTGTGTAATATAAATACATATATATAATCAGAAAATAATAATTATTGGAAGGACCTGACAAACCTCTGGATCATTGATCTTAGTACTCATGATTTCCTGCATATGGCGGCAAACGTAGAATCCACATACGTTGCCTTGTAGCTGCTGGTGGCACTGCAAAAATAGAATTACATACATCGGTATTGTCAATTCTAGAGGCATTATAACAAAATATGATATAGGATTGTTGTGTTGTAGAGGGTACCGGAAATCGCGTCTGGTGTCGTAGCGTGTCACTGGATTTTATATCGTGTGATCCTCCTTGGGCAACATATTCGGCAAAAGCCCTACGTGATTCAAAAAACTTAGCCTCGGCCGTGGCAAACAAAAGAAATATTACAATAGAGTTATGTATGGAGGAAATGAGTTTACCTGTTAAGTACTTCTTGCACAGGACTGAAGTCGTGGTTGCTCCTAAGGAGGGAATCAAGGTATATTACCTTGCTCCACTTTGGTACAATCACAATCAAAATCCAGTGATGCCTAGTCATGTGTGTCGCCATAGTGATTAATCCTAAGTTCATGCTGCATGTAAAGTACAAATGAAACATATGTGTGGCAACTAGTGAAGCACTTACCCTTGGTTGAAGGGTACCATGACGTACTCCTTGTCGCTGTGAGCAATCAATCCCCTCGTTATGTAACCTTGCACGAAGGATGCATCTGCGTTGATAGATTGCTCGGAGACCAAGTGAGGGTCGAGGAAACCCACTGGTCGTCGCGTTCGCCGGACTTCTTGGATCATGTATCTATACATAAAGAAAGAGTAATGACATTTATCTGTATAACGTGAATGTAGAACTTCATTGTACAGTACACTTACAGTGTCCAGCATCGTAGAAGTGAGGCGTCGAGTTCGTCGAGATTGAATAGTAAGAATAAATCTTCGAATGTCACGACGATGTAGCCCGTGTCGTGGAGGAAATGTGTCTCGTTATATTTCAGAGTGAATGCACTCTGCCGGTTTGGCTTCAAGTTGGACTTCTCCATGTACCAGGCATGCAATCTATTGCAAATCATACCAAGATGGCATAATTGTGAGTCGGGCACCAACGACACTCCTAGAGTAAACGTCCATGGCACGGGACGCGGCTTAATTTTCTTCGCATGAGCCTTGGAGGCCTTGGAGCCTCGCTTGTGAGATGTTCTCGGTGGCGTCTCGGCGGGAGCCGATGCAACAGACTTTACTGGATTTGGAGGTGGAGGTGGAGCCACCGGAGCCGATTTGCCAGGTCCAGGGCGACGTCCCTCTTGGGCCACTGGATGTGAAGATTGTGGCACGGACATGTCGAGGACGATGTCCCTCTTGGGCCACTGAACGAATGTGTGGACGGCATCCCCTAATGTCTTAATCTCTTCGTTTGGGGGCTTCTCAAGAGGGACGGACTTAAAAATATCATTAATCATGTCCACCTGGACCTTTATGAAACCGGTGTCTACTTGTACACCGTGCACCAGCGTCCCTGGCAGCAATGGATACACCATGCCGCGCCCAGCGTCAACGGGAATAGAGCCAACAAGCCTGACTTTGAGGCTGCAAGGCATGGGCTCCTACATAACGATACAAGAGATGAGTTAAGGCGTCCACCAGAGAGATCTACGTACCATTCTAAAGAGGTACATTACCTGAATGTCATCAATACGTAAGTGGTCATCGCTATGTTCAGAAATTGGTGTGGACGCGCAGCTACTGCGACGTTGAGGGGGACTGGGTACCGCAGTACTAGGAGTGGGTTGCGATTGGTTGCGGACTTGTCTCAGTTCTTCCCGCAACGAATCTATCTCTCCTCGAAGTGAGGTAGTCTGCTCTTGAAGTGAGGCAGATAGTTGTTCCTCAAGTTGAGCATGAAGCTCCTGTTTTATTTGTTCGCTGCGGTACGCCTTGGATCTCTTCCTACTCCTATATGTCTCGGAGTAATATGGAAATCCGTGCCTCCAAGTACATAAACCCCCATGCCTCGTGTGCGACCTGGGTGCTCCTTGTTTCCCAAGGGCTGTGATAGTAAATCTATCTCCCTATATTCTTTAAAGGAGCCACGAGAAGATTCGGTAGTCAATGATTGCTGTAAGAGGCAATTAATCATGTTATTTTTGAACCCATGAAGTTCAAGAGGTGTTAACAACTATGTTGTTTAACATATTTTACCATGCGTTGGGACACTTCCTCATCTGCGGGGTTTTTGAAAGAGACACCCGAAGATGTGGTTGATGACCTCGCTCTTAACCAGTTTCGAGCGCGCTCGTTTGCGATCCCGGCAAATGGCGGAGAGGCCTCCGATCGGATTGCGACCTCATCCTGCATCCTCCATTGCGGGATTTTACCCGCGTACCCAGCAGTGCCGAGTCTGTGAGGGTGCGTGTTTTGTGACTGGAGATCCTTGTGCGCCGCACTTTGTTGTACATATTTGGGCGTCGTCTTCATCTGCACAAAGGCCTCCCACGTTTCCGGCGACACGAAAGGATACTTCGTGAAGGGCGTGACATCCTCGGCCACGTACTTCGTCACAAGAGTGCTCTTAAAATTCTTCCATGCTTTTCCCATCGCGAGGAGCGCTTGCCGTTGCACGAGTCCCTGTGCTTCTGCTGGGAACTCGAACGAATTTGTAAGTTCCTCCCATAGCTGATTTTTGTGATCCTTTGTCAAATCTTTCCAGCTTGCTATGGTGATGGGGACTCGTTGCCTTCCAATTATCCCGCAGGTAGTCCGAAATGATGACGCTGCTTTCGACGGTTCCAGAGGGACCCCATCCGGAGAGACCACCGTGATGGTCATTCGGGCCTCTGGCCATTTCGATACTCCTCGGCCACGTTTAGATTTCGCAGTCTTGGGAGCGTGAGACCCAGATGAAGACGACGAAGACTGTGTGGACGCCATTTCTCTTCTAAGAAAAAACTAACTGAAGTGAGCTATGGACCCAGCTTGTCAAAGTTCTATGAATCAAGTGACACAAACCAGTGCATCAAGTTCATTGAACAAGATACACTGGAGTGTGTCACTTGCTTTATGCCCTTTGACAAAGTTCTAACGATTAGCTAATTGCAGTGAGCTATGGGCCTTCCAAATAGACCTTGCAGTTAACAAGTGCAGCATATATTATATGCTACATAAAATACATGTGAAGCATATATCATAAAATACATGTGAAGCATATAACATGTTAAGCATATAACATAAAATACATGTGAAGCATATAACATAAAATACATGTGAAGCATATAACATGTTAAGCATATAACATAAAATACATGTGAAGCATATAACATAAAATACATGTGAAGCATATAACATGTGAAGCATATATATATCATAAAGCTAACATGTGAAGCACAGGGAGGGACCGGCGTCGGGAGGAGGCGGCGTCGAGAGGTAGCGGCGTCGGGGGGGACCGCCGGCTTCGGGAGGGAGCGGCGTCGGGAGGGACCGCCGGCTTCGGGAGGGACCGGCGGTGGGAGGGAGCAAAACCTAGCTAGCAGGGGCGCTGCAGAGTGGAGACAAGAGACTGCGGCAGAGCGGACTCCGCAGACCTAGCTGCGGGTATTTAAAGATGATCTATCACAGACGGTTCTATCAATATAACCGTCTGTGATATGCATATTATCACAGACGGTTATATCGATAGAACCGTCTGTGATAATGCATATCACAGACGGTTATATTGATAGAACCGTCTGTGATAGCTCATTTTAAAATACCCGCAGCTAGGTCTGCGGAGTCCGCTCTGCCGCAGTCTCTTGTCTCCACTCTGCAGCGCTCCTGCTAGCTAGGTTTTGCTCCCTCCCACCCCTGCTACCCATATTATCACAGACGGTTATATCGATAGAACCGTCTGTGATGTGTTATCACAGACGGTTTCTTTTGATAAACCGCCTGTGATAGTTCACTATAAATACCCGCAGCTAGCTAGGTTCCTATGTCATTTTACAATTACAATATGAAACATAGATACATTTATGAAAAACGCAAGCATAACCATAAATATAACTATTTCATAGTTCCTTAGTCATTTTACAATTACAATGCATGGGTTCCTTAGTCATTTTATAATTACAATGGAACATACATACATTTATGAAAAACACAAGCATAACCTATACCATTTATTACACTTTGGCTATACCATTTTAAATAAAGCCCTTCACGATGATCGATACGCATATAGCTTGCTTCATCGCCTTGTTCTTCATCGAGCCTGATGCCGTCTCCGAATGGAGGCAAATCATCAAATTGATTGTACTCTTCCTCATCCACAACATTCTCAACCCCGACAATTTTTCTTTTTCCCTGAAGAACTACATGGCGCTTCTTATTTGCCGGGTCGGTTACATAAAATACTTGAACAACTTGCCTCGCGAGTACGAATGGTTCGTCTTTGTATCCTACACATTCGAGGTCCACGGTAGTGACGCCGTACTTGTCAACCTTTACACCCCGTGGGAGTTGGACCCAACGGCACCGAAATAGAGGAATTTTGAAAATTATGTAGTCAAGCTCCCAAATCTCCTCTACAAGCCCGTAGTACGAGCTTGGGCCAGCGGTACGGCCGTGCGAATCATAGGCATCTATGCGGACACCTGAGTTCTCCACTGTGCTCTTTCTATCTTGATCTGTTGTATAAAATGTGTAGCCATTAATGTCGTATCCTTGCCATGTCACAATTGTAAATTTTGGCCCTTTTGCCAACCATTGTAGTGTTTCATTTGACGACCTCCTAGTTAATTGCGCCTTCAACCATTCGTTGAACTGGCGGTTGTGTTGTCTCGTGATCCAAACTTCTGACTGGCCTGCATTCTCCTGACGTAGCATGTCCTTGTGCTCTTCAATATATGGGGTCACTTCAGTCATGTGTTGTAAAACCATGAAATGGGCTTGAGCATACGTATTTTGATCCAGAGTTATTGCTTTCCTCCCGATAGTCCCTATACCCTCTAACCTCCCCTTGTGACGAGATAGAGGTACACCTATCGGTTCTACCTGAGCCATGTAGCCGATGCAGAATTCAATGACCTCTTCTGTTGTATAACCTTCGATGATGCTACCCTCCGGTCGAGATCGATTGCGTACATAGGACTTCAGAATTCCCATGTACCTCTCGAAAGGGTACATATGACGTAGAAATACGGGCCACATATTTTTATCTCTTTCACAAGGTGGACAATGAGATGGACCATGATATCAAAAAATGATGGAGGGAAATACATCTCTAGATGACATAGAGTTGTCACCACCTCGGTTTGCAGAGCATCTAGTCCATCCGGATCAATGACCTTCTGAGCAATTGCGTTGAAGAAATAACATAGCCTTATGATTGTCACTCGAACCTTGTTCGGCAAAATACTTCTAATTGCAACAGGTAGCATTTGAGTCATTAGCACATGACAGTCGTGAGACTTCATGCCAATTAATTTCAAATGTTCCATGGAAACAAGTTTCTTCATGCTTGTCGAGTGACCGGATGGAACTTTCACACCATTTAAGGACTGGCACAATTCAGTTCTCTCGGACTTAGACAGAGTGTAACATGCTGGGGAAGGTACGTCCGGCCTTTATCGGTCTCTATCGGTGCTAACTCGGTCCTGATGTTCATAGCGACCAAGTTACGCCTTGCGTTAACACCATCCTTTGTTTTGTCAGGAATGTTTAGTAAGAGACCAATCAAACTGTCACATACATTCTTCTCTACGTGCATGACATCGATGCAATTGCGAACTTCTAAGTGCTCCCAATAAGGCAAGTCCCAAAATATTGACCTCTTTTTCCACATGTTCTTCCTCAATTTACGTCCCTTTCCAAACACAACATTTATATCCTTGACCATATCATACACCTCTTTCCCGCTAAAAGGTCTTGGTACTGAGTCATCATCTTTTTTTCGTCAAATTGTTTCTTCATCTTGCGGTATGGGTGATACTTTGGAAGGAACCTACGGTGACGCATGTACACAGTTTTTCGGGAGTTGTTCAACCACACACTCTCCGTATAATCTAAGCAGTGCGGACACGCTTTGGCTCCTTTTATACTAAACCCTGACAGGTTACCAAGGGCAGGAAAATCATTAATGGTGCAGAACAACATGGCCCGTAGAGTGAAGTTCTCTCGTTTGTCCGCATCCCATACATGTACCCCTTCATTCCACAGTGTTGCAAGATCTTCCACCAATGGGGCTAGGAACACATCAATATCGTTGCCAGGTTGCTTCGGCCCTTGGATAAGTAGTGACATCAAAATATATTTCCGCTTCATACACAGCCAAGGAGGAAGGTTGTACATGCACAGAGTCACGGGCCAGGTGCTATGTCGACTGCTCATGTTACCAAAAGGATTCATTCCATCTGTACTCAACCCAAACCTTATATTCTCGGTTCCACACCGAAATCTACAAACATCCTATCGATATTCCTCCATTGGGCAGAATCAGCAACATGTCTTATCATTCCGTCTTTCTTACGCTGCTCGCAGTGCCAACGCATCAATCTTGCATCTTTGCGGTTTGCAAATAAACGCTTCAAACGGGGGATTACAGGAAGATACCACATCACCTTAGCAGGAGGTCCTTGCTTCACCTCGATGCCCTTCCCATCATCAGAGTCATTTTTACGTTTGTATCGGGATGCTTTGCACACCGGACAAACATGTAAGCTAGCATACTCTTTACGGTACAGGATACAATCATTCCGACATGCATGTATTCTTTCTACTTCCATTCCTAATGGACAAAAAATCTTCTTGGCTTGGTAGGTGGTTCTCGGCAACACATTTCCCGTTGGAAGCATGTCCACTAGGAGACCTAATAATGCCGTGAAACTCTTGTCGGACCAACCATTGCTTGCCTTCAATTTTAGCAGTTCTAGAACTGATGACAACCTCGTGTATTGCGGCTTGCAGCCCGGGAACAAAGGTTTCTCCGAGTCCTCCATCAAGCCCTCGAATTTACCAAACTCTCTCTCACTATAGTTCCCTTCTGCATCACGTAACATCTGATCCAGATTATCATCCTGCGACCTATCCTCATGATCCAGATTGTTATCCTGCGACCTATCCTCATGATCCAGATTGTCATCCTGCGACCTTTCCTCATGATCGAAAGAACAGTCCACAACTGGCATATCGTTGCCTCCCTCGACTATGTCATAACTACCTTCTTGTGTACTCTTCTCTTCACCGTGACTGGTCCAACATTTGTACCCTTTTCTGAAACCCCTTCGAATCAAGTGAGCTTCAATCTGCGCTGAGTTGCTAAACATCTTGAGATTATCACAATCAATACATGGGCAATACATATATTTCATCCCCTTCTTCAACATATCCAGCTCGGCTGCCCTTCTAAAGGCAGACACACCAGTAATGTACTCTTCACTCACACGGTTCTCAATATACATCCAGCTTCGGTCCATCTACGCTACACAAGTGAAAAATGGGTGTCAAAAATGATTATTACCTCTACTACTAACCTCTGATCAGATCACTAAGAATGTTAAGTAATTGAATACTAATATCTGATCAGATCACTAAGAATGTTAAGTAATTGAGTATGCTAACCTCTGATCAGATCAATAAGAAGACGGTGATATTTTTTCACCCCCAACTCCCTAAAGCCGGCCGCCTTGCTCCACCGATGCAGCGCAATGAAGACAGATCGGTGTCGACATCCTTCAAGCAAGTACGCCAAGTAATTAATACTACGCAGAATATCACAGACGGTTCCAACTACAAACGGTCTGTGAAAATTACATATCACAGACGGTTCGTATTAATACCCGTCTGCGAATTATCACCGACAGTTATTAATATTAACCGTCTATGATTTCTGCCTATCATAGACGGTTCGCATAAATAAACCGCCTGTGATAGTCTCATTATCACAGACGGTTCGTAACACGAACCGTCTGTGATGTACATAATATCACAGACGGTTCGAAATATCAACCGTCTGTGATTTATGCGTATCACAGACGGTTCGTGTATAGATCCGTCTGTGATAGTCCTTCACAGACGGTTTACATTACAAACCGTCTGTGATAGTTACACGGGGATGAACTGTTTCGTCAGGCGCATGACTGCCAACTCGAAGCATATATAGCATAGCATTCGAGGCACATCCGAGGCGAATTTTTTGTACGAATAATCCGTTTTTTATTCGAAAATACATAAATATACCCGCGACAACATTTTTTACAAAAATAATCTCCAGTCGCCACCCCATTGGGCGACTGCAGCCTTTCGCCCAACCGGGAGGCGACATTTAGGGAATCTGTGTACCGTTGGGCGACTTCTTCAATCGCTTTACGGTTGAGCGACTGCAATTGCAGTCGCCCAACGGTTGAGCGACTGCAATTGCAGTCGCCCAACCGTAGGGCGACTGCAATTATGCCGCCCATTACCCCCGGGCACATTCCCCTCGTTCTGCGCAGAAATCGTTATTCCCTCATTCTGCCCAGAGAGAAGAGAGGAGGAAGAGGAAGAAAAGAAGAGGAGAAGAGAGGGAGGAGAGGAGGAGAGAAGAGAAGGAGAGGAGGTGAGGGAGGAAGAAGTCGAAGCTATTCCATCGATTTGGATCCAGGTATTTTTTGTAATTATGTTGTATTTACAGTCTTCAACTCCCATGTTATTTGACATGTCGTAAATTTCAATCATACATCTAGGCATACATCATTAATGGCCAGTACTACATTGAGAGTGTATTATGGTGTTGGAATGATTCGTGAAGGTCCGACTGGTGTGGATTTGAGCGATTTTCCGCAAGTCACTCTCGTACTTCCGGATGACGAGAATGCTCGAATGACAGATGTGCAGCATTGGCTGACCCAGAGTTTTTCATTGGACCCCGAGGTGTGCAGCGTCGTTGTGCAAGGGCTTTGGAGCCGGTCTTCCACTGACATCAGATGGGAGTTGAAGACATTGGTGCGCTCTGCTTCGTGGAAGGGCTTTGTGCAAGGGTGCCGGCGCCGTGGATACGAGTGTGTTCTGCTTGTGCAACCGTGCTCACTACAAGCAGCTGCGCAAGCTCGTGCGTCCGCCTATGCTTCGGGAGGTGCTAGCACCTCGGGCGGGCCGCACGTCGGTGGAGCTGATGAAGTTGCTCGTGATGAAGGCGATGCGGTACACGGAGGAGAGTTAAGGCCGTCAAGCTATAGAGAGGGAACTGGGCAAGCCGATGCGGTACATGGAGGAGAGTTACAGCTGTCAAGCTATAGAGAGGGAACTGGGCAAGCTGATGAAGGAGAGCATAATGAGTATATCGTGCATCAGATGGAATCTGATGACCAGAGGGCATGGGATGAAGAGCAAGCTGTAGAGGACGACGAGGAGGACAGTTCCGATGATGAAGAAGTTCCTATCCCCGAAGAATGGAACCAGTATAATGCGGAGGGTGTTTCCGCACATGATGAGCATGAATCGCCATGGGAGTATCATCAAACAGAGGTTCGGGTGCATGCTATGTTTGCTGACAAGGAAGCGCTGCAGGATGCCATCAAACTTTGGGCCCTTTCAATGCAACGGACATTTCGCGTCGTCAAATCAAGCCAGGAGCAGTACACTGTGAAGTGCGAGCAGACTGGTTGTCCTTTTAGGGTGCACGCACGTAGACCCAAGTATGAGACTCACTGGATTGTGTCCAAGGTGGAGCCGCACTCCTGCATTCTAAACACAGTCTTGGCGAGGCATCGTAACCTTACGTCCGGATTTATAGCCAATTTGATGTATGGGGAGATAGTGGAGAAGAAAGATGTTGCGGCCACACATATTATGCTAGCTATTGAGAATAAATTCAAGTATAAGATTAGCTACGCGAAGGCGTGGCGTGCCAAGCAAAAGGCGTTGGAAAAACGTTTTGGCACTTTCGAAGCGGCATACGATAACCTTCCTCGTATGCTTAAGGTGTTGCAGCAAAGGAACCCGGGCACGTACATCGCGGTGCACGACAAGCCGTCCATAAGTCCACCGGGATTTGCAGTGTTGCAGAGAGCATTCTTTGCATTGGTGCTAGCATTGAAGCATTCAGACACATGCTGCCAGTTATCTCAATAGATGGGACCTTCTTGACAGGCAAATACAAAGGGCAGCTCCTGACGGCCATAGGCGTTGACGGTAACAATCAAATATTGCCGCTGGCCATTGCATTTGTGGAGAGTGAGAATTATGAGAGCTGGCTGTGGTTTCTCAGACATGTGTGGGGTGGAGTTGTAGGCACCCGTCCTGGTGTGTGCATAATCCATGATCGCCACGCCGGTATTATGAAGGCGATACGAAAACTTCAAGAAGACCCTGAGGAGACCTTTTTTTGGCCGGACATGAGAAACCGGTGGTGCAGTCGTCACTTAGGGGCAAACTTTTTCAAGCAATTCCCGAAACAATCTTTGATGAAGCTATTCAAGAGGCTGGCTAGGCAGAACCAGCAGAGAAAATTTGATGCTTTATGGGGGTTGTTGGATGAGCACACCAGGAAGAACGTCGACGAGAGGAGCAAGGGGCCGGTCACTCCTGGGGAGGCACAACCGCAATGCTTGCCAGCAATCGATGAGTCTAACCCAAGTGGTTCAAGAAGGAGGAGCGCGCGAAACATCAAGTGCTTCTCGCAGTGGATCGAGGGGGAACCATTGGAGAAGTGGTCGCTGTTGCACGACACGGATGGCGCAAGGTACGGAATAATGACAACTAACCTTGCCGAGGTGTACAATTGGGTTCTCAGAGGTCTCCGTTCTCAGCCCCTTGTCGCCATCGTGGAAGGTGTTCTTCACAGCACAATCCGCTACTTCAGGGAGAGGCACGCGAGTGCCTCGCTTCATGCGGCCAATCCCGGAGCCCTGTATTCGTCAAAAATTACTGCGTACATGGAGACGAAGGCACAGAAGGGTCAATTGCACACAGTGCATGTCATGGGCAACAGGGAGCATCGTTTCGAGGTGATACTCCGTGACAGAGCCGGATTTGGGACATCTCGTTCATTTATTACTCACGAGGTATGTCTTCGAGATCATGCAAACGAACCTAGCTGCACATGCAACAAGCTTAAGTTGTTACACAAGCCATGCTCTCATGTCCTCGCTGCATGCGCAACGGTGGGCATGGATCCTTCCAACTTCATGTCCGAGTACTTTTTCAAGGAGAGAATACTGCAAGCTTGGTGTGGGGAGCTCCGGGGGTTCAGGGCGGTGGGAAACTTCACCACTTTGGACATTTCAGCGAGGACTTGGGTTCCGGATATTAACATGCTGAAGGGTGGGAAGGGTCGGCGACAGAGCCGACGTATTAGAAACGACATGGACGAATCACAAGCTGGAACCTCTGGTGCACGTTGTGGGCGATGCGGTCAGGAGGGGCACACAGCTAGACGATGCAATGCATTTCCGGATCAGTAGTTGGTGTTGTAATGCATGCTATAATTCATGTACCATTTGTAAACCTTGTATGTTACATCCGTTTTCTGTAATGAACTTATTTCGTTGAACGTACTGTTTCCCTTTTAAGTATTGCAATTTATTGGTGCCTACGAATCCACTTTTATTACGAAACTACAGGCTCTAAAGTGCCTACATAGAGTCATTTATTGCGAGATGACAAAAGAGGGCTTACAACACGAAACAACACATACATTGCACATGCAGGATCTATGGAAAGTACTACACCCAACAATTTTACTTAACACAACAGTCCTACCGCCACAGCATCAACACATCAACAAATACATGAAATAAAATACGACACAACCATAACCCTCGTTACCTACATGCCAAACGAGCCTCGTGGCACCCACATGGAGAATTGCTGGGGGGGCCGCCTCGGACGTGGCTGGCCGTCGTGGGAGTGGCATGCACATATGCAGCTCGGGTTCGCGCAGCAACATGTGGGATCGTAAGAGCTTCCTATATTCACGACCTCCTCGTTGCCCCTCTCGCGTTGCATCTGTTCGCGGAGGTCGTTGTTCTCCTCAGTGAGACTCTCCATTCGGTACTCCAAGTCCCATATTCGAGCCCACAATGTATCCACATAACGATCAACATATCGTTCATGAGGAGGGTCGATCTAGCGGGAGAAGTCGCATTTTGCCATCTGCAAAACAAAGGACGCTAAACTTTGAGGGTCCATAAGCAATAACAAATGTAATATTACTAATTTGTACCCCGGAGCGTGAGCATCGGAAGAAACGTCGCCCGCCATCGTTCGGGGAATCCAAGATCTGGACGACCGCGTACTCATTGTGTCTGCATTTCGGCCACGCTGGTTGAGCACGCCGACTTGATATCAATCGGTACTGTGGACCGAACATATCCCTCCTTTCTAAGGGAATGTCGTCCTTCGGTGACCCAAATCCCACTGGCCCCTCGGCTTCTGACATGGTATATTTCACCACGAAAGAGATGGTTCTTCTTTGTTCGATTTACAATGTCATGGGACCCCAACCGTGCTACTTATAGCAACACGGAGGGACATTTATTGCTACACTGGCCTGTGAAAAGCCTACATAGACTAGCCTCTGAAAAGCCTACATAGACTGGCCTCTGAAAAGGCTACATAGACTGGCCTCTGAAAAGCCTACATAGACTGGCCTCTGAAAAGCCTACATAGACTGGCCTCTGAAAAGCCTAGCCTACATAGACTGGCCTCTGAAAAGCCTAGCCTACATAGACTGGCCTCTGAAAAGCCTAGCCTACATAGACTGGCCTCTGAAAAGCCTAGCCTACATAGACTGGCCTCTGAAAAGCCTAGCCTACATAGACTGGCCTCTGAAAAGCCTAGCCTACATAGACTGGCATCTGAAAAGCCTACGGAGGGACATTTATTGCTACACTGGCATCTGAAAAGCCTGAAAAAGCGAAAAGATTCGTATGTACTCTCCATGGACTATGCCTACTGCACCAGTTCACCTGCCTACATAAAGGCATCACATGTATTACATACCACAACACAACTCCTCCTCAAGCCATCACAATACTACTACACAACAATGTCTTCCTGGAGGTCCGACCCTTTTCGAGTGCCGGAGTGGCATGAGCGTCCGAAGTGCCATTGCGGTTTTAGGATGATGCTGTGCGTCTGGACGGATCCACTACCACGAGCCTATTACGGCCGTAGGTACTTCAAATGTCCAGACCTGGATGACGACTTCGTGGTAACGACGACAACTAAATCCTTTGTTTCTCGTTATCGTTCTTCAACTTTATCCATGACATCTACCACGACACACATAGCCTTGCAAGTTCATCGAATGGGTGGATCGGGTGCCGCCGGCATGGCCACGGAACCCTCGCGAGGTGGAAAACAAAGGACAATACCTTGTCAAGATGGATCAGGCTCGCGAGGTGGAACGACAAATGCGGCATGAGCAAGAGCGTCGCGTGAGGGTGGACCAAATCCGTCTTAAGGGCAAGGAGGATGAGCTGCAAAGGAGGCGGGAGAAGTTAGGTCTGCGTGAAGCAGCCATCAAGCGTCAGGAGGAAGAGCTTCAAGCTCGTGAGGCAGCTCTCAAGACCAAGAGTGACAGGAAGAAGGATGCAGCGGAGCCATCTTCAGGGCGCGACAAAAAGGGCAAACAACCACGCTACACCCAGTAGACAAAATGTAATAATTCCTAAGGCATGTTACGACTAGTGGTGGAGTTCTGAACATTACAACTACAGAGTTCCACACATGCCACTGGTCACATCACTTACCACTTTATGTATCAACCGTTCTACGGTCAATCGTGCCTAATAAAATTTACCAAAATTTTTTTTGCATCTACAACTTACATTGAACATAAACTTCTATTACAAATTTATCTGATTTTTACGCAGTTTATAACTACAAAATTGACAAAACATACAAAATTCACGCGGATTGCAAACCCTTAAAACATACCAATGTATATATCAAACGTTCTACAGTCAATTGTACTTAAAAAAATTTCCTCAAAATTTTAAATGCACCTACAACATACAATAAACATAAACTTTTATTACAACTATACCATATTTTTTTCCAGTTTAAAACTACAAAATTGATAAAACTCTAAAAATTCATGGAGAATGTGCCCGGGGGTAATGGGCGGCATAATTGCAGTCGCCCTACGGTTGGGCGACTGCAATTGCAGTCGCTCAACCGTTGGGCGACTGCAATTGCAGTCGCTCAACCGTAAAGCGATTGAAGAAGTCGCCCAACGGTACACAGATTCCCTAAATGTCGCCTCCCGGTTGGGCGAAAGGCAGCAGTCGCCCAATGGGGTGGCGACTGGAGATTATTTTTGTAAAAAATGTTGTCGCGGGTATATTTATGTATTTTCAAATAAAAAACGGATTATCCGTACAAAAAATTCCATCCGAGGCCTGCTGCTGTGTCTTGAGGAATGCCAAGAGCTGATCTTCAAATGTGGCAGCCACACTGGTCTTCAGATGTAACACAACTCTGGTATGTATCAACTCGAAATATAATAAGAAACAACACATTTTTGTAAACGAAGAGAAACAATTCGTTGTGTTTACAAATTTATTGGAGACCACAAACTAAACTATACAGCTACTACATGATTTTTTGGACGACTTTCCCGCGTGATCATTTAGCTGGCCGGTCGGAGTTCTTCAATCTCTGACAAGGCAAATGAATAGGGCATTGAAACTAGGGGTACAAATGGATTAGGTATTTTCTGACCGATATAATACTGAATTCGGTTGGTACCGAATTTGAAAAGTCAGTGTTACTACATGATTAGTTTGGACGACTTTCCCGCGTGGTCATTTAGCTGGCCGGTCGGAGTTCTTCAATCTCTGACAAGGCAAATGAATAGGGCATTGAAACTAGGGGTACAAATGGATTAGGTATTTTCTGACCGATCTAGTACTGAATTCGGTTGGTACCGAATTTGAAAAGTCAGTAGTACCGAATTTGAAAAGTCAGTAGTACTGAATTCGGTTGGTACCGAATTTGAAAAGTCAGTTCGATATCTAACCGGATTCAGTACGGTAACCAAATATTTGTAGGTGAAGTCACAAGCGAATTCAAGATAACTATTATCTAACCGAATAACTTCGGTATTAGATAATTCGGGTATTATCTGGATGGATATCCGAGCGGTGTGTGTGCGGGCGAGACGGCCCACTGGGCCAGTCGCCCAGCAGCACCTCGCACACGGCGCAGCGCCCCAGCCCACGGCAGAGCGAGAGCTGGCGTCGAGGCGAAGGCGAGCACTAGGGTTCCGCCGAGCAGCACACCCACGGGCGGGCCACGGACATTCATTCGGCAATTCCCTCTCCTCCCTCTGCGCCACCACCCTCGCCACCGCCGCCATGTCGTCCTCGCCGCCCGCCCCAGCTCCCGCCGCCGCAGGCGGTGACTCCGCAGCCCCGGCCCCCTCGGTGTCCTCCGCCATCGACTTCTCACGCTCTGCTACCGCCTCAAGGTGAGTGCTGATTGCTCCTGTGCCCCACCAATCTCTGGTTGCTGCTTCCGTTCATGATGCGAGGTTTATGTCGTGAATTCGTGATGTAGACGACAAAGAGGGTGGGGTGGGTGAGGCGCGGGTTTCAGGGGCCCGAGTCGGTGGCTGACCACATGTACCGCATGGGCGTCGTGGCGCTCGTCGCCGCAGACCTCCCCGGCGTCGACCGCGACAGGTGTCTTCTAGTATCATCCTTTGCTTGAGGTGTTTTAAGTTTCTATTCTACAGGTGTGTATGAAGATGGCGAATGTGCACGACATAGCCGAAGGTACTCCACAATGAGTCTTTGTTTTGTTAGTTTTTTGTTGGATTTTGACGTTGCATCAAACTGGGATTATCAGGCGTCAGCCTGTGATGGCGTTGGTACAAACAGGATTAAACATTTGTACTCATTCGGTCATTCCAACCATTTTGATGCATCCCCAGCTATAGTTGGTGTGCCCAAGGAAGAGAAGAGCCGCAGGGAGAAAGAAGCTTTGGACCATATGTGTGGATTGCTTGGTGGAGGTTCAAGAGGTAAATATGGAAATATGTAAAAGCAAAACATTTAACATTCTGCATCTTAGGAATCTTATGCTGGTACCTTTCCATGTATATAAATTTATTTTTTTCACCATATGATAATTGTGAATGCCATGTTATTATAAATTGTTGAGAACTTCCAACTGACTGTAAAATGTAAACACTATTCTAAACCTGTCATCAAGATGATACAATAGTTCAATTTAACACCTTAGTATACAGGTAGTCTGTTTATCTCCTCCGTCTGTCTTGTGTTTCCTTCTACTTACTGTACAGTCCTGGTTCCAATGTGGCAGGAAAAATAATCATGGGAGATGAGTTAAAATGAAAAATTGGAGGCTGCAGAAATATGGAAAGTTGCAGGCAATGATTTGTTCAAGATAGGCAGGTTTCAACGGGCTGCAAAAAGTACAGTAAGGTAGTTTATAAGGTTTTCTGATCTCGAACCTCTGATTTAGAAACGGTGGATTACTGATTTCTTTACTCTCAGGCACTTAATTATGTTAACGAGGATGTACAGTTTGAAGATGCAATTGACGCATTGGTTAAAACTCTTGAGAGTCTCTTGCTGGTTAAACCATGCAGCATGCTGTCTTAAACTGAAGGATTCTTGCCAAGCAATCAACTTATATTCAAAGGTATGCAGAACATGAGTTTAATGTTACGCTTTTGTTGAATTTTGTTGCAAGCTAAATCATTTCCTCATTTCAAGTGCTAGAAATTGAGTCTTGCAATGTGAAGGCCTTGTACAGGAGAGCACAACAGTGATACAACAGTTATTAAGTAATGTAGTTCATTATTTTATGTGGATACAATTTTAGTTCTAAACAAATTTAGACATAAAACCACAACCTTCTTAAGGATAATGTGGTTTTAGAACTTAAATACCAATCTTAGTCATATTCTAAATCTACTTATGCTTTATTTTTGGATTCACCCATTAAACACAGCTTCATGTTCCGGAAGTACGGCGTATTCGAATACTCTTCATTTATGACTCTGCAGAGCTGTCTAGCTTTACCCACAAGATCTCTTAACTCACATGACAGAATTAAGAAAACAAGGTTTTTCATTGCTCAATTATTTATATAGCATCTATCCAGTAGGTTTTTGATCTCAACAAACTCGTGTGGCCCTCACGGCCTCGCCCGATTTGTCGTAGCCCTACCGTTGTATGGTTAACCACCTCTCATACAAACTCACCCACGGTCTCCCCTACCAGTTGTAGATATTCAATCGAACTTAAGCAGTTACTAGACCAGGTTTGACGAATCAACGCTTGTGGTTGGACAATCGCTATGTTCTTTACTTGGCGTAAGGGTCTATTTCTTAGTTTTCTCTGAGGCAACTTTCACCTACAAACCCATATTTCAGTATCCACTGCACTGCCACCTTTTTGGTCGAAGCCTCCACCTTAAGGTAAGGTCATGGGGCTCGGCCAACTCAAGGCTTCCTATGAAACTTTCTTTCCCTAGAACCACTTATAAAATTCTATTAGCAAAATGTCAAATCTCTTAGTAGTAAAAAATTTATTGAGTTCCTAAACTATCATGATTACATCAATAATACATTTAATATTACTAAGTCTTGTCAAGGTGAATATGGCCATTAAATTAAACAAGACTTTTTCGGGTGGCGGGACATTAGCTAATATCATGACATTCTAAACAATTATTGTACAAGAAATAACAACTTGTAAATAACATAATAAAAGTACTAATAAATAAATAATTAAAGGAATATAGGTTCAATATGATCAAAAACATTTGACTTGCCTTGCGGGTCTAAGTATTCAATGATTTTAAATTCTTCTGTTTCTTGATCTTGAGCTTCTCCCTTCTAGTTTGGCTGAACTCTAATGTCGGGAGCTAATGTAAAGTGAAAGAAAATAACTCAGTTCCATGCTCAAAGGGCTGAGCTAGGAATAAAGAAATTAAATAAAGAAAAAATCCAAATAAAAGGGTTTTGGGTTTATAGGGGTCCAAATTGGTGAAACGAAGTTGGGGAATGTATCGGCGGGCTCGAAACAGTTGAAATGGGTATACATATGTATTTTTGGGTTTGGGTGAACAGTAACGGGTCTGGACACTATTCATTGCGGGTCTACTGTTCATCGCGGGTTTGGTCGTACCGGATCCACTACTATTCACTACGGGTTTGGTTCGGAGTTAACAGGTTGGGTGAATAGTAACACACCGTTACTGTTCATCTTCCTCAGCTGAACGCGCGCGTGACAGGGAAACAGGGGAGAACAGTGACAGCAATTGGTGAGGCTAGGGTGATTTTCGATGGAAAAGGAGACCATGGTTGGGTTCCTGCCATTTTTGGGATTCCATTTTTGGGGCTGGCGGGGGCAGGGGAGTCGGCGTTCGCCGGCGGCGAGGTTTTTTCTTCCGTGGGTTGTTTGAATGGCACAAGGAGTACTGGGGTCTCTAGGGTAATTGCACTAACATTTGAGCATCTTAGGGATTAGAGGAGGCTTAGGGAAACGGTGGTTTGGGCAGGGGTGGTCGGAGTTGAGCTGTCCATGACGAGGTGCTTTGGCCGTGCGGCAGACCTCGATGGCAGGGAAGAGGGAGGCTTAGGAAGCTAAGGTAATGGCTCGGGGGTATTTCTTGGGGGCATGAGGAGGCTATAGATGAAAGTAATTGATCGGAGGAGTAGAATTGAGTTTGGGCTTGCCTAGGGGAATTCTGGCAATTGCCGGCAATGGGGGAGGTTGTCGGAGCTTTAGGGTGTTTGGTTGACCCTAGGCATCGATGTCTTCGAATGGAGGGGTTCGGGGACTTATATAAAGCGGCAGAGGCGGTTCGGCACAGTGGAGGGGCTACGGTGGCGGTGGCGCGTGGCCAAGGTCAGGAAGGGTTGGAGAGACATGGTGTGGCTGGTAGGGGGTGTACTGGCGACCTCGGGTGTAGCAATGTGGCGGTCAAAAGATGACAAAGAAGATCAAGTCAGCAAAGAGAGCAGAGAGAGCGGGAAGGTCGGCGTGGCGGTGGTGGTTCTAACACGCAGTCAGGGCATTTAATAAGGGGTGTACAACCTCTGACATGTTGCACGGGAGTGGCAGTGGCGAGAGCGAGCGGGATGAATCGAGCGGTGGCAAAACAGGCGCGGCGGCAATGCGTTTTCAAAGTGTGAACAATGCTGACGCAAATATCCCCCGTTGAGGCATTGCCGGTGAGGATTGGTTGCTTTGATGGGTGAGATTCGAGCTAAATTAGGTTAGGGATCAAAGGAAATCAAATCCAAAACAAAAATCAAATTCTTTTGAAAACTTGGTTTCGTTTCAACCTATCCTCTTTAAAAGAACCTCATCCTTGAGATTAACTTGACTCAAGGAGTAGATTAGGAAATTCTCGCTGCAAATCTGACTGTTTCTCCCATGTTGCCTCATCCTATGTGTGGTTCTGCCACTGAACTTTGTGAAAGCTGATGTTTCTACTCCTTAATTGTCTCTCTGTGGTTTCCAAAACTTATATCGGTTCTTCACGGTAAGCCAAATTATCTTATAGGTTTATATCTTCAACTGGCACTTGTTCTATAGGTTGACGAAGACATTTCCATAGTTATATTACATGAAATACATTATATACTCTAACTTATGGCTGTATTTGGGCTGAATAAGCCTGATTTATGGCTGAATTTTTTTACTGTAGATGACTTATTTTGCACTGTAGCTGATGGTGGTTTATTTAGCATAATTAAATTTAAAAATAGAAAAAATATGTTAGCCCATCACGTATAATACAAACAAATATAGGGAAAAAAGAACCGGCAAAAAAGCTTTAAAAAGCTAATCGTTCAGAAAAAGACGAAATTTATGAATAGTAAAAAGTAAATTAGAAGTTAAAAATTTAAGTCGAAACGAGCGGAGCATTAAATTTGGTCAGTTACAATTTATAAACCACTTCTCTACTCTTCAATGATCGCGTACGGTGCCGTCATGCCGTGTAGCGACCAACTTACTTCGTCTCAATGATATTTTGACTTTTTTTACGTAGTCCCGATTCCCGAAGCCAGCGCAGGCACCGACGAAATTGCACGAGGGACATGCTGTATGCGTGTACGGAACCAACACCACACGTGGCGCTCTGTTGACGGAAGGCTTTGCCCTTCCCCGATTTCACCACTGATCCGTCTTAATCAACGGTCGATAAGAGGACCTCCGTGTGAGGCATTCTCCTCTGTTGACCGCATTCTGTGCTTATATTTACGTAATGGGTTGCTGTGCGGGTCCACTCTCCCCTCAGGGGCGGAGGGCCGTAGGGTAAGGTGTGGCTTGGATCATACATCAAATTTTTGCAATAGACTCCTATATACCCCTCTATCCAATAGCCCAATAATGTAAACCCTAGAAACAATGCTCTCTGCTGTGCTCGGCTGCTCCTGAGATGCTGAGAAAGTGAGAAGCGCGGTGGCGGTGGGGGAGCGGCGCTCCGGCGGGCGGGCGGCAGCGGCACCGCGGGCGGCGACCGGGCGGGCGGGAGGCGGCCGACGGGCGGGCGGGCGGGACTCGCGAGGAGGAGGAGGCGCTCGACTCTCTCTCTCTGGCTCTCTGCTCTGCTCACAGTGCAATGGGGTTTGGGAGAGCGGCTGAAGATATTTTTATTTGAGATTTTGAGGCTTGAGCAATGGATAGAAGGGGAAAGGAAAAATCACAGAGAGGTGAGGCATATATTAGGAGTGTTATTAATTTTTGATAATTGATATGCAGTTTACATTTGCCAATTTACATTTTGCAAATTCATAGGTCAATTTATTTGTCTATTTGCTTTTATGTGTTTAGATTTGAAGAGCTATTTTAATCGGGGTTCAAGTGCCACAAACCCAAGCACTCGTGAAAGTGGAAATGTTGAAGTGGAGGTGGGAGAGTCTGTTGGTGCTGGGCAAGTGGAAGAGCGGCAAGAACAATTACAATTATGCTCTGTACAAGTGGAAGAGGTAATTGAAGAAGAGACAGTGCAAGGTGATCTTATAACTGAATTCAACCCAGATTATATTGTTTCTGATCCGGGGCTTCGTATTCCAATTGATAGATTTGCTCCTAATATTAGAGATGAAGTTAGGAGGGCTTTCATAGCTAAGGGCCCGACTCAACCAACCGGTCATAATTTCCCCCCTCAAAGGATAAAAGGTCCTTTCAAAAAAATTAGTTTAAGCAATATAATTGGTTGGAGTATAGTTTGGAGAAGGATAGGGCCTTTTGCTTCTATTGTTATCTTTTTAGACATGATCGAATGGATGATAAATTTTTAGACATGATCGAATGGATGATAAATTTGCTTCGGTAGGCAGATGCAATTGCCTAAGTCTCCTAGGCGCAATTAACAAGATTAATATTGGTATTTCTCATTTGATTCCACTTGTCTCTTTTGTGTTGTCTACACTATACATAACAATATTAACTATGTTTGCTCTTTCTTTGGCGGATTATTTCCATTGCTATGCTCTGCAAGGTTATATGTTAAATTGGTGATATATTATTGTGATCCTTCAGTTTTTGGAGGTACTTTTCAATGTCTTGCATTATTATTTTGGAGGTACTTTTCAATGTCTTGCATTATTAAACATCTTTGTACTTAGATTATTATTGATGGGTTTGATTAGTATTATAGCTTGAATGGTATTACTTTCGATCCGTCCTACCTTATTTTTTTCCGGTCCTCCGCCATTGCCCCTCACTTGCAGTTTTTTTTGGGCTTTTTGCGATGTGAATACGAGATACCCAGTTATGGAAGGAAAACTTCCAAATCAAGTAGCAGGGTTGAACACTTGCCAAATCAGAAAATCAAACAACAAAATGATAATCTTGGGGTTCTTCTCTGCCAACAATGGCGGCAAGATCTTCGACGGCAGCTGACTAACGTAAGGATTAGAGTTCACCAAGGTTAGAGAGAAGTTCATCGGGACCTTGGGGTTTAGAGGGATGGAAAACGGTGGCCCTACGGTGGGCGGCGGAGGCGACAGGGCGTGAGGGTGCCGTCGGCCACGAGATCAGAGGAGGACGGTGGCGGCATGGCACGGTGACCAAGACAATATTACAGTGGACAAGATGGCAATGGGGAAGGGGGCAGCGCGGTGAGGTAGCAAGGGTGCCGCTCGTAGCGGATGGTGGTGGAGGGCAGATGCAGTGGTGGAGGCATGTGGAGCTCATCAGAGAGGAGGAGGAAGAGGCGTGGGTGGGGACGGTTGTGGAGGTGGCGTCGGCCAGCGCGGTGGGTGGTAGCGGGGAAGAAGCCGAAGGAAGACGGGGAAGAAGACGAAGGAAGACGATGCGAAGGAATAAATGGACAAGGTGCTCTTTGACAAAGCAAACCACCCCTAACATACGCTCGGATTCAGCGAAGTTGAAGGAGGGCTTCTCTGAGGAGGCCGGGAGTAGTTGGCCTTGAGGTGATGGGCACCAAATTTGCATGTCGTCGACGAGCCTGGTAACCGCGAACTCGTCGGGGTGCCCGACTCCCCGTACGTGCCACAGCCTGCCCGGCGGCAGCTGCGGCCACTCCCAAGAGGCCAAGATCAACTCTCCAACAACTCGAGCCCCAAATGCTTCATGTCCATGTGGAGGAGATGGAGCCGTGGAGGGAGAAAATAACAACAAAAATTGAAGCATGATTTGATCAGAAGATTGGGAGTGGAAGCAAGTGGAAGACTTGGATATCGTAGGATTAATTTGAGGGGATTTGTCCATTGCTTACCATCTAAGTGAGGCAGGATCGATGCTGAGGGTCAGATACCCGGATTATCTTGCTTGGCGCGCGCTAATCTGCGCCCTACGCATAGAAGCGTGTCAGATCCCAGTGTGGAATCCGAACAAGATGCAAGGGAATTCTCCGGAATCAAGATTGAGAAAGGGGAAAACCAGGGAAAAGGGACGCTACGCTATCGCTACTGCTATGTTACTGCTAAGGATATGTGATATTTTGCAAAAGGCATATTCCATTACTTCCATCCCAGCGTTATATGAGTACAGCACTGATATTAACCGAATGCCAATTACATTGATTAAACCCAAATAAGCTCTCATTAAGCTCTAAGTAAACAAACATTAATTAGACTAATGTAGACCGTTTGATAGCTTCCCATAGATAAACAGCAATCCTGGCCGTAGGATGTTGCCACCAGGACTCCCACGAAGCGGTATCCTTCCAGCAGCCTAAATCAGGTCTTCCGGATATTTCCAAGTTCTAACATTGCCCTCTCCTCAACAACATACTTGTCCTCAAGTATGTGAACCTTTGCCAGGAGCTTCAAACCCTCAACAAGCTTGGGAAGATCAAAGGGAACCTGCATTGAACAACAATACACACAATAGGGGACATAGAGAACTGCATTACTCTGATTGGACAGGCATCCACCTCCTTCTCATTTGTTAAGGTTTCAATCTTTGTGATGAACGGGTCCCAACCAACCATAGCAACGGTGTTAACACCGGGAACATCCTCAACAGACTCTTGTGTTTTTACCATCCAGATATCAGTACGCTGTACATTCTTCACATGCCGATACCTATTGTGGCCAGGGACATAGTTGGGAACCCAGATTCGAACCTGCTTGCCCATTACAACCTTCCCTGAGAATTCATGACCAAAGGCTAAGAATCTGCCATCGTCAACAGCTGGAATCATCTCAGAAATGTTCAACAGAAGAGAACCTTCCAGATTACAGTTTCTGATAGCAGTTGCATAGATATCAGGAAGGGGTCCTACATATAATTTCTCCACACGATTTTTATGTGCCTTCGATGGATAAGAAAGGTGGAATATCACTATCTCAAGCAGAGCATTGCTGGCTGGCAGCCAAGTTTGCAAGACACACTTCAATTTTGTCAATGCAAGGTACTCAGGAACCTGACCCCAGGGATGACAAATGCATCATAGCTTAAAGCTTCCCCACTGTCAAACGATGCTGTCAAAGCAAAATCCTGACCAAGCTGCTCATTGTATGTTTGGTCACCTTCGAATTCTTGAATGGCAGTTGGGCACGTTTCCCCAGCACCCTTGTCAGGGCGAATTGCAGCAACATGGTAACCCAGAGCTTGAAGAGACTGAAATAGGGCCATAACCACGTAATCCTCCCTGTAATCCCCACAAAGGAACAATATTCTTTTGTTTGAGCCTGCTACAAAGCCTCCAAATGCTTTCCCAAAAGGGCTGATAAATTTAATATGACAATCATAAGCAGATGTACGATTCCAGCCTACGGCTGCTGCTGCCATAATCAACTGTCCCTGGCAAACTGATGCGATGGGATTCTTAGTATCAGAGAACTTCTTAACTAAGTCAAGCACCTTTTCATCAATTGCATGGTATTCTGGTGCACAGCCTCTAGGAATTACCAATCCATCATATCCATCAACATTAATCTCACCAAATGAAGCATTAAGTGCAAAATTTTGGCCTCTAGTCTCAGAATATGTATGATGGGCAGTCCCCTGATAGACGGCAGTGCGGCAAGCTGTCAAATCCCATTTCTTCAGGTTATTCACCCTGACCATAGGAGGCAGTTGCTGCTCCTCAAAAACTGTTTCCTTTAACCCATATTTCTTAATAATCAATCTCCTTGTTTTCAAGTCCAAACTCACTGGGCTGTGTTGATACAGCCAGTCACAACCCAGAACCACATCATATCCATTCAATGGTAATATCCTGAAAGAATTGTTGAAACTTTCCCCTCGAATACAATAGTTTGCAGCAGGTATATAAGATCCTATCCATAAGGTTCCTCCACCAGCTACTGCAACCCTTTGCAGAGGAATTATCTGAATATTGCAAGTGATTTGGGTGGCAAAGGTGAGGTCCAAGAATGTGTGTGTACTGCCACTGTCCACTAATGCCATTCCAACCTTACCCCCAATGTCCACTTCTAGGGTGTAAGTGGATATACCCCTCACTCCTCTCACTGCTTGGATGGAGATTTGCATCAGCTGGGCCTCTGAATTAGATTGTGGAGGAGGCTCCCCTTTCTCCTGTTCAGACTTTTGTTCAGGTGTATCTGAAGTCCCCTCATCGCCCTCAACAGTCATTAAGTGAACCTGTTGGTATTGCTTACATTTGTGCCCCAAGAACCATTTGTCCCCGCAATACTTGCAAACTCCAGGAGTGAATGGCTTCAAGGTTGTATCCTTTTTCTGAGCTGCAGCTTCCACTGCTGGTGTACTCATTGCCTGGGCAGAAAAATGCTTAATCTGACCCACAATAGCATTAGGGTTACTCTTCTTCATTGCAGCACTAGCCCCTTTCTCCATGTCCTTAGCCATCCAATAGGCTTCACAAAGGGTTTGAGGCTTCAAAGGCTTGAGATAGTGTTTGATGTCACTTCTCAATCCATTAATAAAGCACTTAACAAAGAAGTGGGGGTTCTGCATAGGGTTTACACTTTTGTACACTGCCATCAGCTCTTCAAACTTGTCTATGTAGTCAGAAACGCTCAAATTGGATTGTTTCACTGAATGGAAATTCTCAAGCACTTCATAGCCACTATGTTGAGCAAATCGATTGCATAACATGGCACAAAAATCAGACCACTGAGGTGGGTTCCAGAGTAACCCTGAGCTCCTCAACCATCTATCAGCCCTTCCTACCATGTACATTTGTGCTAGGTCAAACTTAGCCTCCCCGGGGACATTAGCCATCGCAAAATAAGTCTCACTTTGACGAATCCACTCCAATGGCTCACCCCCATCAAATCTAGGAAAGTCCAATTTAGGTCCCTTAGCAATGGATTTGTAAAAGCTTTGAACTCTATCACTGCTAGGATTAGGGTTCCACTGCCTGGCATGATATGGGTAGTGAGACTGATTTGTATATTCTCTAGGGTTCTGAGGCCAGTGATGGTATAAGGTTGGCTCTGGATTAGGGTTTTGATGATTCAGTGTGGGGGATGGACAAGAGGAAGGCGGCAATTGCTCTAGACCCCATCCCGTTGCAACCGCAGAAAAGCCAGTAGACGGGTGAGTGAGATTACCTTCTGGTGTTCCCATCATTTGAATCCCATGTGTACTGTTGAAGTTCACATGCCCCAGCTCTTCAGACCTTCTTGTCATTTCCATTTCAATCTCTCCTGATCGAGCCCGATCCTGCAAGTTCCTCTGCTCCGTCACTCTAGCCTGTGGATTAACCATCCCTTGAAGCGAGGTCTCTAATCGATTCATCTGATCTTGTATCCCGGACACTTGTTTTTGCAGATCCCCCATCTGCCGCTGCAGCACATCAACCTTGTATTCCACTGCTTCTTGTCGGGCAGCAGTGACCTCCGACGTCTCCACTTCATTCCGCGCCATCGATTTCGTCATCTTCAACGGATCGAAGCTTGGCTTAGGGGATTTTACCGCGGATGAGGATCCGGAACCCTAATCAGGCGTCAATCCGTCCGCCGCCACAAATCGGAAGCAGTTGGGGATTTTACGGAACCCTAGTTCCCAACCGAATCCGCTCCGACCACTTCACGCCGAGGATTGATAAGCTCTGATACCAATTAGTCAGATCCCAGTGTGGAATCCGAACAAGATGCAAGGGAATTCTCTGGAATCAAGATTGAGAAAGGGGAAAACCAGGGAAAAGGGGCGCTACGCTATCGCTACTGCTATGTTACTGCTAAGGATATGTGATATTTTGCAAAAGGCATATTCCATTACTTCCATCCCAGCGTTATATGAGTACAGCACTGATATTAACCGAATGCCAATTACATTGATTAAACCCAAATAAGCTCTCATTAAGCTCTAAGTAAACAAACATTAATTAGACTAATGTAGACCGTTTGATAGCTTCCCATAGATAAACAGCAATCCTGGCCGTAGGATGTTGCCACCAGGACTCCCACGAAGCGGTATCCTTCCAGCAGCCTGAATCAGGTCTTCCGGATATTTTCAAGTTCTGACAAAGCGCCCCCTCTTTGCGAGGATTGGTCAATTTCTCTCACCTGAGCCGGCATGCATGCATACTCACCGGCTCGGCCGTCTTCGTCGCCGGTGCGTCCGCGCGTGAGGCGGGTCATCGACGGAGGGGAGGAGGCGCGTCGCCGGCTGAGGCTTCGGATGGTGATGGATGGATGGCGGGGGCTCCTCCGATTCCCCAAGGATTTCATCTGATCAGATGGCAAATTAATTGCGGGGAGATAATGCAATCTCGTGTAGCACGTCACCCCCGCACGGTCAATGTTTCGACGAAACTTCACGTGAGAGCAAGCTTTATCTAGAACAGAAAGCGATGCAATCCCGTGTAGCACGTCTAGCATCACCCCCAGATTTATAATACTACATGCCAACAATGTCATGGTATGAAAAGGACCAAACTACGTGGTTATCCTTTGTCTCCAATTCTCCATCATCCTACGTGGGCCCGACCTGTATATAATATTAGTCCAACTTCTATACTAAGAAAATATATTTATTTAAGTAATATTTAATAAATTTAGATAGAATTTATCTAGTAGAAATAAGTACAATATAGTTTTATTAAATATTATTTAAAATTTTGTGTCTTCTAGCGATGCAAGCCGAACTAATACCGCGAAACGAGGGAATATTAGGTGGTACTCTAACTATCTTTTGATTTAAGCTTATGACTTTGGCTGAAAGGACCAAACTAAGTGGTTATCCTTTGTCTCCATCATCTTACGTGGGCTCGGTCTGTATATAATATTAGTCCGACTTGTATAATAAGGTAATATATCATTTAAGTAATATTTAATAAATTTAGATTATATTTTATTTTGTTAGATATAATTTATCTAGTAGAAATAAGTATAATATAATTTTATTATATATTATTTAAATTTGTGTCTTAAGCTTTTTCTAAAAAAATAAAAATTGAAAAAACTATTATATCATCACGAAAAATATAAAGAAATATGAAAAAAAGATAAAAAAACCAAAATAAGCTAAAATTAATCCGTTTGTTTCAAGTGGTTTTTTAATTGAAATAAACTGAAAGTACAAAAAAAAGGATAGAAGTCAAGGTCGTTCGGAGTGGGCTTTACTCGACACAGACCGCCACGTCAACCCGTCAAACGGATAAGATTCTTGCGCCGTTGCTAACTTGCTCCGGATAAGTACGCACGCGCACCTCTGGTAGTACCACTACTTGCCATGGATCGAAACCGCGCGCCCACGTGGGTCGCCGGGGTCGGCTTCGGCGTGCTCACCGTCAACTCCGGCGTCGCCATCTACCGCTCCAGAGGGGATACCGGCGCCGTCCTCTTCGTCACCGGTTCGTACCTCATCTTGTTGCTCCTGTTCGCGTGCCTCCGTGCTTTCGAGCGAGCGGCCCCCGGCTCGCCGGAGAGGGAGCGGATGAAGCGCGCGGTGTGGCCTCTCACCACGCTTCTCACCGTGATGTTCGCTTGGAAGGTGGCGGCCCTCATGCCGAGGCCCGTGGCGGCCATCGTGTGGGGCCTGGCTGTCGCCACCTCGCTCGGTGGCTTCTTTGTCCTCTTCGTCCACGCCTGAAGCCATGGATATGGATCAGACTCCAGAGATGTCTAGCTATGTCGCTGTGTGTACATCTTTGCTTCTTTTTTTCAAGTGCTAGCTGCTATGTGTGTATATATATCATGTACAGCCCTCTGGCCTGCTCCACTGTACGTACCAGTATGCATAGCAGCAGCAGTAGAGGTTTTCCTTTTTGTTGGTAAATCTGTAATGTTTTGAGTGACTGGTATGCATGCTTGTCAGCTTGTGTACGTATACATTGTCTGTTACAAATAATCTTGATTTAGAGTTTAAGATGTAGTAGAGTCCGTTTTCATGTGTAACTCAAGTTAAAGTTGTGTCTAACTTGAAATCCAAATACGTATACTAGTAGGAGAATTTAGCATATATATTGAGAAGCTTGTAACCAGTTTTTGGTATGAGAAAAGAAGAAAAGAGAAAAAAGGGGAGTAAATACGAGAATAGAGAAATTTAGAATTTTTCTTATATTTTCTCAGTTTATTTACTATGTATATGTTTTCTCTTGATCAAAAATTTTAACAAGTGGTATCAGATTCTAACCAAGATCCGATCGCAAGCGCTCCCGAGGCAAAAGCAGCAGCGCGAGCTTCGTTTTTTTCTCGGTCCGTGCGTTGTCAAGAGATCGAAGTCAAAGCAAAGGACAACACGTCGCGTCTCAACACCAAAGAAGAGCAAAGCGAGAAAGACGCCAGGGAACCAAGCTTCAGCACTAGAAAAATGGATGCTTTTTGGCTTGATGCATGGCGTTACGTGAAGGCTAGAACGTGTCGGCTCTAGAAACGTCTCCGAGACGAAGCCTCAGCCGCGCGTCTTCTGAGTCGCACTCAAGCAACGGGAAATAAAGATCGTCGCGAGCGCAGAGACAGAGCAAAAAAAAATCACCAAGGGAAAAAACAACGCAATTTTTGCCTCTGTTCGCCCAATTTCTTAATCTGTATTTAAAATAATGTCACGTTCTTCGAGAAGTGGTGTTACCGGTGATGAGGCATCATAGTATGATGGCGAAGGAGAGTTCCGCTGTCTCGCTGCATTATCCGATGCTCACGACAAGCAATTAAGCAGCTTGGGTAATCAAGATGAAGGTGTACATGACGGCTTAAGGAGTGTGGGACGCGATCGAGAATGGCAACGTCGATGTGTGCAAGGACCAGATGGCATTAGCGGCCATTTATCAGGGTCTCCCAGAGGAGACGCTCTTCCTACTGGCCGAAAAGGAGACGACCAAAGCCGCATGGGAGGCGTTGAACATGATGCATCTTGGCGCTGATTGTGTGAAGGAAGCAAAGGTCTCAAGACCGAGTTCGAGGTGCTGCGTATGAAGGAAACGGAGTCGATCAATGACTTCGTCGTTCGGTTGACGGTCATCGTCAACAAGATTCGGGCCTTTGGTGAGAAGGTGGAAGAGTTGTACGTAGTGAAGAAATTCTTTCGTGCTGTTCTCTCACAGTTTCTCCCGATTGCTTCGGTCATAGAGCAATTTGAAGACCTAAAGACAATGACTATGGAGGAGATCATCGGTCATCTTAAGGCGTATGAGGAATGCATCTACGACAATAGTAACAAAGGCGACGGACAGCTCTTGTTGACCCGCGTTGAGTGGGAGATCCGATCATCAAAGCGTGAAGGCAAGAACACTTCCAGGGGTGGTGGCCAAGGCTGTCAGCATCGGAAGTTTGATAAGCAAAAGTGAAGTGTTATAATTGTAACGATTATGAGCACTTTTCTTCAGAATGCCCCAAGCCGAGGATGAAGGAAGCGTTTGTTGCTGAAGCGCTCGGCGATGATGAATCAATAGTGCTCTAATGAAGAGTTGAGTCAGAGACGTCGAGGAGATGTATCACCGTTTCGTGTCAAGTATGAGTTTAGTAAGTCGTAATTGAGTTCGACTGCCTCAATGTTTTAGAATCTTTGCACTGGATGGACCCGCACCAGTTGAGTTGAGTCCCTACATGTAGCTTGCATGTAGAACGCTTCATGTGGAGGCGTAGCTGGTAGTTCGTAATGTATTGAGACTAAAACTAGAGTATGTCAAGTGAAGATTAAGGGGGAGATTGTTACAAATAATCTTAACTTAGAGTTCAAGACGTAGTAGAGTCCGTCTCCGTGTGTAATTCAAGTTGAAGTTGTGTCCAACTTGAAGTCTGAATACGTATGCTCGTAGGAGAGTTTAGCCTATATATTGAAAAGCTTGCAACCAGGTTTTTGGTATGAGAAAAGAAGAAAAGAGAAAAAAGGGGAGCAAATAAGAGAATAGAGAAATTTAGAAATTCTCCTGTGTTCTCTCAGTTTATTTTCTATGCTTGTGTTTTCTCCTGGATCATAGTTTTAACAGTGGCTGACCTAGGAGTCAAGGGGTGCTGGCACCAAACTGTACCTCCGGCTGGAGAGCAGGTACCCTTGGCCCCCTGGTCCGGCTGGGGTGCCATGCCTTCCTGATCTTGAGATCGTTCGGCTGGAGAGTCCAGACCTGAGGTAGAAGAAGGAAGTGAAGAACTTCTATTTTGTAGATATGGCTGGAGGATTGGACACTTGCCACTTATGATTAAATTACCTGAATGACTGACTCCATGCTGAGTCAACGCCAACCGTGCAACACACCAGCAGCAAAGCCCACCAAACTGTACCGAAGCCCACATGGACAACCAATTCGACAATCGGTAGCAAGCCAGCAATAGCCATTAGCCAATCGATCAATCCAGCAATACCCACCTATGCTTGGAGAGGGGATCTGGCAAGAGGCGGCCGAGTGAGTTGCCGACGCCGAGAGGGAGGAGTTGGGCGGCTCAGCGGCTGTGTGGGTGTCGGCTGTTGGCCTACCGCTTGTCGCCTGAGGAAGGGAGGGAGGAAGGGAGGCCGGAGGAAGGGGCAAGGGAGGGAGGGATTGAGCCATTGAGGCCTGCCGCCCTGCTACCGTCGGACTGTCTGAGGAAGGACGGAACGAACCCAAGCCTCAAGGAAGGAACTCAAGGGAAGGAGGGAGCCTTCAGGGTCCAGGGAGGCTGGAGGCTGCCTGTGAGGGAGGGGATCTGGAGTGGAGTTTGGAGAAGAGAAGTGGAGAGGGCAGAGGCAGAGCCAATGTGGCTTCTTTCTCTAGGAAAGCATTCAGTGATGATACTCCGGAAGAGGTAACGAGCTTGCCAAGAGCGTAGGACTACTGCAGCCTCTTCCATCTTTGGTCTTCTTAACTTAGTGATATGATGTACTGATGTGTGGCATGCGTTCTTCACTTCTTTTGGATATGCTAGTTTAACTAATGAGATCTCATTTCCATTTAGCCTGTTGAACAAAAGACGATGTTTCAGCTTTGTCGGGTGTCTTAGTGGTCTATTGAAACGAAGATGCTGGTATTAGATTTCCTAGATATTACACATAGAATGTTTGTTTTCACTTCAAAGTACTTCATAATCGATATCTAAGTATAGAAACACGATTCAAACGAGCCTCAGTTGAGGGAAAGATGTTAAATGGTATTTAGATTATGTAGTTGGGCTTGGCCGCTTGGGCACGTGGGCGGCTGTGACTGAGGGCTGTGCCGCTGTGAGGCTGTCGCCGGCCGGCTAGCTCTGCAATCTGCATTAAGAGAGAATAGAGTTACAGAGACAGCTGCTGTGAGGTATAAAATATAAATATAGTTTTTAATTTACGCAATTATCATTGAATTGGTCTTATCCCATTAGCTCTTTTAAATTTTTGTTCTAGGTCCACTGTATGTATACACAGGAGAGCCAATTTGTACATATATCGCATCAAAATATAATATTAATTTCAAAAATCACATCAACATAAATGAGTGATGTTTCCTATATAAGGAGTGCAAATGACTAAGATTTTTGTTATAAGGATTGACTTTGGTTATCATAATTATAAGGGAGTTGCTAGCGCCGAACGTCCGATCCAGGTGCTAGCATCGTACAGCCAGTCATAACATTTTTTGTTTATCTATGCAACACTACTCGGTAATGTATGCAACAAAAAATTGATAAGAATATCAATGTTGCATATATAAAATCAAAAAGTTACACAAGTAAAACCAAACTATTGCATTCAAGAAATAAAAAATATTGCAACAAAAAACAACACCTACCTCCCATGTAGGCAGTGGTGGCGGGCGGCGTGGAAACCATGGCAAGCTCGGACGTGGAGATCCGACCACCGTCACTTCGGATCTGACAGCACCGCGCCTAAAGAGGAAATCAACGATGGCGACTGGATCTGGTAGCATCGCGCCTAAAGAGGAGATCAACGGCGCCACGCCTGGAGAGGAAGTCGACGGCAGTAGCAGCGGCTGGATCTAGTGGCACCGCGCTCGCAGACGACTGGATCTGACAGCGCTGTGCTTGGAGAGGAAGTCAATGGCGGCAACTGGATCTGGCGGAGCCGCACCCGAGGACGGTCAAAGAGGAAGTCGATGGTGGCAGTGGTCTGATCCGGTGGCGCCGACGCTAGGGACAGGGTGGCTGTGGCTCGCATGGAGTTGAGCATCGCGCAGAGGAAGAGGAAGAGAGTGAGCGAACTGAGAGAATGAAGAGAGTGAGCAAACGTAGCAAATGAGGAGTGAATGAGCCGGGGTGTGCCATCCGATAAAAATAGGGAATATATAGGCATCACCAGGATGTTTTCTTCCTAATTATCATCCAAATTTGTGACTTTTGGATTAGAGATCAAGGAGCCCCTTGTTTTTAAAGGGGGAGATTTTTTTAAGGGGAATGGGTAAAATTCAAGAGGAGGGGGAGAATTCATAGCCATTGGATCTCTAATCTAATGGTACTAAATCTGAATGATAGTTAGGAAGAAAACATCCGGATGATGTTTAACAACGTATGTACAGTATTAATTCCTTAATTATTTTCAGACTCAGCAACTAAGATATTATGGAATCAAATTCTAAAGACCCACGAATAAAGCACCACAAGACACGGATAACGTAGCATTGGACTAGCAATAGCTTGGTCAATCGGTATCCTGTTAATTACCCAACAGATAAGACTCGGAAAAAAAAAATCAAACTTCCCGTCCGCATTGAGGAAGTCCCGATTTAATAACGGCCGGGTCGTGTAGACTTACATGCATGTTGTGCCAACTATAGTAGAACTTGATAGTTTAATTCGTTGTTAATCGCCTTGCAACGCCAGCTGCCCAAGGCCCTAATCTATCCGCCGACGGCCCCATGCACGTTTGTGGCTTTTCGCAGGTCAGGTGCGGTAAAAAGCATTCAATCGTCCGTGGTCGCTGGATTTCGACACCGACGTGAGTAGCAGGAGCCGCAGACAAGGAATCACATCCTCTAACTTTGGTCTCCTGGACTTCCCTCTACAGTCGATCATTATAGCCATCCATTTTAGATCCAATCGTGAAAAAGTGAGTTGTTTTTTAGTGGTATCAAAGTACAAATTTTCTGCACAGAGCCAAACATAATAAACAACTCACTTTTTCACGGTTGGATCTAAAATGGATGGCTATGATGATCGACTGTAGAGGGAAGTCCAGGAGGCCAAAGTTAGAGGATCTGATTCCCAGACAAGGGGTGCTTATTTTTCACTATTCATAAATTTCGTCTTTTTCTGAATTTTTGATTTTTTTTGTTGAGCTTTTTTGCCGGTTCTTTTTTCCGTATTTATTTGTATTATACGTAATAGGCTAACATATTTTTACTTTTTTAATTTTTTAAATTTAATTATGCTAAATAAGCATCTGTCAGCTACAGTGTTTTTTCAGCCAGCTACAGTGCTTTTCAACCATAAGCCATCAAAAAAGCCCAAATGATCAATCGGCTAGAGCTTATGGTTTCTAAATGAAGCTTGTACTCTTTGACTAAAATAAAATAACGACAGTCGAAAAGAATAGTTTTTACAATTAAATTTAAAAAATAGTTTTTAGGAGGCTTTCGGTTTCTCCAAGCAGAAGTTGATTGGAGAAGCTGAAGCTGTAGCCGATTTGAACACCTGCAAGGTTTGCTTATCAATCTACCAATGTCCTGTTTAAGAGCAGGTTCAAAGACACAAACCCCTAGTCCTCAGTTGGGTCTTCCTGCCTAGCAACGCCAAGGCCATCATCGATCGGCCACGGTGTTCACCTTGTCATGCTAGACTCATCATGTCATGACTTTATGGTATGATCGAGTATGGCGAGTAAAAGGGGGTGAATGACTCTATAAAAATCTTCTCTCAAGTATCTACAATAACACGTAGCAGAAACACAAACTCTCAAGCAATCAAAGCCAAGAGCCAAAGTTCACCGAGACTCTCTGTCTCAACCGGTCTGACTACCGGCCAAGAAGAGGTCTGACCGCTGGCCGGACTAACCTCATCAATCTGACCGTTGGGCGGTCTGATAGCTTGGGTCCTTATTGTCTAACCGCTCGTCGAGAGAATAGTGCAATCAGCACTGCACATAATCTAAGAAAAGATTCAACACTTAAACCACTAATCCAAATATAGTGAATCTTGGCACAAATATTCCCTACAATGTCAGGAACATATCCTAACCATGGATTGTGAAGAAATCCAAATAAGAAAATCAAGTAAATCAAAAGTATAAGGAAGGATCCATGACATAACTCACTTAGGCAAACTTTCGATCTTCATATCACTTGGAGAGAAATTCTTTACAGCCATTCCTTCATAATGGCAGAGCTCTAAACCTAGAGCATGCACACACAAAAGGCTCCAACACAAAGAAACCCTAACCTTAGACTTGATACCTCTCAAGTCACACCACAAGGCTTAAATAGTGGAGGCTTCCACCTCACACCAATAGATCATACAACTTACAATGAGATAAACCTAATAACCCACACACAAAAACAAGTTTTATATTACACACACTTGCATGCTTTTCAAAGCGAGACTTCCAAAAGCTCTACAAGCCCAATATGACACTTTATCTACAAACATGTGTCCTAAACCACTTAGGGCAATATTGTGGTATTGCAAACCGCCACTCCACCCAATATCAAACAATTTTCTCAATTGCCACTCACCGGTCTTCACGAAGATGCGATGCCTAATGCTTTGTCGCCAAGATCGTATGCCTGCACCGAGACCGTCACCACTTGAAATGTTTGAATCCAATTGGCACACCACATCACACCATAGTCTGTGATGTCTAATTACTTGCCGCTAAGATCGTAGATCTACTTCGAGAACTGTCACCACTGGAGACGCACAAGTCCAATTGGCACAACACATGCATGCATTGCCTCCTCGCGATTCTTGTCTTTCTCCCGTGCTTCTCAACTGAGATAATGCTCCACTCAGACTTATGTGATATGCCACTGTCATCAAGCTTCGGTCTTGCCGCTGGCCATAATCAATCATCAAGCACCTGCACTTCAAAGATAAAGCAAACGATCAGAGCACAAATGACATATACTTGACTCTCAATTAGCAAAACACATGCATAGATATAACCACGACTCATACTTGTATAGAAACCTCATGACTAACACTTGTATGGATACACCATGACTAATACAGCCAAAACAAGCCAAAACCAAACAACCTTGGCACAGTGGTCGGTCTGACCACGACACCTATGCTAGTCAGACCACCTAAACAGTCACCGGTCAGACCGCCATGCAACAGCTAGTCATACCGCTCCACTCTTATCACATCGTATTTACAATACCGGTACTACCACACTAGGTCTTAGACCCAAACCTTTAAAAGACATTCTCTGGAGAATAGCTACCGCCAATAAAGGGCCGGTACTACCATAACCCTGATCAGATCGCCACGCCATGGCCAATCAGACCGTCAGCTAGAGGCTGGTCAGACTACCGCCAACCAGACAGCAAAAACCAAATATTCAAATGGTACAAAATCAAACTCAATCAATGACAACACATTAAAAGTAAGGTGAAATACTCATCACACACATGAGACTGCCATCACATGGTATCACAATCTTCCCCTTAATGAGTAATTTGATAAACACCGCAAAGGCAAGAATTTGAGTTTGAATTTTGGACTTTTAAAGTAAATAAGTTGCAAGAGCCACTAGTGATCCATTTTCAAGAGAAAGCAAGAACATGATCATAGTGGCAAGATGTAAAATGGTGCTAAGACTAAGAAAAAGTAAGTTTTCAACAAAAACTCCAATCAACACCTAATACTTCTCAAATAACATAATCTTGCTCATGGTCCAAATAATAAAAATTATTCATCTTGACCAATGTCATTGCAAGAAGGAACAAATACATTGCAAGATCTCAAATTATAACCCAAAATGCATTTTTCTCACATGGGAGCTCATTTTGCAATCTCACAAAGCTCATTTCACATTTGTAGAGCATTCTCCCCCTTACAAGATCCCTTAGAAGATCATTCTTGTCAAATTCCCCTTTTTTTACTAATACTAAATTTTGCCTTGATTTTTCTCCCTCTTTTGGCAAAATAGCATCAAAGGCAAGGGCTATGAAAGCTCACTACCACTCTCCCTCAAATGATGCATGATACCAATGGTAAAAAGTAAGGGAGCAAGGAAAAAGCATGTATACATGAATAAAAATGCATAACCTAAATTTTTTTTGAAAATTATCCAAAGTGAGGTTCAAGATAAAAAGATACCACTTGAAGCCATAGAATACATACAAAGCTATCTAAATCATGATAAATCACATATATAAATCTAAGCAAGATAGTACAATTTGAAACATTCAATTGAGTTTCAAGTCAAACAAGGCTTCAAAAATGTCAATTTCATCCAAAGGTATTTAAATATGAGCTAAGCCACGTCAAGAAGGCTAAATGGGATGAAGAAGCTCAAATTGAATCAATCAAAGTGCTAAAAGTTTAATTTTGAAGATCATTTAGGTCTTATCTTAGTAAAGTGAGTCCTGAAATAGAAACCATCCATAACTGCCTCCTAAGTTTCAGCCATTGATCACAATTTTTATGGTCTATCTTAATAAAGTAAGTCCTAGAATAGAAGCCATCTACAATTGCCTCCTAAGCTACAACCAATTCGAGTTGTTTTTATTTTCTTTAAACTCACGCCATTATTAATCATATCAAGCATCACACTTCAAAGAATAGTCTTAGTTATACAAGACTCTCCCTAAGTTTATGCCAAAAGAATGACAAGCGGTCTCATAAAAAGAATTATTGTGGTAACACTTTTTGAAATTCATGATTTAGCACAAAAGAGATCATTTTATCAAGTTAGAACTAGTTCAATGAGCAAAACATGATTACCAAAGAACTAGTAAAACACTAAACAAAGCTTAATATAAGATTAAATATTCAATAGAGCATTTTTGGCATGTCATATATTATAAAAGGATCACTAGAGATTAAATTAGTCCAAAGATCTATCCTTACAAACTTAAAAGATACCAATTACAGAAATTGATACCAAGTATAAGATTATGTTCAAGTTAGCAAATTAAGCTAGTTTGGCAAAGATTTAATCATACATACAAAAACATAACAAAGCTAACTAATTAGGCATAACACAGTAATGAGCAATATCAAATAAACATTATATCACAAATGAGTAATAGTCAAAGCTCATATTTAATGGAGTGCCTGGGAAAATCTATTTCCTCTGGGCATAGGAACTTACTCGAGTTAGTGTCTATTTTACAGCAAAATCTTTATGGTGGGATAAAACATAGGAGGGGTGGTTAGAACCCTAACTTTGATTTCCCCTGGGTGAATGGAACTCAGTGATTATAATGAGTGGATGGAATCCTAGTAACAAAAATAGCATATGGTGGCTGGAATCATGCTCTGTAAAAGGTGAATAGAACCATCATCAGGCTTTCTACTTAATGTATCTCAATTGTAGTTTTCAGCAAATAAAAGAATCTCAAGCCTTCCTTTGCCCGCCTTGCATTTATTATAATTGTATTCTGTGCGGTGGCTTGCTTAGTACCTTCATACTCACTATTGCTCAGTTACTATCATTCAGTAAGTAAGAAGGAGAAAGAAAAACTCTACGGTCATCTAAAGGCATTGACAAGACTAAAAGATGAAGAGGCCAAGGACTAGGTCGCGATCTGCAGTCAAATGCTTGTGAGCATGTCCTGAGAGTCCCACCTGTGTGTTGTTTCTATTTCTGCTACTGCTATTTAAAGGTTTGGCCTGATCTGCCTAGGCCAAACCCATGTGTCGTAGGGGTGGCCCCCACCTAAGCCCAGCAGGCCTGTTAGGAGGTTATAAGAACCAGAGTACCATGTGTAATGACATAAGTGCCCCTAATAGGGAGGTACGGATGTAAGGGCATAACTGTAAAAGCATACTCCATGTGAATATATATATCAGGATGAGGGGAGGATGAGGCAGAACACTCCCACCTCTCCACTACCATCTCTCTCTCTCTGTTTGGTCTGTAACCACAACACCATGTGTAAGTTAAGGACTATTAGATCTATTTATGTATTCTCCACTACTATTGTATTAGTTTTGTTTTTGCGAGATATGTATTTCATGTTCAACAAATGTACTTGTGTGTACTATCCTAGAGAATAGTGCGGTGGAAGCACACAAAGGGTTTCGAATGGCAGATCCAGGGTCCGACACAAACCACTAATCCAAATACAGTGAATCTTCGCACAAATGCTCTATAAGATATCAGGAACATATTCCAATCATGGATTGTGAAGATTGATGCCAAAGTTGTAACATTTATCCAAAATAAAAAGAGTTGCACTAAAAACGAGTAGAAGAGGGAAACCTTGATCAACTCTTACTCGTGAGTCCTAGATAATCTAGATGACCTTGGATGGGTCCTAACATGTCATAACAAGCTAGATCGCAGCATGAATTCAAGCCGAATCACTCACAAGAGGAAAACCCCCGAATAATCTCTCTCTTGAGGAAAACCGGACAAACTCAAGAACTTCCCCTAGAAAGTGTTTAGATAGATATGATTTGATCTACAAGAGACATTTCTACCTCTTACACGTCATTGACACCAAAAAAGATCAAGAAGAGAGAAATCCAAACAGAAAAGCCAAGCAAATCAAAAGCATAAGAAAGGATCATGGTACAACTCACTTAAGCAAACTTTAGATATTCATTTCACTTCAATAGAAATGTTTTATAGTCACTCCTTTAGGATGATGGAGCTGTAAGCATAGAGCGTGCACACACAAGCCTCAAACACAAGGAAACTCTAATCCTAGACTTGATACCTCTCAAGTCACACACAAGGCTTAATTAGTGGAGGCTTCCACCTCACACCAAACTAGCCACTCCTTAGTGGATCACACCACTTACAAGTAAAAAAAAATCTGGTGATCCACACACAATGGAATTTACATTACACAAACTTGCACGCTTGTCAAAGCACAACTTCCAAAGGCTACACAAGCACGATACGACACTTCATCTATAAAGACGTAACCTAAACCACTTAAGTCGACGCCGTGGTATTGCAAACCGCCACTCCACCTGGTATAGGATGATAATTTCCTCAATTGCCATCTACCGGTCTTCATGAAGAAGCGATGCCCAATGCCTTACCGCCAAGATCGTATGCCTGCGCCGAGGTCATCACTACTTGAAACGTCCAAGTCCAATTTGTACACTATATCACACCATTGTCCATAATGCCCAATTACTTGCCGCCAAGATCGTATGTCTGCTCCGAGAACCGTCACCACTTGAACGCACAAGTCCAATTAGCACACCACATGCACGCATTGCTTCCTCATGATTCTGTCACAAATGACACACACTTGGCTCCCAATTAGCAAAACACATGCATAAACATATCCATGACTCACACTTATATGGAAACCCCATGACTAACACTTGCGTGGGTACACTATGACTAACATAACTAAAACAACCCAAAACCAAACAACCTTGGCACATGGGCTGGTCTGACCACAGCACCCATACCAATCAGACCGTCATGCAATGGCCGATCAGACCACTCCACTCCGGTCATACCACATTTACAATGTCAGTACTACCATACCATGTCTTAAACCAAAAACCTCAAAAAGATCTTATCTGAAATATAGCTACTGCCAACAAAATACCGATACTACGACAACCTTGATCAAACCACCACACCATGACTAGTCAGATTGTCGACCAGTCTGATCGTCAGTCAAAGACCGATCATACCACCGCCGAGCAGACATCAAAAACCAAATATTCAAATGGCACAATCAACAACAATATATCAAAAAGAAAGTCAAACACTAATCGTGTACATGAGCTGCCACGACGTGATCTCATATTCATGGTGCGGCGAAAGCGTTGGAGTTGTAATCTCCATGATTCGATACATGTGGCCACCGAAAACTGGCTGGCCGGCGCGTCAGAGTTGTAGCTGGCGACACGCAGCGGAAGATCCGATGGAGGCATGGAGCCCCATGCGCGCTGAGACATCTGGTTGGTGGCGGTGGAATGTTTGGTGGCCCTCAGGCCATTTGGTTCGTAGGGCCCATCGGTGATGGGCGCGTTGAGGGGCCAAATCTCGAAAGTTAGACCGCATGTATCGGTTAACGTCGTTCTGCCCTTGGGCACCGTCCGGGTGTCCTGCATGAAATACGGAATAATATGAGGCTTGACCGGATCTTCAGTCGGGTGCGCGTTCTCCGACAACACCATTGTGCGTACGCTGTGTGCTAGCCTGGGAACACGATCGAGAATTCGGCGTGAAGTGCGGGGTGCAATTAAGTGTGAAACTAGGCTGAGTACGTTTTTTGCTTCGGTTCCACGAACGAAAAGCAAATAGAACAATTTCTTTACGATTTTTTAAGGTTAAACCTCTGTGTGTGCGTGTGTATACTCATCTTTTAGCGATCTTTTCCTGCGCAGTTCGCTTGCCTGTCACATACCTGCCACTGGCTCATATGGATCGCGATGATCATCGCCACTCTCTCATCACAAAGCTGGGCTTCGGTGCGCTGACCTGCAACTCCCTTCTGGCCATCTACAAATCGCAGGGCGACCCCGGCTCAGTGGCGTTCGTGCTCTTCGCCTACGCGGCGTTGCTGCTGCTCTTCCACTTCCTGCGCAAGTTCGAGCGCGCGCGCCCGGAGGACAGGGGCAAGGTCAAGGCGGCGGTTTGGGCGCTCTCCACGCTGCTCACCACAATGTTCGCGTCCAGGGTGGCGCCGCTCATGCCGTCAGTCGTCGCTGCCGTGGTCTGGCTCATGGCGGCCGCGACCGCCGCCGGTGGATTCTGGGCTTTCTTCGTTAGTCCCCGAGGAATTGAGGATTGATCCCGGAGCAGCTCGTCTCATGCTGCCGTTGGTATTGTTGCCCCTTGTTTTCCTACTTATGTAATTTCAGTGAGTTGGTTCGATACTATACTGGCACAACAGTTTGGACTTGGCTTTATTTTCCTACGTTGACTAGAAATAATGAAGACGATTTGGTGTGCGCACTGAGCACCATGTACCTATCCAATTACTTCCTGCTCTTTATAATTGGTTTCTACATTATGTATTTGCATTTTCCATGAGTAGAAATAATTTGGACCTTCTGTATCTTTTTCCCACGGTGCGCCCTTCGTCAAATTAGTTGTCAAGCAGTATAATAAGTGATTGACGAAGTGACAGGTACGCCCGCTACTAGCAAAAGTTCATCTACAATTTGTATGTGCGCAGTAGTATATGGAGTAGTATTAGTGACAACAGCAATACAATAGCTCAAGAGTTTCACTGAATTTATTGTGTTTTAAGTAATGATCGCATAATTAATTAAGAAAACGGTTTTGCTATCTGTAAGTTGCTTGATTTTATCCTAAGTCAATTTTGTAACCATTAGATTTATACAGAAATTGATGTTTCATATAACTGAATGTTGATCAAATGAATAAAAATTGGGCTTGTGCTTGAGAAAATTCTAGGCACCTTACAAATAGACAATGCTTTAAGAAAATTACGGGCGTATATCATGGCTGTCCATTGTGAGGGAAATGAGTACATGTGATTTGCATTTTTCGTATTTATGAAAGCAACGAGTAGAAATGTACAATACACGCGCCCAAGTGCGCAAGGGAAACATTTGTCAAGGAATTACTATCAATCTTACAAAATAAATGTGAGAAACTCAACACTTTGGATCACGCAGAGGAACACGAGGGTTTAGATAGGTTTGGGCATTCTTCTGAGAGAATAATAACCCTACTTCTGTGTTCCTGTATTCTATTTTAATGGAATGTCTAATATTACAAGTATTTAATGTCTTACGATCCTCTCTCTCTTATCGTCTAATGCCCTCCATAAATAGCATCAAAGAGGTGGCAGTTTGTGCCTGTAGAAAAATGCCTCATCGGTTTCGGTCATCTGCACAAATAGAGAGGTTATTGTCAGTGAAACATTCTCTTGGTGCGGTTGTCTTGTTGATATTGTCAGAAACAAGCAAGAATGTGTAGTTATATCAGTAAGATAAGGGCACACGTTCCCGTAGTCAGTTATGGTAGGCTCGACCCCTGGTCGGAGGTTTAGGACCACGCATTTCATCGTAGATATCTCCGACCGAGTGGTGGTCGATGCTCGAAACAATTTAAACGTATTCTCCCCAACTAGGGGGTACTCATGGATGTTGTTTGACTAAGCTTTGTTCCGACCAGGGGTCCTCATGGATGTTTTTTGACTAAGCCTTGTTTCGACAGTTACTATAGACAACAAGTCATTAAGTAACACAAATTACTTAATTATTGTCATCTAGGTCCCCAACTTCAAATGAAAGTGTTTTACTTGAGAAAGATTTGGAGGAGTTGGTCGGAAAGTATTTTCCGACCGGCATATCTCTTGACTGAATTAAGACTTGGTCAAAGAAGTTATTTTACTTGAAGGTGTGAAATTATTTTATTTAATTACTGTGTGAATGAAAAAGGAAGTGAACAGTCACGTGGGTTTTTGTCCGTTGGGAGTAGTTCCCATAGAATACCAACTGTTGTCTCGCCTCGATTGTTTTTCTAATGGTGCGCGGTTATAAATAGGATCCGGGGGTAACTCCAGATTTTTACTACTCCCCTAAATCCATTCATCTTCTTTGAGTGCTCTTCTCGTTCCTCGTATTTTCTAATCCCAAATCAGCAGGAAAAGATTAATTTATCCCGACTAGATTTGAAACAATGGTACAGTATTCCAACTGAGCAGAGTTGGAGATGAGTAGCAAGAGAATCCATCCGTGGAAACTCAGGGCAAGATTCCAAGTTGGAGTTTGGTGAAGTGGAAAGAAGCGGTGGGTAATACTTCCCATTGGTGAGGAAGGCGAAATTGCGGTCTTCCAAGCCTATTGGTAGTGCGGTTTCTGATTGCCATCGCACTCGTTCTTAGCGGCCATGCTCTAGCATTTTGAGATAAGAGTTGGTGAATTTGACACCTAACTTTTATCACAATGCTAAGCATCTTTGTCTACCTTAGCTAAGCGTACTTGGGGATCCTAGTAGATCTGGACCTCTTTAAGTATTATCACAGCAAGTAAAAAATGCTAAGACGATTGCTAGAAGCTGCTCCCTACACCTCCATGATGGAAGGCGAAGGAGTAAATCCCCATGTATACCAAGTCTTCTTGGTCTACATGGAATAAGAAGTGGTTTTACATGACTGTGACCAAAGATGATCGACTACACTTCGCGCGGATGATGCCGAAGAAGAGGTCATGGGATACGACTTTGTTTGGGCGTGGTCAGATTGCACCCTTCGTCAAGGCCATCAACCTTCTTAGGGAGCAGGGGCTAACTGTATGGCATGTCAATGACTTATTAACTTAACTAACATCATTAACACTAATCTAATCTTAATGATGCTGCTAATTACCTAACTACTAGGGCCTACTGATCAGTGACACAGTGCAGACGAGGTGCGACTGATCTTGATGGTGACCTCACACATGGCAGCAACGGTGTTGGGGCATGCACGTGTAAGGGATGGGAAAAGGGAGGCTAGGTGAAGCAAACGGCGGCGGCACTGAGACCTAAGGTCATTGGAACAGGGAGGACGACGAGGATTTGCGACGGCGTGAGCTATGGCTACAACGTGAATGGCAAAACTTATTACTCCGAGCTAAAAGAAGCAACACACTAGCATTAGGAGCACAACGGTGAGGTCAATGACGACGGAGAGGGTCTAAAGAAGCGGAATGACAGTGAACAGAAGCGGTGATGATAATGTCAATGGCGGCAAAGCTCAAAGATGATGAAGAGCTAAAAAGAAACACACAGTGAGACTTAGCGAGGCAAGAGGATGCTGAAAATGACCATGATGAGGCTTGGGACTCACTGGAGAGGAAGCTATCATGGGACGACGACAACGATAGAGGCGATGATGACGATTTCACGGTGACAGCTCACCACGGCTTGAACTAACAGAGAAGGAGTGCACGGTGAGGTTCAACGATGTGATGCTTAAGGAGCAGAAGATGAGTGAAGGAGCTCACCAGAACTTGGGGAAGTTGATGGTGACAATGATGACCAGAGATGAAGAAGAGAATGCTGATCCAGAGCTATGCTGCAGGAGAGGTGAAATCGAATGAGGAGCTTGGAAGAGTGGACCAAGAGGCGCAAAGTGATGTGGACAACAAAGCTAGAGCTCACCAGGAAGAGAGGATGGCACGGTGGAGAGCATGCATTGGAGCCAAGGATGACAATGGCGTTCCAGGCAAACCAAAGGGAGAGAGACCATAGTTGGGCAAAATGGAATCAGCGCAAAGTGGAAAAGAGGGCAACACACTCACTACTGAACAAGAGAACTCACGAGTAGAGCAGCCTCCAGCGTCTCTCGCACGACAATGGCTTTGGGAGGAGGAGGCAACAACGTATGGCTTCGAGAAGGGAGCTCGAGGCGGCGTCAGCTTTTGTAGCATGTGCGGCAACTGTGGCTACTATAGTGCTCGAGAGCTTGGCTCTAATGGTGAAGGAGTGAGGTGGACAACAATGGTTGGTGAGCAGGCCTGGGGCGTCAGCGGGAGAAGAGAGGGCAAGAGAGAAGGCGGCTTCAGTAGAAGGCGCCAACGCATGGGGAAGGCGGAAAAGAGAGAAGGAAGGCAGCTTGGGCAGAGGATGGTGCGTGGGTTGTTGCTGGCCAAAATAGTAATGGGCCGTACCGGGGTTAAGGAAATCAGCCCACAAAGGATTTTTTGAATTTTTAAATGTTTTCTCATTTAATTAGTTTTAGAAATCACATATGAGATCAGAAAATGATCAAACTTGGTTAAAAATTATGAAAATTTTTGAAGATGCACTTTAGATCATTTAGAGCATGAACAATTGTTCTGAGACTTTTAACACCTTTTATTTAATTTCTAAAAATAATTTTAAGCAACTAAAAATTTGGAAATAGCTTTAATTATTGCAGAAATTTTTTGAAAAGGCACAAAAAAAATCATAAATGAGGTTTTCAACATAATTATATAAATTTTTTGAAATTTTGGGATGTTACAGAACTCTTGTTTGTGATATGTCTTTGATCTTGAACTTAGTCCGTCTGTAATGTTATACAAATCAAGAGATCTTGCAATGTAATAACTTGGATTAGTCACTCCACATTGGATGTAACTGCCATGGTGAGAGAATCGATAACCACATTCTGATGGCATGTTCCTTTCTAATCAAATCAAATAAGCAGATTAGTATAATTAGAACCACGAAGTATCTAACCCATCTTTCCTACTTATGTAATTATCTAACCCATCTTTCCTACTTATGTAATTACCAATTTATTTTTATTAGAGTAAAAAATTCGGTGGTAAATGGGTCATAAAATTTGTAGGTTGACCTAGCAACACGACTATTAAGTGTTGTAACGTGGACTACTAAGTGTTGTAACATACTAGGGCTGAGTATGTTTGAAGCTTTCTACACTTGGGCTGTAGCAACGTAAGAATATGTGTGGCAGTTGAGTTTTCTTGCAACACATGCTATATGTGTTGCGAAGTGTGTGTTATAACATATTGGTTCTGTGCAGCCGAGCGCTTGCTCGATTGGCCAAGCGTGGCAGTGGCCACCTCACCCTCCACGGCTCACTGCATAAGATATTTTTATCGTAAGTGTCATAAGAGTGTCTTGTACAGTGTCACCATCGTGACACAACAGTGACACCGCCGCAGCCTCTCCTTCATTGCTGGTGATATATCCTCTATCTGAAATTGTTTGATGGCTAGGGTTTGGCCATATAAATCTTGGTGTTTGTGTGGGTTTCGTCCCTTATTGAAATTCATGTTTTATTGCAGGATAAAGACATGCCGCCAAAGTTTATTGCACGATGATATTGTTCTTATAAATAGATATGCTTTGGTTCATCTATATATCTGATTGCGCTGTTTTATAGCGTAATTAGATAATATTGATGAATTGAAGGAGACCTATTTATGAGAACGGAATGCAATCACAGACAGTTCTTAAATAGAACTGTTTGTGATAATAAACTATCACAAATGGCTGTGTTTAAGAACCGTCTGTAATATTTTAATATCACAAACGGTTTTTTTTAAAACCATCTGTATTGTAACTTATCACATACAATTCGAGAGCCGTCTGTGAAAATCACTTGTTATTACAGGCACATAAATTCAGACATGTTAGAAATCGTCTGTGATGACGGTTTTGAACTGTCTATGATGACCCTTTCTGTGGTATGGCTCCTGGAGATCTCGGGTCTCTGTCTAGTTTCTAGTGTGTACGTTGGACACACTCACATGGATGTTGGTGTGTGGGTGGGTGTAATATTGAGTGCATGTGTGCGTGAGTACGTTCTTATTGTACTCATAATTTTAAAAAATAAATTGGTTCTGTTGAGCGTACTTATGCATGGGTGACGTGTTTTTCAATCTACCTTCAGTAAGATCTAAATTAGAACTACTTAGAAATTGTTTGCGCGCAAGCTTATAGTCGGTAAATATTTCATTTTCAAACAATTATTTTTTTGTGAGGAAGCATGGAGTCATGGTTAATTCTTGCAGGTTATTTCATGGGGCGATCTATGAAATTATTGTATGGTCTTGGAGGATTTGATCGATCGAGCTTAGAAGGTGTGCTGTTGGTGAATGGCACGGGATTAATTTTGTTGTAAACTGAAGTAGCTAACATTTCTTTACAAATTGTACGTGTATAATGTAGTGCTTAATTTCAATGTAAGATTCAAGGTTTTGTATCCAATAAGTTACCATCATCATTGATGCACGAACTCGTTTTGTATACGCAGTGCTCCATTGCGAATGCAATTGGTACACAGAGACTAGCTATGATTGGACATTTTTTTTTGGTGTTTATTAACCAAAAGGCTTTAAAGTGTTTTCTTCGTAAAAAAAAGCTTGATATCTCACAGTAGAATTCGTGCCCGATGGTCGATGGCAATGTAATCCACGATTGATGTATTTGGCATTGATTAGGTTTTCTAGGTTCATTGGGGCCCCACCAGTTGATATCATCTGTGGGCTGAATTGACCAGGAGGCGACAGAGGCCAGCGACGACAAGCACAAGGAGGCGAAGTTAGGTTAAGTAGCGGATAGGCAAGGGAGGCCATATAGGGTAGGAGGCTACAGGCCTGTTCTTTACTTCACAAGCCGATGGTTTTTGGTTTTTGCTACAGTACCTAACTTTTAAACAGAGTATTTTCTCAAGACGAGGTCTACAAGTTAAACGATCTATACGTTAAAAGACCAACATTTGTACCAGTCAAAATCGCAAGTAAGTATCTGTCTCTCCGTAATCTGTACCGTAAACAGCCAAAATTCAAAAATTTCAGTCAAAAGCCATAAGTCGTAGCCGAAAAGAACATGCCCTACATTGGCCAAGATTGCCCATGGCGTGCGACGAGGATGGGGATGGGGAGGTGGCGGAGGAGGCCGCGGGGCATTAACGCTTAACATTGGGAAGGCCTCACTGTCGTTGGTAGGAGCGGTGTCATGCGGGAATTAGGGATGGGTTAGGGTAGTACTTGAAATATGTAGGGAAAGATGATAGGAATATACTTAGAGCAACTCCAGCAGTAGCCCTCAAATCTAAGCCCCTACTTTTCATTTGAGGGCTTTCCCTACTTTTGAGGGCCTAATTTTTTTGCTTCTACTCCAACAGCACCCCTCAAATCTAAGCCCTCAAATCTATTCCACCACACACTGACACATGGGACCCACTCCTGACAAATCCATTCGGGCAAGGAGGTAGGGGATTTTGGTGACGGCGACGGCGAGGTGACGGCAACGGGCGGAGGCGTCGGCGACGGGCGACGGCGAGGTGACGGGCGAGGCGGGGAAGCGGAGGAGGCGGGCGGAGGCGTCGGCAAGGGAGGCGGGTGGGCGGGGAAGCGGAGGAGGTGGACGGGGAGGCGTCGGCGAGGGAGGCGGGCGGGCGGAGGCGTCGGCGAGGGAGGCGGACGGGCAGAGGCATCGGCGAGGGAGGCAGGCGGGCGGGGAAGCGGAGGAGGCGGGCGGGGAGGCGTCGGCGAGGGAGGCGGGCGGGCGGGGAGGCGTCGGCGAGGGAGGCAGGCGGGCGGAGGCATCGGCGAGGGAGGCGGGCGGGCAGGGAAGCGGGGGAGGCGGGCGGGGAAGCGGAGGAGGCAGGCGGGGAGGCGTCGGTGAGGGAGGCGGGCGGGCGGAGGCGTCGGCGAGGGAGGAGACGGGAAGGGAGGCGCGCGGGGAGGGAGGTGCGCGGGGAAGCGGAGGAGGCGGGCGGGGAGGGAGGCGGCGGGGAAAGAGGCAGGCGGGGAGGGAGGCGGGCGGGGAAAGAGGAGCGCGGGGAGGGGAAAACGACTCCAACAGAAATTTGAGGGCTTGACCTAGAGCCCCCAGGAATGAGGGCTGAAGGGGGGATTTGAGGGGCTCCTCAAATTTGAGGGCTCTAGTAGGGGCCCTGCTGGACCTCTATTTTTGCCTCAAGCCCTGAAATATGAGGTTTGAGGGCTCAAGTAGGGGCCCTGCTGAACTTGATGCAACCTGAATCTCCCCCCTTTTTTCCGAAAAAAACACTGGTGTGTTTCCTGCCTTTTAAGGAAGAGAGAAGATAATTGTATCCTTTTTACGAGCAATTGAATTACGTACACTATATATATATATATATATATATATATATATATATATATATATATATATATATATATATATATATATATATATATATATATATATATATATATATATATATATATATATATATATATACTTTTTACTCCCGGGTGTAATTACACCCACATCTAATATACTACCTAAACAAACTTGAAATACTCGTTTATCACTTTAGGTATACTCGTATACTAATTATAAGATAGTCTAATGTGAACCACACGAAAAAATTGCAAGGGAGTCCATAGTTTTTAGCGTATTTTGTAAATACCTTCATATACGCACATAAAAAGTAGTATATCGAAAAAATGTACATACCACCTCTGAAAAATTGTTCATACCACCCATATGGTCTTAAATACCCGTATACTACATGTACATACCCCTCATTACGCGAGATACTCCCTACGTTGTGAGATACGACATAGGGTGTAATTACACCCGGGAGTAGAAAAGAGGCTTCCTATGTACTCCCTTGCAATTTTTTCGTATGGTTCATATTAGAGTATCTTATAATTAGTATATGACTATACCTAAAGTGATAAAGGAGTATTTCAAGTTTGTTTAGGTGGTATATTAGAGGTGGTTGTAATTACACCTGGGAGTAAAAAATATTTTTTCTATGTATATATATATATATATATATATATATATATATATATATATATATATATATATATATATATATATGTATGTATATATATATGTATGTATATGTATGTCAGCGTGTGTATGTATGTACGTACGTATGTACTGCATATCAGTGCCGAAGTCAGGATAAAAATAGAAGGTAGACTTAAAGGACTTAACTAAATTTACAAATATAGTCTTTTACTTTTGTTGAATCAAAATTATACATGAATAGAATAGAAGCAAAACAAAAAGAGAGAGAAATGCAATAAAGGTACATTGGTAATTAAAAATGCATCCCCAAAACATATGAATATGCTTCCAGTGAGTAGTGATTTGTCATCTGTATATCAAAATTAGCAAAAATAGTAATGCAAATTGTAAGCATCGTTAACATTCAAAATAAACGAAACATATCACGAATGCGCTAACATGAATTAGAAGGCAAATTCGAACCGCGAGGCAAATTCATTCTACGAGATGTTATGCATTGGAAGCATCTTATGACTCTATCATCTTTAATGCTTCTAAATATCTGTCGCTTGGTATAACAAACCATCAAGTCATTGGACCACTTATTGGCTACCTTGTTATGTAAACATGTTTTGATAATATTTATTGCCTCTTCGGTTTCATCAGGATTAAATTCTAATCGAAACATTTTTTTGTTGAGTTTTACTCTCACCAGTTAGGGAAGTACTACTTGAATTATTTGAGAAATAGTTACGCAAAGTTTATTTAATCATTATTGCAATTTGTAAATCTAAAAACAAATTGTAGAATTCATTACTACACAAAATCTAACAAATAACAAGTAAACACTACATAGCAAGCTGTAAGTAGATAGTAGCATTAATAATGTGTGTAACAATAGACTAACACTCTAAGTCTCTAACAATAAGATTGAGATTTGAGACAATTGAATAAATACCCGGCCGGCAACCAGCTTGGGTGTTAGCTTCCCAAGAATCAGTCGATCACTCCTGGCTTAGACCTTAGTGGCTTCAGTCCTTACTTCCAAGTTCTAAGTTGCAATCCTCGGTCTCCTACTCTCCTCTCTGGCTCTCTTGGCCTCTTTTGACTCCTGCCACCCTAGAGTCCTGCCACCCTAGACCTTAGTGGCTTCAGTCCTTACTTCCAAGTTCTAAGTTGCAATCCTCGGTCTGCTACTCTGCCTCCTCTCCTCCCTCTGTGCGTCCCTCGGGCAATTAGCCGATGGCCTACGGGCCTGGGTGCTTGGCCTCCTCACGCTGCTAGCTCTCTACACGGCTGCACCGTAGCCATAGCCGCCAGATCTCCTAGCCTCCTCGCGTGCGCCTACAATACATCTACCCATACCAGCACCGCCCAAGTCGCTGGCCCCATTGGCCGCCATGCATCGCCTTGGCTTCCTTGCGCGGCCGTGCCTCCACGTGCCATCGGCAACCGCTCACTCTCAGGACCTTAGCCAACTGTGAATTCTCTGCTTCTGCTCGATCCTCTTTGATTTTGCATCTGGGTCTGTCATTTGTGGATGTACGTTGCTATTTGCTGTGGACTAGTGGTTGTGGGCTTTGTGGACTGATTGCCTGAGAAAAGGCCCATTTTCTCTTCTAGTCTTCTTCTTCCCAGAAGGCAAGAGGCATGGCTGGCAGGGGCCTGCATCTGGTGGAGGATATGCTGAAGCCTGATGAAGCCTCCTAGCTAGATTCACCCCTGCTGCACACTATATTAAGAAATAACATTGTGTTGAGATTTTTATTTGCCTGATTGCCTCTATCTTCGAAGCCTAAATAACTGCTCTAATTGATATGGTCGTAGGTTATGCTCCACTTTCATTTTTTCAGGACCACTCTAGATTTTCAGGAAAAATATTGTCTTTATTTAGATTAAATTAGCAGATTAAATCTTACGACTTTACCTACATGTTTGTGTTAGGAAACCTGGGCCTGGGTCAGAAACCTTGGCCCATGGTAGGCACCTCATCAGTAGACTATATATATAGGGAGCCGTACCGGCAGAATTTGTACTCATGCAATCAAAAGTAATAAAGAAAGATCAGAAGTTCTCTCTATCTCTCTGTGTGTTTTCAATCTATTATTCTGTCTTCTGTAATTGATCTTATTTCATATTAAGTAGATGAATCGATCGGACTGATCGCCAGCGACGGTTCCTCAACAGTTTGTTGTTGTGTTTGCACGTAGGACCATCTTACAACACAGTTCACATCTCAGTGCCAAGTGCCAGCACGAAACCGTTCTCCTAAATTGTGGACCAGAAAGCCTGGAGGCGGACGAGCCCAAGAGAAGATGCTCCAATAATCCGGGCGGGCCGCGAGCTGTCAGACCTTTCCCTTCCTCTCGTCGTCGTCTCCTCCTCTTGCTTCCTCTTCCGTCTCTCCTCTTCTCTCCCCAAACCCCACCATGGCGCTCGCATCCGGCACGTCCCGCCCGCTCCTCAGCCGCCTCCCTGGCACCGCCCGCCCCCACCTTGCCGTCTCCTCCTCCGCATCCTCGATCCGTTTCCCTGGCGGCAGGGCCGTCTCCCTCCGCGCCTCCGCACCTCCAGGTTCTTGGTCAACTCAGATGTTGCTTACTTATCTATTTAGAGAAAATAGAGTTTCTTTTGCGTGAAAGGATTGGATTTGCTGATGCTGGAATTCGAGTTGCGAAAACCTGTAAAATGAAGTTGGACTGGCCCGTACTGTAAGAAATATTGAACGCTGGCGAAGGAATTGATATTGAAATAGCACGTCTCCTTATCTTGATTCAGGCTGCTGAAAATTGTTCCTGCCGTGGATAGGAAGAATATGTTCCATGTAGGACTAGGTTTTTAGCTAGCTTGGTAGCTTTGTAGATTACTGATGGCATGCCTGGCAGTATAAGCATTACGGCTTTGTCAGAATTCCAATTCCGGGTATATATTGCCAGCCCGCATTGCCTTTTGAGTTACTAATTTAGTTGCTTGCTGCTTACTCAGTTCTGTGCGTGGTGATTTTGTTGGCATACATTCGTGGTAGCCCTCACTAGGTTTATCACCAGACCAACCCCATCCAAAAATCCAAATAGTAGATCTTAAAACACCTGACCCCTACTAGACAATAATTCTTTAGGGGAAAAACAGTTAAATGCTCCTAGACAATCCTATTTATGTTTGCAGTATTAACTATCAAGTGAGAAAGAAGTTACGTGTTTCTAGACACTCCTATTTATGTTTGCAGTATTAGGGAATTCCTTTGTACCAGATTAAAACCAATATAGATAATAGATGCAGTTATTTATACATCAATTTGATCTTTATGCTGTATCTACCCGGTAGTAGATAGGGGCTTAGGGCTTGCTTGCATCATTCCTTAAGGGGATTAAGTGAAGAGGTCTGGTAGTTATAATTTTTTCTCTCCTTTTAAACCTATGTATAATTTTAAAATATAGCCGCTTGATCAACTAGCATGGTGTATTCGAAGTTGGTCACAACTATCACTTCTATAAGCATTTCTTCTCTGATGAACATGATTGTTATACCGGAGATTGAAGTGGTGACTTAAAGTCTTAAATAACCTGGTCCTTTCAATTATCCCGCATCGGTCACAGGTTCATCTGCCCCATATTTGCATGAGAAAGAGAATGGTTAAGGGAAATTGTGAAGATTGAATGGCTATGAGATAGATCCTATGATTTTTGGGATATTAAATGCTTTGTGCAAACACTGCAGAAGTAGTCAGAATTTCAGACAAGCTTCTTTCAACATTTAACTTAGTAGATCATTGATTATATTTTGCAGCAGCAACTCCTGGTAGCATTGCACCAGCTATTTCATTGACTGAAAAGGCCTTGAAGCATCTGAATAGAATGAGGGCTGAACGGAATGAAGATCTCTGTTTGAGAATTGGAGTAAAACAAGGTGGATGTTCTGGCATGTCTTACACCATGGAGTTTGAAAATCGAGCAAATGCCAGCCCTTACGATTCAGTTATAGAATATGATGGTTTCGCAATAGGTAACTGCTTTATCTTAACTGTGCCACATGTTTGTTAGGAATGACTACTGTTAAGGGTATTAGAGATAGAGTTTGTATTCTATTCCATATATGCCTTATCTCTATATGGCATATCCCCTTGTACTCTCCTATATATATATGGCCCTTTAGGTCTCATATCAATACGCATAATATTCATAACATGGTATCAGAGCTTAGGTTGAAACCCTAATCTCATCTACTTCCGTTGTTGCTGCTGCCCCCGGGAGGTCGATCTCTCCCGGGGGTGGTCATCTCCTGAAGTCGGTCCCTCTTGGCCGCCGGCCACCGGCCAGCATCCGGCGCCGCCGCACGGTAGCCACCTGAAGTCCCCACATGGGCCGCTGGCGTCTTCGCCGTCGCATCGGCCTCGGGCCGCCGCCCCCCGCACGGGTCGCCGCCGCCGCACGGGCCGCTGCCCCTGTACCGTCCGGATCCGGCCTCTCCGCCGCCACGGCCGCTGTCTCGAGCCGCCGCCACCGCCGCCCGGGTTGTCTCCGCCCGAGCCGACGCCGCCGCTAGATCCGCCCGCTCCTCGCCGGATTCATCAGATCCGGCCGCCTCCGGCCGTCGTCGCCCTTGCCGCTCGGGCGACCGAGGCAAGGAATCGAGCGGCACGCCCGCCGTCGCGCCTCGGATCCGGTTGCCGCCTCCACCGCCGCCGCCGTTGCCTCGGTTGCCTCCAACGCGCACGCTCCCCCGCGCGTCCTACCGCCTCCCGTGTCTCGCGCGGGCGTGAAGAGCGAGAGGGGGATCGGGTGTGAAGAGAGATGGAGGGGGAAGGGGGTTTTAAAGGGTTTTTTTTCTTTTTGCTGCTACTGATTTTTTTTAAGTCAGTCTTCAGTTTTTTTTGAGTCTTTCGCTGGGTCCATCCAAGTCCGTAGTTCTAATTTTTTAGTTCGTCCAAGTCGTGCGAGTCCACAAATTTATTGTCAGTCATAGAAGTGTAGGAATTTTCTTTTGCCTGGCAGCAGCCGCCGCTCTACTCTCTGAGCCGCGTGCAAATCGTAGAAGTCGTTATGATGCCGCCGCTTCTCTAGCCGCCGCCCCGAGCTTCAAAGGCCGCCGCGCGTCCTCTGTGCACTGCGCCGCCGCCTCTTGGGCTTCGATCTGCGCCGTCATGCATCTATCTATTTCTCTTCGGCTTGATTTGACAGTTTATTCAAAGGCTGCACGCAACGACGACATCATCAAGACTCGGACTTCGGATTTTTCTTGTTTTCGTATTAACCCTTTTCAAATGCAATGCTATTGCATACGCCTTGCATTTGAGGGGGGGTGTTAAGGGTATTAGAGATAGAGTTTGTATTCTATTCCATATATGCCTTATCTCTATATGGCATATCCCTTTGTACTCTCCTATATATATGGCCCTTTGGGTCTCATATCAATACGCACAATATTCATAACAACTACTATAGCTACAATTAACTTCCCAAAGACCAGCTGGCGGTGCTACTTCTGTTGTACGACCCGTCTAGAGGTGGTATATATGTTGAAAAAGTTACTAGCTCTACTAATTAAGCTGGACATGCACATGCATGATTAAACTGACAGGAATAAGGGATCATGCGTTTCAAATTGAGTTTGAAAGGCCTGAAATAAGTCACAGGCTGATGCTCAGAAGTGCGATATCAGAACCGATTGCGATTCATGTTCGGATTGAACGCATTTTACCTAGTATCTGATTTGCCGGATTTCTAACGATAGGATTCTTCTGTGCTTCTGCAGTCTGCGATCCAAAGAGCCTTCTTTTCATGTTTGGAATGGAGCTGGACTACAGCGACGCTCTTATCGGCGGTGGCTTCTCGTTCCAGAACCCAAATGCAACAAAAACATGTGGGTGCGGCAAATCTTTTGCGACCGGAAAAGAATCGGAGAGTACAGCGACTGCCTGCAACAACTAAACTAGAGCAAAAAGCACATCAAAATGAGATATATGGTCTGTTTTTTTTTTCAGCTTTTGGCTTTTCTACAGCAATTAGTTTTTAAACGGATTGATTTTTTAAGATGAAGTCTACTAGTTAATTGTATTATATACTGTACCGACTTCATTTATATCGGCAAAAACCGCTCGTGAGTTTCAGTTATTCTGTAATCTCTTACACAAACAACTTAAAAACCGCTGTCAAAAATTAGCTTTAGCCAAAAAGAACAACAGCCCCATAACATGCCGTATAGCTTGCCCCTGTTGGCAAAATGTTATGACGAATATAACACAGATGCATACTCAAAAGAGCGACACGATTTGCACCACAGTTTAGTGTGTATCCAGTGGAACCTGTAACCTGTTCTCAGTAGAATTCAAAGATAGTTACCATTGCCTCGAGATTTTGGCTTTGGCGCGCTGCTATGGTATATCCTGACTGAGTGGATGTAGGCTGAGTGGAATCGTATTTCAGAAAAAGAAGATGTTTGGTGAGGTTGCATGAGCAGATGCAAAAAAATTGAGATGCTGTTTGGTTGCCTGTATGAGCGGATGCAGTCTACCAAACCTTAGAGGCTAACACGTGGGACCGCATAAGATACACTGCATCAACCTATCCAGGATGACCAGTGAAGCTCATTTTGAGCGTATCCACGTATCCACCCATCCAGGATAAGAGCGTATTTTTGTATCCGCTCATGCAGGTTGTATCCAATCATACAGACAATCAAACAGGCTCTTTCTCAGATTATACAGATCCATTCAGCCAGAACGAAGGAGATTCAGGCAATCAAACACACCCCAAGTCGCTGGGTTAGCAGTATCATAGCCGTGCTGTTGCGGCACTCAATCTGATCCGTTGAAATTTCCATCGGACGGCGCGTGTAGATGGAATCCCGTTCCGAAACGAACCTACCGTTATCCAGGCGGCACGAGGGCAGCCACACCTCGACCACGTCTCCACCTGCGCGAAGTAATGGCGACCTCGCCGCTGGTCTCGCCCCAGTACGCTTGCCCTGCTCCTCTTCCCCGCCGTCTCCCGCCACCACCTCTCGTCCTCTCCCTTGCCGCGCCAGCGAGGCTGCGGCTGCGCCTCCACGGGCCGCCGCCTCCCGCTCGCGCCAAGTTTGGCAAGTTCGACGCCTCCGACGCCCCCGCGGAGGCCGAGGAGGCGGAAGCGGCGGCAGCCGCGGACGATGGGGCGCTGCAGCAGGCGGAGGACGACGACAGGTCAGGCCCACTATTACTCTCCGCAAACTCGTGCCTGAGCATTCCAACGACACAAAAGATCGTCTCGTTCTGACGCGTCTGCGTGTTGTGTTGTTCAGCTGCTTGCCGTCGGATCTGCAAGGCGCGATATGGCAGTCGGGGAAGGCGAGCGCCGATTTCGTCAATTCCGGTGGCATGCGAGCCATTGTATGTTGCGAATTGTTTCGTATGTACTGTTCCAATTTAACCATACCTGTCCTAAAACTAAAAGAAAAAATTGAGAATATGCCCTCCAACTAGATGGAAATCTAGGATATACCCTCCTTTAGATCCTAATTGATAATATACCCTCCTTTAGAGTGTTTTGTTGAGAAAATGCTCTTTTTATACTATTTAGTAATACTAATCCGTATTGTACTGTATTTTGACATTAGGATGACCATTTTGCCCCCATGTACGGCCGCCGGACCTCCGCCCCACACCCTCTGCCGCGGCGCCGTTTGGTCCGGGAAACCCTAGCCAAGCACTGCCCAATCGAGACTTATCTTCTTCACAGCCGTACATGGGGGCAAAATGGTCATCCTAATGTCAAAATACAGTACAATACGGATTAGTATACTTAAGAGGTACTAAATAGTATAAAAAGGGTATTTTCTCAACAAAACACTCTAAAGGAGGGTATATTATCAATTAGGATCTAAAGGAGGGTATATACTAGATTTCTATCTAGTTGGAGGGCATATTCTCAATTTTCTCGTCATAAAATTGTGCCTTTTTTTTGCCTTGAATGGCATGGAATTCACTTCAAGTGCCACCCAAGAGATTAAACTTCTAATTTTGATCAACAACCTTATCATGTACTTGCCGTTGATGATCGGTGCTTGGTTTTCATTCTTGTAGGCGGAGCTACTGATCCCTCAGTTGGAGTTCCTCAACGAGGAAGGAGCACAGGCCGAGGTCTGGGCATTGTCGAGAATATTCCTAGATACACTTGAACAAGAGACAGGCCAGGTTTGGATACAAGGTCGTTTAGCAATAGATATGGCTTTTGCTCGCTTTGTTCCCTATACAATTCAGTGGCACTAGCTGACTAGCTCCTATGTAGCACTGATTCATCGGATTACTGTATGCTTCGTAGCGTACCAGTTCCACGATAGAGAATTTATTATTCTTGCACTTTAAATATGTATTATGTGCTGATTCAACTTTCTGCTTATAGAAAGTTAAGGCCATCTTCCCTGATGCTGGAGCAGCCGCCCTACTGAAGTATCAGTGGAAAGATGCACAGTTCAAGTGCGCTAGGTACTGCTTTACTTTCAGTAGTCCACTCAGAAGGGAGATGGATTGCTTACCAAACTCGTGTGACATGCTATGGATTATGATTTATTGAATTCATGTGACATGCTAGCGGTATTTATACAGAAGCATGGTTTCTTGTTGTTAAGACTTCTCCAGTTCGCTTCAAATTTCTATTGGTGGATACCATATATTACTAAACATGAAAGGACAAAATGCGGACCATTTTGTGTTCTTGGAGAATAAAAATTTTATTGGTTGCTTCTAGCTTTATGACATTAAATATTGACTAGGGGCGAAACATCACAAATTTTACCATCAATATTGAAAATAAAAAAAATTAAGCACCACCAATAATTGGTTTTCATCGTGAGAATATTCCATTTTTTCCCCTCTTGTTAGATTATGGATGACGTGCTCTTTAAGATGTCTGCCATTAATTTTTGTTCTGCTTTTTTGGTATTTTTTCTATCTGTTCTTTCAACTTAAATTGCAGCTTGAGCGATCGGAAACCAGTTGACACTGAGGATGAAGTCATTGTTATGATTATCCCTGATCATCAGATGCTGGAATCCGTTGAGCGCATTGCATCTCAACTCTCTGATGATCCTGTATGTAACCTATGCCTTGTCAAATTTCAAACTTCTGCAGATAAACTTGCATTAGTTCATATGAAAAAAAAATGGAATTTCATTCAGTGTGCAAGAAAAGTTGGTAGGATAAGGTTTGCATGTGCATTTACGGAGTATTTGGCCATGCATGTATATTTGCAGGATCTAAATGCATCTGCACAAGCAGGTTAGTATAAACTTGCATGTGTGGCCGTCACATGAAAGATATCATGCAGAATCGCTTGCCGAAACACATCCATCCATGTTCTCATCCATTGAAGTTTGTATATTTGGATCAACTATTCATCTAAATTTGTATATTTTGAGCAACCTTCTTTATATCACTATTATTATTTTCATATATATTCCATCCAATATGACATCCTAAAATAATGACCGATTTTAATTTAATGAAGATAAGACCTCTTGTCATGTGGAACCCACGCCTTGTTAGTGGAGATGTTGGAGTAGGCTTTAATGTTCGGAATCTACGCAGAAATTTCTTAAGGTAAGTCATTGGAAACATCTGTACCCTGTTACTTGTCAATGTGTAACTATTTCTACTTCCCGAAACACGAATAGCTATTGCTTGCCAAGATCAGAGTATTGACAGACACACATCTTCTATGAAGTATACCGCTCTGTTCTAAAGTATGGTCAATTGTAACTGTAAACTGTGGTTATTTGTACCCGTTTCATTTTCTTAAAACTATTTGTGGTAATCAATTAAGTGATTAAAATATTGTGTTTTTTCTTTTTCTTTTGGTTGTGTTCTCCTCCCTCTGTCCTTTTCTAACATCCGTCACCCACTTTGCAGCACTTTTACCACTGTTTACTCAATGAGGCCATTGCCAACTGGTGCAATCTTTAGGTGTTATCCTGGGTGGGTAATTTTTTTCATTCATATATAATTCAACTTAATATTCATTGAAAGAATAGGCTAAACAACTTTATTTTTATTATTTATGTTACAGAAAGTGGAAAGTGTTTTACGATGATCCAAGTAGGCCCAATCGGTATTTGCTTGCCAGAGAACTTATAAGTCGCCCTGATGCAACAGATATTGAGGTTAGACACTGGAGTTAAAAACTGTTTAATTTGTTGCCTTTTCATATCTTTGTTCAGTATCTATTTATACTTGTTGAGTTGAATATGTACACTGCCGAAAAAGTGAGTTAAATTATGCGACTGCATATAGAAACTGCAAGCACCCAACAGTACCTCGTTTCTCAATCTCAAGACAGCATTGTGTCACTGCACACGCATCAAGCGGTAAAAGTAAAAGTAAAACTACCGATACTGCATGCAATCCGAAGAACCTCAATATAGAAAACCTATTTGTTGTTGCCAGGGAAAACATCCTCAGAAAAAAATTCACCCCCCACCGCTAAATCCAAAATTCAAAAATATTGGTTCAAATTTTTTAATTTCAAATCTGAATTTTTTTGAGGGGAAATAGAAAAACAAAAAAATAGTGCCGGTTTTAGGGTTTAAACTCACAACCTCATGCTCACCTACCATCATCCCTCACCACTAGGCTAGCTAAGTATTTTTTTCGAAGTATTAGTTATGAAATCTATTTAAACCTGAAATTTCGAATGAAAATACACTGATTTGACCAATTTTCAGACCCATCGAGAAAACCAAAATTCGTGAAATTTTGGCCGAAAATGTTTTCCCTAGCTGTTGCTATACAAATGCTTGACTACACATGCTATTATAGTTCGAAAGCAGTGTTGGCATTTTCCATAAAAAATACATTTTGATATATAACACCATTGAAATTTGCAGATGATATTTCAAGGTGGCGATGAGCAATCTGAAGAGGCGCCATCATTGCTGAATAACGTCATGGGCGTTTTTAGTTCTGTGAGCCGGTTTATGAAAGTCATCTCCAAGTGACAATCGCAGCCAACGTTCTTCACATTTGAAGCCATTTGCGAACATTTTGATGGCCTGTTCTTGTGTTAAGCAAGAAGATGGATCTGATGCATCAGTGATCGATGTTGCTTGTCTGCAACCCCATAGGTTACTGCTGACTAGTGGCTGCTGATGTTCATTTGGTGTTGCAGGCAGCGTACGAGGTTACGAGTGTCAAGTGTGTACACATAGTATACCGTAGATTTCTCAATCACCGGTTGATCCTAAGCGATGTAAGGTTCCATTCAATTCGGCTTTTCTGATTTTGTTTAGCTGAAATGGTACTGTAGCGGCTGTTAGCTTTTCGAAGGCATTCAATTAAAAAAATAAAGAAAAAAGAAAGAAAAATGTTGTTATACCTTCACGGATAATAAAAAGGAAAAAAAACAAAAAAACCACATTAAAAAGCTAAAACGCCAGAAACAAAAAGTTGTTTGGAACGTGGCCTAACTTTTCTAAAAGAAAGGCATGTAACCAAAACGTCAGAAGCAAAAAACTGTTTAGAAGGTGGCCTAACTTTTCTAAAAGAAAGGCATGTAACTCTTATTTATATATCAAGATGAAATTTCTGTAGATAGATTTTTTTGGAAGTAATGGAGATCTGACATATAGCCTTATATTGTTTCTTAGTCACGAATGTGCTCATGTATCATGATCAACTCATCTTATGCTAACTCATAAAAAGTAGGGGAAAGAAAACACAAACTCAATTATCTGTTTTACATGTTTACACTGTGAAGCAAAACAATTTCTTTATCCTACTGTCAGGATATCTATCTTCTCAAGTCACACACATGAACCCCCTGGATATCAGGATACGTACACCAAATCATCAAATTCCAAAAACACTTTTTCGAATGAATCTAAACACATTCAGAATTTATCTTCAGCTAATGTGCTCCCTGTTCTCCACCGGAGAAGTGGATACACTCGTCGAGCCTGACAGCGCCAGCGACGGCTGCAAGAACATCTGGCCGCTCGCACTCTGCGCCGCTGCCGCTGCCGCTGCCGCCGTCGATGACGACCGTGCCAGCAACGCGGACGAGCATGCCGTGCTTGACGGACCCAACCCGAGGTGCTCCCCCCACTTGAGCCCCTGGCTTCCCTCTCCTCCACCTGCTGACGACGCACCCTGCGTGCCGACGTACGACGTGATGGCGGCCGCGAGCGCCGTGTGGAAGCTCGGGTCCGACGTGATCGCCTTCGCTATCGTGTTGGTGAGCACACCCGGTGCCGCGCCGCCGCTCGCGGAGGCCTTCTGCTGCAGCTGAGGCACCTGGTAGGGTGATGCTGCTGAGCCTTGCCTTCCATTGATGCTTCTGAGCGCAGCTTCGAACGAGCTCTTGCCGCCGTTGTACGGTGCGCCTGATGATCCATAGCTCAAGTACCCACCACTGGCCGTCCATGCAGTAGCGCTGGGAAGGTTGCTCGTCCCGGAGCCGGAGAAGGCGAAGCTCGTGGGAGGGAACCTAGCGCTGTGAGAGCCAGTGAAGCTCGACGAGAACCTGTTGCTCAGAGAGAGGGCTTGCGAGGTAGCCGGCGAGGTGAGGTCCAGAGTGATGGTGGGGTAGGATGGGGTGGAGCTGATGGACGCGGCGCCGGTCGGGAGGAAGAACGGCAGGCCGCCGGGCAGCTTGGAGGCGTCGGCAGCAGCTGGGAGGCCGGCGGCGGCGGACGAGGTGGCGGGGAAGCCGAGGGAGGTGTAGTAGCCCGACATGAGCATGGACGCCGCGGCGGAGGTGGTGGACGCCATGGCGGTGGCGGAGACGGAGAGTGGGTGGTTGTGCGTGCCCTCGTAGGTGGTGATCAGGATTGACATGTCCTCCGCGCATCTTTGCACCTGCAAATGTGACACACACATGGACATTCATGGTGAGGAAGAGGAGTGCTCGTGTATGTATGCCATTACAAAGAGTGAGCTCGAAATTTAAGCATCTTTGATTAGGTGAAGCTTAAATTGCTGTTAAGCATCATCTTGTGCTTATGGGCATGCACGGTTTAAGGAACTCAGGAATTTCATATGAGTTTCGCATGAATATTATAAGAAACAATTTAATTCTTGCAAGAATATGAAAAATTTTCTGCATTTCAAACATGACCTGAGAAGCGGCAGATAGTTGATACTTGATACACAGTTCGCCTGAAATTTGTTACATACATGCAAGGATAAAAACTAACGGCTACCGGTCGTGCCGACCCAGATCAATAAAAAAATGTCAGTTCAAAAATTTATAAATTTAAATTGATGAATAGTAGTTTTGGATGGTAATCAGCCAAAAACTGGTCAAATTAAAAGTTTTAATTTTGTTTGATAAAATTTGACCGGTTTAAAACTAGTAACTGACTGCTGCTCGGCACCGGAGGGTCCGCTATTTTCCCCTTTTTGGTTTTTGAATCCTTGCATACACGTTGAATTTTGTACAGTCCGCATGTTTCATCCAAATGCGCCTACATTGTTTCTCGAAACATGTGCTTGGATCATTTGAAATTTTGGAAAGACGTGCATATATATTTTTGAGAGAATTTTGAAAGACTCACTTGAAATGGCCTGCGGCCCAGCCCATTCCAATACAAAATAGGCCATCAAGTTTCAAAAGCCCACCATATTCTTTTCAGCCCCCTCAAAATCTCTAAATTCCATTGGCCATGCGGCTGGCGTGGGAGGGACCAGACCAGTTTGATTCGACCAACTAAAAACCCAGGCGCGTGCGCGCGCGCGCCGCCGGGAAGTCGGAATTGGTGAAGCCGCAGCGAAGGGAGAGGAGAGAACCCTACCGGCGCCGGGGCTGGCCTTCGAAGCCTCCTGCCTCGCCCCATCCGGCCCCGCGACAGTGCTCGACGGCGACGGCGAAAGCGGCGCAGGCAGTAGCTGCAGCACTCAAGCCAGCGGCGCCAGGCTTCGCGCCCCCCACTCGATCCCCACCTCCCCTGCGCCTCAGGCCCTCGTGATCAGGTCAGACTCCGATCTCCAATTTCTCGTGCTCCCTTGAATTTCAACGTTTGGCCCGTACTAGACGCTGGTACTTGATTGCTTGATTTGTGAGCTTAGATGAGGGATTTTTCGACCATGTGGTGGTTTCGATCATATTTAGGAATAGGTTTGTAAGACCTAAGCGCTTAATTTAGCTCGCCAATTGGTAATTTTCATGGACTAATTTGAATTTGATTTGGAAATTTAGGAGGCCACGGGCAATGCCTGTTAGTTGGTCCAGTTCAACCAATCGCCTCAGTTTTACTCGCAAACCGAACAGAATTTGGGTTATCATTGGCTCCAAACCTATGTTGTATTGCAATTGTATAATGCCTTTGTTAGTTGGAGACTCGGGTCACTCCCCGCCAGTGTTAAAATTTTCAGATGCAAAAAAATTTTGGTCCCCAGCGAAACGAGCGAATGAACAAAATTTTGTTCATTTCGTTCGAAATTTCGGACGAAAAAGAATCAATTTTTTATAAAATTTAACCAAAATTTGAATAAAATATAAACAAATTTCACATAGAGCCAAATTCAACCAAAATTTAGCTGAATAAAACCTATTTCGGTACCCTCTGAAAGGGACAAAATTTCATCCCTTTCACGAAAATTCGTCCGAAATTTGTAACCCTGGTCCTCGCCCGAGTCAATTTCTCGCAAGTAATTAAATTCATACTCAATAAAGTAGCATTGTAATTTTGAACAGGAAAAAACGCGTAGTTTCGAAGATCTGAAGTTAATTTGAGCATTACTGTTTGATATAATAGATCATGCATGACATACCTGCTTCCTGACGGGGCATCCTGGTGCAACTGTGCACCGGTAGTAGGCGCGCGGGCACGGGTTCCCCTTTGCTATCTTCTGCCCATACTTCCTCCACTGGGATCCATCATTCATCTGCACAGCAATCCAAATCACATCTCCATCTCATTAGGTTATCTCACCATATGTTAGCGAGAGATGACATTTTTCCAAGATACTTCTGTTATGTATGTACGTACGTACGTACCGTTGGTGCATCACACCTTGCCCTCACCGAAACCCTAGTCTTCTTGACCTGTGGCTGCGGGGCTATATCATCCTCGGCCTCCGCGCCGCCGCTCCTCAAATTCTTCAGCATTTTGCTCGGTGGCCATTGCTCTGTTGTCCCGACGGCGTCGTCCTTGGTGTCCTCAAAGCTGCCTTCAGGGCTCAAGGTCAGCACATCCGGCTGTACCTTCTCACTGTTAGTTGCACCAACTTTGCAGTCTGACAGTCCAAGAGAGAGGCCGCCTTCTTTAATCTTGAAAGAAAATTCATTTTCTTTGCCTTCGCCAATAGTACTCTTCTCTTCCTTATTGCGCTTTCTTGTGCTCGTGCCGAGGCTCAGTGAGACGAATTCAGGCTCCTCAATGTCGGTGTGCAAGGTGGTCGGAGAGTCTGCGAGCTTCTTCGCCTGCCCTTGTTGAAGAACATCGTAGACGTGCATTTGAAGAGATCGGTAGTCCTCTGCGATGCGCGATAGCATCTTCTTGAGCCTCTCGTTCTCTTCTCTTACTTCACCCATCTCTGCCCTCGTGGATGCTAGCTTATCTTCCCGAACCTGAAGCCATGAAAGCACAACGATGAGACCCATTAGTCATTTCTGAAGCAAACCACATATGATAATGGCTAGTTGTCTTGGCGTGTATTTAACTACTCGATATTAGCACCTAGGAAGATAATTAAAACAATAGGAAGATATAACTATGTGCCATCCTGACCTCGTTTAGAGCCTTCAGGTTTGGTGAAGTATGCTTCGCTGACGAGTCCATATAAGATCTTTCGCTTGGGCTTGGTGAGCGCACCTAGGAAGTTAAAACTTTGGCATCAGTATATTGCAGAAGAGGAAACAAAAAGTTTTGCAGTAGAGGAAACTTTGACACAGTTAATGAAAGTAGGTGGTCTTTTAATGAAAATTCAGGCTAGGAAATTTCATGGTTAGAAAGTTAGCCGTCAGAATTTATACTGCCATCTATGAAGTAAAAGGAAAATTTTGACAGATCTTATTGGATCCTCTCATAGCCAGCCATGAATTTTTCCATCTTTAATGTATTGTGTATTATTGAATATATGTTTAATTGTTATTTACCTCTTTTTTTGTGCTTGATTGGTTTAGCAAGGACTTGAAAAAATTGCCATCTGAGAGCCGATCATCTTCTTTCATCTACAATAATAACGTATAAGATTATCTGTAAGATCAGCAAACAGTATCGTGCATCCATAAGTATACTAGGATCAGCTGTGGACCATTCCATGGTTTATCCATGTTTTGTCTGTGCTGCTATGTATGCACCAGAACCGGTGGTTCCTAATATTTCGTAAAAAGATGGACATCTGATTGATTTTGACATAAAATTTTGTCTCTAAACATGCACCCCTACTTTTAGTTTCAAACATGCACACATATCCCAAAAGAACTGCATGTCTGAAGAAACTCCTTTTTCATGAATCAAAACAAGAACCCAAAAATATATCTCACCTAAGTCCTAATCGTACCCAGAGAATAAACTACAGGTTGAAAAATTTTACCGCCCCGGTACGGCCAGTAACCGGAAATTTCAGAAGATTTTAACAAAAAAAAAATTGAAATTGAAATTTGAATTTGAATTTTGTGAAAATTTTGAGTTTTTGAGAAAAAAACTATGGATACTTGTGGAGATAAACTAGATATTTATATATACATGAAATAGAGATGAAAATGGAGTTGAAATCTGATGTATTTTTGTATTTAAATGAATTTTATTTGAAATATGGGCCCACTACTGAAGAATCCTGATTCGTTTTCCTTACCGTCTCTCACTGGTATGATCGATTTCCGCTGGTAACCGTCTAAATTTTATTCCCTAATCGTACCTGTTCAAATAAATAACCAAACTCTTCGAAGCTTAAAAACATACAATTAAAAGAAGAAAAGAATTCCAAACCTCGTTTTTAAACCGCTCTTCATGGATACCAAGCTGCTTCTCTCCCTTGATCATCTCCTCCTCTTTGACAGAAGCTAGCTGTTTTGAGCAGCACAGCTCGCTCTCCTCTTCTTCTCTAGCTTCTCTCTACCTTCAATCCTTTTTTTCTCTCTTTTGTTCTTGAACCAGTCTTATGGCTTATAAAGGCAGGCCATGGCCTCTTCCCTCTCCTGTTTGGACTTCGGCATAAATAAAGTCGTAACCCGGTGCTTACCTATGTTAGGCGGTCAGCATCCGAAGTGTCAAATACAACCGCACTCTTTGGGTGACTTGCAGAAAAGAAAAGCACAGGCGACTGAGATTTATGTGGATTTCAACATGTGCAACTTGTTGCTGCTGTTGAGAGGGCAATTAAGATGTGCGTCCAGATCGACTACGTACGTCTGGCCGGACGAGCGCGTCCAACGTTAATATCCGTATGAAGCTTCCTACAAGTCATCGCCTCAGCCGACTATTGCAGGGCCGTCCTCACGTAAGAAATAGTTTTCAAAGTTTCAATGGGACTTTAGGACGATCGGAAGGTTAAGCGATTGGGTCCCCACGTGAGAATAGCCATGGGTAGCTTGAGTGGTGTTTTATGGAAAAGTGCCATGGCTAATGGGCATGCAGTTCTATGACACTAGCTTACGGAGAAATGGGGAAATTTTGTTACAAGAAATTCAGTCATAATTTATCATGTTTGAGCTAGATCAACGAAAGATTGTCCGTACTATTGGTATTTTTGTGAAAGTAGATGTTATGGTCTAGGATCCGTGATGGATGAACAATACATGGGAAGTATTGTAGCACCGTGAATAGTAACCGTGCGGTACTGTAGCGACGTACATCGTGTGAACAGTCGCTCGCGTGCCGTATGGTTATCTATTTAGTTTTCTTATTATGTATGTTTTCTTTTAGATTATTTCTATGTATTAGATATAGGTTTCCTATTATTAGGGATTATTTTCTTAATATAAAAATAGATTTCTTAGGGGTCAAATTTAGCTATCCTATAAAAGGGACGATATTGTATTGTTATCATTGAGTAAAACAAATAAATAAAATTCTCTAGTCTTTTCTCTTCTTCAATATATCTCAGAGCCTTGGCGGCGCATGGCCTGCCGATCAAGGGCGAGTGCCCTATTCTTGGTCCTCAGACCCATACCACAACATTTGGTATCAAAGTCACTCACCATATCTTATGATGCTAAATTATCTCTCTTGGACATGTTGATGGCTGGAACGAGAAAATAGTCTTTACTCAACAATATGATAGTCAACTTGGAGAAGGCTATGGAGTTGGTGAACAAGCTGAAGGAGCAGGAAGAGGTGTCGCGTGCCATTGCAATGGCTGCAATGCCATCACCTTCCTTGGTGCCGACGTTGGCAATGGCTACGTCATCAATGACAACTTCTCTTCAGGCTTCACCTTTGGTGCCTTTGTCAAGGAGGAAGGTTGTCGATATCCAGCGACAGTCATCTCCACGTGATCGGCCGACAACATGCCTCCGCAAGTGTGGAGCACAACGGCTGACAGGTGGAGGCCAGCGACGTCGTCACATCCCTCTCACAACCACTGCATCCGGGGGCAAGAAGGATGCTGCTACCTCGTGTTGGTTGACCTTGCCACCTACGACTACTACAACGTCAACCGACGCTGGAGGGTTGCTATCCTTATTGTTACTCACCGAGGCTTCACGGATCTTTTCCATGCGACATGGTGTCATCATCGTGCCCTTTCATCGACATGAGGTTAGAAGGACTTCAACCATGGCCGTCACCTGATAGCTCGAGCACGAGATGTCTTGCCGCGAGGGGTGTAATGTTACGGACTAAGATTAGTAGGCATATAGCACGCGGACAGTACCAGCATGCCGTGAATAGTACCACGAATAGTACCGTGAACAGTATCGCGTCAAGGTACTGTAGCACAGCCAAATTTGGGATTATTTTCTTTTATATTTATTCATGTATTAGAGGTAAGTTTTCTATTATTATGATTAATTTTCTTAATAAGAGATAGGTTTGTTAGAGGTCAAGTTTATCTATCCCTATTAAAAAAAGACAACACTGTATTGTTGAACTTTGGACGCTTTTGGCAGTGTTGTTGCCAGAAATTCCAAAAATAGCGTCGACCGAAAAATAATTCCTGATCTAGCCCCCTGCCGATCGCACGACTCAGGAGAGGGCGACGCGTGGCGATCGTGCGGCCGGGGAGCGCACGACATCGAGATCGTGCGGTCCCTGACCGCACCATCACCGAGTGATGCGGTACCCGACCGCACCACTCGTATGGCCTGCAAAAGCAATAAGCTGCAAAGCTAGCCCTTTAATTAGGCGACAACGTGAGAAAATAGTAGAGGCATGGAAGATCAGAGTGATCATTAGTTGGGGAAAAAATGAAGCAAGCCTTTTTTAGATTGCTTCAGAGACAATTGCACACCATCATTGAGTGGAGGGAAAACTAGACAGAATAAGCTGGTGACGAGGTACTTCAGCTCACTGCCCAATCCAAAACCAGGCGCATCAGTCACAAGGAGTTGGAAACTATTTCCTGTGAGGCGTGGTGGGGCGGATGGGATCGATTCGGTTCACCTGTAAATTTTGTAATTGGTGTCTGGCGAGGAGGCCATACGAGTGGTGCGGTCGGGTACCGCATCACTCGGTGATGGTGCGGTCGGGGACCGCACGATCTCGGTGTGAGCGCACGATTGCCACGCAGTGGCTAGATCGGGAATTATCTTTCGGTCGGCGCTATTTTTGGAATTTCCAGCACCAACAGTACCAAAAGCGTCCAAAATTATGTATTGTTATCATTAGGCAAAAAGATAAATAAAGTTCTCTAGTCTTCCTCTCTACTTCAACAGACCTCAGAGCCTTGGTGGCAGCATGGCCGGCCGATCAAGGGTGAGTGCTCTACCATCGGTCCTCGAATGTTATGGTCTAGGATCCCGGTGATACACACAATAGGCTCATGAACAATATCGTGGGGTACTGTAACAGCGGACAAACAGTACCTGGGAAATACTGTAGCACTATGAATAGTAACCACACAGTACTATAGTGTCGTATGTCGCGTGAACACTAGCTCGTGGTGCCGTATGGTTGTTATATATTTAGTTTCCTTATTATGTGGGTTTGTTTCCTTTTTGATTATTTCTATGTATTAGAGATAAGTTTCCTACTATTAAGGATTAGTTTCTTAATATACAGATAGGTTTCTTAACGGTCAAATTTAGCCATCCCTATAAAAAGGACAGCATTGTATTGTTATCATTAAGTAAAACAAATAAACAAAGTTCTCGTGTCTTCCTCTCTTCTTCAACAGGCCTGAGAGCCTTGACAGTGGCATGACTGGCCGATCAAGGGCGAGTGCCCTTCCCTCGGTCATCAGACCCGTACCACAATATTTAATATCAGAGCCACTCACCATGACTTCTGATACTGAATTATCTCTTTTGGACATGTTGATGACTAACAACGAGAAAATAGGATATTTACTTGACAATATGATGGCCACTTTAGAGAAGGCTATGGAGTTGGACAAGCTAAAGGAGTAGGAAGAGGCATTGTGTGCCATTGCAATGGTTGCATTGCCACCACCTTCCCCAGCACCGGTGTTAGCACTGGCCATGTCACCAACAACAACTCTTCAGGCTTCACCTTTGGTACCTTTGCCAAAGAGGAAGGTTGTCACTGTCCAGTAGCGGTCCTCTCCACGTGGCTGGTCAACACCATGCCACAAGTGTGGAGCACAACGGTTGCTATGTGGAGGTTAGCGACATCGTGCATCTCTCCCATAACCGTTGCATCTTAGGGCAAGAAGGATACCACTGCTGCCCTGCGTCGATTGCCCTTGCTACCGATGACTACTGCGACGTCAACCGATGTTGGAGGGTTGTTATCCTCATTGTTGTTCACTGGGCTTCACGAATCTTCTTTCATATGACACAACGTCATCATCATGCCCTTTCGTCGACATGGGATTATGAAATACTTCAACCATGGCCGCCACCTGACAGCTTGAGGACGAGCTGTCTCGCCGCGAGGGGTGTAATGTTATGGCTTAGGATCCTGATGATGCACGCAGCAGGCTCGTGAACAATACTGTGGGGTACTACAATGGTGGACGAACAGTACCCGCGGCAGATGAACAGTACTTGAGAAGTACTATAGCACTGTGAACAATAACCTCGCGGTATTGTAGCGCCGTACGTTGCGTGAACACTAGCTCGCATGCCGTATGGTTGTTATCTATTTAGTTTCCTTATTATGTGTGTTTGCTTTCTTTTAGATTATTTCTATATATTAGAGATAAATTTTCTATTATTAGGGATTAGTTTCTTAATATAAAGATATATTTCTTAGGGGTCAAGTTTAGCCATCCCTATAAAAGAGACATCATTGTATCGTTATCATTAAGCAAAACAAATAAACAAAGTTTTCGTGTCTTCTTCTCTTCTTCAACAGGTCTCAGATCCTTGGCAGTGGCATGACCGACCGATCAAGGGCAAGTATCCTACCCTTGGTCATCTGACCCATACCACAACAGTAGAAGACCACATACTTCTTTTATCTGTATTGATTTTTGGTGAGAGTAGAGGACCACATGCGTCTTTCTCACAGGTTAGAATTTCTCTGACAAAAGTCCATCTGAATCTACGAGCTATAGTACCATGCACGCATGATACGATATGGTGACATCAGCTTGGAAATCGATCCGGTCACTTCAGATGCATGTATGCTCTGCCATTGAACATGCAATTAGGAACTTCCTAGGAATATCGTTTAGATTTTGATGTCTAGCGACGAGCATCTTTTCAGGTTTTGAATGCCATGTCATGAACTCGATTTATCGTGATTCAATACTCATGGTTTGATTCCTTGAATCAAATTAGAAAAAGTATGGTATTGGGGGGGGGGGGGGGGGGCAACTAATTGGTCTGAAAAATGTTGCATTGACCCATTGGGTATGCACAACAGGTAAGCCTGGCATCTCATATAATTCTAAGAAAAATGTGGAAACCTCATTTTGTTACGAAGCCTTGGATATACATCAATACATGTATAGAACATGCAGATCACAACAAAGTAATGACAAGTGTATAGCAACTTATGTCACGGAAAAAGGAATATTGTTCAGAAACATCAGAACTGGATGTATAAATAATCAAAGATATATACAATCTAAGATACATCTAACAAAAGCATTTCCTTGTTCAAGAAAACTAATAATTTCTTGCTAGCTAGATCTATCATTATTAAGAATTGGGCTCCACCTGCAAAGCTTGGACTATTATGACTAAATATATCTCCTAGATACAAGGTTTCCCCTTCCACAGGCACATCACTGGACCACTTGTATGGTATTCTTTGGGAAATCAACAAATCAACACACTAATCTCGAAAGGAAAAAGAAATCAACACACTAATCAAATGCAAGACCATTGACCTTAATCATAACTAATCTTATGGAAATTAAGAACAGGATGTAGTACTGTGATCCAAAGTTAGATGTACCATTTGCCTAGAATACTGTGTAGGTTCAGCTGGGGGTGGTCTTCGAGATTCTGATTGCCTCTTCTGGTGATCCCATTGGTGCTCTTTTAGAGGTATAGTCCATGGATTTCGTCTCACCATTGTTTTTAGATCCCAATGCGTTGAAACCTCCATTTGCAATTGCCTACTTGCCTTGCATGCATGGTTCTTATCTTCCATTAATAACGGAGCTGTATTGCCTTGAGAAGTAATAGGTGCCCTCCTCCGAAAATTGTGGGATTTACACTAAAATCCTTAAGAATTGCACTCAGTTTTTACCCAGCTAGAAAGAACTTTCTTTGTTAATCCATATTTGCGTTGCCATTTGGGAACTTCAGAGCTAGCTAGCGCATATATCACTCAGAGAAATAGATATATGCCACTCCATGACTGGCATTGGCAACTTGTACTTCTCAGCGTGCAGTTTAGGTAATTAGGTACTTCATGCAGTGCCGTTCAAGCTTTGCGTTTGAATTAGTGTACACACCAGCCGGACTTTACACACTATTGTTAGGTAATGTGGTACCGTTTTAGCTCAGAGCTTGAAATTTGCAGCAATGCAAGAACTAGTAGAAGTAGATCAATGAATTTTTTAAAACCAGCCCGGTTTCCACCGAATAGTACGTGTGTTAATGGATCTCTTTTAAGTTTGCTGCGTCTTCCATTTTTCTAGTTAACAGGTGGCATTCACTAATTTAGTTCATCCATTAATTGGATTTTTTTTGTTTACAACTAGTATAATTTTCAATTGCTTATATGTCCTAGTCTCTGATCTTTTTTATCGTCGTGTATACGTACACCTGTTTGACTTGGAAGAAAGAAAAATAACTTGCGAGCTGGTATAATTTAGACCCTCTTGGAGTAAGAAAACGAGCAGTGCGATAAATATGGATGCATGCATGTGTTCTCCTGTCTCTGATCTGGCTTCATGCATGGATCAGAATTCAGAAGTCAAATCAAGATAGAATATATATCTCAAGTTAGGAAGGTAAACATGTCAATTAACTATTACACTTGGAAACGTTTTGACCTGTAGACCTCGAGAACTAATTGTTGACCTCGAGAACTAATTGTGTTAGTACGGTACAGTTACCATGTTCAATTGAATGCAGATTCAGCCTTTAAATTGACTTATGAGTCTCTTCTTTTCAATTTTTAAAAACTATTTTTAAGTTTTTCTATAGTAACTAACTATTAAATAGAGTGTTTTTTCAAGACAGAGTTTATAAGTTGACTGTAGTACATAATGTAACGACTTTATTTATATCAGCTAAAACCGTACGCAGGTTTCTTTTACTCCGCACTCTCTCACGAACAGCTCAAAAGCCATAAATTGCAATTAAAAAGAACAGCCCCTATAGCTTATTGTTTGCTTTTTTTTATGTATTCGTTGACTTCACCGAATATCTATCTATTTTTTTACACTTTGAGGCCATTCGTTTTTGTTAATTACCTGTAGAGACTAGCCATTTTGTATGCACATGAAACAACAAACTATTCTGATTCTGCGAGTACCAATCTAGTTGTTCTAAAGGAAGAGTTGTACATATTAAATAAGAAAATCATGATTCATGAAACGCATGCATATAGAAAGAAGAATAAGAAATTTAAGAGTTTGGTCAGATATGACGATTTATGTATAAAGTTGAGATGATTGATAGCCTGTTCAGATACAGCAATTGCAACTTTAATTTGCAAGCTGCCTCTTTTTCTTGGAATGCACACATGGTCCGAAATGGAAGCAAGAGCTGTGTACATAGTAGTGTCAAATGGTTTTGGTGATGGCCATAGACAGTACAAAACCGTCGGCTACTCTGACATGGTGAGATGACCATTATATCAGAAAATATACATGGTGATCACGTAGGTAGGAGCTAACCTAGTTTACGTGATCCTAAAAAATATTTGGTTTAGGTAACCAAGAGATTTGACAAGTAGAGCACATAGGGTGGTTAGATCGGTATAGGACAGATCGATCGCACGAGCACAATGACAAGACTGAAAGTACGTTTCTTTAATTAATTCATAGTGCTAGCAATGATCAGAATTCGGAAGGAAGCTTCAACTTGACGCCCAACTCATGTCATGCTTATGTGCCATGCATGCATCCATTTTATACTTACAGGGGAGATTAGCTGTGCCCTTGTAGGCTGAACAACGTGCAAGCCCAAGATTGGATATTTTCAGACTAGAAAGCGGTACTTCTTTATAGAATAAGGCAGACTTGAGGGGTGAATCTATGAACACACTTCCGTATCTTTGCTAAGAACCCCTTGCGAATGGGAATAATATGTATCAGAGATCCAATATGTATGTTGTCAGATAAAAATTAGAAATCCAATATATATTTTTATCAGATATAAAAACTAGAATATTGATTGCATCATGGAGCGGCATCTGGGGCCGAGCTTTTCAACGATACCGTCAAAGTGGTGCCTAATAAGAGGGCAATCCACATGGACAGGGGGAAAGACTACTCATTGTGATTGGGGGAAGAGCTAGGCAACCAATTAGAAATTTGGAACAATCCAGTTTCAAACTGGTTGCTTCAAAGTAAGTCACTTGCCCATGACACAGGCCTCGGTTTTTGTATTCTTCTGTCAACTTTCATGGCCTATACAGTATTTGGAGTCCTCACCTAGCATGTGCCAACAATCCCCCTATTGATTGAGCTTTTCCGTTGAACTTTGCACCATCTAATTCTCGAGTTCAGAATTCTCAATAGTGGAATTATGGAAGTCCATGGTACATGGTCATATTAATGAAATACATAAATTTTCTCTTCAAATATTCGATGGCAAGTGGCGTCGTATGGTCATAGTCACTCATGGCATAATTTTCCAGTGATTTTGAGGAGTGCTTGTTCTTATTGTTTAGCTCAATATTCTTGAGTAAGGTTCACGACCGGATATCAATAATACTCAATTTTCTAAACCAGAATTCGCTGTAGCTGTTGTTGAGTTATTGCTTTGGTGAAATACTCTGGGTGCCTTTGGTTGAGCTTTTGGGAGCTGCTTTTACTTCCAAAAAGCCAAAAGCCAACCAAAAGGGTGAAAACCAGAAGCTGCTTTTTCAGAAGCAGCTACTTTTGGGTAGTACAGTTTTGAAAGCACCTTGGACCCTGCTTTTGGCTTTTGGCTTTCTGCTTTTTGAAATGGTGAAAATAGAGAGCTATTTCACAGTTGTTTCAAAGAAAATAGAGATAGGAGGTAAGTTTTATACTTGTTTGAACCAAACAGCTTACAGCTTTTCCATAGCCCACAACCTACAGCAGCTTTTCCATAGCTCACAGCTCACAGCAGCTTTTTCAGAAGCCACAGCTCAACCAAACACACCCTGAAGCTTGCTCAAAATTCGTCATGAAAGAACAAAGGCTTCAACAATTTCATAGCACTTTCTTTGTTGACATATAATTAGCCCTATGCATGCATGGACTATTAGCCCTATGCATGCATGGACAATTTCTGTAACCACAACAGTTGGCGCCGTCCGTGGGGAGGACAAGAACAAGCCTCTAAGTCTGAAGGAGGACGGCACCAAGAAAAGCTTCACCGTCGGCGGCAAAGAAGAGGGCGGAAGTGGAGAAGTCTCGCGTCAGCACTAGGGCTTCGGCTTTAGCAGCCGCAGGTACGAGCGGTGGTGCAGGTGCGACCGGGAACCCCGCCATCGACGCGACGACCAACCCCGACACAGACGCAACGCCCGACCCCACCAGCACTGCCCCGGCGACCAACCCTGGCGATGGTAACGCAGGCGCATCCGTTTTTCCACCCGGCGCAGAAACGGTGAACGGCCCCAGCGGCGACGCGAACCTCGTTACCGGCTCCAGGGCCTTCCGCGATAACGCGGCGGGCAGCCCGGGCGCGCAGGCCGTGGTCACCGCCGTACCGGTAGCGCCGCCAAGCGCACTGATGGCCCCAGCCACGCACGCGGTAAAGGCCGCCCTACTGGCGGCCCTTAGCGCGTTTCAGCGGGAGCTAACAAATCTCCGCGGAGCTGTGCGGGACATGCAAGAGGCTCGGAGCCAACCCCCCCCCCCCCCGGCGGTGGCATCCGGACCCCCTACGTCTAGTCGTGTCCCATCGCGGCGAATAGATCCGGAGTCCCCGCTTTCCGCGAGCCTACAGCAGGCGGCTTGGCCCGAAGGCTTCAAGTTCCCGAGCGTCATCGAGGCCTACAAGGGCGACTCCGACCCGCGAGGCTTCGTGCGCGTGTACGAGACCGCTATCGAAGCCGCTGGCGGAGACGACACCACGAAGGCAAGAGGACTCCTTCTCGCGTTACAAGGCGTGGCGCTGTCCTGGTTCTTCTCCATTGAACCACAGTCCATCTACGCGTGGGAACAGATCCGCGACCAACTCTACAACAACTTCCAGGAAAACTACGTCGAGCGTGTCGATGCGGACCAGCTCTTCGCAGTCAAGCAAAGACCTGACGAAAGGCTCCGGGATTACTTCAAGCGCTTCGCGAAACAACCGTCATCAACGCAGCAACACAAGGTCTCCGTCCGGGACCACTCGCTGAATATAACGCGCGGAAGCCACTCAAGTCGGAGGCAGAGCTCTTCGACAAAGTGGAAGCGTACGGCCGAGCCGAAGAGGACGTACGGAGGCGCAGCGGCAACGGCTCCGACGCCGGGCAAGCGGAGGGCTTGTCACAAAGAAGCAGCGCAAGAGACAACTCGGGGACGGAACACAAGCAAGTGTCCGCGGGCGACACTCGTGAGCCCATCGACGATGGGGTGCACCAAACCTCACCAAGTGACAGGCGTAAGCCCCGGCGTAACCTAGTGATGAGCCATCTGATTATGGAGTGAAAACCTTTTTTAATGGGATTATGGTGTGAAAACCTTGAGATATATGAAGAGAAAGCATCTTGTTAATACTTCGAATTCTGACTGGGCAGAAGACTTTTACGCAGTTTTGTCCGTGGTGCATCTCTTTCTGCCATTACATTCGACAATTACAGCCTCAAGCATCCACGCTGTTCCATGTTGTACTCTTTTCTTTTGGTAAGGTCATCCGAACCCTATTCCAATTTGTTGTTCTTTTGCTGTTACAATTTCGTCCAATTTAGTTGCGCGTGACGGAGATGGTTCATTTGTTATGGCTAGTATCTTTAGAGAGCCATGTGAGTTGGTACGACTTGGAGTAGATAGATTTAATGTAGAAATTGATGCTCTGGTTCCAATTGGAGACTATCCAAACGTTGTATTTGACTATTTATGCAATACATAAGTATATCGAAATCATGTGTCTTAAATAGACTGGATCTGGCGTCCATGATAGCTCACAACATTGACCAAATGTGCTAGCTATGTAGAGCCTAAATTTTCAATTCTCCTTTTTTGGAATATTAATTCATGGAGTATCATTTTCAATCACCAATCAATTTGTTGACCTTAACAAAATTTAGTATTTTCCTTTCCATCAGTTAATATTTTAGACTTAACATCAAAGAGAGGAATGGTCAAGCTGCCTATGTTTGTTACTATAAAGATGACGCAGTATAGTAGCATAAAAAAAGGACCTTATGTTAATCACCCAGCAGTATCTGTTCCAATCCTACAGCAGTTACAGGACTTCCTTCCTAGTAGGTAACATCCACATGAATAAAAAGCTGCACCAAAATTTGGTTGCATTCAAAATCCAATAGAACTCAACGCATGTAGAGGAAACTGGAGAGAACAATAGGTTGGTTCATTATTTAAAAAGAAACGTAGAGATAATGTCCAAGTTCGCCAAATCGCTCTTAAATAGAATTATCTCATAGGAGCAGCTCATAATGGACATGGGCAAAGTAGATGAACAAATGTGACCAAAGAACACTTATCCCGACTCTGGTAAAAAACAAAGCAATTGGTAGGCCGTTTTTTAGCTGCTGGTTTCTGCCTGATAAGGATGCCTGCAGCACACTTAACAAACTTATAACTTCAACGCTTTTGCGTAATACGAAACCATTGCATTAATAGGACTCATCCGAAGTCTCCTTTACTTAATTTGAAGCAGGCTCATCGCATTTGCAATTTTTAGTCCATTACTCCATACAACACTATTTGCACAGTAAAAGTCAACAAATACACAGGCGATAGGTTGCCTATTTCTTCTCACCACCTGAAACTCCATCCAACTTGCGTCAATCACGCTGGAGACAAGGTGGCTTGCAGGAGATGCAGTGCATGCAATTGTAGAAAAAAAAACATTTCTGCTGATAAATGCATAGTAGAATATATCTCGATGTGAAATGTGCAAAACTATCAACCTTATGCTTATACAGTACATCTACCTTTCTGCAGTCATGCGGCAACATCATGCATTCAGCACTAAAAAATAATCTCTTCCTATGCTTCTTCCCTTCCTCTTGTCACAGTGTGGACATGAACTTTATATCTCCATGTGAAGCTAAATTCATTGAGCTATTGAAGTGCGCGATTCTCTTAAAAACGTACAGAAAACTATATGTACAGATTGACAGGTGAGAAGAAGATAGATTAATTCAGGGTGTAAGATAGGAATACAAATGAGGTAGCATTTGTTAAGGGTATTAGTGTCATTTCCTGTTGTCCTAGGGTTTAGGGTTTCCATTGCTTATGTACTCTATATATTGGCCTATTTGGGCTGAGCAATACAAGCTTTATCCCTTGTAACATGGTATCAGAACTTTAGGTTTTCTAGTTTTCAAATTGTAGCGCCGCCACTCGTCTTCCGCTGTGCTACTCCCGGGAGGAGCATCTCCACTCCTGGGGGCGGCCATCTCCTCGCCACCCTAGCGTGGATGGCGCCCGCGCCACCGTGCCTCCTTCCACACCGCCGACTCCTACACCGCGCCTCCTGGATGTCGTGCCTCCCATGCCGCCATGGTGTGGACGACGCTAACTCCGGCCGGTGCGCCGCGCCCATGGCCCCCGCGCAAGCGCCCGCCCCAGATCTGGCCATCTCTGGGCCAGATCTGGTCGTCTCCACCGCCGGCAAGCTCAGATACCGCCGCTCTCATAGCCGCCCACATTGGATCCGGCCTCCCCGCCGCCAAATCCGGCGCCCTCCTTGCCGCCCCGGGCCTCCCACCTCCTCCTGACCGCTGCTGCTGCAGCCTTTCGACTACCGCCGCTCCCGTGGCCGTCGCCACTGGATCCTGTCGCTCACGTGGCTGCCCACACCGGCTACGGCCTCCCCGTCGTAGGATTCGGCGCCCTCCTCGCCGCCGTCGCGTCTCCCGCTCAAGCCCACCCACCTGCGCCTGTGCTGGCGCCTCCTCCTGGCCGCATCAGGCCGCCTCTAGGCTGTCCGCTGGGCTGGCCTGTGCTCGCGTCACCACCTCAGCGCGTCACTCGGCATTGGCCTTTGCGTTCAGCGGCCACTGACGCGTGAGCGCCTCCATCCAAGGTTGGGCTTCGAGCCCCCAGTGTGTCGCCCAGCGGGTGCGGGTTTCGGGTGGTGGCCTCCGTCTCCTCGTTCTCGTTGGTCCGACCGCTTGAACTATGGATATTCAAGTTTTAATACGGGAGGGGGCGGATATGAGGATTTGGGATTTTGGGGAGAAATGGATGGGGGTTCTTATATTTCTGCTAATATCTCGAGTCTTTTCACCCTTAATGTTGTTGCTTCCATTGTGTTCATTCAAGTCTGTAGCATCAATCTTTCAATTCGTTACAGCCATGCGAGTCCACAAATTCTTTTTTAGTTAGCCGATTGCTTTACTAGCCACATTTCATCCTCTTAGATCGAGTGTGGTCCTCTCCTTTCTTTCATATACTACAGCCGCATCTCTTCTTTTTGAGCCACTGTAAATCGTAGAAGTATTTATGATGCCGTCACTCTTCTCTTTGAGCCGCTGCCCTGAGTTTCTAAGTCCGTCGTGCTTCCCTTCTGTAATGCCACTGTCTCAGGCTTCGATTTATGCTGCTATACTTCTATCTCTCTCTTTGACTTGATTTGACAGCTCTTTCTATTTGTGTCATCTTCCACATCCTTTTCATCATGTTATCGCAATCGACTTTACTCCCGCTTATCTCTACCATTCTCAGCCCCTGCACTTTGTGCTTTATAGGCTATCGCACGATTTCGAATGGCAGGAGATCTTTTGGTACTCGGCACAATTTTCTAAGAGCCACACGCTATGACGACATATTTAAGACTCAAACTTTGAAGTTTTCCCTTTTTAGTGTCAACCCTTTCCAAATGCAATGCTATTGCATATGCATTGCATTTAAGGGGTGTGTTAAGGGTATTAGTGTCATTTCCTGTTGTTCTAGGGTTTCCATTGCTTATATACCCTATATATAGGGCTGTAAAAAATGCTCGAAGCTCGCGAGCTACTCGAGTTCGGCTCGTTCTAGGCTCGATTCGAGCTTGGTTCGAACTCTAAACGAGCCGAACTCGAGCTTGATCTCGAGCTCGCGAGCTTCACCGAGCCGAGCTCGAATAGTTCGCGAGCCCCGATTCGAGCTTAAATAGTAAAACATATTAATTCTTACCGAGCTTACTCGAGCTCGAGCTTGTCTTATTATTGAAAATTAGTGTGCATTTGAATTATTTTGACTGTTATCGAGCTTACAAGTGTCGAGCTCGAACTTAAAATTTTTTTATTATTGAAAAATAGTGCATAATAAATTATTTTAATTTTTTTCGAGCTTCAACGAGCCGAGCTCGAGCCCAGGTCCAGGCTCGGACCCCAACTTGAGCTCGGCTCGAGCTTCTACCGAGCTCAAGCCTGGAAGTCCAAGCTCGCTCGAGCTCGGCTCGTTTACAGCCCTACCTATATATTGGCCTATTTGGAGTGAGCAATACAAGTTTCATCCTTTGTAACAGCATTTACATCTTAATTCAGCATTTATCCAAAATGAATTGACAAAAAGCAATGCAAAAGATGTTGTTGCCATAAAAATTCAATATCATAAATGTGTCAACTAGAACTGATTTTACTTTCCAAGCATATAACTTCTGCTTATTTTATTGTTTAAGATCACACTATCTATACGAGGGATTAACTCACACGATGTATTTAAAACCTCACATAAATATACAATGTAACAATTTTCATAAAAGTCATGGGTAACCAAATGAAACAGCAGCCCACATGCAATTGTAAACTGAGAATAACTATAGTTCAAAGATTTGACGATTTGGATTTATTAAGATATCATCGCAGTAGTTTGCACAGCCACACAACAGTTATTATAATGATGCAGGTTAATGCTTTCATCAAGCATTGAATTGTGCATGTCAAGAACACAAACTTCTTTATTTCCCTTTTGGTTGTAACCTACAAGTTAGATTTGAGTCCTTGCAGGTAAATTATTAAAGCTGAAAACTCATTGGCTCCTTGGTATTGACATGGGCTATTTATATATAGGTGACAATGACAGCTGGATGTTTAACATTACAGGAATCAACTTATAACCACGCCATCGGAGCATAAAACAGCTTAGATCCCATTAAACCTTTTCTCTTGGAAGCCTCTCTAATGTTCTTCAATGAAAAATGACAAAGCTTGGTCATGGCAATAATGCTGAGAAGTCCAATCATTTCCATCTAGTCCATTTGTTTATCTAAAGCCTCCATGGAAGGGATACAACTCAAAAATGGTCTGCTTCCTTCGATGGGGGAGACACAAAGCCCAAACAGAGTTAGTCAGAAGGCACAACACAAATTAATATAACATTACATATTCAATGTTCAATATTGCTGGAAGGAAACTTTTTTCACCACATTTATTTATGTGCCTTGAACTAGCAAATATAGATAAGATGAGAAGCGCAAAAGAAAAACAAATAAATGAAAAATTCCTAAATAGCCCGATTCACCTTTTTATCCTCTTGTAGAGGTTTTCGTTTATTTAGGTTGACTCGGTTAAGTACTCTGTTTCCACTTTCTATACTTTTGGGGAAGGGAATATGAGTATTTGTGTTACGTGCGAGGTTACTGTAACACATGTGCACTGTTCACGTGATTACTGTAGTAACCATGATTAATTTCCTTTCTTAAAGATTAGCTTGATTTAGTTAGTTTGGAAGCTTATTTTCGATTAATTTGTTTCTTTAAGTTAGAGATTATTCCTTAGGGGTTAAGTTAAGTTATCCCTTTGAGATAGCATTATATTTTCTTTAATCAAGCAAAGATGAATAAACAAGTTTCTAGTCCCTAAAGTCCAGCTGTAGTCGTTCACTTGACCAGCTGTTTTGGATCTATACCTCCCTCAATCGGTTCTCTCTTCACCTAGCGCTGTTATACTTCAAATCGGCGCTATCTGACCTCTCTCCGACAAATGTTTACTCGTTTGTTGTGCTAGTTCACAACTTGTCTACATGACCTGTCATACTCATCCTATTTGTAAAGATAACGTTTATGTTCACTTGAAGAATTCTGATTGCTGTTTACTATTGTAGTAACAACGTGATATATCACAATGAATTCAACCAAACGAACCATACAAATCCCACAAGATCCAAAGTCATGTGCATAGTAGATGTGAAGGTTATGAACTGAATTTAAAACCTATCAATTGATTATTAGAAATGTATCATTTTAAGAAGCATGAACACATAAGGACATCGAGAGGAGCAAATTGTATATATCTCGACACTTCTGTGAATTACGAATGGACTTTCCTAACTGAGGGCATGTTCTTTACCTTATAAGCTGGTGGCTTTTGGGTTTTGCTACAGTATCTAACTTTCAAACGGAGTATTTTCTCAAGACAGGGTCTATAAGTTAAACGATCTACACGCTAAAAGCCCAACATCTGTATCAGCTAAAATCGTAAGTGAGTATCTGTCTCTCCGTAATCTGTACCGTAAACAGCTAAAATTCAAAAATTTCAGCCAAAAGCCATAAGCCGCAGCCGAAAAGAACAGGCCTCCTGGATATACTTTTCTTGGAACAGATAGAAACCCTCAGAAGTAGAAATAACCTCAATCCCAAGAAAATAGCGAAGAGGACCTAGATCAGACATAAGAAACTGCTCATGAAGCCGCTCCTTGACAAAGGTGATATACTGAGAATCATCTCCAGTAATGATCATATCATCAACATACAAAAGGAGAAGCGTCTGACCACGAGATGAAGTGTGGATAAAAAGAGCAGGATCATGAGCACTCGCCGAAAAACCAGCTGCAATGACAACAAAGGAGAAACGATCAAACCAGGCATGAGGAGCTTGCTTGAGGCCATAAAGAGATCGGCGAAGACGACAAACCATACCCTCAGGAACAGAATACCCAAGGGGTGGCTGCATGTAGACCCCCTCACGCAACTCGCCATTGAGAAAGGCATTCTTGACGTCCAACTGAGAGATGGACCACTGTCGAACAGAGACCACAGCAAGAAGAGTGCGAATGGTGGTCATGTGAGAGACAGGAGCAAAAGTCTCATCATAGTCACGGCCATGCTCCTGCTGGAAACCACGCGCTACAAGACGAGCCTTGTAACGCTCAAGAGAACCATCAGAGCGAGTCTTAACCTTATAGACCCACTTGCACGTGATAGGAGTAACACGCGCAGGAAGAGGAACAAGATCCCACGTGCCAGTACGCTCAAGGGCAGCGATCTCCTCCGCCATCGCATGCTGCCACTCCTGATGAATAACAGCATCACGATAAGAAGTCGGTTCGGCAAGAGCTGTGGCAGCAAAACCAAAACGCTCAGGAGGCCGAATAGACTGGCGATCGCGAAGACTATAACGAGGAGTAGCCGAAGGAGATGACCCGTCAGAAGGAGAGGGCATATCAGAAGGAACCTCAACTCGCGGGCAACGAGTATAGTAGAGAGGATAAGAAGGAACAAGATCAGGAGCAGCCTCGGGAGAGGATGCCGGTGGTGAAGAAGGTGCTGACTGAGAAGGAGGAACCGGAGAGACCAAAGGCTGTGGTGGAGTGGTGACTATAGGACTGGAAGGAAAAGTCAGAAATGAAAGCGGCTCAGCGATAGATGCTGAAGTGGAGGAAGGAGACGAACGAAGATAGAAAGGACGAGACTCATCAAAAGTAACATCCCGAGAAATCCGCATCCGTCGGCCAACAGGATCCCAACAACGATATCCCTTATGCTCAGCACTATAGCCCAGAAAAACACACTCAACTGACTGAGCGGTCAGTTTGGTGCGCTCACGAGGTGCAAGAAGAACATAGCACACACACCCAAAAAGGCGAAGTCTGGAATAATCAGGAGTCTGGCCACAGATACGCTCAAATGGAATCCCACCCTGCAGAGCAGAGGAGGGCTGAATGTTGATCAAGAAAGTAGCAGTAGAAACAGCCTCAGCCCAAAAATATGGTGGAACAGCAAAAGCAATCATGAGAGCACGAGCTGTCTCAAGAAGATGACGATGCTTGCGCTCAGCCACACCATTCTGAGCATGAGCACCTGGACAAGAAAACTGAGAGAGAGTGCCCTGCTCAGCAAGAAAGCCACGAAGGACTCCCGACAAGTACTCTCCAGCGGAATCAGCGTGAAAAACACGAATAGGAGAGTCAAACTGAGTGCGAATCATGGTGGCAAAGGTCTTGTAGATAGGTAAAACCTCACTACGAGAAGACATAAAATATATCCATGTATGGCGAGAAAAATCATCAATAAAAATGATATAATATCGGTGACCTCCTTTCGAAACAAAAGGAGCTGGTCCCCATACATCAGAATGAACAAGGTCAAAAGGACGCTGAGACACTGACTCACTAGAAGGATAAGGGAGTTGAAGCTGTTTGCCAAGCTTACATCCCTGACAATGTAGAGAAGCATCACCAGACACAGACCCTAAAAGACCTCGACGAAGTAAAGAAGTCATGCGGGAACCACAAAGATGTCCTAAGCGATGATGCCACTGAGCAAACGAAATGGTGGAGACTGTAGCAGCTGTAGAGGTCGAGGCGAGAAGACTGACTGGGGCAGCGGAAGGAAGGTGAAGCCAGTCAAGCTCCCAAAGCCGTTGAGAGTCACGGCGGCGAGGGCTAGTACCAACCAGAGTCCCCGTGCGACGATCCTGAACACAACAAGAGTCAGAATCGAAAATAACACGACAACCATGATCAGTGAGCTGGCCAGCAGATATGAGCTGCATGGTTAGTTTTGGAACATGAGACACAGCAGGAACATGAAAAGAGGAATTTGAAAGAGTGCCTCATCCTGTGACAGAAAGAGAGGTACCATCTGCTGTGTGGACAGTGATAGGAGCAGCTAAAGGACTAATGGAAGTAAGACAGGTGGAATCAGATGTCATATGAAAAGAAGCACCAGAATCAAGGATCCAAGGTGATGTACCTGAGGAAAGAGAAGTAGAAGGTGGTCTCTCACCGGAAGACTGAGCAGCAGAACCAGATGATGCAGAAGCAACCATGCGGCGTAGCAATGTGAGAAGCTGCTGAGTGTCAGGGGTACCAGAACTCGACTGAGCGGAGGAACCTCCAGTGCCCCGCGGAGGATGAGCACCACGACGAATATCCTTCTTCTTCTTCTTGTAGCAAAACCGTTCCACATGTCCATCCTTGTTGCAATAGGTGCAGTGAAGGCCCTTACCAACAGCAGCTGTCACTGGTGGAGACACAGCTGATGGAGGCAAACGCACAGCGGGTGTAGAAGCCGAAGAAGCCACCAAAACTGAAGAAAGTGATGATGATGATGATAGCAGACCCGCTCCATGAAGTCGAATCTCCTCAGTGCGAACAGCTGCAAGGGCCTCCAACAAAGTCACACGTGGATGACGAGCCAGCAACTGAGCACGAGTCTGCTCAAACTCAGACCGAAGACATGTCAAAAAATCGTAGATGCGGCGAAGCTCCATATGAGACTGCTGACGCTGCACTGACAGGTGCGGCAAACATCTGGCCCCAAAGAGTCGATCTGACGCCATATCGCAGATAACTGAGCATAGAACTCGTCCACAGTGGCATCTCCCTGCTGCAGTGACTGCTCCTGTTGCACAACAGCAAGGTACAAGGAATCAACAGATGGCTCGTAGCGGCTGCGTAGATGCTTCCACATCGCATGTGCGGAAGCCAGTCCAACAATATCACCAGTGAGATGCACCTCCATGCTAGCAACCAAAATAGCAGAGGCACGAGCATCTTCATCAATCCATGTCTTGTAAGCAGCATATTGAGTCTGAAAAGTCTCCATGGCATCCTCAAAAGCCTCAGAAGCCTTTGTACGAGCATCTTCAGAAGCATCCTTCGGTAGGACAGGCTCAACAGGTGGAGTGGGACGAGACGGGCAAGGTAACTCGCCCGTAAGAAACTCCCAAAGACGCTGACCACGCATGTGGATACGCATGTGCTGAAACCAGTCCCGATAATTGAGACCATCGAAGATCACCGGGCAACGAGGAACATAAACAGTGCCTGTAAAAGAAGACATCTCTTTTTTTTGCCTTTTTTCCTTTTTCTTTTTTTTGGCTTTTTTTATTCGGTCAAGCTGACCAACTGACCGATCGATTTACAAAACCGACCGGTCGATGCAACAATGGCCCAAGACCAACGCAGATGGTCTCAGGCGAGGGGAACTCCCGAGCGGCGGGCGGAGGGAACTTGCGAGCGGCGGCGTGAAGATGGCCCCCCCAGCGGCGGCGCGCGACTCTCGAGCGGCGACCCGAGACGGGCTCCCGAGCGCCGGCCCGCCCAGCGCGCGCGACGACGGCGACGGCAACGAAGACGGCGGGATCGGCGGCGGTCCCGAGTGGGAGTTGGTGACCGTCGGCGCAGAAGGCGGTGAAGAAGCAGCGCCGGCTCGCCCAGCGCGCGCGACGACGGCGACGGCGACGAAGATGGCGGGGTCGACGAAGACGGCGGGGTAGCCGACGGCGGCGACAACAGCCGAAGGCGCGAGCGCGGTCGGCAACGGCAACACCGGCGGCAGTCCCGAGCGAGATCGGCACGGCGACGCCAGCGATGGTCCCGAGCGGATCTGGACGGCAGCGTCTCTGTACGCAGAAGAGGCGACGTCCCGATCTGAGTGAAGGACCTGGCGACGGCAACCAAACGGCGACGAGTGGTGGTGGAAAAGAAGCGACAAGCAGGCAAAACCCTAGGTATGACGAAACCGGCTCTGATACCATGTTGGAATAACGCTTGTATTCCTCATGTGGCCAAAGGGCCAATATATATACATGTACAGGTGGCATATATGCAAGAAACCCCTTATACAATGGGGTAAATACACCGATATATAATACACATCTAACACTAACTACCTTATGTGTTCTCCTTCAGAGTTCAGACCGTTTCTGGGAACCACCTCTTGGTGATTGCTACAGAGTGGTGGAGTTGTGGATGTACAACTCCACCCACAAAGGTTCAAATCCTAATGCGCACTTTTACGCACACGTGAGTACGCCTTACTATGAACGTTGTGAGCGTGTGCTAAGAGGGTGCACTCATATATGTGTATGTGCATGTGTGTCTTATATGTAATTGCAAAGAAAAGTTCAGACCGCTTCTTTGGATGTTTGGTCAACTAGAATCAAATTTTAGAATGCTGGGCTGTCCTTACAGGGAAGTGCCGAATAATGCAAAGTGTTAATGATGCGCTACCATTTTCACTCTCTTTCCCTCGTATGGTTTAGTTTTGTAAACAACCTAGCTTCAGCCTCTAATATCAAGAATAAGTAAAGTACGGCATGGAGGTCAGTTTGGAGTAAAATTTTTGTTCTAGATATTTTTCTCTTCACCTTCGCTTCATTTGCTATTACATATACACATATATGGGCTCTCGCCCAAGAGACACACACACAACCCAACACTCCTCCTCAAGATGGATGATAGATATCTATTATTTTCATCTTGTTACAAGCTAAATTATATTCCTTTACTCCTAAACCTTTAGTCAAGCAATCTGTTATTTACCCCCTGAGTTTACATGACGCAACTTATTACACCGTCATCTAACTTCTTAGTGAAGAAGCGATATATCTCCACATGCTTGATCCTATCATCCTGGACTAGATTATTAGCGATGCTGATCTAGAAAGCACCGATACATTGCAGAAGTGTCATACCTGTGCTAGATACGTATCCGATACGGCGATATGCATCGATACAATATCGGCAAAGTATCGGTGCATTTCAGCCAAAAAATAAATAGTGAATATCTCAATACATCTCCGATACGCAGCGAGACGTCGTCGATATGTTTTGGCCTACTATGTTACGGCCCAACAGACGGTCGGCCCGGCCCTCCTCCCTCTCGCGTGGAGACTACTAATCCTCCTTAACCCTAATCGTAGCGACGCCGATATAGTCACGCCTTGAGCCACTCGTTTGTATCACCCCTCCCCTACCAGCGGAACGAGCTTGCCGTCGCCACCGAACTCGTTTGCTCCCTGTGGTGGCACCGACATCTGTGCCACTATCGGTGAGCCACAGCACCCGCGCCCGGCCTCGGCTCTGTTGGATCCTCGTCGGCACCCAGTCCTCTGCCTGCTGCGCACGAAATTTTTGGAGGGGAGGTTGGCGTGGAGTGCATAAGGAGATCCGGCATCCAGCTGATTTCGTTTGTTGGTACGGAAGCCCTAACTCTTGTTGTAAGACTAGTGTTTTGTTCTTTAGGATGACCAACCAAAGCCATGTATTTTTTTCTTGCTGATATGCTTCAATCCGATCCATTCAGTTAGTTTCGTATTTGACTTGATTGTTCTAAATTTCTAATAGCAGCAGATTGTTTATTGTTTAATAGTAATAGAGGATTGAGGTGTGTGGTTGCACCTGTTCCTGAGAGTACCCTGCTGTTTGTTCAGGTCATTTATATTCAAAACTCATAACTAAAGTTCTGAACTTCTGATCACTGTCTTTGTAATCAATTTATACCAGACTATGCGAAAAGTTGTTGATTCTCAACGTCCGTTCTCCCGTTGGCTATTTCAACATGTTTCTCAACATTTTGGATTTTGAACCCCGTGCAGTAGTTCATTTGGTTGGTTAAATTACTTTTGTTTAGTTTTGTTTTTTTGGGTTCAGATGAAGATATAATCCAGCTGCTCTTGAAAGTTGCTACATGGCATCTGCTTACTCCTTTCATGGACTATCATTCAGCTTTGGACTTGTAAGAGAGTAAGAGCCACTGCTAGTTTTGTATCGCATTGTGTCATACGGGCAACCTTCTAGGCAGAATGTAGCTTCCGCCCATCACTGTTGCACCTCAATATGGTCCATGAAAGCTCATTGTCAATAAAATTCGCCATCCCAACATGACTGCGTAGTCCTATGAATATCTGTTAGCAACAATGGTAGAAAAGTGCTTTCAGAGAAGAAAAATGAAGGGTAGGAAACAGAATATCTCACTGTCATTGTTGTCAATGCTTGTTGTTTATAGCTGTGCTTCGATACAAATCATGCTACGAGTGAGTAATTATATGCTAATATTACTTACGAGTTAACCCCAGGTAGCGATAGAGGATTCAACTGATATGAGGTCATACTTTTGTTTGCCTAGGTCAAACCATGGATTAAAAGAAGTCTTGCAACCAGGATAAGGAGTTGTTACCAAATATTTTCTTGCAACCAAGGTAGGTATGTGCCAAGTTGTATGCCATTTAAACTTTTTAATTATCATTTTTTTCACTACTAGCCAAGCTTTGATGGTTATACGATTGGAAATCAAGATACAAGGAAATTTGATGCATTGTAGTTGTGCAAGAAAATCTGATGCATGCTGCCGAAAGTACCATCTGGAAAGTGCTATCTTGCCCAGTTGATTCACTGATCTAAAAGGTGGCCTAGGCGGCCGCCTAGGCCCCGCCTAGGCACTAGGCGGCCACCCGGTGCCTCGCCTAGGGTGTTGGGCAGGGGAGGAATCGTTGAGGCGGAGAGACGGCATGAGGCGTCCCAAGCGCCTAGAGCACTGAAGATAAAGGGGTCACGGGACCATAAGCCACTCCATAGGACCACAGGAGCAAGAAACGGGAACGAGCTAGGGTTTCTCTATGTCGCCGCCTCCGCACCGTCGCCACAACCTCTCTAAATCCACACCATCGCCGCCTCCGCAGATTCACCGTGGTCGTGCACTCATCCGGCACGGAGAGGATCAGAGGAACTAGCAGGGGGAGCTACCAAGCTAGTACAAGAACAAGAGCCAAGAGAAGAGCTAGTACCTTTGCTGCGGGGAGGAGCATTGGCCTGCGGGGAGGAGCTAGTGGGGAGGAGCGCCAGCTTGTGGGGAGCTGGGGAGTAGCGCCGCTACGTCGGCCTGCAGGGAGGAGCGCCGGCTTGCGAGGAGCCGGGGAGTAGCTCCACTGCGGCGGCCTATGAGGAGCTGCGCAGGCCTGCGGGGAGGAGCGCCAGCTTGCGGGGAGACGAGCGTCAGCGATCTAGTGGGGATTGGCCGCTGCGGGGGGAGGAGGCAAGGAGCTAGTGGGGAGTGGGCACTGGCCGACTGGGGAGGACTGAGGAGCGTCGGCTTTACCGCTTCAGTGAGCGCTTTTCACGCCGTCACCTCTACACAGGACAGGTAATTAGTCGGTTGCTCTCTGTTCTGAGTTCTGAGTATTCTCCTGTGCCAGCTAGTGAGCTACAGAGGCACAGAGCTAGTAGTTCCTTGTGTAATCCACTAATTTGTGTATGAATAAATATGTGTATCTAAACTAGGATGTCATCCGCCGCGTTAGCTCCTGAGGTAGGCACCGAAGATAGCATCAAGAGAAAGTTGGGTGACGTAGGGTAGGAATATGGGGTGTTAGTGAACCCAAACAATTTGGACAAGGTGAAATGTATCTTGTGCGGAAAGGTTATTTCTGGGGGCATCCATAGGATCAAGCAATATATTGCACGTATTCAAGGAAATGTTGCAAGATGTCCCAAATCTACAAAAGAAGACCAAGCAAAGTGCCGTAAGTCTACTAAGGAGGCAAAAAAACAAGAAGAAGTGCAAGAAAGCACAAGAAGATGAGGTTAGAGAAAATGTGAGCATAATAGGTGGTCATGAAAATGAAGAACTTGAAAAGATCAGAGGATCGGCACCAAGAAAGTTAGGGCCTATGGATAGATTTGTGAATCCGATTGATCCTCAAGAGAGCACTTTGATCACTCAAGAGTTGAAGAGGCAACAAAAAATTACGAAGGCAATTTGGAAAGAGAGACATCACAAAGTGAAGCAATATGTGGCAACATGGCTTTATGTTTTCGGTAAAGATCGTAATTATCATTCATTTTATTCTTGTTATCTTGTACGCCATTAATTCATTCTTTGTTAACCTTACCTTGTGGCTTGTACATTTGCTCTTTACTCTTTAGGTGTTCCTTTCAATGCCATCAACAACGATGAATTCAAACAAATATTGGAGGTCGTAGGTCGCTTTGGCACGGGCTTTGGAGGTCCCTCTCAATATGATGTTCGAGAGCCGTTGTTGAAAGAGAAAGTGTTAAAAACTAATGAGTTGTTGAAAGCACATGAAGAAGAAAGAGACATGACTGGGTGCTCCCTTATGACTGACGCAGGGACGGATCAAGAGAGAAGCATCATGAACTTCTGTGTTCATTGCGATTTAGGGACAAGTTTCATAGGATCAAAGGAGACGTCGGAAGATGTGCACATAAGTGAGTATATCTTTGAGTATGTAGATGGATGCATTGACACTATTGGTCCTCAAAATGTGGTTCAAATAGTGACGGACAATGCTTCAAATAACATGGAAGCAAAGGAATTAATGAAGTCTAAAAGGCCAAATATCTTTTGGAGCTCATGTGCAACTCATACCATCAACCTTATGCTACAAGGAGTTGGCAATATACCAAAGTCCAAGAAGACGCTTGAACAAGCAAAGGCATTGACGGTTTTTATCTACTCACACCACAAGACCTTGGCATTGATGAGAAAACACACAAAGAGAAGAGATATAATAAAGCCGAGGTGACTAAATTTGCTCGACCTTTCTTACATTGTAAAGTTTAATATTTAAGAAGGCCAAACTAAGAGCAATGTTACTTAGTAAGGAATGAGAAGAATCTGCCCACACTAAAAAAGGCAAAGGCATCACGACAACAGTAACACTCATTAGTAGATCATTTTGAAATTGTGTGAATAATGCTTTAAAGGTATAATAGTGTTGTCCATTATATTATGTATTTATTTTTTTTCAATTTGCTAACATATTATGTTGCATTGCTTGAAGGTTTTTGAGCCGTTAGTGAAGGTTCTTCACATGGTTGATAGGGATGGTCCATCTATAACCTTTCTTTATAGAGAAATTTTAGAGGCAAAGAAGCAAATTAAAGAGGCCTTAAATAATTCGGAGGGCAATTGCAACTTAATCATTAATGCTATTGATGGAAAGATGAAGGGAAGGCTTGATTCTCGATTGCATTTGACGGCATATCTATTAAACCCATATTATAGCTATCGTGATCGATATATTTTTTTGGAACAAGATATTATGTATGGGTTTATTGAATGTGTTGAAATATTTTATCATGGTGATAATGAAGCAATGAATCAAGTACTTAATGTTGACTTTGATATATTCAAGGATAAAAAAGAGACATTTGGGAAAACCCCCGCCCGACTTGGATGTCAAAAAAGAGATCTTATTCCCAGTAAAGTAAACTTGTTCTTAATTAAACACATTTAATAAATTGACATTTCATCAGTTATTAATAACTCATCTTTCATTCTTACTATTATGTAGCTAATTGGTGATCGAAATATGGATGTTATGTTCCTCACTTGCAAAGATTTGCTATAAGAATCCTCGTTTTGACCTCAAGTTAATCGGGGTGTGAAAGAAATTGGAGCACTTTTGACATAATCTTTCTACTCTTGCTATTCAACAAAAAAATTACATGTTTCAACTCAAGTAGTCAAGAAATTCTAGCGCTAAACTTCACTACGTAACTTGTAGGTACATACAAAGAAAAGAAATAAACTAGATGCTCACCATCTCAAAAAATCTAGTTTATGTTCAATTCAATACAAGATTATTGAACAAAAAAGAAAAGAGCAACACGAAGAATATTAATGTATTTCTAGCTTCACATGCTAGTAATGCTCAAGAGTGGATGATTGAAGGTAGGGATGATGATGTTGATCCCGAAACAGGTCTTTCATGGAATCTAATTGATGAGACGATAGGAGCCAATGAAACCATGCAACCTCGTAGAAACACTAGAGTGAGAGAGCTTCATGAAGATGATTTCGATTCTGAATCCAAAGAAGAGAAGGTCAATAAGGATCTTGAAAATGTTGAATTTGAAAGATTATGGACAAGAGGACGAAGATTGACTCATTTCATCTATGTGATTTCACATTATCATGCTTGCTACCTTAACTATGTTGCTTATTTGTAACTTGTGAGAAGAACTATGTTTATATGTGTTTAGTTGCGTGTATTTGAGATTTGAAAACAATGCTTATGTGTGCTTTGTTATGAACTTCATAATTCATTACGTATGTCTTATTATATTGCTATCATTTCTTTTATTCTTTTGAATTTACAAGTTTGAAACACAAATGCACAATAGTTATTCAATACCAAAAAAACTCACGCATTGCTTAATGTGCAGGTTTTACAATTTTACATCAAAATTTTACATAAATTGATAGAGAGCTATCATTGTTGCTTAAGGTAACAATTTTCTTCATTTAAACATCAAATACATACACACACATACATATGATTGCTTGTATTTGCCTACTGTCCTTATTTTTAATTTAACCGCCTAGGCCCCCTAGGCGCTATGCCCCACCTCGCCGCCCGCCTAGCGCCTTCTTGACCATTGTTGATTAATGGAACATATAGCATTCAATTCATCAAGGTAATCTCAGTTTCTCCCTCTCTCATAGCCTGTTTACAATTTTTTATTTTCAAATATATACATGTACATATACATATATACATACACACACAAACTTGTCATATCGACATATCCTTATTTTTGGAAAATATCGTATTGCCGTATCCGTATCGCGGTACCTATATCATGTATTGGGGTATCCTAGATGCTGATAGCTGACTTATTATCACACTGTACATTCAAAGGACCTTTCCTCGGTAACTTTAGCATTGATAGAAGATTTCTTCATGGTTGTCACGACGACCTTGGCAACCACGGCACCTAAGAGGCGCCAGGACGCCTAGTCATCCTCTAGGCGATGCTAGGCGAGCTAAGGTGGTTCACTTGATGAATACCTGACTACTTAACTAAAACAACAAATTAGATAGAGGTCAATAACAATTGCATACCTAATACCTTGATGAACTTGCCATTCTTTTGCTCATTTTGCAGGTAGACAAGCAACCCCCTATACAAGATGAAGTTGTAGAGAGAAACAATAGAGAGTGGCTTTAGAAGAATAAGATCAAAGCCATTGAAGCCATATGTTCCTACCGTTGAGAAATATAGTAATAATTAGAATGTAAAGTTGTACAATGGTTACCAAATATTGAGCAATTGGGCATTGACTATTCTAATTTCATATTTGTAAACTTGAAATGATGAAATGAAATAAGCTTTTGAGTTAACATGATGAAATTGAGAGCAAAAACTAGCATAACATTGCCACTTTGCCTGAATAGACCCATCACATAGTACGACTACTGCATAATGCATCACAGAGTTCAAGACAAAGAGTCAAAGGCAAACAAAGTTACAAAACAACTACAACACTCCATCAAGGCATCAACAATCATAATCTGAAGTTGCATTATCTTCCCCATAGCCTGCACCACCACTTTGTGCATCGTCATGAGTAGGAGTAGGAGGAGATTCGTCGTAGTCATCCTCAATCTATTCATCATCCATCTCAAAATCTTCATCAAGCTCGTCATCTCAAAATTTTGGCCCATTTTGAAATTTTCCATCTGACCAGCCCATCAAACCCTCTCTCTTGCTTATAATACGCGAACTGCTTTCGGCCACATCGGCAAGGCCGGCCCATCCAACCCTCTCCCATTCCCCATCCTCCAAAATCCAGATCGAGCGGTGTCGGAAGGGAGGGGGTGGGAGGCAGCACCGGCAAGGGAGGAGGGGGAGGCAGCGCCAGCAAGGAAGGTGACCATGGGCCCATAGTGCGAATGGAATTGGAGGGCAACGGTTGGCTGCTACACATGAAAGGCGGCGCCACCAAAGGAGGGGGAGGTGGCGCGAATGAGGGCGGCGTCGGCAGGAGATCTTTGAATATGTTTGTATTTCTTGAATTTGAATCGTATGTTTGAATATTTCGACCAAAATTTTATGAAAATATTCCAAAATTTTTTATTTTCGTCTTTCTCAGAGGGTTCTGATAAATTTTTTCACCAAAATTGTTTCCCCTATAGATAATAGTAAATAGCAAAACAAAATATGTAATACAAACAATGTAAGGATGTGAAGATGCTTGAAGTGTTGATAAGCTATGCTATAGACTATGTAATTTAGGGCAGCCTTATTATCATTGGGAAGACTTGGTTAGAGATATTGGAATAAAAATAGCATTATGTTAACTAGCAACATTTTTAGTGGCTTGACACACAAAAAGAACACTTGACAGATTAAGAAAATAGCATTTGAAACAAAGCCCTCTTTTGCTAACTAACACTCTTCATCAAATGAATAAAAAAGGAGTCTTCCCCCATTGTCATTCTATTTCAAACATAAGATGAGGCGAATGGAGTTGCTAAGCAATAGATAAGTCATTAAACTATATTGGATCAGACTATTTCATTTCAATTTATATGCATAGTATTAGAGAAGTTTAATATGTTGATAGTGATGCCTTATTATATTGTTGGACAGACAGCACAAGGAAATGAAATATGATGCCCAGGAGAATAATGAAATGTGGCAGATTCAACATAATGATTCACATTTCTCGTGAGACATTGCAAAAGCATGTCACATATTTTGTCCACACACTTCTGTGAGCTAACTGTTAAGGAAGATGCGTTAGGAACAATAGAGCTAGTAATCAGATACGATGAACAACACCAACCTCCTCCCCTTGAAAGGGTCATGAAAGAACTCGCACGAATCTGTTGCACCAAGAGTAAGTAAGCTTCCCATCTCCCACACAGATAATGAGAACACCTGCATTGCATTGCGTCAAACAAGTTCATGTAAGAAACATTATATGGATACCTCCAATCACTAGGCCTATTTAATACAATTATAGAGACATAAAATATTTGAACTTCCAGGAAAGTTCACAAAGAAACCGAATCAATAGAGCTGTAATACACGCTTCCAACTTCCAAGGGTTAACTTTACAAGTTACAAAACAGCAACTATGCAGTCAGCTCAAAAAGGCAGTAATAGGGTAACAGCTTCATTACTAGTTCACAAAACTTGCTAAACTTCCAATAACATGTATTTCCAGCAAAAACAAACTAGAGATTCTAAATACACTAGAAGTATCGACATTTTCTTCCCCATCTGTAGAGAAATGCAAACCTCAACACCCACCTCCAACTGCTATAATCCCCAGCTCATAAATATCAACATTTCGTAACATAACACCACAAAAAACACAACTTTAAATGAAAAATTGAACAATCACAGCCGAACTCCGGATACCTGCTTGCGAGTCCAATCATACTGCCGGGGCAACACCGCGGGTGCGAACTGGAGCAGCACGAACCCCTCCTTCGCCACCTTGTACGCCCCAGACTGCAAATTCGAAAGCAGGAAACACCCATTAAGACATTAACAAAGAGCGGCAGCTGCGCACAGCAGCGAATGACGCCCACGGCGCACCACTCTACCTACATCGAGCGGCACGAGCTGCGGCGGCCTGGGGTCGAGGGGCAGCGCCGCCTTGCCCTTGTAGATTCTGTAGGAGGCGAACACCCTCCCATCCTGGTCCCCTTGAGGTGGAGGTGATGTCGAAGGTCGTCTGTAGACGTCGCGCGGCGGCGGCGGCGGCGGGGCCCGGGGGTCGGAGTAGTCAGAGTGGCGCGAGGAGGCGACGGAGCAGACAGAAGAGTGCTTCCTGGAAGAGAGGGGCGGGGCTGCTAGGGTTAGGGCTTGGGGAGCCTTGGGGTGGAGGGACAGGGGTGGGAGCGGAGATGGAGGTGGAGGCGAGGGGAGCGAGAGGAAGAGCGGCGGTGGCATTTCGTCGAACGGGTTGGCGACGGCCGGTGGGGGTGGTCAGTGGAGAGCGAGGGGTTTTCTTCCGTTTGGGAGAGGGGGTTTATCTGTGAGAAAAACTATTCTAGGTACGGTATAATATGGTGATGGCTAGAAATCGTCTGATTTTCATAACCGATGAATCGACGCTCACATGTGTTAGTGAGACCATGGCGGTCATCCAAGGTTACGATGAGTAATTGATCTTTGAATTAGATTTTTGATGAAGTTTGAGTTTGATTTTTGAGAGTTTTATAAAAGACTGCTTTCTAATTAGGCTGTATGTTGGAATCTTCATGTTAAGTAGTCTGACCGTTTTGTTTTGGTGGTCTAACCGGTAAACTTCGACTGTTAACAGTAGTCGGATGCGTGGTTCTTGACTTTGTAGTCGGACGGTCCGATCGGCCCTGTGATAGGCAGTCCAAATGGCTGTGTTGAGCAGTCCGATCGGCAGATCGATCACGGATGGTCGATGGCGGATGGTCGAAAGCTATAGTGCCTGAACGACCACGGATGGTCGATGCCCGACGGTCGGAAGTCGTAGTCATAGACGTTACGATCGGCTGTCGTAGACCTCGAGTACTCGTGTCAGACCAGCCAGTCGTCTGACCGGCTTGTGCTTAGCAATCATACTGACTTCTCTCAGGTGATTTCTTGATCCAAGAGTTTTTGGGTTGATTCGTTCGATGATCTTGTTTGATGTAACATATGGGAACGTGCTCAAAGCCATCTTGGCTATCTTCTATCCACGAGTAAGATCTGATCATCGATTTGGTTTTTAGTTCTTGATTGGAGTGCGCTGCTATAAATTGCAAGAAGGTCTCAAATTTGCAAAAAGGAATGGAATAACTTCCTAAGACCTTAAAAAACATGTGTACAAAGTTTCACAAGTTTTGGTTTAGTCGATCAAAAGTTCTGTCGATTTTGGTTCTCGTGGTCAGATGAAAACCCTATTCTTCTATTGGAAACGGTAGTACCGCAAGCCTTGTAGCGGTAGTAATGTAGTCCCTAGTCTTCGATTACTTTGGTTTTTGACCATACACTGGTCGTCGACCTCTGGTCGTGTTCCGACTTGGTTCAACCACTTTAGTTTCGACAGTCTATAGGTCGACCACCCACTGGAGGTTATTCTTACCGGTCGGATTTCAACCTACCTAAAACACTCGGGTTGTACTCAGATCTTGGACAACGTAGGTTTTTTACCACTCATTGGTCCTCGACCACGCTGGTCTTTTGACTGCTCACTGGTGTTCGACCGCGTAGGTTTTTGATCAATCATTGGTCCTCAACTACACTGGTCTTTCGATCACTCACTAGTGTTAGATTGCGTAGGTTTTTGACCACTCATTAGTTCTCGACCATGCTGGTTTTTTAGCCACTCATTGGTGATCGACCACGTAGGTTTTGACCACTCAATGGTCCTCGACTACGTTGGTCTTTCGACTGCTCTCTTGTCATCGACTGCTGTGGTTTTCAACCACTCTCTGGTCGTTGACCACTCAAGTCGAATTTAGACCATGTTGACTTTCGACCACGTTGGTTTCGACCACAACCACGTTGGTTTTGATCACTCACTGGTCGACAATCATTCAAGTTGTATCCAATCACTTTGTCTTTTGACCCATTGCGGTAGTATCGCACATACTGCTTTTCAACAGCTATACAGCTCTGAGTTTCTCCTGATTTTGAGTAGGATTCCTATCCAAATCTTCATAGCTTTGTAGCTATCGTAGCAAAGAATAAGTAAATACTTGGAGAAAAATTTTAAAGCATCATTCATCCCTTCTCTGTTGCCATCTTTGGTCCTACAGTTAGTCTTTTTCTCTTCTCTCTCTCAGCCACATGTGTTCATTCACTGATCGGATAAGGCAAGAACTTCTCAAGGTAGTCTACTCCCAGGTCCTCTAGCTTCAGCACGTCATACGATGATGCGGCAGAAGGACCTGGTTGTTGTGCTTCCTCGCCGCCATCTCTGTGTTCTGCTGCTTTTGTTTGTTCTTGGGGTTGTGCTTCCGAATGCAGTGGCGCCACTTGAGCGCCAGAATGGGCGAGTCACTTATGCTTAGGGCCTGTTTGGCAGAGCTCCACCAGCTCCAGATTCACAAAAAACAGATCCAGATTCAATTTTACCAGCCAAACACTTCTAGCTCCAGCAGCTCCACCATGGATCTGCTCCACGAAAACAGTGGATCTACCCCCAGATTCATGGATTTGGTGGAGCACCTCAAGGGGTGCTCCACCAACTCAAATTTGGTGGAGTTGAGGAAAATTATCCACCATTGCCACTGGTTATACAAAAAACGGTTCGTTCTTTTCTTTTCCCCGCCTCCTCCCGGGCCTCCGCCTCCCCCGCCTCCGACCGCGTCCGCCTCCTCCCGGCCTCCGCCTCCCCCCGGGCCGGTGCCGCCTACCCGGCGTCCGCCTCCTCCCGTTCCGGCGCCGCTTCCTCCCGTGCCGGCGCCGCCTCCCCCCGGGGCCGGCGCCGCCTCCCCCGCGTCCGCCTGCCCCCGGGCCCGCAGCACCTCCTCCGCCTGCTCCCGGGCCTCCGCCTCCCCCGCCTCCGACCGCGTCCGCCTCCTCCCGGCCTCCGCCTCCCCCGCGTCCGCCTCCCCCCGGGCCGACGCCGCCTCCCCCGCGTCTGCCTGCCCCCGAGCCCGCACCACCTCCTCCGCCTGCTCCCGGGCCTCCGCCTCCCCCGCCTCCGATCGCGTCCGCCTCCCCCCGGGCCGGCGCCGCCTCCCCCGCGTCCGCGTCCGCCTCCTCCCGTTCCGGCGCCGCCTCCCCCGCCTCCGCCTCCGCCTCCGCCTCCTCCCGGGCCGGCGCCGCCTCCCCCGCGTCCGCCGTGCGCCTCGCCTACGCCGCCCGGGGCTGCTCCCGCCGGCCGCTGCCGCGCCTGCGCCGGCCGGGTTTTTTTTTCATTTTGCCCCCTGACGCGTGGGGCCCAGGTGTAAGTGAGATAGAGAGGGAGGTGGAGCTGTACCAAACACTTTGACGAATCCCAGATCCACGATGGAGCTGCTCCACGGTGAATCCAGCTCCAGATCCACCTTTTAGGTGGATTTGGAGCTGGTGGAGCTCTGCCAAACATGCCCTTAGTTAAGCTGAGCGTGCGCAATGACTCCTACACGTGCTCCATGGGGCAGTTGAGCACAGTGGTAGGCCCATGCACGGCGAAGACAGCCTGGTTGTAGGCGAGTGCGGCAGCCTCGAGGGTGTCGAAGGTGCCGAGCCAGACCCAAGCGCCGTTGCATGTGGAGTCCCGAATCTTCGAGCGTACTTGCCCCATGGCCGCTTCCCACCCCGACCAGCAAGGCCTCCACCGATGATTGGTCACTGGTGCTTCCGTGGTGTTCCAATGTCGCTGCTGCACTAGTCATCAGCTGCTCCTTCCGAGTTGGTGTAGCAGTAGCAGAGGTGTTGCTCCCTCTAGGGCTTCCATGATCATGGCTGTAGCTGTAGTCAATGCCGTCAAAATGAAGTGCTATTACTGCTGGTGCTGCTCGGGAGAGGTGTTGGAGCTGGAGTGAGCTGGAGGACCTGGGAGCGAACTACTTGGATGAGCTTCTCGTCTTATCTCCCATTCTCTTTGTTTTATTTTTTATGAAGCTAAGATGAATAAGTTTTATAAGGTTTTATATATATCTAAGTTTTATGGTGCTTCATGATATTTTATAAAGTTTTTTTTAGCGGATTCATGAAGTTGAAAGTTTTTTGTAAAAGTTGAACTCCAAGTTTCATGATGTTTCGTAAAGTTTCGGGAGGTTTCATGACTAAGTTTTATAAGTTTCATGAGATTTCACAATTAAATTTTATGGTATTTCATTAAGTTTCAACAAGTTTATGTTTAAGTTGATTAAGTTTTATATAATTTTATGTTTAAGTTTCATAGTGTTTCATGATGTTTCGTAAAGTTTTAGAATACTTCGTAGTTGACTAAATTTCATGAAGCACGTTCAAAACTTTCTAAAACACTGTGAAACTCGTAAAGCTTAAGATGAAATCTGGTGAAACTTATCTATACCGTTAGAATCCTTTCTAACATTATACCGTGCGCTAACAGGACTTTTATTCTGTGGTTAGGTTTGGGCGGTCTAACTCGTGGATAACATCCGACCGTTACGTTATCATCTTTGGGCCTATGCTTACTATTGCCTTGGCAGCGAGAGTCGGAAGAATGTTTTTCTTCGTAGTTTCATTCCGTATGGTTGATGCCATTTGATGCTTGATTGAAGCCAAAATTTGGTTTGCCCTGAGAAATTTGGTAGCGCGCAAAGCAAAACATACCAATTTGTAAGGCGATTCACGGTTGGGAAATCACTCAACGATTTTCGGTAGGGTGCTTAGATAAGTTTGCGTACAATGCAACCACGCTTACTTTGATATCGTGCCCCAACTTCGACTATAACCTATTTTGGTAGGCTTAGTTGGGGCACGAATCCAAAATATAGGCTCTATTACATGTACATTTGAACGTACTAGGCATGTGTGACATGAGTTAAAAGATATATATGTATTACCACGAGATCAGATACTATGCCTGCCTAAAGTCTTGGTTGCCTCTAACAAAATTCAGAGCAAGAAAAACGTTTACATATATCTTCACCTTTCATAATTTAGTGTCTGTTCTTTTCAGCTTCTAAAAGCTGCTCTTCGACTTTTCACAATTTAACCTGGTTACGTATGTTGCAGCGAATATCAGCACGGCACATTATATTGGTGTCTAGCACTTTCCCAGCTGTCCTTGCCTGTTCATAACCACTTGATGACCAGGATCATGCCCAATATAATCATCCTATCTTGATCGATCCAGTGCAAAGCTAGAAGCCACAAATATCCTTCGAAAGAAGCTCTCAAAATCGTATATACTTGAAGTATCGTCTGTGTCTAGACAGACTGACATGATCATATCCAAACATGTCATTTGACCTGTGTTTATGTTTTACTACACTTATGAACAAACGTTACTTAATTCCTGTCCAGTTTTCCATTCGGGCAATCTTTTCTTCCAAATTATGAATGAATGACCCATCAACAAAATTGCTCCAATCAAAGGACAGCACGATAAGATAAGAGAGGGATGTCGCTCTTGGCGCCCGCCAGGCGCTTAAAATAAACAGCAGTCAAGATTCGTTCCACGAGAGCCCGAAAGGAACGAAGTCCTGCGACCAACCCAAGGGCGCGATGCTGTGCCGTTCTTTGTCACCACTCTCTCTCTCTCTCTCTCTCCGTGCCTGCCTGCCGACCTCACCCTGCAGCAAGTCAAATTAAACTTAGCTTCAGGAACCCAACTTATGGAAGCAAATTTTATAGGAAGGGCCTCACTCGAGGTGTTCAAGGGCCTGGCATTTTTTTCTCAACTTAAGCCAGTCTGCTGCTAGTCTTGAATATATACCAATTAGAAGGAAGAAGGGCATATCTGCTACGTCTCTTGAGCCCTGACAAAAATGCCGGTCGCTCTCTTCTTGTTGCTCAAGTTCAAGATCTCTCCAATGGAATTGCATGCTCATTATTGTGTGGTGGATATACATCTAGTAATCAATAAGTTACTAGCTAGGCGCTCAATGTGTTCGTTACCAGATGGGTTACATCTTTATCCAGCTCGATGTGTTTTGAAGTTGTGACTTGTGAGTACATGCCATACCACATAGTACGTCCTATCTCGAGAATATTATCGTTCCTTGTCCTTTTAACGGAACGGGTATATGTTGGATCTGGCCGGTGAACATACTAGGAGGTTTCCATAGTTTTCAATGGTATAATTCGGCGCCTGCCACACCAATTTATTTTGGGAAAAACTGTCATTTTCTTTAATTTTGATAGGACGTGTGGCAAATGATTTTAGATGGTCAACGGCAAAAATTACCGGCTGCGGTTGTCAACAGAAAATGAAATTTAAGGAAGCACACAACTTCGGCAGAACACACCCATGGGCGGCACCGGTCAACATGCTTACACGCAGACGCGCAGTCAGGTCATACTGTGTGATGCATACACAGGCTGAAAACGCCCGGAACATGCTGTGAAAGTTCCGGCAAAAACAGATATCAATTCAACAAGTACAATATTTACAAGGACAGATGATAAGACAAATAGGAATATGTGACTGTGCCCAGATCTTATCATGGCACTACTACAGAAAGGCTAATAGTAGACGGCAAATCACAGACGGTTTTGTGAAACCGTCTGTAATGTAAACTATTACAGACGGTTTTAATTTGAAGGCCGTTTGTGGTATTTGTGGCGGGAAAAAGGAGTATCACAGACGGTTCTTACTGCTGAACCGTCTGTGATACTGGAATATCACAGACGGTTTTTATTAAAAACCGTCTGTGATAATCTGGGATTATCACAGACGGTTTTTTTATTAAAAACCGTCTGTGTTGTGTCGACTATCACAGTCGGTTGTTGTTAAGAACTGTCTGGGAATGTTCACAGACGGTTTTTCACAAGAACCGGCTGTGATGTCCCTTTGTCTGTCATATTCTAGATCAGAGGTTAATATATAAGTACGCATTGCTTCTAATAACTTAACTACAGAACTACTGAGACAAGAGGTCACAAATTAAAGGCAAATTTATTAATTTCAATTAGAGGCAAATTTATTACAAAAGTCGCACAGGTAAAGAGTTTCCCAGATTGTATTCTTTTGGGCTTCGTAAGCTTCTTCTTCAACTTGGGGACTTGGAGGATCAGCCGCTGAATTCTCGAACGCCGTTAAGATTGCCCTTGTCCTCAGCACTTCCTCGTGCAACCTGGGCAAATGATCAGCAGCATTCATAATGTCGTACAGGATAGCATGAAAAGATTCCTCAGAATCTGCCGTTTCTGCTTGATCGACAAGGCTATCCATCAGTCTCTGCAATGCGTGTAGAGCTTCTTCCGCATTGCGCACATTGTGGAGAAGAACCAGGGTGAGGGTTGTTTCCCTTTCTTGAGCGGTAGCGAGACGCCTCCGTCGACGGCGGAGGATCAGGTCAAGCTGACGGATGCAAGAAAGTCGGGGAAGGAGAGCAGGGCGGGTGCGGAGAAGCTGCTCCAAATGCAAATTGCTGGCCGCCTGTGTAAGGTTCCGGCCGAACAATTCGTGATGAACAGATGAGAGGAAGGAGATGATCACAAGAACAGTAGTAGAAGCCATGTTGTATTAATTGTATATTGTATTGTACGTACGTAGAAGCTAGCTAGAGACCTGGATTAGGAGCGCATATTTAACCTTTAGCACAAACGGTTCGTATACCCAAACATGAATGATATAGACGCTTCGTATAACGATCGAGAGACGTTAATTAGACGATCGAAACACGAAGCGTTCTGGCATCGAAACACGCGCGAAGCGTTCTGGTATGAAGCTTATCACAGACGGTTTTGTTATAAAAAATCGTCTGTGATAATTTATTATCACAGACGGTTTTTAGTTAAAAACCGTATGTGATAATGACTACGGCATTTATTGCGCTGCTCAGACCGCATCGTCTTCATTTCGATCCAGATCTAGCCACTGCTGCGCACTTTTTCACTCGGGAGGAAGCTAGAGTGATTTCAGGCCAGTTAATTTGGTGGGAAGAGGCAGAGATTGAGCTTTGAATTAAGATTCAGACTTTCCTGGTTGCTGTAGATATGGTTAGTAATGAAATTTATTTATTTTAAATTGCATTACAATTTAGGTGTAAGTAATCCATGAGTGGTTATTGAAGATGGTTAATTAATTTGCAAAATTGTTGGTTGTATAATAGCTATTGTGTTTGTAATATGAATTGAGCTAGGAAATTAAGTCTCAATATAATAAATGTGGCCGGTATATATGTAGTTATAATTAGTTATTCTAGATTTTAATACTAAGTTGTATATATTTTAGTACAAAACCGTCTGTGATATCGGATAATCACAGACGGTTTTTAATGAAAAACCGTCTGTGATATCGCATAATCACAGACGGTTCAAAAACCGTCTGTGATAACTTGGATTATCACTGACCCATAATTTCAGACGGTTCAGAAAACCGTCTGTGATGACGTTTCTGAACCGTCTGTAATGTGGATTTCTGTAGTAGTGTGGTCTTGAAGAGGGATAGTATTTTCTCGATAGGGCGATCATGCAAGTCCCTCTCTTTTTTACAGCTTGCAACTGTTTTGATTTTTCATAAGTTGTTCCTCAACTATGCATGGAGAATTAATGATTTGTTAATTCTTCAAAAATTATGATTCATTATTACCATGTTCAGTCAATTATAACTATTTATATATAGCAAAGAGAGCGGCTTGCATATTTTAGGCATAAACGATCATTCTAGAACTAACTGGTTCCATTCCATTTGCACAATGACAAATATCTCCCCACCTAGATTTTGCAAGAATCATGTGTTTTGGTGTAGATCAGTGGTGGAAAATTACTTGCAGCTAGCTCAACCAGAACAGTGGAACGAGTACTGAAAAAATAAAAACGAAAAACAATGGGCTGTCATTTTATTATAATAAATTATGCAATATTGCTTTGCTTTGTTGCTACTTAGTAAATCAAAATACAGGCTAGCAAAAGACTTGCAAATCTTTTGCATGTTCTCGTAAAAAAGCTTTCAGTTTTTAGGTGCAAATATCTTATATTAAATCACTCTACATTACGTATGATGCTGAAGTGCTGAGTCCCTATATAATAACCAATGGGAAAATTCATACTACATCACTTCAAAGAGTGGCACAGCTTGAGATACCACTTCAAAGATTTTCCCTCCATGATATACCACTCTAAATATATTTAGATTTACACAACGCCATTTCCGCTATTTTCTTGCCATCTTCTACTTTTTCTACCTTTTGACCTATTGGAAAAGTCGTTTTTGCCTCTCTAGGCCTGAGTTCGAATTGATGCAAGTGATATGCACTTGAGTATAGTGAATGTTAACTTTACATGCTTTTGTTTAAGTTGTTATGTGCACTGGAGTGCTTCTCTATTAACACCTTCTTACATCATCATGCTAAAAAAACTGGATAATTTTTTTCAAAGTCATCTCACACCAAAATTTCATATAATTAATTCCGATCCGTTCAAGTTTTGAAACTAATGAGTCATTACATATTTGCCAACAACATCTTATAGCAATTAGGATAATGGAGGGCAGTAGTGGGCGCATTAGCAGGCAGCGGGAGCCACACACGCTTGGTTCTAACTCAGGCCTGGATGGGGCAAAAACAACTTTCCCATAGGTCAAATGGTAGGAAAAGCAGAAAAATGCAAGAAAATAGTGAAAAGGGTATTGTGTGAATCTAGATGTGTTTGGAGTGGTATATCATAGAGGAAAATCTTCAGAGTGGTATCCCAAACTATGCCACTTTTTGGAGTGGTATAGTATGAATTTTCCCATAACCAATTGGTCCGTTGTCTCTTTGCTCAACATTATTATTTCATCAAAAAAATGTTTTGAAGGTAACTTTTTCATTGACTAATGTTTTTGACAAGAAACAACTCTCGGCGTACCTAGGCGGGGAGATTTTCTGACCAGTTAGGCTTAGGCCAAATATGCTATGGTAATAACTTAATAATGAATGGGCGTGTAAGCTGTCAAAACCAGCGAGAGGCAAGGCGCTCGGCACCGAGAACATCGACGCCCTTGTGTCGTTATCAGCTCATTGATGGAAACAAGGATGGAACCCAACGCTGCCATCTGAGCATATATATAAACATTCACACGCACGTAGGAGCTACCTCCCTTTGCTTCCAAAGCCAATGCCTACAGTTTCGTGAAAAGGCTGCGAATAATCAGGAGCAAGCTACAAAGCTTTGACAGAATTTGATGGCCATGGAAACCTACGGTTTGGTGAAGGATGAGCTCAACGTCATCGGAGGAGGAGGAGGAGGACAGGGGCTGTACTGCGAGGCTACGCCGCGGGCAGCGCCGGTGATCACCGGCGGCGACGGCGCGAAGAGCGTGAAGAGAAGAAAGAGGGAGCCGTCGGTGGCGATGTCGGCGGTGACGGTGAGCAGCAACGGCAAAGAGGCCGGCGGCGACAAGTCTGCCAGTAGCAATGCGGCTAAGAGGAGCTCAAGGTTTAGGGGTGTAAGCAGGTAACTGAACACATAAATCTTTGGTCGCTGTGTTGTGTTGTGCTTTTCTTTCCAAGAAGCTAAGTTGTGAGAAGTCTATTACTCTGCTGCCATGTCAAACAGCGAACTACGGTTTGTATAGCAAACATAGATCAGATTTGCATGATTTGTTGCATGCATGAGACTGGGCCGACGTACGTATTAGAAACTACATAGAAGTGTACGTACGTACACAGAGCATGTTGATCCGACCGTACGTGTTGATTGTACACGCATGCAGGCATCGTTGGACGGGCAGGTTCGAGGCGCACCTCTGGGACAAAGGGACATGGAACCCAACGCAGAAGAAGAAAGGAAAGCAAGGTACGTACGTACGTGACACCCAGAGATATATGTAGCTGCACACATATTATCCGTGAACAAGTTGTGCTTCCATGTTGCAAACTTGCTGTCTTCACGCGCTGTATACGGCCCTATTCTTTTTAGCTTCTAAAAACTACTTTGGACTTTTCTACAGTAACTAACTTTTAAACGAAGTCTTTTTTCAAGATAGGGTATACTAGTTAATTGTAGTACATACTTTACTGACTTCATTTATATCGGCAAAAACCGCACGTGAGTTTCTGTTTCTCTGTAATATTTCGTACAAACAGCCCAAAAGCCACAACCAAAAGCCGCAACCAAAAAGAACAGGCCTTATTACGGGCCTGTTTGGCAGGCCACAAGCCGGCCGGCTTTTCGCAGCCGCTACAGTACCTAACTTTCAAACGGAGTATTTTTTCAAGACGGGGTCTACAAGTTAAACGTAGTACACGTTAAAAGCCCAATATCTGTACCAGCCAAAATCGCAAGTGAATATCGATCTCTCCGTAATCTGTACCGTAAACAACCAAAATTCAAAAAATTCAGCCAAAAACCATGAGCCGCAGCCAAAAAGAACAGGCCCTACATATATTTCTTCGTCTTACCTTTCATGTATTGTATGCTACGGTGCGGCGGAACAGTTTACCTCGGGGCGTACAACGAGGAAGAGGCGGCAGCGAGAGCGTACGATCTAGCGGCGCTCAAGTACTGGGGATCTAACACCTACACCAACTTCCCGGTATCTATCTATGCTTTTCCCCCTTCATTTTCCTCTGTTTAGATCACCAGCTAACACAAACTGATTGAGTACAAAGCAGTACGAAAGCTATGCTGGCGTTGTCATTTTTATAGATATCTCAAAAATGTGTATTCTAAACATTCTGTATCCAAGGTTATTTTTGTATAGGAAAAAACACTCTTACATATGGTTATTGTTATGCATGCAACAGGTTGCAGACTACGAGAGAGAGCTCAAACTGATGCAGAATGTATCCAGGGAAGAATACCTAGCCTCAATAAGAAGGTGAATATACTCCCGTATACCCCTTCGTTCAGAAATATATGTCGTTATAGAAAGTGTAGGGTCAATATATAAAAAACTATTTGAATTGATCATGTGAAATGGTATCATCGTATTAGTCATGAAGTTTTTCATAATACAATACTTTTATATTATTTTATAAACATACTCATATAAAAAGCAATAGTTAAAATTACATTCGCTGTCCAGAAGTCATCCATTCTTGAATAGAGGGAGTATATAAGTATCGGTCATTCTTGTGTGTTAAAACCAGTGTTTTAAATCTCCGGCTATGACGTTTAGCGGATGACTTCTCAAACAGCTAATAGCGGAGCTAAATGAGGCTATAGCGGCTAAATTATACATGGACTCAAATAGCTTCATCTGTCTAAAACAGCTATAGCAGGCTATAGCAGCAGCTATAGCCGGAGATTTAAAACTATGGTTAAAACCTGGCAAGTTACAGACCAATGAGTAGACTATTGTGGACTATATTTTTCAACTCTCATCAAACAGGGTTAAATCATTCATAGACAAGTATATAATTCAACGTACATGAGTTCTCCGCAAAATGAAAAAAAAAACTTGCGTAAAAAGAATCCAAAATCAATTGGTATATATCGTCTCCATAAAGATCACGATTTAATGCCAGTCCGTTGTCTTACTGATGGCATATATGCAGGAAGAGCAATGGCTTCTCGCGCGGAGTTTCCAAGTACAGAGGAGTTGCACGGTACGTACAGCTCGTATTTCCCTGTCTGGTTCTGCCGAACTCATCGGCACGTCCATGACACAGCTAGCATCGCTAAGAATCAAGCAAAGCACTTGAATTCGATCTGCAAAACTCGCAGGCACCACCACAATGGCAGATGGGAGGCCAGGATCGGCAGGGTGTTCGGCAACAAGTACCTCTACCTCGGCACGTACAGCACGCAAGAAGAGGCGGCGCGGGCATACGACATCGCGGCGATCGAGTACCGCGGCATCAACGCCGTCACCAACTTCGACCTCAGCACCTACATCCGGTGGCTGAAGCCCGGCGTCGGCGGCGAGGACAGCGGCACGCCCACGTCGGCCACCACCAGGCTTATCATGCCGACGATGTGCCTGCAGACTGTCCAGGACAACCTCCAGCCCCACGGCGCCGGCATGGTCGACGACCTCCACCTCCTCCCGGCGCAGAGCTCGCTCACCCTCGTCCACGACATGGGCTCCGTGTACGGCGGCACCCCGCGCGGGCGGCCGTCGCCGTCGTCGTCGACCACGGCGCTCAGCCTGCTGCTGCGGTCGCCGGTGTTCCAGGACCTCGTGGCACAGCAGCCGGCTGTGGACGACCGGACTGTGTCGGACGACGTCATCGACGCCGCCGACGACGCGGAGGAGCCGGCGCCGGAGAGCCAGTTCGGGGATGTACTGTACGGCGACGAGGCGGCGTTCGCGTGCTCCATGTACGAGCTGGACGACAGCTTCGCGAGCATCGAGCAGTCTCTCTGGAACTGCATGTGATCTGATCACCGAACATCTCAAAATAACAAGCGCGCATGAGCGCATTGGACATAAGGAGGCGGCGGCAATAGCTAGGAACTTGAGCTTCTGTGAAGTGAAGGGGAAGAAAGAACTAGTTCCTGGAGATAGCCATGGCCCAAGCTACGTTAGTACATGCATGCACTAGTTAGGAGCTGGGTGATGAGAGGTGTGTGGTACAGAATTTGCTGTGACATAGTACGTGTGATTGGCTCATTTGACCCGTGCTAGCTGTGTGATTTCTCGTGCATTTCGGTCGCAAGTTATTGATGGCTAATCGAGTGAGAAAATGTGTGAAAACATCGATATATACATGGCAATAATATATACTGCAAAGCAAGTAGTGCTAGTTTTCTCCGAAATGAGATTCTCTGAAGTCGCATACGGCGACTTCAGAGAACAGTCACGAATCTGAGCCGTTGGATCGGAAAACGAACGGCTCAGATCGGTTGCTACAGTAATTTTTGTAGCTACAGTAAAATTTTACTGTAGCAGAACTGATCTGGGCCGTTCTTTTCCGATCCAATGGCTCAGATGCGACTGTACTCTGCAGTCGCCGTACGCGACTGTAGAGAATCCAGTCCCGTTTTCTCCTGGGCGTGCATGCTACACGTGCATGTAATCGTCTGATCCATGAATCATTGTGCCTTTGTACGAGGTACTGAACATGCTCGAGCTGCCGTCTGAGTTTAGATAGGAGAGAGAGTGAATGAGTGATGGACTCACCTTGTCAGTCACCCCGTGTGTGCGACTTTGCGTGAGCGTTGGGCGAAGGCAAACGGGGTTGCAGAAGTGTACAGCGCATGGAGGAAAGTGGCCCGAGTCTACGGCCCAGGGCCGAACGCAACGGGAGAGGAAGCGGAAGAGTTTATTTCCCGTCAAAAGTTTTGTTAAGGGCATCTCCAATAGTTATATAGCTAGTAACTAACTATAAGACTTTCACATCATCTATATAGTACACACTAAAGTTAGCATTCTAAAGAACTATCTATAAGAGCAAGTACAATAGTATAGCCAACTAGTGGCTATAACATTTGTCCATTTTATCTATAGCCTTCAAAAAAAATAGTTCATACAATAAGGTAGCTATTACAATAACTATTTGGCCCCACGTGTAAGAGAGTGAAATGCATATTTTTACGTGCTACAGCTAGCTGTAATTTAGAGCAAGTTTAATAGTATAGATAGCTGCTACCTCCAATACATTTACATGTCATCAAAAGATAATGATGCAGTCAACTTATACAATAAGCTGGCTATAAGTTGTCTCCACAAGAGCTCTCAATCATTTAATACATACATGGGTATTGATAATTTAATACATGCATGGGTATAACAATTAGTTCTATGGGTACATGCATGGATAATGCCTCTTTTCCTGTGCTATAGCATGACTCTTGCATGGGAGTCGGCTTGGCTCTCTCTCTCTCCTTTTCTCTCCCCTCCACATAGGACTATGCTGACATGGATTCCCTTATAGCTAGCACAGTCAACCTTATTAAACTTGCTCTTAGGGCATCTCCAACAGTATGAGCTAGTTACTAGCTCTAAGACAACTTCTCCAATAGTACTAACTTTAGCACATAGCTCATAACATAAATAGCCTCACATGACACTCTCACATAATCTTGGAATGTGTGTATGAGACTAGCTCTTGATCAAGAGATAGTTTTTCTCTCTCTTCTATTAAAATATGAAATAATATGCTTAGAGCTAGCTCATAAGTCACTGTTGGAGATGCTCTTAGTAGCCAGCTTCCTTCTCTCTCTTCCTTTCTCTCTCTGCCACGTAAGATTTTGTTGATATTATATTTGCTATAGTCTGCTGACTAAGTCTTATTGTACCTGCTCTAAGGATAGCTATTTGATGCTTACATGCACACACAGAATTTATAGAGGCTGTCTCGTTTGGCGTTATAGACTAGTGCTTAAGGAAGAGCTGGCTCGATTTTTTTTGCATACTCTTTTTTCTCCACATAGGATATATGCTGATGTGTACATACATATAGCTAGCTGACTCAGACCATTGGAGATGCCCTAACAAGGGTTTTTATCAACCGGCACGATGGCCAATTCAAAGCGTCACAGTTTATTGCATCAAACCAAACAGTTCGAGCAGGATATATACGATCCTACGCTGCTTCTAACGCCTGACGGAAGTTGGTCGCGAAGGCCTCCATGTGGGCGCGATCGAGGGCCACGGAGACCTGCACGCCGCCATCGCTCGCTCCGAGCAGCGTCACCTGCTCCCTGAAGTACACGGTCACCAGCTCCACGCGGCTCGGCGCGCCCCACCCGAAGTCCGTCTCGTACGCCATGAACCGGTTCGACGACCCCATCACCGTGGCCCTCTCCATCGGAATCGCGCGGCGGCGCTCCAGGCAGCCCTCCACGTCGGCCAGCGGGTCCTCCAGGTCCTCGCGGATCGCCTTCTGGATCGCGGCGGCGGCGTGCGCGAGCCCGTCGTCGCCGCCGCCGCCGCACAGGTCTCCCACCGTGGCCCTCGCGCAGCACCCCATGATGCAGTTCCCGAAGTAGGCCTCGTCCACCGGCGGGCGCAGGCGGCGGCGGCAATCCGCGGTGAGCAGGAAGTAGGCGGCGTCGTCGTCCAGCGACCTGGCGCGCACGACGGACGTCCACACCAGGGACGAGACGGCGACGTAGGTGCTTGCCGGTTGGGACAGTTGCTCGGAGCCGGTTTTGCTTTGTGATTTGCGCTGCTTTAGCGACTGGATTTGGTTGGCGCGAAGTAGAAAGGTTCTTCTGCTCTGCCGCGTGACGTCCAGCGCCGAGAATCGATCATCCTCCTGCGTTCATTGCTGATTGTAACGAGAATATAGCCGTATTTCCGATACAAATCTTTATTCATGGATGCCTGGAATAGGTCTGGTTCAAATGCATAAATTTTCCTTATGTCTTGCTAGAATTGAAATATTTTCTGTGAAATTTCTGAAAAATCTATATCATATTCTTGCGCTCCAAATATACCCTCAACAATTTTGGCAGCTGTTACGAAGAATTTCCAGTGTGTTACTATGTCACAACAACTAACCTAGTTTGATTACTTAGAGCATCCATAGTGTATATAACCCAAGGGGCCTTAAGGTGGGTCCCATCTAAACCTTAAGGCCGACTCCATAGTATATATAACCCAAGGGGTCTTAAGACGGTCCCACTCGACAGATAAAGAAAAATTGTATTTTAATGCTTGTGGCCAGGTCTTTAGCTTGAGGACCAGCCTTAAGCCTTTTTTGCTTATAGCCTGCTTAAGGTCACCCATGTAATGTATAAGGTTGACCTTAAGATGGTTTAAGACCCTCTATTTTCATACACTACAGATACCCTTATGCACGCAGCATGCACAACACTGATAATTAGAGTAACTAGTAAGGTGGCCGTGCACTTGCACGGGCATCACCCTTAAAACACGTTTAATTACATTGGCAATATATATACGTAATTTTGATTTTTGAAAAATAGATAGATTGTTACATAACATTTTCATTTACATCTTCATCGATTTCTTTTCATTATTACAATGCTTGTCTATACTACATACTCATAATATACCTTATATCGGTATAGCCGAGTAAACAACCATTAATGATCTCACTTTCAATCCTCCATCCCGTAGAGGTCCACCAAACAAATGGTCACGATGTTTTTCTTGTTGTGAGAATTTTTAGCAATTATCTCTTTCTTAGCGATTGTAAACTATCGTCACCGATTTTTATTATATAATGGTTTTGATTCCATATGCATATATATATATACACACACACAAATCAAATTTGTTATCTTGTTTTATTTTTCCAAATTAGAATATTATTGTAATTTTAATTCTGAATAAAACCAACTATTTTCCACTTGGTTTAGAATTAAAAAACAAACTTTAATTTTCTTTGACTTTTATTCCTAATTTGTATATTTTTGTATTGCACTTATTATAGACTTTCTTTTTTAGTTTATGTTGGAATTCATTTATAAATCCATCTGCTAATTTTTATTTCGAATTTAGGTTATTTCTTATAGTATTTGATATGGACACTTTCTTTAATCTCAAATTTATTTTTATTTAATTTTGAATTTTAGTTTTAGATTAGATACAAATCCAACTGCTAAGTTTCATCTAATTTCTATTCCTATTAAGTTTCATCTAAGTTTTAGGTTAGCTATGTAGTGGTTTCTATTTGGAATTCATATTAAAATCAAATTGTTGCTTTCCTTTTATTTTTCATTCCAAAATTATGTTATTTTTCCCTGTTATTTTTTATTTAATTTCCAATTTTAGTTTTATATTCGAATTTGGATAAAAATCCAACTACTAAATTTTATCTAATTTTTACTCTAAATTCAAGCTATGTATGGGTATTAATTTGGAGTTCATATGAAAAATCACACTGCTAATTTCCTTTTATTTTTTGAATTCCAAAATTCTATTGATTTTTGTTGTTATTTTTTATATCAGCTTTATGTTAGAATTCATATACAAATTCAACTGCTAATATTCATAGAATTTTTATTCTAAAATTCAGTTATGTGCGGGTTTTAATTTGTAGTTCTATAAAAATAAGATGGCTAATTTCCTTTTGTTTTTCATTCTGGATTTCTATTATTTTTGCGGGTCATATAATAAGGTTGGTTCCTTGTTTAAAAAATTGATGCTATGAAATATGAAAAGTTGTAACTTATTTATTTCAAAAGAGTTTTTTACCCCTGTTTGTCAATTCGAATTTTGGACCTAGGTTAAGAAGCAACCGGAAGTTGGGACATGTAAATCTCCACCAACTAAGAAAATTTGAACTTGTTGATTTAAATTTTGATTTTTTTAATATTGTAAAAGTACCTCACAGTTTGTTTCTAACAAAATTATCCTTATAAATTTAACTACCCAATGTAATCTCTACCTTTAATAGCGTAAGTACAAAACTTTGAGAGAGAAATGTCCGTACTCTATACATCTATGCGTCAGATCTCAAACGTGCCTTCGAGTTCAAGCTACCCACCAGCAGCCTCCTCTTCGTTCTTCACTATCTTTTTAAAACGGTTTATCAGGATAGTCTTTTCAAAGTGGTTTATCAGCATTTGATTCGTCGTATAAATAGTCGTACTAGGACTTAAAACTATAAGTGTGGCTGAAAAGAACCCACCTGAATTCATCTCAAGATCTCACGATCGAAACCGATGGATGCTGTTGCATATGCATGCAGCTAAATGCTTACAGGCCGGTCGACCAGTCAACTCGCACCTGCTCTTCACATCACCTTTTTTTTGGCATATACAATACGCACGACCGACCACAAGTGTGTATGTCTGGGACAAGCCCTTTCTTCTCCATCTCCTTTTTGAACCGCTCGGCCTCGCGGATGCTCCCTTCTTGATGTACTCATCCATCATGACACTGTAGGTAACGACACTTGGTTTTTGCCCCCTTCCCTGTCATATCTCGAAACATCCTTCTCGCCTCCACCATGCCACCTTCCTTGCAATTGATGCTAACATAGTTTGGGTTGACACCCTTCTGGATCATGATATGCAATAGCTTCTTGGCCTTGTCCATTCTATTTGCTCTGCAAAGCCCACATGCAAGTGTATTGTACGTATACATATCCAGCTTGATGCCCATCTTCTCCATGACTATCTTCAGTAGCGGAGTCAAGTTTTAGTTACGCTCTAGGTTCAGTGGTATAATGATATAGGCTATCTGGACTAGACCATAAAAATGTTAACCAGACTAAACTAAATTTTACCTGAACTATATACTAGATATTTTTCCACACCTCGGACTGGAGTTTACCCTGTCCAAGGTGCCCTGACTATCTTTATTTCAAGAGCCTTGTCCACCAAACCTTTACGACAATAACGTTCGATCATCGTATTGAAAACCCCTCGTTCTTGCATATCCGCCATCAGCATCTCTATAGCCTCCATCTGTCCAATCTTGCAGAACCCATTGATCAATGCTCCGTGATAGCTTATTGCTCCACTATGTGCGACCACAAGTAACGACTAAAATATGTATGCAAGCAGCCGAGCAAGTCAATGGTGTCAACTTGTGGCAAGTGCACCGGCTGACCACGTTCCGACTTGCCGCGGAGCAGCTCACCCAAGGTGGTGGATCCGGCTGATTCCTGCCAGGCTAGGTAGGCTCGGGCGTAGCCGACCTCGTCGTTGCCGGCGCAGTTGCGGCCGTCGGATATGACCGAATTCTAAGATTTGTTCTTTAATAAGGATTATTTTTTCTTCTAAATTAAAATTATATATCTTTAAGTAATAATATCTGATGACTGCTATAGTTTTGCTTAATTAAGAGCCAGGTGTTTTGCTTTTGTGTAATAATTTTTAACTTTTCTCTTTTTTTAGACTCTAAAATATTTGATTTTTAGTAATAAATAGATAGATGCGGGCACTATTACCTCGGGTCGCTCTGTTACGAAGATGCGCAGGAACTTGCGCGTTAACTCCTCGGCTCTGGGGTGCCGAATCGCTGCCCGATCAAAGATAGGTGGCACGTGGCCCGGCGCGACTGCCGGCGAGCCCTCCCGACACGCCGCTGCCCATGCCTTCATGAACCGCCACAACGACAAGCCGTCGGCAACCGCGTGGTGGATGGACACCCCGACCGCTACGGCTCCTCCCCCGCCGTTGCCTGCCGCCGGCCTCGTGACCTGCACGGCGAGCACCGGGACCGGCAGCCGCCCCGCCTCGGCCTGTGGTACGAGCTGCGAGAACACCTCGGCGTGGTGCTCGTCGTCGCTTGCGAGCCGGTGCATGTCGACAGCGCCGTCTTCATCAGAGTACTCGGCCTCGACGAACTTGACACCCGGGGAGACGGCGGCCGGGGAGCAGTCGATGACGACGTCGTCAGAGGACGGGAGGCGGGTCAGCTTTCCGGCGAGGGGCGGGAAGACGGCGAGCGTGGCGGCGAGGGAGGACTGCAGGGAGCGGACGAGGGACGGGAAGGGCGGGAGGTCGGGGCCCTCGTAGAAGAACAGCCGCTGGATCGGCGCCTTGGTGACGAACGAGGCGTCGAGGAAGCAGAGCTTGATGAGGTGGTCGCCATGGGGTGCCGGTGATGAGATGGCTGGTTGGTCAGGGTGGACATGGGCGACGTTGAGAACTCGGACTCCGGTGCTCATGGTGCAAAACTTCGCCGGCCAGACTTCGATCTGTGCCTGCTGTTTTTATCATGGCCAATCTGAATGATCCGCAAGTCGTTTGTAATTCCACCGCTTCTATATGCAAAACAATAAAATAAAATAAAATAATAAAAATTGTGTGGAAAAAAAGATTGACGCCATGGAAAAAATGTGCTATCGCGCGTTGATCAGCACGGCAAGGCTGACTACAAGAGGCTGGCTCATTGGCTATTCCGTTCCAACGACTGCAGCGGAGTGTACGATACGTCGCCGTCCCTGTCCGCCTGCGTGCCTCCTCGAGTATTTTTTAAATAATTCTTTTTAATTCAAAATCACGGAAATATACCCCGTAAAATTATTTAGAGTATCGCTATACAACATTCAACTATTTTTTAGGATAAAAACAGTCAGATTGTTGTATAGCGTTAGATCTCCATCCAACGGATCCATCCATACAAGCCCCCCTCCAAAAAAATGATCCCCTCCAAAAAAATGATTTAGGGCGTTGGATCTCCATCTAACGGCTCAAAATCTGACTGTTTTTGTTCTCAAAAACAGTCAAATGTTGTATAGACACTCCCAATTATTTAATAGGAATGGACTCCAGTCACCCAACCATTAGATGACTGGAACCTGTCGCCCAACAAACGCACGACACAAATGCAGTCGGCGGGCTGTTAGGCGACATAATTGCAATCGACGAACGGTAGGGCGACTGGATGCTATCACCCAACCGTTGGACGACTGCAATGTCCAATCGCTCAACCATTCGGTGACTGGAAGCGATATATATTTGATCGCTCTACCGAGCCCCTGGATGAGCGGCCGATTCCAATATAGCGCACGAGGAGAGAAGAGAAAGAAAGAAGAAGAGAAGAGAAGAGAAGAGAGGAAAGAAGAGGAGAGGTTCTACAATATCTATGTAACATCCCAAATTTTTGCTAAAATAAAAATAATTAAATAAATGATAAAAATGGAATAAAATAAAATTTGAATTAAAATAAGTATTTTGTGCCTAAGTTTGAATTTGGATTTGCCCTGAATTTCTGTTTTTGAAAAAGCTGGATTTGAAAAGCATTTTCAGAAAAACCTAGAAATAGTATTAAATAAAATAATATTTTGAATTTCTATAAAAATTCTATGTCAAATTAATTATTTGGAGTTATTTGGCCTTTATTTGGTTTTCTGGATTTTCTGGAGTTTAAAAATGTATTTTTGAAATTAAAAAGTATTTTAAAGTATGAAAACTAAATACCAACAATAGTTGGAAATATTTTTATTAAGTCCAAAAAGTGTCCAGGAGGTTATATGAATTTTTCTAGATATTTTGGAGGTATTTTGGTATTTTTCTGAGGCTAAATGGAATTTCTAGGCTTTTCTGAAAATCCAAAATCAATTTCCAAAAATCAAATCCCCTCTTCCCTCCTCCGGCCGCCACGTGGACGGCCAGATGCCAGCCACGTCGCCTCGCCGGATCCCGCCTTCCCCCTCCACCCGGCTGCCACGCGTGCGGCCCAGATTCCCCTTCCCCGTGCGCCCGGCCCATCTGGCCATCCGCGCCCCCAGCCGCCCGATCTTCCCTCCCTCCAACGCAGCCGCCCACGCTCTCTCTCTCTCTCTCTCTGCGCCCCAGCCCCACCAGTCAGCGCTCCCGCTTCCCTCTCTCTCTTCCTCCCTGGCCCCACCTGTCGGCGCCCCTCTTTCCCCCGCTCCCTCTCTCTCCTCTCTGCGCCGCGGGCCCCACGCGTCAGACCGTCTCCCTCCCAGCGTCTTCTTCCTCCTCCGCGCGCCGCCCGCAACCGCCGGCCCGCATCTCCCGGCCGCCACTCCCCCCCCCCCCCCGTGCGCGCACCACTCCCCACTCCCGCTCGTGCGCCGCCCCCTCCCGCAAGCCGCGCCCACCTCCCTCCCCACGACTCGCGCCCGCTCGGCCACGTCCACCCGCAACCGCTGCCCGTAACCGCCGCCCTCCGGCGACGAATTCACGCCGGGTCTCCCCCTCCCCCGAGCCTATAAAAGCCCCTCAACTCCGCCTCCTCCCACCGCACCTCGCTCCGCTCTCAATTCCACCTCTCCACCACCCGAGCTCCCCCGCGCCGTGCCTCCCTCCCAAGCGTCGGCGAAGGCAACGGCGAGAAATCACCGCCGCTTCGCTCGTCCCCGCGCCCGTCTGACACCACCTACAGCTCCGCCGCGTCACTCCCGACCTCCTCCGCCCCTCGGCCGCCCCTCCTCGTCGCCGGAGCGTCGTCGCCGCCGTTAGCCCGAGCCGCGCCACCGCTCGCCCTCGCCGCCGGCCGCCACCCGTGCCCGTCGAGCCCCGCCGAAGGTACCCATGGCATCCCCGTGCGTTCCCCTCCGTTTCCCGACCCTCGCCGCCGGCCGCCGTCGCCCGCTGCCCCCGAGCTTCCCTTCGGCTGGCCTCCCACGTCGGCGTCCCCTGCCTGCGTGGCGGCTGACTTGGCGCCACGCCAGTGCCACCTCGGCCGCTCCTGCCCTGTCGGCTGCCACGCCACCACCTCGCCACCTCAGCACCTCCCCTCGGCCGTGAGCCCGGTCCATGGACCAGGGGCCCACTGTCAGCCCCTCAACACCATTTCCAGTACAAAAATAAATCGGCCGAAAACAAAAATCCCAGGGCCGACGCAATGCTGACGCCATAATTAGTTTTCCTATAGAAAAATAATTCCAAAAACCCTCTTTTTCCATTTTCTTTCTTTTCAATCTTCCCGGAGCCCGTTCTTCTTCGTTCTAACTCCGATTTGGCCCATTCAAATTTCTAAATTCATCAAAAAATTCTCCTCTATCCATTTCTCACCTCAATTCAAATATTTGAAGTCAATTTGAATTTATTTTGAGTTTATTTGAATTTGGTGGGTTATTTTCACGTGTAGACTTCGACGATTCGGGAAAATTCGACGACGAAGGTTTGAACCAAATTGAAGAGCAAGGCAAGTCGCCCTCCTTGATCATGTTGATCCCAGTTTTCAAAATAAAATTATGTTGGTTTAAATTATATTGCATGCATATTTTTATTCAACGTAATTCAATTCTGTTTCAAATGTAGTTAATGCCTACTTGTTAATTCCTCCATTGAATTTGAATTCCTCAACACCTTGTCACCCTAGATTCAAACTCTAGTTAATACATTAGTGTTGGCTAGAGGAATTTATATCAAATGCTTAGACTGCTTAGATATAATATTTGTTTTGGGTTACCTTTTCGCATAAAATGATGATCTCTTTTTACATAAAATGATATGAACTCTTGACTTTGGTGAGTCAAGGAGGTTTATGAATTATTTTGAAAACAAAATATAAAGTTGGTTTAGACTTAGGCAATTGGTTAGAGTGGTGGGTGCAGGCATGCCCTGTTGGTTGGAGCCGCAGTGGTTGATTGTCGTGCACGGGGGTATGTGGTTGGGCCTGAGTCAATTAAGGACCGGTCTGTGAGCTACTGTTGCAAAGCCCTAATCGTACTACCACATGGCTGGTATGGGACAGCCCTGGCTGAATAATTTGCGAAGTCCCAACCTGAGCCGAGTCGTAGGTTGAAAGTGAGCGTGGTTGGTGCCATGTGAAGTCTCACTTGGGCGAGCGTGGTTAAGCCATGAGAAGTCTCGTCTAGGCTCAAGAGGGGGTCCCGGTCTGGTGGATTCCTTACTGGGGTGAAACCTTAGAGTTGGCTCGACCAGGTTGAAGGCTTTGCATTGTAAAGGCCTTGTCACGACTCCTCGCCGTACACCTAAGGAAGTGTGTAACCTGGTGGCAATATGGGATGATCGTGTCTTGTGGGTAAAGCTGTACAACCTCTGCAGAGTGTATAATCTATCCTGGATAGCCGTGCCACGGTTATGGGTATGCCGAGTAAAAGTTTTTCATGGATTAGACTTTGTTTTTCAAAATGTTTTTGAAAACCTTGTGGATGGATGGAATCCACGAGAGGTGAAAACCTTGCGGATGGACGGAATCCGTGAGAGATTGAAACCTGGTGAATGGATGGAATTCATCAGAGTTGCGCAGTGAAAGCGTGTGGATGGATGGAATCCGTACGTGAGCTTTTGGAAAAGATGGTCCGGGTGGAATGCCCGTGGATAGGTTGGTGTTTGGTCGGAGCCTGCACTGACGGTATTATTTTCAATTACAAGAAATGTTTTTACTTACTGTATTAAATTCAGCAATTTCAATCTACTTATTGTATTTCTTAAATGCTGTTTTATGCAACTAACCCTATAAGCCTTCCATTGAAGCCTTTATCATTATGTTCCATTTTCCCGGGTGACTTGCGGAGTACAAGTTTGTACTCACGTTGCTTTTTCCACACAGAGAAGGAAGACGTCAACTACGGTGAAGATCTGGACGACTAGGCCGCGTCTTACTGTCGTTTGCCTGTGGGTAGGCTTGGGCTTCGCTATTTATCAGTTTGCTTCTGCAGTTCTTTCCTTTATTTATATTTGCCAATGTGCGTTGATGTAAGACTTGGCCATAAGGCCGTATCTTTTATTTAATATAATCAGTCATTTGTGCTTGGTATTTATCCTTGTTGTGACTGTGTGCACTAGCTGATCCTGGACTAGTGCGATTCACACAGAGGATCCAGGAGTCGTTACTCCGGGTTCCGACAATCTACGAGGTAAATATTTTTTATATTTTAGTCAATATTTTTGTATGAAGTAAATAATTTGTTTAGTATAAAATTAGAATCCGTAGAAAATTATAGTTGTAAAACTTTGCTATAAAGTAAATAGTTATAAAAAAGTTAATCGACATAGTGATGAAAAATTAGCATCTGTAGAAAATTATAGTTGTAGAAAATTTAGTAAATATTGTAGCTGTAAAAAATGTAGTCAATATAGTTATAGAAATCTAGCATCCGTAGAAAATTATAGTTGCAGGGTTTAGCACCCATAGAAAATTCTAGTTGTAGAAAAATTAGTCAATATTGTATACAATTAGCATCCGTGCCTAATTGTAGTCGAAAATTTAGTCAATATTTTTGTATGAAGTAAATAGTTCGCTTCGTGCAAAACATTATTAGATAACATTTATAATTTATCACTATGAATGTAATGTCATTAGTACATTGAGAATGCACTGTACCGTTAGAACTAGCATATTGCCATTTAAATTACTATGTTATGTAAATTGTTGAAACCAACTAGGAATAATTTACAGTAGGAAAGAGCTCGAGCAACGAGAGAAGAGCGACGTCAGTGTGCGTGGGAGTAGATAGGGAGTTGATGTGTATTGGAGCGGAGGATAGAGAGCTATGGCGGTGCGAACGAGGAGTGGTTATGCTATGAGGGTACTGGCGTAGATCAAGATAGGCGAACAGTCAAAGAAATATAAATTACAGTATAGCAGTAGTTCCATGTTGTGCGATGTGATTTGACCAGTAGCAACATTAAAAATGCTTGCAGGCAGACATCAGCAATGCTAATACCTATTACATTGAAAGTGAATTATGGTATTGGCACCGTTCATGAAGGTCCAAACGGTGTTAACTTGAGCAGTTTTGTGCAAACCACTCTAGTACACCCAAATGGTGAGAACACTCGAATCACAGATATGATATACTGGCTCACCCGCAGCTTCTCCTTTGACCCTGAGGTGTGTAGTGTCATCATACAAGGGCTTTGGAGCCAGTCTCCTATGCATAATAGATGAGAGTTGAGACCATTGATGTGCACTGCTGCGTGGAAAGGCTTTGTGGAGGCTGCTGGTGTCGTGGATATGAGTGTGTTCTGCTTGTAAAACCATGCCCAATAGAAGCTATACAAGGATCTGCCGGCGGCTATCATACGGGTGGTGCGAGCAGCTCGGGCGCCTAACATATTGGTAAACAGGAGGACCCGGAGGTCAGTGTCAGAGAGGTTATGGAGGAAGTTGCTCATGACGAGGCCGATGCGGTAGATGGAGGAGAGGAACAAGGGTCATGACATGTTGAGCGTATAGACAGGTTGATGAAGGGAAGTATATGGAGTACATAGTGCATCAAATGGATAGAGATGACTAGATGGCCTGGGCTAAAGAGGAAGATGTATAGGAGGACAACGATGACAGTTCCGATAACATTTTCATGGTCAAGCCTAGATAGTCTAGATCATTTCACCACTGAGCCCAGAGCATAACTAAATCCTGGCTCCACCATTGTCCGTGTCTGTGTCAGCGTAGGAGTCCATCGACTATCCGGTTGAACCATCGAGTCGGATTCGGCGTAGCAAGAACGTATTGTATAGAGGCCTGAGCTGTAGCTCAGTGGGAGGTGGCGAGGGTGTTCTGTGTTTGCCTTTCCGGCATAGGTTCGACAATCCTTGGCATCAAACTCACTATTTCTTATGGGATAGACTATTGCACAGGCGACTGAATTTTTTTTTATCTTTCAGTCACTTAAAGTTGCACTTTGAATCACCTGAAGTTGCACATGTTTTTTTTTTGGAGGGGGCTACAATTTTAGTTGATTGAGAGTGCAATTTCAGGTCACCTGAAGTTGCACTCTGAATCACCTAAAGTTGCAGCTGTTTTTTTAGGGGGGCTGCAAGTTTAGTTCATTGAGAGTGCAATTTTAGGTGACTAAAACATAAAAAAAATTCAGTCGCTTGTGCAATAGCAAAACCGATTTCTTATTTCTCAGACATACCGTTCAGAGAGTACATACGTGTATGTGTTTAGTGGACAGTATGTTCTCACGTTCCGGAGGTTGTTGAGTCTTCGTTTGTTTTCCTATATTTATGGTGTAAGTAGGTGTGTGGGTTGTATGTTTGCTTTATACTCCTAAAAAAACTAACGTATAGCTTGGTTTCATTCGGATTGAGTTAGATTAGATAGATCAGTCCATTGGCCCGGCACTCAGCCCGGAACAAACGACGGCCAGTACCGACCCGGCTGAAGGGGAAGAACTTGCTACTTTCTCTGCCCTCCAGCTTCCCAACTAATGAGCCACCATACGTACGCGGAGACTATGCAAACAAGCAATCGTTCACGATTACAGATAGCATCAAGTACCGATTAATATACGCGAGTTACAGGTACAACTCTGTCATATATTTCATAGCTTGCACCGCAAATGCTTGCTTGCGTAAATGCCGCAGATTATATATGTGTGTCCATCCACAACTTGTGGTTCGATTAGCTCTCTCTTCTGTACGATACATGTCATCGATCCGCCGTCATGTAAAGGGGCTAGCATGGCTTGCCGACGCGGCAGTTGAGCGAGCCGGCGAATTGCGTGAGCTGGCCGACGTATTTGCCGTGCTTCGCCGGTATGAAGTCGAGCTGGTCGTACCTGCGCTCGTTCTGGCCGCCGGACTCGTTGAAGAAGGCGCCGTTCATCATCACGTCGCCCTGCGACTTCCACACCCACTCCTTGTACTCGCTGTACGGCGTGTACTCCCGCTTGGTCACCTACGTATGCATGATACATATCTTTGGTTGTCATTTCATTGATCGTGTACGAAACTACGAATAATCACGTTGCTGCCATGCATGCCAAATTTTGTAAGTATACCTCCTTGGCGTTCACGTCGTTAGGGGCGATGAAGCGGTTGCCCTGGCTGATGATGGTGGGGTTCATGTTGCCGCCGATGGCATACATCAACCAATGTGTGTAGTCGTTGTTCACCACGTGGAAGAACCCATACCGGCATCTGCCATGCATATATGAATGATCATCAATTTTAACTAAGATGACAATATATACAGCTGCAACTTTAGGTGACTGAGAGGGTAACTTCAGAAGGGGCCGAATTAGTACACTGCAACTTTAGGTGACTGATAGCGCAACTTTAAGTGACTAAAAGATAAATTAAAAAAACTTCAGTGACTGTGTAATAGCAAAACCGCTGGTTTATTGGTTGTTACCAACCTTGGCATCCTCTGCACGAGTCCTTTCCCGAAGTGGTTGAAGGCGACGGTGATCTGCATGATCTTGTCTTGCGGGTTTGAGTTGCTTGCCCCAAACAGCATCACCTGTGGAAAACGTACGGAGGCAACCGAACCCAACTCGATCAATGGCAGGCAAAATGAGAAGAAAAACATGTAGTACAATACATAGAGAACAGCTAGCGCACGTACGTGATCGTGCTTGGTGAAGTGGCCATTGGAGATGGTGATGGCGGTGGAGCCGTTCACGACGTCGATGAGCCCGTCGGAGCAGTTCCACATGGAGACGTGGTCGATCCAGATGTTGCTCGACTCCAGGATCGAGATGCCGTCGCCGTCGCTCCGAGAGCGAAAGCCGTAATGGTGCTTGGAGTCCCGGATCATGCCGCCGGAGTGGGGCACGGAGTGGTGGATGTGGACGTTATGGATGATGACGTGCTTCACGCCCTGGACGGTGATCTGCGCGCCGGTGATGTGCACCTGCGCGCCGCGGCCGTCGATGGTCTTGTTGTTGTTCACGATGAGCTCCTGCCTGAGGTTGATGATCATGTTGCGCGCGAAGACGATCCACAGCGGCCGGTCCTGGATGACGCCGTGCCGGAGCGTGCCCTTCTTGGGCATGATTATCTCGTCGTCGCTCGCGTCTGTCACCACGTAGAACTTGCCGTTGACGCCGCCGAGGGTCGTGTGGCCGAACCCCCTCACGCACTGCGCCAGCCGCTTGCGGTCCTTGGCCCAGTCGTCGCGGCACCGCCAGCACCGGTCGATCGGGTTGGTCGCCATGCACGGCCCTTTGTACTTCGCCAGGGAGCGCCGCGTTGTGGCCCTGTACGTGCAAACACAGGCCGGCCGGCCGGCCGGCCGGCCGAGCTTGATCAGTACAGTTTAATTCTACGAACAAACCGTTTATGGCTAGCTACGCATTGGCATCGCCTTACCGTAGCACGTCCTTGTTGAAGCGGTTCAAGGTGGCGATGGGATCACTGACGTAGGCGGCGCGGTTGTACGAGCGGGCCTCCTCGGCACGCTTCTCCCAGTACTCCACGTCGGAGGTGATGTTGGTGGACGTCTGCGCCGCCGCGACCGCGGCGACGGCGAGGACATAGAAGAGAATGAGCAGGGGGCTCCTCGCGACGTCGGAGTCCGCCATTGTGTTAGACATAGATGTTACGTGCCCCTTTATTTTTCGCAAGCGGGATCGGAGCCCAGCCGGCCGGCCGGCCGTCCGACGCCTCACCGCGGGAAGGGTCTCAGGTGATGTGTGTTTCGAAGGATTCTGAGACCCCCCGGGGTGAACGTACGGACGACGGCACCAAGGGCGAGGCGCGGTGCGGTGTTGGGGGCGGCTTCCGGGGTATATGTAGCGGCTTGGCCTCGTGGATCCTTGGCTAGACGCTGCCGCTGCTCAGATTGGAAACTGGAAGCGAGGAGGCAGGCGAACCATACGTCTTCTCTTCTGCATGCGCGCGTGTGCCATGGCTGGGAGTTAGCTTGAGAATTGAGAGCTTTTTGAAACATGGAAGCTCCGTTCAAATTTCGCTATTCGTAACTTGCCTGATGGTTTGTCAACTTGTAAGGGTTTGGTTGGGACCTGATCTATCCGTGTAGATGGATCGGGATTTGGGCTCTCAAACGAGGTCAAAGTTGATTTTTTTTGGCCTTTGGATAACTTTGAGATACGTTTGACCCGAAAGTTCAAATTTTGACTTACACTTAAAAAAGTAAAAAAACACCCTCATTTTGCAGTAAAGTAATGCAATGTCTAAAAATGTTCAGCTGTTTAGTAAAGGACGACGGCGAGGCTCTAGCGGGCCGCTCGGCCACACTTTGACGCCCCTCGGCATTTGGCCGTGCTATTTCCTTGTTTTCGACGTTCGCGTCTGCCTCCAGGGTATGTCTAGATATTACTCGAATATTTTCTTTCTCGCATAAAGGACGACGGCGCGGCTCCAACGGCCCGCTCGGCCATGCTTCCGTGCTGTGGTGGCCATCGCCAGGCCTTTTCCCCCTATTTGCATGTGTTTCACTGTTTCCGGTAGGAAAACTGTCGGAACAGCCTCTATTTTTGGAAACAAGCATAGGGCACGTAGAGGATAGCTACATGGTTCCAACAGGCCACTCGGTCGCACTTTCGCGCGCTTGTGCCCTTGACACCAGGCCTTTTCCCCACATTAGGCCGTGCGATTTCCCGTTTTTGACATTCACACACGAATACTGCCCGAATCAACAACTATTTTAGGAAAAAGCATAGGGCACATAGAGGATGATGGTGTGGCTCCAATGGGCCACTCAGCCGTGCTTTCACGCGCCCGTGGCCCAACGCTCGGCCTTTCCCCTCACTCTCATGTTTTTCGTCTTTTCTCACGGGGAAAACTATTCGAGAGGCCTCTATTTTTTGGAAACAAGCATAGGACATGTGTAGAGGGCGACGGCGAGGCTCTAAAGGTCTGCTTGGCCGCGCTTTCATGTGCTCGTAGACCAACGCCCGGCCTTTTTCCCTACGTTCGACTGTGTGATTTCCCTATTTTCAATGTTCGCGCTGAGGACTGCCCAAAAGCCTCCATTTTTGGGGAAAAAAACGTAGGGCAAATAGAGGGAGAGTGTGCAGCTCCAGTGGGCCCCTCGGCTGAGGTTTGACAAGATTGTGGCCCAACGCCGGCATTTTCTCTAGGTTCATACGTTTTTGCTGTTTCGTGTGAGAAAACTGCCCGAACGGCCTGTATTTTTAGAAATATGCATGACGCGTGTACAGGGCGACGACGCAAATCTAGTGGGCCGCTCGGTCGTGCTTTTCGTCGTGCGATTTCCCCATTATTGATGTTCACGCACGAAAACTGCCCGAACAGCCTCCATTTTAGGGGGAAAAAAACTTAGGGCATGTAGAAGGCGACGACACGGCTCCAGCGGCCACTCGGCAACTCTTTCACGCGCTCGTGGGCCAACGTCCGGCCTTTCCCCGTGCTCGCACGTTTCCGCTGTTTCGCACGGGAAACTGCCCGAACGGCTTCCATTTTCAGAAGCAAGCATAGGGCGCATAAAAGAGCATCATCGTGGCTCCAGTGGTCGTGCCTGTTTGGTTGTCTGCATGAGCTGATGCAGCTGCATGAGCGTGGCCAGACTGAGTAGAGAAGGTCCTCAGCTGCGTTTCTCCTCAGCCTGACTCCAGTTGATTTTTTGCATCCGCTCGGGCAGGCTCTCACCCCGATGCAGGCAACCAAACACCATCTCCCTGCATGCGCTGGTGCGAGCCACCCCGATGCAGGTAACCAAACAGCCCCATAAGCCTATCCATGTCATCTACAGAGAAGACAATCCCTACAATGCTTTATTTCTAGATTGTTTATAAACCTATCTTTTAAGGCATCCATACAGCAATAAAACATGTGGAGTATAGACAACATCCACACAACAACAAGGGCATTATTTCTCAGTTATAGACTATCCAATGCATTGTAGATGGCATCTTTCTTTTTCCTCGTTCTCTTTCATCTATATCATCATAAATCATACATGATAAGTGTTATAGATAGCTAATGTCATCTTATTGTATATGCTTTAAAGTTGTGAATACATTTTCTTAGAACATGTGGTGTGGGTTGATTTCACTTGTGGGTATTTTTTTCCTGGGTATTGATAAATATCACCCAGATGTTTTCTTCCTAACTATCATCCAGATTTATGACCATTGCATTAGAGATCCAACGGCTATGAATTCTCCCCCACCCCCTCCTCCAAAAAAAAAGGGCCGTTGGATCTCTAATCCAACGGTCTCAAATCTAGATCATTATTAGGAAGAAAACATCCGGGGTGATAACTAGACACTCTTTTTTTCTTAGGACATGTGGTTACGTGGAGAATCGGGAGATCCAAGGTGTTTGCCCATGCCAAATATTGCCATACGCCCATACCCATTGATCAAAGCCCACACATATGACCAGTTGTTGACATAGTCTCATATTAATTGTGAAAGGATAAGAGACCGAAGTTAAAAGTGAGGAGTCTCTCACCTTACAAACTAACTTTTAGAGATGAAAAAACATTTACGATCCAACAAGTGATATTAGAGCCTGCTTCTAATATCTCTAGCCCAATGGATACTAGTATATGAACGTTTGATGAACTGTGACTCTAAGAGACCATTAGTGTACGGTGAGAGAACGGTGAATGGCTGAGGGACACCAATGTGTGAAGCAATAGATTGTTGGAATAGTCTCAAGTTGGTTGTGGAAGGACAATAGACTTAACTTAAAAGTAAAGGAACCCCTCACCTTATAAGCTAGCTTTTAAAGATGAGAAAACCCTTACGATCTAACACCTGCATTTCACAAAGGCCAAACAGTGCTTGTACTGAACATATATATCACACAATGATCATGCAGTCCATTATCGGGAAAAAAAAGGCTTTAGCTATCTAAAAAGATCATGCAGGCAAGCAAGCAGTGGTTGATCATTAAACAATCACGCCAAATACCAAATACAAGAGTTACACAACGTTGCCATGTTCTACTTGCACGTGAGGTACTCACTCGATCACCAATCTCATGCAAATTTACAAACACTTGCATGACCGCTGGTAACCATATACATAATTACATATATCCATGCGTCGCCATGGTTAAATTTCACTCCTCTGCACGTCCTCTTGCACGCGCGCGGGCGCGCATGGCGTGCGTGCGGGCCTAGCATTTCTTGCCGACGCGGCAGGTGAGTGTGTCGGCGAACCTCGTCATCGCCCCGACGTAGCGGCCGTTCTTCGCCTGGATGATGTCGAGCTCGTCGTACTCGCGCTCGTTCTCGCCGCCGGACTGGTTGAAGAAGGCGCCGTTCAGGAACAGGTCGTCCTGCGACTTCCACACCCACTCCTTGTACTCGTTGTACTCCTCATCAGGGACCGCCGCGTCGTCATCCTGCGCGTGCATTAATCCAAGAACAAATTAACCATGCGTTGCAATCAGAATCAAACAGCATTGTATCGCCGTGCTCTTGGGGTTGTCATTGGCGTTAGTGTACGCACTCACTTGAGCACGTCCTTGTTGAAGCTGTTCAAGGCGGCCATGGGATCACTGACGTAGGCGGCGCGGTTGTACGCGCGGGCCTCCTCGGTGCGTTTCGCCCAGTACTCCTCGTCGGCGGTGGTGTTGGGCGTGTGCGTGGCCGCGGCGGCCGTCGCGAGGACGTAGAAGAGGATGGACAGGGGGCTCCTCACGAGGAATGTTGGAATCGCCCGAGGATCAACACGCATAAATACTCTGATACTAGATGATGGGTTTAATCCCCTCTGAGAATCAACACTTGATTGAAACACACCCGAATGCTCTGTAGTCGAACAGGGAATAGCGCAGACCCGAAGGGAGGGATACGATCACTTGAAACACCTTCCCTCAGTGGTCGTAACCGGTTCGGGGTCAGTGGTCGTAACTCATTTATGACTTGCTCACCCACGGTCTCAAACGCACGCTTTGGCTATGGACTCGGATACACGGTCGTGGACGACTTGCCAGAGGTGGGAACAATAAGGTGGAGCAGTGAACAGGACGGAACACAACGAATGAAGGCACGATTATGCAATGCAAACTGACGCACCTTTTCCACTGTGTTTTCACTGTTACACACTGACTCAAACTCTCAACGACTTACAGAGTATATATAGACACAACCGGACACTCACTCACTATGACTCCAGTCACTGTTGCTTCGCTCACCAGCCTACGACTGCTACAGTGGCCGCCGCCTGCCCATGCCACTTTGCTCAGCCACCGTGACAAAAGGCCCATTAAGTATGTAAACCATATGGCAAGCCTGAAAGGGCTATGACGGGAGAAAAATATGTTTTTCCTCATTATTATAGACCCTCCAATGGAGGTATTTGTGTAAACAACCCCTCATAACTATAAATACACTAGCTGAATGCCCGTGTGTTGCTACAGATTTTTAAAATTTATCATATTACATGTTTAAAAACTCACGGGTGGTAAAATTTTTAGAATATGTATACAAATATATTCTAAAAGTTTTTAAATCCGTCAAGTAAGTCGAAAGCCATCGATCACACCTTGTGGTCATAAGTCAGAAGACATCGACCACACCACGTGGTCGTAGGTCGAGAGCCCTCGAGCACACCTCGTCGTCATAAGTTAGAAGCCATCGACCATTGCGCATGATCGTAGGTCGAGAGCGGTCGACCATTACTGGTGGTTGTAAGTAGGGGTGAAAACGGATCGGATACGGACGGATAATGCCTCTACCATATTTGTTTTCATATTTTTTTCGGATACGGATAACTCGAATACGAACACAAATACGAATAATATCGAATACAGATACGGATCAAATACGAATCGAAATGAATACGGTTACGAATATTTATCGGAACATGAAAACCTCTTAAACTATACATCTAAAATTATCGAAAATACGTAAATAGTTCATCTTCTCAAAACATTCATGAAATCAAAACAAGCGTAGTCTTTTCATCCACAATGAAAATATACCCAATAGTCGATCATAATATAACTACATAAGTAACAACAACGTGTAATTCACGGAATACACATGATGACATGATAACAATTTGAACAAACATAAGAACATTTCATTCCTCCAATTCATCCATCAAGTTGTAACAGCCCAGGTTTTTATTAAAATAAATAAATTAATTAATTAATTAAAATAAAATTTAAATTAAAATAAGTATTTTTGTTGCCTAAATTTTATTTTTGGGTTTTGCCCTGGATTTTCTGTTTTCGAAAAAGCCTGATTTGAAAAGTAAATTAAGTGAAAACCAAAAAAATTGACATTAAATAAAATAATATTTTGATTTTATATAAAAAAAATTTTACTTTAAATTAATTATTTGGAGTTATTCGGCTTTTATTTGGTTTCCTGGATTTTCTGGAGTTTAAAGGTCTACTTTTGAAATTAAAAAGTATTTTTAAGTATGGAAATTAAATACCAACATTAGTTAGAAATATTTTTTATTAAGTCCAAAATGTCACCAGGAACTTCTGTGAATTTTTCTGGAATTTTTGGAGTTTATTTCATATTTTTCTGAGCTTAAATGAATTTCCCTGGCTTTTCTGAAATCCAAAAATCAAAAATAAAAATTAAAGTCCCTCCCCTCCCCTCGGATATCCATTTTCATATTATCCGGATAATCCGTATCCGTATTCGACGAATACTAGGCTTATTGTATTCGTATATGTATCCGATAAAAAAATCCATATCCGATTCAAGAACTATCCGAAAAAAATCCGATCCGACACAATCCGTATCCGTATCCGTCCGGATTCGGCGAAAACTATCCGATCCGTTTTCACCCCTAGTTGTTAGTTGGTAGCGGTCAACGATTGATCGTGGTCCTAAATCGGAAGCCTTCAACAATGGCTCATGGTCGTACATCGAAAGCCAACAACCATCGTTCGTGGTCGTAAGTCGGAAATGATCAAGGATACCTCATGGTCGTAAGTCGGAACGCATCGACCAGTGCTCATAGTCGTAAGTCGAAAGATATCGACTACACCTCATGGTCGTAAGTTGCAACACATCGACCAGTGCTCATGGTCATAAGTTAGAAGCCATCGATCACACCTCGTGGTCGTAAGTTAGAAGCCGTCGATCATCGCGCGTGATCGTAGGTCGGGAGCAGTCGACCATCGCTGGTGGTCTTACATTGGTAGGCCTCCGTTGCGCTTGTGCCCTATCGCCCGACTGCCGGCGCTAGCCTGCTCGACCCTGACTTCGACCATGGCCCCGACTTTAACTACTGTCCCCTTCAACCACTGTCCCCTTCGACTACTATCCCCTTCAACCACTGTCCCCTTCGACCACAACCCTTCGACATCGACCACTTCCCCCTTCAAACCACCTTGTGGGTCTTGCCATCGAGGGTGGGGAGCTCAATCTCGGGGGTGACCTGGGGGTAGGCGACGAGGATGTCCAACTGGAGAGGGAACTCGTGGCGATGGAGGTTGTAGACGAATTAGCAAGTGCTCTTCGGGTTGGCGCTACGACTATGACCATGACCGCTACAACCACGTCCACAGGCGCTACGAATATGACCATAACTGCGACTTTGACCACTGCCCTATTCGACTTCGAGCACTACCCCCCTCAATTTCGACCACTACCCTCTTCAACCACTGTCTCCTTCGACTACGGCCATTCGACATTGACCACTTCCCTCTTTGACCACGGCTTCGACGACCACCACGGATCTTCAACTTCGACCACTGCCCCTCTCGACCACTGTCCCCTTTGACCATGGCCCTTCGACGACTACGGCCCTTCGACGCCAAGCACTTCCCCCTTTGACCACGGCCCCCTTCGACCAAGGCTTTGACTTCGACCAAGGATCTTCAACTTTAACCACAGATCTTCGACTTCGACCACTGTCCCCTTTTACCACGGCCCTTCGACGTCGACAACTTTGCCCTTCAACCACGTATCTTCGACTTCAACCACGGATCTGCGACTTCAACCACTGCCCCCTTCCATCACTATCCCCTTCGACCACGACCCTTCAACGACCACGACTCTTCGATGTTGACCACTTCCCTCTTCGACCACCGCCCCCTTCAACCATTGTCTCTTTCGACCATGGCCTTTCGACGTCGACCACTTTCCCTTTCAACCACGGCCCCTTTCGACTACGGCTTCGACTTCGACCACTGCCCCTTTGACCACGACCCTTCGAACCATGGCCCTTTGACGTCGACCACTTCCCCCTTTGACCACCATCCCCTTCAACCACTGTTCCCTTCGACCATGGCCCTTCGACATTGACCACTATCCCCTTCGACCACGGCCATTCGATGTCGACCATGGCTTCGACTTTGGCCACTGTCCCCTTCGATGACTACATCCCTTCGACGTCGACTACCGTCCCCTTCGACCACGACATTGGCTTCGATTATGGATCTTCGACTTCGGCCACGACCCTCTTCGACCACAGCCTTGACGTCAACCACGGCCCCCTTCGACCACGACCCTTTGACTTTGACCACGGACTGACTTCATCCACGGCCCTTCGACTTCGACCACTGTCCTCTTTGACTATAGCTTGGACTTCGACCACAACCCTTCAACTTCGGCCACGGCCTGACTTCAATCACAGCCCTTCGACTTCGACCGCGGACCGACTTCGTCTACGACCCTTCGATTTCGACCACTGCCCCCTTCGACAACGGCTTGGACTTCGACCACGGCCCTTCGACTTCGACCACGGATCTTTGACTTCGGCCATGGCCCCCTTCAACCACGGCTTTGACTTCGACCACGACCCCTTGACTTCGGCCATGGCCCTTGATCATGGCCCCATTCGATTATGGCACCGACTTCGACAGCCAGCTTAGGAAACCAAAATCGGCAGACAGCGCGATAGGCTCCGAGCAAAGAGTAGGAGAAGGTAGAGAGGCTTACCGGGAGAGCAACCGCTGGGCGGCGGCGGCGGCGGAGAGCCCTGTGGGTGGGCGCAGTAAAAGGAAGCCATCGCCATTGCCAAGTGCTATTCTCTTTGATCCACCTGCCGCTGTCGCCGAGTACCATTCTCTCCGATCCACTGGTCGCTGTCGCTGAGCGTCGTGCCACTGGTTGTAGGGACAATGGGAGATGGAATTGGTGGTGGCATCCTGGGGAAAGTTGGGGGACTGCGACCAAATGCTGCCGCACGGAGAAGGAATTGGTGGCAGTGCTGAGGAGGAGGAGGAGGCGTGACACGAGGGTTCAGGGGAGAAGGAGGCGGCAGTTGCGAGAGGTGGAGGTGGGGAGGTGGTGGCGGGCAGATGGGGAGAGGAGGCGGCGGGCAAATGCGTTGAGGAGGTGGTGACGAGGGGATGCGACACTGTTGGGGGAAGTTGGGGACTGGTCAACATTCGTGACCTGCCCATTTCCCTCATTATTCACTCTTTGGTCTATAACCACAACATCCTCCATGAATAAGACATATATTTCTTTGGTTTGGCTTTCGATTGGCTCTAAGATGGCACATGGTTGCTAATAAGGTGATTTGCAGCATCCATGTATAATCTTTGACACTGATGGAAATTTGCATCGGTTTATATCACCCATGTGCACTACTACAAAAGAGGCTATACTAGACGGCTACATCACAGACGGTTTGACAAAACCGTCTGTGATTGACACTAACACAAACGGTTTTAATTTGGACACCGTCTGTGTTAGTGGTCGAGTATCACAGACGGTCCTTACCAATGAACCGTCTGTGATACTTTAGTATCACAGGCGGTTTAAAATAAAAAACCGTCTGTGATAATTTCAGAAACCGTCGGTGATAATCTGAAATTATCACAGACGGTTTTTTATTAAAAACCGTCTGTGTTGTGTAGACTATCACAGCCGGTTGTTGTTAAGAACCGTCTGGGAATGTTCACAGACGGTTTTTTACAAGAACCGGCTGTGATGTCCCTTTGTCTGTCATATTCTAGATCAGAGGTTAATATATAAGTACACATTGCTTCTAATAACTTAACTACAGAACTACTGAGACAAGAGGTCACAAATTAAAGGCAAATTTATTAATTTCAATTAGAGGGAAATTCATTACATAAGTCGCACAGGTAAAGAGTTTCCCAGATTGTAATCTTTTGGGCTTCGTACGCTTCTTCTTCGACTTTGGGACTTGGAGGATCAGCCGCTGAATTCTCGAACGCTGTTAAGATTGCCCTTGTCCTCTGCACTTCCTCGTGCAGCCTGGGCAAATGATCAGCAGCGTCCATCATGTCGTACAGGATAGCATTAAAACATTCCTCACAATCTGCCGTTTCTGCATGAGCGGCAAGGCTATCCATCAGTCTGTGCAATGCGAGTAGAGCTTCTTCCGCATTGCGCACATTGTGGAGAAGAACCAGGGTGAGAGCTGTTTCCCTTTCTTGAGCGGCAGCGAGACGCCTCCGTCGACGGCGGAGGATCAGGTCAAGCTGACGGATGCAAGAAAGTCAGGGAAGGAGAGCAGGGCGGGTGCGGAGAAGCTGCTCCAGATGCAAATTGCTGGCCGCCTGTGTAAGGTTCCGGCCGAACAATTCGTGATGAACAGATGAGAGGAAGGAGATGATCACAAGAATAGTAGAAGGCGCCATATTGTACGTACGTAGAAGAGACCTGGATTAGGCGCGCATATTTAACCTTTAGCACAGACGGTTCGTATACCCAAACATTAATGATATAGATGCTTCGTATAACGATCGAGAGACGTTAATTAGACGATCGAAACCTGAAGCGTTCTGGCAATCGAAACACGAAGCGTTCTGGCAATCGAAACACGCGCGAAGCGTTCTGGCAATAGAAACACGCGCGAAGCGTTATGACAGACGGTTTTACTGGCAACCGTCTGTGATATTTTCATAGACGGTTACTAACCGTCTGTGAACTTTCATAGACGGTTCTTAATACGAACCGTCTATACCAATCGAGATAACACAGACGGGTCTTGTTAAGAACCGTCTGTGAAAAGCCAGATAACACAGACGGTTCCTGTTAAGAACCGTCTGTAATAATCCCATGTCATTGATAATTGGTGTGTAATAATCACATGTCACCAATAATTGGCGTATACACAGGATTTCGATCTCACCCGTCTATTCTCTCCACATCGAATGGCTGGCACCAGTTCCTCCCACGGCCAGGCCCTTATTAATAACTCCCCATCAACCTTTCCACCGGTACTTGTCACGCGTGAGTTCATCCACTAGCTAGCTTCCTGCATGCATCTCCCCTCCGCTGTGAGCTAGCACCTCCATCGCGGCACGACCGGTTCATACTAAACAACACACTCTTGCCGTAAGTGTGTCTTGTTTAGTGTGAACCGTCGTGCCACGAAGGGTTTGTTAGCTTGTTATCCTGTAATAGATCGATCTCAATGTGTTGTTGAGTTTTTGTGCTTGCCTCTGTATTTGCATGTTCCTCGACCAGCTCAACCAAGAATCTTGAAATGTCTTTTCTTTGCACTATTGTAATAAAATTGCCTTGAATTTTGTCGGGAAAGATGAACTGTTTCGTCAGGGCATGACTGCCAACTCGAAGCATATATAGCATAGCATTCGAGGCACATCCGAGGCCTGCAGCTGTGTCTTGAGGAATGCCAAGAGCTGGTCTTCAGATGTGGCAGCCACACTGGTCTTCAGATGTGGCAGCCACATCTGAAGACCAGCTCTTGGCATTCCTCAAGACACAGCAGCAGGCCTCGGATGTGCCTCGAATGCTATGCTATATATGCTTCGAGTTGGCAGTCATGCCCTGACGAAACAGTTCATCCCCGTGTAACTATCACAGACGGTTTGTAATGTAAACCGTCTGTGAAGGACTATCACAGACGGTTCTATACACGAACCGTCTGTGATACGCATAAATCACAGACGGTTGATATTTAGAACTGTCTGTGATATTATGTACATCACAGACGGTTCGTGTTACGAACCGTCTGTGATAATAAGACTATCAAAGACGGTTATTGATGCGAACCGTCTATGATAGGCAGAAATCACAGACCGTTTGTAGTTGGAACCGTCTGTGATATTCTGCGTAGTATTAATTACTTGGCGTACTTGCTTGAAGGATGTCGACACCGATCTGTCTTCATTGCGCTGCATCGGTGGAGCAAGGCGGCCGGCTTTAGGGAGTTGGGGGTGAAAAAATATCACCGTCTTCTTATTGATCTGATCAGAGGTTAGCATACTCAATTACTTAACATTCTTAGTGATCTGATCAGAGATTAGTATTCAATTACTTAACATTCTTAGTGATCTGATCAGAGGTTAGTAGTAGAGGTAATAATCATTTTTGACACCCATTTTTCACTTGTGTAGCGTAGATGGACCGAAGCTGGATGTATATTGAGAACCGTGTGAGTGAAGAGTACATTACTGGCGTGTCTGCCTTTAGAAGGGCGGCCGAGCTGGATATGTTGAAGAAGGGGATGAAATATATGTATTGCCCATGTATTGATTGTGATAATCTCAAGATGTTTAACAACTCAGCGCAGATTGAAGCTCACTTGATTCGAAGGGGTTTCAGAAAAGGGTACAAATGTTGGACCAGTCACGGTGAAGAGAAGAGTACACAAGAAGGTAGTTATGACATAGTCGAGGGAGGCAACGATATGCCAGTTGTGGACTGTTCTTTTGATCATGAGGAAAGGTCGCAGGATGACAATCTGGATCATGAGGATAGGTCGCAGGATGATAATCTGGATCAGATGTTACGTGATGCAGAAGGGAACTATAGTGAGAGAGAGTTTGGTAAATTCGAGGGCTTGATGGAGGACTCGGAGAAACCTTTGTTCCCGGGCTGCAAGCCGCAATACACGAGGTTGTCATCAGTTCTAGAACTGCTAAAATTGAAGGCAAGCAATGGTTGGTCCGACAAGAGTTTCACGGCATTATTAGGTCTCCTAGTGGACATGCTTCCAACGGGAAATGTGTTGCCGAGAACCACCTACCAAGCCAAGAAGATTCTTTGTCCATTAGGAATGGAAGTAGAAAGAATACATGCATGTCGGAATGATTGTATCCTGTACCGTAAAGAGTATGCTAGCTTACATGTTTGTCCGGTGTGCAAAGCATCCCGATACAAACGTAAAAATGACTCTGATGATGGGAAGGGCATCGAGGTGAAGCAAGGACCTCCTGCTAAGGTGATGTGGTATCTTCCTGTAATCCCCCGTTTGAAGCGTTTATTTGCAAACCGCAAGGATGCAAGATTGATGCGTTGGCACTGCGAGCAGCGTAAGAAAGACGGAATGATAAGACATGTTGCTGATTCTGCCCAGTGGAGGAACATCGATAGGATGTTTGTAGATTTCGGTGTGGAACCGAGAAATATAAGGTTTGGGTTGAGTACAGATGGAATGAATCCTTTTGGTAACATGAGCAGTCGACATAGCACCTGGCCCGTGACTCTGTGCATGTACAACCTTCCTCCTTGGCTGTGTATGAAGCGGAAATATATTTTGATGTCACTACTTATCCAAGGGCCGAAGCAACCTGGCAACGATATTGATGTGTTCCTAGCCCCATTGGTAGAAGATCTTGCAACACTGTGGAATGAAGGGGTACATGTATGAGATGCGGACAAACGAGAGAACTTCACTCTACGGGCCATGTTGTTCTGCACCATTAATGATTTTCCTGCCCTTGGTAACCTGTCAGGGTTTAGTATAAAAGGAGCCAAAGCGTGTCCGCACTGCTTAGATTATACGGAGAGTGTGTGGTTGAACAACTCCCGAAAAACTGTGTACATGCGTCACCGTAGGTTCCTTCCAAAGTATCATCCATACCGCAAGATGAAGAAACAATTTGACGGAAAAAAGAGGATGACTCAGTACCAAGACCTTTTAGCGGGAAAGAGGTGTATGATATGGTCAAGGATATAAATGTTGTGTTTGGAAAGGGACGTAAATTGAGGAAGAACATGTGGAAAAAGAGGTCAATATTTTGGGACTTGCCTTATTGGGAGCACTTAAAAGTTCGCAATTGCATCGATGTCATGCACGTAGAGAAGAATGTATGTGACAGTTTGATTGGTCTCTTACTGAACATTCCTGACAAAACAAAGGATGGTGTTAACGCAAGGCGTGACTTGGTCGCTATGAACATCAGGACCGAGTTAGCACCGATAGAGACCGATAAAGGCCGGACGTACCTTCCCCCAGCATGTTACACTCTGTCTAAGTCCGCGAGAACTGAATTGTGCCAGTCCTTAAATGGTGTGAAAGTTCCATCCGGTCACTCGACAAGCATGAAGAAACTTGTTTCCATGGAACATTTGAAATTAATTGGCATGAAGTCTCACGACTGTCATGTGTTAATGACTCAAATGCTACCTGTTGCAATTAGAAGTATTTTGCCGAATAAGGTTCGAGTGACAATCATAAGGCTATGTTATTTCTTCAACGCAATTGCTCAGAAGGTCATTGATCCGGATGGACTAGATGCTCTGCAAACTGAGGTGGTGACAACTCTATGTCATCTAGAGATGTATTTCCCTCCATCATTTTTTTGATATCATGGTCCATCTCATTGTCCACCTTGTGAAAGAGATAAAAATATGTGGCCCCGTATTTCTACGTCATATGTACCCTTTCGAGAGGTACATGGGAATTCTGAAGTCCTATGTACGCAATCGATCTCGACCGGAGGGTAGCATCATCGAAGGTTATACAACAGAAGAGGTCATTGAATTCTGCATCGGCTACATGGCTCAGGTAGAGCCGATAGGTGTACCTCTATCTCGTTACGAGGGGAGGCTAGAGGGTATCGGGACTATCGGGAGGAAAGCAATAACTCCGGATCAAAATACGTATACTCAAGCCCATTTCATGGTTTTACAACACATGACTGAAGTGACCCCATATATTGAAGAGCACAAGGACATGCTACGTCAGGAGAATGCAGGCCAGTCAGAAGTTTGGACCACGAGACAACACAACCGTCAGTTCAACGAATGGTTCAAGGCGCAATTGACTAGGAGGTCGTCAAGTGAAACACTACAATGGTTGGCAAAAGGGCCAAAATTTACAATTGTGACATGGCAAGCATACGACATTAATGGCTACACATTTTATACAACAGATCAAGATAGAAAGAGCACAGTGCAGAACTCAGGTGTCCGCATAGATGCCTATGATGCGCACGGCAGTACCGCTGGCCCAAGCTCGTACTACGGGCTTGTAGAGGAGATTTGGGAGCTTGACTACGTAATTTTCAAAATTCATCTATTTCGGTGCCGTTGGGTCCAACTTCCACGGGGTGTAAAGGTTGACAAGTACGGCGTCACTACCGTGGACCTCGAATGTGTAGGATACAAAGATGAACCATTCGTACTCGCGAGGCAAGTTGTTCAAGTATTTTATGTAACCGACCCGGCAAATAAGAAGCGCCATGTAGTTCTTCAGGGAAAAAGAAGGATTGTCGGGGTTGAGAATGTTGTGGATGAGGAAGAGTACAATCAATTTGATGATTTGCCTCCATTCGGACAAGGCATCAGGCTCGAGGAAGAACAAGGCGATGAACCAAGCTATATGCGTGTCGATCATCGTGAAGGGCTTTATTTAAAATGATATAGCCAAAGTGTAATAAATGATATTGGTTATGCTTGTGTTTTTCATAAATGTATGTATGTTCCATTGTAATTGTAAAATGACTAAGGAACTAAGAAATAGTTATATCTATGGTTATGCTTGCGTTTTTCATAAATGTATCTATGTTCCATTGTAATTGTAAAATGACATAGGAACCTAGCTAGCTACCGGTATTTATAGTGAAATATCACAGGCGGTTTATCAAAAGAAACCGTCTGTGATAAAACATCACAGACGGTTCTATAGATATAACCGTCTGTGATAATATAAATATCACAGACGGTTATATATATAGAACCGTCTGTGATAATATTGATATCACAGACGGTTATATTGATAGAACCGTCTGTGATAAGTGCATATCACAGGCGGTTATATTGATAGAACCGTCTGTGATAGCTCATCTTTAAATACCCGCAGCTAGGTCTGCGGAGTCCGCTCTGGCGCAGTCTCTTGTCTCCACCCTGCAGCGCCCCTGCTAGCTAGGTTTTGCTCCCTCCCGACGCCGCCAGTCCCTCCCGACGCCGCTCCCTCCCGACGCCGCCGCTCCCTCCCGACGCCGGTCCCTCCCGACGCCGCCGGTCCCTCCCGACGCCGCTCCCTCCCGACGCCGCCGATCCCTCCCGACGCCGGTCCCTCCCGACGCCGGTCCCTCCCGACGCCGCCGCTCCTTCCTGACGCCGCTCCCTCCCGACGCCGCCGGTCACTCCCGACGCCGCTTATTTTATGTTATATGCTTCACATGAATTTTATGGTATATGCTTCACATGAATTTTATGTTATATGCTCCACATGAATTTTATGTTATATGCTTCACATGTTATATGCTTCACATGAATTTTATGTTATATGCTTCACATGAATTTTATGTTATATGCTTCATATGAATTTTATGTTATATGCTTCACATGTTATATGCTCAACATGTTAGCTTTATGATATATGCTTCACATGTATTTTATGTAGCATATAATATATGCTGCAGGTGTTTAGCTCACTGTAGGCACTTCATAGAACCTTGTAACAATAATATATGCTGCACTTGTTAGCTGCAAGGTCTATTTAGAAGGCCCATAGCTCACTGCAATTAGTTAATCGTTAGAACTTTGTCAAAGAGCATAAAGCAAGTGACACACTCCAGTGTATCTTGTTCAATGAACTTGATGCACTGGTTTGTGTCACTTGATTCATAGAACTTTGACAAGCTGGGTCCATAGCTCACTGCAGTTAGTTTTTTCTTAGAAGAGAGATGGCGTCCACACAGTCTTCGTCGTCGTCATCTGGGTCTCACGCTCCCAAGATTGCGAAAAGTAAACGTGGCCGAGGAGTATCGAAAAGGCCAGAGGCCCGAATGACCATCACGGTGGTCTCTCCGAATGGGACTCCTCTGGAACCGTCGAAAGCAGCGTCATCATTTCGGACTACCTGCGGGATAATTGGAAGGCAACGGGTCCCCATCACCATAGCAAGCTGGAAAGATGTGACAAAGGATCACAAAAATCAGCTATGGGAGGAACTTACAAATTCCTTCGAGTTCCCAGCAGAAGCACAGGGACTCGTGCAACGGCAGGCGCTCCTCGCGATGGGAAAAGCATGGAAGAATTTTAAGAGCATTCTTGTGACGAAGTACGTGGCCGAGGATGTCACGCCCTTCACGAAGTATCCTTTCGTGTCGCCGGAAACATGGGAGGCCTTTGTGCAGATGAAGACGACGCCTGAATTTGTACAACAAAGTGCGGCGCACAAGGATCTCCAGTCACAAAACACGCACCCTCACAGACTCGGCACTGCTGGGTACGCGGGTAAAATCCCGCAATGGAGGATGCAGGATGAGGTCGCAATCCGATCGGATGCCTCTCCGCCATTTGCCGGGATCGCAAACGAGCGCGCTCGAAACTGGTTAAGAGCGAGGTCATCAACCACATCTTCGGGTGTCTCTTTCAAAAACCCCGCAGATGAGGAAGTGTCCCAACGCATGGTAAAATATGTCAAACAACATAGTTGTTAACACCTCTTGAACTTCATGGGTTCAAAAATAACATGATTAATTGCCTCTTGCAGCAATCATTGACTACCGAATCTTCTCGTGGCTCCTTTGAAGAATATAGGGAGATAGATTTACTATCACAGGCCTTGGGAAACAAGGAGCACCCAGGTCGCACACGAGGCATGGGGGTTTATGTACCTTGGAGGCAAGGATTTCCAGATTACTCCGAGACATATAGGAGTAGGAAGAGATCCAAGGCGTACCGCAGCGAACAAATAAAACAGGAGCTTCGTGCTCAACTTGAGGAACAACTATCTGCCTCACTTCAAGAGCAGACTGCCTCACTTCGAGGAGAGATAGATTCGTTGCGGGAAGAACTGAGACAAGTCCGCAACCATTCGCAACCCACTCCTAGTACTGCGGTACCCAGTCCCCCTCAACGTCGCAGTAGCTGCGCGTCCACACCAATTTCTGAACATAGCGACGACCACTTACGTATTGATGACATTCAGGTAATGTACCTCTTTAGAATGGTACATAGATCTCTCTGGTGGACGCCTTAACTCAGCTCTTGTATCGTTATGTAGGAGCCCATCCCTTGCAGCCTCAGAGTCAGGCTTGTTGGCTCTATTCCCGTTGACGCTGGGCGCGGCATGGTGTATCCATTGCTGCCAGGGACGCTGGTGCACGGTGTACAAGTAGACACCGGTTTCATAAAGGTCCAGGTGGACATGATTAATGATATTTTTAAGTCCGTCCCTCTTGAGAAGCCCCCAAACGAAGAGATTAAGACATTAGGGGATGCCGTCCACACATTCATTCAGTGGCCCAAGAGGGACATCGTCCTCGACATGTCCGTGCCACAATCTTCACATCCAGTGGCCCAAGAGGGACGTCGCCCTGGACCTGGCACATCGGCTCCGGTGGCTCCACCTCCACCTCCAAATCCAGTAAAGTCTGTTGCATCGGCTCCCGCCGAGACGCCACCGAGAACATATCATAAGCGAGGCTCCAAGGCCTCCAAGGCTCATGCGAAGAAAATTAAGCCGGGTCCCGTGCCATGGAAGTTTATTCTAGGAGTGTCGTTGGTGCCCGATTCACAATTACGCCAACTTGGTATGATTTGCAATACATTGCATGCCTGGTACATGGAGAAGTCCAACATGAAGCCAAACCGGCAGAGTGCATTCACTGTGAAATATAACGAGACGCATTTCCTCCATGACTTGGGCTACATCGTCGTGACATTCGAAGATTTATTCTTACTATTCAATCTCGACGAACTCGACGCCTCACTTCTACGATGCTGGACACTGTAAGTGTACTGTACAATGAAGTTCTACATTCACGTTATACAGATAAATGTCATTACTCTTTCTTTATGTATAGATACATGATCCAAGAAGCCCGGAAATCGCGACGACCGGTGGGTTTCCTCGACCCTCACTTGGTCTCCGAGCAATCTATCAACGCAGATGCATCCTTCGTGGAAGGTTACATAACGAGGGGATTGATTGCTCACACCGACAAGGAGTACGTCATGGTACCCTTCAACCAAGGGTAAGTGCTTCACTAGTTGCCACACATATGTTTCATTTGTACTTTACATGCAGCATGAACTTAGGATTAATCACTGTGGCGACACATATGACTAGGAATCACTGGATTTTGATTGTGATTGTACCAAAGTGGAGCAAGGTAATATACCTTGATTCCCTCCTTAGGAGCAACCACGACTTCAGTCGTGTGCAAGAAGTACTTAACAGGTAAACTCATTTCCTCCATACATAACTCTATTGTAATATTTCTTTTGTTTGCCACGGCCGAGGCTAAGTTTTTTGAATCACGTAGGGCGTTTGCCGAATATGTTGCCCAAGGAGGAACACACGACAAATCCAGTGACACGCTACGACACAACACGCGATTTCCGGTACCCGCTACAACACAATAATCCTATATCATACTTTGTAATAATGCCTCTAGAATTGACAATACTGATGTATGTAATTCTATTTTTGCAGTGCCACCAGCAGCTACAGGGCAACATATGTGGATTCTATGTTTGCCGCCATATGATGGAAATCATGGGTACTAAGATCAATGATCCAGAGGTTTGTTAGGTCCTTCCAATAATTATTATTTTCTGATTATATTACACACACATGCTAATTAATGACTTAACATTGCTCCTAGCGACAGCGGGTGAACTTCGACGGAAGTGCATATGATCTTGACAATCTCGTCGATATTCGTGCAATCATCTCCCAATTCTTGCTAGCAGAGGTCATAAATAAGAGGGGAGAGTTCCACGCCGGCGATGATGATAATTAGATGTTGAAACATTGGATTCAACTGTACAAATCAAACAATTTCTTCAATTGAATACATTTGTCAGATTTTGTGTAACAATTTTCATTCTATATATGTGATATTGTTACATTCATCTGTGTATCGAATTTTGTTGTAATTTACTATGAGTTGCAATTAACTTATATCTGTCATTTATCTGTAATCTGCTTGCTTTCAGAGGGCATGGCTAGCATATCCTGAGGCTAGCCAAGAAACAGCATATAAAATGGATGATGCACTTGGTATCACAGACGGTTCATTGTTAAAAACCGTCTGTGATACCATATCACAGACGGTTTCAAAGAGTGCCGTATGTGGTGTGACTGCTATCACAGACGGCTTTACTACTGACCGTCTGTGATATACACAATATCACAGACGGTTAGTAATACAAACCGTCTGTGATATTGTGCATATCACAGACGGTCTTGATTACTAACCGTCTGTGATAGGCGAGTATCACAGACGGTTTTTTTATAAACAACCGTCGGTGATACTCGCCTATCACAGACGGTTAGTAATCAAGACCGTCTGTGATATACAGAATATCACAGACGGTTTGTAAATACAAACCGTCTGTGATATTCTGTATATCACAGACGGTCTTGATTACTAACCGTCTGTGATAGGCGAGTATCACCGACGGTTGTTTATAAAAAAACCGTCTGTGATACTCGCCTATCACAGACGGTTAGTAATCAAGACCGTCTGTAATGTTTTTATCACAGACGGCTCGGGAACCGTCTGTGATAACCACCAACTATCACTGACACCTAAACACTGACGGTTCTGAACCGTCTGTGATAGGGCTGTCTGTAGCAGTGGTGGTTAGTTCGACCTTCCCTATGATTGATATTTATGTTATGCTATTGTAGATGTTGTTACATGCTGCGTCGTACTTGTCACGTGGTGCATTTGCAGAATTGAAACTTCGATTATGTTAACACGTATGGTGCTCAACTAGCAACATGAATTTGGAACACCTAGCTGCATGGTCCTGTGGCAATTCATTTTAGTTCTTGCTTATTTGTGATCCGAACTCTGATGATGTAAATGGTAGCATGTTTTTTAGAGCATATGGGCGACGGCCTTGGAGTTTTTTAATAATACAATTTTTAATTAATGTTATAGAAAATATAATGCTCAGATAAAAAATCATAAAAATATACCTTTGTTGCTCCTATCACTGTTTGAAATGCCGTTTACATTTCAAACAGCGACAGAGACTATTTTCCCTTTTTATTTGTTTGAGTACTTTACGTGGATTGGACGATTTCAATGTTCAACCATTAGATATAATTTGGACTACCGAAGACACATGTTGGAAGCTTAATCATATGGTAGATAGAGAAAATTAGAACCACCAAAATTAGCTAGATTTTTTTTGCTTACGTGGTAATCTCCCCACATGTGTTAAGCCCAGGCGGCGGTACGAGGATATATGAATTGCTTGATCCATGGCGGGTTGCCGTAGTCGCACCGTGGGTGTGGGAATTCTGGTGGTATAGGAGCATCTTAGAAAAAACTATCAAGGCACATTACTGCCTTCTTGGCTATCCATTTTCGCTTCTAGAACATCTCCCCATAGTCTGACATCCTATATACCTCTCTTTCCCTCTCTCTGTTCTCAAAATAGCTTGAATGGAATCTTGCTTGTAGAGTTGTAGTGTGTAGGGTGCCATGATTTTTTAGGCGGTGGGGGTGTAGTATTGAGGGAGTAAATTTCGGTGAATGGTTGTGTACTCATGTCCATAAGAAGATATGTTTGGCTACAGGATAGGTCAGCTAGTTGTCATTTCACAAAGGAAAGATGGTGTGTGTTGTTAAGTAAGTCTGAAAATGTGGCATTGTGTTATCTTTTTTATCTGAAAAGTAGGTGCCATGGTGTTGTCATTTTCATGTGAAAAGCTATAGCGGAAGTGTGCACACTTCTTCGTGAAAAGTTGTACCCACTCTATTGTGAGTGAGAGGGGTGGAGATTCGTGATAATTACATGTAGATATGCATAAGAGAAGTGGTGATGCATATTAGACAGAGTGCTATCTTAATAGTGAGAATAGCCTTAGCATGCCCCCTATGTCATGCTGCTTACTAGGGGACCTTTTTCTACAAGAAAGGTCATAGTCACATAATTAACAAAGTGTAGTGTCCAATTATATACACCAGTATGACATGCAATAGCATAACTATAACTATCACATAACACGCTACAAGAATGAACTTTCAGATATGTGTGAACTTTCAAAGGACATTGTTGAATTGGTTGAACTACATTTAAAATTGTGTAATTTCTAAAACGAAAACACTATAATTGTTTTCATTTTGATTCCTTTTCAGTCCATTCGCTTGAATGAACATGTGTTAATGGATGTGATGATTGTAAAGCAATTTCATACATTTGTATACAATTGTAAAGAAATTCAGTCGTAAGGATTAGAGATTGCCCTTGGTTGAGCTGTGAGACTGATTCTTGGATAGAATCGGATCAATTTATTGCATGAGATTTCACATAGTTTAGTCAAAGTTCTCTCAATTCACATCTACAAACTATTGTTACACGATGGTAAATTTGTTACAGAGGTTTTCAGAATATTTTTTTGCTAATTGAGTGAACTTGGTCATGAGGAATTTGAAATGAGAAAAGAGTAAGAACCAAATAGACTTGAAGTGCTAAAACAAGGGGTAGCACGAACTTTTTCCTACCAATCATTTCTTTCAGGGTTTTAGGAGCTAATTTTCTAGCCAAACACTTCCCTCAGCCAGCTCTAGTTTCTTATAAGAGTGAATTCTTGAAGAATTAGAGTAGAATCTGAAAAATCAGAATTCTACCAAATAGACTCTTAAAAGTTAACCATTATTTTCAATGTTGTCTTCTTATATTGAGTTGATTATATTCTTAACTACACTCATGTAGCATCTATCCTTAATTCAGAATCTCCAAATGAATGTCCCATCAAATCGAAGTATGTTGAAGTTCTGTAACAGAAAAAATGTCTTTGTATTAGCTCTCCTACGTAACCAATGACCAAATGGCGTGGTGTCAACGGGCCCACGTTACAGTTGCACAGACATCTTTCTAGTCTATAGACCAATTCCATCCACGCCACCCATCCATCCTTACGCCAAATCCCTCTCAGAACCCTAGCACCCGCCGCACCGCGGTTTCCGCATGGCCAGCGCCGCCGCGCTCCGGCGATCCGCCCGCCGCGTCATCCAGCCACTGGCCAATGCCTCCTCGTTGTCCCGGACTGCCCAGCAACCTGAGCGCCTCCTCTCCTCCCAGGCGTCGCCGGAGCACGGTGGCCGCCGCGGCGTGTTGGGGTCGGAGCTGGAGCTGTACCCGCCGGAGCGGATCCGGAACTTCTCGATCATCGCGCACGTGGACCACGGCAAGTCGACGCTCGCTGACCGGCTGCTGGAGCTGACCGGCACCATCCAGAAGGGCCATGGCCAGCCTCAATACCTTGACAAGTTACAGGTGGGACGCAAACGCTTCCTTTTCTCGAAACATGGATAAATCTAGTGAAATATCGTCTCTTTCATGGCTTAGTTTTACTGTAAAGACGTATTGGGAGGATGCACATACCAGGATTAGTAATTTCGAAGTTCGTTTCGGTTGATGAATGTTGGCAATAGAGACCATCCTTTTCCTCGCTGTTTTAAGAACATATTGGAACTGTATTAGCACCTATACGACTTCGATAAACAGCTGATTCCATTTCGAATGGTGGTAAATGCACTAGCAAATGTTTTTTAAGAAGATGCCATGTACTTTACTGAAGCAGTGAAGCTTTCGTAATGTATTTTCTTACATACAATTAAGTATTTTGTAACTACTATATTTAATCTACTGTGTTCCAATACATTATAATAAGATAATAAGCCATTTCTACTTTCTAGTACATTTGGACATCCAGGGGTTAGCAATTACCAAAGGAAAATAAGCTAGATATGCTACACTGAATATGGAAATTGGTTTATCTTTGGGAATTCTTCATTCTAAATAGCAAAATGTTGAACATAATGGATTTGTCTTCAGCCTTATCATCTGAGACAGTACTTGTTTTTGGATGGTAATATTAGCATGAGTGAAATGCATTTACTGCTCAGTGCTCATTTGTTGACATTCTCTGTTTCTTAAACATTGACAGTTTTTTTAAAGTTCCACTAAAAAATGTTGTTCCTAAAGTGGATCAAACCCTGACATATAGTTAGATACTTTTTGCCCTTTCTAGTAACATTTATATCCGATGTCAATAGGTAGAGAGAGAAAGGGGAATCACTGTCAAAGCCCAAACAGCAACTATGTTCTACAGGCATGCTACCGGGCAAACTGTGTCCCAGTCGCCAGATACTCCAAGCTATTTGCTTAACTTGATTGATACTCCGGGGCATGTGGATTTCAGCTATGAGGTCTCCAGGTCCCTGGCAGCTTGTCAGGGTGCTCTTTTAGTAGTTGATGCAGCCCAAGGTGTACAGGCACAAACAATTGCAAATTTTTACCTTGCATTTGAATCGAACCTAAGCATCATTCCTGTCATTAACAAGATTGATCAGCCTACTGCTGATCCTGATAATGTAAAGGCCCAATTGAAGAGGTTATTTGATATTGATCCGAGTGAAGCTCTGCTCACTTCTGCTAAAACTGGTCAAGGCCTTAGCCAGGTTTTACCAGCTGTTATCGAGCGCATACCTTCCCCACCTGGGAAATGTGATTCACCCGTGCGAATGCTGCTCTTAGATTCATACTATGATGAATACAAAGGGGTGATCTGTCATGTTGCTGTTGTTGATGGTGCTCTGCGTAAGGGAGATAAGATTGCATCAGCTGCAACTGGTCGCACCTATGAAGTCCTTGATGTTGGCATTATGCATCCTGAGCTTACCCCTACCGGAGTGCTTTACACTGGACAAGTCGGATATGTTATAAGTGGAATGCGTTCAACTAAAGAAGCACGCATTGGTGATACTCTTCATCAGGCAAAGAGTATTGTTGAACCACTTCCTGGTATGGGATTCCCACCCTCCTGAAATATTTTTCTGTCATCCGATTATTTTACAATTAGTTTGATTCAGCCTGAAAGCACCACAGTTGATATATTGATAATTTCAGAAGCAATTATTTCTTGCTTTAGTTTTTTCTTGTATTACATGACATCATATGATAGCCATTCAGGTTTCAAGCCTGCGAAACACATGGTCTTCTCGGGTCTATACCCAGCTGATGGTTCTGACTTTGACGCTCTTAGCCATGCGATTGAAAAACTAACATGTAATGATGCCAGTGTGTCTGTTACAAAAGAAACAAGCACTGCACTTGGGATGGGCTTCAGGTATAAACTTTTCTGCATGCTAAGTTTAGTTCTTTTCCATTATTTTCATGCTATCACATTTTGAAACATGCTGTAATTCATTGTTGATCTGTACATGAGTTTGTCTCTTTTGTATCTTGTACAGATGTGGCTTCCTAGGATTGCTACACATGGATGTCTTTCATCAACGGCTTGAACAAGTATAGTTTTACTTTTTATTTTTGCATATAGTTGTCAGCTTATTGGTAATGTGCAATTATTAGTTGAACTATACATAGCCAGGTACAATTATGTAAATAAATTTGCACCTAATTTATACCATCTCTAGCTCTTTCAAACACCAAAATGGGTCACTATACCCATGTAAGAAAATTTTAACCCCTACTATTGGATGAGGCCAGTTCAGCACTGCTAGTCTATTGTAAAGGAAGTTACCTTATCAATTATTTTCAGTCTTGCCGATTTGTTTGTAATATTGATATAGTACTAGCTGGAAGAGCTGTGTCGTTCTATTTGTGCATTGACAGTCATGTTGGTGTATTAATGGCAAGGTTAGAAATACCGGTACCGGGGGGTTACCGCCCAGCGGTCGGGAACGGTTACCGGCTGGTAACCGGAAAACCTGGCCAAAAACGGTTAGATTTTGAATCTAAAATTTTGAATTTGGGATGTTTTGGAACCGGTAACCAGAATGGCTACCACCCAAAAACCGGAGAAACCGCTAAAAAAACAGAAAAAAACACTAAAATGTTTGAATTTAGGATGTTTTGAAGCATATTTAGCCTCATACAATAGGTAATCTAGCATAAAAAAGGCCTAAACCAACCTAGAAAGTGCATTATGTAGTCACAAACTTAAATATACATTTTAAAAAACAGCTGGGTTTTGAAAACCCGGTACCCACCGGTTTTTGGAACCCTGATTAGCAGTGCAAAATCTTTCAGTGAGAAAGTAGTGAGCACCTTCCTCCCCATCAATTTTATTGTTTACTTTGCATGATTCCCAAATTTAAATATATTGATACCTTAGTCAATAGCCTGAAAAGTCTTTCCATCCCTCTACCCTTAAAAGGGAGGAAAATTTGTTAGCAACTAATTGCAATCCTCTCATGTGCTTTGTTTTTTTTCATATATGTTGTTGTGATTACCCTTCACTATTTTTTTTATATTTTGATGTGTTAATTTAATATTCAAACTAAATTACTTTGCATAATTAGACCTACCTTTAAGTTTGTGCCCCCCTACATCACAATTGAAAAGTGCAACTTTGTGTTGCTCAATTGAACCACTGACACATGCATTTGTCCTCTCACTGAAAAAATGATGGAAACAAGGAATTTTTCCGTGCACCATCTGATGAAATTATCTCTCTTTCCTGTCATCATTCTTGAGATTTTAATTTATTATTGTCTTCTGTTTAGGAATACGGAGCTCAAGTTATATCAACCATACCTACTGTACCATATATCTTTGAATACGGTGATGAAAGGTGCAAAATTACAGTTGCATTATATTTGTTCTCTACTAGTATGTTTGATCTTACATTTTTTTGTCCAGTAAAGTGCAAGTTGAGAATCCTGCAGCTTTGGCTTCAAATCCTGGAAAACGTATAGCAGCCTGCTGGGAGCCAACAGTCATTGCAACTATTATTATTCCTAGTGAGTAAGATCTGCTTCCTTTCTTGTATGATTTTTTTAATGATAAATCTTTACAACTAGATAATTTTGATGATGATCAACCACATTTTCAGGTATGTTGGGCCTGTAATTATGCTTTGTTCAGAAAGGAGGGGCGAGCAGCTAGAATATACATTCATTGATGCGTAATTTTTTTGCCCCCAAATCACATTTTTAAAGTAAATATTTTCTGTTTTTGCTTATTGTGCCTATGTTCGATGCAGCCAAAGGGCTTTGTTGAAGTACCGATTACCATTGAGGGAGATCATTGTGGATTTTTACAATGAGTTGAAAAGCATAACATCTGGCTATGCTACTTTCGATTATGAAGATTCTGAGTAAGTCTTGTTTTCAACTCAATAATCAGACATGGTCTGGGTACTCTTTTGTTTTTGGAGATTCTGAGATAAAAAGCCATATGGTTGCTGTTTTTTTCCTTGACTTTCTCATTTGATCTGGTTATTCTTTTCTGTTTTTTCACTCCTGTTCTTATGATGTTGCGGGAGAAACTGTTACATATCTCATTACCTCCTTCATTTCTTGAAAGTTGTAGACTTGTAGTTGGCCTTGCTCATAAATATGGTCCTCTAGTGCAATTCTTGTCTCTAATCCAGCCTACTAAGTAGGGGCGCAATTGGAGCAGATGCGGACGGATATTGCTCATCCTATGACCTTATTCGTATTGGCTTCTGCTTAGAAAAGCCAAAAGCTAATATGAACACCCGGCTTCTTGAAGCGACTTCTCCACTCCTCTCGCTATCGTCTCGTTTCAAGGATAAGGTAGGGGGTCACGGGTGCATCACACACTCTACTCCTCTCACTCTTATCACACGCACGCATCTCTCTCTCACTTTTTCCACCGCTCGCCCCTTCTTTTAAAAGCCACATATGGACGGATATCGATCATGCCGTATCCCTCTTTTTCCTCAGAGTTGGAGTCAGATATAGATAGTGCCGGATACCCATTTATCCCTCTTCCCTATTCGCTCCGCAAGCTTTTGGTTGGTCGATCGTACGGAAAGTACCTGCTCCATTTGCATCCCAACTACTAAGTACAAACAGAAAGTGCCCTTGCTTTACATATCTAATACTTTGGGAACATCTGCTGATGATTAGAGTAGTAACTGTTCGACTTGTTAAATTATGTGAACTGTGATCACTACCTGTAATAATCTGCATTTCATGTAAGTTGTCTTTTCAAATGGTATATAGGACTTTGTTCTTTGCGACGAAGTAGAAAAAATGCCACAACTTTGTATCGTTATTTCTTTTTCTTGTTAGATTTCCTTACTGTAATTCACTTCTACAGGTATCAACAATCTGATCTGGTTAAGATGGATATTCTACTTAATGGCCAGCCTGTTGATGCTATGGCAACTATAGTCCATAACCAAAAAGCTCAGAGGGTTGGACGAGAATTAGTAGAGAAGCTGAAGAAATTCATAGAAAGGTATTCATTATGCTGCTTGTTTGGAAATCTGATGCATAAAGCAAATGCTTGAGTAAATGTCGCATGAATTAAATCATAGTTAGTTAGTTACAATGGGAAGGAAAAAGGGACTTGTGAATGGGAAATTAAAAAAGAACGGGATTTTGTTATTGGGGCAAATGTTGCTGCCAACATGTTTTTATCCTTCTACTGAGTGGCAACAATTTTTATCCTCCCACTACAATCATACATCTTTTTTTATTATCATAATTTTTCTATATTCTTTGGTCTCTGATTATGCAGGCAAATGTTTGAGATCACTATACAAGCAGCAATTGGTTCAAAGGTTATTGCAAGGGAAACGTAAGATATTCAATTCTGCTTTTAGTTGTCTGAAATATTGCACTACTTCCAATACTATTTTTGTTAAAGCTCCCAAGTGCTTTGAAATTATTATTTGTATGCATTTCACTCTATTTGCAAGAGCATCCATATCCATTCAGGAAAAGAACTTTTCTGTCCATGAGAATAGAGCTTATCAAGTTGAGATGCGCTTCCAGTTCCAAGTAAAATCAGATTTACCCATTCACTTTCACCTTCTAAGTAGTCTAATTGGATGTGTTTTTTAGAACAATCATTGCTTCTTATCATTTGGCATGAAAACAGCCACTGGGCTGACCTTTCGATTTGCTTCTTAGAGCCAATTGTTGAGTACTTTTGTCTAACTTGATACTGGTTCCAACTTAACCTCTCTGTTGGTGTAAAAGAACTGCCTTGGCAAATCGGTTCCTGGTCTCATCCTATTTGGTATTTTAGTTACAGAACCTGTGAAAGGTCCAGGCTATTGCCTAGTAGTTAGTCTTGGACTCTCAGATTATTACCTTCTAGTTAGTTACCCAGTCCTAATTTGTGTCCATAACATTGTTCAGTTGCATGGTAATATACTGTGCACTATCGTGTTAACTAGCTACTCTTATGTAAAAAGCTGTATATTGGAGAAGCCTTGAATGTGCTGTCTTGTATCATTTCCAGTCTGTCGGCAATGAGAAAGAATGTTCTGGCCAAGTGCTATGGTGGTGATATTACTCGCAAAAAGAAGTTGCTAGAGAAGCAAAAGGAAGGGAAGAAGCGCATGAAACGTGTAGGTTCTGTTGATATTCCTCAAGAAGCATTCCATGAGCTATTAAAGGTCTCCAATTCAAAATAGATGAGCTGTAATTTAATGTTGGTAGCCTCTTGTAGTCATCTTCTGAAAGGTGAGTTTTTGACATGGTTTTGCACATTATGTCTCCAGTTTCCAGGTAGTCTATTCTCACTCCTTTTTGTTGTATTGCAGGTCTTCTCCCAAGTTCACTGAATGCAGACTGATGTTTCATGCCGAAGAGTGTACCACAATGGTGTAGATTTCACCACCGCCATGTTCGCTGTAGCCAAGGGCTAAATGCCATTATGCCAGTCCAAAGACTTATTCCATGTTGAGAAGCATCTTTCATCTTTGATGGTGCTGATGCTGGTGCCGCTAGCCTTACTTAAAAGGTGTTCTAATGGTGGTACAACATAGACACAGTGGTGCAGAAGAATCTTCGAATCACTACAACCATTGTTGTATGTGTTATATTGATTCTCACTGGACAGTGGACAACATCCGGCAATGCCTGCTGAACCCACAATGGCATTGGCTACCTGCTGATTTCATAGTTGCCAGTTGGTACAACCATACGCTGAATCTCGTTCCTTTTTACATTTTTTTGGAAGCAAAACATTGAAGAATACAATTAATAGTGTTGCTTATTGAACCAATGATACATGGCAAAAGAGTGGGTTGAATGATACTCTGTTTTGTTTTGGAGAAGTTTATCCATAGTTCTCTTTATTTGTCTGGAAAACCAATAATGTGGATTGCATATGTAATTTTGTAATTCTGTTGGACATGCCTGTTCTGCATCACTGAGAGATTGCGTATGGCTTTTACTCTGATTTCGGTAACCCTGTATACACAATTGTGGTGCCATGAATGTAGACTGGAGATGGATTAAACGTTGGTATGAGTCTATGAGATGGATTACAAAAACCACCGAAGACATGAATGCCTTTTCGGATTGCCGGATTATTGTGTGCAACAATCTCTTATGAGCCGCCTAACCGGTTTAGTGCTGTCGGGCATCCTAATGCAGGCAAGATATTATAAGGTGGCAAGTGTTAGTAGTGTTTGACATATTTGGCATTGTGTAGAACGGTATTTACAAAAATAAACATATGTATTGATAAAAATATCATTTTTACCGCCCGCAGTTGGGCGACAACGTGGCGGCGAGGGGGGGGGGTGGGTTAATGCGTAGGCCCTTGCCATCCGGTGGGGATGGCAGGCTGTCTGTCGCCTCGTCATCGGACGACAGCTAGCCTGCCGCCCCAGTTGGCCAGCCTGTCACCCCACATCAGCAACACTGCCTGATGTCCTAGACGACAGGTGATTATGCTGTCCTAGACGATAGGTGATTAAGCCGTTTAGGCTTAATCACCTGCCCTATTTTTCATATTATTTGTTTGAATTTTTGAATATAACAAATGGGCTCAAAAAATTACGAAATTTTATGTGCAGTCTCTTGACGCAATGTACTTGACTTTGCAATTTTTTTGGTAATTTTATCTGCTGTGAATGTTACTAAAAAATTCATACGATTTCGATACTTGTAAGAGTTACTATATATATCAAACAAGCTCCAAAAATTATGAAATTTTATGAGAAGCCTCCTAACAGTCATAGTAATCGTATAATTTTTTGAGAATTTTATATTCTCCAAATTTGTCACATTAATTTATATTAATTTAATCATAAAATTAATGGTATTCAGGCATCTGACATCTGTCCTTCGCACATATGTCAGCCCATTGCGGTTATCTTTTCTTTCCTGCTGCGTCTTTTACATAATTGTCACTCTATCCATGTCATCCTGTCGCGCGCTCCCTCGTCTGTACTAATATCGTTATGTCTGTGCCATCGTCCCTCCCCCACTCCCTCATCTGCATATTTATCAGTGTTACCATACCAGCCCCCTCATTCGAAGTGCTGCTCGTCGACAAAAAGTCCTTAATTTGTGGGGTGAGCACACCAGATTTTCTTTTTGCTTGGCCATAAATACGAACTTCTCGCAGTTCGTCATTGCTCATATTAGTCGCTCATTACAGAAGCTCATTCTCGTAGTCGTCGCTCAAAACTAAAAATGCGTAGCTCATTATTTTAAGAAACCACTACAAAAGATGTCTGAGCATCGCTAATTTCATGATTAAACTAACATGCATTAACATGGCAAAATTTTTGGAGCTCATTTGATATATGTAACAACTCCTACAAATATCAAAATCATATAAATTTTTGATCAACATTCAGAGTGGATAAAATCATCAAAAAATTATAGTCAAGTTCCATATGCTCAAAATTGTAGCAAACTTAGATATGTACTATTAATTTCTAAAAGTAGATGATTTGGTTTTTGGACCATTCATATAATCGTTGGCTTTTGGCGTTGGCTTTTAGTTTTGCTTATGAATAGTGATAGTTTGTAGAGAAGTTTATAGAGAGATACTCGTGTGCGATTTTGGCTGATATAAATTAAGTCGCTGCAGTGTACTATAGTCGACTAGTAGACCTCGTCTTCAAAAAACATTCCGTTTGAAAGTTAGATACCGCAGAAAAACCATTTACTGCAAAAAAGCAACTTTTAGAAACCAATATGAACAGAGTCTTAGTCTAAACTTGCAGTTCAAGATCTATTTTGGTAATCTAGTAGTTACTCAAGGGCACTACCAATTAGTCTTTAGAACTGAACATTATTGGTTTTAAGGCAGAAAAAGAACAGCAATAACAGATGGGAGGGAGAAAGATTTTTTAAAATCTAGAAAAAGTGGTATTTGCAAATAGGAATATTTCATGTGCAACATGTATTATTAGGTTGTATGTAGAAGAGAAGGGCCATTCGTCTACCATCCGTCTATTTTCAGGATTAATTGTTAATGGTCCAATACAAAAAGAATTCACTAATATGTCCACATTTTCAAACTATCATTCTTAATTGCATGGACAGTATTCTGATGATAGTTCTTTACTGTTTACAAACTAGCTCCTTATTGTCATCCATCGCCACCTGATTTGAATTTTGCAGGGTGCTCTTGTTGCAAAGTATCCATGGGATGGATCTAGAGATAAAAGGTGCTTCCTAGTTTCTATTATTTACGTCCAGTTTCAAGATTCCCTGCTAGTACTTCTATGCATACTATTTCTCTACATTTACAAAGGTCCAGCAACAAGCTTTTAACCAGGAATTGGCCACATGTGTGTATATGATTCAAAGGATGTACTATTGTACCTTTTGTTTGCCTCCTTGTTAATTCTGGTACTTGACTTTTGATGTCTGCAAATGGTTTATTTAGAGTTTGGATTGCATGCGGGTACCTGCGCCTGTTCTACTGCGCATTGTCTTGATGTCCCATAGAGCTGTTGGTTGTACTTTTATTCTTTATAAGATCATCAACATCAAGATAGATTAGCAGCATGCTGCTTAAGTTTTATGAGCAGTTGATCAACACAGTCATACACGGAATGAGCGATTATGGAAATAATATGGTTGGTTCTGTGTTGTCAGAACTCTTGCATTTACATGTCATTTAATGTTTTCTTGTAGTGTCAAATGATGCATTTTGCCTGAGTTTTTGTTCAGTGTAGTGGTTACTTTATTTGTTTTGCTGTTTTTTTTCCACCTCCAGTCTTTAGGACCACAATTTTACTTGCTTGGTTTCAGACTTTAGCATTTTCAACAAAGATTGTCCTGCTTACAGCAAACAGTATTATGGATGTCCTGATGATAAGACATTCACACCACAGCATGTCTTTGAGCAAAGAACGACTGGAGCATTCTGGTAAAGAAACAAACACTAGAATCGTGTTGCTACTTCACATCAAATTTTCTATGTATATTGAACATTCCGATACATGTTGCTACTTTTGGTGGTTGTTTGAACTAGATTTTGCAAAGGAATAATTGATGATTTGCCACTATAAAAATATATATTTGAGGATTTGTCACTAGATGTCTTATTGACATACGAATTCTAGGGCCATATGCCTCAATAAAATATGAGTGGCAAATCTTCAGATCCCCTGTTGCTAAACACATTTTAGAGCCTAACAACCTAAAAATTTGTTTGGACGAGGTAACAAACTTGCGGATACCAAAAACTACTTTTTGGTAAATCCAGTCTTCCACGTTTTACGAAAATAGACGATACGTCATTTTTAACATCAGTTTCCCGTGTACTCATTCTCAACAATCCCTAATTCCCTATTCTGCCGCCCCTGCTCCATCGTTCGCACAGCGCGTCAGCCGCCGGCTGGAGCACCTCCGTCAACCCGTCACCACTGCCTCTAGAATCACATCACCATTGCTCTGATACCAAATTATCACGGCCTGAGCCTGAGCAAGTTGATTGATAATTCCTGGCATCTGAGCAAGGCGTAGGGGAGTGCGCAAGGGGGCAAAGGAGCAGCAGTAGATGGGAGAATAGAGAAACAGAGGGAGGGGAATAATAGATTGATTGATAATTCCTGCCATCTGATGATGGTAATTCCTCTCTAAATAGAGCTCCCATCTTACGGTACCAAACCCCTAATCTTTCTCCTAAGCAATCTTTTCTTTCCTAACTTGATCCTGACGTGACTTGGTGCCTAAGCAGCCGGCGCCCTGGACCTGCGGGTATAGTGATTTCCCCACATGACAACCGACCGTAGGGCGCACATGTTGGTAGAACTTACAATCAACTATCATCAGTTTTTTTTCCTCTCTGATGGTCAGTCTGGAATCTGGATCACATACAACCTAACATCCTTCCCTTGAATTTTTATGTGTTCCTTAAGCATCCTCAACCCTATATAGAAAACTGAAGGGGATGCTGAAAAGCACATTTTTAACAAATCAGTAGTTGACTACTCATTTAGATGGGAAATATAACTAGATCCTGTGCTTACACACTCCTCTCTCTTGCCGAGCCTCATTGCTTTTGTTTTGATTATTGTTTCCTTGTGGAAACACCCAAAATCAGAGAACATAAACCAATAGTCCAGTCTCTAATTGTACAATTTACAGTGAGGTTGATCAAGTTCAAGTAGCCAGCTAATATTACTTATTACTGAATATAATTTCAGAAATATACATCTTATATCAAATGGGCTCTATGTCAATCTTGTGACCTATGACGAATTGGGAAAGCTTCTGGCCTATTTCACTAATTTACTCTGAGCAGACCTTTATGGCAGAGGAGGGCGATGACTTAATATGAGACCGTTCAACTTGCTTTTGATGCTCTTTACGTGGCTTCTTCTGATCTACAACAAGAGGATAAAAGAAATACAAAATTATAGCCTTTAATTTAACTAATTACTTCAAATTCAAAGTTACACAAGGAAAAAAATAGTAAAGTACCATAGCTGCAAGGATAATTCAGCTTTCACAAAGTAGTTAATGGGCATCAAATGGTTCTTCATTGAGGTTGTGAAAATTCAATGTTTTGCCACAGTTTTAGTGAAATGTTAAAAATAAAGAAGCCTAATCAATCTTAGTTGGTCCATTTACCAGGTGTACCACTATGCCTGGCATGTGTGCCTAGGTTACTAAAAGAGTATCCCTGAAGAAAATGTGTAGTTGTGGCTATAAAAATGCCTTGCTCTTCCAAGGAGGATAGGAAAGTATCATCCTTATATGCAGAAAAAAAGGAAGGATAGTTAACTTATTATTATTTTTGGAATAGTTGTCGGGGAAATGGGGCAACACATTAGTACCATCCTTTGATACGCTGAGATATGGACAATAACATGATGCCGACATACAGTTAGTAAGAACCACTAAAAGGTAAAATATCCATAAGCCCATGACCAGAAGAACTAAATGGAGATATATAAGGAGCAACTTTTTGGGCCACCTAGTAAGTGATAAATTGGTGAAATGCTGACCTGGTCATGAACTCCATACACAAGAGTAAAAATCCCAAGATCAAGGGTTTTCAAGTTGAACTGGATACTCTCTAAATCAGACAAAAGTTACAGAGCAGCACTCGAAGATGCCATATGGATATGAGAAAACAATCATATGCCAGAATAAGCTCACCTAAATGAAATAAATAATTTCAAATAAAAGGGGAGCTTGTGTTGATAAAACCTTATTTCATATAAAAATAAAAAATAATTTATCACCTTGATCGGATTCAATTAGCTCTTTATATTTTCGCCATGGTTTTCCAACATGCATAAGGTAAGGCTCAATGTCAATGTGTTTTCTCTGGCTGAGATTCTGGGATCCATTCCTGAAACAAAGCAAGAGGAAGGAACAATAGTTGTGGTGTTGTCAGGAACATCAATGTATGACGTAATAAGACTAATTAAGATTTGCGGCTATCCATATGAAGCTAATCTTTTAAGTGTACCTATGAATAGAGTACTATGCTTGTCCAATGCGCAGTTAATGTTGCCATAAATTTAATTGCTCAACTACAACATGGACAAGGCAATAGATACGACTTGCCAAGAAACAAGGAACAAAATATTTGTATTCTCTATCCATGGCATTATTGAGACAGATAGTCTTTCCATGGCACATAGTTGCTCTTGAATTGAATATCGACAACATAGAAACCTATGGTGCATTATACTGCACGCCAAGGTTTGAAAAACCGTTTCCGGAGAGAATCCCGGTCGCCGGGCGGTACCGGTAACCGGCCGGTTACCGCCCGGTAACCGGAAATCCCGGTTTTAAACCGGTTGAAATTCGTCAAACAGGTTTTTTTGTCGGGGCGGGAGGCGGCCGGTAACCGGGCCGGTTACCGGTTTTACCGGTCAAAACCCGGAAAAACCGGTAGAATTTGTATGGAAGTTGGAGCTCCACTTTTTTTTGCCGTAAATTGAAAGTTATGGGTGGATATTTTGGCAAAAGCTTAAGTTTTTTATAACAAGTAAAACCCGCATAAGACTACATGAAACTAATTGTTGCCGTAAATTGAAAGTTGAAGCATTTTCTTGTAACTATGAGGCCAAAAGTAATTGAGATGTTTCGCATATAACAAAACCTTCTAAATTGGCCTATCCATGGTAAAAAAACTGAACCTCATTCAAAAAGGGTCCTCATCTGAATAAATTCAACTTGGTGTTGACCATGTGGTGAAGCCCTCTCGTTGTAGTGTTGTGTTACATCTGAAATAATAAAAACACAAGTTAGTAGTAATAAATGCTAACTTGAGTAGTATACTAAAAAGTGAAAACACTAATGAAGGATCAATTCGTACCAATACATTGTTGAGAAACGCGAAGGTTGTTCCATGTACTCATTGTTATCAATGAGTACAAGTCCTTCATTATGAGCCAGGTGGACTTTATATTGATCCCAAGTGTATGTGGGATAAGCATGTTGTAACCAATGAGTATAAATTTGTTGGTAGTATAGAGGTTCCACCCACTGGTAAACAAATCTTGCATTGGGAGGATAAGAGATGCCCGATGATGAATGAGAATCATCAGCAGAAGATAGTAAGTTGGCATCTCGACGCTGATAAGTCGGCAAAGATGTTGAGCTACCATATGATGCGTAGGAAGAAGAGTCTTTTGGTTGAGGATGATCTCGTTGGCGGTCCTTACCCCTTGTGTAGGTCGTTTTGAATCTTCTTGATTCGTGACAACCATGGTCTTCATCCTGGGTAGCATGTGTGAAAGTTTTCTCACAGGTGAATTCCAATGGTTGACATGTGTCTTGTTGGCCTTGTACCCCACCGTGAGATGTCCCACCATCAGTACCATCATCAGATGAGGAAGAGGAACTATCGTCAGACTCTTGGTACTCGACTGCATCAGATGGAGTTTCTGTCTCTTCATCACTTCGCACAATATCCTCATCGATGCCTTTTTTCTTCTTATCCTCATCGATGCCTTTTTTCTTTTTCTTACCAACCGCTTGTTTCTTTGTTTGTGTAAGTGAGGCAAAATCTCGAGCCAATTTTTCAGTTGGTTGGCTACAAGCTTTTCTTTTTGTAACATGAGACTTGCCAATAGTTTTCTGAGTCCATTGCTTCAACGGTTGATCATCAAGTGCCTTGTCAAGTTCATGCTCAGATATGGCATTAACTACAACTTTAGATGGCATAGGGGGCTCACTTTCCTCATCTAGCAGAGGCTCTGAGTTGCTCATGGAGTTGTCAAGCCACTCATGGATTGGGTTTGCGCTGTCATACATGGTGGCATTAATGAGATCTCCAAAAGGATCTATATCCCTATCTTCATTCCTAATCTCATGCTCCTGTAATGGTAGCTTTAGATTGTAGTGGACATATACAAGCTTATGCAATTTCTTGTATCCAAGACGGTTCCTCAATTGGGTGTGCACTAAAGCAAATGTGCTCCAATTACGTTCACATCCACTTGAGGAAACACATTGTGAGACAATCCGCAAGGCATATTTTTGTAGTGTTTCTGTCTCCGCTCCAAACGTCATCCACCATGCAGCTGCACTCATACGACTAGTAGCAAGGTAAGCCTCGTTTGAAGCAAATAGGCCTCGTCGGTTACGATAATACTCTATCTCCACTAGAGCCTACACTGCATCCTCGGGTGTGTCAGCTATTCTTTGAATTGCTGTTGTCAGTGAATGGACGAGGGTTGCATTCTTCCCCAAATCATAAAGTCTGTGGCTTTGTGGGTCAAGCAACGATGCTGTTCAAACACACATAGTCTATTAGACAAAATGTAACAAATATGCAACAGAATGTGTTATGGTTTACAAAAGTATGTACTTGCCTGGAACAATGTAGGTGCGTTGCTTCAACATTACAATTCTTCTATTAACTATCTCCATAATACGATTGTAGGTAGCATCATCTTCTTTTAACACCTCTTTAAGTTCAAATTGAAGTTCGTATGTTTTTCCAACCAGTCCTGCCACTGTTGCAGGTTTCTGCTGGTCTGCATATCTCAGTACTCGATAAATTGGTTGTACCACTTTAATGACCCAATCTATACTAGACCACCATTGTCTATTTGTGAGGCAGGAATACATGTATTCTCCTTCTTCGGACATAGACAAATGGTTGGAACTCCACACATCTGATACCATCCACTTCATGAACTTGTCTTTTCTATCCCAAAAACTCTTCAAGAAAACAAATGTCGTTCCAAACCTTGTGGCGTTTGGACGAACTATCTCTCCTCCAATTTGTTGTCTCATTTCAGTATGCAGGCGATTGTGGTTGTATAGGAACCGAAAAATCCTCTTAGTCGCCTTGACAACTGCAGCAATCTCGTTGAACTGGCCGATGTCCTTCAACATGAGGTTCACAGTATGCGCTGCACAGGGCTGCCAGACTAGACTTGGATGATCTTCAATCAGCAGTTGACATGCTTTCTTGTAGTTTGCACCATTATCAGTGACTATCTGCATCACATGTTTAACTCCAATTTCTTCAACAACTTTACGGATCTCTCGATACAAAAAGTCTGCATTTTGTACATCACCGGTCGCATTCACTGACTTATGAAAAAACATTCTTCCATTGCAGTACAACATGAAGTTAATTATACTCATCTGGGTAGGTCCTGTCCAGGAATCACACATGATGGATACTCCATATATGCTCCAATCATCTTTGAACTCCTGTACATACTGCTTTATCTCCAGCTCATTAGCATCAAGGTATGGCCCATCAATTTCATGCCCTCTAGGTGACGCAACACATTCACCAAGTTCTTGTGTAACCTTGATGGCAGCACGAAAATAAGGACACTCTGCCTTATTTCCAGGAATGTCATTACTATGGAACCACTTAGCCCAAACTTTTCCGAGTTTTGACTTTGCTTCTTTCTTAAGAGTTGTGTCAATGCGGGGTTGGACGGGTGCCCGACTGCGCAAAATATCAGAATCAACTCTCATAGACTGCGACCTACCAAACATCCTCGAAAGAGCATTTCTTCCAGTATCCCTTCCTGTAGCACTTCCACTACCTCCACCATGTTCAATGTCGCACCCCGGGCTCTTGCCCTCTGCTCGAGCTGGTGCAACTCCAACGACTCTCGCCGAGCCCATTCCATCTGTTTTTCCTCATCATTATCAAAGGCATCTTCACGTGATGGACCACGCACTACAGGCTCTGAAGCAACTTGCTCCATTCTTAGGCGCTCATCTTTAATAGACTTCCTCTTCGCCTTCGTTTCTTCTATACTTGCTAGCATGAGCCTTCTCACTTCCGCCGGAACCCCACTGCAAGGAATAACATCCCCATACTTCCCAGCAAGATGTTCTTTCAGGCGTGTCACACTTCCGCCCGACTTCGTAAGCTTGCAATATCTACACTTCCAACCAGCACCTCCTAGTCTCTCTCCATGGTCCCAAACATTGATACTTTTACCAGCCATCACTACAATATCATGCAACAATATCATGAAGGTTGAAACTCACTTTGAATATCATGCTGGATCCCTTTTTTTGCATATTACAATACTGCATCTTTTTAGTTACACTTTGACAATGGAGCTACTGGGATTCAAAAACTTATATGCTCATATAGTCATATGTAACAAATGCACATTTAGGTTTCAAACTCTGGAACTTAGTTGGGAGATGGAGTTAGCTGATCTTTTAATGAAATCTAGTACAGACTAAATAATTTCCGTGCATAAGGCACAAAATACCAATATATCTATCTCAGACTTGTGTTGCTATTTTTTCCTCCATTCTTGACATGGAGGACATAACTTTTGCTGTCTTGACAAACATGAACCAAGCAACAAAAACATCAAACAAGCAACAAGAGTCAAGAAACACCTGCTCCTGCTGCTGCTGGCTGCTTCGCTGCTCCTGCCTGCTGCTCTGCCGCTGCTGCTCCCTGCTGCTACTGCTGTGCCGCGCCTGCTGCTGGCTGCTGCCGCTGCTGCTGCTCTGCCGCTGCTGCTGCTCTGCGCTAGAAGGAATCAAGAGGGGAGGAGGAAAGCTCTACCAGGTGGAAGAAGAAGAGCTGATTGCTAAATCAGAACAAGCCGCTGCTGCTGCTCTCTCTCCTCTCTTGGACCAATAATGCAAAGACCAATAATGCAAAGACCAATAATGCTGCAAAGAGCCAGACTCAATCATGTTCATGGGCCCTTCACATGCTGCAGGCCTGCAGCATCCAATAATGCAAATGATGCAACATGCAATAGCCAAAAGTTTCATGCAATCATGCCCATGGGCCTAACATGTTCCTAAACATATGCTTATCAATCAAATATAGCTACAATGCCTCCTGGAACCCATTCAACCATCAACAAATTAAAATTTTTCAAATTTGCAACTCGGCCGGTTTTTTAAATACCGCTCACCGCCGGGAATTCCGGTTACCAGCAGTTACCGGCCGGTAATCGCCGGTATTCCGAACCCTGCTGCACGCCACCATGATGTATTGAAAATTGGAAATTGCTATAAGAGTATCCTATATGCAATCCTGTTCTGTTTCAGAGAACATCAGGTTGGCGACTGACGACAGAACAATTTTGCGATGGATGAGCAGAATGCAGATAGAACTATAGAAGAGTACATGTTCTGTATGTGACTTTGTTCTCATGTTCTGTATGCGACCTTGTTGTTTGTAGCATTCTCAATGGCATTTTGGTCAAGGAGACATATTACAGAACAATGGGTATCTCTATCGGTTCATTGTTTAGAACAGCATCAACCAGAACACATGCCATCAAATAGAAAGATTCAGTAAATAGAGAAGCAAAGAATAAATGCTAACGGACTACCTACACCAATTTGGCAAATCCATCTCACTTTGCAGGAATTAAGGGTCAAAAGAATGTTAGCCATAAGATATATGGCAATATGCAGATTAAGCTTAACTACAGTCTACAGACAGGCAAAAGGCTAAATTGTGCTAGAATTGCTCCCTCTGTGATATAGAATGTTGTTGAATAAACTATATAAGCTAACTACAACGATCACAATTAAAAGAAAAAAAACACCTTTGAGACAATGGTTCCATTGTCCAATGTGACTTGTCAAAACTTGGTGGTGCTGGCAAATGCACAAACAAGAAGGGTGCAATCCGACGTCCAATCGGGCCGATACACTGCTCCCATATCCAACGCTTGAGAGCGCAATGTGCTGCTTAAGTGTTCACGAACCCTGATAGCACAAAGACGACCCCATCCTGCCCAAACAATCACCTCAGTTATACATACAAACAGAACAATATACATCCAATTGTAGGCAGAGGGCTCTAGATAAGTACCAAAAATTTGGAGAAATAGGGCCCTTTCTGGGTCTTCTCGTGGGTCTCCGTATGCTTCTTCTTGCCTGAATTGTCCTCGCCATCTTTAGACCCCATCCAAGAAGGGAGGTTCCTCTTGGATGACTTGCTTTCACCATTGTTAGGATCTGAACTCGATTTCGGCATACTGGCTACGAACCTGTCCAACAAATGTTCAGAAACGACTCAACAAGAAAGAAACGCTCGATGGATCCCACACAGAAACACCACCACCGAAAACTTGAGACACATTGCAGCTTTCAACCACTTAAGAAGAGGAATTCATCAAGATTTCAAGAGATAGAGAGAGATTTCGGCTATTCAATCACCCCTGTGCTCCTCCAAGCCCGTCCACCATTGTAGTAGGGGAGATTGGATCATATACCCTCCCTTTAGTTGGGAAATTGAAGATTTACCCTCCACATCTCAATGACACGTGAGGTTATCATAAGTCACTGACACGTGAACCAGGAGGGTAAATCCTCAATTTCCATCTAAATGGAGGGTATATGATCAATTTTTTCTTGTAGTAGAGACGAGCATGCCCTCATTTATACACGTGGGCCTAAAGGGAGTTTTGAGCTTCAACAACTGGGCCCAAAAGTTTATAATTTTTTTAGAAATCGTACGGTATCTTTTGCAAAGAGATTAAATTTCCGGGCACTTATTTGAAACAGAGTAAATAAAGAGCCCTTTCCTTTGAGTTTCTAAAAGCTGATTTTCAACTTTTCTACGTTAATTAGTTTTTAAACAGAGTGTCTTTTTAAGATGAGATTAATAAGATAGTTATAGTACATACTGTAGTGACTTTATTTATATCGACCAAAACTGCACATGAGTTTCTGTTATTCCATATCCTCTCTCACGAACAGCCCAAAATCCATAAACCGCAATCAAAAGCTATAAACCGAAACAAAAAAGAACAGGCTATAAACCGAAGCCAAAAAAGAACAGGCCTGGCTTGTGACTTTTAACTTTAGCTTTTACCTTTAGCCTATAAATAGTAACAACTTATAGAGAAATATACTTACGTGTGATTTTAGCTGATATAAATGAAGACTATAGTGTATACTATAATCAACTAGTAGACCTGTTTTGAAAAGATATTCTATTTAAAAGTTAGATATTATAAAAAGCTATTTACTATAGAAAAATAGCTTTTAGACCCCGCTCATTTCGGTTTTAGCTTCTGCCTTCTAGTTCATTGTTTTTTAATTTTATTTTTTCTACCTTTTTGACTTTTTTTTGCTCGTATTCGTTTGTATTGTCTGTGATGAGCTAACTTTTTTATTTTTAAATTTAAATACATTAAAAAACAACTAACAATTACAATACAAAATAAATAGTTACAATATAAAATAAATTATAAGAAAAAACCTAAATGACCAGCCCATTACCGATACTAGCTTTCACAAGGGAACATGGCCAAATTACGCACAAAACCCCCTCCTCCGTGTCTTCTCCGTTCCTCCCACCCTTCTCGCTCCTCCACCGAGCTCGCGATCCGATTAGCTCCCTCCTCGCCTCGCCTCGCCTCGCCACACCGCACCACACCACCCCGTCACCGCAGATCTCTAGGGTTTAGCCCCGCCGCCCCGCTCGATCCACCGCCGGCCTCGCCGTCGCCACCATGGTACGTGGATCTGAACTCGCCTGCTTCCGAATCTCCAATCCGTTGGCCACCTATTTCCCCGATTTTTTTCGAGCACAATTCGTGGTGTATGCGCCGAGATCTGATCAATGTTGTTTCCTGCTTGTTTTCCGCAGCCGCTCAGGTTGGAGATCAAGGTGCGCGAACTCGACTCCGCTAGATCTCGGTCTCGTTTGTTGTTATGGTGGTTTGTGTTGCGCGTTAGGTTTGTTCTAATTTCGTATTGTTTGGTGGTGATTAGAGGAAGTTTGCGCAACGGTCGGAGAGGGTCAAGTCGGTGGATCTGCATCCCACGGAGCCATGGCAAGTGATTGCATTTTTGGGGCGTCTAGTACATTCCGGTCTTATTGGGGCTGTTCGTACCTATCGTTTTGATGTGCTTTTGGTTAATTAGTTGATTACGTGGTTGTGCATTGGTGTAGGATCCTGTCGAGTCTCTACTCGGGGAGTGTGTGCATCTGGGACTATCAGTCGCAGGTAAGGGCTCAAGCTGTTTGTGATGTTCATTTATTCCCTGTTATATGTTGTTAGATCTCTTGAAGTAACTGTTAGGTACTCGAATCCGTACACGTACTAATCGACTAACTACCAACACTTAAAAAAAAAGAGAGGACTAAGTGCTAACACAATATCAGTGCATAAAATTGGGGCTCACTTGTCTCCACTCTCGATGCTGGAGCCTGATCTCTGATGTATTTTCTGTTGTCATGGTCTGTATTCTTGCTTATTGTTCAGTTGCATAGAATTTTGCATGTTGTAAGTTCAATTCTATGCTGTAAGAACTTCATCACCCAAGTATTGTTCTTGTTTCATATTGTTCATTTGTTCACTTGTGCAAACTTCAAAGTTGTCTATATTGCTATAAACAACACTTGATTATTCCCAGCACCACACTGACACATAATTGCATTTTCACACTGAAAGGACTTGATCCTGGAATCCTGTTGAGATTTCAACGTGGTTTACAGCTGAGTGGTCCATCATGTAACATAATTAATTTTTTGACTAAGTCTAGGCTTCAGTGAGCCTTACTGCATTGTAATATGTTGGCCTTTTACATCTTCCTGTGGATCACTATCATGGTTGAGGATTTGAACCAACATACACTTAAATGTGCATTGTCAAACAACTTTGTGCTGCATATATATGCACCTGCAATTCTTCATGGTCTATACTTCTAACTGATACCACCTGTTACACTTGAATATAAAATGGTGACATTTGTACATCTTGTATTCTTTTGCCATCTGAATTTGGTGATTTACCTAGGATACAATGAGCTTGTCAAAATTATGAGGATGCCTTTTGAAATCTATGCCTCATCCCTGGTACCTCAGGTATCAACCAGATAAATTGTGTCCATGTAGTGTAGGATGTTAGGGCTTTCCCCTGGCTCCTCTCCATGTGTGTGTTGCATAAGATTATTTACTGGTACAAATTTGGTTTTTGACTTGCAACAAATATATCTGTAGTGTACTATCTAAAAAAAGTTTAAAAGCTGGCGCCTTACAATTTGATTCTTTAATATGTTTGCTTTTGTATATCTTTGCAGGCTATGGTGAAATCATTTGAAGTTTCAGAACTGCCAGGTATGCAGTGCGCTTATGTTCACATGAAGAGAAAACTTGTCCTGGAGGCTGGAATTGAGGCTAATGTATATTTGAACTTAATTTCAGTGCGGTCAGCAAAATTTGTTTCAAGGAAACAATGGGTTGTAGCTGGTGCAGACGATATGTTCATTCGCGTCTACAACTACAATACTATGGACAAAGTTAAAGTTTTTGAGGCTCATACAGATTACATCAGATGTGTTGCAGTCCATCCAACTCTTCCATACGTGCTGTCATCATCTGATGACATGTTGATAAAGCTGTGGGACTGGGATAAAGGGTGGATGTGCACTCAAATCTTTGAGGGGCATTCACACTATGTGATGCAGGTTACGTTCAATCCAAAGGATACTAACACTTTTGCAAGTGCGTCTCTCGACCGCACGACAAAGGTCTGTTTCACAGTCTCTTATATGCAGCAACATGTTAGTATGAGTAATGATATGATCTGGTTCATTTATGCTTCTTAATCTGAAATGGCAGATATGGAGTTTGGGTTCTCCAGAACCGAATTTTACTCTCGATGGACATCAAAAGGGTGTGAACTGTGTTGACTACTTCACTGGTGGTGACAGGCCCTATTTGATTACCGGTTCTGATGACTCCACTGCAAAGGTCTGTTTTTTGTACCAAGCCGTAGTATTTTGAATGTTCAGGTGTTCAGTGCAGTCCTAAGATGATGCTGTCATGGTAAACCAGGTCTGGGATTACCAAACCAAGAGCTGTGTTCAGACACTTGAAGGCCATACACATAACATTTCTGCTGTTTGTTTCCATCCTGAGCTTCCTATAATCATTACTGGATCGGAAGATGGGACAGTTCGTATATGGCATTCGACAACTTACAGGTTGCTTTCATTTACGTATTTACTTGTTGATGTGAATAGGATGCTTCCAATAATCATTACTTGTTTCCTTTTCTATTTGTGTGAAGGTGGGTAGGTGCTCACATAAGGAACATTTTGACCCTTTAGCCCCTAATGTTATGGAGTATTTGGTTTTTATACTTGACTTGTGCTCTCAAGTCTAGAGTTGAAAATTGGATTCAAAAGTTTTCTAAATATTCTTAAGAGGCATTCACCCAATCTAGCTTTTGTTGGAAGTGTATAATAAGCAGGTTACCTGCAGGGTACATTCTGTATGTAGTTCCGACTGCCGAGAGTATAGGAAACCTGCCATCTACTAGAAGTGTAGATTAAAAAGATCTCGACAAAAGTCCATTTATCACACTGCCATGTTGATTAACTTTAGAAAGTTCAATCAGGGGCATTGTGAGTATGAGCTCATGTAGGGTATGTAACAAAAGGATAACTGTCCGCATAATAAATCTACTAATCAGATTGCTTACAAATGTTGTTCTGTATTGCACTTTATTATTTACTCATTTGTTCTTTGATATTCTGGATAATTTGTCAGACTCTGAGGTAGCACACAACTTATGTTTAAGTCTTACAATTTTCACAATGGTGAGATATTCTTATTTTTGTTTCTTTATTTATTTTGTAGACTTGAGAACACACTAAACTACGGTCTTGAACGAGTGTGGGCTGTTGGATACATGAAGGGATCAAGAAGGTAAGTGGAACATCATTTGCATTCTGCTTTTGTTTTATTGGTGCCATCCATTATCGAATGGACACTCGCTATTTAAATTGTGTTTACCATTGACTAGAAGTATCATATCATTGTATGTTTCTTCTTTGATTGGTGAATATGTGTATTTGTGTCATGCTTCATAAATCAATGTGAAATTGTCTTTGCAAGTTATTTTATGCTTGCTATTAAGATACCTTCGCCAAATTATTGATTGATTTGATTACCATGTCCTTTTCACACTTCATCAGAACCTAGCATTGTCAACTGAGGCTATTACTACTGTTCCATGCCTTCTGTCCTTTTCACTTTTATCTTTCTTGCAACATGTCAGTGCTTGTAGCCTTTAGGTTGTTCGCATTCTTCACTTATTTGGATCACTAGTAGTTCCTGTTGTTTTTTCATTTTTTTCAGGCCCTAATTTTTGCTATTCCACTTTTTTCTAATCTTGAACTAGTATAACATTTGCTTATCATCTAGGATGGTGGTTGGTTATGACGAGGGAACTATAATGATAAAAATGGGTCGCGAAGTACCAGTAGCAAGTATGGATACCAGTGGGAAAATCATTTGGGCAAAACATAACGAGATACAAACTGTGAATATCAAGAGTGTTGGTGCAGGCTTTGAGGTCAGTTTGCCTATTTCATAAACCAAATGAGTTAATCGAATTGAGAAGCTGGTCTGATGGTTTATTTTGATTTCTACATCAGATTACAGATGGGGAAAGATTGCCCCTGGCTGTAAAGGAGTTAGGAAGCTGTGACCTTTACCCACAGGTACTTTTCTATGCTACAATGCTCTTCATGTTTTTTAACATTCATGAGTAATGTTATAGTATAACTAAGTGGCTGGACTTTTGCATAAACAGCCGTTATCCATGTTTGCATCTGCATAACAGCACTTATCCGTTTCTGCAGCTTGTGATGACTGATGACGATTAAGTTAATAAGCTTTAAGAAATTGCATATGAGCTGTTTACTGCAATACAAGTTATACTTGAGTTTGTTCATTTGCTTAGTGTTTATATACCTACCATTTCTGCATGCATAAAGATAATCTCCAATAAGAATTGTTGATGGGTGCATTAAGAGTGCTAATCTCCAATAAGAATTGTTGATGGGTGCATTAAGAATGCTACAGGCTTTGGTATTTTATGAATCGTAAGCCCAATGATGCACCTTGTGTACTCTTGGATCATTTAGCAGAGTGATACTAAACTCAGATGGCTATAACTTTTGTTTTCGTTTTATTAGGTAATGGTCATTGTTTCTTATACTTTGATTAGTTTATCTGACTATGAGCTATCTTTTTGTTTGGTCAGAGCTTGAAGCATAACCCCAATGGCCGATTTGTTGTTGTATGCGGAGATGCTGAATACATAATTTATACTGCACTGGCTTGGAGGAATAGATCATTTGGATCTGCATTAGAGTTTGTTTGGTCATCAGAAGGAGAGTACGCAATCAGAGAAAGTACATCAAGAATAAAGATTTTCAATAAATCATTCCAGGTTTGTGTGGTCTTCATTGATTTGTGGTCTTTTCATTATGAATTTGCTCTGTAAGATCCAAGTGTCCCATTTCTTCTGTGACCACTTTAGAGGATGCAACATCTGGTTTAGTCCATCTTGAGCTGTTTGTCATGTTGCACTGTAACTGTAAATTTGCACCCTGCAATATTCAATTGACTCCTCTAGTTTCCTTTTATTTAATTATGTGTTGCTTTAATCAATGAATGTTTCTGGTTAACTCTAATGCTAATTCAGTTAAAAGTTCTACGTCATGCACTTTTATTTCTGCTATTGCTTCTGGTCATATTTCATCATATTTGGTGAAGGAAATTACAGACAACTATAGGTTGGCATTTTATTGGAGTTGTATTGCTGCCTCTTATTGCATCATATCCCTTATCTTCTAACATTCTTCAGCCCAAGGGAATGCTTTACCTATGTTTAGCCATAACACAGAATACTGATCTAGAAACCATAGAAGTGTGTGTTTACTATGTGATCTGGATTCTGTGCAACTTTTTCCAGCTAATTTGTGTGAGTATTCATGCTATTTTATTGGTCCTGTTCAAAAAAAAGTGTCTTCTGATTTGAATGATCTGATTTACAGGAGAAGAAAACCATTCGTCCTGCATTTTCAGTGGAGCGTATTTTTGGTGGGGTATTGTTGACAATGTGTTCCAGTGACTTCATTTGCTTTTATGACTGGATTGATTGTAGACTAATACGCCGAATTGATGTGAATGTCAAGGTGAGTTAAATATTTTTGGATGGAAATTACGTATATGTGGAGTTCATATTTAAATAACCTGCTTAGGCCGTGTATTTGTAGAACCTCTACTGGGCTGATAGTGGTGACCTAGTTGCAATAGCAAGTGATACATCATTCTACATCCTAAAGTACAATGTAAGTTATTGTGTTCTCCAAATGTTCATTTATCTTATCTTTTTTCCTTCTCCGCTCTTTGAAATTATTATCAGATGAAACCTTTTTTTAAAACATGACATGAAATCTTGTTTATGATTTATGCTCCTGCAGAGAGATATTGTTGCTTCTTATCTAGAAGGTGGAAAGCCTGTGGACGAGGAAGGTGTTGAAGATGCTTTTGAGATGCTTCATGAGGTGAACGAGCGAGTGCGGACAGGGATTTGGGTTGGAGACTGCTTTATTTATAACAACTCATCGGGGCGCCTAAATTATTGCGTTGGTGGTGAGGTAAAGATCGTGTGCTCCACACAAGCATTTTCTTTTGTTAACATTCTCTATATGGGTATTTTGTGCCATACAACTTCATTTTTTACATGGTTATAAGCTTTATATTTACATTTTACAGGTAACCACAATGCATCACTTGGATCGCCCTATGTATTTGTTGGGATATCTTGTGACTCAAAGTCGAGTTTATCTTATTGACAAGGAGTTTAAGTGTGTTTGCTTGAATACATTGCATCCTTTCCTGTGTAGCATCTTTTGTTGATTTCTGCAACTAATATATTTGCTCGTTGCAGTGTCATGGGGTACACATTGCTTCTCAGTTTGATTGAATACAAGACACTTGTGATGCGTGGAGATTTGGAACGTGCAAATGAGATTTTACCATCCATACCAAAGGCACAATATAATAGGTTAGTCTCTGTCTTTGATCCACAAAGATAAGTTCTTATAATGATTCCTATTTTTGGTTGCTCTGGTTTGTGAATAAATTGTTGTGCTATTGTTCTAAACAACACAAGCAAGATGAGATCTTGAAATTACATTCATATGCAATTTATGCTGCCATTTCAACAGTGTTTATGATATCTGTGTTATCATGTAACTGTGCTGTCGTATATCTCAATATCACATCTAAAATAGACTCAGCTGGTAGATTATTTATATATTCACTGACTAATGGAAGTGTCAAATAACAAATTCACACAATTTAGTTTCCTTCCACTGTTGGTGTATTTTGTCCAACTCTATTCTAACCTTAGTTCCGGTTCCCCTTTTTTCTTATGGCAGTGTCGCTCATTTCTTGGAGTCTAGAGGAATGTTGGAGGAGGCTCTTGAGATAGCCACTGATGCTGATTACAAGTTTGACCTAGCCATGCAGCTTGGAAAATTAGAAGTTGCAAAGGTACAGAACATATTGTCACGTGTTAGAGCATATGTTGTAAGGTCTTATGCTGCAAATTATTGACTAAATGGCATATAGTACTAAACCTCTCGTTATTTACGGTGCAGGCTATCGCCATAGAAGCACAAAGCGAATCTAAGTGGAAGCAATTGGGTGAACTCGCTATGTCCACAGGCAAGGTTGGTTCTTAAACGGTATGCAAAAAGGTTGTTGCTATGCAACATGTAAATGATTGTTGACAAGGGTTGAGTTTTCAAGGATAGTGACGAGTGCCACTGTTGAAGTGCGAGCTTTGTCTTTCTAGCGATCAAATAGTTTTGAATTTGGAAGAAAATAAAGCCAAACATGCTTTTCAAAATGAGCTGTGAGACTATCCTTCCACGATTTTCATGCCAAATCTCGCCATGGAAACATGGAAATGGTTAATGGTCAACATTGTAACCATTCGATGGCAAATAATGTAAATCAACATTTGTTTTATAAACTTGCATTTGTATTAGCTCATGCATGATAGCTTAGTGCTCTGAGTATGCATGCTAGCTTAGTGTTCTGATTATTGCACAACTTCTGCATTGCAGCTCGAGATGACGGAAGATTGCCTTCTGCAAGCGAAGGATTTAAGTGGCTTGTTGCTACTATACTCATCTCTTGGAGATGCTGAAGGAATAAAAAAGCTTGCTTCTCTAGCAAAAGAGCACGGAAAAAACAATGTTGCTTTCCTCTGCCTCTTTATGCTTGGTAAATTGGAAGATTGCATACAGTTGCTCGTAGACAGGTGAATCTTGTTTGCTGTGATGGAGTCCTTGTCACTTCCTTCTTAAAGCTAAACTACATATTGTGTATCTGTGATGGAGTCCTTGTCACTTCCTTCTTAAAGCTAAACTACATATTGTGTATTATGCAGCAATCGTATACCTGAAGCTGCATTAATGTCACGTTCTTATCTTCCCAGCAAAGTTTCAGAGATAGTAGCAATATGGAGAAATGACCTCAGCAAAGTAATTTCTTAATCTTCTGCTCTTAACCTCTGTGTCCCCATTAAATTGGTGTATTCTATTATTGTTATTCTTGGCTTATTTTGTTCATTGGTTCCTTCTTTGCAGGTTAATCCGAAAGCTGCAGAGTCTCTGGCAGATCCTACTGAGTATCCAAATTTATTTGAAGATTGGCAGGTTGCACTTACCATAGAAAAGAATATTGCTTCCCAGAGGTAATTACCACAGAAACATATTTTTTTTTCTTGTACAGTGTAATGACATCAATTTGTTAGATTTTATTGCATTTGACAGTAGTTTTTGAAAAAAATCCTGACCACCTCATAGTTTTGAAGTAAATAAACCTGTTGTGATAAGGCTTGTATGTGCAGGGGTCATTATCCTCCTGCTGATGAGTACTTGAACCATGCTGAAAAGTCAGACATGACTCTTGTGGAAGCTTTCAAAAGGATGCAGGTCATTGAAGATGAGGAACCAGTAGATGCACTGGATGAAAATGGAGTGCCTGATGAAGAGGTATTGCATGTGCAGTGTGCCTCCTCATTTCCATGTTCAACTTATATGCTATGGTGTTTAAAAAAAATTATGATATATGTACTGATCAATGTTTACATTAGCAATCTTTCCTTTGGTATTAATCACAATGCCATTGTTCATTAATATTTTCTCCTTGATTGATGATTATAATACTATTTTTATTAATTTCCGAAAATAATATAATATAATTCCTCCTAGGTATTGGAAGAGAATAAAATGGAGAACACGGATGAAGCTGTCCAAGTTGAAGCTGATGAACCCGACGAGACCGTTCTTGTAAATGGGAATGAGGGTGAGGAACAGTGGGGTACGAACAATGAAGGAACTTCGTCAGCCTAAAAGAAATGTTTGGCAAATGTAAAAAACCCAAATTGTCTATGGTGATTCGCCGCCTTTGCCCCAAAGTTACACCCTTCTAGTGCTCCAAATTTTTGAAAGCAAATCGAATTATGTTAATATACACTGGTGCCAGTTAATTAGATTACACACACACACATTACTAGCTCGCCAATTATTTTTTATTTTTTCTCACTTGTTAAAAGCTGATCTAATTTTGTGGACAATAATGCCGTTGGGTTGGTAAGGAACCTTAAGATATGAGGATGCGTGTCCATTTAAGTTCTCAATTCCAGTAAGGATTTTATTGTTCTTAGTAGATACAAGGATGTGTGTCCATTTAAGTTCTTAATTCCAGCAAGGAGTTTATTTTTTGTAGTATTTGCCCGAATTTACTCTTATCTTTTCTTCTTGCAGTGCTAACTCAACATGAGTAGGGACCGAGGAGGGAACCACAGCTTAATGGTTGCACCTGTTCTTTCTGAGGGTAAAAAAATTGAAACCCAATTTTATTTGGGAGCACTGCAATTGGTTGATGCTTAGTGCTGTTTGAGCCACATATTGCTTCTTGGTCAAATCCCTCAGATGAAGTCCAAACTAGACACATGGGTCCTATTCTATGATATCAATCCTGGCAGACTTCTTTGCAGCAACATAGGCAATTCTTTCCCCCTGCGGCATTTCCATACTCAATTTTTCGTGTCCTGAAATCAGTGGGTTGGGTGCAGAGTTGGTTGTAATGAAGAGCTTTTGAATAATTGTTATAAAGATGTGTAGTATATGCCATATTAAGATAGCCATAACACCTTCTGGATCACAATTTTCCTTAGCCGTTCACTGTAATTTTACGTTATTCCATAAGATTTCATGTAGTATGTGATTGTGGCGCAAATTGCTTGCCCGTGTATTATTGCATTTGTGGTTTAGCATTGGTTTTAATTTTGCTCGCTTGTCAATGCCGGATCTGTGCTGATTCTTGCAAGAATTCAAAGCTAATAGCGATCGGTGCTGTTAGAAAAAAAAGTATGATTTATAAGCTTTAGCATATATATGAATTTAGTCGCTTGATCAGATTGGTCAGTTGAATTTGCATAATGTTACCATTTCTTTGAATGATCCAAATATGATAACTCAAAAAAATGTTTTGGGACGCTTTTTCTCATTACACCTAGTGATTGTTTAGAACCATTTATAAGTAATTTAAAAGGAGTGGCTAACTTCTCTAGATTTTTTTCTTATTTTGTAGAGGAAAAACGCTAGAAAGGGGATATGGATTTTGTGGCTTTTATTTCTGAACTCCACTATATTTGGTTCACTGGAGTTTTCGAGGACCGCCCAAATCCCAATCGGGTTAACTTATTCGACAGGAGTAGGAATTTGGAAGTCCCAAGTTTCCATTGTTGCACTTAAGGTCTCTTTTGCCAGGACACTGCATACTTGCATGGTTATAGCGTCATACCAGTTTAGACCATACATGCTGAAAGTTCTGTTCATTAGAAGATCATAAATCACTATCTTTTCTTTTTCTCATGGGCCATGGCTGGAGTCTTACAGTAGCAGTGCAGGTGACATAATTCTACAAAGATCTATTCATTTGGTGACAAAATAAACCGAAAAGCAAATGAATCTTGAGGGCCGCTTAATTTGGTCGAATAACTGGCCACCATCCACCTCCAAGGATAAGCGTTCGTTTCACCACCACCACAGCAAAGCGCACCACGCCCAAACAACTAGTAAAAAGATTATTTTTTCGAGAACATGCAAGCTTTATATGCCTTAGTAAAAAGATTCTTCGCTCCCATTGGAGCTTCCGTAACAACGACATTAGAGAAAGTGTTCCATATCCGTAGTTAACAACTTAACACGATAGTGGTTTTGAAGAAAGAAAGCTTCATTTGACTCTGGAACTGGTGGATTCTTGTGGAGGGCGTCGCTCGTAAAAAAGTTCAAATCATTTTCACCCTCTCCTTGCTGTCGACCTTCTATATTTGTTGCCTCTACTATGAGTGCTATAGCCAATACCTCGTCTTTTCTTTCTGAAAGGAGACGAAAAATAGCCGTTTATGTTGGTGATGAGTAGTGCTCTACGTAGTCTCTGCTATTTCAGACCCTTGTGGTTGAACCAAAGTACAATTATGGCAGGCAGTTACTACTTGTGAGCAACAAAATGCGCCCCATCACGAACAAATGCTCTTCAACTCCCACTACTCCATGACGCACCTTTCAGGAGCTATACTTAGACCAGTTTATGCATAATGTGTCGTTAAGTACAGGAACTACCAAGTTATTGGGTGTAAGTAAGCTTCTTACTTTACATCGTACAAGAAGATGTAGTAGGAGAAAATCACTAATTTTGTGTTTTAGGATCTGCACAATTTTCCATATTTGACTTTTTTTTTTGGCAGAAATGAAGCCTGTAAGAGAATCTTTTTTAGAAAAAAATCTATGTGCAAAATGGCAAAATACAAAAAACGAAATCTTACATAGTTACATATAAAAATTGAAATATACTGTATGTACTAAGTTATTACGCTGGATCGACAAGTTCACTACCCTATGATTTTTGCATCGAATATTGCATGGTGCGACTGCCTGTCCACTCCCTTTCGCACCTTTCTCATATTCTCTACCTAGCCGGACATGAGCCCAATTCTCTTCTTTCCGCAAGACAATGTGAGAAGATTCAGAATAATATTATGATAAATTATTATTAAATTTGTAGGGTGGATATTTGAATTTAGTAAAGTTTTCATTTTGTCAGGTTTTAATCAGATAGTACAGTCTGATCGCTGGCTCTCTGCCGGTCAGACTACCGGTGTGGTGCCGGTGAGGCCGCTCTTGGCTGTATGACCGAAACGGTCAGCCCACCAGCCAGTAGTACCACTATTTAGTTGTCGGTTGCAATTTTTTAGAGTGGACTATTTTGCATTGTTGTGACCAGTCAGACCAACATCTGATTGGCCATTAGACTGACCCTTGAGATTTGATTTTGTATTTTTGGGATTTGATCATGGGATTTTTGAATTGTGTTTGGTCAGTGCATTAATATTGTGTGATGCATGTTTTAGCTAACATGGGTTAAGTTATGAAGAACTTATTCCCGAAAATAATTTTTTTATCTTTAGATGTGTAGAAGGTTTTGGAGTCAACTATAATCAACGGTATGGAAGGTTTTGGAGTCAACTATAGTCAACGGTATGGATCAGGGTTACGCTTATGAAGGAGCTGAGGCTCAGAATGGTAAAGAATTCTGGGTGAGATGGTTAAATTCAAGCATGGCACAAGAAAAGCAGGAAATGTTAAAGAGAAGGTTTGAGCGATGAGTTGCACCAAGTGGCTTAGTCGGTTCAAGTGAGTCGTGGTCCAATAGAACCGGAATAGGAGAGACTTACAGATGTGTGGTAAGCCAATGGTGCACCTACACATGGTGAGCTTAGTGATTGCTTTCAATGGAGGATGAAGACCAAGTCAAGGTGAGAGTATTTTAGTAATTTGCAAAATATCAAAAACTGAGTTAGATCAAAACCGCAGCGCTTGAGCGATGTTTGGAAAAGCGGTTTAGGTCAAGAAGATACTGAGAAGATTAAGTGAATCAAAGGCTAAAGACTTAGTAGATTTGGGCTCATGTACTTTGAAAAGTGTGCATGAGTTAAGTAAGTGAGAAAACCCGTGTTGTGTGGGGTTAATGGTTTTTTTAAAATATGCTAGTGAATAGTACCTATTAGAGTTAGATATAGATTAGTTATCTCATCTATTTAATGGATTGGAATGAAGTCTTGCAAGTTAACAATCCAATTATTTCTCATCCCAATCTTGAGTTTTGGGTTAGAGTTAGAAGAGTGATTGCCGTGGTGTGCTCTTTTATCCTCTATGTGGAGTGTTTGTAAAATCTTCATCCTCAAGTAGAAATACATCAACTTTATTCATCTCTCATGGTGTCTCATTGTATTGGTTGATTTGCTCTTTTTCGTGTTGGTTTTGGTCTCTTCTCTTCTTTCTTGATCTTGCTATGTGCCAAGAATGTGTTAGTGATGGAGATAACTCGTGGAGATCAAATCTCATCCATCTAGGCACTAGGTCTTGAAGGATTTTTTGAAGGATTTTGAAGTTGCCTGGTTTCGCTTGTTTTTGGCCTTAGCTCGAAGTTCCTTGTTCTCCAGGTTTGTTGCTTTGAATCTTTCGAAGTTCTTGCTTGTTATAACATGTGGAAATATATCTAGATCTATCTTGACCAGTGGCAGAGCTAGAATTTCTCAGAGCCTCGAGCCCAAAACTAAGGGGGCTATAAGTCTATAACTAACATCAAATATCGCCTACCATTTTTCGTGGAAATTTATGGCCAAATGGTCGGCATGGCCCTAATAGAAAATACTCCCTTCTAGCGGCATCCCTAATATCCACATCCAACTCTTCAATTGGTTTCCGAAGTCCAAGATCGGCAACAATGTCATCCGGATTAAGCACAACACGGGGATTGTTTTGTGGGGTGTTACTACCTCCAATTCCTATTGCTTCTAGAGTTTGATTGGAATTGGATTGCGATGGAAAATAAGATGCCAATGTCTTGGTCCTCTTCATCATGTATTTCTAATTCTAGTACCGAACAAATTCAAATAGCAAGTTAATAGATAATTAGACATACTACACTATCACAGTATCACTCATACTGACTACTGTCATATAGTAAGCTCACCTCACCGAGAGCCAACATTGACTGTTGAGGGCGATGAGAAGTGAGGACTGAGGAGAGGAGCTGAGGAGGCTAGGAGGGCGTTGCTGGCCTACCGTGCTGGGGGTGGAGCAGGACAGGAGGCAGTGGAGGCAGCGTCGCGATGGGCGAAGAGGAGGCAGGGGGCGGTGCTGTGGGCCGCGGCGGAGAAGAGATGGGGGGCGGCAGTGCGGCGAAGAGGTGTGCGGGCGGCGTCGCGATAGAGAGGACATGGTGGCCAGTGGGGGCAGCTTCGCGGTAGAGAGGAGCTGAGGAGGCGAGGGGCGACGTCACGACGGAGAGGAGGTGGGGGGCGGTGCCGCGGCAGAGAGAAGGTGGGACCACAAGGGGGGTGTCGCGACGAAGAGGAGGCAGGGGCGCGGCAGAGAGGAGGCGGGGGGTGGCGTCATGGGGAGAGGAGGCGGTGGGGTGGCGTCATGGCAGAGAGGAGGCGGTGGGGGTGGCGTCGTGGCAGAGAGGATGCGGTGGCTAGTGGGGGCGGTGTCACGGTGGAGAGGAGCTGAGGAGGCAAGGGGCGACGTCGCGACGAAGAGGAGGCAGGGGCGTGGCAGAGAGGAGGCGGGGGGTGGCGTCACTGGGAGAGGAGGCGGTGGGGGCGGCGAAGAGGAGACGGAGGATGGGGAATAGACCGAAGGCGGCTGGAGTCTGGGGAGGTCGGGAGCAGTGGCGGACCCAAGATTTTATCAAAATGTATGCCGCACCAAAATTTTCATATGCAATTCGATAAAACCATTTGCCAATTCGGTAAATAATTGCATTAACAATATCTACTCCCTCTTTTGCAAATACTCGGATAATTCATTAGTGTATACAAGAATATCAAATATTAAATGTGCAAAGAAAACAAACTCAAAGGTTCTTATGAAGATAGCAGCTAACACTCATTTGGTTTCGAAATGGCCTCCTTACGATTTCAGCAATCGCACTCCACTTGAAACAACAATCTTTTCACAGAACACGCGATTCAGACGAAAACATCAGTTAATCCGCCGCGCCATTTCCCGTTCTCACTCGCAAACAAAAAGCCAAACGGGAGAGATGCAAACGACTCAAGAAATGCTCAAGAAGAGACCACGAGAGTACGGCGTACTAACCGGCGAGGCGCGGAGGCTGTCAAGGCGCGACCCGGTGAACCTGTGCGAGAAGACGACCCTGAACCTTGAGCTCTCCGTCGGCACCCCCGACTCCTCGTACGCCAGGTGCCGCCCGTCCCTCAGCCGGACCCGCTGCGCGGTCACCGGCGGGCCACCGGGAGACCCGCACACCCTCAGCGGCGGCGGTTGAATCACGGCCCGGCAGAGCCACTCGCCGAGCTGCCCCATGAGCGGGCCCATGCCCATCATCATCAAGTAGTACCGCCCCTCTTTCCCGGCTCCCCTCTTGCCACCGCAGCTGCCACCGCAGCTAAGCGACGCCGGTGTCGACGCCCACAGCAACTGATCTGAGGCGAACCGTTGACTGGATCGGCTGGCCCCAGGGTATGCCGTGGCCCACCCGGCATACCCTATGGGTCCACCCCTGGTCGGGAGGGGAAGACCAAAGGGGGCGCAACCGGCTAGGGTGGGCTGCTCTGCTCCATTGGGCCGCTCCACTGGGCCAGCTTGGATAGCCTCAAGCCGACTAATAAGAGTCGGGCCTGTCTACTATGTGATGTTTTTTTTTGCTATGCTTATTAAAATTTTCCACTAATATTTTCTCTGGGCCTCAGGCTGTTGCGCAACCAGCCCGAGACCCATCTTCGCCCATGATCTTGACCATCATTCATCTATGAGCAAATCATATTCTGAGTTTTTAGTTTTTACTTGGTTTTGATATAACTTTGCATACTTTTTAGAAATGTCTGAACTTTGATAAGAATTCAAGCGATCCTTAGATGACTTTGACAATGATTCAAGTGATACTTAGATGGAATAGATTCCTGAGCTCATAATCAAGGTGTGTATGCAAAGTTTCATCCCATTTGGCTATAGATTTTTGGAGTTGCACCAAAAGTGATTTGGATTCGGACTTATTTTCTATTCATACCGCTCCTAGGCCCGGTTGTACATCTCGGTCGGTCAAACCGCTTGTTTGTTGTCAGTTCTATCGCCTTTCTACCTCTAGTCATACCACACCCTATAGCTGGTGACACCACTGTGAACTGAAAATTTCTCTCTTTAATTCTTAAGGTTGTTGCTATGTTGTTGGTTTAGAATGCCTAAGAAATTTTTTTTTGAAAGGCACCATTCATCCATTTCTGTTACCATCAAGTCCTACACTTTCTCTCCGGACGGCCAAAAAAAAAAGGCCAGGTCACTGGTCACACAGCACCCCCATATGACAATTTATTCTCTGATCACAAGGAAAGCAACACAACACGATTGAAGCAGGCAATGACATGCATTCATGCAACAAAATATCTGCAGTTCTAGCTAGCTAGATATACATGCGCACACACAATTAAATCGAGCATAACAGTAAGAGATCATTATCACTTTTGGTTCTAAGATTAGAACGGCTAGAGAGGACACCCATACATGCATACATATCAACATATGTGACATGTCGCAAACGTGCGACAGTAGGCACGCGGACCATGCACTTAGGAATGAACATATAGCAATAGAGCCTCCAAAAACGACCTGCATTGCCCTCTCTCTTTATCTTTCTTGCGGCGAAGCAGCGTGATGAGCTACCTAGCGATCGAGGCGATCGATTAAGTGCTTTACCCACCCAGGAGGCGGCGACACGTCACAAAGCCACGGCTCCCTCTCAAAATGCTTAACATGATCGATGACCAACAAGTCAGATGCTGCTAATCCATCACGCGTGCGTTAACTGTACAAGAGAGAAACCGACGGCCATTACTAATTGCCACATACACTTACAACAGGTAAAAAAAAGAGACGGGCAAAAGTAGCTGACGTCACTTCTTCGTTATCGATCCTAGATTGAGATCCTCTGACTTCAAAGTCACGGTGACTTTGTCACTGACAGGTGGACCTGCGAGCGGAGGGGCCCACCTGTCAGTGACAAAGTCACCGTGACTTTGAAGTCAGAGGAATCGCATCCATCAATCCTACCCGTATACCCATAGCCTTCTCGAGGCACATCACAAGGCAAACTCCAGGATCTATCCTTTTCAGTTTATTTTAGTCTGCAGTTTATGTCTTACGATTTATAATTTTTTTAAATAAATAAATAAGATAGTTTTTTTACCGTTATTTTTAAGTGGTTTATCGAGATAGTATTTAGAAACGACTTATCGATTTTCAGTTTATCCATATGAGTACTTATATTAGAAAAAAATCATAAACGACCATTATAAATCATAAGTCAGAGAGCAAGAACCGTTGGTAATTGTAGGTTGAGTGAATGGCTCGTGGAACGGAGAGAAAGCAATGGAAAGGAGGGAGAAACGGGTGGAAAAGAGGAGGGGCCAATCAGGTGGTGATGATGATGATGCAGTGTCGGAAAAGTGGGGGATAATACCTGGAATATCCGCTCCGCCTGGGGTGAATGCCCTCAACCAGACCGTGTGCATGTTCTCGAGACGAGCGCGGTGCAGTGGAGCCAATTGCCCCGGTTACTTCTGCCGTGCAGGTACTAGTATACTACCATAGTACCATGTAGTGATAGCATCCGCTAGTTTCAGCATCCAGCCTTGCTAGGCAGACCCCAGAAGACATGGCGTAACTATGCAGGTATCTGATGACATATCACGGTGGGCACGGAGCATCAGATCTCTGTTCAATGTCGACGCAAAAAGATATGCTAGTATTCCGTTAGAGCAAGTATAATAATATAGCCAACTAGTGGCTATAACGCTTGTCCATTTCATCTATAGCTTTCAAATAAATAGTTCATACAATAAGGTAGCTATTACAATAACTATTTGGCCCCACGTGTAAGAGAGTGAAATGCATATTTTTGCATGCTATAGCTAGCTGTAATTTAGTAGCCAGCTTCCTTCTCTTTCTTCCTTTCTCTCTCTGCCACGTAAGATTTGATTGATATTATATTTGCTGTAACCCGCTAACTAAGCCTTATTATACCTGCTCTTAGTATGTGAATTGGCAAGTGGCTAGCACCTAGACCACCTCGATCAGTGTTACTACTGGTTTAGATAATCGATCACAATCTTGTGGTTAGTATGCGAATTGGCAAGTTGTGGTAAAAATCACAATCTTGTATTAATCTGGTCTCAACTAAAATGAGGCCGGCCGACTTTAGAGGGACGGTGCTTTTCGTTAGTGTCGAAAGCGAGGCTTCCTTCTCAAGGAAAAAGAACGGGAACGGGGATGCTTAATTATTCTTTTTAGCTGTATGTGGCATATATATATATATATATATATATATATATATATATATATATATATATATATATATATATATATATATATATATATATATATATATATATATATATATATATATATATATGCTACTTGATGATCCACCTATATATGTTTTGAAGTGTTGGTATATGGTCTGTAAAAATTTCGCAGGAAACGGTATATGTAATTCCTGTGAAATTGCTCTGTTCCGAACAGATCCTTGGGATGGCATCGTATTGTGTAGTGTCATGTTGCAGGCTAATTAAGTGCATTCTGAAGTCAATGCAACAGCGCATAAGCATGTCTCGAACGTAACCCACTTGTTTCTCTCTCTCTCTCTCTCCCCCCACCGGCTCTTGTTTATCGTGCCCGAAGCGATCATACCAATCATACAGGAAGTCAAAGCCCCTGACAAAAAAAATGATAAAGGTCCTCTAATCATTTACGTTCCAATAATACATTTTTCTAATCAGCAAGCGCTAGTGATCTAGTTCCTAACTGACGTTCATTGATCGATCACGCACAATCGTGCTTTGATCACTAGCTTTATACGGGGCTGTTTATATTAGCTTCTGTTTCTATAAACCGCTTCTATCAGCTGCTACTTTTCACTTTTACATATTGTAACACATTTTGTATTTTATTATATGACAATTCCGTAAGTCGTATGACGTTCCGAATGTTACAATGTCTTTCATTGCACCGTATTTCTTCAATAATACACTACTATTTATCAGCCAGCTACTATTATTTATTAGCCATAGTCAAAAGTTATCACTAAAAACCAATATGAACATATCCTCCAACTGCGAGTATCAATGGGATTACCAATCAGTACGATCATTATTATTTCCTAAAGCAGCCGTTGATGTTCATCGATCGGTATAACCCCCTGAGGTGAAAGGCCGCGCGCACTTTGTACGATCCAACGACTTGCCCCGCTTGACGCAGCGATCGACCGTGAGATCGTCGAGATTACATGCACATGACGCGCATCTATGCACGTCGTTGACGAGCGGTGAGCCCAAACCAACGCGCGATGCGACGCGCCCACCCGGACCTCCCCGCCGCCGTGTGGTCTTCACGCGGCGCACCGCGCGGCAGGTCGTGTGGCAATTCCGCCCGCGCGGCGGCCACTCACGTAGGCGCTACCCGTTTTCGCATGAAACGCACGAGCAAATCCGTCGCCTCACACGACGCGCGCTTTGACTCGGAAGCCCGAACCCAGCTTAATTAGCCGAAAAGGCGAAGAAGGCGAGGCGAGAGACTCACGATGGAACGTACGTAGTGGAAGGCTCTGACTTTTCTGCACCATGGCGCTAGTGCAGTAGTGCCCAGTGCTCTCTGATCTAATCACAGCGACGGATACGGGGACCGACGGATGGGGCCGGGCCCACGCGCCAGAGGGACAGCTCCGCCTTCGCAAGTGGGCAGGTGCTGTACATGTTGGGTTGGCAGGTTCGGCCGGGTTGCCGCCGGGACCTGTGGCGGTGGCAGGGAGGTCGACGGGTTCCGATCCGATCTGACGCGATCTTGTCATGTAAACTTGGGCAAGACTGATTGCTGCTGGGCTGTGGCGTGCACCTTTCTATCCGACTCCGTGTTGGCCCTGTGCATGATGGACGGATGCTACAGGCCACAGCTCAGGAGCTGCCCTAGTGCTCTGCACTGCACCGCCACGATGGGGAGATCACGAAGCCTGTGCGCCATTCGACTCGCCTTTTCCCAAAGCTTCGACTCTGGCCGCAAGCTCCCGATTTCGCCAATCGGACAAGAGATTTTTGGGCCCTGTGCTGGATATCAATCGTCTGTCGTGGAAAACGATCGTACGTGCCAGGCAGGAGCTGAAGATCCGAGCAGGCAGCAGCTACCGGATTCGAATCGCGCTTCCGGCGGTAACTGATTGCACATGTGTGCATGCTATCGTATCGAAAATATACGCTCCGGGTCAACCACCGCATGTCTGTTGGGGGCCTTTGCCTTGATGATCTGGGAGGTCAATTGCATTATGACCAGGCAATGATTTGAGATTTTGGTATTTCTGGTTCCCTCAAAATCTTTGTTTGCAGGACTAATTCCCATCCGGCATAATTTACAAATCTGATCCGCTCTCAAAAACCTGCCCTTGGCGTCGGGCACAACAGGTCACCTGTGCCGGGGGCAGGGCCAGGTGTCCTGCACCCCTCCCAGGGGTGCGGCAAGTCGCGACAACACTGTAGCATATTTTAGAAAAATCTATTTAAGTATATTTTTATAGTAATTGTTAAATATTGCAAATGAACTTCAAAAATTATAAATTTTTTTGTGCTACCTTTCAAACACAGCGTACTTTCTTATGCAATTTTTCCATAATTTTATCTTTTTGAAATTTTCTCTAAAATTCGTAAAAATAGTATATTTAAAAGATTTTTTGAGAAAGAAATTAAGAATGGATAAAATTATACAAATAAGTATACTATATCGGGATGTTTCACAAAATAACATAATTTTTTAAGCTCATTTACTATATTTAAAAATTCATACAAAAATATACTTCAATTAATTTTCCAAAAATATGCTACAATGTTGCTACAGTACCGTCCGAACGGTCACCATGCAGTTTTGGGCACTATAGTGCACCACCGCACGGTGGCTGTAGAAGCAAGCATGAATGCAAGTTTAACAGAAAGCAAAGAATATTTTCATAGGTTAGAAGAACACTTTCTCACTGTAATTTTTTCGACATCGCTACTACAACGGTACACAGCGACGCAAGCACCCAGACCATGTAGGAATACATGCTTTTTGGAGAAATGAAAAGCTTGGTGGGTAGGATGGTGGGCTACTATGGGATGGACTTGAAGAACTTGCATGCGTTTCTACACTAGTAGAGGGGCGACGACTCTCCCACGGGTGGGTCTTGAGGCGAATGCTCGGTGGGAATATTGAGGTATGAGTTAGAGGTATGGGGGCTTCATTTTGGGGAGGTGGCCTCTTGGTACGCTCTTGTTGTTCGTCCCGGGCTGTAGTAGCCCTTGCGAGTTGGGTGATCTCCTCCCATTGCTACTCCATGCTAATTATGTAGTGTTGTAGTCGTGCTGTAGGAAAATCCCGGCACAAATGGTAGTACTTATAGGCTAAGACGACACGCATATACGGTAGAAGTCTAATTTGGTTTACACAAATTGGCTTCCGTGAGGCAGCGACACGTAAGACGAATCTTGGAGCAGCATAGCATCACGTCGTTGAGCAAAGCCGTCTCGTCTGGTCATGTCAGTGCGCAAAGCTGTCTCGTTTGGTCTTGTCATTGCGTAAAACTATCTCATTGGGTCACGTCGCCATGCAAAGCTGCCTCGTCGGGTCATGGTGTCCTGAAAATCTTTATTTGCAGAACTAGCTCCCTTCTGGCATAATTTATAAATCTGGCCTCCTCCTGAGCACCTGCCCTCGCTGGTAGGGGGCAAGTTAGCTACCCCCGGTGATGGGCGTAGCAGGAACCTGCCCCCTGGCACACTTTGGGGGGTGCAGCAGGTCACCTACCCCCTGGCACAGGGGGCAGGTGACTTGCCGCGCCCGACGCTAGGGGCAGCTGCCCGGGAGGGGGCCAGATTTGTAAATTATGCTGGAGGGGGCTAGTTCTGCAAATAAAGATTTTTAAGGGGCCAGAAATGCCAAAATCTCCAATGATTTGAGGATCATGTTTGCTTACATGCACAATAACTAAAAAAGCACTAATGTATAGAAAAATGACGAGAAATGACTACACATACTTTTATTAAATGACATATTATAACTACTTAATATCTTCCAAAGCATTCAAGTAAGGATAGAAAACAAACACCTAACAATAACTACACTTTTGTATTTCTCTCAATTGACAAACATTTTGAAATGATAATAGCGATGTGCCACCCGGGACTTGGCGTGCTGGTCTGCGACCCATCACTGTTGGCCTGACCCAAGCACGGCATGGCATGTCTAGCTCGTGCGTTGTCCCAGCATGGCCTAGTGGACCATGCTGTGTCTGGGCCAAGGGAGTGGCACGGCGGGTTGGCACAACATGACCCATTAGCGAACGCGGGCATGCTGGCATGGCATGGCACGGCTTGGCCCGATCGGGCTCCAACAGGTGTAAATGGGCCGTACCGACACGGCACATGAAAATAGCCATTTTTTACCGTTGGGAGTAAAAAATAAAAAAATAGCAAAACATTTGAAAAAATGTCAAGTTTTTTTCCCTATAAATAGGGGGCCATCCAGCCTCCATTCTCCATACCTCAAACCTCACTCTTATCTCTTTGTTTAACTGTGAAAAATCCGGTTGTGTGTGCACAAATTTGGCAAAATTAGTGATAAATTCGTGCGAAATTTAGAAATTTTGAAGAATCTTTGGAGAGCTGCAAAAGAGGTAATAGACTAATAGTGCTGCCTTATTTTATTTTTTACTATTATTTATTGATTCAATAGTAAGTTAATTACACATTACTATATGAATTTACAGTTGATTCAATGGAAAACTACGATTTCTAACTCTCCGAATTCAGCCTCACGATGAAGGATATGCAATCCTTTCAAGAGGCACATCCATCTACGGAAGGTGGACGTCCACAACAAATTGTACAGCTAGAAGAAGCACCGCTGGATCCATCTTCTATTGCTCAACGAGTGCATCGACAACCCAGAGCACGAGTGCAAAAAGAACAAGAGCTACTATATTGAGAGTTTGGAACAATTTTGATAAAAAGTTCAAGATCGACGATGATGGGAATTCGGTAAGGTATGCTATTTGTAAAATTTTTGGTAACGAATTATCTGCAAAATCTTCAGGTGGGATTGGTCACTTGCAACGGCATGATGCAAGCTGCAAAAGAAGGCAAGAAATACAAATGCGCTAGACGTAGCTGCAATACAACCCCAACGGCTCGGTACGTACTTGGGAGTACAACCCGGAGGTAACCCGGGAATCGCTTTGTAGATTAATTGCTTCTCAAGATTTACCTTTAAATTTTGGTGAGTCTGATGCTTTTCAAAAATATATTAGGACCACTCATAACCCTAGATTTAGTGTTGTATCTAGGCAAACTACTACTAGAGATTTAATTAAATATTATAACAACTGCTGTGAAAAATTGAGAGAAATGTTTCATACTTGTACATTCTTTGTTGCTTTGACATTAGACATATGGGGTGGTAGGGTTAGGGAGGATTATATTAGTGTAGTTGCTCATTATGTTAATGATGACTAGGTAATTAAAAAAGAATTATAGGATTTAAATTAATTAATGTTGCATATACTGCTGAAAATATTGCAAAATGCATTATTAAAGTTATAAAAGATTTTGGCCTCACGGATAAGATTTTTTTCTATAACTTTAGATTTATCAGCCGCAAACACTAGGGTTATGGAAATACTTACTCATTTATTCAACACTCTTTCTTACTGCATCAACATTATGCTTGCCATATTATTAATCTTATTGTTAAATTTGGTTTAAAAAGATTAAATGCCTGTCTTGATTCTTTTAGAGATGCAATTTCATATATTAATCATTCTAACCAACGAATAGCCGCATATAAGGCTTTTGCGTAGCAATGAACATCCATCCTAGAAAATTTAGCTTAGACATGCTTGTTAGATGGAACTCTACTTACCTATACTTAAACACATATTGCCATATAAGAGCACCTTACCTGTCTTTCTTCACACCCAAATTCATCAATCTCGTAGCTCCTCCAGTAGAACCCAATTAGAGACCCCGAACTTACTAAGGGCGATTAGGTTGTTGGTGAAAAAATATCTTCTTTTTTTAGAACTTTTCACAAAGCTACACTTTGTCTTTCTGGAGATACTACCCTTCCTCTCTTGTAATTGTTCATAACATTCTTGAAATTGCCACTCACCTAAAGGCTTTTGAAAATGATCCTATACTACGGGATGCTGTAATTGCCATGAAAACTAATTTTTTAAAATATTGGAGTAAAATTCCTATTTTATATTTATTCGCCTTTATTTTAGATCCTAGGGCCAAGCTCTAAGGATTTACAAATGTATTACAACTTTTAAGTGATGCTACTAGTTTAGATTATTGTATATACTACAGAGTAGTTAAGGATAAATTATATGAGGTATACGAGAAATATGAAAATAAGTTTGGGTCTGTGCATTTAGAAAGACCTCCGGTAGCTCCAAGCACCTTTGTAGGGACTATGCAATGGGCCATGATTTTTGTTCTTCCTCTAGAGATTCTTGTGCAGGTACACATCACTCAGGAGGACAAAGACGGTAATGCACTGGAGACCTATCAAGCTATTTCAAAAATGATAGCGTTGGCTTCGAGCAAGAGTTAAACATCATCTCGTGGTGGCAAACCCAGAAAGTAACATATCCAATGCTATCCATATTAGCATATGATGTGTTGACTGTTCTTGTCTCTAAGGTCTCCTCGGAGTTAGCCTTCAATCTATCTGGAAGAATAATCGAGGAGTGGTGAACAAGTCTCTCGAATGAGATGGTCCAAATTCTTCTGACCGTCAAAGACTAGGAACAAGCTGAATCAAGACTCCAACATACTGTAGAGAATAGGGACTTAGAAGAATCTTTTGTAAATTTGTATCTAGATAACAATGAATAGGATTTTTAAATATTTTTCTTTCAGATGTAGTCTCTAGTGAGCTTTATAGGTTGTATTCTTTTTTTCTTTACCAAGGTTTTTTCAAGTTGAATTTTTTACTTGATAAAGTTTTTAATGAGGCAGCCATGCCATGTAATTTAACAAGTTAATAAAGCTCATTATATCATTGAAAATAATTATCTTGATGATTAACAATGTCTAAAATAATTATCTTGATGATTAACAATGTCTACAATTGTCTATAATTTTTTGTAATTTTCTACAATCTTTCCTTAATTTTCTATAATTTCTTAAATTTTTTCCTCTTTTTCCTGGCTTAATGGGCCAATCGTGCCTGCATAGCCCGTTAAGGCCTAACCGTGCTCGTTCCAGCATAGCACGGTCGTGGGCTATGCCTAGGCTCAGATCTTGGCCCGTGGGCTGACATGACATGACCCGTTTATTTACCCTACTTAAACGGGCCAACGGACCATATCTGGATTGGACCGGTGTGTGCCGACCTAACATGGCCCATTGGACATCACTATAACTCTTGAGACTATAAACAAATATATTAAACGGAGAGAGAAATATAGTGGCGTGCTTTCCAGATGAAACCACAAGTCCCCCCTCTGAATCAATGGATCCATCGCTGTCCCTATTTAAGGGAGCTTCAGCTTCACTTGTTAAAGCCACCAGAAGCTTAGGCTCCCAAAACAATATTTGGGTTTGTTCTTTTCAGGTTCTAGAAATTATTTTTTGATTTTTTACATTAACTAGCTTTTAAATGAAGTATTTTTAAAGGTAAGGTCTACAATTTAATTGTAATACACACTGTAGCGACTTTATTTATATCGACCAAAACCACACGAGAGTTTTTGTTACTCCGTACTCTCTTATGAACAGTCCAAAAATTATAAGTTACAGTCATAAACCATAAGCTGAAGTTAAGAATAACAGGCCCAACAGCTTCTTGAATTTGTCAAGGAAGATTAATTAAACAGCTAAACACAATTTATATAGGAAGTTGAAGCCACTCTCCACCAGCTTCTCAAAGAAGTTGGCTTTGACGGGAAGTTAAGCCCCCAAGACAGACTAGTAAGGTCATAGTCATTGGGTAGCTGCGTTGGTTGGATGATTGTACTCATCTCTGGGCTGTTCATATTAGTTTATATTTTCAGTTTTTGTTTAAAATAAATTAAAAGTTAATATAAATATCCGACTTCCCAAGATAGTTTTTCTATTTTTTTTGTTCCCGTCTTGCTCCGTAGATAAGGCATGGGTCACGAACGTATTACACACCCTAATTCTCTCGTTTCCATCTCGCACATACATCACTCTTACTTTCCTATTGCTCGTTCTCTCCTTCTAAAAGATACTTCTTTCAATTATTACCAGTCATTTTCAGCCAAAATCCACCGGCCACAGTCAATATAAACGCCCTATAACTGCCAAGTTAGCAAATGCTGGACGAAAACATAAAATCATCACAATACTCTACCTTTTATCTTTGTTCACGGCGCATATGTTCCCTGCATAAGAGCCATCCAATTGGTGGGCTAATGATTACCCACATATACAAGACCTCCGATTTTTCTATAGGTGAAACACTAGCTACTGAGAATCTACCAAGAATATCCCATTCAAAGTAAATAACTATGTCATAGCAATCCAATAAAGGCAAGAGTTTTGAGTCCACAGAGCACAAAGCATAGGTCAAATACTAGATGAAATCTTTCTTTACTCATACATGGAGAACAAACTTTGGAGTTCCACACAAATGATTATTGGAGTACTATTTTGTACGCTCATATTCGTTTGACCCCAGTTGAACTACAGAGAACAAATAAGAAATCTATGGAGATTGCTTCGCTTTTACAATGTGCATGCTTCTTTTCATTAACAAATCAATGTTATCATGAAGCAATTCGTCAGAAAGCAAAAGTTCTTCGTTGTTCGTCTGGTGCTAGATGCGGGATTGGCTTTGCCGGTGGAGGGGTCTTATACTTTCTGATGTTTTGAGTGTCGGTTGTTTGTGCCTGTGTTCTCTGTTCCCTGTGTAAGACTTGTTGTCATGCGAGGGCATTTCGGTAATTCTTCAATTAAAAAAGAAAAGAAAGAAAAAAACTGCAGGCGGGGCCCACCTGTTAGTGAGCCCTGCGAAGAGATAAGGGAGGAGACGCAGTCCCGTGCGCGTGCGTGTGCATAGGCCCATGCGGCCGTTTCGGCTTCTCCCAGATCCGGCGATTTTGGCGGCGCGTGGGCGGAGCGGTGAATGGGTGGCGGCGACAGAGGCGCGGGCTGGCCTGGGTTCCTCGGAGCCGGCCGCTCACGTCACCTTTATGCACCCTCCCGCCTCCTCTTCAAAAAGCCGAGTTCTTCCACCGTGTGGGATAAGCTTTCTTCCGATCCAGATTTGCTCCTCTTTGGGCCTTCTTCCTCTCTGATCTTCGGGTGTGCGGGTGCTAGTGCTTCTGCGCTGTCACCGATTGGAGCTTTTGCCTTTGATTTTCCGTGTGAACCCTAGAGATTTGGTGGGGTTTGAGGGGAAATCAGAAGGCAGAAGTTGACCCGAGGGAGGAGAAGGCAGTGGCAATCCCCATTGTTGTTTGAGTGCATTCGGCCGGTGCATTCTTTGTGATCTTGTGCGACATCACCCTGACCTTCGTCTCTGGCTTCGGCAACCGAGGTTGGAGTGGGCATTGTATCTCCGCCTATCTCACTCCTCGCACCTTTTGGAATTAATGAATGTTAACAGGTTTGCCTAATATACTATATATCATTACACTTGTATGCATCTAAAAGCAATCCAAAGATAGGGAGGCTTGCTGCCCAGATACCATGGTGCCCAGATATATATATATATATATATATATATATATATATATATATATATATATATATATATATATGTATGTATGTATGTATATATATATATATGTATGTATGTATGTATGTATGTATGTATGTATGTATGTATGTATGTATGTATGTATGTATGTATGTATGTATGTATGTATGTATGTATGTATGTATGTATGTATGTATGTATGTATGTATGTATGTATATTCAGAAAATAATTATTGCCAAATTGACAAACCCCTGGATCATTTATCTTAGTGCACATGATTTCCTGCATATGGAGACAAACGTAGAATGCACATATATTACCCTGTAGCTGCTAGTGGCACTACAAAAATAGAATTACGTACATAGGTATAGTCAGTTCTAGAGGTATTATTATGAAGTGTGATATAGGATTATTGTGTTGTAGTAAGTACCAAAAATCATGTCCTGTGTTGTAGTGTGGCGCTAGATTGCTTGTGTCTCCCTCCCTTAGCAACGTAAGCGCTGAACGACCTACGTGATTCCAAAAAATTACCCTCAGCTATTGTGAACAAAGGGAAGATTACAATTGAGTTATCTATGGAAGAAATGACTTTACCTATCAATTATTTGTTGCATACATGTGAAGTTGTGGTTGTTCTTGAGTAGGGAATTAAGGTATATTATAGTTGATGTTTTGGGATTGATCTTACGTATGATTATTTGTATTCGGGGATCTCTCAACCTTGGATAGAGTGTAGCATCTGAGGGAAGGTACATTCAGCCTTTATCGGTCTCGTTATGTGCTAACTTGGTCCTTATGTTCATATCAACCAAGTCACACCATATGTTGACACCATCCTTTGTTTTGTCACGAATGTTCAGTAAGAGATCAATCAAGCTATCACATACATTCTTTAGCACGTGCATGAAATTGATGTAGTGGCGAACTTCTAAGTGCTCCTAATAAGGTAAGTCCCAAAAATTGATCTCTTCTTCCAGATGTTCTTCTCATGAGTTCTCAATTTACGTCCCTTTCGAAGCACAACATTGATATACTTAACTATATTATAAACCAATTTTCCTCTATAAGAGCTTGGAGCTAAACCATCCTTGTCCTTTCTTTCGAATTATTTCTTCATCTAGCGATACGGGTGATACATGGAAAGAAACTTACGGTGACGCATGTACATAGTTTTGATATCAACTAAGTAGTGAGGACAGGCTTTGGCTCCTTTTGTACTTAAGCCTGACAGGTTACCAAGGGCAGGAAAATCATTGATAGTACATAACAACATGCCGCGCAGAGTGAAATTTTCTCATTTGTCCACATCCCATATTTGCACCCCTTCCTTCCACAGTGTTACAAAATCTTCCAGCAATAGTGCTACGTACACATCAATATCATTCCTAGGTTGCTTCAGTCTTTGGATAAGTAGTGATATCAAAATTTACTTTTGCTTCATACACAGTTAAAGAGGAAGGTTGTAGATATATAGATTCACTGGCCAAGTGCTATAGCGGCTGCTTATATTACCAAAAGGATTCATTCCATTTGTACTCAACCCAAACCTTATATTCCTCAGTTCCGCACTGAAGTCTACAAATATCCTATTGATGTTCCTCCACTAGGTAGAATCACTAAGATATCTTAGCTTTCCATCATTCTTACGCTCCTTTGAGTACAATGCAGCAATGTTGCATCCTTTCGGTTCGCAAATAAATACTTTAAATAGGAAATTATAGGCAAATACCATAGCATCTTAGCAGGAGGTCCTTGCTTCACCTTGATGCCCTCACTATCAATGGAGTGATTCTTACGCTTGTATCGGGAGGTTCTGCACACTGGACATACATGTATGTTTGCATACTCTTTATAGTACAGGATACAGTCTTTTAGACATGCATGTATTCTTTCTACTTTCATTCCCAAGGGAAAGAAAACCTTCTTGGCTTATTATGTGGTTTTGGGTAACATGTTTCCCTCTAGAAGCATGTCCACTAAGAGACGTAACAACGTCATCAAACTCTTGTCGGACCAACTATTGCTTGCCTTTAACTTCATCAGAGAAAGCACAAATGACAATCTTATGTATTTTGGATTGCAGCCCGGGAACAATGGTTTCTCCGAGCCCTCCATCAATCCTTTGAATCTGCCAAAATCTCTCTCACTATAGTTCCCTTCTGCATCGCGCAACATCTGATTTAGATTATCATCATGCAACCTATCCTCATTGAAAGAACAATCAACATCCGGTATATTGTTGTCTCTCTCGATGATGTTACTGCCTTCCAGTATAATCTTCTCTTCATCGTGACTGCTTCAACGTGTATATCTCTTTTTAAAACCCCTTCGAATCAAGTGTACTTCTGTCTACGCTGAATTGGTAAACAAATTAAGATTCTCACAATAAATGCATGGATAGTATACAAATTCCATCTCCCTCTTCAACATATCTTGCTCGACAGCTCTTCTAAAAGCAGACAAGCTATCGATGTACTCTTCACTCACACGGTTCTCAACGTACATCTAGCTTTGGTCCATTTATGCTACGCATATAACAAATCAATGTTAAATTATATTAATACTCTCCTAGATAGCCATTACATGTACGTATACACTAGCTCTTACATATAATTATCATTCACCATAATTTCTCCATCTAAAGTAGCTAGTTATAATTCATGAACCTATCCAATAAGAATTAAAATAGATAGGAGTGAGACCCACTCTTAAATTGCAGCAAAAACTGCCAAGCTAGATCTCTCTTTCCTTGCAAATAAAAAGTACGCAGATCTAGTTAGAATGTAATGCATTTTATTATATATAATACCTTAGATCGCTAAGAACAAATGGATACACAAGTACCCTTCCAAATCTTCGGTTTCTTTTCACCAAATCGCCTCAAATCCCCGCCGCCTAATAGACAGAATATATGTTGAGACGAGAGTATTCAATAACATAGTGAATATTGCAGACGCTTTCATTCAAAACCTGTCTGCGATAAGTAGGTCATCACAGACGGGTTTTTAAATAAACCATCTATGATGTATCACCGCCAGCTTTTAATAAAAAACCGTCTGTGATATATCCGATATCATAGACCGTTTTTATATAAATTGTCTGTGATCCATCACAGACAATTTGTGTAAAAAAATCGTCTATGATAATTAGTAGGTCATCATAGACGGTTCTTACCATCAGTTGCAACATAGACGGTCACGCTAGTAAAACTATTTGAGATAACAACGCTACAGTTTAACACTGACGGATTCTATAAAACTATATATGATAAGGCTTTTAATATTATCATCTCTGTAGTAGTGATAAATGACCAATGGACGGGCTCAATGCCAAAGGTAATACTCACGTAAGGACTTTGTTAAATCCATTTTTAAGGAGAATAGTAAGAGAGTATACTACTGTGTGTGTATATAAGTTACAAAAATACAAAAATAAAAGGTTAAAAAAAGAAGAAGAAAGTATGAATCACTGTAAACTATCTAGCCAGTCAACAATTTGAGGAAAATATTTCTTCTTTGCCCTATGGATAACCATGGTAAATTCATACTTGAAGCACCTCTTGCGGTCTTCACACGAGGGAACAATTCCTTTAAAAACTCTGTCGTTTCGTGTTATCCAAATACTCCAAGACGCTATTATAACTACTTCCATGAAGAATGGCTGTTGAATTTTGGATCGCATGTCTACAATTGTCGCCATTTGCACTGATAGATCACTCTGTCTAGTGGGGCAAATGTAGTGCCAGAATTGTCGAGGAAAAAAAAACAGATTGTTAAATGATATTATTAAACCTACACGGACGGATTAATTATGTGTATATATAAGAATTCCATGTCTACTTATCACGTACAAACGGCTCGAGCTTTATCATATGTTTAGAAGGTGCTGCCAATGCACTCGCTGCGAGGACCAAAGAACATGAAAAGGAGGGAGCAAAGACGTTTCTAAGATCGACCTGTCACGGGGAAGGAACGAATCCAATGCATTCAGAAGCTGTCAAGGCCACTCGCCTCGCCTACCACTCGCCGCTTCCCCCTAAAAGAAAAGTAGAATAGTAAAGGAGATTCTCCATCACCCCATCGCCATTGGTCGCCACTGCCTCTTCTCTCTTCTTCTCTTTACTCTCTGTGCACCGTCGCTTTACTGGAAATCTGGAATGCGTCGACTGGTCGCCGATGTGTCAACGCGTTTGGCCTCTCCTTTTTCCCAAAGATTTTTCTTCCAAGCGGTCAATGCAGGCCATGGATGAATGTGGTGAAGTACAAGGAAGTTATCCATCTTTTTTATAACCTTAAGATGTTAGGTAAAGTGATTAGTGCATAAATTTAATATAGTATAGAGCCAAACAGTCTTGAGTTCAAGTCCTGATTAGCGTAATTAAAAAATAACTACGGCTCATTTCTATTCTACGTCTTAGATCTATGAAAGTCTACACATGAGAGGAGTTATTAAAGTATAAGTAAATTATCTACTTTTCTTTATCAGCTTAAGTCTGTAGATGAACTAATTGATATATATATATATAATTCAATAGAATGAATGATCTATCTATATCCAGACGAGACACGGAATTGCTTATGCCTAACAGGTAGTAACCGTATTGTGCTTTGCTACCACTCCAGATGATAACTCTAATCCTTATATGTTACTTGTTTGATTTGTAACGAAACGAATAAGTACATATCAATCGAAATGGGAGAAAAAGAAGAACAAATACGTGCAAGCTAGGCTGGATTTTGGGGCTAAGTACAGCATTTGTTCTGTGTAGGGTGCAATCGGAATTGCCCATGCCTAAAAAGTAGTACCGTACTGTTCTTTGCTACCACTCCAGATGATACTCTGATCCTTACATGTAAGCTCGTCCTGTATCATATTTTATATTTTTTTCAGAGTCAGACTCGAACATGAATAATCATTCCACATGCTTTTGGATGATGATCGGATAAAAATTATCTACTTTTTTTACATCCCTACATAGAATATTAGACAATATGGGTGCAATTAGAGCGAATATGGAGTCTAATCATTGAGATGCTGAAGAAAGATCACTCAATATTCTTCGCTTGTTTAGATGCGGTAATCCACCTATCTGTTATATTGTTCCTAAGTGAAATCACAACAGACTTTCTTATATCACTTGATAGACGGATATCATTCATTCCGTATTTTTTTCTTCGGAGTCGGAGTCGGACACGGATAGTTCCGGATATCTATTTACCCTTTTCGTATTCGTTTCGTGAGACTTTAGTCGATCGGTCAGACATAAATTATCCGCTCTGTTTGTACACCAGTTCTGTGGAGGGGTTTGTCGAGTTAGTGCATGAAATTTAATTAGTATAGAGCCAAAATGTCTTGAGTTCAAGTCCTGATTAGCGTAATTAAAAAATAACTATAGCCCACTTCTATTCCACATTTTAGACCTATAGGAGCCTACACATAAGAGAAATTATTAAAGTATAAATAAACTATCCACTTTTCCTTATCAGCTTAAGTCTGTAGGTGAACTTATTGATATATGTAACTCAATAGAATGAATGATCGATCTATATCCTAGATTATGCAGACAGAGACACAGAATTGCCTATGCCTAACAAGTAGTAACCGTATTGTTCTTTGCTACCACTCCAGATGGTAACCCTGATCCTTACATGATACTGGTTTGATTTGTAACGAAACGAATAAGTATATATCGATCCTAATGGGAGAAAAAGAAGAACAAATACGAGCAATCTAGGCTGGATTTTGGGACTAAGTACAGCATTTGTTCTGTGTAGGGTGCAATCGGAATTGCCCATGCCTAAAAAGTAGTAACCGTACTGTTCTTTGCTACCACTCTAGATGATACCCTGATCCTTACATGTAAGCTCATCCTAGATCATATTTTGTATTTTTTTCTCGGAGTCAGAGTCGAACATAAATAGTCAATCCACATGCTTTCGGACGGTCGGTCGGACAAAAATTATCTACTTCTTTTACATCCCTACATAGGATATTGGACAATATGGGTGCAATCAGAGCGAACATGGAAAGACTAATCGTTGAGATGCTGAAGAAAGATCGCTCAATATTCTTCGCTTGTTTAAATGCGGTAACCCACCTATCTGTTATTTTGTTTCTAAGTAAAATCACAACAGACTTTTTTATATCACTTGAGAGAAGGATATCACTCATTCTATATTTTTTTTCTTTAAAGTCGGAGTCAGATACGAATAGTTTCGAATATCTATTTACCTTTTTCGTATTTATTTCGTGAGACTTCAGCCAACCGGTCGAACGAAAATGGCCTAACCGGCCTGGCATGAGAACCGTATTCTCAGAGAAAATGATGTATCACCTGTGACACTTCACGTTTAAGCATTAACAAGCTGTGATTCTTTTCAAGTATATCGGATCTTTTTTTTTGGGAACAATTAACTTTCAGCACGTACGCACTACTACATAACATTGTTGAAAAGGACAGCACATGCATGCGGGCAGCACGACCGAGTACATGTCAATGTGCCATGCATACTCCATGCTCGACTCGACCTGTGAACTGGTCACTCACTGTGTGTGTGAGTGGCTCCAATCATTTAAGCTCCGTGCACAGGAACCGGTGGATCGACCCAGCAAAATGTAAAGTACACAAGCACCAGGCTCTGCACGCGTCCATCACCGTTGACCCCATCGTATCATCCTGTCCGCAGTGGCCGGGCAGATCATTGACGCTCCAAACCTCTTCCATCTCCTGTACTTTTTCACCTTGGAGTGAGAGTGAGATGGACCGATGGAATGGTTGACCATAAGAGACGAGATGATGGCGGAGCAGACCCAGAATGAGCTACGGCCATCTTTTCTGCGTAACTCCTGGTGTGACCTGGTTGAAGAATGAAGAGATTTGGGCTGGGTGGTTCAGAGGCAGCAGGGTGAAAAGCCAGACGTGTAATCACCACGCATGGTGCACCCTGCGCTGCATCTGCATGTATAGCTTGCAGACCTTAAGGGCCTATTTGCTACAACTTATGGTTTATGACTTTTGACTGAAATTTTTGAATTTTGGCTGTTTACGGTACAGATTACGGAGAGACAAATACTCACTTGCGATTTTGACTGGTACAGATATTGGGCTTTTAACGTGTAGATCGTTTAACTTGTAGACCCCGTCTTGAGAAAATACCCCGTTTGAAAGTTAGGTACTGTAACAAAAGCCAAAAGCCACTAGCTTTTAAGGTAAAGAACAGACCCTTAACAGTCTGTATGGGTCATTTTTCCACAGAGAGAGAACTGAATTGCAACTGGTAGTACGCGCCCTTTTTTTGGCCTTATTCGTTTTTGGGTTTTTTAAAAAATCAAAATAAACTAAACAAGTTCTTAAGACGGATTCTTCAAATGGCTTTCTGAACATAAAATAGTGTGCATTGTTCATACCGATGTCTCTACCATCTACTGCTATTTGAAAAAAAAATATAAGTAAAAATTATCAACTATAATCTATAAGAACAGCACATGGCAACACACATCTCGGCTCATGGCAGCACAAGAACCACCACGAAGCTCACACATGAAAATTGAGGAGCCAGAAACTGAACTGATGACTTCTCCTTACACAGGTGCAGATATACATGCTCTAATTGTCCGACTGCACATGTGAGAGTGTAACTGTGCTTAAAATTACGAGTGTATTAAAAGTAATCATACTTTTTATGTCATAGTCATGGAAGGCGATAATATCTTGCCGAAAATGCAGCTTCTTTCTAATTACTAGAAGATGCAACTTTGTGACAAATGCAACCATCAAAGACGTTCCTTTTTAACAGTCAAATTTATCGGGCTGCCGAACCGTGAACAGGTGCCCTAATCGTCCGACATAACGTTGCTTTTGACTCCAGCCGCATGCATTTAGCCGCAAAAACCATGCACTTTAAATCTCTTATCGCATCTGGTCTTTCATCTTTGCACTTTAATCACTTTACTTGGGATTGGTCTTTGCATGATTCACTGCAGGCTTGCATTTCTGCTATCCACACCTAGTTAATTGTTTGTCTCCAAGCACGCGTAGTATGGTCGATGCCAATCATACAGATCACTTGCACTTAATACTAATCATATAGATTAATTAATGTGTAATCTTGTCTCCCAGGTCACGAATTAAATCTAGCTTGTACCATGTGAGAAGAATGCGAAAACAAAAGATTGAAGACTAAAACATGGAAAGGAGAAAAAGCTCGAACATTTAGACGTCAGCAGTGTGCATATTTTTTCGTATTGTTATGGTTACACACCAAACAATTAAAAAAATAAGGTTATGAGAACATCGTGGACAGGTTACCCATAACTTTACACACCCTAGAGGTGGTAATAGAAGTCTATACTAATATTTTAGAAATTGGTGATATCTGACCTTGTACTAAAAAAGAGTGCTATTACCTTTTCCATGACGCACTCAGGTAAGTATTTATAGTTATGGGGCTTAATTACACAAAAACTCCTACCTACCCCTCTCTTTATAGAGGTATACATGTCCGTTCTTCTGCTTGAAGTTACATAAACACCCATATCTAAGTCTACTCTTCTACAAGCACATATGCACCGGCCACCACTTCCATTTGTCGCTCTTCCGACCCGCTGTCGGGATAGTCGTCAACGGGCCTCCCCTGCTAGTCGTCGCTGCCTCTGTTGCAGCTGCACTGATACGCTGCTACTCCGGGAATCCTTCACGGCGTTGGGCTCGGAGGTTGTGCTTCTCTTTCGCTTGGTAGCCGATGTCGTCGCCTTCTTCGGGGTCGATGTCTTCTTTGGGGTCGATGCCTCCACTTTTTCAGCGCCATTGGCTACAACCACCCTTACCTTAGCTTTGTAGCTTCTATGCCGTTCCCATGGACGACGGCAACTATTGGTTACACACCAAACTGTAAAGGAAGAGGTTACGGGAAAGCCGTGGAAAGGCTGTCTATAGCCTTACACACCCTGGAGATGGTAATAGAAATATGTGCTAGTATCTGGGAAGTTGATGATATCTGACCTTTTACTAAAAAAAGAGTGCTCTTACCTTCGCCATAGCGTACTCAGGCAAGTATTTATAGCCATGGTAGCTTAATTACATAGATATCCCTACCTATCCTTATCTTTATAGGAGTACACATGTCCTTTTTTCTACTTGAAGTTACACAAACATTTCTATTTAAGTCTACTCTTCTAGGGGAACATATGCCATTTTTCTGGATTTGTGGGCTTCCATGAAGCTGTCGGCTTGTCCTACTGAAGTTGTAGGCTGTTTGGGTTAAGGTGAGAACCATTCCCCCAACACCTATGTTTAGTTACCTTCACATTTAGGATAAAAAGGTAGTTTCTGCTCAAGGAAAAGTGAAAAGTAAATGAAAAATATTCGGATCGAGTCGTTGATGTAATGAAGGTAGCTATCCGTGACCTACTATGGTAATTTTTGTGCTCTTCTAGCCCACCCGGTAGTGGCAGGATGCATGAACTACTTAATCATTACAGGTTTACCAAAACCTCACCGCATGATGTGACATAATACTATTGCTTATATTCCAGAAACACAAAAAAAGCAAATTTTAAAAGGAAGTGCTTAATTTTCAGTTGCCCACTTATTGTTAAAATTCTAATTTATGATAATGTACAAGTATTTATATCAATTCTAGAATAAAGGAATAAAATCATAATAATAACTGTTTTCCAGAATTTTGCTGGAAACCAGCTAGGAATTGGAATCAACCAAACACCCATAAATAGTCCAGTTTTATGATCCAAAACTCTGATCCCTACGCTGGCTAGTGTAGTCGTATTAAAAATCACAACTAACAAGCCATTGTTCAAATTCCGGAAAAAAATATAGTGAAAAATCCATACAAATAACACATCAAATCACGGTAGGAGGATTAGAACCCTAGTCTTCAACAGAGAAACGAGGTGCCACATCAATTTAGCTACGCAACGGTTGGCCACTAACCCATATTCTCACCATGATACGAAAGAACGTATTAAATTAACTAACCTTAAACTAGGACAATAAGAACTAGCAGCCTTAGCCATTGGATTGAATCTAGAAAGCTTATGTCAGACACCTAAAACAACCATCGTTCCTTTGCACTTGCAACTTTTCACCTTCAAGTAATATATAATCAATTCACCTTTAATCATTCAGAGTTGATCTGCTAGCTGCAATAAGAATTCTCATTGCCCTATTCAAGGGGTTGTTTCTACTAGATACGCATCCTCCATCGATATATCAACTATAGTTGCTTAACAAATAATATGCTAATTATCTAACTTGAGATACACAGTCTCGTAGGCACAGATCCATATGACCAAATGAAGCAAAGATACAGGCATTCACATGGTGATATATATGCATTCACATGGTGATCCACTTGAGTTTCTGCTCTGCGTTCAAAATGTTGCTCAACATTTGCAAGAAAATTTAAAGCATCCTACTCCATTGGCCACCTTTGGAAGCAAGCTAGGCTATGGACCCCATGGATAGTTGGGAGTTCCACTCTATGTGGTAAGTGATAGGCTTTACCTTATCATTGAAACATAGCTGTTGTTATCATGGCTATTGGTGCTCCTGTCACAACTGATGGTTCAGAAGCTACTAGCTTAACATGTGTCAAGGATGTGCTTGCGTTGTACTCGATCACTCTCCTTTGGTGCGTTGTCTCGGTTGTATATTAACCTTACCTTGCATGGTGAAAAGTATGGATTCTACAGTTTATAGCTAGTTTCAGTGTTACGGTATTATGCTTTGATTTGCTGCGAAATTTTTCAGAAATTCTAGTGAATGCTTCTGTTATAGCTCTTAAAAGACGCTACCAATTAGCTAATATACCCAAAAAAAAGGGTAAAAGAAAATTGCATATTATAAGCAACCAAAACATCAAATTAAGCCTTGGCGGTTGAGATATCAGTTGGAGGAATGGCCCCACCTTGGTCCAGTCAGCTTATTGCACCAAAAAGGCCCAATAATCTTACGGCTATGGATCTGGCCCAAGAGGGCCATCACAAAGAAAGGACGTGATTGCCCTTGCAACAATAGACTCAAATAGGGTGTTTATATAAACAACCTCCTCATAGCTATAAGTATGTGACTCAAGATGCTATGAAAGGGAGAGCTCAATTTCTACGAGAGATAAGCTTATGTAATACAGATTTCTATGCCCCGTCTCCACGGTATCTAATGCTCCGGACAGTTCCTTTGTGGCCTCCCTATAGCCCCATTGTTCACTGTTTGGTCTGCAAGCATAACAGTTGGCATCTTCTGTGGGGACCGACGCAGAAGCTGCGAGCTGAAGAAAGAGCGTTCGGACACAATGTCACCAAAGAAGACAATAACGTCAACTCCCAAGTGGAAGAGGAGCACCGCTACTGAGACCGCCACCACGAGGCAAGGGATCGAGCCGGTCCGCGAAGGTCCCCCGCCCTAATGGCAATGACACACTGATGCAGCGGCGTCCTGACCCGTGACAGGTAACGAGGATGGCTCTTCGGTAGCTGCACCAACGACTGAGCAGAAAGCATCACAAATGAAGGACTCGACGGCGGCGGCCAACCAAAACATCGAGATTCGTACCACCCAAGCAGTGGTCTCCACTGGCATCAACACTATCGCCATCACCACGCAGGGAGCAGAGGGAGTCCTCCCTCCAGCACTGAGCGCAGGCAGAGGCCCCCTTGAGGCAATCCTCAAAATGCTACCACGAGAGTTGGTGGACCTATGAAGAGCCATGCGTGAGACGCAGGAGAGTCAAAGTCAGCTGACGCCTAGCACAATAGGGCGAAGGCTGACAAAGAAGGGACAGAGAGTTGTGAGGCCGACGCTAGAGCCCGCAATGCCTCTCGACGGGTGGACCCTGAGTCCCCCCTCTACACAGGCTTACAGCTGAACACATGGCTGGAAGACTTCAAGATACTCACGGTGGATCCGTACCAAGGTGACACGGACCACCGCGAGTTCCTGTGCATCTACGAGAAAGCCATCGAGGTAATGGAGGGAGATGACTCGACGAAGACAAAAGGGTTGCCAGTCGCTCTTCGTGAGGTTGTGCTCTCCTGGTTTTCATCATCTCCCCTAGCTCGGTGTACGCATGGGAGTAGATTGGGATCTCATGCACAATAATTTTCAAGGCAACTATATAGAGCAAATCGACACTAACCAAGTCTTCGTGGTGAGACAAGCACTGGGGGAGAAGCTGTGGGCCTCCTTCAGACACTTCGCGAAGGTCCGCTACCAAGTAAAGGATGTCAATGATATGACCATCATCAATGCGGCCATCTGCGGCATCCAGAGGGGCCCACTCACGGAGCACAACGCACGAAAACTCATAAAAACAATGGCTAAGCTCTTCAACAAGATGGAGGACTATACCAGAGCAGAAGAGGACATGACGCAGCGCGAGACAGAGGCTATGCCACCAACCCCCGAGGCCAAACTCACTCCCGCCACCACGAAGGAGGACTCCAACCGCAAAAAACGAAGGGGGCCTCGGCCTAGATACATCTTTGGCATCGAAGGAGCTGAAGAGAGCACTGCTCGAGGAGGTCGTGGCTACAGTCAAAGGGGGCATGGTCGGGAAGACTCCCGACAATAAGGACATGGTGCAAAATGCATGGCTGAGGAGACCATCTCACCCACGATTGCCTCACTAATGTGGTACTCCGTGAAAGTGTAGCTAAAGAGCACACCCAAGATACAAGGGTATCAGTAGTGGCGCACGTACAACAGCCCCCGGGGGTACCGCCCATGCAACCCCTACCGTCTGTCCTGTGAATCCACGAACCCGAGGCTGGCTCCCACTGGGTGATCAACTTTATCATGGGCAAGTCGTCCCTCGAGTTCCACTCTGAAAGACAGTGGAGGGCCTCGCGCATTGGATCCACCACATCGCCACATACCCCGCACAAGTGGTCCTAGAATGGGCCCGAGCCAACATCACCTTCAAAGCGGAGGACGCGTCGGGGGTGGACTCCCCCCCCCCCCCCCCCACACACACAAAGACCCCCTGGTAATTGAACTAGCATCGTATGTTGTGATGTGAGGCGAGTTCTAGTGGACAGAGGCAACTCTACAGACCTGCTATTCGCCTATGCTTCTAATTAAAGGTCCGGCACAATAAGTCCCTGCATGCGGCAATAAGCCTTAGGGTGTGTTTGGTTGAGCTGTGGCTTCTGAAAAAGCTGCTGTGAGCTGTGGGCTGTTTAAAAGCTGCTGTAGGTTGTGGGCTGTGGAAAAGCTGTAAGCTGTTTGGTTCAAACAAGTATAAAACTTACCTCCTATCTCTATTTTCCTTAAAACAACTGTGAAACATCTCTCTATTTTCACCATTGCAAAAAGCAGAAAGCCAAAAGTCAAAAGCAGGGTCCAAGGTGCTTTCAAAACTGTACTACCCAAAAGTAGCTGCTTCTGAAAAAGCAGCTTCTGGTTTCCACCCCTTTGGTTGGCTTTTGGCTTTTTGGAAGCAAAAGCAGCTCCCAAAAGCTCAACCAAAAGCACCCTTATAGCAGTACAAAAATAGCTTCTAATTAAAGGTCCGGCACAATTGAATTTCTCATTGTGGCCGAGCTTACTTTAAAGAGAATCTCAAGTTCACATGGATGATTCGATCTGCTAATAATTTTAGCATCCATGTTCCAATAGATTATTGATATTTGAACAATGAATGTGTTTGTTGGGTTGCTTTGTTGAATACTCCACATAGCCCTTTCTCAAAAGAAATTAGGGGTGGGCCTGGGAGATGTGCTCCTAACAACATGCTTAACACGTGTCGTTTGCCTTGCCACACACATGGGCCCATCCATGCACACGTGGAACCAACATGCCACCTCAAAATCATTCCGATATACACAACCGTTAAAATTGGACGCCCCCGCTGACTGCAAGTGATCCCAAGAACTAATCCAACCAATTACTTACAACAATTCCAGAATCCATCATCCAAGGGGAAAAGATATTCACCTTCCACCGAGCATTCCTTTACTTGAATCTGCCTCCCGGTTTCGGATGGCAGCAGATTCGAGGCAGATTCTAGAGCAGATATATTCCTTTACTTGATTTTATGTAAGTTCTCACTAAGGCCATCTTTGGATCATGGGAAATTTTCCGGATTCCTGGGGAGATTGAACTAGTTCCTGTGAGGGCATTCCAATTAGGACTTAAGTCTGGTTGTTTTTTCCCTAGATTTTGCTCCACACTATTTCCCTGTTAATAAGTCGAACACCAAGTAGCACTTGGGCGCTGTCTAGTTTCTGGAGAAACATCTATCTATTATTAGTATTTTATAGCTGCTAAGAAAAAATATTGTTAAAACTTTGATCTAGAAGAAAATGCACACATTACAAATAAACGGGAAGAACATAGGAGAATTTTTGAATTTCTCTTTTTTTTTATTTGCTCCCCTTTTTCTTGTTTTCCTTACTTTTTCTCTTCTTATGCTTACAAAACTGGGTACAGACCTCCTCAATATAAAGGCTAAACTCTCCTACTAGCATACGAATTCGGACTCCAAGTTAGATTCAACTTCAACTTGAGTTACACACGGAGATGGACTCTACTACGTCTTAAACTCTCAGTCAAGATTATTTCTAACAATCTCCCTGTTAATCTTGACTTGACATACTCTAGTTTTAGTCTCAATGCATTATGAACTACCAGCCACGCCTCCACATGAAGCGTGCTACATGCAAACTACATGTAGGAACTCAACTTAGCTGGCACAGGTTCATTCGGATGCAAAGATTCTAAAATATTGAGGCAGTCGGTCTCAACTACGACTTTACTAAACTCATACTTGATATAGAACGGTGACACATTTTCTTAACGTTCCGATTTCTTTTCACCTTACTTGAGTTTGGATGGCGCGGAATTCAAGATTTGATGGGAAAGCAAAGGCTTGCTACCCGCAGAAGAAAAAAACGTGCTGGTGATTGCCCTCCTGTTTTGTCTTCCTTTTCCTTTTTTCCTTCTCTATCTTGAGATGCAATGATTTGCTTCTTTGTCTTATCTCTGACCAACGACCAAGGGCCGGAGACACGAGGAAAATACTGAAAGCCTCCTTTTGCTTCGTACGAGGCACGATTGAAAGTGCGCTTCGACTGAGACGATGCGCACGCGATGCCGTGCGCTGTTGCTTCAATCTGTTGTAGGTTGCGTGCCTTTTCTATTGAACAAGATGCGCCAGCCGACGAAGATCATAACAAATATGCTATAAATTCTCTAAAACAAGAAAAACATGGGACTCTTAAATTGGTGAACATTAGTTTTAAATGCTCATATTGATATTTGTCTTAGAGATATATTAATTTTAAAAAGATTTTAAAAAAACCAAACCCTTAATTTAGTGATCCTAATTTTAAAGACCCGCTCGGTTGGGCTGAAAAGCTGTGGTTTATGGCTGAAATTGCACTGTAGCGGCTGAAATTTTACTGTAACTGAAGGTGGCTTATTTGGCGTAATTAAATTTAAAAAAATTTAAAAACAGAAAAAATATGCTAGCTCATCACAGACAACGCAAACGAATACGAGAAAAAAGAACCAGCAAAAAAGCTCAAATAAAAGCTAAAAGTTCAGAAAAAGACGAAATTTATGAATAGTGAAAAATAAGCCAAAAGCTAAAGCCGAAACGAGCGGGTCTCAAAATAAGCCAGAAGCCAGATTCAATAGTTGGTTTAGAGATATAGTAATTTTAAAAAAGAAATAGGTAGAATTATACTTAATTCAAAAGTTGAGAGTGTAAATTTGTTCGATTGACCCACCTTCCAATCATCTCTTTCACACATAAGGATAGAGATCTCAAAATAAAAATTGTTAATTAAATATGAAATCAAATATCCCAAGTTCAAATTCAAATTGCAAAAATATAAATTTCAAAATTTAAAAGTGTGTAAAGTTATGCTATAGCAAACAACACAAGTGCGCAGGTCAATCAACTAGTTGGCCTAAAGACAGTTTCTAGAAACCTTGGAGCAACTCAACATGAATAATAAATCTCCTCCACATAGTATGGCCACATACGTTCTAGATTTAGGGTGTGCTCTAATGAATTTCAAACTTAAGTTTTTAGTTTCTAACTTTTTAATTTTATCTTTTCTGTCTCTTTTTTTTTTTTTTGCTTTTTTCCTTCTCTTTTTTTCTAACTTCTTAGTTTCATCTTCTTTTTAACTTTTTCTAGCATCATTTAGCTACAGAATAAAAATAAGTGTGAAACAGTGCTAAACAGTAAAATAGGCTTTAAACCTAAGTACAGTAGAGCACCACCTTAAAAGATGGCAAAATTGGCTGCAGAATATTATAAGCTGGTGACATTGCTCGTGGACACCTCAAAATCTTGTTTTGACTAGAAGACACTCAAAGCAGCGTCATTTGCCACAGTTGAAATAATCATGTGACTCCTTCCCGAATAGGAAAGAACAATTAGCGAACACAACCCAACGATTAACCAGTCCTTAATTAGTTAGGTCTAATAAGAAGGGTTAACTTTCCCATGTGCCTCTAATCCGAAACCTGCGTGGCTAATTACACAACCCAGTAATAGGCGCACCTAAATTAACTCGAGGCCTCCTAACGCGAACCTGCAAGGCTTTGCCCTCAGCTCGCGTTCTCCCGCCCTTTCGTTCGTCTCCCTCCCCACCCCTATAAAAGGCGGCTTCCTCGCCTCCGCCGAATCCATCAAGCAAGAAGAAGGCAATCACCTTCCTCACTTGTCTCCTCCCCTGCAGCTCCCGTCGTTGCAGGGAGGACAGCCAAGTCATAACCACCGCGCACAGTGCTGCCTTGGCCGGCGTCGATCACCGTCCGTCTTACCATGGTGGTCAACAACAAGGTGGACAGCCTCTCGTACGACGTCGAGGCGCCCCCGGTCGCCGCCGCGCGGTCCGCGGTCGAGGCGCCCGCGCTGCAGCATCAGCAGCGTGATGAGGTGCCGGCGGGGAGCGTGGTGGTGGAGCCGCACAAGGTGTCGGCGCCGGAGCGGCGGACGACGGCGCAGGCGCTGAAGCAGAGGCTCGCGGAGGTGTTCTTCCCCGACGACCCGCTGCACCAGTTCAAGAACCAGTCCTTCGCCCGGAGGCTGGTGCTCGCGCTGCAATACTTCTTCCCCATCTTCCAGTGGGGCTCCGACTACAGCCTCCGCCTCCTCCGCTCCGACGTCATCGCCGGCCTCACCATTGCCAGCCTCGCCATCCCGCAGGTACAGGCGCACGTGCCCTGCCCTGCCTCCCCTGCTTTCTCCTCCCTTTGGCTTCAATTCAATTCTTTAGCTACTTTTAGTACGTTTGTTGCTGGAACGCGGCAAAATATAGCTAGGCAACGTATAGCTGACGCTTCTTTTCCTGGCCTGCAGGGAATCAGCTATGCCAAGCTCGCGAACCTGCCTCCAATCATTGGCCTATGTGAGTTGCACACTGCTCATCGTCTCGTGGACAGGGAAAACTCATTCGGTTTGGGAAAAAATAAATTTGCCTGGCAGCCAAAGCAACGAATTGAACGAAATTTCGTTATTCCGTTCCAAAATTTGGACGAAATGTTCAAACGACACTTGACTTTAACAAAATTTAACTAAAATTTAGATGAAATTTGGACACAATTCAAATGGGGATAAATTTGGTCAAAATTTGACCGAATCATTCTTGCTTCGGAGGGTAGCAAAAGGGACAAATTTTTTAGAATTTGGTAAAATTTTGCCGAAATTTTGAACCCTGCTCGTGGATGCATGCATGCTCTACAAATAATTAGAGAGAATTACTGGTAGCAAATAGGATTAATAATTATCAATGTCTGATCGATGAAAATTGATATGCATACGGCGTACTGCAGATTCTAGCTTTGTGCCGCCGTTGATCTACTCGCTGCTGGGGAGCTCGAGGGACCTGGCGGTGGGGCCGGTGTCGATCGCGTCGCTGGTGATGGGGTCCATGCTCAGGGAGTCCGTCTCGCCGGACGACCAGCCCATCCTCTACCTGCAGCTCGCCTTCACCGCCACCTTCTTCGCCGGCGTCTTCCAGGCATCCCTCGGCTTCCTCAGGTACACATATCGATCGTCTTGTCGTACTGTTCCATTGATCATCCAGCTTACATATGCATTCATTCACGGTTACAACTCAATTAATTCATTACAAGATGTATAATTAATTGGCTGCATGATCTGCCACATATATAAATAGGCTGGGGTTCATCGTGGATTTCCTGTCCAAGGCGACGCTGACGGGGTTCATGGGCGGCGCGGCGATCATCGTGTCGCTGCAGCAGCTCAAGGGCCTGCTCGGCATCACCCACTTCACCTCCCAGATGGGCTTCATCCAGGTCATGCACTCCGTCGTCAAGCGCCACGACGAGTGGGCGTGGCAGACCATCCTCATGGGCATCGCCTTCCTCGCCATCCTCCTCGCCACACGCCAGATCGTAAGCTACCTGCTTAATTCATCTTTGTGCTTCCCAATCACTATTAATTCTCATAAAAACAGAGAGAGAATATAATTAATTAAGTAAACACTATTACTATTAGTGGAAAGAGTTGCAGGAATGTCTAGGCGCCAAATTAGTAGCAATAGCCGCCCCAGTACAAAATGTAACCTCACCTGAGACTTGGACCGTTGTAAACCAGACAAAATGGATACATATGTTGATATGCATCTCCCTGTCTCTCTTTTTTTAAGGTAGACAGTTATTGTTAGTTAATTAGTCGGAAAAATTCTTTACAATTATTTGACCATGGTTATAGACCGATAGCTTTGCTAGAAGGAAAGATAGGATTGCAAAAAGGAAAGGTGGTGATTAAAACCATAAAGAAACCTTGAGTTCATGGGGGGGCCCAAAGGGTGCTTGCCACTAACAAGGAATTTCACTCCACTCAGTTTAACTAATGGCTAATAATTAATGGTAGGGTGACCTGAAGCTAGCTCCTGCTTACTGGGACCTCATAAAGCATGGATATTTTTTTCTCCAAAGAAATTCCATGCATTCGATTTAATTTCACAAATTTTGAACCTTTTACTTTACTATAATTTTTGTTTTGTTAGAATAACAGATAAATGTACCAGAAGTACACTTAAAATAAAATCTACAAGATACTATCATAATAGGAAAAGAAATATTCTATAACAGAAAAACATGTCTAGCTTGGTTCAATAAATTGAAACTGTTTTAGTTTTTCTAAGCTAAAAGTGCTCTAGACTATTCTAAAAAATTGCTTTAGACTTACTTAACTAAACATTTGGTATGCCAAGGAAAAGTTTAGTTCTTCCCTAGGCCTAATTAATCTACCAAGATATCTGAATAATGGACTGAAACATGGTGCCAAAAAGTGCTTGTTGGCGCGTGACCACATGCACTTTAAGGTTGTATAATCGTTAAAGATAGGTTAAAGTAGTATTCCTTTCCCTTTCTCTTGCAGAAAAGTATTATTTCTTTCACTAGAAAACAAGATGCAACCGTACAAAATATATGCTATTGAGGCACGCTTAATAGCATGTTTCTTTTTTGCTACAACCGATGGCTTTTGATCTTAACATTTGTATAAGTAAATCGAATATTTATAAGCCGCTTCAAAAAAACACAAAAAAATATCCTATTTATTTATTCCTCCAAGCTATAAAGCATAAGCTAAAAAAATAGCCGGACTCACTGGTTTGAGCTGTTTCAGTTAGGTCACGCACAATTACCATGTTTATAGGTTTAGTCTTGGTGTCCATCGGAACCTTTTCCTTTCGGAGAATGCGTCTGATTTGACCTCGATGTGCCACCTGTTTACCAAGATGGTCACATGCTCATCGCTGTGAACGATATTTCCTCCTTTCCTATCTCGAGAGATTGGTTGATGAACACCCCCACTACTGTAGTGATGGCCCATTGCGCATAACTCTCTATGACATGTGGGCCAGGGTGCGCGGTGATTTTCCTGTGAGAAAAGTGCCTATAATGCCATCTTTCTTTGCCTGAATTTTTGCAGAAGATTTGCTTTAAAATGACGCTGTTCCTCACCTGGTATGATTAAAAACGTCAATCTGAGAATTCCACGGTCCTGGGACCATTTCAGAAAATTTTTTCAAAAGATGGGGCTCCTGAATTAACAGCTTTTCCACCTCAAAAGTTCCATGTACGACTCAAAAATATACTAAATTTATGGGGCAAACAGCTATCCTAGTTAAACTCTTAGCCACGAATCCTTCAGTTTGCAATGTACAATTTTCTCTTTGTTTTGGTGTAAGTATGCAAGCAATAACAACAAACGGATGGACTGATCAAGCATACATTTTATTCCTTGTTCTTTTACAGAGTGCGAGGAATCCAAAGCTTTTCTGGGTATCAGCGGCTGCTCCCCTGGCCTCAGTGATCATCTCCACCATCATCTCATTCATATGTAAAGCTCACGGCATCAGCATTGTAAGTAGCTTTTTCTATAGTCTTTCTGAACCAGTTTCTACTTCACATTGGAAGCCTCAAACCACTAATCCATCTGTAAATAATTTTTACACGCAGATTGGAAACCTTCCCAGGGGTGTGAACCCACCGTCAGTGAACATGCTGACCTTCGGTGGCTCCTACTTAGCCCTGGCAATTAAGACAGGAATCATGACAGGCATCTTGTCCCTAACTGTAAGACACATGCAAACATACTACATGAGTTATCTTCTTGCTACTTGAATTGCAACACTGCGAATTTGATCTGAATATGAAAATTTTACCTGAATTTGCAGGAGGGGGTTGCAGTAGGCAGGACATTTGCATCCATCAACAACTATCAGGTTGATGGCAACAAGGAGATGATGGCCATTGGGGTCATGAACATGGCTGGTTCATGTGCCTCTTGCTATGTCACCACAGGTTAGTCAATGACACCACCACCTCTGAATTAACTGGTTAATGGAAGGATCAATGGTAGATGACCATGGCTCACAATGATGAAATTAACAGGATCGTTCTCAAGGTCCGCGGTGAACTACAGCGCCGGGTGCAAGACGGCGTTGTCGAACATCGTGATGGCGGCGGCCGTGCTGGTGACGCTGCTGTTCCTGATGCCGCTCTTCCACTACACGCCCAACGTGATCCTGTCGGCGATCATCATCACGGCGGTGATCGGGCTCATCGACTTCCAGGGCGCGGCCAAGCTGTGGAAGGTCGACAAGCTTGACTTCCTCGCCTGCAATGCAGCCTTCTTCGGCGTCCTCTTCGTCTCCGTACAGATGGGCCTTGCCATTGCTGTAAGTATCCAGCTACATAAACACATACATACACTGATACACATTCTGTACTTAGTCTTGCTAATAGGTAGTGTTTATGTGATTAATCAAACATGGTAACGTTTTTGCTGTTCAGGTTGGTATCTCGTTGTTCAAGATCTTGCTGCAAGTCACACGGCCGAACATGGTGATCAAGGGGGTCATTCCGGGCACGCAGAGCTACCGGAGCATGGTTCAGTACAGGGAGGCCATGAGGGTGCCTCCTTTCCTCATCGTCGGCGTCGAGTCAGCGATCTACTTCGCCAATTCGATGTACCTTGTCGAAAGGTACGTACATGCAGTTTGGACACTGTAATGTTAAATTATTATCGGTTTTGTGTGCTAATTGCTATGCTTCACGTACGTACAGGATCATGAGATATCTCCGGGAGGAAGAGGAAAGGGCCCTCAAGTCGAACCAGAGCTGCATCCGTTGCATCATCCTGGACATGAGTGGTGAGTGCAAATCCTGGAAATTAACAGCTCTTAATCAGTCAAAACATGTGAGATTCTTGCTAATCAGAGACGAATCGATCATATTGCAGCTGTGGCAGCGATCGACACGAGTGGCCTAGATGCACTAGCAGAGCTGAAGAGAGTCCTGGACAAAAGAAACATCGAGGTACGTACATACATAACAGTAAATGTTCCTGTAAATTCATACCAAAGCGCTCGGTGAGTTATCACATGGTTCATTGTGTAACATGATCCCTGATATGTATTTTGCAGCTGGTCCTCGCCAACCCGGTAGGATCCGTCACCGAGAGGATGTACAACTCCGTGGTAGGCGAGATGTTCGGGTCGGACCGCCTGTTCTTCAGCATCGCGGAGGCCGTCTCGGCGGCACCATACAACAAAGCACAGCCCTGACGAGGGGATGTGCTACATGTAGGAAGCTGCCGCGTAGGAGGCCCCCATAGATCGAGCAGCAGTACTCTGACCAGCAGAAGCAGTAGAAGAATTGCTTCTCGGAGGAGGCTAAGATAAGATAGACGCATAGAAGAAGAAGGAGGAGGAGGCCCCTTTGTTCGCGTGTTCTTGTGTTTAGGGAGACTGATAGGACAGATGCGAAATAACGCCGATGCTGATCTCTTCCGAGGAGGAGAGTTTTTGAAGAATTTAATCAGCATGTAGCTGTTGTAGTTGTAAGTTGCTCCAAAAGTAATCAATGAAAGTTGGTCTTGTGGTCCACTCTTCAGATTCCTTCTTGTTTCTGAAATTTTTTAGTTCAGATATGGCTCATTTACACGCTTTTGATACCATCGCAATCGTCTGAAGATAAAAACAAAACACCACATAAGCATCTGGTAGCACCTCATATACAGCCAACCTGAGATATTACTATAGAATGTCATTTTCAAAGTGAGAATAAATAAAAATAATGATAGAAACCATAAGAAAATCAAAACTTTGGTACTTTATTAGAGAGCCAACGAAAGTTGAAAATAATGTTTGAAATATGAGACCGATCCACTTCTAACCAAATAAAATATAAATAAAATGACATAAATAGTGGCAAACCACGGTGCTGAAAAGTCGGGTGCTCTCATTCATGCATGTTGCTATCACTCCACTGGCCTTTTACCTAAGAATGGAAAGAGCAAACGTGAGATTTGAAAATCTCAGCAAGTACCTAACAACGGTCGCAACACGGTGAGTAAAGGACATGCAATACAAGCAAGATAAGTAAAGGACAAGCAATGTGATGTAAAGAATAAGTAATGTAAGCAAGTAATTGGCACAGATTAAATATAATGAAACTAGTTTACCAGAGACACTGATACCTATCAGGGATGGAGATAACAGAAATGTGAAACCAAGGTAATTGTTATTTAGCAAATTATGGCAAAGACACCGGTGATTGCCTCCCACATACCCGGTTATACAGAATAGTCGGGCACATCCTTGTCCTCGACTGTATAACTGCAGACGAGGTGTAATATCCTGTGTGACAAAAGTGTACGACCTCCTATACATTACCAAGTGGGTGGAAATCTCCCCTATATGTGAGTAACCCCAGGCCAGATAACTATTATTTCCTTTATTAGTGAGTTAGTCGAAAGCACTGATAACAACCAGAGATAGAGGTAATAGGAACAATGTAATTAAGGATAATCGTTATTTAGCAGTTATGGCAATGGCACTGGCGATTACTCCCACATACCCGGTTATACGAGAATAGCCAAGCACAACAATGTCCTCGACTGTATAACCACTTACGGGGTGTGATATCCTGAGTAACGAGAGTGTACGACCTCCGTACGTTACCAGATAGGTGAAAATCTCCCTTATATGCGGGTAACTCCGAGCCAAATAAACGTTACATTGTTAATAGGTTATATGATGTGAAATTAAGGGAAGTAAGAAAAGGCTGAGATAAGGTCATGATAAGAGGATGGATTGACTAAGGTTGGAAATGAAGAAACGTAATTTCCAATATGAGGGCGATGTGGAATAATAATATGGTGTTGGAGGATTAGGGATCATTTTAGGAGTATTATAACGTAGCTCACACAAGGTTATCAACCATTCAAATTTTATTATGTGATAAATGATTGTTAGTTAGCTTAACAGGTTTGATACATATGTTCTTCATGGCTCAAATACCACATCATACAATTAATGGATCATGGTATTAGGAAACTAAAACATAGCGTCCCTAATGTCAAAATAATGCTAATAATTTAAACCTAAGTTAAAATATGTTTATATGCTACCCCCATTAACGATTTAAGTATAAATTCTAAAACACTAATTAAAAGCATAAATTCTAGAACATTTTAACTGAGCATCCTAATAAACATAAAAGCATGTGAAATAAAATAACCTACAACATTATGGCATGAATACAATATTAAAAGTCTATAACCAGGCAAACATGGGCGATATGATAATAACCTGACAAGCATTAGTGATACGACAATGACCAGATAAGTTTTAGTGATATGATAATAGTCAGATAACTTTAGTTATGATATTAGTCAGGTAACTTCAATGATATGATATCAGCCAGGTAACTTTAATGATTGATATTAGATAGGTAATTTTATTGATATGATATTGGACAGATAACTTTAATGATATGATCTTAGCCAAGCAGGTATAAGTGATATGATAATTATACTAAATGATAATGTGACAAGTAAACTGGAAACACGTGATATGTGAAACGGGAAGGTCACGGCCGCGAGGTACTTTCCTTGAGTATGCTCAATGGACACGCTGCACAAAGGATCCAGAATACGCAATTGCCTGAACGCTCTTTCAACAGTTGCATGTGAACCTACACGATGGAACGGAAGTGAATCAGATGAGAATTATGATAAAATTGTAGAAGAACATGAAGAGATCGTTCGGCCGAAAGGAATCGCGTTTGCTGAGTTTTTGTTGTGCGAATCGCTGTTCGGTCGAGCGAACGACGTTCGGCCAAACAACCATGCCCGCTGCATGAGCTAACAAAACCCCGCGTGAAACTTAATTCGGCTGTGCCCCCGGCCAGCCGAACCGTGTGGCTACAGAGCACTGGCCACACTGCCGCCTCCGCCCGGCCGCACGCCCTTGGCTAGCCACACGCCGCCGCCCGACCATGCGCCCCCGCCTGGCCGCGTGCCTTCGGCCAGTCGCACACTGCCGCCCGGCCGCACGCCAGCTGCTCTGCCGTCGCCCGGCCTTACCCGGCCTACACCACTGCCTCTCGACTTGCGCATCGGCCATCCACGTCGCCACCTCGGTCGCGCTGCCTCCAACCATGCCGCCTCCAGCCACACCTCCCATGCGCCGCCCCTTGGCCGACCGCGCCGCCTCTGGCCTGCACGCTGACTGGCCACGCCACCTGGTCGCCCGCCTCCGGTCGGCCACGCCTCCAAGCACGCCCCTGCTGCCGCCTTAGTGAGAGAAGAGGAGATAGAGGTATAGATTGAAGAGGGTTGGAGAGAGAGCGACCTGGGAAACAAAAAGAAGATGGCGGCTGTACGAGAGAGAGGGTTCATCCTTTTTATTTAGTCCTAAAGCTCAGATTAGGTCCAAGATTGATTAGGATTTTGTCAGATTTTGAAATACCATGCCCCTTCAAATTTCTGAACGGTACACATCTGAAGAAAGACTCGCAGTCTAGTAGAAGATAAGAACATCAGTTCGGATAGTTGCTCGTGAGTGATCATGCTCACGCATGATGTGTCATATTTCTTGACCAGCGTGAGTGACCGACCGAGGACCGACTAGTACTCTCTCTGTGCTACGAAGAATAGCACGACAGTTGACAAGGACTAGGCTCTCGAACAGCATTTCTGCATTTGGCTTGCGCTATCAAAGGAGAAGGGAATTTTGTGTGGTCTCGCTCTCCATGATCGTTCTTTTGACGAGCATTGTGTTCTTGTGTGCTGATTGCCGTCAGGCTATCGTAATCGCAGAGCAACGCTCCTTTCTTCTCTCCCTCGTTCTCAGAGCAAGGTTCCGTTTGCTTTCCTCAAGAACCGCGTTGCTTTTCGTTTTGTAACTTTCAGGCCTATTTTGTTCCTATCCCAATTACACGGATTCATCATAGCCCTCGTTCTCCACGTTGCAGAAATGGACCGTTCATATGTGGGTGGAGTGGGAACATCTTACGGCACCTATGGGAGTAGTCCGCCACGTCCGGTCTGGATGCATCCGAGCTAACACCTCGTTTGTTTCGGCTTGAGTTTCTGGATTCTGACTTATTTTTTATTATTTATAATTTTCGTCTTTTTTTGAATTTGGCTTTTTTGAACTTTTTTACAGGTTCTTTTTTCCCAAATTTGTTTGCATTATACGTGATGGGCTAACATGTTTTTTCTATTTTCATTTTTTTAATTTAACTATGCTAAATAAATCACCATCAATTACAATTTAAAATAAGCTAGTTATAATAAAAATTCAACCATAAGCCAGACTTATTCAGCCCAAATAAACACAGCCTAAAGCCGTTTGGGTTTTTTTCCAAGCTGTGCCTCGCTGGCATGCAACGTCTCGTTTTGATTCACGTACTGGACACAAGGAAACAACTGAAAAACCCCAAAATTTCAAACCAGAAAATTTCCTAAATTTTTGTGGATTTTTGTTTGAATTTCTGGAAACTTTCCATTCTCCCCGCGCACGCGCTTGCGCTGCGCGCTGCGCCGCGCCGCGCCGCCCCGCCTCTGCTCCGGTCCGAAGGGGTGGACGCCCTCGCGCCACATCGCCCCGCCTCTGCTCCGGTCCCACCTGGCAGTCGCCGCGCCTCCCTCTCCCGCGCGCGGACACGCCTCCGCCCTCGCCCGACCTCACCTGCTCCCATCCCCTATCACGTCGCCATTAAGCCGCTACAGGGCCGTGCGTCATTCCCCCTGCGCAGAGGAGACCCTCCACCAACTCCCCGGTCGCGCCCATTGCCTTCTCCCCGAAGGAACTCCTCCCTCCGCCCGGGCATAAAAGCCACTCCCCCTGCCCCCTTGCTTCCCCTTGTTTCCTCAGCTCTCCCACCCCTCCCTTTCACTCCTGCCACTCCAGGGACCTCCCTGAGCCGTCGATTGGATCCCCTTCGCCCAGAGCTCCGTCACTGCCCTCCCCTGCACCGGTGACCTCAGTGAGCGGATCTCCCCCATTTCCCCCTCATTTTCCAATTGCATTCGCCAGAAGCTTCGCCCTTCTCCCCTAACCTCTTTGGTGCATGTCCCTGGCCAGGTGGACGCCCGTGGTGCTCCAGCACCGTTGCTCACCGCCGACCGTCGCACCTCACCGTGGCCAGCACTCTCAAGGACCTCCCCGCTGATTCCGCCTCTGCATTTGTGAGCCCCACGGTCCCTTGTCCGTGAAAATGCACCCCAATTGGACGGATCGTCACCGGAGAGCTCCCACGCCGCCGCAAACCCGAAACCCCCCCCCCCCCCTTCTGCCTCCAGCCTCCACCACTGATCCCCTTGTCTCCCAAGCCCCAAAAATGAGCCCCCTATGCTGAGGCGCATCTGGTGGAGCCCTCCCCGACCACCGTGGACCATTGCCGTCGCCGGAGTGTAATCGCTCCGCCGCTCTGCCTCTCTGACGCGAGCTCTCGGCGAGAGGTAGACGAAGGGGAACGTGGCCCCATCTCCTCTGCCCGTTCCTCTCGTCACCGTGTAACGTTGGCCGTCGGATGTCGCCTAGCCACCGCCGTCCGATCCTCATAACCGCACCTTCCCTCAGCCATCCGATCCAGCCAGCCCGCTCCTCCCGCCCTCCTCGCGTCGCAGCCGTCCGATTCCACCCCACCGGATCCAGGCCATCCATCCACTCACCATCTCGCCCGTTCGCCCTCGCCGCGTGTCGCCCATCCGTCGAGGCGGGACGGGCGCGCGCGGGCCTCCGGCCGAACGCGTGCATGGGCCGTTTCCGGCCTGCTTCCCCGCATGCGCGCGCGTGTGCGCCCGGGCCGTCTGGGCCGCATGGGCTGCTCGGCCGTACGGGCGAATTCCCGACCAGGCTGCACTGTAGATCCGGGCCAGCCCGACACTGTTTAAACGATTTTCCAGATGATTTATCCATTTCCAAAAATCCTAGAAAATCCAAATAAATCCTAGAAAATCACAGAAAATCCCAAAAATTCTCAAATTTCACCACCTTGCTCAGAAAAATATCCTGAACCCATTTTTGGCCTCCATTTCTCCAGATTCATCCCAGATAAATTCCTAAAATTTCCCATTTGAGGATTTATGCATTTTACTCCTTTTTAAATAGCTTATTTTCCCTCGCTTGATTAGTCTCAAGCTGGATTTAATTGTTTTATGTGTTTGCGCTAGTTTCGGAGGTCCTGGAAGCTCAAGTGCAGTCGCAGGACCAAGGTGCTTCTACGTTCGAGCTAGCCGAGATCGTCCAACTTCACGGCAAGTCCCAAATCCTTTGACCATGTTGCAACCCATGTTATTTAATTATATTATTATGCTATTTGCATTGAGCTAGTTCTGAAATGTTAGTTCAAAAATAAAATAAAATAAAATATTTAGAATGTCATGATATGTAGTTAAACCTACCACCGACAAATGCCATGTTAAACTTGTAGCCATGCCTTTGTAACCTTAGAATTAATTATCTGTTAATCTAGATAACTGTAGGTTATTATTATCATGCAAAAGTCTTATACTAATAAGGTCGTGGCTGCGGGGCAATAGAGTTTGCAAACCCGACTCTAGGGTAGGGTGGTATGGGACACAGTGCCCTAGAGCGGAGAGTGCCGACGTGCACAAATTAGCGTAAGGGTTGGGGAAGAGCTGGCGAGTTAGTCTTCGCCCATCTCTTACCCTAGGATTGAAGTTAGGGTATGGGTGTTGTGGGAAGCCACGAGACGGCTGTCGCCCACCGCTTACCCTAGGTTGGGTCACGGGCCTGGTGAGGTTGCGGACCCTGGAAAAATATAAGGACTAGACCCTTACGCTGAGCAAATGACATGGTGATCGCTCAACCACAGGAGTTGACTTGACAACAATGGTTTAGTAGCTGCTCAACTCGATTGAAACTCTACAGGTGTTGAGAAAGCTTGGTGTTGAGTCAAGCGAGGTTAGGTAGGCCGTATTGCGGGTGCCTAACAACAGTAGAGTTCACTCGAAGCGGACGGGAGTTTTATTGTGCCAGACCCGAGTGAATTCTTCCGAGTAGAGCCTATATAAAGAGTTGAGCAGTGAAACGACCTGGCTTTCTTAACCCGGACGTGGAAGTTAAGAAATCGTGTGGGTAAAGCTGAGCAAACTCTGCAGAGTCAAATAAATGGTATTCGAATACGCCGTGCTCCCGGTTAATGGAGCTGTGTCACTTGGGTGATTCCAGCATCGAAACTTAAGTAGTTTTGTACATGCTTTAACTTGTTGAGTTGGTTAATTAAACTTTCGTGAAAACCCCTGAGATCTTAAGGAGTAGTTTTGGGCCCGTCTTATCAAAATGTTTGCAAATAAAACTGCATCCACTCAAAGTTAATAAACCAAATATACTCCCTTCCTTTGTTGATCCGTGCATATAGTAAGATAGGGTCCCTTTGGGACTTGCTGAGCCGGTTGTTTGGCTCACGGCTTGCTTAATCCCCTCTTTAGAGGATCAAGACGAAGGTGAAGGTCTCCCTGTTGAGGAAGTCCCGGAGAATCGCTTCTTCGACGAGGACCCATGGCTTTAGGTCTTGGCCGCGCTCAAGCGGATTCTGGAGTTTTTGTGATGTAAGTATACTTTGGGCTTGCACGCCCCGCTATCGAAAAATGGATGTTAATCCGTATGTGAATTATATGCTGGACTTTTGTTGTAAGCATGCAATGGTATACTCTTGCGCGACACTCCATAACTGTTCATGCGTGAATAGTTGTGGAATGCCGTGTCCGTACGCACCCCTGGAAACGGGGGCGTTACAACAACCAACCGGCCGGGGGACGGCGCGGCGATAGGAGTCTCTGGTGATAGTTATAATAAGAATGTTGCTGCTGCTGTGTGGTGGTACTTAATTTCATTTATGAATTCTTATGTGATACGTTCTGCAATGCTGCTAAACATTGGTGTATATAACAGCACTTCTCATGCGGTTGTTTGACCAAAGATAGGAAGAACTATAGCTTCAGTTGGCTTTTTTTTCCTATAGGCGTGTTTGACAACCATTGGAATAGGGAATAGGAGTCTAGAGGAGAGAGTTTGTGTTAGGGTTGGGTGCGGGACTTAGCTTTTTAGTCCCAATCCCTTAGCAAGAGGGTGGGAAACAGTGAGCAATTGATTTGTATCTGTAAAGTTCTTGTTTTTTTGTCTAACACATTCTTGGGCATGTGATTTCTTGCCAAATTTTGTGGAGCCGAAAACTTTGCGTAAACTGATGTTTAGTGCTCTGTATGGGTACTTGTCAGCTAGGTATGAGAATATAACAATTGAAAAAAGAACTTGTCATTTACAATTCATTGTGTAAACTGATGTTTAGCGCTCCATATGTTGTGCCAAGTACAGTTCTAATGTCGCCGCCACTACAGTTGTGATTAGGGTTTTGGTCTTGCCTAGACACATTGTTGTGGCTACAGACCAAACAGAGAGAGAGATGGTAGTGGAGAGTGATGAAGATGAATGTAATGGCCTGCCCCCTCCCCATGATCGGTGTTCTATATATATACATGGAGAGTGCTTTTACAATTATGCCCTTACAGCTGATTATCCCCTTCAGGGGTATTTGTGTCATTACATGTGGCCTATTCTGGGCCTTATAACTTCCCACCAGGCCTGCTGGGTTTAGGTGGGGGCCACCCCTACGACAGGAGCCTCTCATGGTGAAGGGCTTCACAGGGCCGAAGCCATGTCGCCGAGTCCTTTGGCCCCCTCCGTCCCCGCGGCCTGTGAACTTCTCCAAACTTGACCCGGGGCTGCGCTGTGGCCGAAGCAGATGCGTGCTCCTTCGGCCGTACACGTGGTGAAGCGTGCTTGGCGCGGTGCGGGCCTTGAGGCGTCGTGACCATCAATGTGACGGCGGACTCCCGGCATGTGGACTTCTCAGGCACGCGCGCTCCACAGTCGTTGTGACCTTGCCGCCCGGTGGTGTGCTTTTTAATGACGGTTGGCTTGCCGGGGGCAGGCTGTCGCATCGTGTAGTGCGCCTTCTCGTGAGTGGAGCGTGCGACGGTCCCGATGTGCACGCGGTAGGGTGCGGACGGTTGCACTCACGCACCCCTGGTAGCTGAACCGCCCGACGCCCCCCGCTTGTGCTTCCACCGGTTGGCGTGCCGCCGATTGGCATCCCTTCATGCTGGCGGCTCTTCGCCTGGTGAGAGCGAGTATAAATACGTTGGCGCCGGGGGCCGCTCCTAGACATCCCTTGCTGTACATCCCATACCTGTTCATGGTTAGCTTCTCATATGTAGGGAAAATTTTGTTCATCTGCGTTTGATGACTGCGTCAACCGGCGTCAATGCCCGCGAGCGCCGGTGAACAAAATACGTCCTATTTGTGGAAATGCTTCACAGCTTGATGCGGGAATGGCAAGGCCTGACTTGCTCTCGTAGACAGATATGAAGTCATCCATACGCTCTGATCGTTGAACGAGCATATGTTGGTGTGGCGACGCATATCTGTTTACGAGATCATGTCTGCTCTTGCCACAAATTGACCTTTGCATGTTCGAGTTATGGTGGTCGTATGTGCTGTTCTCCGTTCTTCAAGCTCGCTCCATCCCCTTGCCTAGTCAAAGTAGACGCGCGCGCTCCGTCCCGTACCCTTCGAACGGGTGGCAGCGAAGCTGGAGCCTAGTTGAAGTAGACGCGCGCGCTCCGTCGCCTGCCCTTCGAACAGGTGGCAGCGAAGCTGGCGCCTAGTTTAAGTAGACGCGCGCGCGCTCCGTCCCCTACCCTTCGAACGGGTGGCAGCGAAGCTGGCGCCTAGTTGAAGTAGACGCGCGCGCGCTCCGTCCCCTACCCTTCGAACGCGTGGCAGCGAAGCTGGCGCCTAGTTGAAGTAGACGCGCGCGCGCTCCGTACCCTACCCTTCGAACGGGTGGTAGCGAAGCTGGCAACTAGTCGAAGTAGACGCGCGCGCTCCGTCCCCTACCTTTCGAACAGGTGGCAGCGAAACTGGCGCCTAGTTGAAGTAGACGCGCGCGCGCTCCGTCCCCTACCCTTCGAACGGGTGGCAGCGAAGCTGGCGCCTGGTCGAAGTAGACGCGCGCGCTCTGTCCCCTACCCTTCGAACGGGTGGCAGCGAAGCTGGCGCCTCGTGGAAGTAGACGCGCGCGCGCTCCGTCCCCTACCCTTCGAACGGGTGGCAGCGAAGCTGGCGCCTAGTCGAAGTAGACGCGCGCGCTCCGTCCCCTACCTTTCGAACGGGTGGCAGCGAAGCTGGCGCCTAGTTGAAGTAGACGCGCGCGCGCTCCGTTCCCTACCCTTCGAACGGGTGGCAGCGAAGCTGGCGCCTAGTCGAAGTAGACGCGCGCGCTCCGTCCTCTACCCATCGAACGGGTGGCAGCGAAGCTGGCGCCTAGTCGAAGTAGACGCGCGCGCTCCGTCCCCTACCCCCCATCGAACGGGTGGCAGCGAAGCTGGCGCCTAGTCGAAGTAGACGCGCGCGCTCCGTCCCCTACCCATCGAACGGGTGGCAGCGAAGCTGGCGCCTAGTCGAAGTAGACGCGCGCGCTCCGTCCCCTACCCCCATCGAATGGGTGGCAGCGAAGCTGGCGCCTAGTCGAAGTAGACGCGCGCGCTCCGTCCTCTACCCATCGCATGGGTGGCAGCGAAGCTGGCGCCTAGTTGAAGTAGACGCGCGCGCGCTCCGTCCCCTACCCTTCGAACGGGTGGCAGCGAAGCTGACGCCTAGTCGAAGTAGACACGCGCGCTCCGTCCCCTACCTTTCGAACGGGTGGCAGCGAAGCTGGCGCCTAGTTGAAGTAGACGCGCGCGCGCTCCGTTCCCTACCCTTCGAATGGGTGGCAGCGAAGCTGGCGCCTAGTCGAAGTAGACGCGCGCGCTCCGTCCTCTACCCATCGCATGGGTGGCAGCGTAGCTGGCGCCTAGTCGAAGTAGACGCGCGCTCCGTCCCCTACCCATCGAACGGGTGGCAGCGTAGCTGGCGCCTAGTCGAAGTAGACGCGCGCGCTCCGTCCCCTACCCCCATCGAATGGGTGGCAGCGAAGCTGGCGCCTAGTCGAAGTAGACGCGCGCGCTCCGTCCTCTACCCATCGCATGGGTGGCAGCGAAGCTGGCGCCTAGTGGAAGTAGACGCGCGCGCTCCGTCCCCTACCCGTCGAACGGGTGGCAGCGAAGCTGGCGCCTAGTCGAAGTAGACGCGCGCGCTCCGTCCTCTACCCATCGCATGGGTGGCAGCGAAGCTGGCGCCTAGTCGAAGTAGACGCGCGTGCTCCGTCCTCTACCCATCGCATGGGTGGCAGCGAAGCTGGCGCCTAGTCGAAGTAGATGCGTGGAACACCGCCGCGTGGGCGGTGACTTGGGATCTTGCGAGGCGATCTTGCGCTGTAAAGGTTCCTGGAATCACGCCGGCCCCTGGTCTGCCAGGGTTAGGTTCCCGTACCGTGCGACCCGACGCGCCCGGGGCACGCGGCGGCCTACGACTGGTGGGCGGCTGGATGTGGACGGTTGCGTGCTTGCGGCCACTCGCCTTTTCCCTAGGCGAGGGGGACACGGGGCAGGCAGTGAATGGCGCGGCGCCGGGGCTGTTGTGATCCCCTGGCCCATTAGTGCGCCTATAACCGCGGCTAGGTAACGCCGTGCTGTGGCGGTCCTTGGCGCCTGTGGTCGTGACCTTCCAGCGTTGGGTGTGAGGCGTTGCGCTGGACGAGCGCGTGTACGACTGCGGTCGCGCCTTGTACACGGACCCTCGCGACTCTTCGCTTTCAGTTACGGGGAATTGTGCGGGGCGGGCCGTTACACCGCTGCGGTTGCATCCGACACGCGGATCGTTGCGACGCTTCGGTAGCGGCGGTATGGGCGAGGTGGCTTAAAATAGCCCCCCCCGTAACAGCGTCCCCGCACCTTTACGCCCTCTTTCCTGTCTGCTCCGCCTTCTACACCTTCGCGCTACCTTCACCGCTTCAGTCTCTCCGTGGGAAGCGATGGCCTCTAGTAGCGAGAGCGGCCAGGTGGTTGGTGGCCCTAACATTCGCCGGCGGTCCCCGCTGTTGAAGGTGAAATACGCGCTCCAAGAGCGCGACCCAGCGGCGGCGGACCAGGAGCGGCTGGTGGCGGAGGAGGAAGGCACGTTCTCCAGCGAGCTTGGCCCCTCGCTCGTGACCGAGAAGACGATCCAAGGGCTCCTGCGCGCGGGGAAGTTGTCCGGGCGCCAGGAGGTACGATTGCCCGTCGCCGACGAGACGGAACCTCATCCCGAGAGGTCGGAGGCGGTCGTGTTCGTTGCCTTTTTCGACGCGGGGCTCCGGATCCCAGCGGCGGCTATGGTGGGCGACGTGCTGCGGACCTTCCGGCTGGAGCTAGCGCAACTTACTCCGAACGCCATGGCCCGGCTTGCGGTGTACAGCTGGGCCTTGCGCTCGGGGGCGTGTTGGCCCAGCGCGTCGTTGTTCGCCTATCTTCACGAGGCACGATGCCAGCCAAAGGGTCGGAAGGACGGGACGCTGTCGAGCTTCGGTAGCGTTACTTTTATTCTTCGCCCATCGTGCCAGAAGCTCTTCCCTGCGAACTCAACTCGCGGGAAGTGGGAGTCTTACTGGATGAAGCGGTGGTTCTACCACCATGTGGAGAGCGGGAGCGGCCTTGAGTGCACAGGCCGACCGATCGCGTTCAAGCCCTAGCCCGGCCGAACGCTCGATGCGGAGGACAGGCGGAGGGTCAAGCGGCTCGTAGGCATGGCCGCCCGCTTCAACATGCGCGACCTCACCGAAGAGTACGTGATGTACGGCGTGGCACCGCTTGCCTACGACTGGCGTCTTGCCGCCGAGAGGCGTCGAGACGACAATGTTTCGCCATGGGTCTGCTCGCTGCCGGCGCCGCCCGGTCTTCGTAAGCCTCGATCGCGTCCCTCCTTTGTTCACGCGAAATGCGTTATATGCTGATGCTATTCTCCTTTGCTTCAGGGATTTCCTTGGAGGAGGCGGAGCAAGCCGCGCGCGTATTCCTGGGGCCGTACACCGCCAGGGAGCATGAGCAGCGCGTGTCTGCTATCGCCGAGGTGGGGCTGGGGCGAATAAACCGCGTGTGCGAGGCCCTGGGCCTTGCCGTGCCGGACCGTGTCGCTCCAGACGACGGTGCAGCGAAGAAGAAGAAGAAGGCACCGTCTCGGAAGAGGGGCCGCAGCGGGGCGCCTACCGCGCTTAGCGCGGCAGCTGCTACTACTGCTGCTAATGTTTCGGAGGGCGCGGCGGGCGCGGAGTCGGACTCGGCGAGGTATGCCGATTCGGGCTTGGGTGGGGCAGACGTCGAAGGCGAGGTATCTTCGGCGAGCGCCCCGGACGGTGGGTTTGCCACAAGCAGCCGGAGGGGGGAAGCCTCGCCGCCCACCGAAGTCGTCGAGGCGGAACCCGTGCGGACCGGCGATGCTGAGGTGGACCCTTTGGCCGTGGCTGCTGTGGTGCCGGAGGCGCCCTCCACGGGGGCGCACGAAGCCATACTACCTTTAACGACAGCGGCAGGAACCGAGGTGCCCCCTTCAACAATCGTCACCGCGGAACCTTCGCCCCCAGGCGGTGCGACCGCGGGGGCTTCCCCAGCCGCGACTGCGGGGGCGGTTTTGCTGCAGGCCGCCCCGGCTAAACGGTCGTGTGTGCGGCCGGAGCACCACCGGACGCCGCGGGGATTCGTCGTGGCCACGGGCATCAGAAGCTTGTGGGACTCCAGCGCAAGCGCCGGGGGCCCTGCGGCATACGCGCCTTCTGCCCCTCTGGCCACGCCTCCCGCCGCGCAGGGACAGCCGTCACCCTCCCCGAACGCGGAGGCTTCGGCCCGCGGCGGGACCATTCCTTCTGCTACCGAAGGTAGGGTGGCGTAGCTTACTCTGGTGTACGCTTTTATGCCTTGCGGTGCTCACCTGTATTCCTGTTTACAGCGTTGCTCATTCCGGAGGGGGAGCGCTTGGCAGAACACGGGACCTCCGCGTGCGTAAGCCCTGCGGACTTCGAGCCACCCCCGGAGACGCTGAGGGCGTGGTGCGGAATTGTGAGTGACGCGGCCACCAGTGTCGACCCGCAAGTGCTGCAGGCCTACGGGGCGGGGCACCTCCAGGACGCCTTCGAGGTGTCTGGGGTGAGGATAAGTATTCATACAACGACGCCTGAGCTGGCTGAGCTTGCTAAGCCTTTCCCTTCTGCAGACACTTGTGCTGGGGCAGGCCTTGCAAACGGCCTATGCTCGCGGCCGCACGGCGCTCGAGGATAGGCTGCGGGCCGTCGAGGAGGAGCTACGCGAAGCCTCTGGAGCCCGCTCTGCCCAGGACGCCCGCATCTGCCAGCTGGAAGCGGAATGCGCCGAAGAGAGGGCACACGCCGAGGTACTTGTCGCGTCAGCGCGGGAGTCGGCCGCGGCAGCTGCTGAACAGGAGTTTGCGGCGGAGCGGGCCGGGTTCCTGGAACAGGTCGCCTCGCTAGAGAAGGAAAAAGGCGAGCTTGCCTTGACTCTATTGGGGCGTAACCAGGCGCTTGGCGACACCTCGGTGGTTGCGTGGGACGCCATGCAAGCGCTGGAGAGACATCTTCAAGGGCTGGTGACTGAGGTGCCGGAGCGCGCCTTCGGCCCGGAGGAGTTGTCCCGGACGCTCCGCTGGATCGGGGATGCCGCCAACGTCGCGCGCAACGCGGCGACGTCCGTTGGCACCCACTGCGCGTACACGTCGGCATGCTTGGTGTGCGCGCTCCTGCAGCACCGCGGTTGCACGCACGTCGCCGGGCTGGATGACCCCCAGCTGGAGATGCCCGGCGGGGCCGGAGTAATGTCCGGTGCCGTCCGCTCCGCTCGCCGTGCCCTCGGGCCCTTCTTCGACCGGATCTGGGCTTACGCCGGACCGGATGCTGCACGGATCGAGCTCCGGAAGTCGCTCTACGGGACGGGGAGCCTCGGCCAATTTCTTGACGGGATCCCTCGACGCGACGAGGGCGGCGCTGGGCCCTCCGAGGGCGCCGGGAACCCGCAGGTCTGACGCCGTGGTGCCTAGGTGTAGGCGTGTGTTGTACTGCTCCCTCTTTTTGCGAATGTACACGCTTGCTGTATGCATTCTGACTTTCGCCTATATCCCGGGCAGCTTTCTTGCTGGGACCGGCTTCGTGCGGCCGACCTTTCAACCCGGCGACGCCTTCGACACTGGCGAAGGGCCGAAGAGTCGCTGGACTTTTGGGCGGGCCGGCCTTCCTCGAGCGAGGCCCCAGTTTTGGCGCGTGTTAAGGACGAACCCGCGGGATAGCGGCTTAGAGCGGCAAGGATGCTGCCGGACCTTTGTACTTGTGATTTCTCCGGTATGCAGATTTCCTGGCATTTCAGGATGTGTTGATGCCACTGTTGGTGAAGTAGCTGCGCAAGGGTTTCTTAGAACGGCGCTTGCGGGGGCAGTCCTTGGTGCCTCAACTTTTTACAGCCCGTAGGCTGGCGTGGGCGGAGGCGGACCTCGACGCTTAGCCTTTGTAGTCCGTAGACTGGCGTGTGCGGAGGCGGACCTCGACGCTACGCCTTATTCAAAGCCCGTGGACTAGTGCGTGCGGAGGCGGACCTCGACGCTACGACTTCCTTTATAGTCCGGAGACTCGCGCGTGCGGAGGCGGACCTCGACGCTACGTCTTCCTTTATGGTCCGGAGACTCGCGTGCGGAGGCGGACCTCGACGCTACGTCTTACTAGTGCATGCGGAGGCGGACCTCAACGCTACGTCTTGCTTTATAGTCCGGAGACTCTCGCGTGCGGAGGCGGACCTCGACGCTACGTCTTCCTTTATAGTCCGGAGGCTCGCGTGCGGAGGCGGACCTCGACGCTACGCCTTACTAGTGCGTGCGGAGGCGGACCTCAACGCTACGTCTTGCTTTATAGTCCGGAGACTCTCGCGTGCGGAGGCGGGCCTCGACGCTACGTCTTATTTAAAGTCCGTAGACTGGTGCGTGCGGAGGCGGACCTCGACGCTACGTCTTACTTAAAGTCCGTAGACTGGTGCGTGCGAAGGCAGACCTCGACGCTACGTCTTATTTAAAGTCCGTAGACTGGTGCGTGCGGAGGCGGGCCTCGACGCTACGTCTTATTTAAAGTCCGTAGACTGGTGCGCGCGAAGGCGTCCCCCCGTTGCGTCTTTTGTTTATACTCAAGCCCGTCACCTTTGGCTACGGCGAGTGCACACGCGAACGTGCGACTTCGATTTATACTCAGTCCCGCACCCCTGGCTACGGCGAGTGCACACGCGAACGTGCGTCTTTGTTTATACTCAGGCCCGTCACCTTTGGCTACGGCGAGTGCACACGCGAACGTGCGACTTCGATTTATACTCAGTCCCGTACCCCTGGCTACGGCGAGTGCACACGCGAACGTGCGTCTTTGTTTATACTCAGGCCCGTCACCTTTGGCTACGGCGAGTGCACACGCGAACGTGCGACTTCGATTTATACTCAGTCCCGTACCCCTGGCTACGGCGAGTGCACACGCGAACGTGCGTCTTTGTTTATACTCAGGCCCGTCACCTTTGGCTACGGCGAGTGCACACGCGAACGTGCGACTTCGATTTATACTCAGTCCCGTACCCCTGGCTACGGCGAGTGCACACGCGAACGTGCGTCTTTGTTTATACTCAGGCCCGTCACCTTTGGCTACGGCGAGTGCACACGCGAACGTGCGACTTCGATTTATACTGCGGGAGCGCGCGCGCTGGCGAAGCCTGTGCGCGCCTCCGCCACGTGCTTGCGCACGAGAAAGAAATATTAGCGACAAACGGCGATCTTCATTACATCCCCGTTTGCGCGGGCAAGCAATTACAAGGGGTGGATGTACTAACCGTTTTCCCTTGGTGCGGCCGAAGCCTCTAGTCGCTAGACCTCTGCAGGGCCCGCCAAGGCGCCTCCGACTGGCCCCGCGGACCACCGCGTTGTGACGCCGGCGCTGGCTCTAGGAGCGCCGTTGGGCTTCGCGACGCGGGCACCTGGTACCTGGCTCGATGCGCCGGGCCATATCCTGGTCGCCTCGGACGGTGATGATGGCCCAGGGACCCGGGATCTTCATGCATAGATAGCCGTGATGTGGTACCGCGCCGAAGGAGTTGAGGATTGGGCGCCCTAATATGGCATTGTAGGGGTACGGAAGGTCGACCACGTCGAAGGTGGCATCTTCGGCCCGCACATTGTCATCTCGGCCGAAGGAGACTTGAAGACCTACTTGTCCCAGCGCCCGCAGGGGTTGTCCCCCGAAGCCCTGCAGTGGGACTCCCGAGGGCCCTAGGCGGCTTCGAGGGATCCCCATCTGGTCGAAGGCCGCCGCAAACAATACGTTCGCGGAGCTACCGCCGTCCACCAGGGCACGCCCCACGTCGCATCCTGCTATAGTGACCCGGATGACTAGGGGGTCCTGATGAGGGAAGTCCACGCCTTGGGCGTCGCCAGGTGTGAATGTGACTTCGTGCCGCGCCCAATCCGGGGGTGCTTGCGCTGGGTATGCCGCCACATGATGTAGTCTTCGCGCATAGGCCTTCTGCTGCCGTGCTGAGGCGAATTCCAGCGCAGAGCCTCCGGATATGACGTTAATGATCCTGCGGTGGGTTGCCTCCGGAGCCTGCAGCGACAGGAGGCCCTCCCGAGGTTGTTGTACGTGAGCATGGATCCGTAAGGTGCCTTCCTGGGGTTGCATCCCTTGCGCCTGTACCTGCACGGGGGCCTCGTACGGGAATTGGACGTGGGCCACCGCAGGCGGACGCGTCTCTAGGTTCCTGTCCCTAGCGACGCTATCGCGGAGCGCCGCGATGGAGGTGCAGGTGCGGGTATCATGGTTGCCGCGGCCGTGGACTACACACCACAGTCCCTGGTGCTGGTCGTCGTAATCTCCGCGACCTTTATCGTCGCGGCCCCGGCCACGGCCACGCCCGCGGCCACGGCGCCCCCGACCGCCTCGGCCCGCAGGAGCGCCCTCGTCGGAACCGCCCTCAATGTCGAGGACGTACCGGTTTCGCCTCGACCTCTGCTGGCCGCGCTTGGGCTGATCGGACGACTCCTTATGCGAGGCGTCCCTGCGGTCGGGTGTGTCCCTGGACGACTCCTGCTTACGTTTTCCCTTCGAAGAGCCGCTCTTCGGCGGATCTTCGGCTTTTGCCGAGGCTCCGGCCTGGTTGGTGTCGGAGTCGTCCCCTTGCCTTCGCCGCGCGTCTTCTTCCGCCCTGGCATATTCCTCCATTTTGTCGAAGAGCTTCGCCACCGTCTTGATTGGCTTTCGCGCATTGTACTCGGCCATCGGGCCCGGACGAAGGCCCTGTATGGCTGCATTAACGATGGTGGTTTCGTTAACGTCTTTTACCTGGCATCGAATCTTGGCGAAGCATTTGAAGTAGTCCCGGAGCTTCTCCGAGGGTTTTTGCTTCACAGCAAAGAGTTGGTCCGCGTCGACTCGGTCGACGTAGTTTCCTTGGAAGTTGTTGTGAAGGCGGACGCGGAGCTGCTCCCACGCGTAGATGGAGCCCGGCTCTATGGTAAAGAACCAAGAGAGCGCCACTCCTTGCAACGCGATGGGGAGTCCCTTCGCCTTCGTGGTGTCGTCTCCGCCCGCGGCTTCGATCGCGGTTTCGTACACGCGCACGAACTCGCGGGGGTCCGTGTCGCCTTTGTACGAGTCGATGGCGCTAGGAAACTTGAAATCTTTGGGCCATGCCGCTTGCTGCAGCCCCGCCGAAAGCGAGGACTCCGGATCTATGCGCCGCAGCGGCACGCGGCTAGACGTGGGGGCTTCGCGACTGTCCGCCCTCTCCGGCGTGGGCTCGGGCGCGATTACTGGCGCGGCCTGCTGGCTCCGAGCCTCTTGCATATCTCGGACGGCTCCGCGAAGGTCCCCTAGCTCCCGCTGGAACGCGTTGAGGGCCGCCAGCAGGGCGCTTTCTGCCGCCTGTGCAGGCGGGGTCGCCGGTACTCCCAACGGGCGGATCGGCGCGGGCACGACCGCGTCGCGAGGTCCCGAGCTGCCTGTCGCTCCGTCGTGGCTACCTCGAACCGCCCGGTCCGCGCTGCCGGCGAGGGTTGCGGCGGGGGTGGCGAGGTCGGTTGTCGCCGCACCAGCGTCGACGCCTTCGACCGCGGGGTCCGTCCCCGCGACGCCGGTGCCGGGGTGGGTCGACGCGGTGACGGGGTTGGTCGTCGCGGTGCCGGTGACGGGGTTGGTCGTCGCGGTGCCGGTGACGGGGTTGGTCGTCGCGGTGCCGGTGACGAGGTTGGTCGTCACCGCGCGGACGTCGACGTCTTCGGCCACCGCGCCTGCGTCGCTACCCGCGCCCGCCGCTGCCGATGCCGAAGCCCTGGTACTCATACGACGCTCCGGCCCGGCCGCCTTCTTTCCCTTTGCCGCCGCTGACGAAGCTTTTTTCGGTGACATCCTTCTTCTTCGGTCTTCAGGCTTGTCCTTATCCTCCCCACGGACGGCGCCAACTGTTGTGGCTACAGACCAAATAGAGAGAGAGATGGTAGTGGAGAGTGATGAAGATGAATGTAATGGCCTGCCCCCTCCCCATGATCGGTGTTCTATATATATACATGGGGAGTGCTTTTACAATTATGCCCTTACAGCTGATTATCCCCTTCAGGGGTATTTGTGTCATTACATGTGGCCTATTCTGGGCCTTATAACTTCCCACCAGGCCTGCTGGGTTTAGGTGGGGGCCACCCCTACGACACACATGTTTCTAGTTCGAATTATGATCTTGTTGTGTTGTTTGGAAAAGAATAGTGTAACAGAAACTGTAAATCCTCTTAGCACTACTATTTTTTGAGTATCCTCTTCTTGTCAGCTTGGTGTATTGTAATTGCCATTTGTTTACTAGTAACAAGTTAGTGCATCTAGGCCTTTATAAAACCTTTGTAGGAAGCAAAGGTATAAAATGAAAAGTCGAATTATCCTCTACAAAACAAGGGTCTGATGGAAATAGCCTGACCTACAGGGTGACCTGAAGAATTTGGCATCAAATGCCTTCTTACTCAAGGGAGGTAAAATAATGTGAAAGTGTAACACACTAGTCTTTCAGGGAGTAACTAGTTAGAGACTCGTGCGTTGCAACGGAGTCATAAAAATGATAAGACGAAACTTACTGTTTGGCCAATTTCACACATCAAACATTGAAGAGCAAGTGACAGAGAGATAAGGGTGGCTAGAATGCACGAGGAGATGGGAAAGTGGAGGGGGTGGGCGGTTGTATCCTGAGAGAGAGAAGAGGAGAGAGACGAATGGTCCAGATCAAATCGGATGGCTGTAGAGAGGGGAGAGAAGAACGCACCGATGACCATCAACTCCTCTTTATATAATAGTAGAGATTAGCAGTGTAAAGATGATGAGGTCAGTATTCCAATGAAGTGTAAAATTCAAGTATTAAGAAAGTTCCTCAAGAGTTCTCTCTACAAAGGGAAGCTATCCGCTTGCCCTCTCATTGCTACTTGATGTATATACTACTTGAGGTCAGTATGGCACGGACTTCATTCATGACTTGATTGATTTTGCTGATCTTCCGATCTGAATTTTTCGATCATGTAACATTGCTAAAAACATGATCTGTTTGAACTGTTCAAACATAGGAGAGTGACAAATTTGCACTGATCCCTTTTTTTCTACTAGAACTTCATCTTGCTTCTGGGATTGTGGTAGTACTTTTCTTTTGATGGTTTTCGTTAACTTTCGAGCATTAGAGTTACCTGTTAAATTCATGACTTACTGGAACATGTTGACCAGAATAGGCTCAGAGAATTCTGTTTTGGTTTGTACTCGTGATCTCTGCTCCCAAGTTTGTTAGGAGTGTTCATGTAGCACATTTTCCTGATATACTTCTGAATTTCTGTTTGAGCACACATATTTCTCATCATTGTTGTTGTTAGTTTGAGAAATTTGCGTTGTTGTCCTGCAAATGGAAACAACAGTGATGATATATCAGGAGAAGTAAACATTTCAGTGTGTGGGTGCAACTGTATAATGAATGATGATATGTTTCCGCTCTGCCAGATCAGCTTTTCTTATACTAAGAATTTAGACTTGATTAATTAGTGCTTTACTGCTTAAAACAACTTTTCTTACCATTAGCTCAAACTTGGTCTTTTGAGACCTGTGTGTGAGAGCATGTTTTAATGGTCTTTACGAGACCTCCGTTTGTGAGCATGTTACTTTATTACGACTGATGTATGGTATGACTTGTGACAATTATGTTAACTCGTTACTTTCTTACTACTCAAATATATGGCCTATATGAGTTGTTGCATCAAGCGAATAAACTATAGAGCTTTCCAGGCTCCAAACTGTAACTGCTTAAACAAAACAGGGCCAACCCACGTGACCCCAATGGTCCTTAGGGCCGAAAAGAAGTGAGGGGCGGTCCGGCCCTGACCCTCAGCTAATCTCCATGGGGGCAGTGGGCCAGGTACAGGGTTAACCCGAACTGGACCCCTTGCATCCCTAGCCACAAGGTGCGGCACGCCAGCAGCACTGTTTCGGCCCTCGTCTCGGTGAAGTTGGCGTGCGCCGTTCTGAACAACCACATGCTACTAGGGGAAGTGCGCTATGACATTATAAAATTAGTTTTCTCTACTACTTGAAAGAAAGAATTGGTGGTGGTAGTTCATCCCTCTTGCAACTCCCCCTTGGTGGTTCGTTAGTCATCCCACCACCATATAGCCTGTTTGCTCTAATTTCTTTGTGGGCCAGCCTGTTTTTCTTCTTCTCTTGGCCTAGCCCACTCCCCTTTCTAAACCTAGCCCTTCTCTCTCTCTTCCTCACTCCCCATTCTGTCCCCTTTCCTACATCTCTCTCCCCCACTCGCCTGAATGGCGTCGTCGCCTCTGTTCGCTATTCAGCGGCTTCTATCATCACCTGCGGTCTCCCTCACTTCTCCTTGGCTCCCCCTTCTTTCTACTTCTGACGAATAGCACTGCCATTGCTTAAAACCACACCACCACCAAACCCTAGCATCGCTGACTCGATCTCCCCGATCCGGCAACCTCCATCACCATTGACTACCTCCTCGGGTTCCTCTACCACCGTAGCCACATGTGTCGAATCTTGTGGCCTCAGATTTGACACGATAGGGGGAGATGGTGACGTGGGGAGAGGAGGGCATCGGGGGAGGTGACGGTGAGAGCCCTGGGGAGGGGCAACCATGTTGTACACAGAGAAGTCAGCAGTGCAGGGTACACAAAGGGGCGACCGTGGACAGCGGCATTAGCTTGGCGACCAAGGACGGTGGGTGATGGTAGTGCAGCGACTGCGTGTGGCAGCGCTTCTTCCTCTCGTCCAACTGCTTCTTCCTCACCGAAGATTGGATCCAACAACAATCACCTCTCTGTTGCCGACACCTTGTCCTCTTGCACCATCAGTGACTCCAGATAAGGGCATGGTGGCCCCGGATCTGGGCACAGCAGACCCAGATCCACTCGTGTGTGCCTCCTCACCGAAGGAGCTCGTTGTCAGCACAGAAGGTACTCGTCCTCATCTCTCTTTCCACCTCTCTCTTGTCTTCGTCGCCAGCCATCGACAATGTACGTCCGGACTACCATGGTGCGTCTCTAGCGACAGTTGTGCATGAGCAGGAGGAACAGAGAGGGGGAGGTCCCGAAGGCCCGATGTGGCCACGTCATTGAGGCCTTCTCTCACCCAAACCCCTCCTTCCTCCTCTGCCAATCCCCCTTCTACTCTCACCTCCATGGCTCCATGGCCATGGACTCCCTACCCCTCCTATTCTCTCATCTCAGCTCTGCACTCTCGGTCTGCTGCCACCCCCTGACAGACCCAATTCCTCTCTCGATGGGCACACAGTGGTAGTAGGCAAAACAAAATCGAAATGTGCCTATGGCGGTGGATGCCAGCAGCCAACAAAGCAGAGGCGAGCAGGATTCTTGTGAGGCGACGAGGTGCGTGTCATCGGTGGAAGTTTTTGAAATAGGTGCGAGGTGCAGCAGTGGAAGATCACTGTAGCTGTCATGGGCCGTCTCGATGCCTGTCTTCCTCATGATTGCTCACCGGTTGACCTAATGTCTACCAGGTTCATGAGTTTTCTTCTTTACTTGATTGCATTGGCAGTTTAGATCGAAATCTTTTGATATTTATTCAGTGACTAACCTGTTGTGTGTGTTTATTTCATTGGGTGATTTACCTTCTCAACAAGTATATATTCTAGCATTCTTGGATGAACATGTAAGTATTATGAAATGAGCAAACACAGATTGCTGGTTCTACATGATTTAGTTATTTATACTGGCATATTCGGGACCATTAAAGCATTAATTAGTTGTAATCCACCTTTGTTCTCTAATAACAATCATTATATGTACAATTAGTATATGTATGTATATATGTATCTATCAATGTATATGTATATGTATATGTATATGTATATGTATATGTATATGTATATGTATATGTATATGTATATGTATATGTAGGCCAGTATAATTAGTACATGTCCACATCATACAAATTAGTTAGATAAGTTTAAGTTACAAGTATAATACAACAATAGTCAGCACAAGAGTCTTACCTGTTTTACCCACCTTACAAAAAAGAAGGCAACAACAAAACAAACGGGATTAATGGTTAGCTAAACAAAAAATTATCGTCCGCCCTTAGTTGTGTGGTACCTATTCTTTAAGGTTATTGAGATACCAGGACCGGCCGGCACCTCTTGCTAATACTCAAGTATCATCATCCGGCTAATCACCCACTAATTCATCTTAGACCATCATTAGGCAACCAAAATCAACTTAAGATATCCTCAACCAGCATAAGACCAAATTGTGGGCCAACCAATCACAACAAGCCACAAAAAGACTACATGTTGACCACCATGATGAAAAACCACATTTGATTCGAGTTCGGAGGCTGGCAAGCCCCGCCCCCTCCGGCCACCCCTGTGCTTCATCCAAGGACGACACCTCCTAGGGGGAGTCTTGCTCGGGACAAAGGCGGTGTGCCTGTGACCATTGTCAATCAACATGTTACAGGCATGAACTCTTTCTATTCTTGGAACTTCGTACGATAAGTTTGGATGAATCGTAAATCGATAAACTTCTGTATGGTGGACACCAGAGAGGGAAAGAATACTATCACGAATTTACTCAAATAAAGCACATCTTTCTATTGTAACTGTCCGCGAAAACGAATATGATCACCAGTGATGGCCATTTGTCCATTTACCAACATTCCAGTCCAATTAAGCAGCAAAAACCAGAGCCCCCGTGAAGGGAAAGCAAAGAACAATCTCAGGATATCTCACGGACATCTTAAAGCTATGGATGCTAGAGTGCTAGAAAAATACAGCGTTTAACAGAATAAGGGCCTGTTTGGGACTGCTCCGCTCCAAGTTTTCCAGCTCTACTCCCAACTTCGCTAACCAAACAGGTCTAACTCCAAAAACTCCGCTCCAAGAAAAAGGTGGAGTTAGAGGCCAACTCCACGTTTTTTATGGAGCTCCTCAAGGGGTACTCCACAAACAAAGGTTTCCAAACTCCTCGTGGAGTTGGTAAAAAATTACCCACCACTGCCATTATACAATCCCTCTCCTCCGTAACGGTTGGATTTTTTCTCCCCCACCCGCGCGATTCTTCTCCCCCACCCACCCGCGCGACTCTGGCCCCCCACCCGCGCCGCCTCTTCTCCGCCCCCGCCCGCCCGCCCCTCCTCCGCCTCCCCAACCGCTATCGCCCGCTGCGCCGTCTCCCTGAGAGCCACCACACCGCGCCTCCCGCCTCTGATGCTGCGCCATTCCCTACACCGCTCCTTCCCACCGCCGCCCCTCTCCTCCGCCGTTGCTCCCCTATACCACGGCGTTGTGGCTCCTCCCATCGCCGCTCCTTTTCACCGCCTCCTCTGCGTCACTTTTCTGGCGCCGCCACTCCCGGCCCCTGGCCCCCACCCCACCGCCACGGTGCCACCGCTCTCCCGCGCCTCCCTTGCCCGACCGCTCTCGAACGATGGCTCTCCGCCGCGTGGAGAAGTCAAGTGTATCGGAACACTTGCATTCGTAGTCATTATGGTTTAAACCGCTCTCTAGTTATCTATGGACAATTATTTGTATTCGAATGATGGACTTTGTTAATTATCTATCATGCACGTTGCAATTTCTGGGACAAAAGGATGGAATTATTTGACCAAAATATTTGTTTTTTTTGTTTTCTCGAATAAATTAATTGCGATTATAATATTTTACATCATATTTCAATTGGCAAAAAAAAATTCAGTTACATATGCTCCGCAGACATCAAAACATACACTAAACATCGTTCAGGGGCACATTGGACCTTTCTCAGGGAAACCTCACATTCCTGGAGCTGGAGCTGGCTGCGTGCCAAACAGGACCATCTGCTCCAGGAACTCCACAGTGGAGCTGCTCCATGGTGGAGTTGGTGGAGCAGAGCTGGAAAAACTGGAGCAGAGCAGTCCCAAACAGGCCCTAAATCTTGTCATCCTCCAATGCTATTAGACTCCTCACACTTGACGAGCTCATAATTTTTTAAAAAGATATATCTTTTTTTATACCAAACACCACCAGATCACTCATTTCCGAAGCTAAACCGCGGAAATCGCACTTTTTTTAGGCTAATTAAAGGAAGGAAGTGGAATGTAAAGTCATGTAAATGGAATTCATGCCTGAAAATTGTCGAGGATAGGCAGAGTAGAAGAATCAAAAACCAGTTATAGGAGACTAAGCATTAAGGAGAGCAAGAAATTCGGTAAGATTAGCGTTCGGAAGCCATCTTTCGTACCTCAAATCTCTCTGTCCCGATGGGTTTAGGGCTCCAGTCTCTGAAGAGCGAAGAGACAGGACCGCAGAAGGAAGGAGATGGAGAACAGAATATAATTTTACTTTTATACCCCTGACAGACAAGAGTATTAACGGCGACATCCTCCCCGCGAACATATTGATATTACGTGGCACGATATAATTCGTGGATCGTATAACGGACGGGTGAGATATGGCTGTTTACCCTTGTTAACCTCGCCGCTTTAACACAACCCCCGAGCTTCCTCTTCGCCTCGCCGCCCTCTCCCCTCTCCCAAATCCCCAATCCGCTTATCAAAAAAAAAATCCCCAATCCGATACGATTACTCCGAGCCCCCATCTCGATCGCGTCGCCGCTGTGGTCTCCCGCGCGCGCGCGTGGCCTCGTTCGCGTTCTGGTGAGAAGGAAAGAGGTAACTATTCGATTCCAGGGTGAAAGTTTGAATCTTGAAGCACAAAAAGATTCCATCTTTTTGTGATTTGCTGTCCCCTGTTGCTGGCCTGCAACAATTTTAGTTCGGATTAGAAATTTTCGATCTTTTTTCGAAACACTGGCAATTTCTTTCTTAGAGATGCCCTATAATTTTACGGCCCTTGTCTTAGTATCAAATAGTAATACATATAGATTAACAAAGATTTAGGAGATCTCAATTATGCTTTGGATTGATTCTGTGTGATGTTAATTTCAGAGGGGAAATGGAGATACAGTCATCTGGTAGGCCCATCGATGTGCTGATGGAGAGGGTGCTGTCCGTGAACATCCTTTCCTCGGACTACTTCAAGGAGCTCTACAGGCTCAAGACGTACCACGAGGTTATTGACGAGATCTACAACCAGGTTGACCACGTTGAGCCATGGATGACCGGCAACTGCCGCGGCCCCTCCTCCGCGTTCTGCCTCCTGTACAAGTTCTTTACCATGAAGCTCACCGTGAAGCAGATGCACGGGCTGCTGAAGCACCCTGATTCTCCTTACATCAGAGCTGTAAGTCCATGGTTTGTTGGTCCCAATGTTTATTTATGTTTCTGTGTTTCACGATTGCATATTGCATGCAGGCTGCAATATAGGGGAATTACTAAATGTAAGAGAATTTGCTAAAGCACTGAATTTAGTTTTATGTTTGTAGACAGTGTGATTGAAAATGAGTCTCAGTGTATGGTCAGGTAAATTTTCCCCGGTAAATGTAGTGGGATGACTTGGATATCTTTGTTGGAATCCTGATAGATCCTTGATAGGTAGTTGAATCTCCACGGAAGAAACAAACATTTCCATTTGTGCATGGCACTAGCTTTTAGAGAACCAGGAATTTTTATCTTATAAAAAATAATTTTAGCTCTCGGACAATAAATCAATAATAATAATAATTTATATTTCAGATTGGATTTCTCTACCTGCGATATGTTGCAGAACCAAAGACATTATGGACCTGGTATGAACCTTACATTAAAGATGATGAGGTATTGTCTCTTGCGTTAGCTCTCTGCTTCTTTTGCATTTGTTTGACAATAAATTTATGCAGTAAAGAGGACAATTGCTAGTCCCCCCCCCCCCTATGTTCCATGTTATGCATTGAAGTATTTAGCAAACCTCTGTATTGCTCCAATAAAGTGGTGTGTTAAAACTTGCATAAGACAAACAGAGATCTTTGATGAATAAGTCCCTGTACTGTGGTCTTTGTGGGGCTGTGGTAGTTTTTTGTTTTTTGACTGCTTTAGGACAGCATCTGCTTTTGCTTTAGGACAGCATCTGCTTTTGCTTTAGGACAGCATCTGCTTTTAGGACAGCATCTACTTTTAGGACAGCATCTGCTTTTAGGACAGCATCTGCTTTTGCTTTAGGACAGCATATTGACCGCTTTAGGACAGCATCTAGGATAGCAGCTTAGCATATGCTTGGCTGGTTCTCAGCCTATAAATATGTATCTCCAACCCCTCAGGTTGGTATGGCATTGTGTGAGCAATAAACAAGAAAACTTGCCCCATCTCCTAGTGTCATCCTCTCCATGAGAGTAAGGATCTTGCTATCACCAAGAGCAAGAGTCCAGCGAGTAACAAGTGGTATCAGAGCCTTAGTATCCTGTAGCCTGAGCATCTCCTGCTCATCTCCTTCTCCGGCCTCGCAGCAGCCCCGGCCGGTAGCAGCAGCAGCTCCGGCTGTCCCCGCTCACTTCTCTCCGGAGACGGACGGCAGCTCGTCAGAAGCAGCCCTCTCTCCACGCAACAGCCCCCCAGTAGCGCGCCATGTCCGCAGGGCAGTCTCAGCGCTCGGTCGCCTCGAGCATGCGGCGTCAGCAGACGGCCGAGCTCGTCGCGGCAGAGCAGCGCGAGCGAGCGGCGGCAGAGACCGCTGCGGCGGCGGAAAGGGCGTCAAGGCTGGCAGCGGCGGAGCTGGCAGCAGCCAGGGCGGAGGTGGAAGCAGCGGCGGCGGCAGATGCAGCGCGTGCGGCAGCAGCAGAGGTCAAGGCTCTGCGCGGCAGCAACAGCAGCTCCGGCTCTGTTGATGGCGGCGCCGACGCGGACCCTCAGCTGCTGGAGAGGGAGGCAGCGCAAGGGCGAGCGGCGCAATGGGTAGCCGCGCACGCCCACGAGCGCGGCGGCAGCCCAGACAGGCGCGGACGCGCCGGCGGCGCTCCTGGAGGAGGCACGCACGGCGGCGGCGTACGGATCGACGGAGAGCGCGGCCCTCACAGGCAACGTGGCTCTCTCTCCCCGGTACGGTACCGTGGTCACCACGAGTACCAGGCTGTCGTCAGGGACGTCGGCCCCGGCGGCGGGTGGCCTACCCTCACCAAGACCAACTACGTCGAGTGGGCTGCGGTGATGAGGGTGAAGCTCCAGGTGCGGCATATGTGGGATGCAGTCCGGTACAGCGACGTCGACTACGACCAGGATCGACGGGCGCTGGATGCTCTCATCGCCGCAGTCCCGCCCGAGATGCAGTTCTCGCTTACCAACAAGCGGACTGCCAAAGAGGCTTGGGACGCCATCGCTGCAGCACGCATCGGCAGCGACCGCGCCCGCAAGTCTACATTGCAGGCACTACGCACGGAGTGGGAGCACCTGGCCTTCAAGCCAGGTGAGGACGTTGATGACTTTGCTCTCCGTCTCAACACTCTGTTGCAGAAGTTGGTGCAGTTCGGTGACGACACCTACGGCGAGGAGAGAGCTGTGGAAAAGCTCTTCCGCTGCGTCCCCGAGAAGTACAAGCAGATGGTTCGCTCGATCGAGTCTCTGCTGGACCTCTCCACGATGACGATCGAGGAGGCGTTGGGTCGCCTCAAGGTCGTTGACAGCGATGAGCCACAGCGCCCCTCGGGACCCGTCACCATTGGCGGGAAGCACCTCCTCACTCGGGAGCAGTGGGAAGCCGGCCAAGGTGACAAGAAGAAGGGGGAGCCTTCTTCCACGACAGGCGGCCGCAAGAGTGGCAAGCGCGGCAAGCCGCGCAAAGGCGCCCAGGGCGGCGATGCTGGCAAGCAAAAGCCGGCACGAGACGACTCTTGCCACAACTGCGGCAAGCTTGGTCACTGGGCCAAGGAGTGTCGACAGCCACGACGCGGCCAGGCCCACGTCGCGCAAGCGGAGGAGGAGCAGCCGGTCCTGTTCATTGCTCATGCGAGCATCGAACTACCTCCAGCGGCACCGGCCGCAGTGGCTCTCCTCCACCTTGACGAGCCAAAAGCACACGCCCTCCTCGGCGACAGTTCCGGCAATGACAAGACCGACGGGTGGTGCCTCGACACCGGCGCCACCCACCACATGACCGGGCGGCGGGAGTTCTTCTCCGAGCTCGACTCAGGCGTTCGAGGCACCGTCAAGTTCGGCGATGCCTCCGCCGTGGAGATCAAGGGCGTCGGCTCTGTCGTCTTCGTCGCCAAGACTGGTGAGCACCGGCTGCTCACCGGCGTCTACTACATCCCCGATCTGCGGAACTCCATCATCAGCTTGGGACAGCTGGATGAGAACGGCTCGCGTGTCGAGATCGAGCACGGGGTGCTGCGGATTTGGGATCTTCGACGCCGCCTCCTTGCCAAGGTAACCAGAGGCGCAAATCGACTCTACACTCTTCACGTGCAGGTGGCACAACCCATCTGTCTCGCAGCTCGTCGGGACAACGAGGCGTGGCAGTGGCACGAGCGCTTTGGGCACCTTCACTTCGAGGCCCTGAAGCGGCTCAGTGCCACGGAAATGGTGCGAGGCCTGCCGTGCCTTGACCATGTGGAGCAGCTCTGCGACGTCTGCGTGTTGACGAAGCAGAGGCGACTCCCCTTTCCCCAGCAGGCGAGTTTCCGAGCCAAGGAGAGGCTCGAGCTCGTGCACGGGGACTTGTGTGGCCCGGTGACACCGGCCACACCAGGAGGACGACGTTACTTCCTGCTGCTCGTCGACGACCTCTCCCGCTACATGTGGGTGATGGTCCTCGGCAGCAAGGGAGAGGCTGCGGACGCCATCAGGCGCACGCAGGCTGTTGCGGAGGCGGAGTGCGGCCGCAAGCTGCGCGTGCTGCGCACAGACAACGGCGGCGAATTCACGGCGGCTGAATTCGCGTCGTACTGCGCTGATGAGGGCATTCAGCGCCACTACTCCGCGCCGTACAGCCCGCAACAGAACGGCGTCGTCGAGCGGCGCAACCAGACGGTTGTGGGGATGGCTCGGGCCCTCCTCAAGCAGAGGGGGATGCCGGCTGTCTTCTGGGGAGAGGCGGTGGTGACGGCCGTCTACATCCTCAACCGCTCGCCTACCAAGGCGCTCGACGGCAGGACGCCGTACGAGGCTTGGCATGGGCGCAAGCCGGCGGTCTCCCACTTGCGGGTCTTCGGCTCCCTCGCGTTCGCCAAGGAGCTTGGCCACATCGGTAAGCTCGACGACAGGAGCACTCCGGGAGTGTTCATCGGCTACGCGGAGGGCTCGAAGGCCTACCGCATCCTCGACCCTGACACACAGCGAGTCCGCATCTCGCGTGACGTGTTCGACGAAGGGCGAGGCTGGACGTGGGACAAGGCGGTGGACGACGGTTCGACTTCGACTCTCAGGGACTTTGTTATCGACTACGTCCACTTCGAGAGAGCCGGGGGAGCTAGCAGCTCGTCTTTACCGAGCTCGTCCACCTCGACACCTTGCTCGCCACCAGCTCCGGCGAGTGCTCCACCACCTTCGGCACCCGCTACGTCCCACTCTTCACCACCGGCTCACCACTCTCCTGCACCGGCGGCCACTCCACCGGGATCGGCCCCAACAGCTTCGGTCCACGACGAGCAGCGCATGGTGGAGTTCGCTACTCCGCTATCTCACGACGAGGACCGCGTCGACGTCTACCACGACGACGAACCTCTGCGCTATCGTACCATGGACAACATCCTCGGCGAGTTGCCCGTCCCTGGACTGGCGCAGCGCGACTTCGAGGCGGAGCTGCACTTGGCGTGCGACGACGGCGAGCCTCGCTCCTTCGCTGAGGCGGAGGGAGACGCGGCGTGGCGTGTCGCGATGAAGCAGGAGATGGACGCCGTCGAGCGGAACCGGACGTGAGAGCTGGCGGATCTTCCTGCCGGTCACCACGCGATCACCCTTAAGTGGGTGTTCAAGCTGAAGCGGGATGAAGCCGGCGCCATCGTCAAGCACAAGGCTCGCTTGGTAGCACGAGGCTTCGTGCAGCAGGAGGGGGTCGACTTCGATGACGCCTTCGCACCCGTCGCGCGCATGGAGTCCGTTCGTCTTCTCCTCGCACTTGCAGCCCAGGAGGATTGGCGCGTCCATCACATGGACGTCAAGTCCGCCTTCCTCAACGGCGATTTAAAGGAGGAGGTCTACGTCCGTCAGCCGCCGGGATTCGTCATCCCCGGCAAGGAGGGCAAGGTTCTCCGCCTGCGCAAGGCCCTCTACGGCTTGCGGCAGGCACCACGAGCCTGGAACGCTAAGCTGGACTCCACCCTCAAGCAAATGGGGTTCCAGCAGAGCGCACACGAGGCTGCGGTCTACCGGCGGGGCAAAGGCGGCAATGCTCTGCTGGTAGGCGTCTACGTCGACGACCTGGTGATCACCGGCTCCAAGGAGGCCGAGGTCGAGGCGTTCAAGGCGGAGATGAAGACCGCCTTCCAGATGAGCGACTTGGGGCTCCTCTCCTTCTACCTGGGGATCGAGGTCCACCAGGACAGCTCCGGTATCTCCCTTCGTCAGACCGCCTACGCCAAGCGCACCGTCGAGCTGGGCGGGCTCACCGACTGCAACCCAGCCCACACTCCTATGGAGGAAAGGCTGAAGCTGAGCCGCGACAGCACGGCGGAGGAGGTGGACGCGACGCAGTACCGGCGCATCGTGGGCAGCCTTCGCTACCTCGTCCACACGCGTCCGGATTTGGCGTTCGCCGTCGGCTACGTCAGTCGGTTCATGCAGCGACCGACGACGGAGCATCAGCAGGCCGTAAAGAGGATCCTCCGCTATGTTGCGGGCACCTCCGACTACGGCTTGCACTACCCGAGGTGTCCCGGCGCGGCACACTTCATCGGGTACAGCGACAGTGACCACGCAGGCGACATTGACACTAGCAAGAGCACAAGCGGGATTCTCTTCTTCCTCGGCAAGTGCCTCGTTAGCTGGCAGTCAGTCAAGCAGCAGGTGGTGGCCCTGTCTAGCTGTGAGGCCGAGTACATAGCGGCTTCCACCGCTTCGACTCAGGCGCTCTGGCTCGCTCGACTGCTTGGTGATCTCCTCGGCAGGGACACTGAAGCAGTGGAGCTCAGGGTGGACAGCAAGTCCGCTCTAGCCCTGGCAAAGAACCCCGTTTTTCATGAACGGAGCAAGCACATCCGGGTGAAGTACCATTTCATCCGAGGCTGCTTGGATGAAGGAAGCATCAAGGCAAGCTACATCAACACCACGGATCAGCTTGCGGATCTGCTCACCAAGCCTCTTGGAAGGATCAAGTTCCTTGAGCTCTGCTCCAAGATCAGGATGGTTCGATCCTCCCACAAGACAACGCACAAGACTTAGGGGGAGAATGATGAATAAGTCCCTGTACTGTGGTCTTTGTGGGGCTGTGGTAGTTTTTTTGTTTTTTGACTGCTTTAGGACAGCATCTGCTTTTGCTTTAAGACAGCATCTGCTTTTAGGACAGCATCTGCTTTTGCTTTAGGACAGCATCTGCTTTTAGGACAGCATCTGCTTTTGCTTTAGGACAGCATATTGACCGCTTTAGGACAGTATCTAGGATAGCATCTTAGCATATGCTTGGCTGGTTCTCAGCCTATAAATATGTATCTCCAACCCCTCAGGTTGGTATGGCATTGTGTGAGCAATAAACAAGAAAACTTGCCCCATCTCCTAGTGTCATCCTCTCCATGAGAGTAAGGATCTTGCTATCACCAAGAGCAAGAGTCCAGCGAGTAACAATCTTCTGTTCTTATTATGCACCTGCTATTTGTTAAGGGCAATGCTTGCAAACCGGAAATAATTACTAAAAATATGAAAGGTGGCACAAAAGATGGTTCCTCTATTGTATTCCATTATGGACCAAGCATAGAAGCAAAGCTAAAAAAAAAGTATGATATAAAGGAAGCCCAGATGGTGAGCTGATGGAAGTGTGTGATCAGAAAGGGCAAATTGATAGTTCTCTGGAATCCACCATTCCTGTACTAGACTACTAGCACTTGCTTCTTTGAAACATACCGATGTGCACATGTATGAACCCAATGCTTAGACATGTGGATCTATCTGTGCAAATGGTTTTTCACTCCTTTTCTTAGCATGCTAATTTTGCTGTGTTTATAGTTGTAAGACGTTTATGCTTCTTTATGATTAAATGGCTAATCCCATTGCAGTTCTTTCCAATGTACCATAATTCAACTCTACATAATGTGTCTCCCCTTTCAGGAGTTTTCCCCTGGATCCAATGGTAAAATGACTACTATGGGTGTTTATGTGCGAGATCTCCTCCTTGGTCAGGTATATCTCTTAACCCCCCCCCCCCCCCCCCCCCCCCGCGCTATTAAACAGAACAGTATTGTAAAGCTGCTACTACAGTGTCCTTTAATTAATCACATCCAAGGGCATACATCATACTATTTTCTGAACCTAAATGCAATTAGTGTTTGTTGAATCACTCACCCACCTATTGATTTGGCATACTGAGGGGAAATTTCAATTGTGGAGTTGCTTTAAGAGGAGACATCATCTCTTCCACCAGTAACCACTTTGTATAAGGTTTGTCATGATATGTTACTCAAATGTTCTTTTCCCATTTTTCCACTAGTGTTTCCTATGTTTAAACTGGTTGGTTGAAGGATTCATAGCACGTGAAAATGATGTATGCTACCTTGATGCTTTGCTCTGCTTTAATTTGTTGAGGACTATGTCACATATTTGTTTCTTTTTGGCAAGAGATGCTATTGTTTTCTTTTCTATCATGCTTTATGCTTTCAATAAGGTCTATGGGTGTATTTTATCAAGAAAATGGTCCATCTCCCTATCAAAAAGAAAAGGAAGTCCAATATATGTAATAAACATGCAGCTTACAATTGGAAGTTCTTGAATTTGTTTAGGGTTGCTAGTAAAAAGAAAAGGGTGCACAATGCCCAAGTTCTGGCAGACAGTTAGCTATTAAAAAAAGCAATTTTTACTGGTTGTCCCCACATTTATTACCAGTCAGAGGATTCAGTGATATTGTAGTTGGAAATTCCTCCAGATTTAGCTATGGGCTAACGGACTAAGTCCAGTAGTTCATAGATTTCATTGTCCATGCAAGTTAGCAGAAAACTGGTAGCAAATTGAGATGCCTGTTTTCTGGGTGAACTGAAACAGTGGTGAATTGTGGTTCTTTGGTTTGGTCGGTTGTTGTTACTCTTCAGTGGATGGGTCCTTTAATTCCGTTTACAGGTCCAGCCTATACGGAATGATGTTTGACTCAGTTGGCTGGAAGCAATCGCAAAACATTGACTAGTCTGTTTTTGGTTTTTTTTTTTTTTGTTCCAATTTATTTTCTATTGCCACGGTTTGTCTTCATAAGTGATGTTAGAGCTGCATATTACTGAGAAAGCCCTCAGCCCCAAGCCTATGTGCCCGTATGTCAAAACATTACATAGCATATTAACCTCACAATCGTATTGTTTTTGTTGACAACTCTGATGCTACTGTTCAGTGTTTCATTTTTGAGCTATTATTCTGATAGCTTCAATCAAGAAATATTATTCGCATGTATGGCAAAATTAAGTTTTCATGCCATTTACTGTTTCTTTCCAGTACTACTTCGACAGTCTTCTTCCACGAGTGCCTCTTCCAATTTTGCGACAGGTCACTGGCCATCTTGAGAAGATGAAGCTCCCAACCAAGCTGTCAGGGATAACTGGGGATTCTAGTCGCCTTGGTTCAGATGATACTGCCCGACGGCCTCCTTCGGTAAAGGCTTCTTTATCCGTCTCTTTTGGTCAGCGTGCTCCACACCGTGCATCCACAAGGGACTCATCACCAGTCCGCAAGACATTGCCTTCTGTACGGGATAGGGAAAGGAGTTATGATGGTAATCATGCAAGATCTTCACCTAGGAAGCGCCAAAGTCGGAGTTGTGAGCGTGATCATGATTCTGAGCGCGACCGTTCAGATCGTGATCATGATAGGTACAAGGACAGGGAGCATGATCGGCACACCAGTGATAACAGATACCGTGATTACTATCGGCCGAGCTATTCAGACAGAGATGTTGAGAGGCGAGGTCGTGAAAGGAGGGACAGGGACTCTGATCGAAATGGACTTTCAAGCGCCCGTAGAAGCAGGAGCAGGAGTCCAAACCGTGGCAGAACCGACGGTAACAAACATCGCTCCAGCCCATTTGGTAAAGCACCAGAGCCATCCAACTTGGCCAAGTTGAAGGATTTATATGGTGACGCAACAAATACAAAGGATGATGCCGGTGATGATAGAGCTCGCAGGGGTTGCGAAACTGAAGAGGTAATCAGATTGGGAGGTGCTAGGTGGAGGTGAATGTCAAAAGACAAACCACGATATTGCACCTACGCCCATTTATTTTTGCTGTACTAACATCGATATACGGTGTCAGATATATGCAACATATGATGGGATTCTCCCCTGAGCTGCCATTCCTAGGGAAATGTCCCTAGCTTTAGCATGCACCCGATGGAATACATCTTTTAGCCGGCTAAACAAATTAGTAGTACTAGGAGAAAGTGATTAATTTGGATAGCCAAGTTCTGTATCTGCTATGCTGTATTGTTACGTGAGTTCAAACCTTTATTTCTTTGATTCTCCCCTCGCTGATATACAGCGATCTGCGTTGCGCATGTCCTTGGTGTGTTGTTTTGCTATGCTTCTTCATGTGTTATTCCCTTTGTTCCTCGATGCATTATCTCGAAGATTTATAGTAACTACGTGATTATTGCAAAGCCAACACACGAGAATGATGGCACAGGTAATATATTGAATAATTTGCTTGTTGGCTGACAATTGCACGATGTACGCTACTCTGTAGTTTGTATGATTCATTTTCGGGAGGGCAAAGCAATTTTATTTAGATAAGTTGCTGAAGCCCCTTCATATTCCATGAGAGAGCAAGCTACTAAAATGTAACCCACGGGTAAGATTCGAAGGGAAATAGTGAATCAATCCACAACTCAGGCCAATTTTTCTCTTGGCATACCATATTGTCTGGGTCATGTTAACACTCACCACTGATCCGACATGCAGCAGGGATGAACACTTCGTAGGAAGCCGAAGGAGCTGAAACTGTTTTGGCCTGCTGAAAGTGATTCATCCACACTTGCTGAACACTGTGCCTGCTATTCAAACTGTACAACCTGGTGGCGAAGTTCATGACATCATTATCTTCCTGAAGAGCAACAAAAAATGAATCTATAAGCAAACAAGGTCGTGCTGTTTTCAATTGAGCACTAAAGAATTCTGGAGAACAAGATGGCAATTCCTGTTAAAATGTTCTCATTCAACTAGAAATGGTGTCTCATGCTTTTGTTTAATTGATTGGTACATAATCCAGCAGGATGCTTACCAGATACCTATCAGCCAAAAAATTGTTTGCAGAGTAGTTTACTTGCATGTTTTCAGACTTCAGAAGCTTCGTTGCAGAAATGTGCAACCAAGGAACAAGCATAACAATAGTGACAATACCTCCAGTTTGTGTGATGCTATTGCTGGCTGTGTGGTGGAAATCTCAAGCTGGAATATACAACTGAAATTTAGCCAACGAACATGCTTCACGCTTGTTCCATCCCTCATCAATATGCCTGGGTTAACCCATCACAGGCTGAATGAACACAGCATTTATCCATTCTGCATGACACTGTAAACAAAAGTTGTCATCTCAAAAGGGGATCCATCAACTTATTTGCTAAAATTTTACCTGTTTAGTGGAAAATTTCTGCAGAAATGATCAAGGGATGCACGCCTGCCCATGAATACTGTTTCTAAATACCAGCAGTACACATCAGTGAATCGTGATGGGATGCTAAATCCAGCTATAACCAACTTCTTTCGCAATGGCAGTGCTTCTAATTTGACTTCTCAAACTATCGATCACACCCCATCTATTTGTTGATCCATGCACACTGATGAGGTGCAGATACGGCATTTTACTAGAAGGATTGGTGGCAATTAATTGACTTGCCGCATGCTCTGCTAACTTATCATTGCCACTCAATCTGCAACTGCTTAAGAGAGAAGTCCATATTGCTGAATCGGGTTCAAATGGCATTGACTTGACTAATCCTTCAGCCTTCTCAACCATGCCCCTCCTACAAAATAGATCAACCATGCAAGCATAGTGCATTATATTAGGTACAATTCCATGATCAAATGTCATCACATGGAAGAAATGTTTTGCTTCCTCCAAAAGGCTCATGTGATTACATGCAGATAGTACACCAAGAAATGTGATGTCATCAGGATCAACTTGTGCCTTTTTCATATTCTCGAACATTTCAACAGCATTTTGACCAAGACTATTGAATGCATATCCATGAATGATTGTATTCCATGTTACCACATCTCTCTTAGCCATCCGATCAAAAATACTTTGGGCTGTAATCATTTCACCACATTTGCAATATAGGCTGATAAGTGAATTTTGAATTAGCAAACATAACTCGAGTCCAAGCTTGATAGTTGTGGCTTGAAACTGCTGACCATGAACCATCATAGAATGATGTGAAAAACAGCTCATGAGGCTAGAAACAACTGACTCGCTTGGGTTTATATTTGACAATAGCATCTTCTTGTACAGCTTAATTGCATCATTGATTAAACCATTTTGAGCGAGCCCAGTAATTAAACAGCTCCAAGTCATTGAATCATGAGCTGGAGATTCATGAAAGAGCTTGTAAGCTTCAGTAACCTTACCTTGATGAAGCAAACCAACTATCATCACATTATAAGTGACAGAAGTTCTTTTGTGCATCCTATGGAAGATGTCCAGTGCATCATCCAGATATCCTTCTTTCACATATCCAAAGAGCAAAGCTGTGCAAGATGTTACATCTACTTGGGGCATATTATAAAACATATCCTGTGCTTTATCAAGCATTCCATTGTCTATAAACCATGACATCAAAGCAGTAGCAGCTTCCACATTCTTTTCAGGCATCTTTGAGTATAGCTCAGTAGCATCAGTAATTCTTCCATCTCTTATATAGCCATTAACCATCGAGTTCCATGAGATCTTATCTCTGTCAAACATGGAATCAAAGAGTTTTCTAGCCTCATCGATCTTGTCAGCATATATATAGCCACATATGATGGCATTCCATGAACCAACATGCTTTCTGTCCATTTTGTCAAATTCCAACCATGCTTCGTCAATATCTAAGGAGTTGCAGTACATCATAACCAACGAAGCCTCGATAATCAGGTCAAGAACAAATCCAGACTTCACAGCAAATCCATGAATGCATCTGCCTTCCCTAATACTTTTCAGGCCAGAATAAGCGTTCACAACCTTAACAAGAACTGCACTTGTCACTTCCTCCCCGTTCCTCATCAAACTATTGAACAATTCAACTGCCTCTCTGAACTGCTCATGGTGAACAAGTCCTCCGATCATGACGCACCACGACACGGAGTTCTTTACAGGCATCAATTTAAACAGCTCAACCGCCATCCCCACCTTGTGCACCATAATGTACCCTTTTATCATGGCTGTCCAGGACACGACATTGCGCGCAGGCATCTGGTCAAAAATCCTGCGAGCATCATCTGATCGATGGTTCATCACGAGGCCTGATACAAGAGCATTCCACAAGGCCACGTTTGGATTATCGACACCATGAAGAACCCGCTCCAGGCAACTGAATACCCCACAGTAGGCGTACATCGTGATCAGCGAGGCACCTACAAACACATTGGCCGAGGAGCGGGTCTTTAACGCGAGCCCATGAACGCACCTCCCCAGCTCCACAGCTTCCAGCCGCGCGCAGGCCGACAGCACGGTCGAGAACGAGGTATGGTCCGGCCGGAACCCGCGCTGCCTTAGCTCCAAGAACGCCCTCGCCACACTGCCGTGCGCGCCGGACCGGGCGTGCACGGCCATGACGGAGTTCCAGGACACGACGTCCCTCCGCGGCATTCCGTCGAACACCCACCGCGCGGCGTCGAACCTGCCGGCTCTCAGGTGCTCCCCGATCAGCCTGTTCCCCGAGGTGATGACGTCGCAGGAGCTACACGCACGCACCGCGGCAGCCAGGGACGGGTGAGGCCGGACGCAGCGCGACGCTGCCATTGTGAGGGCACTGGTGCGCCGCGCCACGCGCGTGTCAAGCTGCCGCTTGTGCCGTGGCTTCCGTACTTGACGCGAACGGCAGCATGGGTGGAGGAAGGAAGGGGCCGAAGAGAACGACGCGGGGTTCGGCTCTCGCGAATTCGCAAATTTATCGGTGTAACTGCGGTGTGGCAGTGTCAGTGCGCGCTCGCGCAGCTGAGTACGAGTGGCGAATTCGCGGAGAAGAGAGATGTCGCGGGCTCGCGGGCTCACGGGAAAACGTGGCGTTCTCAGCTCTGCCTGCCGGAGAGCGCTGATGGGCCGTGCCGGGCAACGGACCGGACCAGGCCCAGATAGCCTGACTCACCAGCGGGTTCGGGTTTTTCCCCTTTCTCGAGGGACTGAGGACCATTCGCGCCGCGTTGCTTGTACCGAGTACTGCTCATCTCTCGTAGCTGGAGGTGTAAACCGAGTGAATAAATTTTGTCCCACCGATCTTTCAAAGCTTTGTGGAATGGATATGAAATGAGTAAATAGGTATATGATATTATTCATATTCAATTTCGACTTCGAAGAGAAAAATATATAATAAGATACGAGATAATTGATATCTGTCTGTACATATCCGTATGTCAGATGATATGAGAGAGTCTATTGTAACTTCACTTAGAAAAAAAGATAACATATAGATAAATCGTAACATCTAAACAAGCGGAGAATGCTTAATGCTCTTCCTTCGACATTTCGGTGATTAGTGTTCTCTCTTATTGCACTCTACTGTCCAATGTCATATGTATAGGTGCAAAACGAAATGGATAATTTTCGTCTAACCCACCGTCTGAAGGCTTATGGAACAAATACGTAATAGAGAAATAGATATTCAGTATTGCCTATATTATTAAAAAAAATACTAAATAGAATACAAGATAGACTATACCGTCCGTATACGGACCGATTGCACCCTACTCATAGCCATACGTAATCTAACCATACATCCTGGCCTCCCGTCTCCACCGTCATGAACACGGAACACGTGAAGCTGCAGACAGACCCCACTACCCCTGCAAGCACCAGGCACCGGCATGAACACGCAAACAAACCAACCATTCCTGTACAGATCCATCCACCCAAAGTCCCAAACCAACCGCGCAGTTGTACGTACCGCTTGAGCGGCGGCGGCGGCGCCCGATCCGATCCGGTCGTGCGACGGATCATTGAATGCATGCCGCAGCTTAATAGGCCGTCCCCATGACGATCTAGGACTAGCCAGCGATCCACCGAAAAGGGACGGGGGACGGGCAGGCCATAACTCAAGCCGTGATCCATCAAGGCACACCAAGGCTCCCGCGGCGGCAGCAGCCAGCGGCGCACGTCGCGTGGCGTCTGCGCTGCCACGCCGCCGTCCCGTCCGTCGGTTGGGCGCGAGACCGGCCGGCACGGGCGCGCACCGTGCAGTGCCGCGTTATCCTTCGCTGGATGCCGTGCGGCTGCAGGCTGGCACGGGGGCCCCATCCCCGACGGACGAATCACACCAAATGCAGCCATGCGGACGGTTGGTTTGCGGGCTGTCGCGATGACACCTAACGCCGAGCCAGCTCCGATCCCCCGGCCGCTGCTTTGCTTTGCTTCATGCGTGAAGGCAGCTCAACTTCTCCTGTACTTCTATCATGCACGCATGTTATGTTTTCTTTAGCCTTGTTTGTTGTATTTCCCATGATCCTATCTTACCAAACGTGTGGTGCTGCATGCATGCGGTTGTTGTCTCCGGCCGTCACGAAAGAAGATGAACTGTGGTTTCTGCCTTTATCTCCTATCTCTTTTTTTAGCTGCTTGTCCATTGCCTCGTGAGATAGCTCGATTTCTGGAGGAATTTAGAAATTTCCATGAGTCCCAAACGGGACCTTAGTGTTCTAAGATTACAGGTAAATAAGAAGGCATCGTAGTTTGCACGTCGCTGTACGTTACTCCAACCCTAGCGTTGTGCGAGTCACTTTACAGGTCGACCTTCCTTGCCCAAAAAAAAGAGGGGCAAGCTCAAAGCTGTCGTGCTAATGACAGGTCGAGAGATTCTTCTAGAAAGGTCCAACCAGAGAAACTTAGAGCAGTTTGTTAAGAATAAATTACATGCTTCAAACAACTTCCCATACCCACAGCCTGTCTCCGGAACAATTGAGTAGAGATACTACAAAAAAAAAGAACAACTGAGCAGAGAGAGAGTTTTGGCAAAGAAGACAAAAAGAAAATAATGAAGCAGCTTGGGTTATAACAGTAGGCTTAAAGTAAAATCATCTGAATCATTGGACACAGAAACAATAATGAATCATTTGACAGAATTTTGAAGCTTAGGTAACACAAAGCCTTTCTTTTTTATGAAAACGCAGGAGGGCTGCGATTCAATTAATAAGATGGTAAGAATGTACAAACTAGACTGTTACAAGGGATCGCCCTCCTCACACCCATCTGGGCTAAATTAGTACATTTATTTATCTATATCGATTGTAAATCTGTTGCTCCGGCTTCAATCCAAACACAGGTCAAAAACAATCCAGCTTCTGCATTTTTGTTCAGCATCACAAACACAAGTCCGTCTCCTCTGTCTAGTAAACCTGGCGTCACTCATGTTCCATAATCGCAACTCCACCCTTTTCTCTGTCCTAACCCAACCTTCAAAATACTTCAGTACCACCAAGTAGAGTTACTCATCCTGACGAGGCTTCCCAATGGGAGCATTTTGTCCCAAACCGCTTGGGCGTATGAACAATATGCCACCATGCACATTCAAGTCTCTGAAATCTGAATGTGTGAAGCACAAAACTCAGGTTGGGTTATGTGGCTTATCCCCGGCGCGCCAAATTTCCTGCCATCAAGTGTGTGTCCCGTGTTACTAGCCAAGCTTAGAAATTGCACTTCATAGGAACCCATGCTTGCCGGATTAACATCAGAAGCATTCATGAACTCTCAGGTGGGAACACCGTGTTTCCCTCGCCCTGTGCTCGCTTTGGTCGCCACTCTGTGTGAGCCTTCACGATATCAGCTCCGGACTCCAGCTGAAGCAGATGGTCGCACTGGATGGCAGAGTCTAGGTTACAATCGCAGCATTCACCTGAGACGGTGGTAAGAGACTGCAGCACACTGTCACGGCCGCACTCCTTCCTGTAATCCAGTGTCATGCTTGCAAGCTCATGCTTTTCTAGTATAGAAATTGGAGCACTCTGAAAAAAGAAAAATAAAGAACTCAGGAATCTTTGACAGCTTATAAGTACAGAAGAGTTAAGCAGCTCGAAAGATGACTAGGGATGAGACTAATAATGTCTACTTTACAAACCACCAGATCTGATGCCCTAGAATAGTATAGATACATGAAACTTCTGATTCAAAGCTCATGTATCAGGCAGGATAGAAGCCATGACTTTTGTCTAAACAGTGAAGAAAGGGAAAAAGAAATTACCTCAAGAATCCACCCAATATACTTCACATTGTTCACATGCTGGTTGACATCAAGGTCACCCCACTTAGGCTGTTGAAAATAAAGGAGTTTCCATGAGAAATCTTATAGATGAGAACAATCAGCAAAATGAATTATGATAACTATGAATATCTAACCGACTTACAGTAAGCCCCTTTCTTACAAACTGTTTGGTAGCAGCGCCATCAAACTTGTTCCCTGGCTTATCCAACTTTTCCCCTTGCTCCTCTGTTATAGCAGAACGGTCGTTGAAGTACGGACCTATTTCAGCTCTAACTTCATCTGGCATTTTTGAAAGTCTTCTAGTCTGCTTATTCATCATTACCCAAACACTGCGAACAAGTGTCATAAGGGAAGCACAATTAACGACTTAAAAAGGCACTACAAAACAGCATGAATCAAAAAGAGAAACACAATGCATGCAAACAGATGGAAAGCAAACCTTGTAGCTCTCAAGATTGTTTGGCCAGAATTGTAGTCAAGAACATGCCAATCTCGACGCATGCCGTTTTTGCCAGCAGCAGCCACCCATGTGTCAACTTGAACCATATCTCCCCTAAAATTATAGCAGGGTGAAAAACATTTAGTCATTTTTTTTCAGCCTATAAACAGTTGTCTGCAACTATATCTGAACTACAATACGCCAAAAAATGCAAATTGAAATCACTTTTCCTTTTCTCCAACCAGGCAAACTTAGACTTGGACCGCTAGTCAGTTGAGCAAACAACAGTAAATAGTACCTAGTTATGGTTTTAAACAGACAGTTGTTGAAATGGAAGACTAACTGTAGTATCAGATCAAGACCAGTCCACCGATCTAGATCAGGGACTTCTTCCGAGAGTATTTAAGCAGCACTGAATCCTTAAACTGCAGAACCAATCTTTGAGTCCTTGTTCTTTTGGCCACTACCGACTACCGAGGCAAGAGATCAAAAAGTTGGCAAACATAGGCCCTGAAGTGTGACGTTTTTTTAATTCAACTTTTGTGTTGCTTGTACTAAAGATGGGCAGTGGGCACTATTATAGTGGTGCATTCTGTTTACTATTTAGAGAGCTTACCACTTACTTAGATCTTCGGTAAAGCTACTAGGATTTTTTTTTCATAGTACATAAGGCCAACTTGGCCATGAATTCTTTGTGATGGGCCTAACAGCCACCAAATGTGCGTCTATGAATTGAAATAGTCTACAATCCATAGAATACTATGGTATAGTAAATAAATATAACATTACACTGTGAAACTAACACAAATAAGGCTCTTCTCGGAACATCTAACATTAAATTGTGAAACTGAATGTGCCAATGGAAGAAAATATACGACTCTATAAATAATGTACAAGAGATGGTACCGTTATGAATTGAATTGAAAGCAAAGAAAAAGAGGGGCTTGCCAAGAAAATGACGTGGACAATTATGGTTTGCAGGAAAGTACCATGAGGGGTATCGCTCAACAAGAAGCTGAATTTTGCTGACAACCCAGATCAAGTTTCGTTTGCTCATCTCCGGTGTCGCACCAAAACCATCTCCAAGGAGGCCAGCAGTCTTCACATGGTTAAGAGCCGTTTCCTGCAAAATTTACTGTAAGCCTCACAGGAACAAAATGCATCAATAGTGCAAAAAGAAAATAAGGAAGAAAAACAAAAGCTACAAAGAGTCACTTGTGTCACCTGTAAATGATTCATTAATGTCTCTATAGAAGCTGTACGATCAGCACCAATCTCATAGGACCGAATCAAAAAGTTTTGCCTAAAGACCAGCCCGTCCTGGATGATTCTACCAAAGCCAAATGTGTCAGCAAGCATGTCAGGTTTCTTCGGCTTCCAGTCAAGCAGTGTCCACTGCTTCTCTGCGGCCAGGAAGATGGTCGTGACAGCTGCAAGAAGCATGCTCCAATCCGGCAGTTGGTTATAGAATGTCTTCGGAGCACTGTAAATTACTGTCTCCTCCTTGTCCGAGCGTGTAGTCTCGAGGTTAACCTTAGTGCCATTAACCTTGGGAAGGGCTTGGGCCTGCGCCTTCACTTGCATGGCCCCGGGAGGCGGGTTAGGCTTCGCAACAAGGCCACGGACACTCAAATTCTCCGGTAATTCACCAGTTGTGTTCTTGGAGCTTCTGGCCGATGCAGCCGGGGAAGACCCTGGGCCAGGGAAGAATGCCGAGGCGGCAAGGGACCCAGCCATGATTGAACCGCACTTCAAGATCCAAATTTGCTCGAAATCACACACTAGAAGGGCCAACCTGAAGGGGGGAAATCCACGAAAGGATGAGCTTTTTAGGAGAATACATATTCACAATAGCATTTTTTTCTAGTTCCCATGGCATCAATCAAGAAAGCGTGAAATGTAGAAAACTCGTTAAAGAAATCAAAAGGAAAACGAACATAATGTGATCAAAGTTTCCAGATTTGACATGCAGAATCGAGCTAGCTATAGAAAGAAGCAAATCAAATTTTCCATATTTGAGTTTAGAGAATCCGAGTTAATAAGCAGTTCTCTGGAAACTTGAATGATGAACCACCGGATCCAGCTGCTAACATCTGTCTCCTTTGGGGCAAAACAAGGCCAGTATCAAAGAAGAGTCCACCAAATTCCGAAGCTATTAGATTCAAAAAAATATTTTAGTAGCTATTTGAGCTCCATTTGAATCAATTTGGCAAAGGGGGCAATGCTCCAATCAAAAACATTTCAAGTTGAGATAAGACCGAATTTTGGGACGATCATCAAACGCCTCTGCTCAAAGACGCAAAAGAAAAAAATGCTCAGCAAACAGTAATACCAAAGAGACCCAAATATTCTTGTTATTTGGGTCATTTTTCCAATCGAATTAAGCAAAATATAGGCAAGAACAGCAGCACATTCCAACGCAATCCACCCAAAGTCCGAACTTCTCCATTCCTCCGAACCCTATTCATCTCCATTCCACGCAAAAGTGTAAAAAGACAAAGCCTATATTGCCTAGTAAAAATGGCCCCGAATCCAAACTTCTCCACACGAGGCCCCCTATCAAAACCAAATTCACACCAAAAGAAAAGCCAAAACCCGTTCTCGCATCGAAAAATCCCCCAGCATCAAATTCACAAAGAAACCGCCAGATCTACCAACGAAACACCAACAAGCCAGACCGCGTAAAACCAAAATGCAGCCCAGAAAAAAAAACTCGCAACAAAATCCCCAACAATATTACGCAAAACGACTCGCCGCCAGATCGCCGGGAACTCACCGTACACTCCACGGAACGAGCCCAGGTCAAGCCCCCGTCCCCGTCGCTCGCTCCCGCCCTCCCCTCCTCGCCACGGCCACGCTCCGCTCGGGCGGATTAGACTCGTGGCCTCCGCTTCTCGGGCAGAGACCAGAGAGAGAGAGAGAGAGAGAGAGAGAGATGTTTTCCCCCCTTTTGCGAGGCGGCCACGAAGCAGACAGAGCCGTTAGTGTCTCCGGCGCAAGCGTGCATATATAACAGGCGCGGCTCGTATGCGGTGGTGGAGCAAGAGCGTATGTTTATACGGTGTGTGAAAAGACGGAAATGCCTCTCGGTGCGGTTTGGTCAGCCAGTCAGTCCAGGGCAGCGCTCCGGTGGGGCCCGGTTTCCGGATTCTTCCAGGCGGCTGGATGGAAAGACCGAAAATTTTTCGCAATGGAAGGAAGCCCTCGAACGTCGGGACTGTATACACATACGGCCGCAGTGTTGACATTTCTAAAAAATTTTATCTTTAAAAATCTATTTTTATAAATTTAGCAATTTTCTTAAGCTCAGCAGCTACGACAAATGACATATGTCGATTGCACGCTCTAGTAGCTCTATAGGTTCTGCCAAGTAGGGCTGGCAAAAAAGCTCGGGCTCGGCTCGGGCTCGTAGAGGCTTGGCTCGGCTCGTAGATGAAACGAGCCGAGCCAGCAAAAAAGCTCGTGATCTAAACGAGCCGAGCCCGAGCCAGCTCCAGCTTGGCTCGGCCCAACCGATGGCCCGAGCGGCGATGCCTCCTGCCCTCCCCCAATTCTCCCGACTCCCCCGTTCCTTCCGCTTCTTCTTTTCTTTCTGCCCGTGTCTCCGCCGCCAGCGCCTCTTCCTCTCCTCCCCTTCTTCCAGCGACACCTCCACCGTCCACGCCTCCTCCGCTTCCTCTCTTTTTCCCACCGCCGCCTCAACGGCTCAACGCCTCCTCATCTTATTCCCCATGCCTCCCTGCTCTCGGCTCGCTCTCTCTCTCTCTCCTCTTCCGATTCCCCTTCACCCCGGTGCCGCGTCTCGGCTCCTCCGACCCCGATCTGAGCGCCTCCGCCGCCGACTCCCTCTGCGCTTCTCCTCCGCCGTCGGCTCTCCCCTGCGTCAGCTTCTCCGGCCTCTCGCTGACCCCAGCTCCTCGTGCTGCGCCGCCCTGGTCGCCCTCTCCTCGCCGCTCAGCTTCGCACGGTTGTGGCCGCCGGATTCGGGGCCTAGGACCCAGATCCGGTGCTTCTTCCTCGGATCTACCCCAACTCTTACTGATTTGGTTGCTATTTCTTTTGATTTCTAATGATGTTTATGTTTGGACGCGAGGTTTGGGAAGTGTGTGCCGCCCCAGGTAGTGCGTCGTGGCCGCCGGCTGTGACTACGCCGGTGGTAGCACGCCGCCGCCTCCATCTACGGTGAGCTTACTCCTTTCTCCCCTCTTTACCCCTCCCCCTTCCTAGCTCTAACTAGCCTGCTCGGTGTGGATCCATAGTGCTTGATGGTTTGATGTTCTAGTTGTATATGTTTGATGTCGATAAATGTATATGGCGAGTGTTCTGGTGGTAGCACGCCGCCGCCGCCTCCATCTACCGATGTTGGTTCATTGCCCAACCCTCGCTCGCCCTCTCCCTTGCCCCTTTTCTCTGTGCCTCCACTGATTTCTCGCCGTCACCGGCGCCGTCGTCCTGCCGGCTGTCTCCTTTGTTTCAGCCCTACTCACAGACCGACCTCCTCAGTCCTCAGTGCACCCTGCTCCGCGAAGGGCTACAGGCTCTGCCGCTTTGTGTCTCCTTCAGCCTTCCCATTGTTGGCTCGCGAGCCCTCGCGAGCTGGCTCGAGCCGCACCACAAGCCGAACCGAGCCTACAAAAAAGCTTGATATCCTAACCAAGCCAAGCCGAACCGAGCCTCCATTTCACCGAGCTTTCACGAGCCGAACCGAGCCAGGCTTGGCTCGGCTCGTTGCCACCCCTACTGCCAAGCCAGCAGAGCTCAACAGCACATGCTAAGTTACTGTAGCTCAGTGTGTTGAAGACCTGCCGAGTAAGGGTGGCTCTGCAAGCGAGCTGCCAATGTTATATTAAATATAATTAGTACTAATTAAGCATTATATATAATTAACACTAATTAAGGGTAATTAATGCTAATTAACTTATTGTGCGCTGGCCGGTTTTATGTTACTTCAAGGAAAGGGCTAGATTTATAAAAGTGGACGTTTAGATACTAAATTGCAAAAAATGAACAATTCGAATGTCAAAGCGCAACAAGGCCCCGCTCATTTCACGTATCTTATGGAGAGTGATTGCTGAGAGAAGCAAAAACAAAAAAAACATAAGTGTTCATGTATCTAGAACGGTAGCAACATTTCAAATTTTCCACGACAGATCATTATTCGAATTGTACTCTTTTTTTGAGTTCAGCAACCATGACAAATGACATATATCAGCTATCAAGCTACAGTAGCTCGATAGGTTCTGTCGAGTCATTAGAGCTCAATAGCACCTGCCAAGCTACTGTAGCTCGGCGTGTCGAAGACCTGCCGAGTAAGAGCGGCTCCGCAAGCAAGCTGCCAAGCGGCAGCAAACTGGCATATCATATTAAATATAATTAGCACAAATTAAGTATTATATGTATGATTAGCATTAACTAAGGGTAATTAATGCTAATTAATTTATTGTGCGCTGGTCAGTTTTATGATAGTAAGTAGGAGCTAGATTTACAAAATGTGAACATTATTTTTTCTACTTTATTTCTTCTTCTACTTGTCCGATGGTTCTACACGAAATCGATCCTCGAATCAGTTCGGCCAGCGAAAATGGTGGGAGGCGAGAGACCGAGGTTCCTTGAAGAAAGTTAAGACAGCTCATGGGAATAATCAAGTCGCTAACTGTGGTGATTAACAAATCAGATGATATCGTTGATGAATAGATTCGATCGAGCTTAATCATCACCTTCAACAGAAAGCTTCGACTTGATTTGCACCCTTAATTTTCATACATCTGTATATACGTTTTTTCAGAAAAAGGTTTCTTCATACGGAAGACTGTTTTGCTGAAATTTTGTGAAAAGAAAACACGCCTTTCGTTCTCATCCCTCCTTCCCCTCCCTATCCAAGTATCCATTGCATGCTATTTACCAATGATGGCGCCATTCCTATCCAAATTCGGCACGCAAAACACTTAAGGCCCACTCATTTCAGCTTCAGTTTTTGGTTTCTGGTTTATTTTTCACTATTTGTAAATTTCGCCTTTTTCTTTTTTTTTTTTTGCTTTTTAGCTTTTTTTACCGGTTCTTTTTTCTCTGTATTCATTTACGTTGTCCGAGATGAGCTAACATATTTTTTCTATTTTTAAATTTTTGTTAAATTTAATTACGTTAAATAAGCCACCTTCAGTTACAGTAAAATTTCAGCCAGCTATAGTATATTTTTAACCATAAACTACAACTTTTCAGTTCAACCGAGCAGACCTTAATTTCCACTCTTCTAGGATAGTGGTGCCACCAATCGGTCACCAGCTGTCCCAACACCTTACCGAAACTCGGGATCTGAGCCGGGAGGGAACAAGGCTGTTCGCCCTCCAGCCGGAGTTCCATCCCTGGAATCGGCGGCCCTGATTCTTATTTCTCGCGCTACTGTTTTCTGAACAGTGGGACAGTGTGTACCTACGAGGATGATGGAAGCCTCTGATTGTTGTGTATGTTTGTCTTGTACCTCTCAAAAATACATGAACGTGGCTGCTCCAAAATCCAAATACACCAACAAGTGTCATGTGCGTTTATATATATGCCACACGTCCACATGTATTGCAAATTTTTTTGCTGAAAAACTATAATTTCCACATATACAATTCCATGTTAGAAAGCACTCATCAATGAAAAAATAGCGAAACACACCATCATCCAGACATGGCGCACACATTTTCTTCACCAAATCAGAGAGACCCACATTTCTTTTATTCCTCTGCAATGCCAGTATGCCACTCAGCTTCAGTTACCTCACTGTTGTCCAAGTCAAGTCCGCCGGACAATCGCATTCCACTACCGCATCAGGAATAAGATCCTGTTCAAAATAATTTTTAATTTCTACTTTTTTAGCTTTTTGAAATCAAAGTCACTTCATACTATTAATTTCTTATCATGGTTTTTTTACTTTACATTATCCGAGGGATATAACAGTTTTTTACTTTTCCTCTTTTTTTTTCTTTTTTGAACTGATTGGTTTTCCTTTTTATTTATTAAACGGATTGTCTTTTGAACAGGTTAGTTTTTGAAACTACTACAGTACCATTTCAATTAAAAAACAATATCTGCAAATAAAAGCCATCAATAAAAGCTGTTTTCAACGGGCTAGAGCTTGTTCTCTTGGACTATGGCTTATAGATGTAGCTTATTAGTTTTATGAATAGTGATTGCTGAGAGAAGCTAAAAGCCAAAAAACAGAAGTGTTCACTATCTAGAATGGTTGCAACATTTTTTCATTTTTGACCCTCTAGCACATATTTTTTGCAAAAAAAAATAGTCTCTTCCCAAGCTCAAAAGATGCGGTAGGCGACATGTGTCCCTGCTGCGCCCCTTTCTCGATAGGCCGGATGGCATGCAGCAGGCAAACCGAGCTCAGCAGGCGAGGCATGGGTGCAGGAGCTGACGAGGCCACCGGACTATGCTGCTCAGCAGCACAGGCTCAGCAACACCCTGTTGGCTGGCCACATGACGCCACAGTCGCAACGTTCAACTGGCTCGCTTCGTTTGGACTTTGGAGCCGCATGATCACTGTTGCTTTATTTTGTTGCACAGTGTTGTGATTGTGCAACAGGTGACCACAAATCAACAGATGTATAAAGCAGGTTCGATGGACGAATTTGCATGCATGCATGTTAGGCGTGCAGTCGGCCAGTAAGGCGCTACTGAGCTGTGCTACTCAGTAGCACCTGTCGATAGGGCGGTGGGCCCCGCTGGCTCCTAAGCCTGTGCCTCGCCTACCGAGCACATCTCGTATATCGCAGCCACTCGGTTGAGCAAAGAGGCACAGCAGGTAACAAGTGTCACCTACCACATCTTTCGAGTTCGAAGAGGGGATCATTTTTTTTTGTAACAATAGGTGCTAGAAGGCTAAAATTGAAAAAAAAACTTACAACAGTGCTAGAAACATTTAAGCCCAATTTCTGGCTTTGGCTGTTGACTGCAAATGTACTGTAGCGACTGTTAGTTTTTTGGAGTCAAAAAATATGAAAAATAAAAAACTGTTATATTGTCAATGCAAAGAATTAAAAGGAAAACTAAAAATTAAGAAGCCGCCACGTGTGGCTTGCAAACTATTTGCAGTAGGGCAGGGCAGGACCTAATGGCATCCACAGTGGAGGCTACCACAAAATAGTAATCTCGTGAGAGAGAATACCGCCACATCAGCTCAAACCACCACTTAAAAAAAATTCTACCCACAGTGCATGGTGGCTTGAAGTGGTAATTATGAATTTCAGCTTTTTACCTTTTTTTATTCGATTTGTCCCCACTCAATCACTCCCCACCGTCCTTTCTCCCCCTTCGTCGCCCATCCGCTCCACCAATCGCATGCATCCCCAAAGCGCTCGCCTGCCTCCATGTCCTCCACGCCGCCCTCACCCCCACCGTCTTCCACCTCCCTAAGGCATGCCCCGTCTCGGCAAGAAGATGCTCGACCTCGGCCCTGTGGGCATCATGCTCCCCACCCTCAAGTCCCCCATCGCTGCTGCAGCTACCGTCTCCCACTGTCGCTACCCACCCCACGGTGTCGCCCACCCATTGTCCGCGCCTCCGCTGAGATTGCAAGCCACCTCGCCGTCGCCCTCGTCTGACTGGATCCGACAGCCGCGACCTCGTCCCAGCCCGGATCTAGTCGCGCACGGAGGCCCGGCAGTGGGACAAGCGGGGAGGTCCGGCGAGAGTAGCGCCTCGGGGTCCCCGCACCGAAGCTGGCTCAATGTCACGCCGCGCAGCTCCGCCGTGCCGCATCGAGGATGGACAGAGGTTCTAAAGCCAACGACATGAAGAACCCACCTTGGGGGCAGGAGCGGCGCTGGCGCTGTTGCGGTGGCGGGTGAAAGGAGAGGACTTGCCAGTAGTAGAGTGGTACGAGCGGAAGGAGGAGACATGGGCTTGATGGGTGATCAGCATGGTGGGCTCAAAGGGTGGTCGGCATGGTCTCAAGCAAAAGCACCAACGCTTCACTACCGCTTTGAGCTTCTCCTCAGCGCTTTGTTAGTGAAACACCAACTTCCTTTGTAAGTTACTCTGGCCGTGTTCTTTTCAGCTTCTAAAAGCTGATTTTCGGTTTTTCTACAGTAACTGGCTTTTAAACGGAGTATCTTTTCAAAATAGGGTCTACTAGTTAATTAATTATAGTACATATTGTACCAACTTCATTTATATCTGTAAAAACCGCACGTAAGTTTTTGTTACTCTGTAATCTTTTACATAAACAACCCAAAAACCACAATGCGCAACCAAAAGTCATTAACCCCAGAAAAAAAACAAACCCTCTTAACACACTCATAAAGCCACCACCATTCCTCTTTCTCCTTCACCACCGTCTTACGTTAACCGACGAGGCCACCTGCCACGGTAGAGCACTGTGGATAGCGTAAAACACGCCGCACTGCACACGGGTCTCATCAGTCATCGATCCCAGCTGCTGCTGCAGCATGCTCATTCAGACCCGGTGGCCTTTTGCTGTTCCGAAATGTTCAGCACTTGGGCTGTTAAGCAGCGCGCGCGGCTCGCTTGACCCGGCCGGCCGCCAGACCACTGCCCGCCCGCCCGCCTACCTGCCTGCCTGCCGATGCTGACAGTTTCGGAGTCGCCTGCGTTCAGAGGGGCAGTTTGGGAAACAGTGGTATCTTCGAGCCTTCGCGAAGAGGAGGTGCTCTGTCCGCGGCCGGTGGCCACGTGCATGGCTACGGGCCGGTGGGATGCGTATCCTCTGCCTTCAACGTTAGTGACGTTGGGTCTCGTGAGGCCCACGCGTAACGTCACTGACGTTGAAGGCAGATGATTTCAATTCGGGCCGGTGGCCAGTTTTCGGGGGGCGATGATGGCTCATAATTTTTTATTGTAGTTATTTTATTTTTATTATAGTTAATAGTAGTTTATTTGATATAATTAAATTTGAAAAAATTTAAAATAAAAAAGTTAGTTCGTCATAAATAATATAAAGAAATATAAAAAAGATTAAAAAATAAAAATCAGAAAAAAATGAAATTAAGAAATAATAAATTAAAACTACTCCCTCCGTTTTCATACAGAGTACTCCACGCTTTTCACCAACTAGGTTTCTAAAAATCCCTCAAGCAGGTAAGTAGGAGCCACTCCAAAAAAACATAAAAATACGTTCACTGTTGTCCAGTGTACTAATACATTTTCTTAAGAACTTAAAGGTTAACACTCCAGTCAGCCAGCCCTAAGTGCAAAGTACAGATAAAACTGATAGAACTGTTGTTGCAAAATACATTTTCTGAAAAGACCCTCGGTTTCGCAAAAAATTGAGGGTCTTTTCAGAAGAAATAAGGGTATGTTCGTAATTACGGGAAACCCCGGGTCGCTACCCAGCAAAAAATATGCAGGGCTTTTTCGCAAGAATTTAGAGACCTTTTTGTGAAAATCGGGGGCCTAAACGTAATTATCAAATCTTTGTTCGGGGAAAAACGATCACGTGAGAGGCAAACAGTAATTCAGCGCGCATACACGCGGCAGGCGGAGCGGAAGCAAGAGCGAGCGCACACGTCAGCCGCAGGAAAAGTGAAATCGACGTGGATCGCGCGAGCGTGCAGGAAACCCCGACTTTGTATAGTGGATGATTCACGCGTATTAAGGTGATTGCACTCAGAATAACACATGGCCAAAATGTTCTCCGATAAGTATCTCAAGCACGTAAACCGAGAAAGCTAAGTGGTGGAATATGGCTAGTGTTGATAGAGGTAGTTTGGAAAAGTTGTCTACGGAACCGTGAAGTAATTGTTCGTCGAAAAGAAAATTTGGTCAAAAAATATCAAGTATTTGAAAATGAAGGTAGAGCTTACCAAACCGGTCGACCTCTCCTTCTTCCTAAAAGAATACTACTACTGTCTCCTGTGCTTATACTGATATACTCCTACCTAGCTACTACTGTATCTTTCGTGTCATTCGGAGGCATACGGATTGTCACTGTCTTCGTTGTCAAGCTCGGTCCATTTTCATTTACGGTGTCAAGCTGTAGTGAGCTGCAATCCAGATCGTACGTCTCAACCTTTTATTGTTTGAGGGGATGTTTATTTAGGCTTTTTTTAAGGTTTTTTGTTTTCTAACTATTGGTTAAAATTATTTAAGTCGTTCAATTAAACAAAAAATAAAAAAACAAATACTGTTACATCTCCGCAAGCAATACAAAAGAACAATAGAAAAAGAAAAAAAATCTAAAATCTAAAATTAAGAAACTGACATGTTTAAAGAGAAGTTAGAATCCGAAACAAAGGGCCTAACTCCATCGCTGCTACGAGGTCAATTCATTTCGGCTATGGAACTTGAGGCACCCGTCATGTTTGAATTGTTCATGTTTGCGTCCATCAATTCCTGCTATCGAAAAAGATAAAAGGTACAGCGTGACTTGTTGGACAATTGCTCCATGAACTAGGAACTACTTGACTACTAGCGAGGACGGTCATTGGTCTTGCACATAGAGGTCACGCTGGACCGGCCGGACGGCACTGATTACACAACTATTGTCCAACTAGGATGGCTAGCAAGAATTGATGAGTGCCACCCAAAAGCAGTCCAAATTGGCGTGATCATGGGTATAAATAGGTACTACTCATCAAAAACTTTAGTCAAACTATCTACATCTGGCTGGTGATCAATTTAATTGAGCGGTCAAGTACCAACAAAGTCCTATAACAGCTGAATCCATATGAAGTATTTGAAAAAATTTTGGCCCCTTGGGAATTAGCTTTTTTACAAAAAAATAGCCCTATAGATATCATTTTTTTGCATAAATGATCCTTTTGCGCAGTGGAGTGCACCAGTCACCTGGCGTGGCTGGCGAGCGCGCCAGGGCGCATGGCGTGGCCGGTGAGTGTGCCAAGTGCCTTGGTGCGGCCAGGGGGCACGTCAGGCCAGCTAAGCTCCGTCTTTTCGACTTTTTGGCACTTTTAATGTTATTTAACCCGAATTTATAGGAATAGCAGTTGCTGCGCCTGAATGGCAAAAATATCGCTTTTGACGCACGGTGGCTGTGCAGCATCCCTGGGGGGCGATATGTGGCCACTACCGCACAGCCACTATGCAGCAACACGAAGGCTGCATGGCCACCGTGCGACAAAGGCGCAACAAAAAAACCAAGTAAACAAGAGAAGCAATACGATAAAAAGCATAAAGGTTAAGATAGTTTCATTACAAAAGGGGTTAGGCATTAGATGACTTTAGACATGGCATATAGGCCTTGTCAAGTCATAACATCAGATACACAACGTCTAAGAGATCTAAGTACAAAAGGAGGTACAACTAGAGAGAGTAAGTGCTTGCAACCCAAAAGACTGCCTAGCAAGCACCGCTGACTAACCTAACTACGACTAACTACTCGTCCACAGGGTGACTCCTACCACAATTAGTGTAGTTCCCCGAGAAGTGGGAACGACTTTGACTGAAGCTAGGGGACTGGGAGTGAGAGCGACTCGGGCTGTAGCTAGAGGAGTAGGAGCGAGAGTGAGATAGACTGTGTCTTCCACTGGATCCTCTGACGTCGATGTCGGGCGGTAGATTGTGGCGGTGCACGCTCTTGTGTGTTGTGAGCCTGATATGAAGCCCTTAGGGTCAGGTCGTTGTAGGGCCGCGGGGGGCAATGGCAGATGCTAGCGCTAGTGCTGGCAATAGCGAGGATGAAGTGTAGGTAACCAAAGACCAAAGGCGCTCGAGCTCTGCCTCGACGGCAATCCTCTCGCGCTCCACCACCTGGAGGGTGGCCTCACAGTGGGTGAGTTGGGTATGGAGGACGTCCAAGTGCTCATAGCTGGAGAATAGAAGCATCTGCATCTGTATAATCTCCTATAGGGCATTGGCATAAGTGACCACCATAGCGTGAGTCAACTGGCGGTTGTCTACCCTGGGATTGGGGCGCTCTAGGAAACGCTCCCCCTCGCGGAGGCGCTGGAAGAAGAAAGGAGACTACAGCAGCTTCTCCATGTGCAACTGGCACAAATGAGCTACAGCCAAGCACACTGCGTCCTGGACGGCGCCAGAGCACAGTGCATCCGAGGGTGCTCGGCCGGGAAGGTATGGGATTGGAATTCCTTGTCCTGCTCATATAGGAATACTTCCATGGTCCATGAGTCTCGGTCCAGAATCCGGGTCTTCCTGATCTTGAAGATGGGTGGACTGCGATATCCTAGCTACTACATGAGTTGTCGTAGGAGGCTGACAAACTCCCCATCGTCCTCTCCAATGGAGAAATGATCCCACGGACCTATGAACAATGTTCCGGCCATCTACAATTTTGAACAACAAGAGGTTAAAACAGGTGAAAATATAAAATTGCAGATAAATAAAGATCTAAGAGTGATAAATAAAGCAAGTAGTACAAAATAAATGAGTAGCGCATGTTGCTAGTTATGATTAAATTAACATGAATTGACATGGCAAATTCAAAGCGTATAAAATTTTCGAAAAATTATACAATTAGATCAACTATGTTGGGAGGCTCCACAAAAAATTGTAATTTTTGAAGCTTGTTTACTATGGGCCTGTTTGGGACTGCTCTGCTCCAGATTTTTCAGCTCTGCTCCCAAGTTGTCTAGCCAAACAGGTCCAACTCCAAGAACTCCGCTCCAGAAAAAAGGTGGAGTTAGGGGCCAACTCCACGTTTTTTCTGGAGCTCTTCAAGGGGTACTCCAGAAACTGAAGTTTTGTATCTCCTCATGGAGTTGAGAGAAAATTACCCACCACTGCCATTACTTTTCCTCCGTACCGATTCGTTTCTTTTCCAATCCACCCCACCCACCGCGCGGCTCCTGTCCTCCCCACCCACCTGCGCGCTCCTCTTCCGCCGCCACCGCAAGCCCCCGGCGCCTCTCCCCCCTCCTCCTCCGTGCCGGCCTCCTCCTCTCCGCCGAACTGCTCTTCTCCCCCCCCGAACGCACGCCCCGTCGTCCTCTCCGCCCCCAACCCACGCCGCCCTCCTCTCCGCCCCCACCCGCGCCGCCCTCCTCCTCTCCGCCGCCCCCTACCCGCGCCGCCCTCCTCCTCTCCGCCCCCCACCCGCGCCGGCCTCCTCCTCTCCACCGCCCCCCACCCGCTCCGCCCTCCTCCTCTCCGCCCCCCACCCGCGCCGGCCCTCCTCCTCTCCGCCCCCCCACCCACGCCGGCCTCCTCCTCTCCGCCCCCACCCACGCCGCCCTCCTCCTCTCCGCCCCCACCCGCCTCCCTCCAAGCCGGCCTCCTCCTTGAGCTTCCTCACCGAGTGCGGTCACCACCCCTCCCCGAGCGCTGCGCCACCCCGAGCGCCGCCCCTCCCCGAGCTCCGCCCCGACGCCGTCGTCAGTCGCTCCGACGCCGTCGTCACTGCATCAGCTACCTCGCTGCCAACCACAGAGCATCGCCGCCTCCCTCCAATTTCCAAAAATGAGTTTGTTTGCTGATTTGATCAGATGTTGAGAATGTTGTGTGTGTGTAGAACCTGAGAAACCTGACAAGGGCAGATTGGTACTGAACATACTGAATGTCTTGCTATTGTACAATGTCTGTCTTATATATCTCAATGATCAGGTGGACAATTATATTCTTTTGTCTTGTTTGGATATATGTCTGCCATCTGCATATATGTTTGGATTCAATCTTACTATGTGTGAAGGGGCATTATCCATTAGCTCAAATTATGCAAGTGTCTTCAGTAGTTCTTGACTGACAAATCTCAGGTTACATAATTTTATCTTCATTCCATGTAAAAGAATCTTTCCCCTTCAATCACATTCTTTAGATGTCAGATGGCACTATGATTGTCGTGGGCAGATTTTCCTGGAATTGAAAATTTGAGCTATGTATTAGAACACAAGTTGATTCCAACCTCCATTTGAAATGGATACACAGAGGAAAGGATGGAATTATTTGAAAATAAATTAATTGCGATTATAATATTTTACATCATATTTCAATTGGCAACAAAAAAAATTCAGTTACATATGCTCCGCAGACATCAAAACATACACCAAACATCATTCAGGGGCACATTGGACATTTCTCAGGGAAACCTCACATTCCTGGAGCTGGAGCTAACTGCGTGCCAAACAGGACCACCTGCTCCAGGAACTCCACAGTGGAGCTGCTCCATGGTGGAGTTGGTGGAGCAGAGCTGGAAAAACTGGAGCAGAGCAGTCCCAAACAGGCCCTATATGTACAAACAAGTACACTGTATCAAAAGGCTCCACAAAAAAATAAGGTCACATGCATTGGTCGCGAATCTAGTCTATCGGGAATGTCAGGCGGTTGGGCGCCTGTCACGCGATGCAGATCGTACCATGGGTCTTCAATGGGTGTGTGGCCATACTCGGGAGGTGTAATCGTGGTAGGTGGCCCCAAGAAAAGACCTTCCAACCAAGCTTCTGCCTACAAAGTTTGTCCATGTGATGGGATCCACAGTGCTTGACCTGAGTACCAGCCCCCAGGAGGGCCAGTTGCATAGCCATGTGGTGCCTAGGGCTGAGAGGTGGATGGCCCCGGATGCCCGTAGTTCTATGAGGTGAGGGTGTATAGTGGATCGCCTAAAAGACCCCATTGGTCTGGCAACGTACTATATCTGCCTTCGACCCGCTGGTAGTCCTCTGACGGAGAATCTCTCCCAGCCACTGGCATTGTGGCTTGCGCCTCCATGGCCTCCAGTATTACATCCTCGTGCCTGCATGACACTCACGACAGTAAGCTCAAGTCCCTAAGGCAAGCCTGGATGCAACACCATGATTAATGAGTGAAGTACTTCAAAATAGCACACCTATAACTCTGTGATAACTCACGGAGGCGCTGCGTGGTATGCTCGGCTGGTCGCCGATGCTGGGTCAGTTCGTGGATGCGCTGGGCTGCGATGATGATGGTGGCGATAGTGCATGATGGAACCCTATCCGATGCCTCACGTCGACATTGCTTGGTCTGTCACAGCTCAAGTTACGAATGACTTGCTTGACGTCCTTGCGTATAAACTTTCATCCCCTTGAAACCTTCCATTATGGCTGACCATCCTGGTTGGGACACATGTTCAGTCCGTTCCACAATATCATACATGTGGTCCAGCTGCATGGGGTAGCAAGGAAAAGATTCCTTAGTTCACCAATTTTCTGAGGTTGCAAAATGTGGACCTCTATGAACGTACCGACTCATCACGCCACGCTGCTCAGTGTATGTTCACCCCCAACACCAGGCGGTCGACGTGACAGAGGTTTGGATGTCGTGGCAGGGGTGTTCCTATCAATCTTGGCTGCGTGTTCTGCATGTACCATTCCAAGTATGTGCCATATGTCTCCTCGTCGTATAGCCGTGCCTCGTTTGGGTCGATGCAAGTGCGGCTGACTCCCACTCATTGATCCAACATTGATGTGTCAACCACCAGTCATTGCTTTTATGACCCTTCTTCATTTGCCTGCAAGTCCAACATAAAAATAAACTTAGAATTAACACAACCAAGGCATATCTTGTAGTATGATATGCAAAATTATGTCATACATACGTGTGGCTTACATGGGGGAGAGGTCGACCTAGTAGCGGGGGGGGGGACCTGTTGGTGGAGTCGAAACTGCTTCATGACCTGTTGCAAGTTGTACGCCTCCACCATATGCGATAATACAAGATAACACATTGTCATCCAATATGGCAAGTCTTGCTAGCAAAGCGAACTCAAGCCATTTGGCGCTGTCTGCTGCGCAAAGGCCTAAGTCCAAGGGGCTCATATGATGTCTCGTCATGTAGACCCTCAAATTCGTTATGGAACTCGGGGTAGAGGCGACGTGCCCTCTCCATGGCCAAACCTAGCACAGCCAAAGTCCATTTACTTCCTGTGGTTGGGGCATCCGTAGGCTTGTCGTCATCCTGGTAAAAAAAGTTTGCTATTGTCGTATGGGTGGACTGGAATGCGGTAGTAAAATCAGTCAACCGGAAAGTGCTCCCACACCCATAGCTGTAGTAGCGTATGGCAACCCGTTCGCATGGGCTCAGCTCCCGTGCGATGTTGAGATGCGTCGCACAGGCCACGGTACGTTGCACACATCATAGCTGAACCCTAGCTATATTGCGGCATGGCATCCTCATCCGAGACTGTGATGGACTCCACGAGGTGAAGGTAGTTGGGAACACCGCGCCCCCTTAGTGGTCGAGAACATGATCCACCTGAATAGAAACATCATGTACGCAATGAGGTGGCATCGGACCACCTCCACCGTGGTGTCCTTAGGTCAATACATGTATCGTCGAAGCAAAACATGCGGCAGCCCCTTGCTCTTCTCCGAGATAGCCGTCTCGAAGCATTGAGCAAGGTGCACCTTCTAGTCAGGTGGTCTTGCCAACGGGATGCCTGCAAGGCCTCACAAGGGAAGCCTTGTAATGAAGCTAACATCCTGCAATGTCACCGTCATCTCCCCTATCGAAAATGGAAGGTGTGGGTCTCAAACAGCCATCGCTCAGCGAGGGCGGAAAGAAAAGACGCGTTGATCGAGAAATTTTGGCATGTGTTCATCGTGTGTGCAAACGCAATCAATCTGGACACATGCAGCTTATCAATGTAGCAATTGTCCAACGGCCAGGTTTTCCTTGGTCCCCGTGTGATAAGTGTTGGCGGCCCATCGCCACTAATCCAACTGTGGAAGCGATGGTGGGCATCCCACGCCTCCTCTAGCACGGGCGCATGGTACATTAGTTGCCATTCCTAACAATAGAGAACGAACAATACGACAAAGGACATAACAAATGCCACTTGATTGAAATGTAGTTACTACGGACGACAATATGTAGTGACAACAGTACAAACGTAACAGTAATATGCGAAAAAATCATGCCTCTATTTCAGATATGTTTGTGCAATACGAAGCCCAATCGTAATGGCCGCAATGAAACTTCTAGATGTAAATATTATATGTCTACGAATGACAATATTTCACATGCGATATTTTCTCCTTCCTCCCCCTTTTCATTTGTACTTTCTTTACTTTATTTAATATAACATAGTAGGAGCCTTTCCTATTGTTTTCCTCAAAAAATATTTCACATGCAATAATAAAATAAACAACATAAGAAATAACAAATGACACTTCATTAAAATATATTCACTACGGACTGCAATAATCTGCATGAGATACAAAAAAATATGTAATGACAACAGTACGAACATAACAATAATACGCACAAAATAACGTATGTGCATTTCAAATAAATATGTACGTTTCGTGCTAGCTGTCATAAAAAATGCACAAATATAATAAATTGTATTTCCAAAATATATATAAAAGTTTGAAATGTATTAAATATGAACGCATAAACAAATATACCGTTACTTATAGCGCGTTTGTCCAATAGCGAGCATGACTGCATGAGACACTTCAAATTAGAAAATATATCATATTAACACTAATAACGTAATTAACGCTAACAAAATGATTAAGATAACAATTAAACACATGCCAACCGCGAATGAATGCATCAGGAGCCGTGCGCTCACACATTATATAGCCGCGCGAAGGAGACAACGAATGATGTTGACAAGACGTGACACGATGTAAAGTTTGAATAATCAAAAAATGACGAAAATTACATACGGCCCGTGCAGCCAAAACAAGCACCGAAAGACCTCCCATGCGCACATGGTGCAGTCGGTGGGTGCACCACCTTCCTGAGGCAGTTGGTAGCCACGCCACCTCATCCCGCTGCGCTCGTCGACAGCACCACCTTATCGTCTAGGGCATTTTCGTAAAAATAATGTCTACAAGTCATTTTTCCAAAAAAGAAAAACTATTCGCAAGCGGCAAAAAAATATTTCGAAAGTTTGCATCTTCGATTTCTGTTCCCGCTCAATGATCATCTTTCTGCTTTGTCCATATAAGAGCAAGTCCAATAATAGAGCCAAGTGTTTGGCTATAAGCCAAGTTATAAGAGCCAAGTTATACAATAATCTGTCTTCTATTTGTCTACAAAAGATTTTTTTATTATTATGTGGTATCATGTCTCACATTCTCTTTCCTACTCCTCCTCACATACATTTATTATCTGGACTCACCACTGCATAGGCTCCCGTGTGCAGCTTGTTGCTTGCATGAGAGCCAAGCTCTCCTCTCTCTCCTCTCTTCTCTCCTCCACATCAGCAAAAATGCTGACTAGCTTGGCTATAAGATCATTGTTGTACTTGCTCTAATACTCGCGAGAGTACTCCTAATGTTACCACTCGATTTATTTAGTTTTGACTTGTGAGCAAGTAGCCTAGTAAGGGCATGTTCAATGGTGATTTATGAGCTAGCTCTAAACATATTATTTCATATTTTAATAGAAGAGAGAGAAAATCTAGCTCTTGATCAAGAGTTAGTCTCATACACACATTCCAAGATTATATGAGGATGTCATGTGGGACTATTCATGTTATGAGCTATGTGCTAAAATTTAATATCATTAGAGAAGTTATCTTAAAGTTAGTAACTAGTTTATACCATTGTACATGCCCTGAGAGACCATACGTACTGCGTCAGTAGTACTGCATACTGAATGCACGCATATGGCAAGCTTTTACCGACACTTTCCAGCTTTTCATCGTTAATGCTATACTACTGTACGTTTACGGCCTGCCTAACCCTACACGACAAAGTAAGTAATGCTGCCGCAGTTTTCCAGGGACAAGAAGGTAAATGCTGTTGTCGGTCGTGCCCCACATCTTAACCAGAGAAGTTTCTACGTAGTACTACCATAATTTTTCACGGCTGGAGAGAGCGTAGATAGAAAAGTCTACTAAGTCTACTAGATCGAACCTGACTTGGCATCCCGGCCGGGCATAACTATGAATAATGTGCTAAATGCCCGCATAATACATCTGAACAAGTGAAAAGGCGAGCATTGGAGATCACACCATGCTAAAAGCCACAACAACAACACATGCCAACTGCGAAGTCTTCGTCAGAAAAATACAGTCCAGAGTTGGGCTCTTGTTCAGACAAGGAAAGGTGCTGAAGCCTTCAAGAAATTTGTCTTGTTCCTGTGCATCGGCAGTAACTTCAGCACTTCCGAGGAAGAAGCTTCGTCTTGTTCCTGTGCATCGGACAAACCTAGTGTGCAAACCTGCAGAGGGGAGGAGAACAACTAAACAACAACGATGTTGCGTTGTCACTCCAATATATTGCATGTTGTGTGTATGATGCAGCAATATCGCAGCTGGAACGCATGTCACACTCACATATGCTCGGCAACAGGAGGAACCATCCCTAGGATGCGGGAGTGAACCCCACGTTGTCAAGGGATCGTAGACGGACTTTTTTTCTTCCATAAACCCTAAGTAGATCATTTGGTTGCTCATTTTACTCCAAGGTTTGTGCAGTATACTGGTACGTAATAAAAATATGACATTTTTGAATAGACACACATAAGGATGGGTCTTGCAGACCGCAGCACATCCCTAGTCGCCCCTCTCTCCTCTTTCATTCTCACACTCTCTCTCCGACCAGCGATAGCAAGGCAGCGGCGACAACACCATCAACCAAGGAGGAGGCAACACCGCGACTAGCTACACATCGGCGCGGTCGGTCATGCTATTGGTAGCCGGAGCCCGGCCAGAAGGTGGCGCATGGGAACACAACAGCGCGGAAGTCCCGGGACACGTTTGGGCTCGATGCGGCTAGGGGTAAAAAGTGGATATGAATTATTTGTATTATCTGATTACCGTATTCGATAGGATGCGAATATGATATATATTTTTTTCATCTGATTAACAATTTCTATCCTATTCGTATTCGTATTTGAATTCGCATAAAGATATTGATGAAAATATGGTATGGATTTTTACCATCTAAAATATTATTTTATCCGGACTATCCATATTCGTATTCGATTTGACTAAGCAATATGCATATTTTATTACAATATGACTAATAATTGGACAAGTTCTATCTAATTGAACATGAATTCGTATTTCTTTAGGTGAAGTAAATGAATTAGTTGGACAAGTTTTATTTAATGTCTTTGTTGTGGGGGTGGCCCAACCCCCCGCGACTGGGCCGTGCAACTAGTTCAACATGTAATAGGCCCAATAGTGTAGAGAAATATACCAGTGTAAATATACCAATGTACTCTCATCCTTTGTAAGTACTAAGGGGTAGAATGGAGATTTCTCATTCTACCCCACTCATATATATAAACCCCCAGGAGGGGCAAAGGAGGGACATCCTTTCATTCTTCCCAACTCTCCCACAGATCTAGCTCTCCTCTTCTCCTTCTACTAGTCCCATTCCTTACTGTTTGGCCTGTAGCTACAACAGTCTTCATACAACATAAGTAAGGAGGATATCTGAATCTGACCGAATTGAGTAGATATTCGATTCAAATTCGTATCCAATATTTGTCCGGTCCGTATTCGTATCCGACATTTGTTCAATTTGTATTCGAATTCGAGAAAAAAAAATATGGACGTGAATATAGTTTAAGCACTATCTGATTCATATTCGATCCTTTTTCACCCCTAGTTGCGGCCAAGGAGGGCTTGCACCGGACCGGGGTAGGCTCGCCTATGTAGGAGCCATCGCCACTCTAGGACAATGAAACTGGTCTTAACATTGTCGAATCTGACAATGAGGCCACATCTCAACTCGACTCCACCGCTAAAACGAAGGAACCTAGCCAAGCAAACCATGGGTTTTGAACCCAATCCAAGCACTCACCCAACAAGCTACTGCGCAGGCCGTCCCGCTGCTGCAGGAAACGCTAGAGAAGAGGCGGGAGGCGGCGACACGGCGCTGGGCGGTGGAGCCGTGGAGAGGAGGCAGGGGGTGGCGACGCAGCACCGTGTGGTGGAGCCATGGAGAGGAGGCAGGGGCGGCGGGGCAGTGCTAGGCGGTGGAGCCGTGTAGAGGAGGCAGGGAGCGGCGGCGCGACGTCGGGCGGTGGAGCCGTGGAGTTGGAGAGTCATGGAGTTGAGAGGAGGCGGGGGGCTAGGGCTACCTGCAAATTGGACGCGAGCTTGAGCACTGAGGTGAATCAGGTGATGAGGTCGGGCTGGGCCGGCTATGCCACATCACCGCCGCTTGGGAGCTGGGGCGGGTTGGCTGTGAATGTGCCTCAGGCCGGGCTGTAAACCTCGGGCCTCCTATTGTGTACTCAAAATTTTTTTATATGCATACTAAAAATTCCTACTACTATTTTCTCTAGACCTCGGATCGTTGCCCAACCGGCCCAAGGCCCATTGAAACAAAACCGATTTTTGCAAAATCAAAATTGAAATTGAATTTGCGTTTTTGATTTGCCCTCTTGCTCCATAGCCCTAATATGCACAAATCTAGATGCAAAACAACCCTTGATCCTAGCCATCGCTGCCCTGAACGGATGAGATCGCGCGGCACTGTGCTTCTTCCGACAAATATCGCCGCCGGCTTCCTTGCTTCGCCGCCAAGCCAGCAGGCCTCTCCCGCGCCTTCCAGCCCTGCCAGCTCCTCCCCACCCATCATCGCGCCGTACCACCTCGCCTGCCCCGCCCTGACATGCTCCCGACCCGGCCCGAGTGCGTGGCGACGTTGCCGACACTTGCCGCCACCGCCTTTACCCCTCTCTCGCGTTTTCTTCTCTTGGCCGACCTGAGCGTCGCCAGTACCTTTTTGACCGCCGCCGTGCACAGCTCAGAACCCCAGAGCTCTCCCGAGCCCTCCCGAAAACGGCCACGCGCCGCTGTCACATTGGCCAATCTCCGGTGCCGACCCGCCTCCCTCGGCATATTTAAGCGACTGAACTCTCCACGGTGATCTCCACACTTCCCTGAAGCCAACCGAACACCCTAGAGCTCCGGCCAACCTCTCCATCTCCGGTAATCACAAAAATCCCCATCCGTGAGCCCTAGGCCAATGTCCTCTCTCCGGCCAATTAATTTTCAATTCCTTTCACTAATAGCTTCTTTGAGCACCTAGAGACACAGCCGAACCGTCGCCATAGCTCCTCCGCCACCCCTCTTCCCCGGCGTCGAGAGCCACCGCCGGTCGCAACTACCTCACCGTGGCTAGCCATGCACGGTCTTTCTCACTCCAAACCAACCATCCCACAAGCTTGCCCGAGCCCTAAGGATGCCCAAGAACCATCCCAATCACCCGGAGAAGCCTCAACCCACCCGCAATACTTAAATCGGTCGTGGGAGAAAAAGGGTCGCCGCCGACTATCGCCAGCTCTCCCGTCCCGGCCAACCCCCAAAATGGACTCCCCACGGTCCCACGAACACGCCCATACCCTCCACGCCCGTCGCCGTTCACTCTAGCCCTGCCGCCGGTCGTCGCCTTTCTCCCCTGTTCCTCTGCGCACGCGTGGTGGAGTGGGGAAGAAGAACAGTGCGCGCGCACTGTTCCTCCGACTGAGCCGCTCCGAGCTGGCTGAGCCGAGTCAATTCGGCGAAACCTGTTCCGTCCGACCGGACCCAACCGAAGCAGATGAACCAAACCCACTCACCCGAGCCTGAGGAATAGTACCGAACTCGATGAATAGTAAATCGGCCCAAAACCCAAAAATGCTTGTTTATACTCCTTAGAACCGTTTCGAGCCCGCCAACCCAAATCTCAAGTCCATTTCCCATTTGGCCCTCCTATAAGCCCAAAACCCTATTTTATTTGAGTTTTTCGGATTTTCTTTCTTCTTTTATTTTCTTTATTCCTAGCCTAGTCCTTCGGGCATGGAATTAATATATTTTTAATTGTTTCGTGTTAGCTTCCGACGTCGAAGGTCCGCAGGAGTAGGAGGGAGAAGCTCAAGTTCAGGCCCAGTCCACCGAAGATTACGAGCTAATCGAAATCGTAAACCCGTAAGGCAAGTCACACATATTTTTGATCATGTTGAACCTACATTTCCGCTATTTATTTATTTACCAGTATTTTCATTATGTTATTTGTGCACTGTTATTTTATGTACAATAAATGCTTGGAATGACATGATACTAGTTATGTCCTACCACCCGAAAAAGGCCAGTCTTATTTGATGGCCATATTCACCTTGACAAGACATAGTAATATTAAATACAATAATATGTAATCATGATAGTTTAGAGAATCAACAACATCTTCTATTACTAAAAGACATGGTATTTATTTGGGAAGTGGTTCTAGGGTAAACGAGAATCGCTGGATCCCGTGACCTTAACCTAGGGTGAAGGTAAAAGTTACAAATCAATGGGAGTGTTGTGGCACTGGACAGATTTGTAGAGGGAAATTGCCACCCGTGAAAATACAATGACTAGACCCTTATGCTGAGTAAAGAACATAGTGATCGCCCAACCACAAGCGTTGATGCGTCAAACCTGGTCTAGTAACTGCTCAAATTCGATTGAACCTCTACATATGTGGTTGGAGGCAAAGTGTGAGTCCATACGGAAGGGAGTTGAGAAGGGTCGTATGGAAGTTGGCGCCATTGTTGTTTTTATTGTTGATTTGATTATCAGATGTCCACACAATAGTAGGCTGAGATAAGTCAGGTTGTGGCTTGAGCTTGTTGAGGAAACCTACTAGGTAGAGGCTATATAAAGAATTGAGAAGTGAACAGCCTTGTTTCTTTTACTCTTTAGAGGGAGTTAAAGAATCTTGTGGGTAAAACAGGGTAGCTTTGCAAAGTCATGACTAATTGTATTCGAATACGCTGTGTTTCCGATAAATGAAGCTATGTTTAATAGGTGAATCCAGCAATAAGGCATAAGTAGATTTGGAAAGGATTTGATAATGTTGGTGGTCTGGTAATTGAACCTTGAAAACCCCCTAAAGTTTATAGAAACCCATGATTTTATGTTTAAAACATGTTTATAACTAAAGCTGCATCCACATCAAATAATAAACTTTTCCCCATCACTTGATGTACCCTACATGTAGTTAATAGTAATCTTCGTGTGACTTGTTGAGTACGGTAATTGTACTCATACTTGCTAAAAACATTAGCAGAAATAGCCAGCAATGAGGAGGCAAAGGAAGGCAAAGGGGTGGAGCTCTACGAGGTCGAGGATACGTGGAATTAGGGTCGTCTTCCGCTCAGGCGTGCCTTTGTTCTGTAATGTATCTAAGGGCCGCTTGCCCTACTGTAAAACTTGGCTTCTATGCCTTTATATTGTAATAAAGTTGGCTTTTGTCTTAAGCATGTGTTGGCAATGTTATACACTCGATTGATGTAACTCGCAGCTGAACAGTCATGGGCAGTTGCGAGGGTTTCATAATACTATCAGAAATGGGGGTGTTACACCCATCTCCGCCCCCGATTGACATGCCTCCTTGTCCTCTTCTTCCTCTTTATTTTCCACTCTTCCATTTTGTTTTTGTTTACCTGAGCAACATGTTGCTTTCCATGTAAATTCTGGAGTTTTCATGCTTGATTGGTTGTAGTTTTAAGTCGTAGAATTCTAGATATAAGGAGAGCCAAGCACAGCATACATCTCCAGAGACCGTAAGTCAACAGACTAGCAAAAGCTGATGAAATTACTTCGAGTCTAGCATATAGTTCTTACAGTTGCTTCGGCTATTCTCAGTCTAAGTTTGCACATGAAACCGTAGCAGACGATGCACTATTAGTTAATGTTAGAGATATATGTATAGTTTGTTATTCCCCATTGTTATGAGGGGTTCTTTGCATATTTACCACCTGTACTTTGTGTATATATACCGGCCCATTGGCCTCATATTGAATACAAGCGCTATTCATAACATGGTATCAGAGCGTACCTAGGGTTTTCCCGTCGCTTCGCTTGTCGCCTCACCGCCGCCGCTTCGAGCCCGCCGCCGTCGGCCCCGCCGACTCCCCCGTCGCCGCTGCCGTCCCTGCTGCCGTCGGCCCCGCCCGACTCTGCTCGAGCCCGGCCGCTCGAGCCCGCCGCCGTCGGCTCCGCCGACTCCCCCGGATTGGACCGCCGCCGCCCAGATCCGAATCGATCTGGTCAAGCCGCCGCGCCGCCCGGGGTTGCCTCGGCGCCGTCGCCCCGTCGCCGGTGCTCCCCCCGCCGCCGGACTGCCCGAGGCGCTCTGCTTCGCCCGGCCTCGCCGCCTCCGCCTCCCACCCAGCGCCCACCCGCCCGGCCTCGCCGCCTCCGCCTCCCGCCCGGCGCCCGCCCGCCCGGCCTCGGCGCCTCCGCCTTCCGCCCGGCCTCGCCGCCTCCGCCTTCCGCCCGGCCTCGCCGCCTCCGCCTTCCACCCGGCCCGTCGCATCGCCGCCGCCTCGTGCGTGCGTGCCCTAAGCGCGTGCGTGTAGCGGGCCTTCGGCCCGTTTTAGCCGGTTGAGTAAAAAAACGTCGTTCTAACTGCCGCGCCGTCCAGCGTCGCCTGTTAGACTTCGTTGTCTTGGTCGCCGCGCCGTCCAGCGCCGCCTACCAATGGGCACCGTTTCCCTTCCTCGCTGCCCGGTGATTTTTGATGGTGTTAATTACACCGACTTCGTGTCTCACATGCGCATCCATATGCGTGGTCTTCGTCTCTGGGGCGTCCTCTCTGGCGATGTCACCTGCCCGCCTTGCCCTATTCCTCCGACGGAGCCTACGCCTGTTGCATTGCCCCCGACAGCCGATAAGGCTGCTGCTGATGATGAAGCTGATGATAAAGCTGCCTCTGCCTACCAGGAGGCTCTGGATTCCTACAAGGATCGTCTGACTGTCTACACTCAGTGGTACGATGACGACGCTCGGGCTGCTGCTGTCTTCATCGCCAGTGTCCAGCCTCAGTTTTCTTCTGAGGTTGTGGGACTCCCTTCGGCTTTCCAGATGTGGACTCATCTTCGTCAGCGCTACAAACCCTCTGGTGATGCCCTGTACCTGTCCGTGGTCCGCCAGGAGCACTCTCTTCAGCAGGGTGATGCTACTGTTGACGCTTTTTACGCTCAGAGTTCTGCTGTCTGGCGTCAGTTGGACTCACTTCGCACTGCTGGCTGTCGTACCTGTCCGTGCTGCCTGGATGTACGTGCTGACCTGGAGTTTCAGCGGATTTACGAGTTCCTTACTCGCCTTCGTCCTGAGTTCGAGCAAAGGCGTGCCCAGCTCCTTGCACGCAACCCTCGCGTCACTCTCCTGGAGGCTCTTACCGAGATACGCGCGGAGGAGACTCGTCTGAGTGGTGCTGGTCTGATGCCACTCCCCTCTGTGCTCGCCGCTCGTCCGCCTGCTACACTGCCTCCTCCAGCGGCTACCACAGGTGGTGGTGGCCGTCCTCCGTCTGGAGATGGCCGTCCTCACTGTTCCTACTGCGACAAGGTCGGCCACATTGAGTCCCAGTGCTATAAGAAGAAGCGGCATCTTTCACGCCGGTCTTCTACTGGCACTAGTGCTTCTACGACGACGTCTGCATCGACTTCTTCAGCAGCTTCTCTCACCGAGCAGGAGATAGCCAGACTTCGACGCCTGCTTGCCGCTTCAGGCTCTCCCTCGACGGGTTCTGCAGGTTCTGCTACTGACTCTTTGGGCACTAAGAAACCACCCCCTACACAGTCAGGTACCTCCCCGTGGATTCTTGATTCTGGAGCATCTTTTCACATGACTCCTGATCCTTCCGCTCTGTCTTTTATTACACCTATTGATTCTCCTATCAGTGTTCTTACTGTTGATGGTACATCTCTTTCTGTCTCTGGTCGAGGATCTCTTAGCAACTCATCCTTTCATGTTCCTTCTGTTGCTCATGTTCCTCGCATTACCATGCAGCTTCTTTCTGCCGGGCAGATTACTGACCTTGGTTATCGGGTCATTCTCGATTCTGACTCTTGTTGTGTTCAGGATCGCCACACGGGAGCTCTGGTTGGTTCTGGCCCTCGGCGCCGTGACTCACAGCGTCTCTGAGAGCTTGACTGGCTTCACCTCCCTTCCGCTGCCACCATCGCCGCCAGTCTCTCCGCTTCTGCCACTTCGTCTACCGGCTCTTTCCAGCAGTGGCATCACCGTCTTGGCCATCTGTGTGGATCCCGTCTGTCGTCCTTAGTTCGTCGTGGTCTTCTGGGGTCTGTCTCAGGAGACGTGTCCCATTGTTATGAGGGGTTCTTTGCATATTTACCACCTGTACTTTGTGTATATATACCGGCTCATTGGCCTCATATTGAATACAAGCGCTATTCATAACAGTTAACACCATCTTGTGTTCTTTGCCAAAGGGGAGTGCTTTTGTGGAGATTTCATTTATACTACAATCCTGATCTACTTGTTCACTAACTATTCTCTCGTGTTTGTGCATCTGATCACAGCATCTTCACCGCCCTGTGCTGCTTGTGCTGCTATGAGACCTGCGAGTGCTGCCTCGACTGCCTCTGCTCTCTGCTGCTGCTGCTAGGCCGCCATGCCAAGCCATGAGCACCTACCGAAACAAGATGAAGATGGAGATCGGCCTCCGTCTCTTACCCGAGATTTAGTGGACTCCTTTGGTTGTGCAAAAATAATAAGCGTGTAGTAGATGAAAACTTTGTCAGATCGAACATTTTTATTCTAAACAAGATTATTGTAATCGTGGTTTGAGTTGGTAGCATATTAGCATCCGATTCTGGGTCCGAAACCACCGCGCCATTTCGCCTAAAAAATTATCTTAGGTGCTACTAAGCGTGCGAACAAACCCATCTCTTTAGGGGGGGGGGGGGGGGGGGGGGGGACAAAGGTCAAGGGAACATGCTTGTTAGTGGGTGTTCGTAACTGTCTTGCAGTGACGATTATTTTCATAGTCGCTCTGAATTATCTCTTGCAGCGTTGATATGTGCAACTATTATTGGTGCACCAGATATCCCCTACTAGTTACTACTGTCGTGACTGGTGCGGTGACAGGTTGAGCAGGTCAACCTGCCATACCAATCAGGCAGGCAATCAGCATGGACTATGCAAAATGGTTTATCATTTGGAGCTCGTGCAGGCAACAACCTTTATGATAGAAGACATGGCCATTGACCAGTGGTTGGTTGCAGACTTTTGCAGTGGAGCAACGCCTGGATTTATGTCTGCAGCCATGTGTTGGTTCAGAGTGGCTGAATTCTGCTACAGCGGAGCAGTTCTAGTCCGGGAAGAACTCGCCGGTGCGGCCGGCGCGCGCGAGGAGGCTTTTAGGTTAGCTTTCAGATGTCTGTGTTTGATTCTGATTTTGGTGTGATAGTTCAAAAATACGATTTATACTTAGGAAAACGTAAGTCACCTTGTAAATACTATTAAGTGTCGATTGTCTCGTCACGGAAAAACACAGTACTGTTACAACAGGTAGATGAATGACAACGTCCTCGAAGCTCGTTCTGAATTGCAAAAGGCATCATGGCCGTGAGCAAAAATTCAGTTACATGCATGGATAGCCGGCCCAAACTCTTTATCCGCTTCGAAGTGTCAAAAGCGGCTTTCTTGCATCGCTTCAAAACCCAGCTGTTTATCTTCAGGCAGATTACCACTAGTTCAGCGTGCGTGACATGAGGTGGTATGAGATAAGTATCTCTCATGTTGTCTTTGCAACTCTCAGCCTCCCCAGGTAGAGTCTGGTCTGAAATTTCCTCAGCGTTGCTGACAAATGGATGAAAACACGGAAAAAACAATTTTAGCATAACCTGCTCCTGCTACTCATAAAACAACACAATAGAAGATTTCAAAACAAATGAAGTTGTTTTTATTTGTGGTGCCAAACTGGTTCTAGAAAAATGGTGACAAAGGGACGACAGGTGGACCACTTGATACGTTCAAAAGAATTGTTGAAGTAGGCCCGGGCGATAATGCTGACAAATAATGGGTGCAAGAACATCACATTGCATCAAGTAGCTCAGTGCAGGACATGGAAAGAAATAGGTCCAGTGCATGCTTTAATAACAGTATTCCTTTTCGTCAGAATATAGCATCAACGTGGTACGTAATTATGGCTTAAAAATTCACAGGATATCAGTTCAGTGGCAGGTTCAGAGTCCTCGTTAAACCTTGGTAAAAAGAGGAATATTGCCTGGTATAAGTACAAATAAACAAAGATAAAACCTTCATATTACTTTAAAAGAACATATAACCTCCATGAGAGTTCTTACTAGTTACTAGTGCGTGATAGACTTAACTAAGTGCAGAAGCAAAAGTTAAGGAACAAAGTTAAAGCAAAAGTTAAGGAACAATATACATTTTTAAGTTTTTTCTTAATGTAGTTAAATGCTATTTATCCGATATGTATCCTTATTGGTGATGCTGGTTTGTGCATAAGAACAAAGTTAAGTGATTCAGCATAAGTTTTAAGCAGGGCTCTTCGCCGACCATAACTGTAAAGGTGTACAAATGAATACTAGGCTGGCCATGCTCATTGTAATGTAAACTCAAAACTCTCCAGTTCAGACACCCAAGCAACTGCACTCCATATAAAGAAAAGAAACAACCCAATCCCCACCCAAGCAAAGGGCTCTTCGGCCTCCAAGCACAATCTCAGACTCAGGATGCAACCAAATTTCACTACATTTTCTGCTTCAGCCTCCAAGCTGCATGCTTCCTACCTCCTAGCACAGCCAAAGAAACAGCGTCAAGTCACCTGCACCCTGCTATTCCCAGCTGCATGTGCCTGAGCCTAAATCCCAATATTTGATTTCCTGCAAGCTTTTTAAAGAATGCTTGTTCCACGAGAAGGAACATTACATGATTTATCAATGTTCCTAGTACTCTAGTAGAATGATTTCTGGTACTGCTACTATTGAAGGTGTTACCTCATAGTTGGAAAAACAATGCATAGAAAAACTGAATGATGCCCTTGTTTGATTATGTATATACCATCCCACACCCAGGGAATTGAATGGTGTATTACGTGATTAAGATGCGGATATGCCAACTGAATTCTTACCTCATGATGATAACATATTAATACATCGTCATGTCATATCCATAACATCTCACGCCACTGGGATATTTGGTTCACCAAGGTTCACAAAAGCCTCAGCACGCATCATGCGTAGAGTGACAGCATGCCAAGAGACAAGGTGGTCCATAAAGTTCGTAACATACGTTCGCCTGTCATCCTGAATCATTAAAAAGGAAGCACCACAGATGTTTTTCTGATATATTAGTACAAACCTTTTAAATTTTAAATGTACGTAATGAGCATAAAAAGAGAGAGCTAGAGAGTACCTTGTAATCTAAGTAGTAAGCATGCTGAACAAAAAAGGAGAAATGTCAGTATTTGGCACAAGGTAGGACATAAACATAGTCAATTTCCTTACCTCCCACAAGTCTAGGCTGATGATTGGCTGCAAGAGAAGAGGACATGGAATGTCATCACAAAGGTTTAAACTGGGATATTAGCATAAACATTTCAACACGGAACACACACACACACACACAAACACAAAATGGTTTGAGTAAACATACAATGTCACCAAAGGCAAGTGGGCAGATGGCATTTCGTGTATGAACTACCGAAAGTTTTCTCTCTTTTCTGTTCACTGCAACAAGTAACCATTCAGCAGAGTATGAATCAGACTTCAGAAGATATGTTTATAAACAGCAGATCAGAAAGGTAGCGCAGGAATCAATGATGCATGTACTTCAAAGAAGATGAAAAGGGAAACTTACAGACAAGCCAAACCCAACCAGACCCCAATAGTGATGAGGCTGAGCGAATAAACTCTTCCCTGAAATTAGTAAACGAGCCAAAATCCTTCTCAATCTGCTGTAGCAAACCACCCTCAGGTGACCCACCACCATCTGGCTGCATTGATTCCCAGAAGAAGTGATGGTTCCAGACCTGCATATCAGAAGATAGAGAGTCAGAATTGTAATAAGCATACTGCTGTATCGTTCTCTCACCTATATGTTACTCATGTCCACCGAAGCTATCAGGGTAAAATCTCAGTGTGTGGGGGAAAAAAACACCAAGTAATGGAAAGCACATGATAAACGAAATTCCATAAAAGAGGCGTCAGATTACCTGGGCCGCGTTGTTATACTCTGGTAATGGATTGCCATTGTTGTACGCTTCTTTTATCAGCTCCTCCAGAGTGTGGCCGTACATCGGGCTGGTAGCAAGCTGCTTATTCAAGCCATCCACATAATCTTGATGATGCTTACCCCAGTGAAGTTCAACAGTCCTCTTGCTCATATAAGGTTCCAGAGCATCCTGGACAACACAAAAAACATGCTAAAAGTTACATTTTTTTAACATCTTTAACAACAGAATGCAAATATATTGAGAACAATATTGACTAGATGACTGCACATACAAGTTTGTATGGTGGAGTTGTGAGACTGTAGTAAGAGACAACGTTCAAAAATCTTCGAGGTAGACAACCCGGCCTTTGCACTCTCTGCAATAAACATCAGGCATAAAGATTGCAAACAGTACATAATCTCAGAATATATTAGTATGTTTACACTAAAATGTAAACTAAGCTAGCAATGCGTGTCTCCAATTTAGGTTCCATTATATGTCCACTGAATCACAAAAGCCACAGTGCAATCTCTAGCCCATCTAACTTTTCAAGCAAACAGAGGTTCTCAAAAACAAAAACAAAAGGCGAAACTTTTTCCAGCACACGATATCAGTTGGAGCTTCATAAGCTCAGCGTGAGCGTGGCACGCACATACACTCAAATCCTCTTGGGCATTTGCTCGAGCACTACGTACGCGTGACAGAAACTAGCATGCACAAGGTTCAATCTAGCAAAGCTGACCCAGGGAAACATCAAGCACCTTACTTTCCATACATACACACAGAAATGGAAGAAACTCAAGAAACAAATGAGCAAGCATCCAGCCAGTGTAGAACAGCAGGAGGAAGAGGAGGAGGAGGAAGGAATTGGGGAATTTCGTGTCGAGGGGCGCACCGAGCGCAGCCGCCGTTTCTGAGGATGCGCGGCTGCCGGCGGCCAGGAGAGCAGACGGAGAGCGGAAGCCGGCATTTTTGTCCCTCCTGCGCCGCGCTATCCACCACCTCTGCAAAATCGAGGTCTTCACCTGTGTACTGTATCGATAAGCCTAGGGGTAAACTCGTAATTTCGAGGAAACCGCTTCTGAGACCGCGCATACAGTTACCGCTTTAATCACATAGGAGACGGGATTAATTTAACTAACCACCTCTCTAATTGATCCTCCCCTTTTCTGTTCTGTATTAATGCGTAACTAATCTCGGCCGTGTCAGTACAGGTACAGCCCACCACTCCGCATCCCAAACCGGAGCTAGGGTTGCTGCTACTCGCAAGCAAGGCATAGGCACCCACCCGGGCCGAGCTGCCTCAAGCTCCCTCGCCGTCGATCCCGCGCGAGGGGCGGCGGCGGCGGCATCGGCCTATTTGAGGAGCAGAGGAGGTTGGATTTGAGGTAGCAGCAGTTTTTTTTGTCTCTGTGTGTTTTAGTTTTTTTTTTATGTAGGCTAATTGTCAGGTGTTAATTTTGGGGGAGAAGTCAGATTTCTCGATTTTAGCTGTCCCTGGTTAAGTGAATTTAATATTTTGCATCGGTATTTACTGTTGCTCTTACCATTGATTCTTGACGTATTGTCATTCCAAGGACTGATATTTGTTTGTGTGCTCATCTAGAACATATATGAGGATCATGATTAGGACTGAATTTTGTTGTCCACTCGTAAGTGTTTTTTTTTTCAATTGAGGAACCATCTCATGCTAATAAGCTAATTGATCAATTTCAGGTTATCGGGCATCAGCTAATGTCCGGGATGGGTGTAGCATTTTTGCATTCTCCACCTAATGGTAATTTGGTTTGTGAGGAATCTGCCCTTTTGCACTCAACAAGGTACCGTTTCCACACTCGTCAGTATTTGAGATGCAATACATCAGATTTGAAGCCATTCCAAACACTGGCATCTGCTTTACCATTAAGGGTATGTTCCTTTTCCAGAGCTGTAACACATAAATCAGAAAAAAAAAATTGAGTTCAGAGTATATGTTTAGCCCCAACTTAGATAGAAAAGTGAAGTACATTGTGTGGGCTTTCGTCACAGGTTATCATGTCTAGATCATTTGCGACACATTGGTGCCCAAAAAAATCCTGGCCTTTATAATCACATAATTCAACTCTTCTTTTCTTTCTATATATAGGGCTTGATTCAAATAGTGTCTGCATTACCGGAGGTCGATGATTTTTTCTGGGAGAAGGATCCCACTCCAATCCTGGACACGATTGATGCACCCATTCATTTGAAAAATCTATCTAGTAAGGTCGTCAGTCATACTATCTTAAGCATACTCTATAACAATATTATGACTGAGAAAATTTTGACACTTCCATTTCCAAAAAAACAGGAGCTAAAGCAGCTAGCTAATGAAGTTCGATCAGAGATATCTTTCATAATGTCCAGAAAATGCCAGCCATGTAGCACTGGCCATTCAGTCGTGGAGCTGACTATTGCTATACATTATGTCTTCAATGCCCCTATGGATAAGATACTATGGGATGCTGGTCAGCATGTATGAGATATCACTCTGTTGACTTTGTACTAAGACTATGCTTTCAATAAATAGCTACTGAATTACCATTTCATACAAATGGAAATTTTCTGTCTTTTGTGCTCAATAAGAGTCTCATCAACAGGCATATGCACACAAGATTCTCACAGGAAGGCGCACTCTCTTTCATACTATTAAACAAAAAAACGGCCTTTCAGGTTTCACATCTCGTTTCGAGAGCGAGTATGATCCATTTGGTGCTGGACATGGATGCAATAGTCTTTCTGCCGGCCTTGGTACAGTATTTGCTTTGTTAGCGCATTCCTGTGTTGCACATCAAGTAGTATCTGTTTTATTGGGAGACCTATCCTGCTATCACATTGCATGTGGGATTTGTACAATGCTTAGCACATATTTTCTTATTTCTGTTCGTTTTCATACATTTTAATTTTACCTATGGTTTGGCTACTTGAAACATTCAAATGAGTGCATCTTGCTTTTCAATGCAAGATATATATGTAGTGCCAATAGAGCTTCAACTAAAAATATAATAAAAGTCTAATATAAGTTGTAATGTATAGTACTCACCTTCCTATCCCTTGTGTGCAAGATCAGCAGCGAGGCACATGAAATCCTCAAAGTATCTTATGTTTCGAGTTGATTAGATAATTGTTATAAAAGTTTGCACAGCCTATTAAATCCAAGTTCTGTTCCTAAACTCAATCATGAATCTCCTGGTGTTCGCTTCTTTTATGTTGAATAATTTCCTTTCCTTTCAATAGCTTGAAAATGATCTCATGTCAGGGATGGCGGTCGCAAGGGACATAAGTGGGAGGAAAAATCGAATAGTGACAGTTATAAGTAATTGGACAACTATGGCTGGTCAGGTATACGAGGCAATGGGCCATGCTGGTTTCCTTGATTCTAACATGGTAGTTATTTTAAATGACAGCCGGCACACCTTACTTCCTAAAGCAGATGGCCGGCCAAAGATGTCTGTTAATGCCTTTTCTAGTGCTCTGAGCAAGATTCAATCCAGCAAAGGATTTAGGAAGTTTAGGGAGGCTGCAAAGGTAATAAGTTTCTGTTCCTGTACAATACGCAGTGTATTATATACTTCATTAAACTGGTTAGCATACCATTAGATATTTCATTAAACTTGTTAGCATGCCCATAGTTCTATTAAACTTTGTCCTGTTATTTCTTGATTATGGTATACTTTCTAGCTGAACATTCCAATGCTGCTTTTTTAATTAAAAAACTGGGATTGACAAATGTAATTATAATTACTTTCAACTTAATGCTATAAAGCCTGGTAAATGGTAGTGGACTTAATGTACAGTAGGGATGAAGAGCTTCCAGGAACTTTTGCCATGGGGGCTGTAAATCTTTCTACTTTCTTAATAGCAATAGTCTTACACTATCTGGAGTTTCCAATTTTGATATTTGAATTTTGTTTTCTTCCTAGGGGTTTTCCAAATGGTTTGGTAAAGGGATGCATGAATTTGCTGCCAAAATTGATGAGTATGCTCGCGGTATGATAGGCCCTCATGGAGCAACTCTTTTTGAAGAACTTGGATTGTATTATATCGGACCTATCGATGGACATAATATTGATGATCTCATCTGTGTACTTAAGGAGGTTGCAACTCTAGATTCAACTGGCCCAGTACTTGTACATGTAATTACTGAGAATGAAAAGGACTCTGGTGGAAATTTTAAAGGTGAGATAACTCAAAACGAAGAAGGTGTGCAATTACAAATCATTAACAATTTTTTGTGCAATCCTATGATAACGTGCATGCTGTTTTGATTGCTTGCTATTTGCTAAACCAGGAAGCAGTACAAACTTTCATTTTATATTTTGAATATCTCTTTCTCTATTACAAGCACACTGGGATAAGTGAAGCGCCATATATGGGAGGAAGGAAACAATGCATGACAAGGACTCGTTTTAAGTGACAATATGCATGCCAAAGCCGTACCTGTTTATAAAATGATAGAATTCATTATTAGTATTTCAATTGAACTGTGTAAATGATCTCTCGCCGGTAGGATCAGCGTCAGTCACAACCTTTAGGGGTTTCTTTAAGGTGCCACATACTAGTGAAATATGGCATTATTGTCATTTGACATCCTACTACATGTCTTTGAATAGCCAGGCTATAACAAAGTTACAGATAGATGGATCTTTAATCGATTCACCTTTTTTTACTGATAACAGGGCCTTCAGATTCAAGCCAAGATCTTTTCAAATTTTTAGAAAATGGCCTTTCTAGGACATATAATGACTTCTTTGTAGAAGCACTAATAGCAGAAGCAGAGAATGACAGGCGTGTTGTGGTGGTTCATGGAGGCATGGGAATAGATCTATCACTCCATTTATTTCAGTCTAGATTCCCAGACAGATTTTTTGATGTGGGGATCGCCGAGCAACATGCTGTTACCTTTTCTGCTGGTTTGGCCTGTGGAGGTTTAAAGCCTTTCTGCATAATTCCATCCACATTTCTCCAGAGAGCATATGATCAGGTGCCTTTTGCTAGCTCACCCCCCCCCCCCCCCCTATCCGCTCCCTGTTTGCCTTATGTAGTCATGCTACAATTTAATTACATGGTTGATAGTTGATACAATTATTGGACTGTAATAACATTTTTTTACAGTAGTAACTTCGTTATTAGGCTTAGTAACACATATTTCATCTACTGGAAATTTCTTCAGATGATAAATAGTGGGTACAGACTTAGCTAAACCACTTAATGTGCAAGGCTGCTTTAATGAAGTATATTACATTTGATAAAGCTCACATGTATGCCAGATAGTCGAAGATGTGGACATGCAAAAGATACCAGTTCGCTTCGCGATCACAAGTGCAGGTCTGGTTGGATATGAAGGCCCAACTAATTCAGGACCATTTGATATAACATTCATGTCATGCTTGCCAAACATGATTGTCATGTCACCATCTAATGAGAATGAACTTATTGACATGGTAGCGACGGCTGCAGTGATTGAGGACAGACCCATTTGCTTGCGGTATCCTAGGGGTGCCATTGTTGGGACTAGTAGCACTTTAACATATGGGAATCCACTTGAGGTAGCTTTACTTCAATTTATTCTTTGATCCTAAGTAGACATCACTTGCAAATAATACAACTTCAAGTGCAGTTGCACTAATGCTGGGCTGTACTCATATGTGCCTAAAAGTTAAGTTGTTTCAATTGCCTAGTAAGTAGTAATAAACTGTCAATGCCCTTATGCCGCTCAACCTTATTGCATTATCGCTGGTGACATGCCAACTTTAAGTTTAAAACGTGATTTTAATAGTTTCTGTACTCTGTTTTAGATTGGTAAAGGAGAGATTCTTGCCGAGGGGAAAGAGATAGCTTTTCTTGGCTATGGTGAGGTGGTCCAGAGATGCTTGATAGCTCGATCTCTTCTATCCAACTTTGGCATCCAAGCAACTGTTGCTAATGCGAGATTTTGCAAGCCACTTGACATTGATCTAATCAGAATGTTATGCCAGCAGCACAGTTTTCTTATCACAGTGGAAGAAGGAACTGTTGGTGGCTTTGGCTCACATGTCTCCCAATTTATTTCACTCGATGGTCTACTTGATGGCAGAATAAAGGTAGGGATTTAATCCTCACCACTTAGGTTAGCTTTGCTAGTTATTGTCTTGCTAATTAAGTACCTAGCATGAAACTAATTCTGCATTCTTGCAATGGAGCTTCACTCATGATAGTCGCATCCTTTGGTTTTCTTCCTATCTTCAGTTGTAGAAATTTCAGTTGGAGGCCCTCTGTTGCATAAATTCCTGTAATTTATGCATGCTAATCCCAAATGCTATCATCTTGCTTTTGACTTGCAGTGGCGACCCATTGTACTGCCAGATAGGTACATAGAGCACGCTTCAACCGCTGAGCAACTCGACATGGCTGGCCTAACTGCTCATCACATAGCGGCAACCGCGTTGACCCTCCTAGGGCGACATAGAGACGCACTTTTGTTGATGAAGTAAGAAAAGAACACAGATGAGGGGGCTGAGATTGCCATGGGAGGTGCCTGTGTGCACTACTCAGTGGATCCGCGGGCAACCTGCGGTGTTCAGTGCTCCAGATGCTTTTTATAATTCTACAGTTATATACGTTCTTGGGGCATGTACATACTACGAGCCCTGTTTTGATGATCATGTAACCCAGTCAAGCATCTACAGGAAGTACCAACGTATGTATATACTGCCTAAATGTATGATTTGGAGAGAGCAGTGTGTATTGAGTAATTGCGTGTATTGAATTGAATCCCTTTTGGAATGGTATGGAATAACAAAATTGGGTACGGACTGTGGTCTGTGGAAAGAACGGACGAATCGTTCTTGACTCTTCACGTTACGACGCAGATGCAGTCGCCACCGAGGTGTGTGCGCGCCGCGCTGCCACGGCGTCTGACGACTCGGCGGCCGTCAACCGCGGTGGACACATTGGCAGACGGCACGGCAGCCCGCGTGACGGTACGAGAGCCAGCTGCACTTCGCTAGTGTGTGTGACACCGGCCGGCGGCCGCCTCATCTCAGGGGTCGGTGTGCGGCTGCGAGGTGGCAACGCGGCAGGCCAACGACTCCGCACCGCAGGCACGACGCCTCACGCACCTGTGCCGCTGTGCGACCGCAGCGACGTGCCGATGAGCTCCACGCGAAGCAAACGCTCGCGCACCGGCCGCTGCATCCCCCCACTCCAGTGCCTTTCACGGCTAGGGGCGGAACAACATCTCAGACAACATAGGCTTCAGTCTGAGATGTAAAAAAATATTTAGTGTATAGTCAAAGTAAATTTAATCTTATCTGGATAACATTTTTATAGTCCAGTTCAAATAGCCTAAATTATTCCACCACTAAACTCAAGGCTGTTCGCGGCAGCACACTCGGCTCGGCATGGCACGACGCCACCCCCTCACAGGTTGGCCTGCAGGGCTCACGCGGCTCATGCTGATGCCGGCAGCACAAACTATCCTTCCCACTCCACTACCCTACTGAGCACTAGCTTGTGAGGAAGAAATACATTACGCGCCTGAGCTCGGTCTACTTATACTAAACTTTGTCTTCTCAAACTGGAAATATATTTCCGGCAAATAAAAGGTAATAGGGAAAAGCAGTTGAGCAACAAAATTCGAGAAAAATATGGTACATGATTTCAGCAACTAATCTTCCACTCCGGCATTGCATGTTCTTACACACACCCGAATACGGATAAACATCGGCACTATTAACACACCAGGTAGACGATGACAAGAATGAAACATGAAGAAGCAATAGCTCCCATTACTTGACCAATCAAATAATAAATTACTGATACAACAAAATCTCTGGCACTTAATCACGCCTCATGGTCTCATTGTACACATTCTGCATTACACATGGTGGCCATTAGGCCGTAATATGAAAATCAAACACACCAGGGACTACAGTGCCCCGAATTACGAGCAAGGTTTTAGTGACGGCGACACGAAGACGCACGGTAACCAGTACCCCACATTTCATCAAGCGAATCGGAACTAAGTGTTCTGTCAAAATATAAACACAAAATGGATCAGATTAGGTTGATTCCTAGTATTAAGCAAGGCAATGAAATGCAGCATGATTCATAGACGAGTATAAGAATGACTTTCAATACCCCATGACTGCCTATGTATTTTGCATTGAAACAATTGGATCAGCAAAATACAAAAACATAGTAGTTGTGCGGACCAAACCTTGCTCTACTCTAAGTAAATCTTGGTTGTGATTGCTGGGAGCTGCTTGCCAGATGACTCATGCAATTCATAGGTGAATTCCATATCCATAAGCCGGTGATTCTCTTTTGAGCGAACCATCGAGAAAGAAACTTTAACATTGTCCCCTTCATTTACACTCAGAGGTGGAGTCAGCAAGAATACCTTGAAAGGAAAACAAAGAGCAAATGTCCGTTGAAAGTTGAATTGTGCCAGACAACTAAGGTCTATGAAATGGTATGCATTTCCAATTTTCCATAATGACATAATCAATCGAAAGAGTATATTATTTCGAATAAAATTTCATATGCAGACTGGTGCCAAATCAATTGAAAGAGTATATTATTTCGAATAAAATTTCATATGCAGACTGGTGCCATTGAAATCAACACATTTCACTTAAGTTGAGCCTCAAATTTGCAAGAAAATTTTGCTCTCTGCTCCTACATAAGAAATTCACCAAAAGGACTGAAGCTTATTTTCCTTCTCTTTATATGTTTTCCTCTTTTATGTGTCAGCGCTCGCAAGTTGAAGAACAAAGAATTTATCATTTTAAAACTAAAGCTATAGCTGGCAACAAATTTCTGCAATGACAAAAAACTGATTTATAACCCAGGGAACCAACCTGCTGGCCCCAGTGAGTACCACCGTTCTCATCTGGAGCAGTACTTAACTCAACTTCCTGAACTGCAGGATTTTGCATGCTACCCTAAAATGCATTACAGAGAAAAGTGAGCATCTAACATTTGAGTAAAATGTAATTCTGTCAGAACTCATGAAATGAATTGAATAACAATTAAGTTTGATATACCCGAAAATGAACATCAAACCATCCAGCTAATGCTGCTAATCTTGTTCTATCCTGGCTGATTGGCAATGTAACTTGCGCTCTAACTTCTTGAATCTCATCAACCGTTGCTGTCAAGCAATCAATTTCCTTAATGACCGCAGCTTGCCCTATAACTTGGTTTGGGTGAAGATTATTCCATATTGAAGACTGCAGAAGAATACAACCATCTGTACATTAAGCTTGATGGAAAAGGCACATAAAAACATATATACACACAACACTTAGGACCAAATCCTTGAAAGATTATTCATTGATCCTATATTGCATATATCAAACAAGTATATACTTCAAAAACCTGAAATTTACATCCCAAGACTGCAGTCATGAATGATTAGAGAGATAACTGCGCAAATAATCTAGCTCTTAGTAACATCCAGAATAATTTTGGCATTAATCAGAAAACATAATTGATGCATCTTGGCCTTTATCGTGAGTGAATTCTTGGTAGCTACAGAAAGCTAACAAATATGGTTACAAGATTGTGTTCACATTGCATTTTTCTGCATAGCACATGCAATCCAAAAGAAAAACATGCTGCCATTTGTACTGATTCAGACATACCTTGAGATAGTATTTTTCATGTTCTGCACGATATGCCTTTGTCAAAACATTCATGTTGACCCCATAATAAGACTCAGTATCCTCAACAAATAGATTCCAGTCATTCATAGCGATATCAAAATCTTCCATTTTTTTGTCACCTAAACCACTTCTTATTGGTGCCAGCCACATCCGAGCATGGCTAGGATACCTGCCAAAAAAATGATCTTATATTAGGTGCATCTGTGTTTTGATTATGCCAACAACAGAATCAAAAGGGCATTGCCATCTTTCAAAACCAAAAGATTTCAGATCGTGTATTTGTTAATCTAACTTGTGGTATAGACTGTTTAATCAGGCACATGTAACAATAACGGTTCACTTTTGGCAGAATCAAAAGAGTGAATCCTAAATTCAAAACCCCTGTTGTCTATATTAGCACAGATGGAAGTATATATATACATCCTTCATTGACTTACATTACACCGTCCGGCTTCAACCAACGGTCGCGTGCGCAAATGACGGAATCAAACATTGACTCTCTCAGGAGAAAGTAGCCCATCCACTCTGATATAATGACATCCACTGCCGTTTCAAAGAATAGACAAAAACAAAGTAATCAATACTCAATACATCACATATTCCATATTTTGATTAAAGATTTGAACTTTTTTCCTTCTGAGATGATAAAGCCTTAGGCTGTGTTGTTCATGTGGTTGGAATTCCATCCCACCAGCCACACCAATTTTTCCCCTTTACCATGGATTCTGGAACTAAGAAGAATCAAATCGAGAAATCAAGACACACCTTTCTCCGGCAGTACAACGTCCTCCATGGACCCCTGTATCACCTCGACGATGTCCGCGACACCGTTGGCGCGGGCGAGCTCGCGGGCGTGCTCCGTCATATTGGTCGCCTCGACGGCGTACACCTTCCTGGCGCCGGCCTGGGCACTCCAGATGGCAAGGATGCCGCTCCCGGTGCCCACATCAAGAACCACCTGATAGATCCAGCAAATCCATCAAATCGGAGCCCAAAATTGCAGCAAAGATCGAATTTCTCAGGTGTTGTGGGGGCCGGAGAGGGGTCTTTCTCACCTTGCCGCGGAAGTGGGCAGCGTTGCGGAAGACGGCGGAGTGGTAGGCGTCCATGCGGACGCGGTCGCAGAGCATCTCCTTCTGATGGTAGAGGTAGGAGTAGGTGCAGAAGTAGTTGGCGAAGTCGACTTCCTTGTCCACCACGCCAGCGCCTCGGGAGGCTGAGGAGGCGGCAGCGGCGCCGTTCTGGAGGGATGCCATGGAGAGAGAGGTGTGGAGGTGGGCGGGAGGGAGCAGACGAGGGGTTTTGTGTATTTGGGGGAGGAGGGCTGCTAGCCTGCTAGGGTTTATGGAGCTGCGACCTGCGAGTTTTGGCCCCGCTCCACCCGGCTGGCTTCTTTTTTTTTAAGTCAAGGGTTACTTAGCACCGACTTTTAATTTTAACTTTTTTAGGGTTTTTAGTTTTCTTTTAACTTTTTTGCTTTTGTTTTTTTCTATTTTTCCTTTGTATTCTCCACGAAGATATAACAGTATTTTTATTTTTTTTTCTCGTTTTTTGTTTTCCCTTTAATTGAATGACTTAGAAAACTAATAGTTACTACAGTGTAATTTTAGTCAATAATCAGAAGCCATAGTCGAAAACCGGTGGAGTGGCCCCTAAGGGCTGCTAGAATTGGTTTCTGATTCAAGCTTTAACCTAATATGATGAATATCCAGTTTTCTGAGTTTTCTCACTTCTCTCGTTTCCATCTCGCTCTGAGGATAAAGGAGAGGTCACAAACGCATTATGGGCCTGTTTTTTTTTTGCTGTGGCTTATGGCTTTTGGCTGAAATTTTTGAATTTTGGCTGTTTACGGTACAGATTACGGAGAGATCGACACTCACTTGCAATTTTGACTGGTACAGATGTTGGGCTTTTTAACGTGTACTACATTTAACTTGTAAACCCCGTCTTAAGAAAATACTCCGTTTAAAAGTTAGGTACTGTAGCGGCTACGAAAAGCCGGTTGGCTTGTGGCCAGCCGAACAGGCCTATGTAACACACTCCTCTAGTTTTTCTGGAGATAAAGCAAGGGTCATAGATAACCCACTCTTCTTGTTTCCACCTCATTCACGCATCTCTCTTACTTTCCCAACTGCTTGCTCACTCCTAAAACCACTTCTTCCAACCACTACTATTTATTTTCAACTACAAAACACCAGCTACATCCAATATGAATAAACCCTTAAATGGTGGTGACCATGAGTCACCGCCCTCGGATTGTGCTTTTATTTTCGTGATCGAAGTGTTCGCTTTTACCGATCCTCGGTGAGCTCATCAACAATATAGATGACGTCGGTATAGCATCTATTATAATTAATTTATAGATCTTATTTTAAAAAAATAAATTATAAACCAAAAAAAGTAGAAAACAAAGCTATTACTCACGGGTCAGATGACTCGCGTCCTCTGTTGCATGTACGAGTCACACCAAAGAGTGTGCGTCCTTTGTTGGAGCCGATCTGGGCGTCTGTCTCCTACTTGGATTTACAATCCATTCGTAGTGCGATTTCAAGCGTGTATTACATGATGTTCTTAATGTATGCTCTACGTTTTTTTAGTTATAGATGCATCATGCAAGTCCACAGAAATCTTGAATTACTTAGCTAAATAGCATTATAAAGTACAAAACAATATATGTTGTCTTCCAACTTTCTAATAATTTCTCTTATTTTCTCTATCGGTCAGGGAGAGCAAAATTCCTTCAGGCGTCTTGAAAGTTAACGACGCATGAGACTAAAACATCTGTAATTCCTTCCTGCTTGTTGATCGTTGCCTAAAGTCCAGATATTTCTCTATAGATAGCGAAACTCATGGAAGATACGCAACGGCTGAAAATCTAGATTGGATTGGGTCTTCCTCTAACCCATGACTTTCAGCTCTGTTAGAGCATGTCCAATGCAGGCGCTTAGAGAGATGCTTAGTAATAAAAAACTGATTTTCTTGCCACATAGGATAGATAAGGTGCTTATTTTGAAGCATCGATGCTTAAATAAGCACCGGTGCTTAGTAGGTGCTTATGTGTATAACTATATCTATTAATAGATAATATAGCATCTAAGCACCTATGGAAGAGATGCTTGCATTGGAGGAAATAACTTTTGCATGGATGCTTGATGATGTGGCTATATTCTCTCTCTTTAAGCACTCATATATAAGCATCTTGCATTGTACATGCTCTTAGACTCTAACTGAAGCACGAATATCAAATAGTCAGCAACGATGGATAAACAGGGTGTAACTACATCCAGGAGTAATTAGTATTTTTTTCCTATATAAATAGAGAGAGAATTAATAACTAGTGCGCGCCTTAATTGACCTAACCGGCCAACCAATCCACCACCTGACCCCATGCTCAGTTACTAGGTTTTGTTAATTATGGTAAAGTTACTATTGAATATACATTAAATTATCACCTGTAATGTAGCAGGTACATTCGGTTACACATGAAGTTATCATCCATATGGAATGAAGTTACCATCCTATGGTGAAGCCCCACCAATCCACCCTATTATGGAAAGTTACTTTTGATTACGCATTAAGTTATCATTCTCATGTGAAGTTATCATCCCATGGTGAAGTTACTGCACATCAAGTTATCATCCATTGTGAACAAAATTACTATCGGTGGCAAGTGAAGTTACTATCGAATGTTCACAGTACACAACAGGTAATAATTTTTCCTCACAACAAGCAGTAACTTCACTCATAATAGGCAATAATTTTCTTCATGATCAAATCTACTAAATTATCACATGCATGCAGTAGTACAATTGACATGGGAACTTTTTTTATCTTGTTTACAAGCTAAAAAAAATACAATAACTCTTTCATAAAAGTCCGATCTGCGATCCATTTGCATACTTGTGTTCAAAATTACAAGTTTAATAAAATAAGACCCATATTGAATATGTTTCAACGCTGCAAAATTTATATTTTCTTTATACTAGTCGCAAGTAAGTAATTTCATGTTTGTCTGATGGTAACTTCACGTGTAATAGTTATTGCTGAAGTAACACAACTTGCACCAGGAAGTTAGGCAGCATGACCTACGTGTAGCGTGAGCGCAGGCATTGAATAGCGCTACCGTGTGTGTATAGCTTTTGGCCTAGGAAATATCAAGTTTATGTTACTTAGTTGCTACTAATATAAATGTGATTAAAATGAACATGATGGTGAAACTTGTAACATGACTTCCCTCAATTAGAAATCTAAAACAATAGACTAAAAGCCTTTCATGCTTATGGTAGCCTTTTGGTAAAACTATGGGCCGAGTTCTTTTCGGTTTATGCTTATGACTTCTCTCAAACACAAATAAATAGGATGTCATTTTCACCTTCATTTTGAAATGGTTTATCGACATTCGATTCATTCACACAAGCTTTCGTACTAGAGCTAAAAATCATAAATCGTAGCCATAGGATATAAGACGTAGCTGAAAATGGTTTGTAACTATAGCTTTGTGGTGGTATTTTGAGTCAGGTAGAGAAACTTTCGTGTCCATCAATCCACTCTGTTGGTAGGATGTTCCAAAAATTATAAAACCAAACTATTGGCTTGAAAATACAAGTAAACCAACTAGAAAACAACTATAGAAGTAAACCAAACTATTGGCTTGAAAATGGTTTGTAACTATAAAACCAAACTATTGGCTTGAAAATACAAGTAAACCAACTAGAAAACAACTATAGAAAAGTACGAATCGTGTTCCTTTGGTTCATCAAATCACATCATATGCCATTTGAGCTACAACTACTTTTAGTTTGCAAATTGATCTCTTATCAAACTATTGTACATATAATTTTCCCAACGTACACACTGAAATAATAATTACATTTTACTATCAAACCGTAGTTTTATGTAAAAAGAACATCACATTATTCTATAGTAATCTATACACTTCTTTTTGAAAGGATTATTTTAGACACTTGGCTGCAAAAATTTTCACCCTAGTGGAGGCCTCTATAAGTAGCTATAGGCGGAAAACACCCAAGTATACCGTCCGCCCGTGTCGCCGCTGCGCCCACCTCCGCCGCCCGCCATGTGGAAGCGCGCCACCTCCTTCCTCCTCCACCACCGCTCCGCCCTCGCCCACCGCTCCCCTGCGATCGCAGGAGCTGCCGCCGCCTCCACGGGTGGCATCCGCCGCGCGCCGCCATCCCCTCTCTTCTTCTCTACCCTCGGTAACGTCTCTCCCAAACGCTAACCAACCCCCCCGATCGTACTCCCCCGATTTGATAGGAGAGCTGTGTTTTATCAGATGCGGCGGAGGTGAGGACGAGGGTGAAGGACGTGATGCCGATCGCCACGGGGCTCGAGCTCGAGGAGATCGAGGCCGAGCTCCAGGTCTCTCCCCCACATGACCGCCTCGTCTTCGTTTCTTGTTTCTGTTTATTTTATTGGTTAAAATGGTAATTTTTGTTGGCTTTCGTTCGTTTTTCTTTTCAGGGGAAGAAGAGGTTTGATATGGACGCTCCCGTCGGGGCCTTTGGCACCAAGGTAAGCGCTTTCCGGTTGACGTCATCTTCTATCGTTTGTTTGATCCGTGTGCGATTGGAATGTTGAATTGATTATCTAGGATGGAGTGTGTACTGAAATGTTGATGTCTATGTCACGCCGCCGCACCCTCCACTGTCGACGTCGGCGGACACGCATGCGGGCGTAGAGAATGAAGGCGTGGCCTGAAGGAAAAAGGCCGTGTTGTAATAGCTAAGTTTGTTCTCTATGTGTATGGTTGTGTACAATGGGTGCACACGCCTTAAGACTCACCTGTCAGTGTGTGGAGTTGGGGTTAAAGCTTTTGTAGCCAATTAGCCATTGTCCCAAGAAACAGGCAGGAAATGAGAACTCTGATTCCCATCACCTTCTCTCTGTTCCTCCTCCTGTTTTCCGCTCCTCATCCCAATTTTCACCTCTAGCCACCTGAACCATCCGAATTTTGTGCAATCCGGTCACCGGAATCCTCCTGAAGGTGACTGGGTCGTCACAGCTTTGGTATTAGAGCCAAAAGATTCACTTTCGTACAAGTCCAACGGAAGGGTTGGGGGTAAGATCGACCCCCGTAATTCCAGCCGGCAGAGATTGTTCAAAGGGAAGCGTCATGGCGCCTCAAAAGCCCAATGTGCAGACTCGGCAAGTGCTCGCTGCTGTGGAGGAGTTTAGCAAGCAGATTCAGCAACAATTGGGTGAAATTCTGAAACGATTGGATATGCAAACTGAGCAGTACGTGAAGCTGAATCAAGACGTCCAGCGATTGGGTCATCAAGTTGAGATTCAAGTGGATAGTGTGGATGAAGTGAAACAGACACAGGCTGTGTTGTTGGGAATTCAGCGCAACCAACCGCCGCCGCCGCCGATTCCACCGGGTCTCATCGCACCAAGGGAGGCCGGACAGGTGACCATGGTAGTACCTCCTGGGATGCTCACGAACAATGGACCGCCACTTCTTCCTCAACCGATCGGACTGACCTATGGAATGACAACAACTTCAACTTCACCAGCAGAGACGGGTGGGTACATGAAACCACCCAAGCATGATTTTCCAAAGTTTCATGGTGAGCATCCTCGCTTATGGTTGGATCGTTGCAGAACTTACTTTGAAATGTATCGACTACCTGCACTGCAATGGGTCGCTACGGCCATGCTTTATATGGAGGGACATGCCGCACTTTGGTTGCAAGCGTACAAACGCAACACAGTGCTGCAAGGATGGGATTCCTTTTGTCATGCAGTAGAAGAGGAATTTGGCCAAGAGGAGTATGCTACGCAAATGACCAAGCTACTACAGCTTAGGCAAAGTTATCAAATGGTAATGGTAAGCACACCTGTGCTAGCTTTCCCTGATTTTTCCTTACCGTTTGTCATTGAGACAGATGCTTGCGCCACGGGTGTGGGGGCGGTCCTTATGCAACAAGGTCAGCCTATCGCATTTCTGAGTCAAGCCCTTGGCACTAACAATCAGAAAATCTCCATATATGAGAAAGAATTTCTTGTTGTGATGATGGCCATGGATAAATGGTGACCATAATTTGCAACGTGGCCCTTTTCTCATTTTGACAGACCATAAGAGCCTCTGTTCTTTAGGCAAGCAACATCTTTCCTCTGACCTGCAGCGGAAGGCCATGTCAAAATTAGTGGGGCCGCAATTTAAGTTTCAATACAAGAAAGGGATTGAGATTGGTGCTGCGGATGCGCTCTCTCGTGTGGGTCATCTCTTCCAATTACAGGCTATTACAGTTTCTCGGCCACTATGGGTTCAGGAAGTATGTAACTCATATGAGACAGACTCTGAAGCACAGAAACTGCTCACACGGCTTGCCCTTCACAGTCTGGATGAACGTGGGTACAGTCTGGAACATGGCCTTATTAAGTACAACAACCGTGTATAGATAGGCTCTAATTCAGCATTACAAACCAAACTTATTAGTGCCTTCCATGACACAGCTATTGGGGGCCACTCATGCTACTTATTCTCGCCTCCAGAAATTATTCTACTGGCATGGCATGAAACTAGCGGTAGAAGAATTTGTTAAAAGTGCCAAACTTGTCAACAAGCCAAACATGAGAATCTGAAACCTGCAGGCTTGCTACAACCATTACCCATCCTGAAAAGTGCTCAGCACGATTTAACTATGGATTTTATTGAAGGACTGCCCAAATCGGAAGGTTATGATGCCATTTTGGTGGTGGTTGATTGCCTCACCAAGTATGCCCATTTCATGGCTATTAAACATCCTTTCACCGTGATGATGGTGGCTTGGCTATTTATGGACTCAGTTGTCAAACTACATGGCGTTCCTCGTTCCATCATTTCTGATCGAGACAAGGTCTTCACCAGTGTTTTTTGGCGCGAGCTATTTTAGATGGTCGGCACCAAATTACAATATAGCACGGCGTATCATCCACAACAGATGGTCAGAGCGAACGTGTAAACTAGTGTCTTGAGATGCATCTTCGTTGTGCCGTTCATGATTGTCCAAAGAAATGGAAGCAATGGCTTGCTATGGCGGAGTTTTGGTACAATTCTAATTTTCACTCATCATTAGGATGTTCTCCATTTAAGGCTCTTTATGGTGTTGATCCCAATTTTGGTGTGATGCCTAATTTGTCATCAACATCTTCTTCTGACGCCATTGAGGTTGTGGCCGATCGTCAGAATTTCCAAGAGATGCTACGACGCCAGTTACAAAGAACCTAGAACCGAATTTGAACTCAAGCTGACAAGCACCGCCATGACCATCAATTTCAAGTGGGCGATCAAGTACTCTTGAAGTTACAGCGTTATGCTCAAGTGTCGGTGATCAACTGTCCGTCTCCTAAACTTGCCTTCAAGTACTTCGGACCATATACAATTCTGGAACGGGTTGGTGTCGTAGCTTATCGCCTTCAATTACCTGACAATGCTATGGTTCATTCAGTTTTTCACATATCTTAGCTCAAGCCGTTCACTCCAAACTATACTCCAGTCTATCAAGACCTGTCCAGGTTTGTCGATCTCACAATAGGATCCCCTCAACCAGAGAAGATTTTGGATCGTTGGTTGGTCAAGAAGGGCAATTCGGCAATGCCACAGATTTTGGTAAAATGGTCGACTTTGCCGGAAGATTGTACCACATGGGAAGACTACTATGTTCTGCAGAAGCATTTTCTGGCAGCAACCATTTGGTTTGGGATCCAGTTTCGTCTCCAGGGCTGGGAAGTGTCACACCGCCGCACCCTCCACTGTTGACGGGCACGCATGCGGGCATAGAGAATGAAGGCGTGGCCTGAAGGAAAAAGGCCGTGTTGTAATAGCTAAGTTTGTTCTCTATGTGTATGGTTGTGTAGAACGGGTTTATACACCTTAAGGCTCACCTGTCAGTGTGTGGAGTTGGGGTTAAAGCTTTTGTAGCCATTGTCTCAAGAAACAGGCAGGAAATGAGAACTCTAATTCCCATCTACTTCTCTCTGTTCCTCCTCCTGTTTTCCGCTCCTCATCCCAATTTCCACCTCTAGCCACCTAAACTATCCGAATTTATGCAATCCGGTCACCAGAATCCTCCTGAAGGTGACTGGGCCGTCACAGTTTGGTCGTTGGACTAGCGATTATCAACGCAATGCTCTCTTTTAGAATGGCATTCTGTCCTCACATATGAAGTCAGAAACTTGTTTGTGGAACAAACTGTCATGGCGTGGGCCTTGAGCCCAACTGATCCATTATTAGGAAATTAGATTTTAGTTTCTATCTATTAGAGATATGATATTAATTTCTATTTGTTAGAGATATGATTAAGATTAGATTCTATCTGTTAGGGGAGCACATCTATATAGGAGGACTACCGCATGCTATTGGAACCAAGTAAGAAATAACAAAGTCATTCTTATCTATTGTCGCTCCCTCTTCCTCTGTGCCAACGCTGTCCGGTCATCCTCTCAGCGGTGTTTACCCCTTATGAACTAAGGTCACTGAAGTGGGGAAGAGTGATGCACTAGATTTAGTCTTTTAGATGCTAGGGAAACAGGTCAAAGCCGGACAGCTGATATTTTGTTTATTGAATGTGAGTATATATCAGAACTACAGATGAATGTGAGTTCTGTCGTTGGTTCTTTTCATCGAGTTATGAAAGTTTTGTGCGCATACATATAAGGCAAAATTCATCTTTTGATAAATTCAGTCCAGCCTAGACAATTATGTTTGTGTTCATTGTTCATACTGATTGGTGGTCAAGTTAGCAACTGAGGTTGTAGGCTGCATCCCTACTTGTATTCTTTGCTATCCATGTACTATTCTTATGATCTTGTCATTTGCTTCCACTTTCTGTGCACTTGTAATCTTCTAGGTTGTGAAAACTTAATATAATGACGCGCAGCTCTCCTGCGTCGTTCGAGAAAAAAAAACTTTGTACTTTGGCATTTAGAATTTGCTGGATAGTTATTTTATTAACCTTGTTGCATGTGCTTGCTTAGCAAAGGTTGGATTTTTTTTTTGTCTTTTGTATTGGCTTAGTGGATCAATTTTGTTTGGAATGTTAAAATAAATTTAGGGACTGTTGTGACATTCTGAATTTCCAGCCAGTAATTCTGGCACACCTATTGAATTTTTAGTACTTGCAGGCATCTTAATTTTGATTTTTTAGTTGATTTGTCTTTTGATTCTTCTTTTTATTAGTAGTTATCTTTTTGTTGTTGGTTTGCAATATCATGTTATGGCTTTCTTTTGCATATTTTGATGTAATTTTATTTGGAAAACCCTGCTAATAATATTTTTTAGTCTGTTTCCCATCAATGTGAATCTAGTTGTTACGGAGAATTATAGTTGAACCAACAGTGTTGGACCTGTTGGTTAGTTCATGATCAATAATAGTAACCTTGATCTTGAAGTTGAATTATAGTTTCTTATATGTACCAGCCTGCTATATCTCCAGGAAAAAAAGAATCTAATTTTCTAAAATGGTTTTGGCTTTCCCCTCATATCTCTAAGGCAGATTAGCCTCAGTTGGGATGATTGTTGTTTAGATGTCCATGCATATTGTTGTTTCTTTAACTGATTCCCTCAACTGATTCCCTTTTGTTTTGTCACACTGGTTTGTCCATACTGTTTTTGTCCCTCCACTTACATCAGTCAGGATTTGATGATGTTATCAGCTCATTAATGGACATTACTTCCATTCTGTTTTGGCCTGTTGATGAATCACTTAGTGCAGTGTTATGTTTAGCTGTGATTTGGCTCATCTGTACCTTTTGCATGAGTGTTCAGTTTAGTTCATTTCACTCTTGTGTGCAACTGAACCAATATGTGTCCATGTTGTTCATCCATAGGAAGCTCCAGCTGTCATTCAGTCATACTACAACAAAAGGATTGTTGGCTGCCCTGGTGGTGAAGGAGGTACGTCACCTGTGCATGCTAAATCCCTCCTTTGTCAACAAAGAGGCTTCCAAAATTCAGTCCTCTCCTGTGTCTTATCTAGAAATATTCATCAACCCAGCACCAATCTAATTGACAAATTTCAAATTTCGATGTTTGGCTATTTGCAGAGGATGAGCATGACGTTGTGTGGTTTTGGTTGGAGAAAGGCAAGCCACATGAATGCCCGGTCTGCACTCAGTATTTCACGGTATGTTGGTATCTGCTGTTTACATAAGATGCTTGCCTTTTGAGAGCAATTTTGGCATGAGATGCTAAATCGTGCATGTTGTATGTTGCCTCCATGTTCGTTAAGCTTTGAACTTCCAACTTTATTTTCACAGCTTGAGGTGCTAGGAGGAGGAGGAAACCCTGATGGACATGATGACGACGACCACCACCACCATCATTAAGGTTGGAGAGAGCATCTCCAGTAATGGAACACTGGTGTCGATGCCTTTTTTGAAAAAACGCTTTGAAGCTATGGAAAAACTTCAGCTGTTTTGCTTATAGAGTTCCATATCCATGCCAACCAGTTTGCTGCTCTCAACTCTCATGACTTGAACAGCAGAGCTTTGGAAACATAGTTTTTCTTTTCAGAGAATTGGACATGCAAATAATGTGATTCATTAAATAATGGTGTGTAGGCTTACTTGTGATGATTCCATGTTCAGTGGCCACCTGAACCATTTTGTTGCTGGATGATTTGTTATCTGAACATTGCTCGCACCTTGGTCTGTTCAATGTACTTCTACAAATGAAGGCTACACTATGATGATCCATCCCCACTCCGAGCCACTGTAGTTGTCAAGTTTGATGAAACTGTCAAATGATTAAACCGTCAAGTTTTAACTTCTCTGTAATCTTCAGTTTCCCAACGCTAACGTGGCTCGTGTTCTTGATGGGTGAAACGTTCAACCAACCAGCCCTGAATCTGGCCAACCTGCAGACGCCAACACCAGACAACTCACACGGATGTCACTGGAGGCGTTGAATCACTAAACTGTTTCCTTCACTTACCATGTAAGTGCGCATCGTTTCTTCTCTGAGTACGAAATTCAGGACGAATTCGTGATGATAAGATATCATTTGCATTGCATTTAATCCATCCCTGATTCGAGCCATTCCTGTTCTACTGCCTATCCCATCCTATCCTTTTTTATCTAGTCAGCAGTTTACAACTCGCAAGACAAGGCACATGATGTTAGTTGAAATGTCGTTGTCCTTCTGAAGATTTGAGCGCGCGTTCTCTCGTATTGTATTTTGTGATTGAGCACTTAAAAAATCTAATCAGGTTTCGCTCTAATAGATATATTTTGATCCATATAACTGGTCGATAATATGAATTAATTGGAGATTATGATTGAGATAATCTTTGTATCTATGAAAGACTCTGCGTCGACTGGAGTCAGACGTGGCTACTTGGTGTTTTGGACAATAATTCTTCACCGCTATCTTCTGAGACTCTCTGAGCGGGGTGTTTCCGTCTTCGAGAAGATTACTTTCTAATTTCCAAATAGGTATGTGTTTCCATTGCCAACTAGGACTTGTTCCTTCATCATCTGGGACTCTTGTTCTCAAGGCTATTTATACCTCCTGTAAGCCTCATGCTAGATAGAGGCACATAGCACAAATTATCTACACATATAATACGCTAAGAGTATTTTAACTTTTCTCCATATAGTAATTTCGTTGATTATGCGTCTGTGGTTTTCCCCACAAGTGTTTTCCACGTTAAATTTTTGTCCCATGCTCCTGATTATTCTTTATTATTTTATATCTCACCCTGTGTTTTTGTAACAAGTGATATCAGAGCTTGGTTGTTCGCCTAATAAATTTAGGGCATACTCGTCATAGTGGCGATGATGTATGATCTTTCACTGTTGGATCATGACATAAGATTTTTCTCTCTCTAACGAGTCAATATGCGACTTGTCCATACGATTTTTTTTATACTTCATAGAGTTACCTGGGGCAGCTAAGTTCCAAGCACTTTACTTCGTAGAGTATGCCAGGGCACGAGGCCGTCGTGCGATTTTTTATACTCCATAGAGTTGCCCAGGATGGCTACGTTTCTAACGCTTTATACTCCACAGAGTACGCCGGGGCACGAGGCCACCATGCGATTTTCACAAAATTACGGCCCTGAGGTGGTTGGGCGAAGTTACGACCACGACGTGGGCGAACGATGTCACGACCACAAGGCGGTCGGACGAGGTCACAATCGCGAGGCAGTCGGATGAGGTCAGGACTACGTAGCAGTCAAACGAAGTCACGATCGCGATGTGGGCGGATGATGTCTGGACCATGAGGTCGAATGAATGTCTAGACGAACGTGTACGACCACGAGTCGCTCACCCAAAGGTGCGGAGGTGCGGAGCCGAGGCCGACAGAGGCCGGAGGGCGTGAAGGTCGGTTGAGGCAAAACAGGATCCAGCGGCAGCTAGCAGAGGCCACACGAGGTCTGGCAGAGCCGAGACTGGTGAAGTCGGAGGCGCGGAGCTAAGATCAACGGAGGCCGGAGGGCGCGAAGGCCGATGGAGGCAACACGGGGTCTGACGGAGGCTAGCAGAGCCACATGAGGTCTGGTGGAGCCGAGGCTGGTGAAGTCGGCGGCGCGGAGCTGAGACCGACGAAGGTTGGAGGGCGTGAAGGTGCAGAGCTGAGGCCGATGGAGGCAGCGCGTGGTCCGGCGGAGGCCACGCAAAGTTTGCAGAGCCAAGGCTAGTGCAGTCAGAGACGCGGAGCCAAGACCAACGGAGGCCGGAGGGCACGAAGGTATGGAGCCGAGGCCGATGGAGGCCAGAGGGTGAGAAGGCCGACGGAGGCAACACGAGGTCCGGTGGAGGCCAGCGGAGGTCACGCGAGGTCTGTCGGAGCCAAGGCTGGTAAAGTCGAAGGCACGGAGCCAAGACTGATGGAGGCTGTAGGGCGCAAAGGCCGACGGAGGCAATGCGAGGTCCAGCGGAAGCCACACGAGGTTTGGTAGAAGCGACATCCACGCGAAATTTGGCGGGATCGTGCGAAGTCCGTCGAAGACTGGGCGGAGGCCGAGCAGAGCCCGGCAGAGGCGACATCCGCATGGGGTCTAGTGGAGGCCAGCAGAGGCCACGCGAGGCCTAGTGGAGCCGAGGCTGGTGAAGTTGGAGGTGCGGAGCCGAGACTGATGGAGACCGGAGGGCGTGAAGGCGTGGAGCCATGGCCGACGAAGGCCGGAGGGCGCGAAGGCCGACAGAGGCAATGCGAGGTCTGGTAGATGCCAGCGGAGGCCGCACGAGGTCTAATGGAGGCGACGTCCACGCAGAGTCTAGTGGAGATTGCGCGAAGTCCGGCCAAGACCGTGCGGAGTCCGGCGGAGATCGAGCGAAGTTCAATGGAGGCGATGTCCGCGTGGGGTTCGACGGAGGTTTGGTGAAGTCTGCCAAAGACTGTGGAAGTCCAGGGGAGACGGGCATCGATGAGGACATGACCACAAGGAGTCGATCGAGGGCCGACGAAGCCACAACCACGAGGTGGTCGGATGAGCGTCAGCGAAGCTTTGACCCTGATGGGTCAAACGACATCGCCAAATGTGTGATAAATGTTGACGGAATTGGCAGGAGGACGAAGACTTCGGAGCATGTGCTCCATCCCCACGCTTTGGACTAGCGTCGACGAAGTCTCGACCACAAGAAGGTCATAGCTATCGGCGAAGAGTTGGCCACGATGCGGTCGTAGATGCAGTATTAAGTGCCTATGACTACAGAATGGTCGATCAAAGTCTCCAATCACGTTATGGTCAACAGACATCTACAATTATTAGGTGGTCGAATAGAGTCGCGGAGCCGAGGCTTTGTGCGGGCGGACCAGATGACTAGCTTTCACGGGAGAGATGCACGGGAGAAATGGGGAATAGTGGCCTGGCAGCCCACGTCTCGGCGCCCAGACCGAGACGGCGAATCAATCACGGGGATGACTCGCGTCGGCCCAGCGTTCTGCGCGATAAACAGCTGCTTTCCACGCGCCGCGTATGGTCAGTGGGCTCCAAGCTCGGCTGCGTTCTGCATCTCTGCAGGATAAACCGCGGCTTATCCCTTCTTTTTGGGGGCGACGCCAAGCGGCCGAAGCCGAAACCGCTCGCGGAATTGGAGGTGTGCCGACGCCGAAAACTGGGAGCGCACACACAAATATGGGCCAAAACGGAGGGCACACTGTCTGCAGACTGCAGAGTGCGCACACATGCTATGACTGGTGATGCTACGCATGCTGCCCACCAACTAATCCACTTTCTCCTCTTGCCAGTAACTCCATCCCGATATTACCAATCGTTTCTGTTGTTGTTGTTGCTGCTAAAGAATCAGTGGTATGAATGAAAACGGATCAAATAGTACTTCAATCATATTTATATCTATATTTTTCAGATTCAAATATGAATTGGATACTTTTTCAGATTCAAATATGAATTGGATAAACATCGGATATGAATATAGATCGGACAAATATTGAGTACGAATTTGGATCGGATTATACTCAAAATCGGCTCAAATTTGACTATTTTTTGAAGTCCAATAATTATTCATGGCCTTTCCTATTTAAAATATGACATCGAAACATTTTAACATTTTAAATTGATAAATATCTAACTCTAACATGTGATGGCGCATTAAATGTTGACTGCAACAGATGAATCATTCATCTCACGTATTTGTATAATACAACTTCTGATGACAGTTTTATATCCTATGGCACAATGAAGTTTAACAAATTGACACAGATTTTATCGTAATATTTATGTCCCTTTTTCTTTGGTTTATCATGTAATCATTGATCATTGGTATTATTTTGCCACTAATTCTAACTAATCCTAGATATATTGCAAATAAATCGGTTATAAACATATCAAATTTAGCTAAAAAGAGCATATAAAAAACTTTATTAGGAGATGTGCCAAAATAGAAAAATATGAAATACCAAATTAGAGCTTATTATAATGACGAGCTCGTAGAGATGATCGAAATGCATATATAATATATCTAATTTGAGGGTCAAATGAAAAGATATGTATTAGCTAGTTGCTCTGTTGAATTCGAATATTATCTGGATCTGAATTTGCATCAGGTTATACTGAATTTATATTCGACACCAAATCTCTGTTAGTCTAATATCCAAATACGATTCGAATATTAAAGTATCAAGATAATTCACCCGAATTCAGATCCGTTTTCACGCTAATCAGAGATGGGCAGAAAAACCGGCTACGCACGATATTACCGGCCACCAACCAATCCACTTTCTCCTCTTGCCAGTAACTCCAGCCCGATGGTACCTATCGTTTCTTTTTTGTTGCTAAAGAATCAGAGATAGGCAGACAAACCGGCCAAACTACTGGCTACTGAGCCGGCCACTGCTGCGCTTATTTGGACTTTAGCTTTAACTTATAGCTAAAAGCTGAAATAAGCACTAGCGCACGCGTCTCCAGCTCGTACTTTTGGATCCACAGTTTTGGATAATCACTTTCACTTCATTGCAGGTAGGGCTGGACGAAAAACTCGAAGCTCGTTAGCTCGTTCGGCTCGTGGCTGGCTCGGCTCGGCTCGGCTCGGCTCGTTAGGATAACGAGTCGAGCCGAGCCAAGATTTTAGCTCGTTAGCTATAACGAGCCAACTCGAGCCAGCTCGCGAGCCGCTCACGAGCCAAACGAGCCATGCTTCCAGGAATTTAGATATGCATATGCTGCTTCCATGGACCTAATTTGTACTCTATTGCATGTGTTAATGTGTAAATTTGTACTCTATTGTACCCAAACGAGCCATGCATGTATTAATTTGTACTCTATTGTACCCAAACGAGCCAAACGAGCCAAACGAGCCAAACGAGCCTAACGAGCCAAACTTCCATGGATGAATATATGATGGAGATATTTTTTTGCCCTGGCTCACGAGCCAAACGAGCTAACTCGAGCTTTTTGTCGAGCCGAGCCGAGCTGGCTTTTTAGCTCGTTAGTTATAACGAGCCAGCTCGAGCCAGCTCGTTATCTACCGAGCCAGACCGAGCCGAGCCAGCTCGTTATCCAGCCCTAATTGCAGGGCTGTTTTCCTGTAGAAGTTCCCCACCCCAACTATACGGGCTGCGTTGGCTTATGGCTGGAATTACACTATAACAACTGAAATTTTACTGTAGCTGAAGATGGCTTATTTAGCGTAATTAAATTTAAAAAATTTAAAATAGAAAAATACGTTAGCTCATTACGGATAACGCGAACGAATACGGAAAAAAAGAACCGGTAAAAAGCTTAAAAAACCAAAAATTCAAAAAAAAGATGAAATTTATGAATAGTGAAAATAAACTAGAAACCAGAAATTAAAACTGAAATGAGCGGGTTATTACAGTGGTGCACCGGCTGCGCACGTATACGGGCTGTTAGATCTTTTTCCGATGCATCGATCCGGACCGTTAACTGGGGATTGGACAGCTGATGACATGTACAACGACAGCAGTATGGATACTGGATGGGTGCGGCTCTGGTGCTGTGCCCCCTGCACGCGCTAAGTGCGGGGGTGCGCCCAGGAGCCGCCACGTGTCCCAAAAACTCAAAAAACTTCCGAAAAATTCTAAAAAAACTACTTCAAAAATCCGAAAAATTGTAAAAGTACTTTTTGTAAAAAATACTTTTATTAAAAAGTATTTTTAAGTACTTAAAAAAATACTTTTTAATAAAAGTATAAATCAAGAAAAAAATTTTAAGTACTTACAAAAAATACTTTTTATTTGTAAGAAAATACTTTTTACAATTTTTCGGATTTTTGAAGTATTTTTTTAGAATTTTTCGGAAGTTTTTTGAGTTTTTGGGGACACGTGGCGACTCCTGAGCGCACACCGCACTTAGCGCGTGCAGGGGGCACAGCACCAGAGCCGCACCCATACTGGATACGACTCCAGAAAAAGACGGACGCGAGAACGGACCATTCACCTGAACCGAAAACCATGGTCTGCTTCCCCCCCCCCCCCCCCCCTATTGTCTTCCGGCCTTTCGCAGTCCACTGATCTGATCATCCGCTTCTCGTTGCCTATAAATCCAGAGCCCCTTGCCCTGCAAGCCCATCTCATCTCTCTCGCACACACTTCACTACTCACCTCTCCTTCGATCCGTTAGCAGCTTCAGACTTCCAGTTCCATCTCGATCAGGATGTCGACGGTGACTCGTGCCTACCTCGACCAGAGGCTCGCCGTCGCAAAGCGCTGCTCAAGAGGTAACAACAGTTCTTCAGGCTAATGCTCTTACTTCTTTGCATTACAGTTTAATTTTGTTCTGTCTGTGCCGAACTGTTATCATGTTTGTGTCCTCGAATTCAAACTGCAGAGGCGGCCATGGCGGGAGCCAAAGCGGCAGCCGTAGCCACTGTCGCATCTGCAATCCCCACTGTGAGTTGCAGTTCATGAATAGCATTCAGGTTCACGCGAGCAAATGCATGCGGATATCTCATCTACATATTCTTGCTGTGTGATTCAGTTGGCGAGCGTGAGGATGCTGCCATGGGCAAAGGCAAACCTGAACCCCACCGGCCAAGCCCTCATCATATCCACTGGTACGACTACAATCTAATCTACGCGACTATACCTAGCTTCTTCACACAAACACGTTCCCTTGCATCGATCTGTACGATTTCGCGTGACCTGCTTTGCTTGCAATTGCCTGCAGTTGCGGGGATGGCGTACTTCATCGTCGCCGACAAGACGATCCTGTCGCTGGCCAGGAAGCACTCGTTCGAGAGCGCCCCTCCGCACCTCAAGAACACCTCCTTCCAGGGAGCTGCTCGTCCCCATCCGGCCTTCTTCAGGCCTTGAGCTATTAATCGGTGTAATTCATTGTCAGTTTACAGCACAATTGGACTCCACCGTGTGTGGTGAAAGTCGCCTTGCTTTCAGACAAGTGTACTGTACTTCTGCATGCAAGCACTTTGATGTAGTATATCATATTTCTTTCGAGCTCAAATAAATAACAGTAATGTGGAAGTGTGTTTCATGTGCACTTTAGCCGTGTACCTACTCTTGCTCTTAAAACAGTGATAACATTTCGACACACAAACTATGAGAGAGAACAGAGTTTCCAAAAACTCCTAAATTAGTACATGAAAAAGAAAAATGAAATTACAGGCTTTCATTCTCGGAAGAAAGGTCATAAAGAAAACAAATCCGCTTATTTTTAATTTCTTCGTAATATATAATATACCTCAGTACTCTCCTATAAGATGATTACACTGTTACTGGTAGTATTCACCAAAAAGGCGTTTAAATGTTTAATCAACAAGTATGCAGGCATTCTTCACATAGCAAACACTCAACCTCCAAAACAGAAGTTAACACTATGCTGGATGACCGTTGATCGAATCACCAACGGCTGAGATTAAGAGCGAATACAGCGAGAGCCAAGATGTGGCGCACGGCCGCATCCTATGGGATTGAACTGGACCCGCAGGCATGGCTGGTTGCAAGCGCAAGCTAGAATTTCTAGGCTGTACTCATTTAACTTTTAGTTTTTAATTTTTTTTAAATTTTTTTCCTGTTTTTTTTACCTTATTTTGGGTTTTTTGTCATTTTTTTTATAGATTTGTTAATTTAATTATACTGAAAAAACTACAATAGTAACTACAATATAGAAAAAAAAAGCTAATAGCACAAATGCTAGAAACTTGAACTTGATAAGCTCAATGAGCACCCGCTTTTGTGGGGGAAATTGAAGAGGGCAGAGAGCCCACAGATGGAGCTGATATAACAGAACGGAGATGCTGGTGCCGACGGTGACGTCACTGGACGCACCCAGAAACCAGGAGCGCCCATACATATCAACTTTATCAAGTTATCAGCCGGAGCAAAACTGGGGGCTTCGTCTACCTGTGGTTTCAGATCAGCGTTACGGTTTTCAGAACTAGACGGAAAAGAAGATGGTGCTATCACGCCGTGTGTCTCACAGTTCGAGCTCGCAGGATGGCGAGGGATCGAGCGGCGTCGCTGACTGATCCGGTTTCGCCCGAAAACTAGGAGCGCCGGCCGGCCCGGCGGACTCGTGCGCGCTTCCGAGCAAAAGCTTGGAAACTGACGTGCGACGCATGGGGAATGGGTAGATCGATCGATCCATGGATTCCCAGCAAAACTGAGGGCAAGCGTAAACTACGACTCTGCTAAAGCGGTAGACGCTACAGATACATCGTGGGTTTAAAGCGTTAGAGCAACTCCAGCAGTAGCTCTCAAAACAGGGCCTCTATTTTTCATTTGAGGGCTCCCCCTACTTTTGAGGGCCCTGTTTTCTGGGCTGCACTCCAGCAGGAGCCCTCAAAACAGGGCCCTTACTTCTCAATTCCCTCTATTTCCTCACACACTATATGCATATGTATGAGGCAAAAGCACAATACACAATAAAATATTTATGATTTCACAATGAGGAACAATATTTAAATATATGAATTCAAATACGAATATTCAAATTTAAATTCAAATTTGTTCCGAATTTAAATTGAAAACACAAAGTTCATCACATAACATTCAAATTTGTTCCGAATTCAAATATGAATTCAAATTTAAATTCAAATTTATTCCGAATTTAAATTGAAAGCACAAATATGAATTCAAATACGAATATTCAAATTTAAATTCAAATTTGTTCCGAATTTAAATTGAAAGCACAAAGTTCATCACATAACATTCAAATTTAAATTCAAATTTGTTCCGAATTCAAATACGAATATTCAAATACGAATTCAAATACGAATATTCAAATTTAAATTCAAATTTGTTCCGAATTTAAATTGAAAGCACAAAGTTCATCACATAACATTCAAATTTAAATTCAAATTTGTTCCGAATTCAAATACGAATATTCAAATACGAATTCAAATACGAATATTCAAATTTAAATTCAAATTTGTTCCGAATTTAAATTGAAAGCACAAAGTTCATCACATAACATTCAAATTTAAATTCAAATTTGTTCCGAATTTAAATACGAATTCAAATACGAATATTCAAATTTAAATTCAAATTTGTTCCGAATTTAAATTGCGCAAAGTTCATCACATAACATTCAAATTTAAATTCAAATTTGTTCCGAATTCAAATACGAATTCAAATACGAATATTCAAATTTAAATTCAAATATGTTCCAAATTTAAATTGAAAGCACAAATGTTCCACAAAAAACGAGGAAAGCTGAAAAATGAGAGCCGGAGTAGGGGGCCCCTAGGAATGAGGGCTTGGAGACCTCATTTGAGAGGCCTCCTATTTTTGAGAGCCAAGTAGGGGCTCTGCTGGAGTTCAGTTTTTTATTCTGACTCTCAAATATGAGGTTTGAGGGCTCAAGTAGGGGCCCTGCTGGAGTTGCTCTTACTAAATAATTGATCCGTTTACCTGCTACAGCTCGTGTCCCCCCCGGCAGGGGTTGGTTGGGAACGGGGCTTCACTGTCCCCTCTTCCCTGTTCCCTTCCTGTCCCCTTCAATCTGATCCATTCAAAGTTGATCCAACGGGTAGGTTTTTATATTTTCATTTTTATCTTAGAAAAATATGTTAATCCATAATAAAAAATACATAAAAAATAAAATTTATTTTTTCTGTATTTTTTATTAATACAGAAAAATAAATTTTATTTTTTATGTATTTTTTATTTTTTATTATGGATTAACATATTTTTATTTTTGAATTTCAGATAAAAATGAAAATATAAAAACCTACCCGTTGGATCAACTTTGAATGGCTTAGATTGAAGGGGACAGGGAGGGAACAGGGAAGAGGGGACAGTGAAGCCCCGTTCGTTGGTTGGTCGGTCATACTACACGTGACAGGTCTCGCCGATTCTATGCGCGCAACAGATCGGCGAACATTATATTCGTCCTGTCAAACTCAAAACCTAAAGTCTGATGCGTGGGTCGAATTCTTCCAGTTAAGTCACCTTTTTGACTCGCAAGACCTAGTACACGGGCCCTTTTGACTATTTTTCATTTTTCATTTTCCTTTACCTTAAATCTTTTATATTATTTGTGGCGATATAATAATTTTGTAATTTTTTTCTTAATTTTCTCAAGTTTTTTTCTATTTTTTCTCAGAAAAAATTAACCGTTGCTACATTATAATTTTAGTCAAAAGACACGGCTAGAAGCTTAAGTCAAAATCTAGTAAGAGCACCACCTAAATCTCAGCGCTTTGAATTTTGGAACACATCCACATAAAAGCAGATAGATCGGCCCTGCTCGTTTCAGTTTCAGCTTCTGGTTTCTGGTTTATTTTTTACTATTCATAAATTTCATCTTGTTCTGAACTTTTAGCTTTTTTGAGCTTTTTTTGCCGATTCTTTTTTCTCGTATTCATTTGCGTTGTCCGTGATGAGCTAGCATATTTTTTATTTTTAAATTTTTTAAATTTAATTACGCCAAATAAGACACTTTCAGCTGCAGTGAAATTTCAGCCGCTACAGTGCAATTTCAACAATAAATCACAGCTTTTCAACCCAACCGAGCGGGGCAGTTGCACTATACATGATAGACTAAGAGAAACTTTTTAGGACACATTTCCTTCCCTATTCCACCTAGATAGTTAGATATATTCTCGTCACACGATTTGGTAGGGTGGCAGCAAATCAAGTGGCTCTCTACCACAGTTTTAGTTAAATCTATGGTAGTAATCAGCCTATCAGAGAGTCCCAGCAAGGGAGTTCCCCCAGTAAGTGGACAGTGCAGGGCAGGTTGCCCACCAACTTTCAGGACTCGAAACTCCGGAAGCACAGGTCCAACGCACCTGCCCGGCTCGTGGGTTTCCGCTCAAAACCGTGGCCTCTGCTTATCTCTTGCCGCCTATAAATACACGTCTCTGTTTTAACCTACCTCGTCCCCTCGGCTCATCGTGCTTCTAGCTAGCCAATTCCATCGGTAAAAGATGTCACCGGTCACTCGTGCCAACCTGGACCAGAAGCTCGCCCTCGCCAAACGCTGCTCCAGAGGTGAAAGATTTCTTGATTCACTTATGCATCTTGTTAATATCTGTTGTATCAGTAGTTGTTGAGCGATGAAAACTATTGCAGAGGCAACGCTCGATGGAGCTAAGAAGGCGGTCGCCTCCACAGTTGCATCTGCAGTCCCACCGGTGAGCAACCTACCTACACTTACAAAACAGATTTAAGAATGCTCATGTTTGCTGTTACATGGTGGGGGTGCTAATTGACATCTTGCTGCATGCATGCTCTGTTAATTGTTCAGTTGGCCAGCGTGAGGATGCTGCCTGTTAGATAGATATAATATTCACAGAATTAACAGAACTAGATAGCATTTGCTATTTCGATCGAGATGCCTAACGGATTTCCTCGTTCCCAGCTCGAACAGAAGCTCGCCAGGGCCAAGCAATGCTCCCATGGTTAGTAAAATTTGTTTCTAACATGATCAACCTGTCAATATTTTATCAATCGAATGGCAATAATGTGGTGCTGTTTCCCGTGTGCATGCATGGATGAGTTTTGCAGAGGCGGCGATCGCTGGGCTGAAGGCGGCGGTTGCCACTGCCGTCTGTACCGCGATCCCCACCGTGAGTAGTGCAAACAAGTAGCAGAGCATGCAGGATCCTAATCTTTTATCAGAAATTGCACGTTGTAGTGATTCAGTGTCAAGTATATGTTCATGTGCACGTGTGCTCATCTGAACTAACTGTTTCTTCCTTACGTTTCTTGTTCTCCTACAGTTTGCCAGTGTTCGGATGTCGAGGTGGGCTAGGGCCAACCTGGGTAACCCAGTTGCCCAGACAGTGATCATTTCCTATGGTAAAGTTTCTAAGTTTTTCTTTTCTCACTTTAATTGTTTGATGCTATAGCTTAAGTTGATTGTTTACATGCACTCAGTTAAAAGAGTGTACTAGATAGAGAAATGATGTGTGAGAAAATTGCTTAATGGTTACAGCTGCTGGCATGGCTTACTTCATCGCCGGGGAGAAAAAGGTGGTGGAGCTGTCGAGGAAGCACTACCTTGAGACAGCCAAGGACACCAGCTTCAAGGGTTGAGTGTCGCTAGCTTCAAACTTGGATCAGCAATGGCGTCACAAGAAGGGTCCATGCTGTTTGAATCGAACTAGTTAGTAATATATGGCGTCTTGTGTGCATGCATGCATGGTCGCATGGATGCATGTGGTGATGTGTGTTGTAATATATGGTATATATGTGGGTACTGGGATGGCCTACTTCGTCGTCGCCGACAAGACGATCCTGTCGCTGGCGAGGAAGCACTCGTTCGAGAGCGCCCCCGAGCACCTCAAGAACACCTCCTTCCAGGGCGCCGCCCGGCCGCACCCGGCCTTCTTCAGGCCTTGAGCAACAGTACTGTATCGTCATCTATGGCCGACCGACTATGCCTGTGCTTAGAGAAAGTGGTGTGTAATACTAGGTCACTGTAGCTAGCTTGTGCTCTTCATGCTGAAATTAATGAGTACTACTCTGCGTTTACTCAATTCTTAATTTCCGCGCCTTCAATCCTGTATCTTCTTCCTCTTGAGATCAATTATTAACACACTCTTGCCAAAAGAAAAAAGAAAAAGAAACAAGGAATCTACGGTGAAATCCTATCCTACATCGATCGAGAACATCATTTATCTGTATTACAAATCTGTATACACGCATCACATATCAGTGTAGGCCAAGGGTGGATCACGCAGCATAAGGAAGTTAGCGGTATAATACACTAGACAGAGGGCAGCAGTATGACACTGAAATGATACATCACGATGTCGCCCTCCCGGTATAGGTTAATAGCTTATCACCACATTTCTCCACTGCTCAAAAGCTATACCAGTTTCCAAATCAAGCTGCTAAACTGCCTGCCGGTTTGCTATTCACTTTTGCTTGATTCGGGCAAAGATGGCTGCACCTGATTCGTTCGTTGTAACTTAATCATGGGGGACTTAGACCATTGGACAGGTAATAAAGTACTGTGGCCGATGTTAGCCGATCCGTGTCCCTTGAGTTAAGATTACGTTTAACGAGTGCACGTGTAACGTGTTAGCATATAACAAACGGGGGAAAACAGTGGAGTTACAGTAGAATGTAGTGGTACAAATGAAATTCGGGTGGAGTTATACGTACGTAATCTTGTTCTTAATTCTCAGTAAGTTGTTCTGAGCGAGAACTAAAAGTGGTGGATAAGACGAAACCTGAAAGACTGAAATCGCATCAGAAATGCCCAGCCCAGCTCAGGGGACGGATAACGGGATAAGCTATCCGTACTTTGGTGGGGAGCACGTATGCAGCCACAAACAAAAGAGGCGCCGTGACGCGGAGAATCTTTTGCTTTTGTGGCGCTTGCGTATTTTTTTGCAAATATGCTTCCGTGGTAATTTTTGGTGGTGATCGGTTCGGCTGAAAGCCTCATGGCTTATGGCTAAAACACTGTAGCTGACAGAGACTTATTTACCATAATTAAATTTAAAAAAATTTAAAAATAGAAAAACATATTAGCCCATCACGTATAATGTAAACAAATACGAGGAAAAAAAACCGGTAAAAAACTCAAAAAAAGCCAAAAGTTCAGAAAAAGACGAAATTTATGAATAGTGCAAAAATAAGCTGAAGCCAGAAGCTGAAGCCATATTGATCAGGGCCTTTTTGTGTGGATTTAGGTCTCATTCGTTTCGGACTAAACTTTTGATTTTCAGTTTATTTTTTATTATTTTTAGATTTTATCTTTATCTGATCTTCCGCGCTCCAGGGCAGCGGGATACGACATGTCGAGCGTCTTTTCTTCTGTGCTTGGGAGAGAACTAAGTCCACAAAAATTACCACACGACTAGATTTGAAAAAAAAAAAGCGGAAAGGGTCACAAAAGCAAAACAAAAAAAGAAATCTGACGTCGACCGGAAACTGGGAGCGCCACACTGATTCCGCCCCAAAACTGGCGGCGCTGCACGCACCCCCGCACCAATCTCGGCCGTACATCACAGACCACTCCCCACCCGTTGCTTCCTCCTCTTTCGCCTCCCCATGCGTGCCCGGTTGTACTGCTACACATGTAGTTACGGTACTGTTTAAAGTAGACATTTGTCAGTTTTAAACTTGAAACCAGTGACGTTTTGACCCTTTTGGTAGCAGCAATCGCAGAAATGTCGAACCGACACATGGCTAGGAACCTCCTCCAAATGGTTCAACTTTTGATTTTAAAAAACAAAAATCCTGTGAAATATATTATTTTTTAATTTTATTTTTAAAAATTATTTTATCTTTATTACTTTGTATTGTCCGTAATGATATAACGATTTTTTTCTCATATTTTTTATTATGAAAAGGTTAACAACCGCCACAGTACATTTGTAGCAAAAAACCAATAGTTAACGCCAGAAACCAGTGCTTTTAAGCCGGTTGAAGCGAGGTCACGTTCTGATAATTGACAAACCACTAATGCTACCAGCAACTGTTATATTTTAGACTTGTTCTTTTAGGCTATGGTTTATAATATTTAGCTGTGTTTATTAGTTTAAAAAATAGTTATTATTAAAAAGAGTTGAAGCAAGAAAACCAACTAAAAGCGGAAAAACGGGGCCTTATAATTTGTCATGGTCTCCACACGTTGGTGGACGTCGATGCTCAAAATTACTAGCTTGCTCTGTTCCATGGATTCCTTCTGTTTGCCCCGGTGAGTAGTAGTAGTAGTAGTTGTTGTACAGGTAGTGAAGTATGGAGTAGATTGGCAGAGCCCCAATTTGCCCCATGCACCGACCGTCTGCAGGCCATGGCGAGTGGATAGATGGATGGATAGAAAAGCGTGGAATCAACCGGATCGAGGAGGTGAAGCGCACCTGCCTGCCCTACCTACGTACTCGACCTGCCGCCCACACATGGGTTGGTTCCGCCCAAAACCACGTCCGGCTCCGCCCGCCGCTTCCTTCTCCTCCTCCTCGTCCACAGAGATCGCACCCCCATCCTGCCCTTCACCTACGTGCGCCGCCTATAAATTCACAGGCTCCCCTGCCTCTTGCAGATCCGTCTTCCATCTCTCGCACTAGCTACTTGACCTAGCGTTCTTAAGCTCAGTTGCGCACGCCGTTCCTTTCGTTACCAGCTAGAGCCTATAGTTAATCCAGTCACACGCGCACGGTACAGGATGTCTACGGTGACTCGTGCGTCGCTTGACCAGAAGCTTGCCCTCGCCAAGCGCTGCTCGCGAGGTACATGCAACTACACTGCATACATGCACGCTCTTACAATCTTCTGATGATGCTTGCTGAATTGGATGGGCCGTTCTTAACGCTTTATGCAACTGATTCTGCAGAGGCGACCCTTGCAGGGGCTAAGGCGGCAGCTGTTGCAACCATCGCCTCTGCGATTCCCACGGTGAGTTCTGTGTTTCTTCTTTCTTTTTTGCCCTAACGTTTGTTCCTTTACGAAACATAGTCTTACTCTCGTACTATTTATCTGTCTTAATTTGTTCAGCTGGCGAGCGTGAGGATGCTGCCATGGGCAAAAGCCAACATCAACCCCACCGGCCAGGCCCTCATCATCTCCACAGGTGTGTATTGCACTGTCTCTGCTTCCTCACACATCACACGCTTGAGCAATTTGGCACGCACACACGAATCTACAAACAAAAAACTAGTAAATTTTTGTGTAGCATCTAATTGGCTTATCGATGCCTGCAGTTGCGGGGATGGCGTACTTCATCGTCGCCGACAAGACGATCCTGTCGCTGGCGAGGAAGCACTCGTTCGAGAACGCTCCCGAGCACCTCAAGAACACCTCCTTCCAGGGCGCTGCTCGTCCCCATCCGGCCTTCTTCAGGCCTTGAATTTAAACATATGCCGTACTTTTAATTTGATTAGCTTATATATGCATCCTGTATGCTGCAACAAGCTAGTACGCCCCTGCAGTCTGCAGACCTGATAGCTGCTTCTGTAGAGTGGTGTACTCTACCTATCCACCTAATTATGTATCTTGTACTACTATGATCAGTAATATTGCAGTATTTAATGAAGTTTCAGCACTATTGCCAACCAACATTGGTATACTTGCTATGGATGGATGTACTCTTGCTCAAGCTCCACATACTTGATTAAAAAGAGGGAAAAAAATTGACCACTTTTGTGGAATAGAACGAAGCACTGCATTGAGCTAGCAGAACATAATCTGGTTCAGAAAATGGTGTAGCTAGGAGTGGTTAACTGAACAGAAAATTGCGAGAGGGGTGTGAAAAGTTGAGCATCATCTTCTTCCCAGTACAGCTTAATGGTCACTGTTTATACATCGTAAAGAGTTACTAATTCCTCAGGGGCCGGGCCCCAAGGTTCCCAATCCAAGATGCGAAAAGGTGGCGGTTGCTGACGGTTTTGACATATTTTATACGGTTATACGGTAGTATGTACACACTCTGTGACTGTTGCTTCCTTGAACGATTATACGTTTTGTTTTATTTAATTTTCCATCAATCATGCATGACAGTGACTACTATATACGAATACTCTCAACTGCGGGAAAAAAAATGGCGTACGCGCTTATATAAGACTGTACGTACATGGATCTATAAGTGATAAGCAAACTTCACATGGAACTGAGGCCTCATCAACACTGCCATTGAAAGTTAGTAAATCGATCTTTCGATCAATCCGGTAGAATTATTGTCAGTAACACCCAGGATGCATGCAAGTAAGTTTGCTAATGTTCAGCAATACCAGAAGTTTGTAGAAATTTACTTATTACAATAGGGAGCAGCTAGAGCAACACGAAGTTTCATAAAAAATATTGAAAAAAATTTAGGTTTCAATAAAGTTTCACATGTTGCTAGAAGTTTCTAGAAGAGTTTAAAAAAGTTTTAAACCTAAATTTCAACAAGTTTTAGATTTTGACACTCAAATTTTAATCGAAGAGTTTCAAAAGTTTCAACTGGAGTTTCAATAAGTTTTATTAAAAAAATCAGACAATCATGTGAGTTTCAAGTGGTTTTTGATTCCAAAATACAAGTCTCATGTGAGTCAGTAGGCTTTATATTCCAAAAATACAAGTTTCAGCATTTTGAGGAGAGAATAAAAAACAAGGAATCTGTTTCAAACAGGGTTTTATAAAAGTTTCATACGAGTTTGGCAGGTTCCATCCATGTTTCAAAAACAAGTTTTATAAAAAGATTTAAAAGCAATACTCAAGTTTCATAAGATTTTCAAGCGTGCTTAAAAAATAAAATTGAAGTTTCAAATTGATTTCGCAAGATTTCATCAAATTACAGCATGTTTCAAAAAACGAAGAACACCAAAACGCAAAATTCAACATGTTTCGAGAGAAAAAAAGAAACTTTGAGTGCATGATTTGGGGAGCACGGCATGAGTATAGATGGATTTCAAGCCAAAAGAGCTCAACGGCGGTGAACTCGAGACATTGGAGACAAGCAAACGAGTCGATGGCGTATCAGGACTTGAGGCCCGCCGCCGCGTCCGCAGCGCAGGTTGGCGCCGCTTGCTGCTGGTTGTTGCAAGCAGGAGAGAGAATTTGAGGGGATAAAGATGAAGCGATTGTAAAAAAATAAAAAAAATCTGATGGATAAGAGCACAGATGGCCCTTGAGGCCTTGATCGGATAGAGTCCAAACGGTACAGGGTTCTCCAGTTTTTCTTGAATATTATCAAGTAAAGTTAGGCACGTACGCACGTGTGTTCACCATTCCTGCCCGCCATCTACTCCAATCCGGGTGCCTATTTGCAGGTAGTGGAGTCCTCGGATTTTGATGGCGTGGATTTACCAGGGAGACGCGCGTGAAATGCGCTAGCCCGGATGGTTAATTACCATCTGCCTTCAAGTAAACCTTTACTATACTTCATGTGATTTCCATGTGCGCATCTCGCTGGCCGGTGGTGCTAGTTTATCCTGATCATGAGTTTTTTAGAGGCAAAACCCCAGTCCTATTTTATTGAATAAGGCCATGGTGTGTTTTTGTTAATAAGACAAACATAGATAGCAGTTTACATTACATCAACTCAACAATTTAACTTCACTACTTTTCTAAACCAAAAAAATATTTCACTACTACTATTTCTCTATTGATATATTGACTAATTCATCATCAATTAAGCAAAGCTTATGTTTCTCCCTTTTTAAGCCTCCTTGTGATTTTATCAACTAAAATTTTATTCTATTCTTTAAATTCTCTACTGATATAGTGTCCATTCGGTCATTGTTTCTTTTTCTCTTTACTGCCAGTAGTTCATCCTGATTCAACCTTTCAGATTAAAGAATCTGTATTAGATTAGGCCTTTAGGGATCTAGGTTAAATCTAGCGGGGTCTTTTCTCTTCTAGGGTTCGAGTTCTTGAGGGATACCGAGAGGGAGTGGGGTACCAACCTTCCGACGGCGTAGAGGAGGAGGAAGCCATCTCGGGTTCGGCGGTGAAGATCTGCGCACGGGCAGCGACGGTCGGGGAAGAGGTGCTGGGCTCCTCTGCGGCGTGTCCCGGGCGGCGGCGTCCCCTTGGCGGCGGTGAACGGCGGCGGTGGTGCTTCCCGTCAGCTCAGCGCCCCCTCAACAGATCGGTCTTAGGGCTTGTCGGTGGGGTGACGGCGGCGCGGTCAACCTCGTGATGCGTGCCGCCCAGCCCCCACCTCTGTATTTATAGCGCTGGCGACAGGGGCCCACCAGCCAAACGGGCTGGGCGCCCCCGATCAGGGCGCGGTCAAGGGATGGGCTTTGGCCGTTGGGCCAAAGCCCTGAGATCACTCTAACATTCTCCCCCTTGATCTCAGTCTATACTTTATCTTTAATTACTTTTGACTTTACACATTCCATCACAGATTAGTGTATAGAACATGTCTCATCGTCACGGTCAATCGCCGATAGATTCAACAGTTACAATACACCTCTCTGTTCTGAAACAGTTACTTTAATCTTTGGGCCATCTTTTAGTCCAGGTATCATAGGCTTTCCCTTAAACCCATGCCGGCTACATGTTCTCTGAACACGTTGGGTGGTAAGCCTTTAGTAAGCGGATCCGCTAACATCTTTGCGGTACTTATATGCTCTAGACTTATGACTTGATCCCGAACTTTATCTTTCACAACATAGTACTTTATGTCAATGTGTTTGGCAGCACCACTTGACTTATTGTTGTGGGCATATGTTACTGCGAGTTCATTATCGCAGTACAACTTAAGTGGTCTATTGATGTCGTCAACCACTTTTAAACCGGGTATGAACTTCTTTAGCCAGTTCACCTGCCCCGTAGCCTCATAACATGCTACAAACTCGGCATACATTGTGGACGATGTAGTGACGGTTTGCTTTGAGCTTTTCCACGATATAGCTCCTCCAGCGAGAGTGAATACATATCCGGATGTAGACTTTCTATCATCTCCCGCAAAATCAGAATCTGTATACCCCACTATATGGAGTAAATCTGATCTTCTGTATGTCATCATGAGGCCTTTTGTTCCTTGCAAATAACGCAAGACTTTCTTTATCAATTTCCAATGTTCTATTCCAGGATTGCTCTGGAATCTGCCAAGTAACCCGGTAACAAATGCTAAGTCAGGGCGTGTGCACACTTGAGCATACTGTAAGCTTCCGACAGCTGAAGCATATGGAACCGATTTCATTTGATCGAGCTCGTACTGGTTCCTGGGGCATTGAAAATCCCCATATCTGTCGCCCTTGACTATAGGTGCAGGTGAAGGACTACATTTATGCATACCAAATTTCTTTAAGACTTTCTCTATGTATGCCTTTTGTGACAGTCCCAATACCCCTTTGTTTCTATCTCGGTGAATTTCGATCCCTAGAACGAATGAAGCTTCACCAAGATCTTTCATATCGAAGTTTGAGGACAAAAACTTCTTTGTCTCCAGTAGCAGACTAACATCACTACTAGCTAGCAGGATATCATCCACATACAGGATTAGGAAGATAAACTTCCCATCTTTAAACTTTGCATAAACACAGTTGTCCTCTACATTCTCTTTAAACCCAAATTTTCTTATTGTACTGTCAAACTTCAAGTACCATTGTCTTGAAGCTTGCTTTAACCCATAAATTGATTTCTTTAGGCGGCATCCCATTCTTTCATTTCCTTCCACGACAAAACCTTTCGGTTGTCCCATGTAAACATTTTCCTCCAAATCCCCATTAAGAAATGCCGTCTTTACATCCATCTGATGTAACTCTAAATCATAATGTGCTACTAATGCCATTATGATTCTGAAGGAATCTTTACATGAGACTGGAGAAAATGTCTCATTGTAATCAATCCATTCTCTTTGCGTAAAGCCTTTTGCCACAAGTCGCGCTTTATGTCTTTCTACATTCCCTTGGGAGTCATGTTTAGTCTTGTAGACCCATTTACAGCCTACTGTTTTGGCTCCTTTAGGAATAATTTCCAAGTCCCAGACTTTATTAGTCTTCATGGACCTCATTTCCTCTTCCATGGCCTCAAGCCATTTTGAGGAATTTTCGCTTCTCATGGCTTCTTCAAATGAGGTGGGATCATTCTCCATTTGAAATTCCTCTGTATTATAAATCTGATAATCATCAGAAATAGCTGATCTTCTTACTCTTTGAGACCTCCTCGGGGCCTCCTCATTTGGTACATTTTCTGTTTGAGGCTGCTGTTGCTCCCCCTCATCTGTGGCAATAGGTTCTATATGATCCTGAAGAACAGGTTTTTCATTCTCATTCATTGTTGCCACGGGAGGAACAATAACAGGTGCTGGCACCACAGTATCTTGCACCGTCGGTGCAGCGACAGCAGGTAGTGTGAAGAATGGCTCTTGAATCATCGGAGTGGGCGCATATACCCGCTTCTCTTCAAGGTCAATCTCTCGAGCTACCATGCTCCCCCTCATTATTTCATCCTCTAAGAAGACAGCGTGTCTCGTTTCTACAAACTTTGTATATCTGTCTGGACAGTAGAAACGAAACCCTTTTGACTTTTCTGGGTAGCCAATGAAATGGCAACTTACTGTTTTGGGATCAAGCTTCCCAAGGTTTGGGTTAAATACTTTAGCCTCAGCAGGACTCCCCCACACACGTAAGTGGTTTAGTGAGGGAACTCTTCCTGTCCACAACTCGTACGGTGTTTTGGGCACCGACTTACTAGGCACTCTGTTGAGAATATGAATGGCGGTTTTCAATGCCTCCATCCATAAACTCAATGGGAGTGTGGAGTAGCTCATCATACTTCGCACCATATCCATCAGGGTACGGTTGCGTCTTTCAGCTACTCCATTTTGCTGAGGTTCGCCCGGCATAGAATACTGGGCCACTATTCCATTTTCCTGTAAAAACCTCGCAAAAGGTCCAGGAACTTGTCCATATGGGGTATGTCGACCGTAGTACTCCCCCCACGATCAGATCGGACTATCTTAATCTTTAAATCGTGTTGGTTTTCAATTTCAGCCTTAAATATCTTGAATTTATCCAAGGCTTCATTTCTTTCTTTGATTGGATAAATATATCCATAACGGGAGTAATCATCTGTGAATGTTATGAACGAGTCATATCCATCCACACTTTTCACAGGAAAAGGATCACAAATATCTGTGTGAATAATTTGTAGAACTCCTGTGCTTCTTTTAGCGTCTTTCTTTATTTTCTTTACATATTTTCCTTTAATGCATTCTCTGCATTGTTCTAAGTCTGAGAACTCTAATGGAGGAAGAATATCATTCTTAACTAGTCTTTCTATTCTCCCCCTCGAAATATGGCCTAAACGACAGTGCTATAATTTCGACGACTCATCTAGAGTTCTCTTTCGTTTTCTGTTTACATTCGTAGACGAGGATTCATTCACTTTCTCGCACACGACGTTCTCATTATCACATACGACATTCACATCATCACACAATGATAACAAATAAAGCTCATTCTGTAATATGGCAATACCAACACATTCTTTATTAAACATTATTTCGCACTTGCCATTTCCAAAATTGCAATCATAACCATCTTTGTCCAAATTTGACACACTAATCAAATTCCTCTGTAAAGAGGGTACAAAAAGGACATCTCTAAGTAAAAGAGTGGAGCCATTAGCTAATTCTAATGAAAGATCGCCAACGGCTTCAACTTCAGCTTCGACTCCATTTGCAACTTTAATGCATCTTTCTTTTCTTTGCGTAGTCCTCGTCGAACGGAATCCCTGTAATGAATTAGCAACATGAACAGTTGCTCCTGAGTCAATCCACCAAGTGGATTTCGAATATTTCACATACAGGCATTCATTAATAAAGGTAATAATGTTCTCACCTTTCTTTGCCATTATCATCTTTAAATAATCAGGACAGTTCTTCTTGTAATGTCCTGTCTTCTTGCAGTGAAGACACTGATCTTTGTCTACAGCAAATTTGTTCTGTTGAGGCTGATGTACAGAGGCTTTGCCCTTGTTCTTTGAGAAGGGGTTACTGTTATAATTCTTTTTCTTGTTTTCCCTCACAAAGTTGATAGAACCACCATGTGAGATTTTGATTCTTTCCTCCTCTTGCACGCACATGGCTATGCACTTTTCCATGTCCCATTTTTCGGGCTGCATATTGTAGTTGACAACAAAAGTGTCAAACTCTTTTGGCAAAGAAGCAAAAACCAAATGAATAAGGAACTCATCCTTGAGAGCCAAATCCATCGGTTTCAGTTTAGATGCCAAGTTGCTCATTCTAAGAATGTGCTCTCTTATGCCATTGCCACCGCCAGAATACCTCTCTGTTACCAGCTGCTTAATCAGCTGTGTAGCATAAGTCTTTGAAGAGCCAGTGAACTGACTCTTTATTTTATCAAGGTATTCAGTGACAGTGTCACACTCTGCAATTGAGCCCAGAATAGCAGGCTCAATTGTGTTCTTTATCACAGCCATACATTTCTTGTTGGCTGTGGTCCACTTCTTATGATCAAGATCATAAGACATCTGCAAGGGAGCATGATCCCTCTGTCTTTTCTGCCATGCAGTGTCATCCTCATTCTGTTCCCTCACTGGTGCCAGAGGCTCAGTGGGACGTGCTGTAGTGAGGACCCAGTCCACCTCAGCCAAGATAAACGCTAAGTCTATCTTTTTCTTCCACTCTCCATAATTATCAACTTTGAGAGTGGGGATTTCTTTAATACAACTCATCAAGTTGTATCCTCCTGAAAAATATTTCAAATACAGTGAGAACGTAACATCAAAATTATATGCCTTATTTCCAACGTTGGTCAAAAATACGACATACAATTTAAATCAATTTTATCTATGCATTAAATCTACATCACCGTTGGGCAGAAATAGAAATAATGCATAAAATCATCAATTAAAAATTATAATACTGTTATTACCAACGTTGGTCAGAAAAATAACAATATCATAATTAACTGGAATTTATCTCTATTTTTTCCAAAATTAAATTCTCCCGTTGGTTCGAATTTAATAATGAAAATCAATTAACATTAACTTTTGCAGCGGAAACAATAAATTCTCTATTTTTCAGAAGCATCTTCTATGCTTTTCTATTCTGTCAAAAATATCCCGTTGGTTCAATTTTTGACAGATTTAATTCAGCCAAAAATAGCCAAATTATCAATTAAAGTGCTACTGAAAAATAATCAACATGAAATTATTCTAAAATAATTCATATTCAGAAGCAGCATTCTGTACACTTTTAATCTCTGAAAAAATATACACGTTGGTGCAAAAAATTTTACAGAGATTTGGATCAAATTTCAATCAAAATTCATCAAAAAATGCTTCTGAAAATCAATAAATATCAAAAATCGGGATTTACTGTTCATTTGGCCATTTCAGCCTGTTCGGCCTGGCCCACGGCCCACGGTGGCCTGCCCGCGCGCGGCCTCGGCGGCCCACTCGGTCTGCCCGCCCGCGGCCTCGGCGGCCTGCTCGGCCTGCCTCACGCACGCGCGCCCGCTCCCCCGCGCCGCAGCGGTCTCAGCCGTTGGATGCGAATCCAACGGCTTCAATCCCGCGCGGCCGCGTCCTTTTGCGCCTCCGCGCAATCCATTGTTGAGACCTCTTTCGCCTTGGGGTTCTAGATCTGAGAGAGAGAGGAGAGGGAGTGGTGTACTGACCGTCGGGTGTAGCGGAGGAGGATCCGGCCATCGTCGGTGAAGCGGTCGGGGAGGAGGAAGACGGCAGCGCAGAACCGGTGACGGAGATGGCGATGGTGGAGTTTCCCTGGCGGCGGCGATCTGGAAGAAGCAGCGACGCAGGCCCGTAAGCCCTCTCCCACCCACTTTTTTTTTTGATTTTTCCGATCCAGATTGGGGGGGTTTCGGGATTCAACCAGGCTCTGATACCATTATTAGATTAGGCCTTTAGGGATCTAGGTTAAATCTAGCGGGGTCTTTTCTCTTCTAGGGTTCGAGTTCTTGAGGGATACCGAGAGGGAGTGGGGTACCAACCTTCCGACGGCGTAGAGGAGGAGGAAGCCATCTCGGGTTCGGCGGTGAAAATCTGCGCACGGGCAGCGACGGTCGGGGAAGAGGTGCTGGGCTCCTCTGCGGCGTGTCCCGGGCGGCGGCGTCCCCTTGGCGGCGGTGAACGGCGGCGGTGGTGCTTCCCGTCAGCTCAGCGCCCCCTCAACAGATCGGTCTTAGGGCTTGTCGGTGGGGTGACGGCGGCGCGGTCAACCTCGTGATGCGTGCCGCCCAGCCCCCACCTCTGTATTTATAGCGCTGGCGACAGGGGCCCACCAGCCAAACGGGCTGGGCGCCCCCGATCAGGGCGCGGTCAAGGGATGGGCTTTGGCCGTTGGGCCAAAGCCCTGAGATCACTCTAACAATCTGAAGTCTGCAACGCGCACGCACTTCTCTCCTCTCCATCCATACATGCAACTGCTTGCAGGAGCTAGCCATGTCATGTTCAATCAAACGTCGTCATGTTACTGTTACGGAGGGCAGATCGACCGGCGCAGCGCAGCGCCTACCTACTCTTCCCGAAAGGTGCTGTGCTGCATCGCGTGCCATCGCCGGCGGAAACAGAAATTAAACTTCTGGACATACGCGCGTGCGTCGGCGTGCTTGCGTGCATGCTTGCAAATAAGGCCCTGTTTGGAATGCGGGAATTTTTTCCGATTCCTGCGGGAATTGAACTGTTTCCTGTAAAATTCCTGTGAAATTTCTCTGTTCCAAACAGGCCCTAAACCTGCGCGCGCTCGGTGCGCTAGCCCCTACCGCTCGCCGCCGTGGCCACAACAACCAAGACGGCGGAGCGGGCCGCAGCGGCGAGCTGCCTCCGGTCCTGCCGCCGGGTGGGGCCTAGGAAGCGGCGGCGAGGTAACTAAGGAGAAGGATCGGTCGCTGTGTGCGCTACGCGTGGGCTGTGTGACCGTGCGCGAGTGTGGAAGGCTGCTGCATGTAGACTCGGTCAACGCATTTTGGACTCTTGCGGGACGTTCATAGGTATCACATCCGGAGGGTCCGGACTTCTGTAATTTTTACATATGAAATCGCTACGAAAAAACTGGGGAAAAATCATGGAGATGGGGAACACAGCGGTTCAACACCCTGTGGAGTTCCAAACTCGAGTAGGCTCGTTACAGGGAGAAATTGAAAAGAAAGAAATTTTAGATGAATAGTAATAGATTTCATCTTTTCATGATCCTGCCATTTTTTGCTTTGAGTTTATGCATGGTTGGAAAAATTGTACAACACCTATTCTAGTAACTTAATTTGTTTGCATGGATGATTCAAACATATAGCTAATACTGCAACATTCTTTGATTTGCACGATGATTTATTCGATTTTGAGTAGATTAATCGCAAGGAACCACATGTACGTACGTTTGCAGAAAACGTACCTTAGGTATATCGGTAAGTGGCTCCTAAATCATAACCACAGGTACCGTGTTTCAAATGTCGCACAAAACCACACCACATGTGGTTCGAATGGAAGCCGAGCTCGAAATGTGTACTCACTTCAGTGGTTCAGAAGAGCGACATCTCACAAGAACTTGCTCCGTTCAGAAGTGAGGCGCGGGCGCGTGAAATGCGCAAGCCCGGATGGTTGATCAACTATGAACTATTAGCTGTTGCCTCGTACTCCGTGTGATGGCGATTACGCTTTGTCCGGATTAAAGAACCGAAGTCTGAAGCACGCAGTTCTGGATCCCCTCTCCATCCATTCACGTAATTGTTTCAGATCTTTAACCAAACATCGTCAATTCGTCGTCACTGTGCAATGCAAAACTGTACGCATCCCGTGTGCCTGGGTCTGGCTTTCCCCCCGGAGTGCAAACTTGCTCGAGCGTGTGTGTGTGTGTGTGGTCAGTTGGATAAAGTTATAAAGGTGCATGGCATATTGGCATGGCATGGCAACAGCAACCGGCGCGCGTTCTGGTTTTCGCAGCTACCAGCGGCAGACACTGAGAAACAGGACAAAACAACCAGCGGCAGCAGGCATGCATGTGGACTGATGGACACAGAGGGCAGATCGATCTGTGCACGCAAGCTAGCCGTTAGCTCTGTCTTCCCCCAAAGGCGGTGTAGTGCTGTATGCATCGCGTGCCAAGCATCCGGCCGGACACAGAAAAACTTCTGCATGGAACCTGCGCACAGCGTCGTTCTTTCACGCAGGCTCCAGTACAAGCTTTTATAGATGAATCACATTTCGCCCTGATCAATTCGGCTTCGGCTTCTAGCTTATTTTTCACTATTCATAAGTTTCGTCTTTTGCTGAACTTTTGGCTTTTTGTTGAGCTTTTTTGCCGGTTCTTTTTTTCCCGTATTTGTTTGTATTATACGTAATGGGCTAACATGTTTTGTATATTTTTAAATTTTTTAAATTTAATTATGCTAAATAAGCCTTTGTCAGCTACAGTGCTTTTTTCAGGCAGCTACAGTGTTTTCAGCCATAAGCCATGAGCTTTTCAGCCGAACCGATCACCACTAACTTACTTTGTCTCTATTTTTTGAACTTTTATCTCCTAGTTTTTTCAAAAATTTAAATAAATAGAATATCTCTTAAAATAGATTCTTCAAACAGTTTTTCAAGCTCAAACCGTGTGTATCATTTATGTCGATATTTCTGTCATTCACTATTATACAGGAAAATACATACAAAAATCATTAACTGTAGATGAGAACTATTCTCGGCTACCTTCCATATATAAAGTGCGTTCGCGTGCGCGTTCGGCATTTTGATCGTCGTTTGAGTACTGTACACAGAACTGCAAGGACTAAGTACGTACACAGAGGGATGGCATGCGCGCATATTTGGCTTCTTGCATCCGCGTTCCACAGGTTCGAATAAACCGGGGCTAGCTCTCGACCACGCTGGGCTCATGTCTGATGGAGAGCGTGAGGAGAAATCATAGTAAGTTGTGGTATTTTCTTTGGATTGAAATATTTTTACAATGTACTCCTCTGAAAACGTGGAGAGGAACCGTAGTAAGTTGCGGTACTCTTTTTAGGTTGAAACATTTTTACAATGTACTCCTCTAGTCATAAAATCTTCTAATCACAAAAGAACGTTGTTTCAAGATATGTATAGTCAAATTTTCTAAACTTTGACTATTGATATCTCTTTTTATTATTTAGCCTGAACATATGAAAATTGTATGTATAGATTTGTCTTGAAAAGAACTTTCATAAAAATATAATTTTATTGGGCTTTATAAATCTATTACAATAAAAGTTAATGGTCAAAGATGTGTCTTAGGGATTATGTCAATGTCTAAAACAATATTTTTGTAACCAAAGGAAGTACAAAATAAATAAACTTTAACAATCTTGCTGTTTATAAGTTGCCTGGTTCTTTTTTAAGATCTAAGTTGATTTTCATGGCCACTGAATTAGCTTCGAGAGGTGTGTGTGTTCCATCATGACTTTGGTTCAATGATAAAAGATGCTGCTTTACTTTTAAAAAATTAGTCAACTTATTCGTAGACAGCCACAATGAAATTAAGAATCGTCATGATAGATATCGAATGCAATGTGTGTGAGTTAATTATGCACGAAAAAAGGGCTCAATATATGAATCACAAATCATTATTTCTCGAGATATGGTGTCGTATAACGATCCACACATCGTCTATCAAAGGTTCATATTTATCTGATTAGCTAGGACACCTATCCATGTCATTGATTTTCCTCCACAATTTCGATATAAATGAATTCCTTTCTTGGTTATTCACATTATCACGACACATTATTCGCACATTTGTCTTAGCTCCTCTCGTGCATATAAAGTGCAAACACCTATGGAGGGCACCCCACTAGCTCAACCCCCACCCGCTCCTTCCTTTCCTTGTCACCCCTTCTTCTAACCTCTACCGCAAGCACCGTATAGGTGATGTGGCCATCCTCCATGTTGCCTCCTCTTTCTTGCCTACCCACCGCTCCTGCCTACATTGTCATGACACATTATTCGCACATTTGCCTTTACTCTTCTCATGCATATAAAGTGCAAACACCTATGGAGCGCACACCACTAGCTCAACTCTGCCTGCTCCTTCCTTTCCTTATCCCCCTTCTTCTACCCTCTATTGCGAGCACCACATAGGTGATGCGGCCATCCTCCGTGCTGCCTTCTCTTTCTTGCCTACTCACCGCTGTTGCCCCAAAAACCTAAATCGGTTATCTTCCTTTCACCAGCCACCCTCCTACCCTACGTACCCACCACCCGCTGATGAATTCGCTGTTAGTGGTGCCATCATCCCCCCTCCCCACCTAGTCGAGATCTAAGGATAGGGTTGTCCACATCAGATAATATATGTTTTGTCAATTAAGGCACCTTTTGGGACGTAGGAATTTTCTCGATTTCTGCGAGAATTGAACTATTTTATGTGAAATTCTTTGCGAAGTCCTAAGAAATTTCTGCGTTTCAAACGGGACCTGAAATTGGCATGAGAAGCAGATGAGTTTCCTTATTTTTTTTAATTGTCCCATAATTACGTATGCAATTTCTTTTTACCATTGATACTACTATTAAAGGTGGTAATTGTGCCAGGTGGTTAGGGTGGTGATGATGTAGGTTTATTCAAGCAATGCATTTCAAGCGGCCGGTAGATCCTTCCTGGCACTGTTTTAATTTCTGATTGATCATAATAATTTAAGCACCTCTCCCCATAATAATTCAATAAATTAAATGGTGGAATTTACGAGGTAAATTTACACTTCTCATATGTTTATTTAGCTCATTTCCTACTTCATCGTCATGCCACCACCAATGTTTGTCAGGTCGTCTTCTTCTGCATAAGCATGTGCATCCCTTAGGCCCACAGGCCAGTGAGGGTTTTTTGTTCACCATGCACTGGCTGCCAGATAAGTTAACAACTTAACTACAAGCCATAAAAGATACTAAGCCCTTGCGTTGTAGAGTACACTCAAAGTAGATCGATCGATGTGCAAGCTGTACACACAACTAAAAGGTAAGATCACTGCCTCTCCATGTAAACAAAGGTAGCACGCATGCATTCACGGATGGTTATCCATGTCATCACAACTGTATAACTCCGCGGAACGCATGAATCTTTGGCTGCATCCTGCGCCTAAGGACACAGCCTCGTCCTCTCGGCCACTCCGCGACCACAGTGGTGTTGCAAACCGGTGTTCCCATGCATGGCGAAGCCCGCAACTTCCCTCGGCTCCATGAGAAAACCAGGGACTCCGCTTCACAGCATCTTTCTGTTCTTTTGGCCTGATGAAATCGTGAAGCATTGCATGCACATCCCGGCCGCCTATAAATTGGTGCATTTGATGGCCATCTTACACACAATTCAATCGTTTCTAATTAATTCATCTCTGCCTGTTAGATAGATGTATTCGCAGAATTAAGAGAACTAGATAGCATTTGCTATTTCGATCGAGATGCCGAACGGGGTTCCTCGTTCCCAGCTCGAACAGAAGCTCGCCAGGGCCAAGCAATGCTCCCATGGTTAGTAAAATTTGTTTCTAACATGATCAACCTGTCAATATTTTATCAATCGAATGGCAATAATGTGGTGCTGTTTCCCATGTGCATGCATGGATGAGTTCTGCAGAGGCGGCGATCGCCGGGCTGAAGGCGGCGGTTGCCACTGCCGTTTGTACCGCGATCCCCACCGTGAGTAGTGCAAACAAGTAGCAGAGCATACAGGATCCTCATCTTTTGTCAGAAATTGCACGTTGTAGTGATTCGGTGTTAAGTATATGTTCATGTGCACGTGGGCTCATCTGAACTAACTGTTTCTTCCTTACGTTTCCTTTTCTCTTGCAGTTTGCCAGTGTTCGGATGTCAAAGTGGGCTAGGGCCAACCTGGGTAACCCAGTTGCCCAGACAGTGATCATTTCCTATGGTAAAGTTTCTAAGTTTTTCTTTTCTCACCTTAATTGTTAATTTGATGCTATAGCTTAAGTTGATTGTTTACACTCAGTTAAAAGAGTGTACTAGCTAGAGAAATGATGTGTGAGAAAATTGCTTAATGGTTGTTGCAGCTGCTGGCATGGCATACTTCATCGCCGGGGAGAAGAAGGTGGTGGAGCTGTCGAGGAAGCACTCCCTTGAGAGAGCCAAGGACACCAGCTTCACGGTTGAGTGTCGCTAGCTTCTAGCTAGTTATATATGGATCATCGATCAGCAATGGCGTCACGAGAAGGGCCCATGCTGTTTGAATCGAACTAGCTAGTAATATATTGGGTCTTGTGTGCATGCGTGCATGGATGCATGTGGTGATGTGTGTTGTAATATATGGTATATATGTGGGTATTGAATAATAAAGGTCCTGTTCTTTTTAGTTTCTAAAAGGTGCTTTTCGGTTTTTCTACAGTAACTAGTTTTTAAATATAGTATTTTTTTAAGATAGAGTTTACTAGTTAATTGTAGTACATACTTTACTAACTTTATTTATATCGGCAAAAATCGCACGTAAGTTTTTGTTACTCTATAATTTCTTGTACAAACAGCCCAAAAGTCACAAGTCGCAGCCAAAAGCCACAAGCCGCAGCCAAAAAGAACAGGCCCAAAGAATAAAAGCCATGCATGCAGCTTCCATGGACAAATCTGTTATTTTTTTGTTGTTCTGTAGTTTGTACATGCTTACATGATCATTTCTTTGTTGTTAATCCAAACATATAATCCTAAGCTGTGATCCTGATACTTTTTTTCTCGATCCGTTAGATGGGAAATGCTTAAGAAAATAGGATATGAAATTGCTAGCAGAACAAGCATGCTATTTTTATCTCGTTCCTATGAAAGAATTGAATTATTTTCAATAAAATTTCTATAAATGAAGGACCACATGGAAGGGTCCAGAATAATATTGTAACATGGGTTAAATTGTAAAGAACTTATATCCGAAAATAGTTTTTTTGTCTTTAAATGTGCATAATTGTTTGGAGTTAACCATGGTCAACGGTGAGGATCAGGACTACACTCCTGGAGGAGCTGAGGCTCAAAATGATCGAGGAAGCCGGACGAGGTTGTGAGCTCAAGTATGGTACAAGAAAGACAGGAAATGTTCAAGGAAAGTTTGAGCGACGGGTTGCACCATGTGGCTTGGTCGATCTAAGTGAGGCGTGGTTTGGTGGAACTAGAATAGGAGAGACCAACACGTAGCAAGCCAATGGTGCACCTACATGTGGCAAGCATAGCAATTGCTTGCAATATAATGGAAGAGGAAGACCGGTGGTCAAGAAAGAGTATTTTGGTATTTTGACTAAAATATCGGGAACTACATCAGATCAAAACCGCAGCGCTTGGGCGGCGTTTAGGAGAGCGGTTTAGGTTAAGAAGAATCTGAGAAGATCAAGTTGGATCAAGACTAAGACTTAGCTGATTCGGGCTTTTGCACTTTAAAAAGCGTGCATAAGTGTAGTATGTGAGTTAAAACTCACGTGTGTGGGGTTGTCAGGTTTTTTCCATAGTGCTAAGTGGATAGTATACCCTAAGCGTTAGATATGGTCAGCTAGCCCATTTATTTAATGGGTTGGGATGTAGACTTGTAGTTAACCATCCATCATCCTCTCATTGTAAAAGAGTTTAGGGTTAGTGTTTGAGAGAAGTGTGAGTGCTGTGGTGTACTCTCTTGCGCTCCAGGTAGAGTGATTGTAATACCTTCATCTTCAAGTAGCAAATTATCAATTTTGTTCATTTCTTATAGATTTCTCTTGTTTTGATTGATTTGCTCTTGATTTGGTTGGTTTTGATCTCCTCTCCTCTTTTTGATATTGCTGGATGCTAAGAATGTATAAGTGATAGAGATATCATATGAAAATCAATCCCTGTCTATGTAGACAATAGATTTAGCAAGTTATTGAAGTTGCTTGGTTTTTGTTTGATTTGGCTTCTCCGAGAGATTTCTTAATCCAACTGTTTGTGGCTTGATTTCTTGGATGTTCTAACTTGCAATGATATGTTAGAATATATCTAGAATCATCTTGGCCATTATTCACCCATAAGCAAGTCGTATTCACCGTCTTTGGTTTTTGTCTGGTTTTGGTGCAACATTTTTTCAAACGGAAAAGGACCAGAACTTTAACAATGTTCTTGTAATCGTTAATTGGAATATATTTTTGACATGCTGGAGAAGGTGCATGCCATATTTTAAATCATTTGGATTTACGAATTAAAAGTTATATGTATTATTTTTTTGAAAGTATTGCTATTTTCTACTATCCACCGGCTAAATTCACTGTAGCGGAACTACAGATACTATAACACAGTACCACAGGCACTGTAGCGGTACCATCGTGCTTACTGTTCATTCCTTAGTTTTTAGCTTCTTGATTTGCTGGGTTTTGTTTTGGCTCTCCATCATTAATCTTCATATTTTTGATGCACCATTCATGATCCTGCGTTCCCAATATGACCTAACAAGCTCAAACAGACAAGGAAAAAAAACAGAAAAACGAAGCCGATGATAAGGGAGTTAAACTGTATCTCGGAGAGGCTAGCTATTACGTCATCCGACCCAATTAACATTAGATCTGGCCCATCAGAGATATACTTTAATAGTCGTGCTGCTGCCCAGGCCCAACTTGCAACCACGAAACGGCGGGCAGAGCAAGAGAAGAGCGGCGCGGCATGCAGCTCAGAAAAGTCTGCGGTTATGCAGCATTTCGGCTGCATGACATGCAAAACATGAACAGGCGATGGCGCGTTGCAGCACAGGAGCTCCCTCTGAGGAGACAGGGAACATTATTCTCAGGGGACACGAGGAACAATCTTTGCAAACCATAATTAAATTGGAATTAGAACCTTGACATACATCGTTTGTTTTTTTCTGAGAAAGTTGAGCACCGTTTAGCTGCAATATGGACTGAACTTCACCTCCACCAGATCGGTATCCATTCCTAGGAAAGATTTATTAGATCTTCCCAAGTTGATCTTTAGTTTGCTTTGCTGATCAACATTCCATGAATTGTCAACTGACATGATTTAGTGGAAAACAGTATTTGCAACTGATAACGTCCTGCCCGTCGCTCTTCCGTATGGAATCTATTCCTCCTCATGTCAGCTGCCGCGAGAAGCATCGACATAACCTTGCTCTACCGTTCGTAGATGGCGCTAAAGCATCCAAGTCTCGAAAACAAAAGTTGTAAGATAAATTCTGAGTGAGTGTTCTCACTGTTACAAAGGGAACACTCTACTAATGTGTCTACGAATGATTGGCTGGAGGGGAGGGAGAGAGCCATGCTGATCTTGGGAGACACCAGGCCTAATTTTCCATGCTGGTAAATCTGGAAGGTTAATGTTTAATCCGGTGGTCTGCACGCGCATGCATTGGTAACTCCACTGCAATAGATCTGCATCCATAAGATGTAATATAGAGGAACATTGATTCTAAATTAGGTTGTGAAAAATCCGTATGAAACTATAAGCTTGACAACTAGATCTATCCATTTTAATTTTTTAGGAAATCCATAAATACATGGTGCCTTGGTGCAAATCATACTTGTTTTTGTTGAAAGACGGAAATCATACTTTCAATCTCATGTATTAGTCTTCTATCATATAATCACGGATTTCCGTACTGCTCTTACTTGGTCTCTGAGCAACAGGGTTATTAATGTTATGTGCCTACTTGGGTTCAAGTCGTTTCAGTTCTGAATGGCCACAAAGAGAGGTGAACAGACTTACGACTAAGGACACTTTTAATGGTTCTACTTAAGCAATGTTTATAGTATTAATTAGCACGTCATGTAGGATTAGTGTTGAGTTGGATAGGAAATAATAAAGAAAGAGAGGAAGTTGTCATGCAAGATATTGCTTGAGCACGCAATCCAACACGAAGACATTAGACCACATTACAAAGGTGTGTCATTGTATTAAATGGTGTATTAGGGAGAGAATTAAAAATAAATATTAAATTACAGTATTGATTAGGTGGGCCAGATGATAGACATAATGCATTGAAAAGATGATATCTAGTTTGATGTTTATATGAGATGGTAATATATTGACATTGCTATATTGTGTCACCGTTAAGAATACCCTAAAAAGGTGTACCAATAAATGCTTTTTTTGACCAGAAAATAATACGGGTGGCTGACTAGAAGTGAACATGGAACCTCTTGAATTATTGTGGAAAGGTGTGATTTGGGAGAATATATGTAGATCAGAATAGGTTTTGTGAATGTCTATAAATCATGCACGTATGTGGAGAATCGATTCCCAAAAGGCTATATATATTTAACCCCAATAATACAATCAATCTGTAGTTGAGCCCGCTCCTGGCATATAACGCGAACATTTAGCCAACTTTAGTGCTATTTTAGGGAGGCAGATCAGCGTCTATAGTGTGACAAGACATACAAAACCTCTATTAAATTAGTAAAAGGGAAAAGATTAACCGAAGGGAACTAGCGATACTTATTTTTCTTGTTCACCTTTCGCCCTTGAAGTAATAAGCTTACTAAGTCCCGAGCTAGTAGTACCTTCGTTGAAATGTAGATTAGTTGCCATTCTCCATGGATCTCGTCGATCATTTTCCTAAAAGTTATACATGTCATCTATTATGGACCCTCTTAATGTAAATTTTTTCGCCACCACCGTTGTGCACTACAGAACAGAGGATGGCCAGGATCCAATGTATTACAACATTGCTGTGTTATCATGAATGTCCATATAGGAAGGCGATAGTGGAACGAGAAGCATGTTTACTGATTTACAGACATGTAACGGTGTGATTTTAGATTTGCAACGCTTACAAGACATTGAGCCCATTTCGTACTTACAACCTACATAATGGGAGGAAGACCTAAGAAAGGCAGATTTAAACAACTCAATTAAGTTGAGAATGCTTTCAAAGAAAATTAAGTTGAGAATTTCTTTTAGCATACCGTGTGATTCAGAACTTTATGTACGGAGGATCAAGTATAGCGAGTCAAATGTGATCAACTCGGCTTCGGCTTCTGGCTTCCGGCTTATTTTTCACTATTCATAAGTTTCGTCTTTTTCTGAACTTTTGGCTTTTTGTTGAGCTTTTTTGCCGGTTCTTTTTTTCCCTGTATTTGTTTGTATTATACGTAATGGGCTAACATATTTTTTAAATTTTTAAATTTTTTTATGCTAAATAAGACTCTGTCAGCTACAGTGCTTTTTTCAGCCAGCTACAGTGTTTTCAGCCATAAGCCATGAGCTTTTCAGCCGAACCGATCACCACCAAAGAGAGGTTGAATGACTCTTCAAAATATAGAGTTGAATGACTCTTTAAAATCTTCCCCCAAGTATTAACAACATACAGTGAAAACACAAAGATCAAAGACCAATCACCCACACAAAATGATCCAAGAAAAATAGGGCAACACGTGCCTTGGCAAGTACTGGCTGGTCAGACATCTCAGTAGGGGCAATCAGACCACTCCACAGGGGCAATCTGGCCTCCGGGTAGTATGACCTCTCTTATGAACAGTCAGACCTCTATTTAGCACAACGAAAAATTAGTATGATTTCAAAACCAAAAATTCATATAACTTTTGATATGTTGATCTCAATGATTTAAAACTTGACAGACACTTTCTCTAGGATGTCATGAATCTATTCCAATCAACGATCGAGAGAATCATTGCCAAAGTTCTGACATTTTTTATTTGAAGGAAGATTGTATCAAAATCGGACAAAAGAAAGAAATCTTGATCTGCTCTTGCTCGTGACTCCTTGATGATCTAGATGACATTGGATGTGTTCTCACATGTTATAGCAACCTAGATCACAATATGAATTCAATCCAAACACTTACAAGAGCAAAACCCCTCAAATCACCTCTCTTTTGAAGAAAAACCAAGCAAACTCAAGAACTTCCCCTAGAAGGTGTCTAGATAAATGGATCTGATCTCCAAAAGACATATCTATCTCTTACACGTCCTTTACACCACAAAAGATCAAGAAGAGCAAAATCCAAATAAGAAAACTAAGCAAATCAAGAGCACAAGAGGGGATCTATGGCACAACTCATTTGGACAAACTTTAGATATTTATTTCATTTGAAAAGAAATATTTTACAACCAATTCCTCAAGATGACAGAGATCTAAGCTTAGAGTACACACATAATGCTCCAATACATGAAAACCCTAACCCTAGACTTAATTGACCTCAATCTCTCTCTCTCAACATAAGGGCTTATATAGTGGAAGCTACCATATCACACCAAACTAGTCTCTCCTTAGTGAATCACACCACCTACAATTATAGAAATCTGATAACCCATATACAAACGGGTTTTACATTGCACATACTTGCACACTTTTTAAAGCATGACTTCCAAAGGCTTCACAAGCTTGATAAGATATTTAATCCACAAAGACATGACCTAAACCACTTAGGCCAGCGTCATGATTTAGCAAAGTGCCACTCCACTTGGTATTGGACAATTTTTTAAATTGCCACCTATCGGTCTTCACGAATATGTGATGCCCAACACCTTGTTTCCAAGATCGTATGCCTGCACCAAGGACATTACCACTTGAAACGCCCGAGTGCTATGGCATACCATAGTTCATGATCGTATTATACCATAGTTCATGATGTTCAACTATTCCCACCAAGATCGTATGTCTACTTTGAGAACCATTACCACTTAAAATACTCAAGTCCAATTGGTACACCACATGCACGCATACCTCCTCATGATTCTTGTCTTTCTCCCATACTCTCGGCTTGAGATGATGCTCCACCCATATGTACATAAAACTCCATGACCACCAAGCCTTGGTCTTGCCACAGGCCACAATCCATCATCAAAGCACCTGCACACCAAAGACAAAGCAATCGATCTTTGTATAAATGACATGCACTTGACTCTCAATTAGTAAAACATATGCATTGACACACTATGACTCACATATGTATGAACACACCATGACTAACATTTGCACAAGCTCCCGCCATGACTAACACCACTAAAACTAACAACTTAGCACACCTCAATAGGGGTTGGTTTGACTGTTGAAAGATCAAGCTCTATTAAGTTGGTTTTGGTGATAATGACAAATACAATTATAAAGTTTTGGTGATAATGACAAATACATTTGTGAGACTAACCTTGTTTATTGATTATGATATTACTTAGTTTTATATAGATGAAAAAGGTGAAATAATTGAGGTATGTATTCAATATCTTTCTTATAATTTTGTTGCATTCCTCACATCTAAATATATGATTAAATGACAAATCTATATGTGAGACTAATATGTTGTTTAATTATATTATTGTTTAGTTTCATTTAGATGAAAAGGTGAAATCAAATAGGTATGTATTCAAAATCGCATTTTTATATATTAGTGCATTCATTGGATCCAAAATACATATTGGACTCCACAAATAGTCCAAAATGAATATATGCATACACCTTCATTTACACATACCTGTATGCAGACATTTATGGAGAGTCCACTCTATGTTTTGAGGTTTTATAAGTATTGATTCATATTTTCTTTAATACACATATTTAGGATCTTTACTTTGAAACGTATCCTTTGAGTATATATAGCTTGTGTAGTTTATATATACTCATGTGTAATCGGGTTGTCATCTAACTTTTCTATTATGTGTTAAGCGTTGGATAATTAATGACAACTGAATAAGTAACCTTTGCCTTGAAAGCTTATCTTAGAGTATACAAGTGTTGTGTCAATATTTCTATTTCATTATTTGTTGAGATTGTCATAAATTACTAGAAAGAGAATATTGTTGAATCTACTCCCTCCATTATATGTTAATAGCAAATTTTGGGAATTGATGGTAATTGATTTGTGGACTAACATTTTCCATAAGTTGTACAAATAGGTTAGGTTTCACAAATGAGGATAACTTAGGATGACTTCATGGGCAGATCATCAAGTCTAGATGGAAGATGGCTTCATGTGTTGAAGGCAATCAAGAAGAAGATGCATCAAGAGTTGATGCATGTCCAAGAGGAGATAATCATGTGTTGATCATCAAGTCAAGTGAAGACCCATCATGTTTTGATAAAGCTTAAGTGAAGGATGCATCATGGCTTAATGCATGTCAAGACGATGACCCGGACTTGATGTGATGATATGCGTCATCAAGTTTTAAGAGGAGACTCAAGGCAAAGGTATGCCTAGTCAGGGCTAAGAATGTGTTCCTAGTCTTTTACCGATTTTGGTATTTGGTTGGAAGACCGGGTTGCTAGTATATGTTGTCGTACTATTAAGAGGGGTCATATCTAATAGCTTGAGTCTCATCATGTGTTGATAGCACAACCTCACTTGCTCTAGCTCTCTTTAGCATGATGCTTGTATTTGCGAATGCGTTTTGCAAATAGTTGAAGCTCATATGTTGAATCTCTGTAACATGGGACTATACATTGCAAATGTATTTTGTAAGTGTTCGAAGTTCATGTTTCCTACTCCTTGTAGTATGAGGTTTATATTTGCAAATAGTTGAAGCTCATATACAATCCTTGTAACATTTTATTTTGGTTTGCGAATGTGTTTTGCAAACATGTTAAGTCCATGTATATATTCCTTGTGTCAAGATTTCAAAAGTGTGCAAATGTGTTTTACAACTTCTTGAAAATCATGTTTAATCCTTGTGTGCATGGTGCTATAGGTTGCAAATGTATTTTACAAAATCTATTGAAGTATCTGCTCCAGTCAAGAAAATCGGAATTACCGCTATGTACATAACGATATTACAGGAGGTCAGAAGTACCAACTCTGTGTGAGCGATTGAAAGCATCTAGGCCCCTAAAAATGGTTTTGGTAATTAATGAAATTATGTGAATATGGGACTAACGTGTTTTATGAGCATGCGAAGGATTAGTCCACATATGAGCGACAAGATGCAAGCCAAAGGATATATATGAAGACCCAAATTGGCTCAAGACAAAGGTATACTTAGCATAGGACCCCTTTTTGATTTTTACCGGTCTTAGGTGAAAGGTGGAAGACCGGATTATAGGGTAGATAATCGTACCATCAAGAGGGATCTTGGCAAGTAGCTTGAATACAAATTTTGTGCTATTTGGATCAACATTAGAAACTTGCATTCATCAAAAATCCATTTTAAAACTAAGTTTGTGCTCTGTCTGGACGAGCGGTAGTACCACAGTTTTGAACGTCGGAACTACCGGAGAGCGGTAGTTCCGCGCCCAGACGCGGTAGTACCGGAGAGCAGAAGATCCGATTTTCGAGCGGATCCTTTTTTCCAGAGAGCACCAGCGGATGCACCTGAACTCTTGCGGGAACGGAAGTACCGGTGACTTGAATGCCGGAACTACCGCACCGAGCGGTAGTACCACACTATGCAGCCTTACTTCCGGAGCCCGGAATATCCGGAGGATGAGCGGAACCTTTTTTCCAGAAAGCACCTCCGGATGAAGTCTGGATTTCCCTGGAGCGGAAGTACCGGCGATTTCCACGCCGGAACTACCGCTGTGTGCGGTAGTTCCGCTATCCAGAGCGGTACTTTCGTAGTCCGGAAGATCCAGTTTCAGAGCGGACGATTTTTTCCAGAGAGCGCCAAATTTGGGACCTTTTGGATTTCGGCCAGAGCGGTAGTACCGCGCCGACTTTGCGGAACTACCGGAGAGCGGTAGTACCGCAAAGAACAACGGCGGTAGTACCGCGCCGCCAAATCCAACGGTCACTGCAGAGCTCTGACATAGCCGTTCTGCCGCGAAGATTTGGTAGCGGTAGTACCGGCCCATGGGGGCGGTAGTACCACTCATCCTGAATTTTTCAGAAATTTGTGCCAAACGGCTAGTTTTGGTTGGTGGAGGCTATAAATACCCCCACCACTGCACAAGGGCTAAGGTTAGAGACCCATTGCATATTTCTTGAGCCCTACAGCATTCATTCCACCCTCTTTCACTCATTGAGCATTAAATTGAGGTGGTTTTGCAATTAGTGCAAGAATTTCATTAGTTGATCTACTTGGCACTAGAATTGCATTCAAGTGAGGCCCGGGATTCATTACTCTTAGTGCTTGCCGGCACTTGGACGATTGGGCGGAGATTGGATCGGTGATCTTCTCAAGAAGCTTGTGAGAAGACCCGGTGATTTGTGAAGGTCGGAGCTCACCTACCTGGAGCGGGGAAGAGCTACCACGAGTGATCGAGGTGTTTAGGCTCAATTTGTGGAGCCGGTCCGATTCGTCCGGGCTAACCTCAACGTGGACTAGGGGAAACCGGCAAGTTTCCGATCACCACGGTAAAAACATCGGTTGTGTTTATTTCCTTCTTAGCTCTTGTTTACTTACTTGATTGTGATCATTTGCTTGCTTAGAGCTAGGATTGTTATATTCTTGACTAAAATTGCATAGGATTAATTGCTCTACATTCTTGCTATTTAAATTGTGAAGAATTAATCAAATGAACAAGAAAAGTTTAAAAACCTCCTATTCACCCCCCTCTAGTCGGTATCCTTGATCCTACAACGATACTATCGGATATCAGAAGTACTGACATGTGTTGCATGGTACTATCGGATGAGCAATCTGAATGGCTCTATGTGAGTGGTCCAATCGGTCGGTGGAAGTACCGGCTTTATGTGAGTTGTACTACTGGAAGGCGGAAGTACCAGCGTGTGTTGCACGGTACTACCGGACTTCGGAAGTTCCGGATTTTCTTGTGGTATGTTTTTCCAAAGAGACACCTGTGTGGTGGTCTTCTCCTCGCGTGAGAGGTAGTTTCACATTTGTGGAGTGGTAATTCCGATGATCGGAAGTATCGGAGAATGAACGGTGGAACTTCCGATTTTGACTGTAGTGGCTAGTTTTTCTGACCGTTGCAAGGGGAGCGGAAGTACTGGCCGTATAACAGTGGTACTTTCGATTTCCCTAATTTTTCAGGGATTTGGTTCCAACAACTAGTTTTCTTGTGTAGGGTATAAATAACCTCTTGTGGTCGGTTGGAGTTATAGTTGCTGGACCCATTTCTATTCCCTTGAGCTAGTGTGAGATCCTTCTCTCAATTGTGAATGTGTTGCACTTTGTGAGTAAGGAGAGTGATCTAGAGTGCATGTGTTGCATCTAGAGTTGGACCTAGTGTCTATTTGAGTTTGTGCATTTGTTGCACATGGTGAGAGTCAAGCGAGGGGTTTGACTTATTACTCTTGGAGTTTGTTGACTCCTATACGGCGTTGGAAGCGTCATGCGCGGTTATCTTCTCAAAGAAGGTTGTGAAAAGACCCAACAAAGTTGTGAAGGTTGGAGCTCACTTACTCGGAGCGGGAAAGAGCTACCACTAGTGGATTGAGGTCTTTCGGCTTAATTCATGGAGCTGGTCCAATTTGTTTAAGCTAACCTCAACGTGGACTAAGAGAGACCGGCAAGTCTCGGAACACCATGGTAAAAAGATACCGTGTCTTTGTGATTTGTTTTCTTGTGCTCAATTTACTTTTAAGCAATTTACATTCATAGGATTAAATTGATCGCTTGTTATCCTAGGATTACAAACCCTTGATATAGATTTAGGGTGTTGGTGCACTTAGGTGAGATTAGTTGATTTAGGCTTTGTTTGTGCTAAAACCAATTTGATTTAAGCTTCCATATTATATTCTTGGTTTTAACCAAATAGTTTAAATAGAATTAATTTAATTGAAATAATTTTTAGAAACGACTATTCGCCCCCTCTAACCGGCCTCCTCAATCTTACAACCGTGACCACCAAGCCAGTCAGACCGCCCTAACACCCACAGGTTAGACCGCCATATAATGGCCGGTCAGATCGTTGGCCAGTTTGATCATCAGCCAAGGGCCAGTCAGAATGCAAGCTGGTGACACCGCCAGCCAATCTTACCATTAGCCTAAGTCTGGTCAGACCACTACCACTCTGATAGCAAAAGCTAGAGACCCCAAAACACAAAATCAAACCCAACCAAATAATAACAGCACACGAGTAAGGTCAAGTACTCATTATCAACATGTGGTTGTCACCACATGGCCTTAATATATATATATATATATATATATATATATATATATATATATATATATATATATATATATATATATATATATATATATATATATATATAGGAAAAATACCTTTTACACCCGGGTGTAATTACACCCACGTCTAATATACCACCTAAACAAACTTGAAATACTCCTTTATCACTTTAGGTATGTTTGTATACTAATTATAAGATACTCCAATGTGAACCACACGAAAAACTTGTAAAGGAGTTCATAGTTTTTAGCGTATTTTGTAAATACCTTCATATACGCGCATAAAAAGGAGTATGTCGAAAAAATGTACATACCACCTCTGAAAAATTATTCATACCACCTAGATGGTCTTAAATACTCGTATACTACACGTACATACCCTCCGTTACACGAGATACTCCCTACATTGTGAGATACGATATAGGGTGTAATTACACCCGGGTGTAGAAAAGAGGCGATATATATATATATATATATATATATATATATATATATATATATATATATATATATATATATATATATATATATATATATATATATATATATATATATATATATATATATATAGTTTTTGTATGATTGAATGAATTCAGATTCACTCATGATTTTCTGTTTCCCTTGTTTAACTGTAATAGTTGGCCTCCTTTTCTTGATCTGCTTCTTTTATTCTTAGAATTCCTCGCGTGTCGTGGCACTTTGGTCTAAACTGGGAACATTAGGATTTCTATTAGCGACGCGAAGTGTGCATTATTGCCAGATCTGCACCTCCCCAGGTACATACTTGGGGGAAGAATCGAGTTATAAAGGAATATATTCCTCTATCCATAGTTCTTCACACCAATGTTTTACGAAAATTATTGAATCTATTGTCCACGAATAACTTAATAAAAAATCTTCCTAATTAAAGGTTCTCTCAGAAAAAAAGATAAAAGGAGGTCAAGGATATATAGCAGAAAACATCTTCTCCTTGATCAGGTCATGTCATCTTGGAGATTGTTGCTCTCGAGTCTAGCAATATCAACGAAGTCAACATCTATCTTCAGCTAATTTGAACTCTTGAAGCAAATTACTTATAGAACTGACAATCAGTTTCTGCTTTAGCTGGTTTTAGCATCTACTTGCATGTCTTGCGTACCCCGCAGACACCATTCTGACTTGCCACCACCGCACCTGTTCATGTCTTCTTGCCCGCCTGCAAACCGGACCATGTTGTAGCCCTAACTCGAGATCTATATCATAGTTACGAACTAGTGAGTTATCCATGGCAATGCAAAGGTTTTTTTTGGGTCCATCTAATTATATGACTCATTTACCTGTATTATCTTCTATCTAATCAGAGTTGTATAAATGTTTGCAACGAAATAGTACTTTACTGAATCTCGCAGATATGGTAGTCCAATTATGTTACTGAGACCAACTATTTGATTTTTGGTGTGGTTTCTTATAGCAGTTAATACATATTCAGAAGTAACATTCCACGGTGTAGACCCGAGATGTAACACTGTGAAATCCTCCTATCTGTTGCATCACTTTCCTCTTGCATTTTCCCTATGTCGTTTTTCCCCATTTTTTCTTTCATTTCAGCCTCTTGTTCAATTTGGATAGCTCAGTTAGAAAGGCTGAACAGAGCATCTCCGTGCCTCAACAGCATACCTTGGATTCGCAATTATTGAGGCGCCTCCACTATAAAAAGCCAACCATCCACTAGAAGTAAGAACACAGCAAGCAAGCAAGCACACAACAAGGTCAAGACAGCAACTGAAAACCCTTGTGCTAAGAACAACCACCACCACCAAAAGCTTTACAAGTTCACAGGGTATGTACGTGTCCCTTCCCGTTCCTCTCTTTGTTCTTGCATGTGGCCCCTCTATCAAACTGGGACAATTTAATCGTTTATGTATTCTTCTTGAAAAAGGTCATATATAGTATCATTAAGTTATTCTAGCCGTTAATTTACTAATAATTGCTAAAAAATATTATTTGCAAGAGTGAGCTTGCTGCCTGTGTTGTTATGTGCATACGATTTTAATTGGTGGTTAACTAACTTCCATTTAATTCGGTCCTAGATGGAATTAACTAGTTTTCTCTTCTTCTTTTAGGGGGGTTAACAAGTTTTCTCTTGCATAGCCTTTTGCTTTTTTTTTCCTCCATTGGGAAACTCTATATAAAAAAAATAATCTTATGTTTGTACATCTGCGAATGATTGATTAGAGCGCCGACTTAGCTTAGTTTAGTTAAGGCAGCCTTTGATTATTAATTGATTTCTCTGTGCATGTCTTGTGATTACATGCGTAGTACAAACATCTAAGAAAGGCCAAAACAAGCAAACGACTTAAGCGCGTGCATTCTCATTCTTGTTTTTTTAGCTCCTAGCTAGCTAGACCGTAATCGCATTTGTGCCAGGACATATATATAAATTCTTAGAAGGCACCGAAATGTATCGGTACATCATCACCAAATTACAAATAAATTCTTAGTATCTTTTGATATTTACTGATAACTTTTTAAAGATAGTAAAACCTCTCATATAATTAATTGCAAGTTGCAACCTCATAAGGTTTCTATAATATCTCTATTCCCATACTACACAAATATACGGAAAAAATGTGCCAATGAGTAGGAGTAGTACCTTTCGTTTTCGTTTTGTGATGTTCGTCTACAACTTCTTGACACAACGATGCATGCATGGCATGCAGGACTAACTGCGAATGAACATCGAGAGGAAGCCAGGAGACTGGAACTGCAAGTCCTGCCAGCACCTCAACTTCAGCCGCCGTGACTTCTGCCAGCGCTGCCGTGCCCCACGGCCGGATCAGCAGCTCGGCGACGACTACAGCACGGGTGGCGTGCTGACCTCCCTGGACGTCCGCCCGGGAGACTGGTACTGCAACTGCGGCTACCACAACTTCGCCAGCCGTGCCAGCTGCTTTAAGTGCGGCGCCATCGTGAAGGACTTACCAGCGGGCCAAGGTGGTGCTGGTGCTGCTGACGGCGACTTTGCTCGTGGCCGTGAGGGCGGAGGAGTTCGTGCCGGGTGGAAAGCTGGCGACTGGATATGCTCAAGGTGAGCTAGCTATTCTATTCAGTTCAAACACAGATGCATGCATGGCAAGAAACAATGTCATGCATGCATGCATTTTTTAAGATGAACGTTAATTAAGCAACAGAAATATTTAGAGGTTAATCTTATGGAGTTGATTGAAACATGTATTGACACAAAAAGTAACTGTATTTGTCTTCTTCTTTTTTTTTTGCTAGGCCTGGTTGCAATGTGCACAACTTTGCAAGTAGGATTGAGTGCTATAGGTGCAATGCACTTAGGGAAGCAGGTATGTGTCTTCCTCAATTTGCAACTATGCTATTTTGGTGTGCCTTTTCTATGCCTCTTTGATCAGATACATGCATCCTGATACAAGTCTACATGCAATGATCGATGCAAGAGAGCTCAAAAAACCGATAAGAATAATTAATTATAGTGAAAATCTACTAGGCGCAATAGTCAGTAGCTATCTAATTAATCAATCAATCCTGAAGACATTGGTTTGCATTGCAAATGGTCCTACCTTTCAACCTCTGCCGATGCTTTGTGATTCTAAAAAGAAAATTTTCTGTCGTGTGGCAGGCACTGGGAAGTAAGAAATCACTGACCCGACCAAGACTGAGATGTGGCGAGCTGGCCAAGGATACATGAAACAGACCATAGTCGCTCACAAGCTGCGACTTAGAAAGGGTGAATCTGCATATAGTAATATGATGTATTGCCAAGTATATGTGATACTAATGCATGGTTGCGAAGTACCCTAGCTTCCCAATAGTAACGTGTGTTTTCTGCCTTTCTACGTTGGTTCAGTCATTGCTGAATTGTACGGTTTGATGTACCTGCATAATTAGTTAAACATCCATATAAATTACGTAAAAGTTGGTCTGCTTGTGTTTTGTTTCTTTCTGTGTATTACTCTCCAAGCTACGGTGTATGTTACTTATATCATTTCTCGCTTAGCATATTTCTAGCGTAGATGATCATGCTAGCTATTGTGGGTCTTGTCAGGACGTTGTACTGGTCTTCGCACGATTTGTCTGTACGTCAGTGGTGTACGCATTTGTGCTCCTCAGTAGTAGACACCAGCAGGGCGGTGTATGTTGTGCACCAAGCGATAGCTGGTGAGGACCCAGGAGCACAAACACATCGTAGCTAGGCACAGGAAAGCTAAGTGGTTGTGACGACCTTATTTTTGGGACAGGACATGATTTAATTTAAGATGTTCATATTTACTTAAACTAGCATGGTAAAGACTAGATTATACATAGAAAATCATGATAAATCTAGCAACCTAGCATAGTTCATGGCAAGATGTAATACAATGAAATCATGTCAAATATGGATAATAATCAAGGCTGCATGTAATGATATCACAATGCTAAGATAAAAATGTAAGAAAATCTAGCTCTCCCTCAGCATGAGAAACAATTTGGTTCAAGTTGAGTTATGTCAGCATTAAATTCCAGAAATCTCAAATGAATTCCCCCTGAACCAAAGCAATAAACAGAGAAGAAAACTTGGATAGAAAGAAGAAATGACAGTCTTTAAAGTATAGACAAGATACATAGAATACTATGGCTCAGACTAGCTCTCATCTACCCCATATGACTCTAGAACTATTAGCTGGTTATCTAATACACTAAGGAATAAACATGTTCCCTGTCTACCCAAGGGGCCCAACCCTTGCTGGACCTATAAGAAGTGAGTGAACTCAATCTAGTGAGAAGAGAGCAGCATCCTAGGATCATAAGATGAGAAAAAGAAGTTTAAGCGACCGAGAAAGAGAACCACTCTCATTTATGTTAGAAGGACTAACCCAAATGCACCTAATAAAACGCAACAGGATGAAACAGAAGCATATGAAAAATATAATACATAAAGAACAAGAAGCTCCCCCTCAAAATAATTCGTAAGGACAACCACTCCAAGCTCTCCCCGCAAGGTCGAAAACCTTGAGCTATCCAAAGGCTTGGTGAAAATATCAGCCAACTAGTGGTCACTCTCCACAAACTGAAGCGCTATGTCACCTTTCTCCACATGGTCTCTAAGGAAATGAAATTTGATATCTATGTACTTAGTTCTGGAGTGCTGCACTAGATTCTTGACAATGCTAATTAATGGCAGAAGTGCTATCGCAGAAGAGAGGAACACTATCTATGATTAACCCAAAGTTCTGCAAGGTCGAAACCATCCAAAGTACCTGACTACAACAACTAGCGACTGCGACATACTCGTCCTCTACGGTGGACTGTGCAACACTGGACTGCTTCCTAGAGAACTAAGAAATAATAGAAATGCCAATGAATTGGCATGTGCCAGAAGCGCTCTTCCTATCTATCCTATAGCCAGCAATATTTGCATTGGAGTAGGCTCTAAGGGAAAGACAGGAAGTTGAAGAGTACTAGATACCATAGTCTCTGGTAGCTCAAAGGTACCTGAAGATGCGCTTCACCGCCTGGTGGTGAGATACGCGAGGAGAGGTCTGAAATCGAGCGCACAGACACACGACAAAGTGTATGTCTGGCCTCGAGGCAGTGAGGTACAAGAAAGAGCCAATCATGCTTCTGTACTCCTTCTGATCTACTGGCTCGTCATCGTCATCTGGATCGAGAGTGATTGATGTCGCCATAGGAGTTGACATCGGCTTGCCATCACTTATGTCAAAGCGTCTCAGAAGGTCTTGAGTGTACTTTCCTTGATACAAGAAAGTACCCTCCCGAGTCTGCTTGATCAGGAAGCCGAGGAAGAAACTCAACTTGCTCATCATGCTCATCTCAAACTCTGTGCTCATGACATCAGAGAACTGAAAAACCAGAGCATGAGAAGAGCCACCAAAGATAATGTCATCCACATAAATTTGGACGAGTAGAAAGTCATACCATGCATACGAATGAACAAGGTCTTGTCTACCTTACCCATCTCAAACCTATGACTCAACAAGTAGGACTTAAATCTCTCATACTAAGGTCTAGGGGCTTGCTTAAGCCCATATAGGGCCTTGGAAAACTTGAAGATATGGTTTGGGTATTGGGGTTCTTGAAACCTGGAGGCTGTCTAACATAAACCTCTTCCTCAATATACCCATTGAGGAAGGCACTCTTTACATCCATCTGATACAACTTGAAGCCCTTAGACGCTGCGAAAGCAAGCAGAATTCTAATAGCTTCTAGCCTAGCTACAGGGGCGAAGGTCTCCTCAAAATCTAAACCCTCAATCTAGAAGAAACCCTGAGCTACAAATCTAGCATTATTTCGAATGACTACCCCATGCTCACTCTGCTTGTTCTTGAAGACCCACTTGGTTCCTATGACATTATGACCGCTAGGGGGCTTGACAATCGACTAAACCTTGTTCTTCTCGAAATTTTCTAGCTCCTCATGCATGGCATTAACCCAAGACTCATCAGAAAGAGCATGACACATAACCTTGGGCTCGAAAGAGGCGACGAAGGCAGAATGAAGACAGAAATGAGACAAGTCAGGTTTTGAACACGTGACGCGCTCAAAAAGATCTCCTATGATCTACTCTGAAGGGTGATATCTCTGAATATGACGGGGAGGACCTAGATGAGAAGAGGAAGTAGCCTCAATCTCATGAGATGAGGAGGTAGGAGCAGAGTCACTAGCTCCAGAGGAACTGGAAGGAACGGGCTAATCTCCCAAAGGTGTAGTGGTAGATGCAGGCACCTCAAGGGAAGGATGGACTGGATTAGGTAAAAAACCTTCATCTCCATCCTCCTCAACATCTACAAAGATGGTCTCGGACTATGCTATTGAACCTAAGATGTCGGGCCTAGTACCAGGACTGGCCTCATCGAAAGTTACTTCACATGTTTCTATAATCCTGCTAGTCTCACAGTTACAGACCCTATAACCCTATGAAGAAGTCCAGTAACTCAGAAATATACCATCATACGAGCGTGACTCGAACTTATATAGGTTCTCAGACTTCAAGATAAAACACTTGCAACCAAAAACATGAAAATGTGAGACACTGGGCTTTCGCCCATACCTCAACTCAATAAAAGAATTATGCGTAAATAATACATTTTTAATTAAGAAAATGTATTATTCAAAAATTCAAAATTGACTTTTCTCTATTTTAAATGGCGATAAAATCTCCGACGCCATTTGAATTGACGATAAAGCCTCTGTCACTAATACAATTGGGGACAGAGGCTCTATCACCAATTCAGTTAATGACAGAATCTCTATCATCGTCGATTTAATTTGGCGATAGGACCTGTAGACTACCACGCAGTACTGTCTCTATTTAGAATGGTGACAATATGTTATTTATATAATTTTTTAAATGGTGATATATTAATACAATATTATTTAAACTATATTATTGAAAAAATTCAACGAGAACACGCGCCTTGTTTGTTCTCGATCGGAGCCTTCGGGACGAAGCATCTTGGAACGCAGAAAACGCGGACGCTTTGCTGATCTCCAACGTTGAACAGGACATGGACGAGAAGAAAACGGATTGAAAAATAGGGAGCAGCATGCTTGGTTATTAATTAGCAGCAGCAGCAGTACTCTCGATCGCCCATGAGACCTGAATTATTTGGCGAACTGATTGATACGTCCATCTGTCCACGTTGCCCGATCGATACATCGTCTCTGTGTGTACCCATCCATGTGGCCTGGGAGCAGCATGAACTGTCTACCTCGATGCGTGTTCTTTTTAATACTAGGCACGCTTGCCGTCATCGCAAGGTGCTACTATACTCTCCGTTATTTCATGTCTGAAAATATCCAATGAAATTACCACGTCCCAAGCAGGGCACTGTAGGTTGTATGAAATCCCCCTGTGCTTGTGGTGGCGCGGAATACTTCTAGTAATTACGAAACTCTCACTCTCGAGTTACCAATAACAACAAGGGACACTCCGAAATTTCCCCTACGGATATGCGGAGACCACTTGTCAGCGACTCATCGGTAGGATTGCGTGTTAGTTACGTCTGCACGTAGCAGCCATCCGGGTGGAGCCTACAGAAACGTCGAGATAGAAACATGGAAGAATTAGGACGCTTCCTGATCGGCCATGTGTGTAGCAGCCAGATTGAGCGAATCCAAGGCAAGCAGAGGGTAGCACGTCGCAACAAGCTCGCTCGCCATCACCACTACTACGTACTACCTGTTACTATCCGTGGAGTATTCAACGATGCCTACGTGGAGGCTTGGTGTGTGGCCAACCGGGGCCAACATGCCAGTCATGCATCGGCCATTAGGCTAGCTAGGCACCACAACAATTTATTTATAGAAAATAGGATGTAGAGAAAATAGTTATATATAGTTTTTATTGATACAGCTGAATTCGATATAATATCTATTATAATTTATTTATAGACTCTATTTTGAAAAAATATATATTAAAAATTAGTTATTGTAATAAAAAAATGGTAAGTTAAATCCAAGTTAAAATGAACCCCTGTGTTGTTGGAGGCTAGTAAAATTGGGAAGCCTTGTGTTGTTGTTGCTGAGGGTATCGAGAGTCAAGAAGAAGAGGAAAGAGAAAGGAGAGAGAGAAGTCAAGAAGAAGAGGAAAGAGAAAGGAGAGAGCGATGTTGATCTTGGAGCTGGGCATCTGGGTGCTGCCGTTCACGCTGCTGCTGGCGCCGGTGCGGCAGATGGTGCGCCTCGTCGACGAGCTGCAGCGAATCTTCCTCGTCGTCGCCTGCGGCAGGAGGCGGCCCACGTTCGGCGAGGTGTGGAGCCGCCTCGACCGCCTCGACTCCGCCACCGTGATGGCCTGAGTATTACTAGCAGTATTACTAGCACCTTTATAATTGCTCCTCCTCCTCCTCGTATATTTGTGCATCCTAAATGTGTTAATTCTTCAAGAAAGGATGCTCTTCTGAGTCTTTGCTCTCTGTTTTGATTTTTAATTTTGGTTTTGGTTTTTGCTTTTCGTTTTTCCTTCCGTGTATACATATATATCTGTAATTATGTCTCAAGAGGTTCTTTTTTGTTTGGGGGCATATTGTGGCTCCAAACATGATGATCAGCTGCATGTCTGCGATAAGATGAAGACTTTATCAGGGTAACAGAAACTTTATGTTGTACACAGAAACAAAAATCTCCTCTTTATTTTAGATTGTGCTGTTGATTCATAATTTGGAGAACATTTCTTGCATGCATAATGGCAGAAATTTTTGTACGGATAATCCGTTTTTTATTCGAAAATACATAAATATACTCGCGACAAAATTTTTTACAAAAATAATCTCCAGTCACCACCCCATTGGGCGACTGCTACCTTTCGCCCAACCGGGAGGCGACATTTAGGGAATCTGTGCACCGTTGAGCGACTACTGCAATCGCTGTACGGTTGAGCGACTTCGATTGAAGTCGCCCAACGGTTGGGCGACTGCAATTGCAGTCGCCCAACCGTAGGGCGACTGAAATTGTGCCGCCCACTAACCCCGAGCACATTCCCCTCGTTCTGCCATTCTACTCATTCATTCTGCCCAGAGAGAAGAGAGGAGGAAGAGGAAGAAAAGAAGAGGAGAAGAGAGGGAGGAGGGGAAGAAAAGGAGGTGAGGAGAGAAGAGAAGCGAAGCTATTCAATCGATTTGGATCCAGGTATTTTTTTTAATTATGTTGTATTTACAGTCTTCAACTCCCATGTTATTTGACATGTCGTAAATTTCAATCATACATGTAGGCATACATCATTAATGGCCAGTACTACATTGAGAGTGTATTATGGTGTTGGAATCATTCGTGATGGTCCGACTGGTGTGGATTTGAGCGATTTTCCGCAAGTCACTCTCGTACTTCCGGATGACGAGAATGCTCAAATGACAGATGTGCAGCATTGGCTGACCCAGAGTTTTTCATTGGACCCCGAGGTGTGCAGCGTCGTCGTGCAAGGGCTTTGGAGCCGGTCTTCCACTGACATCAGATGGGAGTTGAAGACATTGGTGCGCTCTGGTTCGTGGAAGGGCTTTGTGCAAGGGTGCCGGCGCCGTGGATACGAGTGTGTCCTGCTTGTGCAACCGTGCTCACTACAAGCAGCTGCGCAAGCTCGTGCGTCCGCCTATGCTTCGGGGGGTGCTAGCACCTCGGGCGGGCCGCACGTCGGTGGAGCTGATGAAGTTGCTCGTGATGAAGGCGATGCGGTACACGGAGGAGAGTTAAGGCCGTCAAGCTATACAGAGGGAACTGGGCAAGCCGATGCGGTACATGGAGGAGAGTTACAGCTGTCAAGCTATAGAGAGGGAACTGGGCAAGCTGATGAAGGCGAGCATAATGAGTATATCGTGCAGCAGATGGAATCTGATGACCAGAGGGCATGGGATGAAGAGCAAGCTGTAGAGGACGACGAGGAGGACAGTTCCGATGATGAAGAAGTTCCTATCCCCGAAGAATGGAACCAGTATAATGCGGAGGGTGTTTCCGCACATGATGAGCATGAATCGCCATGGGAGTATCATCAAACAGAGGTTCGGGTGCATGCTATGTTTGCTGACAAGGAAGAGCTGCAGGATGCCATCAAACTTTGGGCCCTTTCAATGCAACGGACATTTCGCGTCGTCAAATCAAGCCAGGAGCAGTACACTGTGAAGTGCGAGCAGACTGGTTGTCCTTTTAGGGTGCACGCACGTAGACCCAAGTATGAGACTCATTGGATTGTGTCCAAGGTGGAGCCGCACTCCTGCATTGTAAACACAGTCTTGGCGAGCCATCGTAACCTGACGTCCGGATTTATCGCCAATTTGATGTATGGGGAGATAGTGGAGAAGAAAGATGTTGCGGCCACACATATTATGCTAGCTATTGAGAATAAATTCAAGTATAAGATTAGCTACGCGAAGGCGTGGCGTGCGAAGCAAAAGGCGTTGGAAAAACGTTTTGGCACTTTCGAAGCGGCGTACGACAACCTTCCTCGTATGCTTAAGGTGTTGCAGCAAAGTAACCCCGGCACGTACATCGCGGTGCACGACAAGCCGTCCATAAGTCCACCGGGATTTGCAGTGTTGCAGAGAGCATTCTTTGCATTTGGTGCTAGCATTGAAGCATTCAGACACATGCTGCCAGTTATCTCAATAGATGGGACCTTCTTGACAGGCAAATACAAAGGGCAGCTCCTGACGGCCATAGGCGTTGACGGTAACAATCAAATATTGCCGCTGGCCATTGCATTTGTGGAGAGTGAGAATTATGAGAGCTGGCTGTGGTTTCTGAGACATGTGAGGGGTGGAGTTGTAGGCACCCGACCTGGTGTGTGCATAATCCATGATCGCCACGCCGGTATTATAAAGGCGATACGAAAACTTCAGGAAGACCCTGAGGAGACCTCTTTTTGGCCGGACATGAGAAACCGGTGGTGCAGTCGTCACTTAGGGGCAAACTTTTTCAAGCAATTCCCGAAACAATCTTTGATGAAGCTATTCAAGAGGCTGGCTAGACAGAACCAGCAGAGAAAATTTGATGCTTTATGGGGGTTGTTGGATGAGCACACCAGGAAGAACGTCGACGAGAGGAGCAAGGGGCCGGTCACTCCTGGGGAGGCACAACCGCAATGCTTGCCAGCAATCGATGAGTCTAACCCAAGTTGTTCAAGAAGGAGGAGCGCGCGAAACATCAAGTGCTTCTCGCAGTGGATCGAGGGGGAACAATTGGAGAAGTGGTCGCTGTTGCACAACACGGATGGCGCAAGGTACGGAATAATGACAACTAACCTTGCCGAGGTGTACAATTGGGTTCTCAGGGGTCTCCGTTCTCAGCCCCTTGTCGCCATCGTGGAAGGTGTTCTTCACAGCACAATCCGCTACTTCAGGGAGAGGCACGCGAGTGCCGCGCTTCATGCGGCCAATCCCGGAGCCCAGTATTCGTCAAAAATTACTGCGTACATGGAGGCGAAGGCACAGAAGGGTCAATTGCACACAGTGCATGTCATGGGCAACAGGGAGCATCGTTTCGAGGTGGTACTCCGTGATAGAGCCGGATTTGGGACATCTCGTTCACTTGTTACTCACGATGTATGCCTTGGAGATCATGCAAACGAACCTAGCTGCACATGCAACAAGCTTAAGTTGTTACACAGGCCATGCTCTCATGTCCTCGCTGCATGCGGGACCGTGCGCATGGATCCTTCTAACTTCATGTCCGAGTACTTTTTCAAGGAGAGAATACTGCAAGCTTGGTGTGGGGAGCTCCGGGGGTTCAGGGCAGTGGGAAACTTCGCCACTTTGGACATTTCAGCGAGGACCTGGGTTCCGGATATTAACATGCTGAAGGGTGGGAAGGGTCGGCGACAGAGCCGACGTATTAGAAATGACATGGACGTATCACAAGCTGGAACATCTGGTGCACGTTGTGGGCGATGCGGTCAGGAGGGGCACACAGCTAGACGATGCAATGCATTTCCGGATCAGTAGTTGGTGTTGTAATGCATGCTAAAATTCATGTACCAGTTGTAAACCTTGTATGTTACATCCCTTTTCTGTAATGCACTTATTTCGTTGAACGTACTGTTTCCCTTTTAAGTATTGCAATTTATTGGTGGCTACGAATCCACTTTTATTACGAAACTACAGGCTCTAAAGTGCCTACATAGAGTAATTTATTGCGAGATGACAAAAGATGCCAGCTTTGCCCAGTCACGCACTTACAACACGAAACAACACATACATTGCACTTGCAGGATCTATGGAAAGTACTACACCCAACAATTTTACTAAACACAACAGTCCTACCGCCACAGCATCAACACATCAACAACTACATGAAATAAAATACGACACAACCATAACCCTCGTTACCTACACGCCAAACGAGCCTCGTGGCACCCACATGGAGAATTGCTGAGGGGGCCGCCTCGGACGTGGCTGGCCGTCGTGGGAGTGGCATGCACATATGCAGCTCGGGTTCGCGCAGCAACATGTGGGATCGTAAGAGCTTCCTATATTCACGACCTCCTCGTTGCCCCTCTCGCGTTGCATCTGTTCGCGGAGGTCGTTGTTCTCCTCAGTCAGACTCTCCATTCGGTTCTCCAAGTCCCATATTCGATCCCATAATGTACCCACATAACGATCAACATAACGTTCATGAGGAGGGTCGATCCAGCGGGAGAAGTCGCATTTTGCAATCTGCAAAAAAAAGGACGGTAAACTTCGCGGGTCCATAAGCAATATAAGAATGTAATATTATTACTATTTTGTACCCCGTAGCGTGAGCATCGGAAGAAACGTCGCCCGCCATCGTTCGGGGAATCTAAGATCTGGACGACCGCGTACTCATTGTGTCTGCATTTCGGCCACGCTGGTTGAGCACGCCGACTTGATATCAATCGGTACTGTGGACCGAACATATCCCTCCTTTCTAAGGGAATGTCGTCCTTCGGTGACCCAAATCCCACTGGCCCCTCGGCTTTCGACATGGTATGTTTCACCACGAAAGAGATGGTTCTTCTTTGTTCGATTTACAATGTCATGGGACCCCAACCGTGCTACTTATAGCAACACGGAGGGACATTTAATGCTACACTGGCCTCTGAAAAGCCTACATAGAGACATTTATTGCTAGACTGGCCTCTGAAAAGCCTACATACACTGGGCTCTGAAAAGCCTACATACACTGGCCTCTGAAAAGCCTACATACACTGGCCTCTGAAAAGCCTACATACACTGGCCTCTGAAAAGCCTACATACACTGGCCTCTGAAAAGCCTACATACACTGGCCTCTGAAAAGCCTACATACACTGGCCTCTGAAAAGCCTACATAGACTGGCCTCTGAAAAGCCTACATACAATGGCCTCTGAAAAGCCTACGGAGGGACATTTATTGCTACACTGGCCTCTGAAAAGCCTGAAAAAGCAAAAAGATTCATATGTACTCTCCATGGACTATGCCCACTCACCAGTTCACCTGCCTACATAAAGGCATCCCATGTATTACATACCACAACACAACCTCCTCCTCAAGCCATCACAATACTACTACACAACAATGTCTTCCTGGAGGTCCGACCCTTTTGGAGTGCCGGAGTGGCATGAGCGTCCGAAGTGCCATTGCGGTTTTAGGACGATGTTGTGCGTCTGGACGGATCCACTACCACGAGCCAACTACGGCCGTAGGTACTTCAAATGTCCAGACATGGATGACGACTTCGTGGTAACGACGACAACTAAATCCTTTGTTTCTCGTTATCGTTCTTCAACTTTATCCATGACATCTACCACGACACACATAGGCTTGCAAGTTCATCGAATGGGTGGATCGGGTGCCGCCGGCATGGCCACGGAACCCTCGCGAGGTGGAAAACAAAGGACAATACCTTGTCAAGATGGATCAGGCTCGCGAGGTGGAACGACAAATGCGGCATGAGCAAGAGCGTCACGTGAGGGTGGACCAAATCCGTCTTAAGGGCAAGGAGGATGAGCTGCAAAGGAGGCGGGAGAAGTTAAGTCTGCGTGAAGCAGCCATCAAGCGTCAGGAGGAAGAGCTTCAAGCTCGTGAGGCAGCTCTCAAGACCAAGACTGACAGGAAGAAAGATGCAGCGGAGCCATCTTCAGGGCGCGACAAAAAGGGCAAACAACCACGCTACACCCAGTAGACAAAATGTAATATTCCCTAAGGCATGTTACGACTAGCGGTGGAGTTCTGAACATTACAAGTACAGAGTTCCACACATGCCACTGGTCACATCACTTATCACTTTATGTATCGACCGTTCTTCGGTCAATCGTGCCTAAAAAAAATTGACCAAATTTTTTTTTGCATCTACAACTTACATTGAACATAAACTTCTATTACAACTTTATCTGATTTTTACGCAGTTTATAACTAAAAAATTGACAAAACATACAAAAATCACGCGGATTGCAAACCCTTAAAACATACCAATGTATATATCAAACGTTCTACAGTCAATTGTACTTACAAAAAATTTCTCAAAATTTTAAATGCACCTACAACATACAATAAACATAAACTTTTATTACAACTATACCATATTTTTTTCCAGTTTAAAACTACAAAATTGATAAAACTCTAAAAATTCACGGGGACTGAGTAAAGTCGCCCATCCACTGGGCGACTGCAATTGAAGTCGCCCAACGGTTGGGCGACTGCAATCAAAGTCGCTCAACCGTACAGCGATTGCAGTAGTCGCCCAACGGTACACAGATTCCCTAAATGTCGCCTCCCGGTTGGGCGAAAAATAGCAGTCGCCCAATGGGGTGGCGACTGAAGATTATTTTTGTAAAAAATTTTGTCGCGGGTATATTTATGTATTTCCGAATAAAAAACGGATTATCCGTACAAAAAATTCCATAATGGCAACTTGTGAATTTGTTAAGGAGCTTGCACAATCGCTAACCGAAGATGATGCACGCCAAAGAACTTGTTTTTGTTGCTCACTTTCTAGCATTATTTTTTTTAGGAGAGTTTCACTTTTGCCCTTCCCAGCAAAAAAAAGGTGAAATAAGATTTCATAATCTCGCGTTAAAAACATAAAGCATCCTACATACGTTGACAGAATGGTTATTTTAAGCTGTGTCTTATGGTTTTTTGTTTATAGCTTTTGAATTTTAACTGTTTATGAAAGAGTACGAAGAGATTGGTATAGCTAAAGTTAATACAGTTTATACTATAATCGATTTATAAATCATATCTTAAAAAAATACACTATTTAAAAAACTAGTTACTGTAACAAATGTCAAAATTCACAAATAGCAAGTCCAAAAGAATCTAGCATTGAGTCTCCACTGGGCTTAACCTTTTACTTCGAGTTTTGAGCTTCCTAGTTTCGTCTTTTTCTGATATTTTACCTTTTTGTTTTGCTTTTTTGTCTTTGTCTTTTTTGTCTTTTTATTTCTCTATATTGTTCATGATGACATAACTTTTTCTTTTAATATTTTTTATATTTAATTACATCAAAAAAAACTAACAATAGCTACAGTGTTAAAATAAGTCTAAAACAGTACCCAAAAAAGCTTCAAGCTTTAGCTAGAAGTTCAAAATAAGCACTACCTAAAATATTGCATGGATAATAATGTACACTTTAGCTAAAATTAAAATAAGCTCTGAAACACAAAACCATTAACATGGACCCCAAAGATTTATTTTCCTAAATTACATTGTAGCATTTTATAAAAATATATATATGTTTGGTGCAGGTTTTAAATGAAAGTATGAATGCTGGTGTAGTGGTTGGTTTGGCGTTTGGAAGTCACGCACGATCGATAGTAGATGTTCTCAGTTCATTTTCTGGACTAATAATTCATTGAGAAAAATTAGGGAATAGGATAATGGGGCTGGACAATAACAATGCACAAATCACCGATATGGCAACAATGCACTGTTCAACATCTCATCTTGTAGTAAACTTTGAGGATAGCTTCAACCAACAAATAAGCAATAGAAATAACAAATCAATGTGAACAATTGATACAGTGATTTAGTGGGGAAAACCCCGTCAAGGTGAGGAGTAAAAAACCACGGGACCTACCGGTCCACTCCAAACTTCCACTATTAGCAACAATGGATACAATGGAGTCTTCTCTAGAACATTTAGAGATTACAACAGCAGCAATATCATCATCAAGTTCCAAACTTGTATCATCAACAACAACAATCACACGTGACAAGAGCTAACAAGAGGTAGCTAAAACAAAGCAATTTTGTTTATGTCCACTTCGGTCTTTAGTTTATATCATGTAAACCACTAACCCAAATTATATGAAACTTGGCAATAATATAGTTCAATGATTGTCCACTTCGGTCTTCAGTTTATATCTTGCAAACTACTAACCCAAATTGTATGAAACTTGGCAAGAATATAGTTCAATGAGCCCTTAACATTCTGTCAAAATTGCGGCCCAATCAGACACAATTTGACCACTAAAACTAATTAACTACCAAAACTACACATCTCTAAGTCCACTGCAAGCCGAACTTACTAAATCTCTCTCAAATCCGATGCTCTAATCAACCAGTCCTTAAACCAACTGACCAAATCGAAGTGCTCTAAGTTTACAACAAACTCACCAAGTTTGGAGTTAATCCAACCACGTTTGATCCTCCGACCATAAGCTTGAAGATCAAAAAGCGGCACCAACTAGATAGAGCTTCACTTGTCCTTTCTTCTCTTCTCTTCTCTTCTCTTTTGTTGTAGGTGTTGTGTGATATTCTTTCTAACACACAGTAGCAGCAGGAGGAGGCAAGGTGTGGCTAGGGTTTTTATGTGGTTTCTCCTCTTCTCAAGAAATCGTCTCAACTATTGATCAAGAAGCAAATCAACGGACCACAAGTGTTGGGCTTGTGGGCTGCAATTGGGCCCCTCTTCACCTCCATGTGGAGGGACAAAGCCCAAAAACCTCCCCCTCCTAACATCATGGAGGGTCACACTACCTTCCGGCAGTCATACCGGTGAGCTGACGGCATAACTCAAGCTTCTCTCTTGTCACCGCATTGGTAAATATATCAGCACCATTATCACCTGTGTGGACTTTCTCAAATTATATTTGCTTAGAATTCAACTCATCTTGAATCTAGTGGTAACGACCATCAATATGCTTGGACCTTAAGTGAAACTTTGAGTCCTCACTCAAGTGGACAACACTTTAGTTGTCACAAACAGCACATACTTGTCTTGATCAAACCCGAGCTTACTAGCCAACTTTTTCATCCACAACAATTCTTTGCTCGCTTCTATCGTTGCAATGAATTTAGCTTCAGTTGAGGCAATGCCACATGTTTCTATGACTTGCTTCACCATGCCACTGCTCCCCCTGCATAAGTGACCAAGTACCGTGAAGTAGACTTCCTACTATCAACATCCCCTGCCATATCTACACCTGTGTATACAATCAACATAAGCTCACTTCCACCAAAGCAAAACTTTAGATTTGTGCTACCTCGAAGGTACATCAAGATCCACTTTATGCCTTCCCAATGTGGTCTTCCTTGATTTGACATGAATCTATTCATAGTGCTAACCGCTTGAGCAATGCCAAGCCTTGTGCACACCATAGCATACATCAAACTCCCAATTACTGAGGCATAAGGAGCATGTTGCATTTCCTTCTTCATCTCATCAGTAGAAGGGCATTGTTTGGGGCTAAACTTTAAATGAGTTGTAAATGGATAGCTCACAACTTTTGCATTGTCCATCTTGAACTTGTGAAGCACCTTGTCAACATACTTCTCATGAAACAAGTACAGCTTGCTTTATTATGCTACCGAAATAAGTACACTAAGCATGCATAATTTTTGCCAGCTCTCGTAAAATATTTCCTTACACCCCCATAGAATTTAAGGTCCGGTTCCTTAGCTATGCTACTGCTATCCTACATTAGCAACAGGATAAAGCTGACTATAAGAATTATGTTTCGGCTCTTCACGTGTGTTGATCAGTTTTACGTTGAACCAACGACAAGAAAATCATCTCCATGTGCTTCCTAGTACTACCTAATTAATCATCTCTAATTGGACTAATTTGTGTGTCCAACTGGATGATTTTCACAAGCAAGTAGCCATGTTTATATTAGCTTCTGTTTCTAACTTTTCTATAGTAAATAATTTTTCTACAGTATTTAGCTTGCAAATAAAGTATTTTTTTAAGACAGGGTCTACTAATCAATTATAGTACATAGTACAGTGACTTTATTTATATCAGCCAAAACCACACGCAAGTGTCTCTATCTATAAGCTTCTCTACGAGTTATTACTATTCATAAGCTAAAGCCAAAAAACCAATATAAATGGACCCATAGAGCATTAACACCACCGTAAAACAGTAGGTAAAGTCCATCCCTATGAAGACTACTAGGAGGACAAGGAGGCCTTAGCCTATTTGGACCTTTGGCCATTCTTTTTATTCTCACCAATGTTAGGCTTCTAGCAAACGAATTCGTGGATTTGGTCTTCTTCCTGACCGCAGTAGCAATAGACGATATCTGTCACTTGTTGTGCTCTAATACCACATCGTAACAGGCATCGTCATCACGACAACAACCATGCCAATCACAGTAGGTGAGGGTCCCACCAACCTGCTGCGGTTTGGTACTGCAATAGGACCCTCTGTGATTAGGGCTGTGCATCCTAGAACCGGACCAAAAATAACGAACCGAACCGATCAAAGCGGTTTGACTAGTTTTCGGTATTCGGTTCGGGATGCATATTTCTGGTTCTTTTAGGTTTGGTTTTTTGGGTAAAAACTGGCTGAAAACCAAAAAAACCAAAAAATTAAAAGTCACTAGCATTGTAGCGCAATCAGCGGTAGCCCGCAGCCCATCAGCCATCCCCCATTTGGCCCACAGGCCCAGCAAAGGTAAATCTCGTCCGTCCATTCCCAACAAGCTGACGTAAATGGCTGAGATCCCTCGGTGAAACCCTAGCTGTGATGACTAATGACTGATGAGTGTCAACTGTCAAGTGAGATCCCCTGAAACACGTAGTGCCATCTTCCACTCTTCTTCTTCTTCTTCTTCGCTCTTCGGCGTCTTCGCCCTCTTCCGATTCATCAACCCTCATCAGTCATCTGTCCATTCCCAATGCGCAGTGCCTTCTTCCTCTTCACCTTCTTCTGATTCATCGACCCTCTTTAGCTCTTCTGCTTTGCCTCACCTTGCATTTGCCATGACGAGATCTCTTGCCATATCCGGTGAGAAATCTCTCTCTTTCGGTGATACCTTTTTTTTGGTGAGCTCTTGTTTGTTCTCTCTTCTTTGGGTGTAGATCGATTTGTTTTGCAAGTGCAGGGGTATGGCCAGGCTTGTCCTTCGCCAACACTGAGAGATCACTGCACTACCCCTGGCTAGGAGAGCCTCCGAGTTTGAGGAGCCAAGGAGGAGATCGCGTGCTGCCCGCAACCTGTCACACACTCGGTTGTCAAATACTCAGATCCAACTATCCAAGGTAAACACAACTCTGCAAGCATCAACGATTCATTTTGCTATGCATTTGTTCACCTTGGTCAAAAAATTCATCTTGAGATAACTTATTGCCGTGTGGTTTGCCAACACGTCCTTAGGAAATAGCTTGCAAGTAACAAAAGTAGAGATTATGTTAGCCAACAAAACCCATTGAAATGTTGAAATGTATTTTTAAGTCTCATTGTGTTAAAACTGTAAACTACAATTTTTAGCCTGGTTTGTTTTGATTTGTGTGAATGTCCGAGTCTCTATCTTTCATTCTTTCTAGTATTTTAGATGTCCGGGTCTAAGGGTGTAGGAAGTGTGCATGTTGCTGGTTTGGGTGTGGGCAACGATGAAGCTTTGGACCCATTCAAAGTCAAGATGGAAAAAATAAATGAATCTCAGATCGAAGATATGGAACCATTATAGATGACTGCCAATTGACCGGAATAAGGCTAGATGTAATTATTGCTCTCGAATCCTTACCTACGATTCACAAAAGAATGGTACCTCCTGCTTAAGTGGTTATGATGTCTTGCAAACCACAATGCAACATAAACTTGTAAACTTGTTATCGTGTCTTACTGGGACCCCTGGTTAAGTGGTTATGATGTATTCCATTTAGCTGCCAACTCTGAGACCTGATGGATGCAAACAATGATGTTGGATCCTTATTCTTAATCATTTACAGCCGATTGAACTAGCTGGGCGAGGGGTGAACACTGAACACTTGAATAAGTTTCAAGACTACAGACTTTACAGCTAACTTGGCAGTTGGCACTGCTGTGGGCTCTGGTGTTGTCTGTGAGATTGTGTCTCTGTGTAACTCAGACCATGAGTACAAATGTGAAATGTCCAATAGTCCATGATGATTGATGAATTGATGAGTCCACACATGACAGACTACACGTGTGGCAGTGGCTCAATGGATGATTAGCTGTGCCCTGTGTTGTGAATGTGTACTTGTGTAATGTAATATGTTCTGTCTTGGAGACTGTGACTGTCATCTCGTCTGTGACTGTGATGTGATCATGTGAGACTGTCTAGCTGAGTTCTAATTCTATTGGAGTGCTTCTAGTTCTAAGTTCAATTCTATTGCCAGTAGGTATATTGTCGACTCGCTCTATTGTTTGTAATTCACGTTAAGTTTGGTAAATATGGTATTTACCAATACCGCACCGAAATTAATTGGGATTTACCGATACCGAACTATATTTCCAAAAATACCATATATTACCGAACTACTAATACATATTTACTGTACATACCATACGTACCGAACCGATTTCACTGAGCATATCGAATGCACACCCGTATTTGCGATGCAATACTATAGCAGGAAGTTGTAGGTCAGCTACTGACTTGTGGAAGCCTCACCCTATTTGGACCTTTGAGTGTTTTATTTGCAAATTTAGCCTTCTGACAAAAGCTATATTTTTTTTGGTTTTTCAGTTGTTTTTGATTTTTAATTTCTCTCGGTAATAACTGTTTACTAGATTAATAAGTTATAACAAAAAAACCATAAGTCATAGTTTAGAAAAGGAGATCCAAATGATTTTACGAATTCAGCCCAGCCCTTTACTTAACGGCGGCGGCACCGGCAGTGCGGTTCGTGGGAGGCACCGTGGAAGATCGCAACAGCGCGGCGAGTCGGATTGGCCCACCGGGGGAGTTGCCCTGCTGCAGCACCTGTGCGCAGGCAGCGCGGAGGAGCTCCAGTACCCGAGTGGGGTCCGCAGGAGGACCGAGCTCTACGCTGGAGAGGACACATTCACACTATTCCACACATCACCACTAACAAGCATGCAAATATGCGTGCAGGATTTTGTATTAAAAATGCCTTGAAAATTATACATTCTTACATGTATACTTCTATTAAGAGAAGGAGGTATGCCACGGCGTCAGCGGATGAAATGGCCGGGCTCTGGACCGAGTGGCCAATTTATATGCACCTCCAGTCGTTGAAGGGTTGAGCGACTGGTCTTGTAGTCGTCTAACGGTTGGACGACTAGTCACAGTCGTCTAACCCTTTGACAACCGAAATTATGTCGCCCAACAGCCCATTGACAACCTGCGTGTTGCACGGCCGTTGGGTGTAGGACTGTGCAATCGGTTTTTTCGGTTTAATCGGTTCGGTATATACGGTAAATACGGTGTTTGTAGTTCGGTAATATACGGTATTTTTAGAAGTACGGTTCGGTATCGGTAAATCCCAATTTATTTCGGTGCGGTATCGGTAAATACCATATTTACCAAACTTGACGCGAATTGCAAACGATATAACGACTAGCGAGGCGAGTATGCGATAATACATATACTATTGGCAATATAATTAGAATTTTAGAAACACTCTAATGTAGTATGGAGATTCGATGACATATGCATAAATTAATAAAGTATAATAATTAATGATGTTCTCTGCCCATTAAAAATATTTGTCTCTTAATCTTATTTTATTTGAATAACTTGATTACTTGAAGCAGAGAAACACTCATCAGTGATCATCACTTGAGCTCACATCTTCTCATGCACATGCAATCCCGCCTGTGCATGTGGCTCAGTCAGCAGCCTCTCTCTAGAACAAGAATATTCATGGACATGTAATCCCGCCACACAATTTTCTTGCGGATTGCGGCCGACCGGCCGGGCCGCACGACACCATACGCATACGCGATGGATTTCCGGAGAAGGGCCGGGCCCATCATCCCGTGACCGCCTCGGCGCCTCCGGAGTAGCTGGTTTCGCTGTTTTCGGTATTTCAGTTTTTAATCGGTTTTTTCCCGAAAAAACCGAATGCCAAAAAAACCCAAATTTTAAAAACCGAACCGAATACCAAAAACCGGTCAAATCGAGTTGACCGGTTCGGTTCGGTTTTTTCGGTTAGGTTGAAAAATGCACAGCCCTAGTTGGGCGACAGGTTCCAATCGCCCAACGGTTCGACGACTAGAGGTCATTCTTGTAAAAAGTTTTTGCGTGGGTATATTTATGTTATTTTGGATAAAATAGATTACTTACAAAAAAAATTCTACATATATTGTCTGACCCTGCTGCCGCGGTCCAACGAAGGGCCAAATCTACAGATTCATTCGCAGTAGGGCTAATTCTTGTAAAACACATGACCAGGAGGCCATATAAGCTAAGAGATGTGTTCTGTTTTACTGATTTTTTTTACTTATACGTACGGTTTATAATTTTTTTACCTATGCATTAATGTTTATTTGAATAAATCGAATATCAATAAGATTATGGTCATATTCTTTACGGCTTTTGGCATCTAGCTTTTGACTTTTCTACAATAACTAGCTTTTAAACGGAGTGTCTTTTTAAAACATGGTTTAACACACTGTAGCGACTTCATTTATATCGGCAAAATCTGCACGTGAGTTTCTGTTATTCTGTAATCTCTTTCACGAACAGCCTAAAAGCCACAAACCACAACCTAAAGCGATAAACTATAACCATAAAGAACAAGCTCTATAAACCGTTTTAAAAAAACTATCATGATAAACAGCTTAGAAATAGTGGTGTAGAATTGTCCTATTTATTTTTGCTGAGAAAAGTTGTAAGCCATGTAAGCTCAGGCACCTTGAGGGCAAGCGAGTTTGAGCAATTGACCACTGCTTGCTGTCGCTGCAGCAACCTTCAAATCACAGTCAAATCAAAAGGCTTTCCCAGGCTACCAGGCAATTGCAGCGAGGAGAGCATTTGTATCCGGGGCCATCCCCTTCTGAGGAAGGGTCTTGCGTTTCCCTGGTGTTTCACATCTACTTGGATGATGATGGGTGGAGTATTTTCTTTCTTGGACTCTATCTACCCTTCTGGTCAAGACGGGTGATGGGTGGATTATTTTCTTGGACTTTCAAATCTACCCTTCTGGTCAAGACGGATGATTAATTTAACTAGGACCAAGTTGCCAATAGGACGGCAATGGTTCCGGCACCCAGTAACTCAGTGGAGAATTCTTTTATTAGAGGATATGTGAAAGATTGGCCCCTCTCGTTTCGACTTTAGCTTTTGGTTTCTGATTTATTTTTCACAATTCATAAATTTCATCTTTTTCTGAACTTTTGGGGGTTTTTGAGCTTTTTTGTAGGTTCTTTTTTCCCGTATTCGTTTGCGTTGTCCGTGATGAGCTAGCATATTTTTTATTTTTAAATTTAATTATGCCAAATAAGCCACCTTCAGGTACAGTAAAATTTCAACCGCTACAGTGCAATTTCAGCCATAAACCATAACTTTTCAGCCCAACCGAGCGGGGCCAAATTTGTCTTCGCTAGATTATACATAGATGAGGACGGAAATACCTCCATTCTCTATCCCTATTATTTTTCGATATATACTTATATATATATATATATATATATATATAGATTGATACTTTTATATATATTTAAAATATAGGTAGTTTGTTTCAAGCCTATTATATTTTGATATAATATATTATATATAACTCATCTAGTATTATTATACTGCCTTATGTATTAATAAAATTACTTATTTTTACACAACAATATGATAAATATATAAAATTACTCTTAACGTTATTGAAATTTAAGTTTTTGATGGTCTGTTCTCCGCCAAAACCTGGTAGGAATGAGAACGGAAAAAAAAATAATCCACAATAGCTAAATAAGGAGTGAGCATATGAGGATATTCTCTATGGGAAATAGCCCAGTTTCCATCCCTAGTTGTCAATCATATATTGGTCAATGCCGTGGTCACACAGGAATCCTACATATAGACGCACGCACCTCAGATATACTATTTGACAAGGTGTATTTGCTATTTTATAGAGAGTCCTTCAAAATTTTAAAAAAGTACTTGGGATTTGACGGCAATTAAAAAAATATTATTGACAGTTTGCTCAGTACTAAAGTATAGATTTTATACTCTCGTAACATGCATACTAAACATGATACGTTAGTCGCCTTAGCAACTAACAAAATTTAAAATACTACTTAACAATCAACATTGAGCCTGAAATCATACAACTACGTATCTCACATATTTCATTATTGCACTAGTTTTTGTGCGCCCTTTTATCGTGTTTGCCAGACGTATTGGTGCGTTCGCGTGTGAACGTAGCGTTATTGTCTCCATATCGTCTGTACACCTATTTATATTTGCTTCTGCCCTTTGTAAGTTTCTTTATATTAGTTTCTGATTTAAGCTTTTGCGTAAAAAAGTCAGAAGTTAATATAAATATTTAGTTTCTTAAAATAGCTTCTACATTTTTTTTATCTCGTATCGTTCCGAAGATAAGACAGAGGGTTGGAAACTTGGGATGCATTACAAACCCTACTCATCTCTTTCTTGTTTCGTGCACGTATCTTTTCTTTGCTTTTCTCACAACTTGTCTCCTTCTGAAAACCATTTCTTTCAACAACTATTATTTATTTTTAACTAAAAACTATTTGCCTTATTTTTTTCACTGCTCATCTTCTCTTAAAAACCACTTCTTTTACCAACTATTATTTATTTTAAATTAAAAGTTACTAACTAAGATTAAAACCATCCATCTAAGCAACATGAACGCGCCCGTAATCATTTCCTTCCAACTAACTTAACGGGAGACGCCTCTTGCCTATCCATCTTGGCCTCTGCCAGTCCTCATTCCATGTCAGCATCTCTTGACTCGCGCGCCGGTTTCATTCTCGTTCGTCGTCACTCCGCATGGCTCAAAAGTAAGAATGATTAATGAATCTCCGGCCTCACAGTTTCTCGTTTCATCCGAAACGTCTCAAAGTTCTTGCCTTTTTTGGTTTTCTAGCCTCTGCGATTTTGTTCTTGTCATATTAGTTTTTCTTCTCTTCACCGTATGGACCATATCCATGTCTTTTTCGACTAGAATTTCCTTCATATTTCTGAGATTGTGTTACGAGAAATTTGGGGGAAGAATTACGGGCAAGGCAAGGAGGAAAACTTATAACTGAAATTTTCCTAATCCTGTGGCCATAGCTTGTTGTTCTTGGAGCAGTGATTGATTAATTAGGAGGAAGAAGCGATACAGAGGGAGATGGAGATCGAGGAAGCCACCGACGCCGGCGAGATGACGGAAATGGAGGCTCCCAGCGTCAGCACGGTGGCGATTGCGGTGAGCGGGAGCAAGAACAGCAGGCACGCTCTCAAGTGGGCTCTCGACAAGTTCGTGCCCGAAGGGAGGGTCCTCTTCCGGATCTTGTATGTTCGGCCGACGATCAAGATGGTGCCCACTCCAAGTGAGCATTTTTCCCCCCTCCATTGCCTCTTTCTGATTGATTCTACCTGTCTATTTGCAGTTCTTGTAGTCTTCTGGAAAAAAAATGCAGAACATTATTGTGAAGTGATTACTAGTGTCTGTGATGAGTATTTTGGGGGATAAATTAAGGGGAAATGTGGTTTATGGTTTAGGAAGTTTCAATTGGAGGAGTTAGCATTGGATAATCAGAAAGGTGAATTAAACTGAATAGTTTTACTAGGTCAGTGCACCGAATGAGAAATTTGCGTCACATAGTTGAATAAACTAGATGAATACAACTCCAGATTGGTATACATATACTAATTGTGTAATGCGTTGTTGATATTCACTGTATTAGTGTTGGATAAGGATTAAGGACATACTATATGAAGTTAGCTAATTTATGTCTGTCCAAGAGAAGAAAACTACGGGATGGTAAGAAAGATTCCAATTTAACTAGTGGAGAGATAAATACACTGTTCTGTACCCAGAGTATCTATATTAGGTATGCATGGTACGAAGATACTCCTAACTGGAATAAAATGATGCAGGAAATTGCAGTACTTTCTATCAGTTTCGATAATGGATCTACCGCTAGCCAGTAGCACCATCTATGAACAAAATTTTGATTGTGATGCCAAACCTACCGAGTACCAACTACAGAGTTTGGCGTACTGCATTATTAGGTTGCATCAATATGAATTCCAAAACTTTTGTTGTACTTAGTGTGGACAATATGGAATCAAAAGCATACATGTTGCTCATTACTGTTTCAAATCATTTGGATACCAACCTGTTCTTTTTTTCTTCTTTTGTTAGTGGGCAATTTTATTCCAATTTCACAAGTGCGAGAAGATGTAGCATCTGCATACAGGAAAGAAGCGGAATGGCAAGCAACTAACATGTTACTTCCATTCAAGAAGATGTGTGCTCAGAGACAGGTTGGCTTGAATAATTGTCTAAGCATGCCACCTGCAGTTAGTATGACTCATGAATTGAATAGCATCTTTACTCTATTTGATGAACAGGTAGAAGCTGAGGCTGTTTTACTTGAATCTGATGATGTGCCTACTGCTATAAGCGAAGAAATCAATAAATTCAATATCTGCAAGTTAGTTTTAGGTTCTTCCTCCAAAAGCATATTCGGAAGGTAAATTCTTATTTTTAATATTACGACATTCATCTGAAATTTTACTTATCTTACTGCATGTAGTATCAATCTGTAAAACACTCCTGTACTCATGTTGCATGCTCTTGATTAGCTAGCATGAGGGGCTAACGCTCAAGTATGATTAAATACAAAATTGTAAGGCCAGGTACTAAGATTTGTCTTATGATCCAAAAATCAGGAATAACAATAATTTATTTTATTCATTTCTCCATTGGTAACCTTCCCAGTTCCCATTTGCACTTCTCGGAAAAATTCCATTTGTTTGAAGTTTGAACACTACAATATGGTTGAATTTGTTATCCAAATTTGTTTCGGTTTTGTTCCCTATCTAAATATGGAATTCTACTCCTACATAAAGTCTCAGTACAGCTTATAAATATACCCCTGTAATCCATAAAAGAGTGAGAGCTCCATTGTAAATATCTCTTCATATAGTGATATGGCCTTCGTGTGTCCGTGATTTTTCCCGAAAGAGATTTCCACGTAAAATTCGCGTCTCCTGTTTCTACTTTTTCTGTGCATTATTTGTAATAAGTGGTGTTAGAGCTCAGAGAATCCGATCAAAAAACTAAAGTCGTCGAATTGGCGACAAGTCCATCTCATCGAGTCTACAGCAAAAGCGGATTCGCTGGGACATCTCCGCGTGAATCAGCCGTCTAAGGTGGTGATCAGTCGGCCTTAAAAGCTCATGGTTTATGGCTGAAAAAAACACTGTAGCTGACAGAGGCTTATTTAGCATAATTAAATTTAAAAAAATTTAAAAATATAAAAATATGTTAGCTCAATATGTATAATACAAACGAATACGGGAAAAAAAGAACCGGCAAAAAAGCTCAACAAAAAGCCAAAAGTTCAGAAAAAGACAAAATTTATAAATAGTGAAAAATAAGCCAGAAGCTCAAGCCGAACCGATCAAGGCCTCCGGAGCAAATTCGAGTCCCTGAATCCGAAGAGAAGTTAGACCCACCCGCCTCTTCAAAAGTTGTCAGCCTGCCGCACATGCTACGAGTAAGGGCATCTGTAGTGTATGAAAAGAGGAGGTCTTAAGCCACCTTAAGGTTAACCTTATACATTACAGGAGTGACTTTAAGCAGACCCTAAGCAAAAAAAGCTTAAGGCTGGTCCTCAAGCTAAAGACCTGGCCATAAGCATTAAAATACAATTTTTCTTTATCTGCCATGTGGGACCGTCTTAAGGCCCCTTGGGTTATATACACTATGGAGTTGGTCTTAAGGTTTAGATGGGACCCACCTTAAGACCCTTTGGGTTATATACACTACAGATGCTCTAAGAGAGAAGAAAACGTCCAGCGTGCATTGAACCCGAGGAAGGCAAAGATCAGAAGCTGCCGGCAAGAGTTTGGCTTTTGTGATTTCGGCGAAAATTGCTAGGTGCACACGCAAGCGTACTAGGATTTTCTGAAGTGATTTGCTACATCCACACAAGGAAGGCTACCAGGATTTCGTACTGTCTTGCTATGTACACATGAAATTATACCAATAGATTCAGGATTTCTTCCACATGGCGACTTTGAAGTATGACCTTCCGCTATTGGATCGAGACACGATGTTTTTGTTGGGATATGAGTAGACTACACTAACACGGATTAAAATTTTTTACCGTATAAACTAGGAAACCATGTGAGTAAGAGATCATAGATCTTTACTACTAGATACGCAGTGCAGTGGAAGTAGAGTTAAAACAATCAGTTCAATGTAGTGTACATAGGTATAGTGGAAATAGTTGATTATCCTCTAGCCAACCATCTTCTCCCCATGATCGTCCCGATCAGCGTCTCAATCATAGCAACGTCTTTACCGAAGTTCACATATCTAGAGATGAAATGTCGTGCACTGATGTGCTAGCACCAGCACGCAAGGCAGGGCCTATGTGAGGTGGCGGCTAGGGTTTCAGTGGGTGTAAACCAGATACATCTCTCAACCCCATGCCTCTCTTAATATAGCCCCTCAGTGGAACCCTATATTAAGGCCCTAAAAAAGGCGTGAAGTCCACTTGGCCCATTAGTAACGGATCCAATCCGAACTGACGTGTTCCAACCTGTTAAATATGTGATCTTATAGGTTCATATATATTCAGCCGTGGCCCAAAAACTCCTTTTCGGTTCACAAATCAGTAGTGGTCCCTAGCAGAACATACGACTCCCAAATACGCATAAAGATCATATAGGCGAACCTATATAGCGCTTATGTATCAATCCCTTTGCCTCGCGATACCAGATCGAACTCAAGACGAGAAATGTGACATCATATGATAGCTCGATCCTTCACTCGGACATATAGTGGATTACTCAGTTGTAATTGACTCCTAAACCACATTCAGCATGGCTATACACTTTCTTAATTCAGCCACATCGAAGAGCTCAGAGATATCTTTTCCATTATATAGGAAGGGCAAATTCCATCTTGATCGCTCACAGTCCTCTGTATATTTTATAGTAAACCCAAAAGCTATCTTTATGAGTTGTGACCACCCAGTTACGGAGTAGTGTTTGGCAACCTATAAGTAAACTATTACATATGTATAAAACTATGACGATTTCGGTTCTAAGAATGCTACATACATTATGTATGAGACTAATTGATGACACTTAGAATGTAACAATTCTCGTAGTGTCTCATGGTAAGTCAATCCAACACCATGTTTTTCAACATATGTCCACATTATTGATTTGATATTTTCATATCCATGATCCGTAAAACATGATCATCAATCAATATATGTGTTCATCTATAAACCATAATTGTCCTACATAATAATGTAACATCAGGGATAATTTGGAATATCATCAAAATATAAATAAAGAGTTCCAGGAATAAGTCATATACTTGTTGATCAATATGAAAGACATTTATTCAAGGAACAAAACAACATATTATTCAAAAGACCATAAACATAGAAGTGATACAATCATCTTCATGATCGCCTCTAGCGCATATCACTAATATTTTTCTCTATGGCAAATTATACCTCAGTTAGAAAGGGTATATTGATAAAGTTCTTCATTTCAACATACGTAAGGCCAAACTGGTGAGTATTCTATTAGCTACATATTTCAGGCTTTCTTTAGCGTCATGTTCACAGTCAGTTGATGAAGTTGAGTACATATCTAGAGTTCTATATGCCAACGCGATTGATTCACTTATGTATGTCATGGTATGTTTTTGCACCGATTTATCTCAATCATTGAGTGTTGTTAGTAGATACATGACTAATTCTGGAAAAGAACATTGCAAAGCAATTTGATGGATTTTTAGATATTTGCGGGACACTTCTAATGCTTGTTTACAGTTTGGGAAAACTAGAAATAGATTTGTTGGTTATGTAGATTCAGAATTCGCTGGAGATTTGGATAAGAGAAGATCACTTACTGGTTGTGTGTTTACTATTGGAGGATATGCCATTAGCTGGAAAGCAAGTCTGCAAGCTACCGTTGTCTTGTCTACTACAGAAGCGGAGTATATGATTGTTTCTGAAGCTTGCAAAGAAACCATTTGGCTGAGACGATTGTTTACTGAGCTTTGTGAAAGTACATTTTACACTACAATATTCTGCGATAGACAGAGTGTTGTTTACCTTATGAAGGATCAGATATTCCATGAGAGAACGAAGTATATTAATGTCAGATATCACTACATTTGAGGTGTCATTGCTCAAGGTGGTATTAAATTCAACAAGATAGGTACTTATGATAATTTAGCTGATATATTGACAAAACCAGTTCATGCCGCTAAGTTTGAGCAAAGTATCACTCACTAGTCCAATGGACTTTTGGTGCACGAGGTATTCATGCTGATTTGGTTGGACACTCGCATTTTATTTTGGCTATAGGAGGAATTCGGCTCAATGTGAAGATTGTTTGAGCTTGTGATCCAAATTTGCTTCGGTTTTGTTTTTTTTTTCCAAATATGGAGTTCTACTCCTACACATAGTATTCTTTGTACGTCTTATAAATATACCCCTATAGTCCATAGAGAGAGCGAGAGCTCCCTTGTAAACATCTTCTCCTATAGTGATATGGTCTTCGTGTGTCCATGGTTTTTCTCGAAAGGGTTTTTCACGTAAAATTTGTATCTCCCATTTCTACTTTTTCTGTGCAATATTTGCATCAAATGCTAGTGCTTTTTGTGGTTGTGAACAGATGCCATGGTAGTCTACATGCATTAGTTCAACAAATTAGTGCAAAGACGATAAACTTTTAGGCTAATAGCTGGTCTACTATAAGAAATCGTCAGCAAAGCTAAGGATTTGGTAGGATGATCGTGCCCTCTTTTTTAATGCCCCAGCTACCGGCCTATCACTGAAGGTTGCAGTGCAACTACTTGATTGCAAGTTTTATGTGAAAACTGGCAGAAAATGCAAAATGAACAATTATTTAGCAAAAATGCGGATTGTACTGGCTACATGTTCCTTTACCATTGTTCAAAATTTCCACTAATTAATTATCTACCAAAAAGAGTACTGCAATAAAACTGATGCATTCAGTTGTTTCACATTCATTTTTCTTTCAAGACAATGTTTATTTTCACTGGTCGTGGAGGTAAGTCATGTACAATATCCACATGTCATTTTAACTACAGTTTGGAAATGATATCCACAATGGATATCCCAAGCCTTTTAATGATGTATTTTTGAGAAATTCACAGTGTGCCCCATCTAGAGTTAAAAATGGATTTTATATGTCTACAATGTTAATCATATGCTTAACATCATTAACTATTTCCAGGAAACTCAATGGAAGTAAGACCGCGTCCAAAATCTCCGAGTGCATTCCAAGCTTCTGTACAGTATACAACGTTTCAAAAGGGAAACTGTCATCGGTGCGCTCAGCCACATCTGATACCGGTGAAACACCTAAATCCATATCTTCTTCGACGGTTTCTTCTTCTAGCTCTAGAAGCTTTTCCTCTAGTGCACCTTCAGGTAATACACAAGTCTGCATGTTTTGTCTTGTGAACTTCGTTGGTTTGTGGACCTATCAATTGATGAATTGAATACAATTTGACCTCTAGAGAGCTAAGTCAATGAAGAAACCCGCTAGTTCTGTTACGTGCATGTTTTGAGGTTCATTAGTTCATGTGTTTCAATGTTTACATTTTGAAAAATGTTAATTTCATTCATATGTTATGTGTTAGAAATAATCTTAACTTAGAGTTCAAAACGTAGTAGAGTCCTTCTTCGTGTGTAACTCAAGTTAAAGTTGTGTCTAACTTGAAGTCCGAATACGTATGCTAGTAGAAGAGTATTAGTCTATGTTAGAGTACAATACATATTTGGTAGGATAGAGTCCAATTGGGATTACAATCCCTTGTACCATCTTGCCCCCCAAGTCTTGTACCTCTATATATACCGCCCGAGAGGCTCAATGCAATACATCCAATTCCACCCAACTATATCTTCCTACATGGTATCAGAGCCTAGGTTTAGATCCTAACCCTAGCCGCCGCTCGCTTCCGCACCGCGCGCCCCCGGGGAGATCTATCTCCGCCGGGGGCAGCGCCACCATTTAGGCGGCGGATCCTATTGATCCGGCCGCCATCGTCGTCGTCGTCACGCAGCAGATTGGATCGCGCCGACGCCGTCGCCGCCGCTCAGCTCCGACTCATGCCCCGCCCCAACCCCGCCAGCCTCCGCGCTGCCGCCGGGGGTGGTGCCGGGCCACGTCGGACCACGCTGCTGCCGGGGGTGGCGCCCGGCCGGGCCTTGCCAGACCCGCCCGCTGCCGCTCGGCCTCCTCCTGCGCCGCTTTTCCCAGTCTCTTCTCTCTCTGTGTGTGCCTCTTTGGCCACGGGAGAAGCCGAGATAGGATAAACGAGGATTAGGATCTGGCTAGGTGTACCCGGTGAGTTACACATGGAGTATCCCGCTGCTGCTGATGTACCTTTTTTTTCTCCCGATCACTGATCGGGGTTGAGTCGCCCACCGCCCGTCGACCTCGCACGTATCTACTTCGACATCGGCGTCGACTACACCGGCCTCTACCTCTTCGACTGTGCGGCCAGGCCGGACACGCGATGTCGAGGGGACGCCTTCGCGCGTCGCGTCTCGGTCATCCCGTCCGCACGTCTTCATCGCCGGTTCGTCATCGCCACCACAGATCGGGACGCCTCCACCGACGTCTTCCATCGTCGTCCCGCCTCGCGCGTACTCGGTCTGATCAGCCGATTGTGCGCGATCCACCCGGCTCCCGTGACGTCCGTCGTCGAGTACTACGCGCATCTTCTCCGAGCAACAGGGCTGCTGCTGTGTCGCCTCCTCGGGCCGCAGCACCACCGCACGTGTCCCCTCGCCGTTGCATCTACATCGCCGTCCCCTGTGCAACGACGACTGTGCTGCGCAACCTCTTGTGCGCCATTTGTCTGCACATGGTCTTCGTCATTCTGATCGGGCCTTCCTCGCCGACATCGAGCGCTACCGCCGCCGCCGTACCTTGCGTCAGGACTGCTCGCCTTCGCGCCAGAGCGTCCGCCCGGACTGCTCGCCTTCGGGTAGAAGCGTCCGCTCCCGCACTGCTCCTTCTTCGTCCAGCACAACCACGCCTGGTTGGGGCCCTCTCCCTTGTACGTTCGGTACTGGCAACACCGGTACGTGCTTTCGTCCCCGACGCGTTGCCTGGTCTGGCAACCCTGGCACACGCCTCGGCTCTAGCGGCTTGACTGCATCGACTTCGGCATCGACCCTCCTGTTCCCGTCCCGTCTGCCTCGATTGCATCGCCGTTTTTCATCTACATCCTCGACGGCCCCTGACTGCGTCGACCTCGGCATCGCCCCCTTCCACGACGACTGCCTCGACGCATCTCTGTCATCACCATGGCGCCTCTTTTGCGCCCGCGGCTTCATGAGCGACCGTCTCGACATCGGTAACCTGACCACGACTACGTCGACCACGGCCATCTCCAGCACGGCATTCTCGACCACGACTACTTCGCCCTCGCGCTCGGCTACCTCGACAACGGCACAAAGGGCTACCGCCTTGCTTGAGCTACTTGTCGGTTCCTGCTCCAGTCACAGCATACGCGCTGCATCGACGGTTATGGCTGCGGCGGGATGTTAGCTCTTCGGCTTCTTCTCCAGTCTCACCGTTTGCGACGCTCCTGTTGTGACTGCGGGGGATGTTAGAGTACAATACATATTTGGTAGGATAGAGTCCAATTGGGATTACAATCCCTTGTACCATCTTGCCCCCCAAGTCTTGTACCTCTATATATACCGCCCGAGAGGCTCAATGCAATACATCCAATTCCACCCAACTATATCTTCCTACAGTCTATATATTGAGAATACTTGTAACCAGTTTAAGCAGGGGGAGCAAATAAGATAATAGAGAAATTCAGAAATTTTCCTGTATTCTCTCAGTTTATTTATGATGCGTGTGTTTTCTCCTAGAATAAAGTTAACAATTGGTATCAGAACCTAGGCGAGAACCGAGTCGCTGAAAAATCGTCACGGCGATTCCGCTTCACGCTTGTCTAGCGCGGCACTCTCGGTGCACGACGCTCAGTCGTCGCAATAGTAAAAGAAAAAGGCATCCGTCTCTGAGCAAGCGCGCGAAGAAAAAAATCCAGAGCAGATCGAAACAGCAGTGCACGGCGTCTCCTCTGCTTGTGCAGCGCTCCCGAGGCAAAGACCCTTCGTGTCCTAGTACGTGACAAAGAAAAAAAGGCAGCAGAGCTGCTACTGTGCTAACAACAGCAAAGAAAAAACCGTGTCCTCCCGAGGCAAAAAGAAGTAGCGTCAGGAGCATAGATCAAAGCAAAGCCAAAGGAGAGACAAGTCAGAGAAGGTTTTTTTCTTGCACAGGAGAGAGGTGCACTACTTGTGTAGGAAAAGTTTGGACACATGCATAGGAAAGAGAACAGGAAAAAGACGCATGTGCAGGACAGAGAAACAAGACAGCCAAGGACGTTTTCAACAGCAAAAGAAGGGAGAGAAAAAGGCAACAGTTTATTTTGCTTTCTATATCTTCCTCAGTCCGTGCGTGGCAATGTCTCCGAGTCTTTTTTGCCCACTGAATCCGAGCCGATTTGTCTCCGAAGCCTAGGCGTGTTCATCTCCAAAGATCAGCAACAGTAGCATTGATAAAAGGCGTACGTTGTCTACCTCAAGTTGACTCAGAGGTAAGGAGCAAGAAGTCACCAAGAGAAAAACAGCGCAGTTTTCCTCTCCATTTCCTCGGTCCAATAGCCACTTCAAAGTAGCCCAAATTCTTGATCTGTGCTCAAGATCATGTCGCGTTCTCCGGAAAGTGGTGTCACCGGTGATGAAGTATCATCTAGTATGATGGCGAAGAAGAGCTCCACTATCTCGCTGTATTATTCGATGCTCACGACAAACAATTATACAGCTTGGGCAATCAAGATGAAGGTGTACATGAAGGCTCAAGGAGTGTGGGATGCGATCGAGAACTACAACGTCGATGTGCGCAAGGATCAAATGGCATTAGCGGCTATCTATCAGGGCATCACAGAGGAGACGCTCTTCCTACTGGAAGAAAAGGAGATGACCAAAGCCGCGTGGGAGGTGTTGAAGACGATGTATTTTGGTGCTGATCATGTAAAGGAAGCAAAGGTACAAACTCTCAAAACCGAGTTCGAGGTGCTGCGTATGAAGGAAACGGAGTCAATCAATGACTTCGCCGTCCGGTCGATGATCATCGTCAACAAGATTCGGGCCATTGGCGAGAATGTGGAAGAGTTGTATATAGTGAAGAAATTCCTTCGTGCTGTTCCCTCATAGTTTTTCTCAATTGCTTTGGTCATAGAGCAATTTGGAGACCTAAGAATAATGACCATGGAGGAGATCATCGGTCATCTTAAGGCATATGAGGAACGCATTCATGACAATAGTAACAACGGCGACGGACAGCTCTTGTTGACCCGTGCTGAGTGGGACATTCGATCATCAAAGCGTGAAGACAAAAACACTTCCAGCGGTGGTGGCCAAGGCCGTCATAATCAGAAGTTTGATAAGGCAAAATTGAGGTATTATAATTGTAATGATTATGGGTACTTTGCTTCAGAATGCCCCAAGCCGAGGATGAAGAAAGCTTTTCTTGCTAAAGCGCTCAACAATGATGAACCAACACTGCTCTGATGAAGGTTGGAGTCAGGGACGTCGAGAAGATGTGTCGCTGTCCAAACTCAAGTAAGGTGAAAAAGAATCGGAACGTTGAGGAGATGTGTCACCGTTCCATGTCAAGTATGAGTTTAGTAAATCATAGTTGGGACCGACTGCCTCAATGTTTTAGAAATTTTTTTGCATCTAGATGGACTCGTACCAGTTGAGTTCCTACATGTAGCTTACATGTAGAATGCTTCATATGGAGGCATGACTGGTAATTCATAATGCATTGAGACTAAAACTAGAGTATGTCAAATCAAGATTAAGGGGGAAATTGTTAGAAATAATCTTGACTTAGAGTTCAAGACGTAATAGAGTCCGTCTCCGTGTGTAACTCAAGTTGAAATTGTGTCCAACTTGAAGTCCGAATACGTATGCTAGTAGGAGAGTATTAGTCTATATATTAAGAAGACTTGTAACCAGTTTAAGCAGGGGGGCAAATAAGAGAATAGAGAAATTCAGAAATTCTCCTGTGTTCTCTCAGTTTATTTACGATGTGTGCATTTTTTCCTGGAATAAGGTTAACATTATGGTACTTTAAAAATACACCACTTTGCTCTACATAGACATCATTGTGGAAGAATATTGGTATAACATAACATCTGGTTTATAAACATGTTTATTAGATTCATTGAATTTTGATCACCCTAGATCAGCAGGTTGAATTTGTTAGAAGTAGCAAACTTTCAGGAACATAGATGTATTTCAGCATTTGGTCTTTTTGTTCTTGATGCTGCATGCTAAAGATTCTGTCTACTGCAGAATGGGCAGACACATATGGAATAGCAAATGTATCCTTCTACCAGCCTTCCCTGTCATCTCAGCGTGACCAAGCGCTGGCCAACATAAACAAGTCGTCTAACAGGCGAGCTAGCCCTTCAGGCAGTGTTGGGAGCGAGAGCTCTTACCATGATGACACAGCCTTGACAAGTCCATACTCAATGACTTCAGACACACAATTCAGTAGTAGCAGCAGTGGAAATTCTATCTATAAGAACTTCCAAAGAGATAATTTACCCGATCACTCTGATCAGACGTCAGTTTCAGAAATTGCAACGAATCTGAAACATTCTGATGACCAGGTATTTGTCTTCTCAAGTAGAACAGTAAATATTTCTCTTCGGAATACAGAGTAAAATATTACATACAAATTAACATGTTTATCTGAGTAAATGTATATTTTGTGCGCTTCTTGTGCTAAACAGGATGATCTAAAGCTAGAAATTGAAACGTTGAGGGTCAAACTACGACATATTCAGAAGCTCCATGAGTTTGCTCAGAACGAATCGTTTGACGCCACTCAGAAAGTAAGGTTTATTTCTTCCTGGTAGGCACTATTAAAAAATAAGTAACCTACAAGGTCTAAATGTTTCCTGTTGAATCTTTGCTATTAGTTACATAAGTTGGGCATTCAGCACATTCAGGATGAAATTAAGCCTAAGGAGATTGAACTGACAGAAGAAAAGGTGAGGAGATTGGTAAGGAAAAAGGAGAGGGAAGAACAGGAAGTAGCCAAAAGAGAAGCTGAATTTAAGCAACGCTCTGCTGAAAGGGAAGCAGCACAGAGTAACGGTAACCAAGTAGCTAATGAGAATAAGACAGGTGACAAGATTGTTGGACATTGTTTTGATGAGGATAATAGGTATACATGGGAGGAGATACAAGCGTCGACTTCATCATTCTCTCGTGATCATATGATTGGTAGGGGATCATATGGCACAGTCTACAAGGCTAAGATTCATCACACAGTTGCAGCAGTAAAAATTTTGAACTCCCTTGAAGGCTGTGGAACTCAGCAATTACAGCAGGAGGTATTATTATTTTCTCGCCAATGTTCTCGTGTTCCTTTCAAGCTGACCATTGCACCAAGGGGAGGTTTCAACAAACATCAAATAGCCTTCCAACAAAATGCAAGGATTTCACAAACAAATTTGACAAACATAAAACAGCCTTCCACTCAGTTTGTAAAAATAAACTGCAACCAGCAACATGATGTTTTTTAATTCTATTTATCAGATATCCACATGTGTAAAAGAAATTAAAAATAGCAACAATATCATTGGACGTTTTAACACTATTTCTTTTTCGGCCTCTTGCGAAGTGCATCTTATACAAATAGCAGAATGTTTTCTATTGCTGAGACAATTTATGAACATTCTGAACTTTTTGAACGACTGCACATACCGTGCAGGTAGTTATAGTCCTTCATCATTTTTGTTTTGCTGATCATCCTACTCCAATTACTTTACCATCTAAACGGTGCGACTCATCTTATTTCAGCTTGAGGTCCTTGGTAACATTCGGCACCCTCACTTGCTGCTTATGCTCGGAGCATTCCCTGAACATGGTTGCCTGATCTATGAGTTCATGGAAAATGGCAGCCTGGATGACATGTTGCAGCGTAGAAATAATACACCACCACTGACCTGGTTCGACCGTTTCAGGATTGCCTGGGAGGTCGCCACTGCTCTTATGTTCCTTCACAGTTCCAAACCAGAGCCTATTATCCACCGTGATCTGAAGCCTCCAAACATATTACTAGATAGGAACTTGGTTAGCAAAATAGGTGATGTAGGCCTATCAACTTTGCTTCCAAGTATGGATCAGCACCTGTCTACGATGATCAAGAACACCGCCCCAGTGGGCACTTTCTGCTACATAGACCCGGAGTATCAACGGACCGGTGTCGTCTCCATGAAGTCAGACGTTTACGCGCTGGGCATTGTGATCTTGCAATTGCTAACAGCAAAATCACCAGTGGGACTTGCTCATGTTGTGGAGACTGCACTAGAAGATGGCTGCTTTGTGGACATTCTGGATTCTACTGCTGGGCAGTGGCCTCTGAATGAGGCACAAGAATTAGCTGCCCTAGCCCTCAGGTGTGCTGAAATGAGGCGCAAAGACCGTCCCGACTTAAGCGAGCATGTTCTTCCAACACTGGAGCGGCTGAAGGATGTTGCTACCAGGGCCAGAGAAACCGCTCTTCACAGCCCGACAGCGCCTCCAAGTCATTTCATTTGCCCCGTACTTCAGGTAATTTGGAATCAGTACTCTCTGTAGTGATCATTTTATAGACGAAGTTTACTGAGATGGTTTTCACTGATGTTTCAGGAAGTAATGGTCGATCCGTATGTTGCGTCAGATGGGTACACGTACGATCATAAGGCGATCGAGATGTGGCTAAGTATGAACGACAAGTCCCCGATGACAAACCTACAATTGCCCAACAAGAGCCTGATACCGAATCACTCGCTCCGTTCTGCAATCATGGACTGGAGATCGAAGAGTAACTGATACACATTGTGGACTGGATCCACCACAATGCGGCGATCGGTGACTTCTTTTGTTACCAAGATGTAAGTTTTGGCAGACCATATGTAGAAGTAGTCTCGATAGAGAGATTTTAAGTTGGTGCAGCTCAAGCAAAACGTAAAAAAAAAGAGAAACCCTTAGCTGAGAGCCTGAGAGGTACCTCACTGTCCTGGTGAATGGTGAGACTTCTTTTTCTTTCCTTTCCGATGCATAATGTGTTGTATGCTTGTAGTTAATACCAATTAGCATATTTTCTCATTTGATTGCAAAGTAGGACAGCTTAATGAAACATCGGTATCAGTAGGCAGTATCAACGAACTGTGCAGAGTGGTGCTGTTTTAAGCTGTTATCTTAGCGTGCTCAGTTAGGCTGTTTTAAGCTGTTATCTTAGCGTGTTCAGTTAGGTTGTCCCTCTTTCAGTAATGCTACCGATTGTTGAGAAAAGGCAGGACAGAAATGGTGGAAACAAATTTTCAATGAACTAAGGTAACTAACCTATTGATTGATTGCCTTACGGAGATAAGAGGAATTCCCTTACCGATTTGCATGATTTCAACATTTGATTGCAAAGTATGACAGCATAATGAAGCACTGTTACAGTAAAGTAAATAGCTTTTCAGAAGATAGGAAAGTCAATAGGCAAAAAAAGTTGCTGCTGCTTTATTCAAAAAATCGTAACTTTGCGATGTTGAGTTAGGTTAGCTCTCACTCTTCCATTGATTGATTTTACAAGTTGTTGTGATTTGTGAAAGACCAGTACTGAAAAGCTGGAAGCAAGCTTTCATCAATGGCAACTTTAATCACTCTGCGAATCGCGTAAAGATACAATTGTCGGTTGAAAAACAACTAGCCCCAGGCCAAAACTAATCAAGCAGGATCATAATATAATCAGATCTCTTAAAAGATCTGACCGCGACTTGTCTGCAGACTAGCTTTTGATTAAAGAACAGGAATGTATATGTAAACTTGTGCATATTTTATCAAGAACCATTTATTCTGAAAGTCTGAAACTATGTGAAATGTGGATCACCATGGCTCCAAATATTCTTGCTGGAGAAGAGGAAAGATGTAAAAAGATTTCATTAACTTCTTCATCAATCAATTAGTAGTACAATCAATCAAGCTGTTAATTCACCAACCAGCAGATTTCGTGAATTGGTACACGCCGTCCAAGAAAAAGCAGACAGCCATTTTTGCTTTGCTTAATTTGTTCGTTCTCAGAAACCCAACTGACTTAATCAAAACCAAATCACTACTAATTACCAAACCAAAACAATCGCCTCTCCTGATGGATTGGTTAATTAATTAATTAACCCAATCATCACCTGCAATCTCCAAATTAAAACTTGTTCTAATCAATCACCCCCCTCTCGTCAATGGCACCGAGATGGCACGATCGATCCTAGAAGAGCTCTCTAGTGACAAGCGGCGCGGCGGCGTTCCACGTGCTCTGGCTGGTCCGGTCGGCGGCGGCCGGGAAGAACTGGCAGTGACTGGGCAGGACGTTGCCGGCGACGGCCGGGGGGGTGGCGGTGGGGATGTTAGATTTGGGATGTCCTTGCTGGTTAGGCGGTGGCGCCCCCGCGGTGGCGACGCGGCGGCAGGAGGGACACATTGTGAGCGTGGCGGCGGAGGAGGGCTGAAGCGCGGACGCCGGCGAGGGCGCGGCCTTGAGCGCCCTTAGGTCGGCGAGCTCCTTCTCGAGGCGCTTGTTCTCGTCGGCGAGGCGCTCGCACCAGCGCTTGAGGTACTCGCAGTCGACCTCCGTCTGCTTGAGCTTGGTCCGGGCGCGGCGGTTCTGGAACCACACCTCCACCTGCCGCGGCCGCAGCCCCAGCCGGTTCGCCAGCGCCACCTTCTGCTTCTGCAAAACGCCACAAATCTCGATCAGCTCAATGCGCGCGCGCGGGCGGACTCCATGGACGAACAGCTACGACGAGAAGAAAGGAGATGCTTACGGGGTTGAGCGTGCTGTGCGTCTTGAAGCACTCCTCGAGCACGGCGGCCTGGTCCTTGGACAGCCGCAGCTTCTTGCGGCCGCCGGCACCGTCCGCGCCGTCCTCCTCGTCGCTCCCGGCGCGGACGCCGGAGCCCGTCCGCTCCAGCTCCCGCTTCCCGCTGGCGCTGGACAGCGCCGCCGCGCTGTCCGGCGAGGTCGACGTCCTCCCCTGCTCCTCCGCTGCCCCCCGCGCGTCCCCCACAACACCGACGATAGAGTTGAGCGCGGCGCTCCAGGGGGACACCGGGGAGGAGGTGGTGTTGGTCGAAGACGAGAGGCTGCCCTGCGATGCGAGCCCCAGGCCGAGGCAGAGACCAAGATCCAGGCTAGGAGGCATCATCTTGTAAGGTGGAAGAAGAGATCGATCTCCTTGGCGGAGTGGAGGAAGAAGAATGGTGGGCTTGGTGGTCTGGGCATGCGGTGGTGGAGGCGGGCTATAAATAGGACGACGAGGAGGGGACGGTGGATCCAGCGAGGAGCACCGGCAAATCATGAGCTGTGCCTGCAGTTGTGTTGGATCTCCTCTCCTCCCCTCCCAGCGATATTTAGGGTTGTTTATTTTCGACTGCGTCTTATAATTCTATCTATATTTCTTTTATGATAACAATAGACTATAGAAATACTAACGTAAACTACATATACAATTTTAAAGTTAAAACACTATTTTAAAAAATCACTTTAAAAACCATGTCTTATTAATTTGGACCGTTGCAAAAGCCAATAGCAACGTGGCCTAAGTTGAGTCCTTCCGCGCCACTCATCATAGCAGCCATGCTACTGCTCGATTGATCTGAGCCTTTTTGACTTCCTTCTTTTCATCGAGCTCGACCTCGAGCAGAGCTAGCCGAGCCGTGTCTGTGGGTGTGCGAGCGCCTTGGGCTCGTGGCTCGCACGTGCGTGCCTCGGAACTTGGTGCGTGCAAGCTAGGAGAGCGTAGCTTCGTGCGTTTGGTTGTCCCTTTGCTCGCTTGCTCTGACGAGATTACTCTAAATTTTTAGCCGGCCTAGCCCCCTAGCTAAGCATGTGCGCAATGCACGTTAAACTGCTCGCAAATCGTGGCTATGGTTCTAACAAAATAACAATCCTAGATTTGGTATGTTGATCAACTACAAGACTAATGTTAACCATTGGGTACCTTAACCGATGTAGCGCCATGATTTCCTGGCTTCTGTTCCTGCAGCGCGCTATATGTCGACGGTGTGATTTTTTTTAGAACGATCGACGGTGTGAATAATTACTGATCATTTTTCCTTAGCAAGATCAATCATGAGTCCTTTCTTTTACTGTAGTAACACAGCTGAGTCCAGCATGCATGCACGCATGTATGATTAATTCTTCCACGTACTCTGGAAATACACGCTGAACTAACCTAGGGTTTGCATTAGGACAGATTCAGGCTGCTGGCCACCAATGGAACGACAGAGCTCTGCAAGCTTTGGTATCCCCTACAAGAATATTGGATCTTACTGTTGACCGGTTCGCGTACGCATCATGCCCACACACGAGATCGATCTGGCCGAAAACGAATGGTTCCAGTGCTGCTCTCTCGTCCTTCCTGTGACGCTGATTCCTAGGAACGAGACCTGCAAACAACAAAAGGGCCGGGCAGCGTCTAGTGCCGGATCGATCAACAACGTGCGTACGAACAGACAGACAGATCGAGCGCGATTAGTGTGTGCGTAGTTGACAAAAGTGCGTGGATGCATGCACACACGCGTGCAAGGATGGCGGCAGAATCGAGGAAGAGGTCAATGCACCCCGCCAACTCATGGTCACGTCGGGGTTCCTGGGGCGGTAGGTTGTTAATGTCCCCAGCAAAGCAACGGTTAGGTTCGAATCGGTGTTGCGTTTACGCGTCCAGGCCAGGCAACAAGATTAGTACTCAACAGGTTAACGCATGAATCCTGCAATTTGGGTGGCTAGACTGCCTACCAACTTGCCTTCCGATCACCTTTAAAAAAAATTAAGGACCTACCTGATGGTGTGAGTGAGGATGTTCTTTTTCATCCACCCGGGTTCCATCAGGATCGGCGCAGTATGCCTATTTAATCAGAGCATATATATATGTGTACGTTCAGTGAAAATGTGTGCTCGCCATAAAACCCTTGCAAAAGTTTTAGTATAGTGGACAGGCATGTATGAGTGGAATGTAAACAGTTTCACGTGAAATCTCTAAAAGAATTCTTGGTCTCTAAAATGGTACGAAGATTGCTACATTGATTCCGAGTGCTAGACTAGTTTCTTTATTTTATTTTATTTTATTTTTTGTCCAAATGGGCTTTATTTTATTCCGAGTGCTGAACCACCAACTGTGAATCTTCGCATTTGCATTTTTTGCTCTAGTTTTTCTCCAGTTGTCCTCATGACAGTCTAAGCAAGTTCATAAAAATACTGCTACTACTCCTCGAGTGTACAGTAAACATTCCAGAAGAACTCAATTAAGAAAAGAGCGCATCGATCGAGCCGGCTCAAGGTCAAAGCTTGACCGGCTCGGGACCGACCGAGCCGAGGCGAGCAGCCGAGGAACAGGGGCACAAAACAAAGAGAAGCGAGGCAGAGCCCATGATTTCCAGCGCTGCGGCCCCTGGGGCGGGGCCCACTTGCGGTGAATGGAAAAAAAATGGGAGAGAGACAGGGGTGGCCCACCGGCCCGGCCGTGCGCCTCGCTTTGCCGGCACTTTTCCCGACACCCCCACAACCTCCCCGCAATCATTGGGGGCTCCAACGCCTCCAATCCAACTGCTGTACTTAAACTATTCATTCATTCACTCGTCCAACCCCAAAATATAATACCCATTTCACAGGTTGCTTTTAATTTTTATCTTTTGCTGGAATTCTTTTCGTCTATAAATAACCTCGAAAATAAAGAATTTAAAGAAAAAACCCAAATATTTGCAAAAATTAGCCCAAGTCCAAGACCACCACATTAGAGACGTTCGTATTAGCTTCTTCTAAAAGATAATATAAACACCCGACTTTTCAAAGCGGTTTCTCCACTCCTCTCACTCTCATCTTGCTCTAGAGATAAGACAAGGGGTCACGGGCACATCAAGCACCACTACTCTTCAAACTTTCATCTCATGCACTCATTTTTCCTTATTTTTCCACTGCTTGTATCCTCATTCTAAAAGTTACTTCTTTCAACTACTACTATTCATTTTCAACAAAAAAAAGTCATAGGCTAGATAAAGGGCAAATATCATGTTGCACCTACGACGAAGGTTAGCTGAATTGTGTTAGGGTGACGACGATTTCTACTAAGATAGGTGTTAGTGGAACTTGTGGTTGTTTACTTATGGTAGGTGATGGAGCGTGCTGATTTTACAGAAATTACAGGTCATTTCTATAATTTCCCTTTTTCCCTTTGCTATCTATAAAGCATTATTTGTTTATTTTTTCAACCTTTGTCATGCTTATCTCTCCTCCAGCCCTCTTACTCCAACCCACCTTACCCTGGTTGGAGGAATTATTGGCTGGGCCATGCCTGCCTCCCGGTCCTGATAGTGGTTGTTCCTCCATTTTCTGAAATGTGGGACCTTGAACTTTTGGCCTGATGCACTCTATGATTGCATTCTGAGCTTGTGAGTTTTTTTTTTTTTGGTTCTACCAGTACCTTTTCTTCTCTTAATAATATCTGCCCTTTTCTTCACTGTTTTGGTAACTTTGAGAATGTTATAAAAATGTGGACATATCTTGCGGAATCTAACCGGACATCAGATTCGGATTTTGGGGGTTGAACGAACAAAATTTCGAGTGACAAATTGTGTAATTAATTATGAGCCCTGAGACATCATTAAGGCAGAGTGGTCTTCTAACAAAGAAGGATCAGATGAAACTTTTGTTGATACTAGAAAAGTATAGTCTCCATGCTAGCTAGTTAACGGCATGGCTGCTTCAAAGCTGAAACTAGGCCAAATAGATTGAATATCTTTTTATTTACTACAGAAGTGTAACGTTCCTTAAGCCTCCAATAAGGTGACCTTTTTTGGTGAAGTTTAATTCGGCCAGACAGGCCCTGCAAAATGGCTCTAGTTGTGGTTTTGTAAAGGTTACTACAGTGAAAGTATTTGCTTTGCAATAGGTTAGCCAGATTTATATTTGCATCACCATTATCTTTTGGAGCCTTTTCCATTCTGCAGAAGGAACTGGTGATGGGCATGCATCCAATGATAGGTCCCATGTTTTATGTATCTTGACATGACAGAGAGGACAGGACCAATCTTGTGCTGAAAGCTGCATTGAGCAGATGGGGTGTTTGAATACTGTGTATAGGATGTCCACTTAGGGTGGCGTTCAAGTCCCCTAGATGTTGTTGTCGGGTCAAGTGGCGCTTATTTTCTCCTTTTTATTTTATCTGCAAATTATTAGACACACAAGCAAGCTAGCGAACCAACCGATTTCATGGCATATGCTAGATGATGAGTGCTCACTTAATTATTTTATGAAATGATAGTGTTTTAATTCGAATATGACTACTAAGAAAGGTTAGCACCGTTTTGCAATTTTTGGTAAAAGAAATGGAAGACAAACATGTACTCTTGATTATGAAATGGTAGGTTGAGATTTGAGATATTTCTGTTAAAACAAAAGCACTGAGCTAGAATGCATAATCATGTTTATTCCGAAAGGTATGGTAGAGTACCAGGTACCAATAATTGGTTTGTGATTCAGTTGCTAATGTCTACATCAATGACAAATCGGATAAGAGATTCATACATATCTGTAATCATCATTTTTCCCACCTTTTCTTGCTAATGCTCTTAATTAGCCCATTATATTCCTTTTGAAAGAGAATGCTCTTGCTCTACTGAATGGAGTTTTACTAAAGGAAAAACGCACTCAATTTGGTGCTTGCTTTTCCTCTAAAGTTAATCCTGGGAAAATCTTGCGTTCCAACCAGACCGTAAAATCACAAGCGATGCCCCTGTGCAAATTAAACCATCAACTTTGCATAGCACCCTCTTTGTAACCAGTATGGGAGACCATTGTTGGAGTATCTCTGTACAGTATAGACTACAGTAGTACATTTGGTGTGTGATCTTGTGCTTCAAACAGACCGTAATTAATATCGCAAATGATCTTTAATCTTTGTGCAAACCATCAACTTTGCATGGCATCCTCTTTCTTTGTAACTAATATGGGAAACCATTATTGGAATATCTCTGCATGTAGGCTATAATAATAATAATAATAAACCCAGCTCAGAGCCACGCTTGCACACCTGTGCAGTCTCCCCAAGCGCATGGGCAATGGCAATTGTGGGATGGTGGCTAGCTGGCCCTCACATGCGCCCAATCATGCGATGACCATCTGCTTCTCTCCTACGTGTAACCTCCGGCCGGTCTCGACTCGACCGGGTCGGGCCCACCTGTACGAGGCTCGCGGGGACGCCCCATGTGCCGCCCTCGTGGAGGCGAGCGAACGAGACGAGACGCGCGAGGCCAAGGCCGGTGGTGTGGTGGTGGTCGTGCGCGCTGGGGTAGTCGGTACAGCAGCTTGAAATATAAAATGGTTTAAATAGTATCCAAACTCTGTTATATATAGTGGAATTGTCTCTGTGATATAATTAATGAACAGTTTTGTCACGTAAGATAATACGCTTAGCCAAGTTAGGTCAATAACATATAGTGTCTACAAGAGCTTCTTCTCCACCGAGCTCTAGTTGTGCTTCTATGGCCACCACCCCCTGTAATTCCCTCACTCTCTGTATCGATTTGGGAAAGAAGGCCTTGTGGGTCTCACCTGTCATTCACCTAAACTTGACTAGCATGTTATCCTACGTGATAAAATCGTCCACTTATCATGCCACGTGGATAATACCACCATCTAAAATCAAGTCAGGGTGTTATCTGAAATGGATTGCAAAGATCGAGAGGTTAATTATCCAATTTCATAGTTTAGGGTATTGGACGGACTTTCGAGCAAAGTTCAGGACGCTATATAAACATTTTCCTTATTCGGCCCACTTGCCGTGTGAGCGAGCACCTAGCGGCTATAGCATATGATTGATTATTGGATCCCAATCCCCCCCCCCCCCCCCCCCCCCAAAATCATGCACGTTCAACTGGACACTTGGGACGGTTGTTTGATTATTGCCTGGTCCGATTCATTATTCATCCTCCAAGCACTGGTGTGATTCCATGTTTGCGCAATTATCTTATTCGCATCAATAATCTTGTTCTTTTTCCCCTATAAATCTAACCACCTACGAGTACAAAGTATCGATGAGGATATTATAACTTGTTAAATATTCTATAAATATCTATCCTATGACCCAACTGGTTGTGTATCCCATATCAACATATTATGATTATATTAATTTAATTTAATTTGTAAACACATGATTAAATAAGCTGTATCAGTTGAGTGGCTCATAAGCTTACTATGGACCCACTTTCCAACAGGTTTATGGGTCTACCATAGACCCGCACATGCGTAACTACCTCATATATGTCCCTAACAAATAAGTACTGCTGATCGAATCTATATCTCTAACAACAACTACCTGGAGTTAATTTCTTCCACGTCACCAAGAGCTGAGTCACTGATGAGAACTGCTATCACGTGCGCTATCCTTTGAAGCAAGAAGACGCATCCTTCGACATCATCAACTGCCACCTCTTCGGTGGTATATAAGGACCGGTTGGATAGCAAGATAGAAAAAAAAAACTATAACTAGATCACGCTCATTGTTCCCTGTGATCAAGGAGCACCCTTGTAACATATTCTTAGTAATAAAGACATCCCTTTTTACTTGCCCACAAGCTCTAGTGTTTCCCTCGTATTTCCACAAATTCGTCGTCTAGATCATTGACAAGTACGAATCAGATGCCAACTATCAAATTTGACATGGATCAACGGATAGGATATATTGCACAAAATCCACTGCGGGTTTGGTTATATCAGGCAAACTCCAATGTCCTGGCATCCATGTTGTTTTTGACCGACCTTGGGTTTTGGGCCGACTGGGATGGTAGTCACACAATGACATACTCTCAATAGGATGGTCTTCAACAACTTCTAGATGGCAGGGGAAATCAAGGAAACCTTGTTGCTCCCTGAATCGGTCTAGGGTCCAATTGCCAACCATAGGTTTGAAACAATACGACCCAACATCCTCCTCCTACTCAAAATCAGTCGGCAAGGCATGATTGTCAATAGGAGCGTATTTCTCCCAAAGATATTCACAATCGAATTGATGAGGAAGTTGAACAGTATTATAGAATAAGTGTTCACGAGCGGTTGTATAACGCCCCACATTTTCGATTAACCTTGAGCGACGAGGTACGAAGCTAAGCGGGATTAATTAAATAACTAATGAATAAAACACGATGTAATTTAATTATTTCCATGTATCTATTTAAATTGAAACTTTTGAGGGGTAAATAAATATGTGCATTCACAATTTCATCGACGAGGAGAAATAAAATTTAATCGTGCGATAATTAAAAGTGTTCAACTAAAAAAAGATATAATAGTTTGTAGTACAATAGTTAATTAATTACGGTTCATTTATAGCAAACGAATTACATTCAACGAGTGACGATTAAAACTTTCCTCAAATCAAATAAAAATGTTCCAGTTCTCATCTATAAAGAAAGCGGATGAAGAGCACAGGCGAGGAGTGTGAGCGAAGACATTGGGAGGTGAGGAGCATCAGCGAAGAGATTGTAAGAGTGTGAGTGTGCACAGCTCGAAATTTATAGCGAGAGTGACAACGAAGCGTGCACTAACGATGCGTCGATAATGGCAAGAGTGAACTGCACATGGAGAGACAGACGCGACACAAATGGCACTTTCGGTAGTCTGTTTTCTGCATGAGTGCTCAATTTTCATATGAGCTAAATGCCTATGGCCCACTCTGTTTGTTCGCATGCAGTTTAAACAAAGCAAACAAAATCAAATGATCCACCCTGCCACCCGGTGGCTGGGCGGTAGGCCATTACAATGTGCCTAAACAGTATTAATCTCCTGGTAATCACCTGCTAATCATATGAATTTTTGAGAAACATTCATAGTGGATAAAATTGTTAGAAAATTACACAATCAAGTATGTTATGCCAGGAGACTACACATATAATTTTGTAATTTTTTGAGCTCATTTGCTATATTTAAAATTTTGAAATCATCTGATAATCTTACAAATTGTGGAGCAACATTCAAAGTGAATAAAATTGTTAAAAAATTACACAATCAAGTACATTATGTCAGAAGACTGCATATAAATTTGTTAATCTCATTTGCTATATTTAAAAATACAAATAAATAGTATACAAAAAATAATTAAGGTATGTAATTAGCCGGTTTAATTACCTGTCATCCGGTGGTGGGGCGACAGGTTGCCCGCTGCCCAATGGCTGGGCTCCAGCTCACACGCGTCAGCTCTGCGGTGTCGTCGTCCGGCCACTACGCGCAAAAATAATATTTTTCACAATACCACCAGCATACTATTATTTCTATAAATACGGGTTGCAATAGTGCCAAATATGTCATTCTTTCTGCTATGAACTAGCTAGTAGAACGGCATGGAGACCAGAATGTACAAGGTGTTCGTATTGAGAAGGCAAAAACTAATATGAACAACTAGCCTCTCGAAGTGATTTCTCCACTTCTTCCGCTTTCATTTCGCACACGTATTTCTCCCTCAATTTTTTTCAGTTCTTGATTATTTCTTTTAAAAGTCACTTCTTTCGACTATTACTATTTATTTTAAGCAAACACCATCCCGTAACGTGAAGACCAGCTGGCCGTTTGTTAGCTTTCCGATGCGGAGCCTGAATGCTCGATGGATCGATGCGTTAGCGAGAAGCAAACCATAGATCGGTCGTTGTGCAGTTGCACACACCGAACCGGATAAATCATCTTTCCTCCTGACGAGCCGAATAATTGGAGCTCACTAATTATTGCACTACGGACGGATTAATGCACTCATGGAAAAGGTAGCTAAACAATAAGGTAGTACAATGATGGGTCGAGTGCGTATCTCTATGTGCGATCCATTCTGCATACTGGTACAATATTACATGGTTGTTCCTGCAGGCAGTCCACTTGGCCATGCCAATCATACTACGTGCCTTGTCTCTGCAGCTAGCTAGCCATTGATTTGGCCGACATGCCAGTGCTGTCAAAACACACACACCGTGCGTGCCCGATCAACCTGTTGTTTAGCGTGGCGGCATGTACAGGAGGGAGGCTTAACTTTCCGTAAGCTGGGCTGGATCGATCCGTCATCGACTGCTAAATTATTCCAGGCGCACATGGCTCTCTCTCTCTCTCTCTGCGGGTAATCATTTCGTCTCATGCAATTCCTGCTTGCAGAGATCGACCGATCGGTGTATCGATCTCAATAATTGTGTACGTGGGAAGCTACATGTCTGTCTATTTGTTTACTTTGGATGCAATGGATAGTTTGCTTGATCCGCCCTGTTGAATTTCTTCCGATTCTTCGCTGCTCAGTCCAGAGACTCCTGAACTCGCCTACCGTGTGACGCGTCTCCATGGGATCAACAGGTCCCTGCTCACGACGAGACGCCTCGGCACCTCCTCCTTCTAGACATGCTCTGCTCAACTACTAGATAAGAGATACAAAGGAACAGTGACGAGGTAAAAAAAAAGTACATGTATGCTTGCGTCATAAGGCACATCGTCTTGACCTAAGCCATCACGTTCCATGCCGTCGCCTGGCTCCTCCAGACTGCTCTTCAGACAAACCGATTTACAAGTTTTCAGAAAATCTTATACAATCGATTTGGACATCTTTTCACCTTCATTAACAATTCATCATTCTTAACATAGACACGTAAGAACTCATCTTGCAGCACCACCTTGCGCATTCTTTCTGTCATCTGCCCAAGACTGGATATGTTGTTGCACAAATTTGGTATATAGTAAATCTCTGTCAACAACTTCTTATCTCCGTTCTTACATTGCAACATTATCATTCATTTGTCTCTTATCTCCACCATGGAGCCATCGCCAAACTTGACCTTGCCCCAAATCTTCTCATCGAGCTCATGAAACATGGAGCGATCTCCCATCATATGATTGTTTGCTCCATTGTCCAAGTAACATTGATCCGTGTGATCGTGGCTACCTTCCTTCATGCGTAGTTTTGGAACTACGTTCTCCTTGTTCAGCATCACCATGACCGGTGCCTTTTCAACATATCAAGAAAGAAGTAATACCGGTTCTTCTTCTTCTTCTTTGTCTTAGAGCCAGATTCACCTCCCCGTTCTTCTTCTTGCTTCGGCAATATGAAGCATAGTGATCATACTCATCACAGTTGAAACGATTTATATGATTGTGGTATGCTGACGCGTAGTGCCTGTATTTGCTACATTCAAAGCAATTGACATGTGACTTATCACGGGATCTGTCACCACTGCCTTGCCTAGCCTTGTCTCCATGGCCACATCTGACGCCTCGACCACTCTGGCCGCCTCGACCACGCCATCGCCCGTGGCTGCTTGATGAGCTACGACCGTCTCTCGAATCTCCCTTTACTAGCAGTGCCTGCTGGTTATGGGATAGAGACCACTGCTCGTTACATGACTGAAATCCCTTCAGTAACTCCTCATGCACCTTGAGGGATCTTGTGATCTCCTCGATCTTCTTCTTGTCCAGATCAGAGGAGTACATAAGCATGGTGACGACAAGTATGTACTTTTTTGGAAGCACGAGCAAATATTTCTTCACTGCCACAGATTTCTCCATTTTGTTGCCAAGAAAGATAATCTAATTGTATAGCGAAGTCAGCTTACCAGTGAACTTGTCCACCGACTAGGTCTCTCCCATCTGGAGATTCTCGAATTCGCTCCGTAGATTCTGGAGCCACACCTCCTTCACATGATCAACACCTTTGCGCATCGTCTGCAGCATCTCCCACACCTTCCGTGCTGTCTCCTTGCTGATGAGATGATGCATCATCTAATCTGGCACCGTTGATAGATGATAGCTAAAGCCGCCTGATTAGAGATGGCAATGGGTACCCGATACCCGAATACCCGACGGGTTTTACCCGATAAAGAGACGGGTATGGAAAATTTTATGTACCCATGGGTACGTTATTGGGCGAAATCATCTACCCGCCGGGTAGGCGGGTGCGGGTGTGGGTATATACTACCCATACCCGCCTACCCGCGGGTAATGAATACCCGCATTAGACAACTAGACATCCCACTCAAATGTTAATTTTATTATCTACTTGTTGTTGATTGTTTATTTGTTTGTCATATGTTGATATGGTCATGTCAAGTATGTTTATGTGATGTACTAATTTTGATCATTAGACGCTTTTGTGCTTGGCGTGTATGATTAATGAATGTATAAATTGATGATATTCTTATGTGTTGAACCGGGTATGCTTGCGGGTACGGGTTACCCGTCGGGTAGTAATACCCGCGCGGGTACGGGTATGGGTAAATTTTCCTACCCGCGTGCGGATACGGGTAACCCGACGGGTAAATTTACACCTAGCGGGTACGGGTATGGAATAGCAATACCTTACCCGTTGCCATCTCTACGCCTGATGCACCTTGTCGTCCACCTCCTTGTCATTCCCCTTCAGATCGACTACACCCTAGACTCCCTAGGTGCGCATGTTCGTCTTCATCTTCATTGCCCACACCGGCTAATTGTCGTCGTCAGGAGAGGGTACTGGAGAGAGATTAGCCCGTCCCAGGTCTTCGCCTTCTCGCCTATGATCCTTAGGTACTACTAAGATCAACAAGCTCTGATACCACTTGTTGAATTTCTTTCTATTCTTCGCTGCTCAGTTCAGAGACTCCCACTGACCTCGCCTATCGCGTGACGCATCTCCGTGGGATCAACGATCCCTGCTCACGATGAGACGCCTCGTCACCTCCTTCTCCTGGACATGCTTTGTCAACTAGTAGATGAGATATGAAAAAACGCACATGATTTCTCAGGAGCCACTGCTCCTTTATTTCTTCTTCTCTGTCGATCACATCCGATCGCACGCCTCACGTTCTCTCGTTACATGCAAGGCCTTTTAAAGTCTGCCTACAAACTCACAAAAAACCGACTTGGAAAACGAAACTCAACTTGTATATGTATACGGCAATTGTTAGGTTTAGGTCTTTAGGATCTTCTAGGTTAGATCTAGCGGGGTTCTTTTAGGGTACGTGTTCTTGAGGTAAGACCGAGAGGGAGAGATGGGTACCGACCTTCGGATGTAGAGGAGGAGGAGTTGGCCATCGCGGGTTCGCTCGGTGGAGTCTGCGCACGGGCAGCGATGGTCGGGGAAGAGGTGCGGGGCTCCTCTGCGGCGTGTCCCGGGCGGCGGCGTGTCCCTGGCGGCGGTGAACGGCGGTGGTGCTTCCCGTCGCTTGAGCGCCCCCTCTTAGATCGGGTCTAGGGTTTGTCGGTGGGGTGACAGCGGCACGGTCAACCTCGTGATGCGAACCGCCCGGCCCCCACCTCTGTTTATATGGCGCTGGCGACAGGGGCCCACCAGCCTATTGGGCTGGGCGCCCCTGATCAGGGCGCGGTCAAGGGGTTGGCATTTGGCCGTTGGGCCAAATGCCTGAGATCATCCTAACATTCTCCCCCTTGATCTCAATCTATACTTTATCTTTAATTACTTTTGACTTTACACATTCCATCACAGATTAGTGCATAGAACATGTCTCATCGTCACGGTCAATCGCCGATAGATTCAACAGCTACAATACACCTCTCTATTCTGAAATAGTTACTTTAATCTTTTGGGCCATCTTTTAGTCCAGGAATCATAGGCTTTCCCTTAAACCCATGCCGGCTACATGTTCTCTGAACACGTTGGGTGGTAAGCCTTTAGTAAGCGGATCCGCTAGCATCTTTGCGGTACTTATATGCTCAAGACTTATAATTTGATCCCGAACTTTATCTTTCACAACATAGTACTTTATGTCAATGTGTTTGGCAGCACCACTTGACTTATTGTTGTGGGCATACGTTACTGCGGGTTCATTATCGCAGTACAACTTAAGTGGTCTATTGATGTCGTCAACCACTTTTAAACCGGATATGAACTTCTTTAGCCAGTTCACCTGCCCCGTAGCCTCATAACATGCTACAAACTCGGCATACATTGTGGACGATGTAGTGACGGTTTGCTTTGAGCTTTTCCACGATATAGCTCCTCCAGCGAGAGTGAACACATATCCGGATGTAGACTTTCTATCATCTCCCGCAAAATCAGAATCTGTATACCCCACTATATGGAGTAAATCTGATCTTCTGTATGTCATCATGAGGCCTTTTGTTCCTTGCAAATAACGCAAGACTTTCTTTATCAATTTCCAATGTTCTATTCCAGGATTGCTCTGGAATCTGCCAAGTAACCCGGTAACAAATGCTAAGTCAGGGCGTGTGCATACTTGAGCATACTGTAAGCTTCCGACAGCTGAAGCATATGGAACCGCTTTCATTTGATCGATCTCATACTGGTTTCTGGGGCATTGAAAATCCCCATATCTGTCGCCCTTGACTATAGGTGCAGGTGAAGGACTACTTTTATGCATACCAAATTTCTTTAAGACTTTCTCTATGTATGCCTTTTGTGACAGTCCCAATACCCTTTATTTCTATCCCGGTGGATTTCGATCTCTAGAACGAACGAAGCTTCAACAAGATCTTTCATATCAAAATTTGAGGATAAAAACTTCTTTGTCTCCAGTAGCAGACTGACATCACTACTAGCCAGTAGGATATCATCCACATACAGGATTAAGAAGATAAACTTTTCATCTTTAAACTTTGCATAAACACAGTTGTCCTCTACATTCTCTTTAAACCCAAATTTTCTTATTGTACTGTCAAACTTCAAGTACCATTGTTTTGAAGCTTGCTTTAACCCATAAATCAATTTCTTTAGGCGGCATCTCATTCTTTCATTTCCTTCCACGACAAAACCTTTCGGTACTAACTCGTATACAACTTGTACGGGATACAACTCACAAATCGAAAACAAGATTACTAACTTAACATGCCATGTACTTTGCTAGCAACATGGCATATATATAATGGTTTTTGAAAAGCATATATGCCTCAAATGATTATCAGCTGCTTAACAAATGTGCTCATAAAATCAGCATTACGAAAACCATCCATCTCAGGTTTTTCTTGCTTCCCCTTTTCTTGAGGTGAAAATTGACATTGCGCGAAAGAAAATGTACTAATCTTCTTTACCGTGTTAAAAGAAAATACATACAAGAATGCAGATAATTAACGTACGTAACGTGCAGTTGGGTACCCTCAAATTAAAGCCGTCCATTAATTGAGCCCCGGAGGATCGATGAAGATCAATTATCCCCAACGCAAGGAGGTGCTTGCGCTACGGTACAAAATAACGCCCATTTATGCTGCGCATTGCCGCAACACGGTCACAAGACTTGCACTGCCTGTCCGCCAATTCCGAATCAGACGACCCAGACAGCGACTGCGTGCAGCAAATCCGGGTCCGGTTCTAGCGACTACGTGCAGCGAATCCGAGTCCGGTTTTCAAAGCTAGCTGATTAGCAATTTAGCATAGGTTTGATTAAAGTAGGCGACAACATTGCGTACCATGCTTGTGCCAATGTCCACGACGAAGAAGGGAAGGCGGAAGATTTTTTTTACTGTTTGGCCTTATAGCGCTCGGTATTTTAAAGTTTAGCTCTCTCACATACAAATTTGCAAAACTAACTTCTCGAGCATGAGAGAACAAGGAGATGATATGTGTCACCTCTAGTAGCCCCCACCGCGGTAGGCTAGATCCACCGTAGGAACGGCGACGAGCGTGGGAGGCCCGTAGCAAGCACGGTTAGCGACGGGGCACATCCATCTACCGCAACACATGGGCGCTGGAGCTCTCTGCGTCTGCCAAGCGTTGGAGGTCGGCGTCTGCCATGACAGCTAGGCGTGGTAGGAATCCCTCACCTACGTTCCCCTACCCATAAATTCTATCAACTATCGCTTTCTTCTGCCCTCACTCTCATTCTGCCTGCGTCGGCCGAAGCTTCACCAGAAAAACAAGAAAGGGAGAAGAGAGTAGGAAAAAAAGGGTTTCAATTCCACTTTTGATGTTGTTTTGTTTATATTTAGAATATTTGCTAGTTCTAAAATATGTAGATCGGCTCAAGAGCTTCAAAAAGAGGTAAGTCTCATTTGCATGCAAGTATTTTTTTGTTAACATGTGATTAGCATTTAATTAGCATAATGATGGTTTGATAGTATAGAAATTGGTAGTTAACCATGCTTAGTTCATGTATATGTTTAGTTCATGTGGATGGCATAGGTTAATTAGTCACGGTAATGACGTCACAGTCACAATAATTATGTGGTTGGCATTGTTAATTTAGAGTTAGACGAGGGGACAAAACATGTTTTGTTGCCATAACAGTGTACCTACCAAGTACTAATACTAGCGGTAGTGGATGAAATATACGGTGGATGATATATACAGTACCTAATATTTACCTAGAGTTAAGAGAAATGAAGCATGGAAACTCATTACTTTATTACAGGGATAATAATGTGCTTGTGAGTTGATATGTAGAAAGATATTCCGTAGGGTTTTGTTGACATGAGGCTAGTTACTATTTGTGTTATTTTTCGATGAGACCACTAGGCAACGAAAGTAGTAAGCAATAATTGACACAATATTTACTGTCTGAAGGTAGCATCATTATGTGTTGTCAAAATTAAGCGGAATTTATGTGCATTGGTGGTAGGAACCTGATGTCATATATGTAAGATTTGTTTGTGTTCTCTAAGGACGGTCTCATACGTGATGGGCTATACAGGGTGGACTTATCAAAATTTGAAAGGACGGTGATTCAGGCGTGGGTTTGAAGGATATGGGTATGCCCGAGCTCAAGAGGTGCGTATGGAGCGCATTTGATAGGGAGGTAGCCTGGAAGAAGTTTGTGATCGACGCGGCGTATGCCATAGTGGTCGGATGTGCAAGGGAGTTTTTATGGGAGCTTGTTTGTGACAGACAATTCTTCATGTATTACATGGAGATTGTGTGCAATCTTAGTGCTGTGATATATGGGAGGGCGATGATGTATGTGCAGTTTGTGAAGAGGGCGGAATCATCAGGCAGAGGTGATTTCAGTGGGAGTGGTGGCGTGGAAATGCCATGGTTCGACCATGGTGGTGAAGTAGAACCTACTATCAAGGGGGTGGTGGTGCCGAAGTGGAATCTACTATTGTTCGTATTAATGTTGCTCTTTGTACATGTGGACTAACGTGTTCTTTTCTGTTCCATAGGACATGGCACGAGGTGGTGGGGATGAGGCGTACGCGTTGCTGGACCCACGTTGGGATGGGCAACAGTATTGTCGTTCATGGTCGAGTGGCGTCGAACCTCCACCCGTTGTTCTCAAGGGCCCTAGAAAGCATTGGCTTATTGATGACTGCTACATTCCACTCCTATGGGACACCAGGTTGTTGCCCATCTTGAGGATGTTGCACATCGCACACTCATTCGCATTCGATGCACCGCTTATGTTGGAGCTTATTGACTGGTGCAGACCGAAGATGCACACATTCCACGTATGGTGGGGGAAGATGACTATCACTCTTCACGACATCATTATGCTTACCGGTCTACCATTGAGGGGTCGTGTGGTTGTTCCACCTCCTAGATCAGTTGACTGGAAGGTACGTATGGCTCACATGTTTGGTCATCCTATTTCATATAGGATCCTGGGTATGCCACATTCGTGGCTATGGCGGTTCACGATCTGCCCAGCTGACACGACCAAGGAGGTAGCAAGGACACACGTCCTCGCTTACTTGTTGCTCTTATTCATGTAGGTCTTGTTTTCTATGATTCAGGGAGATTGGGTGTACCTTAGCTATATCCACCCCGCTGAGTCCTTGATTGATGCCGAGCTCGGTGAGGTGCCATGGTACAATTGGGGGTACGCAGTGCTCTACGTGACCTACCGGAGTTTGTGCAACGATTCATAGTGTACTGTGGGCGAGAAGCCGTTCTCATCATTTGCTACACCTTGCTGTAATTATGGTCATGGGATCACTTCACGAATAGGCGGCCATACTTTCAGAGAGCCGCGCGCCAATACGAGCTCAAGGCATAGTTCTACGGTCACAGTGACGGTGGGGGCCCGGTGGATGGACCCACCATAAGTACTCATTGGGCAGCTAACCAGATCTCGCTCAAATCCAACCTTGCAAAATATTATTCTGATAGATCACATATTAATTTCCGTACTTCTAATATTCTCTACCATGCAATTATTATCTTTCATTCAATTGTAGCTTTCAAATTCAAAATTCATAACTCTCAAATTAAAATTCCATATCTTCCTTTTCTCACAAGGGGGGTTACGAGAGGGAGCTCACCTTCCACGCTGCAGCGCCATGGGATTGCCTGTCACAACTGTGTAGCGCAGTTGGTGCTGCTGCACCCATGTACCAGGGCAGGTAGGTGGGCCCCACCGTCAGCCGCGCTCGCCGCTGTTCACACAGTGGATTCAGCCTGCCGTGGTGGGGGCCACTGGAGATAATATGCGTCGTCTCTCCGTCCATGCCTACATGGAGTGCTAAACAGTAAAAAAAATCTTCGGAAAGACGGGAAGGGCGGGCGAGTGGAGTTTGCATGTGGGCGTTGCGTGGAATCCCGAGGCCGCGCCAGCGCGACGGGGCGTACGGGCATGCCGCCCGCACGTGCGCGCAGTCAGCGCCCAAGCAATGCCCCTTCCGGTCAACATTCGCTCGGATCAGCAGGCCAATTTTATATTAAGCTAGCTCCGTTTGTCTTTCTAGCTCTACTAATTTAGATGACCAAATTGCTTCTTCTTTAATATTTTCCCGGTGCTTGCGTCGTGCGCTCGGTCACCTTCCGGGCACTTTCGCCGTCGCTGCATGTGTGCGCTCGTGTGCCGTGCCCGGCCGGCATCTGATTCGTGGGCTAGCTGGGCGTTTGTCAATGGGGCCGCGCATGCGGTGGCACGTGCGACGGAATTTACAACGGTCTGCCGTATACAGAGGCAGCTTCTGCTGTTTGGCTGCAGGCAACGGCGCGTCGCATTGGATACGTTCGTCGTGGCCGCCGTCTGCAGGGCAGGCGTACGTACGCCGTGAAGGTGGGTGCGTGCGCGCGCGGATGAGCTGTCCGGGGCCTCGGCCGCGCGCGGAACGGACGTACGTAGCTCGGGATGAGTCTCGGTCTGGCTGTCCCGTAGGAAAATTATATCGGAGGTCAGCGATACGACGGTTATTGGAAATTTTAAAATTTTTCGGTTGAAAATTTTAAATTTTATTGATTTTTTGAATTTTAAAATGAATTTTGATGGATCGGAAATCTTTTATTCGATATAAAATTTTACTGGTTCCATTGATAAGACTGATAACCACCGGTTACCGACAAAATTTCGGTGATAGATCGTGTCGCTTGATTTCGCCACTAGTCTGGGTCATGCTAGCGAGGCCAGGCCAGGCGTGTAATTTCCGACCTAAATCAACAGGGTTGGCCATGGACCATGGCTTGGTGAGTACTTGGTCGGACTATCGATCCTGATCGAGCTACCCCCGGTGTTGCCTAGGCCTAGTCCACCCCCGGTGTTGTCCACCAGAAAAAGGAAAAGTTTGCAAGCACCCTAGCTAAGCGCCAAAAATTATCACCAAAGTTAATGACCTCTTACACAACAATTAACGGCAGTAGCATATGCGAGCACTTAAAAAACTTGCTAACATAAAACAACAGGTCATTTTAAAGGCCTAGCAGCCGAGAGAGGTGACGAGATCAAATCCTAGAAATAAAAATCTAACGTGTAGTTAGCAGGACTCGAATTGTTGTATTTAGCCGCACGACACTTCATGGTCTAGCTGGAGAATGGATCTCTAAGGCGCTGAAAAAGGTAAGAACAATGCTATAATATAATTAACCTAACTTCTTAACTTGCTAAATGGCCAAACTAAATCGTAAGTCGCCTTTAAGTTGCAACTTGTTTGGCAGCTCAACATTGACGTAGATGATACATCAGTCCAAACTAAGTCAAGTAATATAGACCAACTCTCGATTTAAACCTTCCAAAGATGATCTAGCCTAGAGGTACAACGAAAATTCCCGCGTGTTTCGTATCAAAAGGAGTTCAACGGCTACGCAGGACAAGGGGAAAAAAGGATATATTCGGTCCAAACCAGCCAAAATTAAGTACGATACAGGGGGTTAGCTTCTTCTCCTGTTATTTCAACAACTTTTCACAGGCACACATTAATCTCTTGGAACTAATCGATAGATCCTACCTTGTCAAAACTAACTTGCACTTCCCCCAAAAGAGAGAGAGGAAAGGATTGAACTTTCTGCTACACTTGCTTTTGTGAGTTGTGTGACAACGCCGCCATTTAGCTTTGCTTGCGATGCTGATCATGGCGGCAGAGCAGAGAGCTCGTTCTATCTGGCTGCCTTGACCGCCTTTGCGAATCCAGAGGAGCTGCCGTACGTTGCTCCGGTCTCTCTGAATCCACAGAAGAACTGACGGTGTCCGGGCTGCACCACCGGAGAAGGCATGCCGGCATTGGCGGCGGCGACGTGAGCGGCACAGAGGTTGGCCGCATTGGCTGTACAGGCCGAGGATGACGCGACGCGCTTGCAGGAGAGGCACATTGTCAGTGTCGTCAAGGGGCCAGCCGCACCGGCCGGCGCCGCCGCCTTGAGCGCCCTCAGCTCGGCGACCTCCTTCTCGAGGCGCCGGTTCTCCTCGGCGAGCTGCTCGCACCAGCGCTTCAGGTACTCGCAGTCCACCTCCGTCTGCTTCAGCTTCGTCCTGGCGCGTCTGTTCTGGAACCAGACCTCCACCTGCCTCGGCCGCAGGTTCAGGCTGTTAGCCAGAGCCAGCTTCTGCTTCTGCAAGCATAAGAAATCCATGTCATTCTCGATTCTTTCTGCAAATGCTCGCTGATAGTAATTTCAGCGATCGGTCGTGTTTCAGACACGTACCGGAGTGAGGGTGTGGTGGGTCTTGAAGCACTCCTCGAGGACGGCGGCCTGGTCCTTGGACAGCCGGAGCTTCTTGCGCGCGTTGCCGTCGCAGCTGGCGTCGTCCTCGTCGCCGCTGCCGGCCGACCTCTCGGCGCGCTTCCCGCTGCCGCTGCCGCACGACACCGGGCTGGCGGGGGAGCATGTCCTTTCCTCCGCCACCGCCGGACTCACTTCTTGGTCCGCTGCTGCAACATTGCCGGGGATCAAATGGAAGCTGGGTTGGGGCTGGGAGGTGAGGCCTAGCCCAAGGCTCAGACCAAGATCCAAGCTCTGAGGTGCCATTGTTAACTAGCTATAGGCCTATAGCTAAGCTCTGTGTAGGAAGAGAAGCAGAGAACTCGCCGATGGTGATGAAGAAAGGATGCGCAGGTGCGCAGATATAAATAGAGGGATCACAATCAATTGGAGGATTGCGAGATGATGGAGCGGTCGACAATGATGAGCTGGTGCGCGTGGGGTGGATCTCCTTTGGAGATTCTTCAGCGAGCTTGATGGCGACTTTTGACCCTTGAGAAGGCACTAGGGATGCATTACCGGAGTAATCAACTGGTTAATTGCTGGCTAATTCAGGTTTCCCAGGTGAGGTTATATGAGATAGGAGTATATGCTAGTGCTAGAGAGAGTAATATTTTGTTTTTATTTTTTTAAATAAACTTGAAACCATCGGAGGCTTGATGTGTCCTATAAGCTCGCATATTTCTTTATAACACATAGACCAAGTACATAGTAAAATACGCTCTGTATTTATATACATGGCTATTTAAAAAATACGTACTACAAACGTAGATGGAGGGAGTATTGTATAGTAATTTCACTGCAGGAGAAATCGCTCGATTTGTGTAAAATATACAATGTAGGTGCATGATTTCAGCAGTACTCTACCACTGTGGTGTCAACCTAGCTTGGTGCTTCAACTCTAACTTGAAACCATCGGAGGCTTGATGTGTCCTGTAAGCTCGCATAAGCTAGCGCAGCCAACCTATCTACCAAAATTATGCAAGTTTTTTATTAAAAAGATTATGCATGTTTTATTGGTATAGCTAAAAACAATCTAATCTAAATTTAAATGTCTTCGGGTGCATGCACCAAAAAAACCCCGGCGAAGTGGCAAGCCCTAAACACCAAGTTGGGCCTGTCGGATGGGTGGAGCCCGGGCTGACAGGGCCTGTGTTAAGCAGTAGCACACTGGCATGACCTTATCCTTCTCGACACATGCATGGATGGGTCTAATGATAAACAAGCAGAGCCAAGTGCAGCCTAACCTTACCGCGGCATGATAAGCTAGCGTGGTCCATTAACCCTTTGATGATTTCCATCTTTCTGTTGGAATTGTTGTTAAGATGCTGTTTAGTTAAGTCTTTGTACTGCATTTGCCATTTGGTGTACTTGGAAAGAATTTAGATACAGGGAAGAGGGAGTAGTGCTTGCAAAGCTAGGCAGCTAGCACATGTGCATCAGCAACAGTGCATCGTAAGCAATGTAATGCTGAACTAATCATGCATTAGATGGTGATTAAACAGTTGGTGTAGTTAAGAGATCTCATGCATGTAGGCTCTGTTTGGCATTTGCATGTGGGCAGCATTTCTAATGCACATGGCCTGATCTATGAACATTTGCACAGACTCGCTCTCGCCCGTCCGATCCGAAATTGGCGGCTGAAACCGCACGCGGGAGTACACCATTTGCTGGAAATCGTACACGAAATCGCACGCAGGAGTGGATTATGATAATCCCATTTGCTGGGTCGTTTTCATATATTTTAGTGTTTGGAAATATGTTTTTTTTCCTTTAAACATAGTCTGATATAAATGGAGATTGAGCTGCATTTTTCAAATGATATAAGAAGGTCCTACTGACAATGGCAGAAAAAGCCACCAAAACTAAACCACACAAACAAAAATGCTGCGTAAGGGCCTGTTTGGGAGAGCTCCACCAACTCCAGATTCACCAAATCCAGATTTAGATTCGCTTTTCCAAGCCAAACAGTTCCAGCTCCAGCAGCTCCACCGTGAATCTGCTCCACCAAAACAATGAATCTAGCTCCAGATTCACCAAATTGGTGGAGCACCTCAAGGGGTGCTCCACCAAACTCAAATTGGTGGAGTTGGAGAAAATTACCCACCATGCCACTGATTACACAAAAATAACGGTTCGTTTTACCTCTTTCTCGTCGCTGCGCCTCGCCTTCGCCTGCGCCTGCTCTCCGCCGGCCTCGCCTCGCCTCGCCTGCGCCTGCCGGCCGCTCCGCTCCGCCTCGTCCGCCGGCCGCTCCGCCTCCTCCTCGCCCGCCGCCCGCTCCGCTCCTCCTCGCCCGCCGGCCGCTCCGCTCCGCCTGCGCCGCGCCCGCCCCCCAGCCGCCGCTCCGCCTCGCCTGCGCCTGCGCCCGCCGGTCGCTCCGCCTCGCCTCGCCTGCCGGCCGCCTCGCCCGCCGACCGCTGCCGCGCCTGTGCCGGCCGGGGCCGCGCCCGCCGGCCGCTGCCGCGCCTACGCCGCCGGGATTTTTTTTCATTTTGCCCCTGACGCGTGGGGCCCAGGTGGAAGTGAGATAGAGAGGGAGGTGGAGCTGCACCAAACACTTTGACGAATCCCAGATCCACCATGGAGTTGCTCCACGGTGAATCCAGCTCCAGATCCACGTTTTTCGTGAATCTGGAGTTGGTGGAGCTCTCCCAAACAGGCCCTAAAATTAATTTGGATGGACACACATGCATGCGAATAGTGAATCCACGCTTGATAAAAGAATTTGTTAAACTTTAATTTGATTTGCCAAACAGGGTTACTAGATATTTATTTCGTAGATACTTTCAACCTTAGTTAGCCAAATAGAAAATAATATCTCTCTCTCTGTGTCTATAAACCTCTTTTCTACTCCCGGGTGTAATTACACTTTATGTCGTATCTCACAACGTAGGGAGTATCTCGCGTAACGGAGAGTATGTACATGTAGTATACGAGTATTTAAGACCATATAGGCGGTATGAACAATTTTTCAGAGGTGGTATGTATATTTTTTTTGACATACTCTTTTTTATGTGCGTATATGAACGTATTTATAAAATATGCTAAAAACTGTGGACTCCCTTGCAATTTTTCCGTATGGTTCATATTGGAGTATCTTATAATTAGTATAAGACTATACCTAAAGTGATAAATGAGTATTTCAAGTTTGTTTAGGTGGTATATTAGAGATGGGTGTAGTTACACCCGGGAGTAAAAAATATTTTTCCTATATATATATATATATATATATATATATATATATATATATATATATATATATATATATATATATATATATATATATATATATATATATATATATATATATATATATATATATATATATATATATATATATATATATATATATATAGGCAAAATAACAGGTGCACCATGGTGCCCAAGCTCCATAATTAAAACTTTCTATCCATGATTAATACTTTCCATCCATGATTGATTCCTTTCCAAATTGATGCCTTTTTGAATTAATTAATCTTAATAGGTTTACCTAATATATTGCACCTGCACGCATCTAAAAGCAATCTAACGATAGAGATGCTTGGTGCCCGGGTACTATGGTGCCCCATTTCAATATCGTTGGTTGAGTATATGATTGCCCGACAATGCCATGTTGTGGAAATCATGCAGCAACAACGACCAAAGGTAGGAGTACGTACGTGCGTGGGCATATCGATCGATCTAACCGGCTGAGAACTGGGAGGCTTTCCCATTATCAGTGGACGACTAACTGTCGAATCATTGCGTTCGGCCTCACATGGTTCCTGGCTGTCTGGCACTGTTAAGCCAGCATGCATCCTGCTGATCAATGCCGTTGTTGTTAACGATGAAATTATGTATGTATGGTTAAAAAAAAACCTGTATCTTTGCAGACGTACGTGCAAGTGATATATACTATGCATATGTGCATAATATATCGTGTAATATAGTACCAGATGATTCTTAATTTAGCCCCACTTTCCCTAGGAACCGCATCCAAATAGAATAGATCAATGGATTGGATTTGACCGAGGTATACTAGTAGTAGTTGAGATCTAGCTAGCTAAGCGGCGAGGAATATTAAGCAGGACAGGACGGGACGGGACGGGAGTATTCAAGGCGAGAGAGCCGAGGACATGCTATTTTTCCCTAATCATTGGTGTCCCTGGCCGCTGAATAATTGAGAGACCTACCAATGGGAGGAAGGAGCAAGCTGATGAGTGAGAGTAGCCGCAGCAGCGGTGGTGCCTGCTGGTTAGGTACGTGCGCGCGTTGCAACCGGAGGCCGGCTCGGCTTGCAGCTCGGCGACGGCACGCAGATGCAGCTGCACGCGGGCGCATGTGGCCGTGCCGGGGAATCCCGTGGCACGCCAGCGCGGACGCGCGTACGGCCGCGTCGCACACACGTGCATGCGCCCCGCCGGGCCGCGGCCGGTCAGCGTCTTCCGCCTCTTGCGCGCGCGCCCGCGGTCAACATTCCGTTCGGAAAACCCGAATCTTGGCGCATGCATGCATCTGGGCGCTAAAACTGATCGCATCCAGGAGTTTTGGGAAAAACAAATATATATAAAAGGTTTATTATTATTATTATTGCAAGAAAAAGAGAGCTTTAAAATCACTCAAGAAAGAAATTACAATCCTGAGCAACAAGATGCTCAACACAGGGACACTCCTCCCGCCAAACCGCACATTGGTTTGTACATTTTACCATATGTGTGTGCTCATGAGCAACACAATTTAGCTCTCTTTTCGTTTGCTAGATCACAAACACCAGTAATTATTTAGATAATTCTAAAACTTCTGAAATGATAAAAGTAAGTCTTGACCTCTGCAAAGTAACCTGAGATAGCAGATGTCCCGCAAAGCACAATCTGTTTCTAGAATAGCTAGCTTCTGAACCCATTCCACTGCTAACTGAACCCCTTCTTTGCAAACCAAAGCTTCGGCTTCCTCTGCATTAGTAATATTCTTTAGCACTCTCCAAGACGCTAGCAAGACACTCCCTTTGTCATCACGGATGACAATCCCTGCTCCAGCTTCACCCAACAGCAGAGGAAAAGTACCATCAACATTGATCTTCACCCAACCAGACTCAGGTGGTCGCCAAACATTAAACCCTGTTAAATTGTCGGATGCTCCAAGATAACATTGGACAGCGCCTAAAGCCTTCTTTCCTTTCCGGTCAGTAGTGTCAACACCTTGTCAGATCTGGAACAACAAATCTCAATACTCCTACAGGAAATGTACAGAAGATGTGACCGGAATGACCTTCCCCACATGGACTATCTCATTGCACACATGCCAGGACCTCCACAAACACAGAACCAACCTATTCCTCTCCTCCATTTATAACAAACTGAGTAAGATCGAAAACTAGTCTAGCCCTGAATTAGATGGGAGAGTCTCATCTGGGAGTGGCCAACCTGACCTCCTCAGAGAATGCCAAAGAGTTGCAGCATAAGTGCATTGTACCACAGCATGATGCCCAATCTCCTCAGCCATACCACAAATTGTGCTGATTTTATTCATCTCAAGTGAGCGCCGCCATTTGTTCAAGTTCGTTGGCAAACCATTCTTTGCAAGACGCCAAGCAAAGATTTTGACCTTCTGTGGAACTGACATCTTCCAAAAATATTTCCAGACTAGCCACAACCCCTCATTGTTTGAACTTGTTCCCAAACCACCTTCAGCAGCATCTCAAAGATCTATAGCAAGCTTGCAGGCACTGCGAACAGAGAAAAAACCTGATTTTTCATAATGCCAAGCCACCACGTCCTCCATTTACCGTGTCGAGAAATTGATCTTCATGATGTGTTCCACGTCATGGGCATGAAAATTTTGCACTAACACATTCTCTTTCTAGCACCGCTGATCATGGTCCAATAGTTCAGAAACCCACTTCAAGCGGTTTGGACGACGCCTCCCAATGACTTTCAAGGTGAAAGGCAAGGAATCCACGAACTCTGCCAAATTTTCACCTCAGATCCACACCCGATGCGCCAAACAACACCTTTTTTCAACAATTCCAGACCATACAACACAGCTTTCCAAGTGGGAGATACATCCCTCGGGAAGGCAGTATCAAGCAAGTCTCCATGAGGAAAGTATTTCATTTTCAGAACTCTTGCACACAAGCTATTAGGGAATAAAATAAGCTACCAAGCTTGACGGGCTAACAAAGCTTGATTGAATAGCTTGATGTCCCTAAAGCCTAGACCTCCTCGAAACTTAGATTTTGTTAGTTTTTCCCAAGAAATTCAATGTGTTTTCCTCTTCCCTTCTTCAGCTCCCCACTAATAATTTCGAATACATTTAGTAATATCTTCACAGGTACCAGTTGGTAGTTCAAAAACACTCATAATATAAGTGGGAGTTGCCTGGGCTATAGCTTTTATGAGTATTTCTTTACCTCCCTGAGAAAAACATTTTTCATTCTAGCTAGCATGCTGTTTCCCAAGCCTTTCACGGAGCGCCTGAAATTTGTTTGCTTTCATACGTCCATCTGGTGTTGGCAACCCTAGATATTTCGTTTCAAACTCCAACCTCTAAACACCTAAGACCGCCCGAATACTTTCAGCAGCAGCTGGATCAGTATAATTCCCAATTAACTCGCACACTACACAACTCGCACCTTCTCAGCGCCACTAACCTGGCTCTGCATGCTCCCTCTCAGAATTTTAATAGGTGTTGAACAGATCGCACCTTGATTAGCTGCCTCTTTGTGCTGGGTCCTGAACAGGAATGTTTTGCCAATCCCACTGCTTTGCCATAGCCTTTACTCACCCCTGCTCGCTTGTGAAAGAGGCCTTCTTGGCCCCAGCTTGAGGTCCTCTGTATTAGCATATCCCATTTGAGCGTCCTAGGAACCTGTCCAGCTAGCACTTCACCCTCCACCGAGTTCTCCTCCTCTTGGCTCTTGTCAGATGAAAACTGATGGAGATTGATTCTCTCCAGCCATGTTCCTTCTGCGAAGAAGACCCTGCACTTGCATCCTATCCCTTCCCTGATTTAAATTTCGCGGCATGAACCAGGCTGCTATAGCACTAACAGACCATCGTCGATTTTCATACCGTTT